>CP136054.1:10096354-11346354 GCA_032464435.1 Aegilops umbellulata
TGGACGTCCAAGGAGGAGGAATGGCTCGCCGAAGCATGGAAAGT
The DNA here is from genome assembly GCA_032464435.1 of Aegilops umbellulata. Taxonomy (NCBI): domain Eukaryota; kingdom Viridiplantae; phylum Streptophyta; class Magnoliopsida; order Poales; family Poaceae; genus Aegilops; species Aegilops umbellulata. The sequence goes on from CP136054.1 coordinate 10,096,399, forward strand.
CGTCTGCCTTGACCCGACCATCGGCACGAACCAGAGCTTGGAGACGTACTGGGACCGCATCAAGGCCGAGTTCGACGAGCGGAAGCTCGTCGACCCCTACTTCAAAGGCGTCTACATGCAGCGCGGCTCCAAGGCGCGTGGGGGCCTGACTGGGAGCTAGGTCGCCCCCAGGGGCCAAACTAGCGCCGGCACGCCCCCAGGCCGCTCTATTTAGGCGCCCTGGTGGGCCGAACGGCTGGAGATGCCCTTAGTCTGTATATAAAGTTTGGTCAAAGTCAAATTTTGTAAAATTTGACTAACTTTATATTTAAAAATATCATCATTCACAATATGAAATCAATATTATCAGATGCACCATGAAATGTATTTTCATACTATATAGTTTTAGTATTGTAGATGTTCCTATTTTTTATATAAATTTGGTCAAACTTTGTATAGTTTGATTTTGACCAAATTTTATACGCAGAGTAAAAAGAATCGGAGGGGGTACATAACAACGTCCGTCCGGTGCATCCGTTGCACGGACGATGTATGCCGAATGGATATGTCTGGACCATGATGTGGGACCATGGTCACCCGACCAACACTTAAAGGTAAAAGCAAATCTGTCGTCTCCCTTGGGACGCCCCCTAAGGCGAGGAGCTCATGGCGATGGAGATGGCGACCGCGGAAGGCGACGGAATCGAGTTCTTATCAGATCCAGTCAACAGGTAAACTTTGGCAACCCAATTTTCTGATACCTGTGGCGGGTCCAAATTATAGGTGATAATTTTATTCGAATACTTTTTATTTTGAGATATATTTCCCCTGCCCGATCTGGCCGGCGCAAATGCGCCGCTGCATAGTGCAAGCCAAGCTTTAATATGCGCGCCGGGTGTAGCGGCGGCGGTTCATCCACATTTTTTGTCAAGCTGCCATTGTTGGCATTTGATTCTTCTTCTTTTTTGGGTATGAGGTGCTGCTTGCCCCGGCAATGCTATGTGTTGCTGTTCGTTGCTTTCAAATACAAAATGGAGGGAACCCTTTTTAGGTAAAGGAGACGTTACTTGTTCCACATTCAACTTTTAGTGGAAGAGCATACGTGAAAATCAAAAAAAAAAATGGTGGATCGTTGAAAAATGAATCGGGAGTTATTTTTTCCTGAAAACAGTTGGTGAATTAATTAATTTGTATCTTGCAGTCGAAAAAATGTTACCTCTTTATCGTCATGGAAGTTTGTACATATTTTTTCGATGCGTCCGATAGCAAATTCTTTTGACTTATTTTCCCCAGTTGGAAAAAGATGCCAACGACACGTCACCAACTTTGCATGCATGAGAGCAACTAGTTAACGAGCGCTTCTTCGGGAGTCTCGCAACGATCAGCGCCACTTGGCGCGCTCTCAGCCATTCGTCACGTGTCGTGCTCAGGGCGTTCTCTCCGGATTTTTTTTTCTTTCGCACGCGTTTTCAGCTTTTTTAATGGTGTTTTCCAGGTTTTTTTGATGTTTTGGTTTTCACCGATCTTCCTTAGTTTTTTGATAAAAATATTGATTTTTTTGCGCGGAAAATGTTTTTATCTTTTTTTGTTTTGCGAGAGTCACAGTTTTACTTCCAAAGAGAGGCACGATTTTGCTTTCGCGAGAGTCACGGTCGCGCCTCTCGAAAACGAAAAAAACGTGTTTTATATTTTATTTTTCTTTCGCAGAGTCACGGTTTTGCTTCCGTGAGAGACACGGTTTTGTTTTCGCGGGCGTGCCTCTCGGAAACAAAAAAAAACGCGTTTTCTTTTTTTTTCTTTCGTGATAGTCACGGTTTTACTTCCGCGAGAGACACGGTTGTACTTTCGCGAAAGTCACGGCCGTGCCTCTTGGAAACGAAAACAATGCATTTTCAGTTTTTCTTTTTCTTTCGCGAGAGTCACGGTTTTGATTCCGCGAGAGGCACAGTTGTGCTTTCGCGGGAGTCACGGCCGTGCCTCCTTGGAAACGAAAAAAACTAGTTTTCTCTTCTTTTTTTTCGTTCCGTGAGAGTCACGGTTTTGCTTCCGTGAGAAGTACGGTTGTGATTTCGTGAGAAGCATCGGCATGCCTCTTTCGAAAAGGAAAAAAACCGTGCTCCCAGTTCGGTTTTTCCATCCGATTTTTTCGTGAAAAAAAGTTTGTCAAAACCTTTCATTGCCGGAAGATCTCGACGCGAGGAATCCAACAGAGAACATCGGCATGCCTCTTTCGAAAAGGAAAAAAACCGTGCTCCAAGTTCGGTTTTTCCATCCGATTTTTTCGTGAAAAAAAGTTTGTCAAACCTTTCATCGCCGGAAGATCTCGACGCGAGGAATCCAACAGAGAAAGCGGTTCGAGATTTAAACGCACGGTTTAAAAGATAAAACGTTTTGAATAAATGAATCTACGAAAAGAAGAAAACTCCCCGGTTGCGACAAGTGGCGCACATACAGCATGCAGTGCGTCACTTGTCGCAACTTGGAGACTTTGAAGTGATTTTTACAACGAGTACTGCTCAACTGATGATTTTGTGCATGAATGGATGAATATTTTCTACAGGTTTGACCATGTTACGTGCCTTGTTAGGATTGTTATGCTAAAAAATACGAGGTTCGCCAACAAAATGAACAGTGAATCAGGCACCCGGTCCATAATTTAATGAACAGCGAACTACTTTTAGCAGAAACCATTGGAATTCCAATCCGGGTAGGCGAGGCGAGACTTACATTTATTTTTCCATACAAACCTACTCCCTGTTCTCAGGTGGCCACGTCGGCAACAACATCAACTCCCACGGCGTCTCTTGCCTGTAACGTACGCGCATTAACTCTCCTCAACCGCCAGCTGCAATACGGCGGGCACCTGGCATCTCAAGCTGATCCAACGCGCGACGATACAAGGAGCGCGCGAGCTCGTCCACGCCAAGCAGTTTTCGTCGAAATCAGGGACTAGAAAGAGCTTCACATGAGCAGGTAGCATCAGGAGATGAGCAGGTAGCATCACTGAAAGAGCTAGGAATCTACAGAATCCTCGCGTACAGGCACATGAGCAGAACATAAGCAGGAGAAATCCCGCAGGCTACTGATACATCTATAGAAACCCCCACGCTACATCTACAGAAACAAGGGGAAACCCCGCTGCATCTACAAACTACAACAGCAGCCCACCAGAGACGACCACAACAACCACAGAACCTAGAAATCACACCTACCAGCGGCTGCATTAGAAGGCGAGAGGGTGACATGAACTGGCCTAGATATGGAACAAACACAAGCAGGACAGCAAACTCGACAGAGCGACAGAGAGGAACAACCAACCGCGACACCGGGGAGCGAATAGAAAGGGGACATAAATGAAGCTCGAGCGCTGGAAGTTCACGAAATCGCCATGGACAGGGAGAATCTCCTCCTCTGCTCCGCCGCTCGAGCTTCGCCTCAGCCTTATCGAAACAGAGAGGAGAAAATGAAAACAACACAAAAATCAGACCAGGCCGGGGCAGCCGTAACGGGCAGAGAGAAAACCGCACCCACACAAAAAACCGGACCCGGTAACAAGCCCGACGAAAAACAAAAAACAACGCGAATCTCCGCGCAAGAACGGACGGACAACAATTTGAATGTCAACGAATTGCAAAACACTCAGCTGTAAAATAACAAAACCTTTTTTTAAGTCTATCCAAACGATCAGGCTGGTCATAGTGGGGAGTACTCCCTACTTTCTGATTTATAGGACTCAATTAAAAAATCTCACCAATCAAGGTAGATGGTGAGTGGTGGAATAATTTTTATAGTTTGCAAAAACACTCAATTAATGTGCTTGTTTTTCTTAAAAAATTGTGTTTACCAATGCATTAATTGCAATGCACGCATGCATAAAGTACATGCATTGGTGAATTTTCTCTTACTATTTGCATGCAATGATTTAATGCACCTTGAAATCTGAACATGTGACGGGGAACAACCAAATTGAGCCTTATAAAACGGGAAAACCTAAATTTTGAGATAAGCCCTATAAACCGGAAAGGAGGGAGTATCATACACTAGTATCATGCATCTATAATGCATACTATCATAGATTAGTATCATAGATGGTCTCATTTATTGCCATGCATGACACATAGTAGCATCACATTTATTATGTTACGGTATCTAGCCATGTTACTATAACCATCTCTCTTCTTTAATTCCCTGCCACATAAGCAAGTTTGCGAGTCTCAAGTGCATGATACTACTTATGTTACCCCACTATGGCCAGTCTTAGGTAATTGATCTCTACGTGCGGCCGTAACCAGCCACGTCAATTGGCCATAGCCCATCCATTCGTTTCCCTCCTAATTTTTTCTCTATATATTTTTCTGCTGGACAATACTAAGTATACATGCAGACCAGATCAGGGGCGCTCCCCAGGCCTGGGCCCTGGGCGGTCGGCCCTCTGGCCATACGCCAGGGCCGGCCCTGCTCCCAATGACCGGATTGCATGGCGGGCGCTCCCCGCTGCCAATCCGTAGCGCGGATCCACGCTGCATGCCTATCGCGCGTCTTCGAGCCGCCGCTGCCCCGCCGATGTGGCCCCCGCCTGCATCTCCGACTCACCGGACCTCAATCCGCCGCAACAGCCGAAGATGAAATACCTCGGCGTCCGCCAGCGTACGTGGGGGACATGGGTGGCAGAGATCACCGACCAGGAGACCCAAAAGAAGAAGTGGATCGAGTCGTTACACACGACGAAGCTCACCGCCCTGGAATATGACCGGTGGCAGGCATGGTTCCACGATGCGGACGCGCAGCTCAACTTCCCATTGGGGATCCATCGGGGGTGGCGGACACGCAACTCAACTTCCTGTGGGGGACGGCACCCGCCCACCTTGACTCGCTGCCACCGCGGGTGGTGGATGCGGCTATGCCTTGGGAGAACTGGGAGGCGAGGTTGCACATCTCGGTGGAGGCCGTCGATGAGGAGTACATGGTAGACCTCCATCGCCAGTGCCCCAAGCTCGTGGAGGCGGAGCAGGCAATCAACGGGGAGGTCATCGTCATCTCCGACGACAATGTGGAAGACGGCGACGAAGGCGGAAAGGACGAGAAGGAGTTCAATGCCGACGAACGGAGGGGCATCTTACCCAACTCTGATGACGACGGCACTAGCCCGGACCCAATGGTCGCTAGAATGTCAAGGCAAGATTGGCTCGACCTCTACCATGTGATGATGATGAAGAGTAGTTTAGCTTAATTTCAAGTTTAGTTTTAAGTATAAGTTTAGGTTTAGGTTTAGGTTGTTTAAATTGAATTTTGGTCGTCCCATGGGATGTCAAGACAAATGTGTCAAATTTTAGTTGTTTCAATTGAATCTAGTTTTAACTTATGCAAATTTGGTTGTTACCCTATTAGATTTCAAAGTTCGGCTAGGTCCGACCAAAAGTTAATGGAGTAAAAATACTCCACTAAAGGTTTACTCTGCCGAATCCTATGTTATTTTAAAAGGATACTCAGAAATCATTCTCAGAAATCTTAGTAATAACGGTTGTCATGAACAACTTCGACTAAATGCATCAAATGTTACAAATAATACATGCAAACTTAGTTCAATAAATTAATCAATTAAAGCGAGAACATACCTTCAAATGTACTAAAGAGTGAATCAATTAAGACATGTAAAGCTAGTACTTGTCCAATATTAATTAATAACTTGCACATAATTACAACCATTGACATAAAAAGGAAATATGATGGGTCATGTATTGATTCGTGTACAACATTACTACCCTTGACATAAAAGAAGAATCTGACGAGTCGTATTAGCTTGTTCATCTTACCATCATACTATACAACACTGCAAGCTAGTTTAAAAAGGAATAAAAGTCCAGAATGAACATTAGAATAGCCTGATCTATCTTTAATAACATGCACAAGGATACAAATTTAGTCCCCCACAAGCTATGAAGATTTGGTTTATGCCTAACAACTTGTACAACATGATAAACTTAGATCCAAAAGGAATGCAATCCAGATAATTGTTTGACTTGTAAAGTCGATATGATGAGTCAGTGCCAATTATATAGTTTTCGCCACTCTTAGATGATATGTACAATAAAAAAGCAACTTTACTGACCACTCCAAAAGTACGTTTGTATGTAGTGCCACCAAACAGAACACACCAAATAATTAGTTTAATAAGCATCGAATCACTTTAAAAAGTGAAAGCAATAATGAAAAGAAACCTAACCATGGTAGCTATAAAAGCCTGTAATATGTACACTCCATACCATCATCCATCCTTCACATAACTAGAGCACAAGAATCAAATCCAAGTAAGTAGTAGTTAACGCAAATCCACCATGAAGACCTTACTCATCCTAACAATCCTTGCAATGGCAACAACCATCGCCACCGCCAATATGCAAGTCGACCCCGGCTACCAAGTACAATGGCCACAACAACAACCATTCCCCCAGCCCCAACAACCTTTCTGCCAGCAACCACAACAAACTGTTCCCCAACCCCATCAAACGTTCCACCATCAACCACGACAAACATTTCCCCAACCCCAACAAACATACCCCCATCAACCACAACAACAATTTCCCCAGACCCAACAACCACAACAACCATTTCCCCAACCCCAACAAACACTCCCCCAACAACCCCAACTACCATTTCCCCAACAACCCCAACAACCATTCCCCCAGCCTCAACAACCCCAACAACAATTTCCCCAGTCACAGCAACCACAACAACCTTTTCCCCAGCCCCAACAACAATTCCCGCAGCCCCAACAACCGCAACAATCATTGCCCCAGCAACAACAACCGTTGATTCAGCTATCTCTACAACAACAGATGAACCCCTGCAAGAATTTCCTCTTGCAGCAATGCAACCCCGTGTCATTGGTGTCATCCCTCATGTCAATGATCTTGCCACGAAGTGATTGCCAGGTGATGCAGCAACAATGTTGCCAACAACTGGCACAGATTCCTCAGCAGCTCCAGTGTGCAGCCATCCATAGTGTCGTGCATTCCATCATCATGCAGCAAGAACAACGACAAGGCGTGCAGATCCGGCGACCACTGTTTCAGCTCGTTCAGGGTCAGGGCATCATCCAACCTCAACAACCAGCTCAATTGGAGGTGATCAGGTCATTGGTATTGAGAACTCTTCCAACCATGTGCAACGTGTATGTCTCACCTGACTGCTCCACCATCAACGCACCATTTGCGAGCATAGTCGTCGGCATTGGTGGCCAATGAAAAATGCAAGAGTTATGCTAATAGGTAGATGGATCATCGTTGCTTAGCTGATGCACCAATCATTGTAGCGATGACAAATAAAGTGGCGTACACCATCATGTGTGACCCCGACCAGTGCTAGTTCAAGCTTGGGAATAAAAGACAAACAAAGTTCTTGTTTGCTAACATTGTTTGTCACTGTTACATTCACTTTTTATTTTGATGTTCATCCCTAACCGCAATCCTAGACTTACACATCAATAGCTAACTACTATATAATCTATCGATTAATGGACGACCTATTAATCCAGTTAATAGGCTGATTGATATAATAGTTACTGCTCCCAAGCTGACCGAGCAGCTATCAGTTACGGATTTTCTGAACATTGCACACTATAATAATTCAACGTATTTCAATGTCTAGAAGTAAAAGGGAATTTTAGCAGCAAAACAAGCGCCTGATTGGAAACCATTCGTCACTCTAAATGTTAATCTGGATATTTTTGCGTTGGTACAATTCTGAGTTTGGTGGCACCAAAGCATTTTTCTAAATGAATTCTTTAGGGGACTTCAAAGAGGTGAAAATCAAATTAAATTTGCCATTGCACAATTTAATCTACATTTTCTTTCCATTTTGCAAGGTTGCACCGGAGTGAGCACCGGAAAGCAACCGAAGCCAGAAAATGAAGGTCTCACAAGAGAACAACAAATTTATAGAGCGAGGAAAAAAAATAAAGCAAACATATATCAAAGGTTTTTGGAGCAAAATAGCCCCAACTACCGAAAACTGGCCCTAGGGGTGGCCTATATGGCCCACGTGCTTGGCCACCTGCCTTGGGTCCCGGGTGTGGCCTAGGATACGTGGGGCTCACAGAAGCCCCATGCCTCCATCCTTTTTATATACTAATATCATCTGCGTGAAAAACACCCTTGATTTTCACTTTTTTTTTCTGTTGCCCAGGTACATAGAATGTTATTATCTTCCTCATGCTAGTAGGGAAACCCCTTATAGGATTTTGAAGGAAATATGCCCAAGAGGCAATAATAAAGTTATTATTTATTTCCTTATATCATGATAAATATTTATTATTCATGCTAGAATTGTATTAACCGGAAACATAATACATGTGTGAATACATAGACAAACAGAGTGTCACTAGTATGCCTCTACTTGACTAGCTCGTTGATCAAAGATGGTTATGTTTCCTAGCCATAGACATGAGTTGTTATTTGATTAACGGGATCACATCATTAGGAGAATGATGTGATTGACATGATCCATTCCGTTAGCTTAGAACATGATCGTTTAGTATGTTGCTATTGCTTTCTTCATGACTTATACATGTTCCTATAACTATGAGATTATGCAACTCCCGTTTACCGGAGGAACATGTTGTGTGCTACCAAACGTCACAATGTAACTGGGTGATTATAAATGTGCTCTACAGGTGTCTCCGAAGGTACTTGTTGGGTTGGCGTATTTCGAGATTATGATTTGTCACTCCGATTGTCGGAGAGGTATCTCTGGGCCCTCTCGGTAATGCACATCACTTAAGCCTTGCAAGCATTGCAACTAATGAGTTAGTTCCGGGATGATGTATTATGGAACAAGTAAAGAGACTTGCCGGTAATGAGATTTAACTGTTGGAAATATGCCCTAGAGGCAATAATAAATTAGTTATTATTATATTTCCTTGTTCATGATAATCGTTTATTATCCATGCTATAATTGTATTGATAGGAAACTCAGATACATGTGTGGGTACATAGGCAACACCATGTCCCTAGTAAGCCTCTAGTTGACTAGCTCGTTGATCAATAGATGGTCACAGTTTCCTGACCATGGACATTGGATGTCGTTGATAACGGGATCACATCATTAGGAGAATGATGTGATGGACAAGACCCAATCCTAAGCCTAGCACAAAGATCCTAGTTCATATGCTAAAGCTTTTCTAATGTCAAGTATCATTTCCTTAGACCATGAGATTGTGCAACTCCCGGATACCGTAGGAATGCTTTGGGTGTACCAAACGTCACAACGTAACTCGGTGGCTATAAAGGTGCACTACAGGTATCTCCGAAAGTATCTGTTGAGTTGGCACGAATCGAGACTGGGATTTGTCACTCCGTGTAAACGGAGAGGTATCTCTGGGCCCACTCGGTAGGACATGATCATAATGTGCACAATGTGACCAAGGGGTTGATCACGGGATGATGTGTTACGGAACGAGTAAAGAGACTTCCCGGTAACGAGATTGAACAAGGTATCGGTATACCGACGATCGAATCTCGGGCAAGTACAATACCGCTAGACAAAGGGAATTGTATACGGGATCGATTGAGTCCTTGACATCGTGGTTCATCCGATGAGATCATCGTGGAACATGTGGGAGCCAACATGGGTATCCAGATCCCACTGTTGGTTATTGACCGGAGAACGTCTCGGTCATGTCTACATGGTTCCCGAACCCGTAGGGTCTACACACTTAAGGTTCGATGACGCTACGGTTATAAAGGAAGTTTGTATGTGGTTACCGAATGTTGTTCGGAGTCCCGGACGTCACGAGGAGTTCCGGAATGGTCCGGAGGTAAAGATTTATATATGGGAAGTCCTGTTTTGGTCACCGGGAAAAGTTTCGGGTTTATCGGTAACGTACCGGGACCACCGGGAGGGTCCCGGGGGTCCACCAAGTGGGGCCACTATCCCCGGAGGGCTGCATGGGCCAAGTGTGGGAGGGGACCAGCCCCAGGTGGGCTGGTGCGCCCCCCACAAGGGCCCAAGGCGCCTAAGGGGAAGAAGGGGGGCAAACCCTAAGGGCAGATGGGCCCTAAGGCCCATGCTCCCTGCGCCTCCCTCTCCTCCCCCCTTGGCCGCCTCCCTCAGATGGGATCTGGGGCTGCCGCACCCCTTCGGGTGGGAACCCTAAAGGGGGCGCAACCCCCTCCCCTTCCCCTATATATACTTGAGGCCTAGGGGCTGCCCAACACATGAGTTTCTCTCCCTCTTGGCGCAGCCCTACCTCTCTCCCTTCTCCTCTCCCGCGGTGCTTGGCGAAGCCCTGCAGGATTGCCACGCTCCTCCATCACCACCACGCCGTTGTGCTGCTGCTGGATGGAATCTACCTCAACCTCTCCCTCTCTCCTTGCTGGATCAAGGCATGGGAGACGTCACCGGGCTGTACGTGTGTTGAACGCGGAGGTGCCGTCCGTTCGGCACTAGGATCTCCGGTGATTTGGATCACGACGAGTACGACTCCTTCAACCCCATTCTCTTGAACGCTTCTGCTTAGAGATCTACAAGGGTATGTAGATGCACTCTCCTTCCCCTCGTTGCTGGTTTCTCCTTAGATAGATCTTGGTGACACGTAGGAAAATTTTAAATTTCTGCTACGTTCCCCAACAGTGGCATCATGAGCTAGGTCTATTGCGTAGATTCTTTGCACGAGTAGAACACAAAGTAGTTGTGGGCGTTGATTTTGTTCAATATGCTTGCCGTTACTAGTCCAATCTTGCTTTGACGGTATTGTGGGATGAAGCGGCCCGGACCAACCTTACACGTACGCTTACGTGAGACCGGTTCCACCGACTGACATGCACTAGTTGCATAAGGTGGCTGGCGGGTGTCTGTCTCTCCTACTTTAGTCAGAACGGATTCGATGAAAAGGGTCCTTATGAAGGGTAAATAGCAATTGGCATATCACGTTGTGGTTTTGCGTAGGTAAGAAACGTTCTTGCTAGAAACCCATAGCAGCCACGTAAAACATGCAAACAACAATTAGAGGACGTCTAACTTGTTTTTGCAGGGTATGCTATGTGATGTGATATGGCCAAAGGATGTGATGAATGATATATGTGATGTATGAGATGATCATGTTCTTGTAATAGGAATCACGACTTGCACGTCGATGAGTATGACAACCGGCAGGAGCCATAGGAGTTGTCTTAATTTATTTATGACCTGTGTGTCAACATAAACGTCATGTAATTACTTTACTTTATTGCTAACCGTTAGCCATAGTAGTAGAAGTAATAGTTGGCGAGACAACTTCATTAAGACACGATGATGGAGATCATAATGATGGAGATCATGGCGTCATGCCGTTGACGATGATGATCATGGAGCCCCGAAGATGGAGATCGAAAGGAGCAAAGTGATGATGGCCATATCATGTCACTATTTGATTGCATGTGATGTTTATCATGTTATTGCATCTTATTTGCTTAGGAAAACGGTAGTAAATAAGATGATCCCTCATTAAAATTTCAAGAAGTGTTCTCCCCTAACTGTGCACCGTTGCTAAAGTTCGTCGTTTCGAAGCACCACGTGATGATCGGGTGTGATAGATCCTTACGTTCACATACAACGGGTGTTGACGAGCCTAGCATGTACAGACATGGCCTCGGAACACATGCAAAACACTTAGGTTGACTTGACGAGCCTAGCATGTACAGACATGGCCTCGGAACACAAAAGACCGAAAGGTCTAGCATGAGTCGTATGGTAGATACGATCAACATGAGGATGTTCATCGATGATGACTAGTCCGTCTCACGTGATGATCGGACACGGCCTAGTTGACTCGGATCATGTAATCACTTAGATGACTAAGAGGGATGTCTATCTGAGTGGGAGTTCATGAGATGAACTTAATTATCCTGAACATAGTCAAAAGATCTTTGCAAATTATGTCGTAAGCTCGCGCTTTAGTTCCACTGATTAGATATGTTCCTAGAGAAAATATAGTGTAAAGTTGACAGTAGCAATTATGCGGACAGTAGAAGGCTTTTGTCCTTAATGCATCGCTCAGTGTGCTGAACCCCAAACGTTGTTTGTGGATGTTGCGAACATCGGACATACACGTTTAGATAACTACGTGATAGTTCAGTTAAACGGTTTAGAGTTGGGGTACCGAAGACGTTTTTGAAAAGTCGCGGAACATATGAGATGTTTCGAGGGCTGAAATTGGGATTTCCGGCTCGTGCCCACGTCAAGAGGTATGAGACCTCCGATGTTTTCTTAGCCTGGAGACTAAGGGAGAAAAGCTCAATCGTTGAGCTTGTGCTCAGATTGTCTGAGTACAACAATCACTTTAATCGAGTGGGAGTTGATCTTCCAGATGAGATAGTGATGTTTCTCCAAAGTCATTGCCACAAAGCTGCTAGAGCTTCGTGATGAACTATAACATATCAGAGATAGATATGATGATCCTTGAGGTATTCACGATGTTTGACACCGCGAAAGTAGAACTCAAGAAGGAGCATCAATTGTTGATGGTTAATGAAACCACTAGTTTCAAGAAGGGCAAGGGCAAGAAGGGATACTTCATGAAACAACAAATCAGCTGCTGTTCTAGTGAAGAAACCCAAGGTTGAACCCAAACCCGAGACTAAGTGCTTCTGTGATAAGGGGAACAGTTACTAGAGCGGAGTTACCCTAGATACTTGGTAGATGAGAAGGCTGGCAAGGTCGATAGAAGTATATTGGATATACATTATGTTAATGTGTACTTTACTAGTACTCCTAGTAGCACCAGGGTATAAAGATACCGGTTCGGTTGCTAAGTGTTAGTAACTCGAAATAAAAGAGCTGCGGAATAAACGGAGACTAGCTAAAGGTGAGCTGACGATATGTGTTGGAAGTGTTTCCAAGTTTGATGTGATCAAACATCGCACGCTCCCTCTACCATCAAGATTAGAAATAATACCTTCAATGGTCTTGCACCTAAAGGAATGGTTTATTGAATCTCGATCGTAGTGATACACATTTCCATGCCAAAAGATATAAGATAGTAATGATAGTACCACTTACTTGTGGCACTGCCATGTAAGTCATATTGGTATAAAACGCATGAAGAAGCTCCATGTTGATGGATCTTTGGACTCACTCGTTTTTGAAAAGTTTGAGACATGCGAACCATGTCTATTGGTGTATACGCATGAAGAAACTCCATGCAGATGGACCGTTTGGACTCACTTGATTTTGAATCACTTGAGACATGCAAATCATACCACATGGGCAAGATGACTGAAAGCCTCATTTTCAGTAAAATGGAACTAGAAAGCAACTTGCTGGAAGTAACACTTTTTGATGTGTGCAATCCAATGAGTGCTGAGGCATGCAGTGAATATCGTTATGTTCTTACTTCACAGATGATTCGAGTAGATGTTGAGTATATTTACTTGATGAAACACAAGTCTGAATTATTGAATGGTTCAAGTAATTTCAGAGTGAAGTTGAAGATCATCGTGACAAGAGGATAAAATGTCTATGATATGATCATAGAGATGAGTATCTGAGTTACGAGCTTTGGCACGCAACAAAGACATTGTGGAAATTGTTTCACCACCTGGAACACCATAGTGTCATGGTGTGTCCGAACATCATAGTTGCACCCTATTGGATATGGTGTGTACCATGATGTCTCTTATCGAATTACCACTATCGTTCATGTGTTAGGCATTAGAGACAACCGCACTCACTTTAATAGGGCACCACGTAATTCCGTTGAGACGACATCGTTTGAACTGTGGTTTGGAGAAACCTAAGTTGTCGTTTCTTAAAGGGTTGGGGCTGCGACGCTTATGTGGAAAAATTTCAAATTGATAAGCTCGAACCCAAAGCGGATAAAATAAATCTTCATAGGACACCCAAAACAGTTGGGTATACCACCTAATTCAGATCTGAAAGCAATAGGGATTGCTTCTTGAATCGGGTCCTTTCTCGAAGAAAGGTTTGTCTCGAGAATTGAGTGGGAGGATGGTGGAGACTTGATGAGGTTATCGAACTGTCACTACAACTGGTGTGTAGCAGGGCACAGGAAGTTGTTCCTGTGGCACCTACACCAATTGAAGTAGAAGCTTATGATAGTGATCATGAAACTTTGGATCAAGTCACTACCGTACCTCGTAGGGTGACAAGGATGCGTACTGCTTCAGAGTGGTACAGTAATCCTGTCTTGAAGGTCATGTTGCTATGCAACAATGAACCTACGAACTATGGAGAAGCAATGGTGGGCCCAAATTCCGACAAATGGTTAGAAGCCATGAAATCCGAGATAGGATCCATGTATCAAAACAAAGTATGAACTTTGGTGGACTTGCCCGATGATCGGCAAGCTATTGAGATAAATGGATCTTTTAAGAAGAAGACGGACGTGGACAGTAATGACACCGTCTATGAAGCTCAACTTGTGGCGAAGAGTTCTTCACAAGTTCAAGGAGTTGACTACGATGATATTTTCTCATCCGTAGCAATGCTTAAGTCCGTCGGAATCATGTTAGCATTAGCTGCATTTATGAAATCTGGCAGATGGATGTCAAAATGAGATTCCTCACCAGTCTTCATAAGGGAAGGTTGTATGCGATACAATCAGAAAGGTTTTGTCGATCCTAAGGATGCTAAAAGGTATGCTAGCTCTAGCAATCCTTCTAAGGACTGGAGTAAGCATCTCCGAGTTGGAATGTACGCTTTGATGAGATGATCAAAGATTTTGGGTTTATGCAAAGTTTATGAGAAACTTGTATTTCCAAAGAAGTGAGTGGGAGCACTATAGAATTTCTGATGAGTATATGTTATTGACATATTGTTGATCAGAAATGATGTAGAATTTCTAGGAAGCATATAGGGTTATTTGAAAGATGTTTTTCAATAGAAAACCTGGATTAAGCTATTTGAACATTGAGCATCAAGATCTATAAGGATATATCAAAATGCTTAATAATACTTTCAAATGAGCACGTACCTTGACCTTGTCTTGAAAGTGTTCTAGATGGATCAGTCAAAGAAGAAGTTCTTGCCTGAGTTGTGAGGTACGAAGTTAAGACTTAAAGCTCGACCACGGCAGAATAGAGAGAAAGGACGAAGGTCGTCTCCTATGCTTCAGACATAGGCTCTATAGTATGCTATGCTGTGTACCGCACCTGAAGTGTGCCTTGCCATGAGTCAGTCAAGGGGTACAAGAATGATCCAGGAATGGATCATTGGACAGCGGTCAAAATTGTCCTTGGAGTAAATAAGGACATGTTTCTCGATTATGGAGGTGATAAAGAGTTCGGCGTAAAGGGTTACGTCGATGCAAGCTTTAAGACCTATCCGAGTGACTCTGAGTAGCAAACCGGATACGTATAGTGGAGCAACCATTTGGAATAGCTCCAAGTGGAGCGTGGAAGCAGCATTTACAGAATGACCTAGAGATTTGCAAAGTACATACGGATCTGAATGTTGCAGACCCGTTGACTAAAACCTCTCTTGCAAGCAAAACATGATCAAACCCCAGAACTCATTGAGTCTTAATCACATGATGATGTGAACTAGTTTAATGACACTAGTAAACCCTTTGGATGTTGGTCACATGGCGATGTGACATGTGAATGTTAATCACATGGCGATGTGAACTAGATTATTGACTCTAGTGCAAGTGGGAGACTGTTGGAAATATGCCCTAGAGGCAATAATAAATTAGTTATTATTATATTTCCTTGTTCATGATAATCGTTTATTATCCATGCTATAATTGTATTGATAGGAAACTCAGATACATGTGTGGGTACATAGACAACACCATGTCCCTAGTAAGCCTCTACTTGACTAGCTCGTTGATCAATAGATGGTCACAGTTTCCTGACCATGGACATTGGATGTCGTTGATAACGGGATCACATCATTAGGAGAATGATGTGATGGACAAGACCCAATCCTAAGCCTAGCACAAAGATCGTAGTTCGTATGCTAAAGCTTTTCTAATGTCAAGTATCATTTCCTTAGACCATGAGATTGTGCAACTCCCGGATACCGTAGGAATGCTTTGGATGTACCAAACGTCACAACGTAACTGGGTGGCTATAAAGGTGCACTACAGGTATCTCCGAAAGTATCTGTTGAGTTGGCACGAATCGAGACTGGGATTTGTCACTCCGTGTAAACGGAGAGGTATCTCTGGGCCCACTCGGTAGTGAAGGAAATATGCCCTAGAGGAAATAATAAAGTTATTATTTATTTCCTTAGTTCATGATAAATGTTTATTATTCATGCTAGAATTGTATTAACCGGAAACATAATACATGTGTGAATACATAGACAAACATAGTGTCACTAGTATGCCTCTACTTGACTAGCTCATTAATCAAAGATGGTTATGTTTCCTAACCATAGACAAAAGAGTTGTTATTTGATTAATGGGATCACATCAATAGGAGAATGATCTGATTGACTTGACCCATTCCGTTAGCTTAGCACTTGATCGTGTTGTTTGTTGCTATTGCTTTCTTCATGACTTATACATGTTCCGATGACTATGAGATTATGCAACTCCCGTTTGCCGGAGGAACACTTTGTGTGCTACCAAACGTCACAACGTAACTGGGTGATTATAAAGGAGCTCTACAGGTATCTCCAAAGGTAGATGTTGGGTTGGCGTATTTCGAGATTATGATTTGTCACTCCGATTGTCAGAGAGGTATCTCTGGGCACTCTTAGTAATGCACATCACATAAGCCTTGCAAGCATTGCAACTAATGAGTTAGTTGCGAGATGATGTATTACGGAACGAGTAAAGAGACTTGCCAGTAACGAGATTGAACTAGGTATTGGATACCGACGATCGAATCTCGGGCAAGTAACATATCGATGACAAAGGGAACAACGTATGTTGTTATGCGGTCTGACCGATAAAGATCTTCGTAGAATATGTAGGAGCCAATATGGGCATCTATGTCCTGCTATTGGTTATTGACCAGAGACGTGTCTCGGTCATGTCTACATTGTTCTCGAACCATAGGGTCCGCACGCTTAAGGTTTCGATGACAGTTATATTATGAGTTTATGAGTTTTGATGTACCAAAGGAATTCGGAGTCCCGGATGGGATCGGGGACATGACGAGGAGTCTCGAAATGGTCGAGACGTAAAGATCGGTATATTGGACGACTATATTCGGACATCAGAAAGGTTCCGAGTGATTCGGGTATTTTCGGAGGTACCGGGGAGTTACGGGAATACGGGGAAGAGTATTGGGCCTTATTGGGCCTTAGTGGGAAGGAGCCAGGAGGTGGCGCGCGCCCCTCCCAAGCCCAGTCCGAATTGGACAAGGGGTTTGGGGGCGCGGCCCCCTCTCCCTTCCTTCTCCACTCCCCTCCTTTCCCCCCTTCTCCGAGTTGGACTAGGAAAGGTGGAATCCTACTCCCGGTGGGAGTAGGACTCCCCTTGGCGCGCCCCTTCTAGGCCGGCCGCCCCCTCCCCCTTGCTCCTTTATATACGGGGGCAGGGGGGCACCCCATGACACACAAGTTGATCTTGGTGATCGTTCCTTAGCCGTGTGCGGTGCCCCCTCCACCATATTCCACCTCGGTCATATCATTGCAGTGTTTAGGCGAAGCCCTGCGTCGGTAGTACATCAAGATCGTCACCACGCCGTCGTGCTGACGGAACTCCTTCCCCGAAGCTTTGCTGGATCGGAGCCCGGGGATCGTCATCGAGCTGAACGTGTGCTAAGAACTCGGAGGTGTCGGAGTAACGGTGCTTGGATCGGTCGGATCGGGAAGACGTACGACTACTTCCTCTATGTTGCGTCAACGCTTCCGCTTCGGTCTACGAGGGTACGTAGACAACACTCTCCCCTCTCATTGCTATGCATCACCATGATCTTGTGTGTGCGTAGGAATTTTTGTGAAATTACTACGTTCCCCAACAGTGGTATGAGAGCCTAGGTTTTTATGGTTTGATGTTATGCACGAGTAGAACACAAGTGAGTTGTGGGCGATATAAGTCATCCTGCCTACCAGCATGTCATACTTTGGTTCGGCGGTATTGTTGGATGAAGCGGCCCGGACCGACATTACGCGTACGCTTACGCGAGACTGGTTCTACCGCCGTGCTTTGCACACAGGTGGCTGGCGGGTGTCAGTTTCTCCAACTTTAGTTGAACCGAGTATGGCTACGCCCGGTCCTTGCGAAGGTTAAAACGGAGTCTATTTGACAAACTATCATTGTGGTTTTGATGCGTAGGTGAGATTGGTTCTTGCTTAAACCCGTAGCAGCCACGTAAAACTTGCAACAAACAAAGTAGAGGACGTCTAACTTGTTTTTGCAGGGCATGTTGTGATGTGATATGGTCAAGACGTGATGCTATATTTTATTGTATGAGATGATCATGTTTTGTAACCGAGTTATCGGCAACCGGCATGAGCCGTATGGTTGTCGCTTTATTGTATGCAATGCAATCGCCCTGTAATGCTTTACTTTATCACTAAGCGGTAGCGATAGTCGTAGAAATATAAGATTGGCGAGACGACAACGATGCTACGATGGAGATCAAGGTGTCGCGCCGGTGACGATGGTGATCATGACGGTGCTTCGGAGATGGAGATCACAAGCACAAGATGATGATGGCCATATCATATCACTTATATTGATTGCATGTGATGTTTATCTTTTTATGCATCTTATCTTGCTTTGATTGACGGTAGCATTATAAGATGATCTCTCACTAAATTATCAAGAAGTGTTCTCCCCGAGTATGCACCGTTGCCAAAGTTCGTCGTGCCTAGACATCACGTGATGATCGGGTGTGATAAGCTCTACATCCATCTACAACGGGTGCAAGCCAGTTTTTGCACACGCAGAATACTCGGGTTATACTTGACGAGCCTAGCATATGCAGATATGGCCTCGGAACACGGAGACCGAAAGGTCCAGCGTGAATCATATAGTAGATATGATCAACATAATGATGTTCACCATTGAGAACTAATCCATTTCACGTGATGATCGGTTATGGTTTAGTTTGATTTGGATCACGTGATCACTTAAAAGATTAGAGGGATGTCTATCTAAGTGGGAGTTCTTAAGTAATATGATTAATTGAACTTAAATTTGTCATGAACTTAGTCCTGGTAGTATTAGCATATCTATGTTGTAGATCAATAGCTCGCGTTGTTGCTTTCATATGTTTATTTTTATATGTTCCTAGAGAAAATTGTGTTGAAAATGCTAGTAGCAATGATGCGGATTGGATCCGTGATCTGAGGTTTATCCTCATTGCTGCACAGAAGAATTATGTCCTTGATGCACCGCTAGGTGACAGACCTATTGCAGGAGCAGATGCAGACGTTATGAACGTTTGGCTAGCTAAATATGATGACTACTTGATAGTTTAGTGCACCATGCTTAAGATCTTAGAATCGGGACTTCAAAGACGTTTTGAACGTCATGGACCATATGATATGTTCTAGGATTTGAAGTTAATATTTCAAGCAAATACCCGAGTTGAGAGATATGAAGTCTCCAACAAGTTCTATAGCTAAAAGATGGAGGAGAATCGCTCAACTAGTGAGCATGTGCTCAGATTGTCTGAGTACTACAATCACTTGAATCAAGTGGGAGTTAATCTTCCAGATAAGATAGTGATTGACAGAATTCTCTAGTCACCATCACCAAGTTAGTAGAACTTCGTGATGAACTATAATATGCAAGGGATAACGGAAACTATTCCCAAGCTCTTCGCGATGCTAAATCGGCGAAGGTAGAAATCAAAGAAAACCATCAAGTGTTGATGGTTGACAAGATCACTAGTTTCAAGAAAAGGGCAAAGGGCAGAAGGGGAACTTCAAGAAGAAGGGCAAGCAAGTTGCTGCTCAAGTGAAGAAACCCAAGTCTGGTCCTAAGCCTGAGACTAAGTGCTTCTACTTCAAAGGGACCGGTCACTGGAAGCGGAACTACCCCAAGTATTTGGCGGATAAGAAGGATGGCAAAGTGAACAAAGGTATATTAGATATACAGATTATTGATGTATACTTTACTAGTGTTTATAGCAACCCCTCGGTATTTGGTACTGGTTCAGTTGCTAAGAATAGTAACTCGAAACGGGAGTTGCAGAATGAACAGAAACTAGTTAAGGGTGAAGTGACGATGTGTATTGGAAATAGTTCCAAGATTGATATGATCATCATCGCACACTCCCTATACTTTCGGGATTAGTGTTGAACCTAAATAAGTGTTATTTGGTGTTTGCGTTGAGCATGAATATGATTTGATCATGTTTATTGCAATACGGTTATTCATTTAAGTTAGGGAACAATTGTTGTTCTATTTACATGAATAAAACCTTCTATGGTCATACACACCAACGAAAATGGTTTGTTGGATCTCGATCGTAGTGATACACATATTCGTAATATTGAAGCCAAAAGATGCAAAGTTAATAATGATAGTGCAACTTATTTGTGGCAATGCCGTTTAGGTCATATTGGTGTAAAGCGCATGAAGAAACTCAATGCTGATGGATTTTTGGAATCACTTGATTATGAATCACTTGATGCTTGCGAACCATGTCTCTTGGGCAAGATGACAAAAACGCCGTTCTCCGGAACAATGGAGCAAGCAACAGATTTGTCGGAAATCATACATACTGATGTATGTGGTCCAATGAATATTAAGGCTTGCAGCAGGTATCATTATTTTCTAACCTTCACAGATGATTTGAGCAGATATGGGTATATCTACTTGATGAAACATAAGTCTGAAACGTTTGAAAAGTTCAAAGAATTTCAGAGTGAAGTGGAGAATCATCATAACAAGAAAATAAAAGTTTCTACGATATGATCGCAGAGGTAAAATATTTGAGTTACGAGTTTGGTCTTCAGTTAAAACAATGTGAAATAGTTTCACTACTCACGCCACCTGGAACACCACAGCATAATGGTGTGTCCGAACGTCATAACCGTACTTTATTGGATATAGTGCAATCTATGATGTTTCTTACCGATTTACCAATATCGTTTTGGGATCATGCATTAGAGACAGCTGCATTCACGTTAAAAAGGGGCACCATCTAATTCCGTTGAGACGACACAATATGAACAATGGTTTGGCAAGAAACCAAAGTTGTCGTTTCTTAAAGTCTGGGATTGTGATGCTTATATGAAAAAGTTTCATCCTGATAAGCTCAAACCCAAATCGGAGAAATGTGTCTTCATAGGATACCCCAAAGGAGACAGTTGGGTACACCTTCTATCACAAATCCGAAGGCAAGACATTCGTTGCTAAAAATGGATCCTTTCTAGAGAAGGAGTTTCTCTCGAAAGAAGTGAGTGGGAGGAAAGTAGAACTTGATAAGGTAATTGTACCTTCTCCCTTATTGGAAACTAGTTTATCACAGAAGTCTGTTCTTGTGACTACTACACCAATTAGTGAGGAAGCTAATGATGATGATCATGTAACTTCAGATCAAGTTACTACCGAATCTCGTAGGTAAACCAGATTGAGATCCGCACCAGAGTGGTACGGTAGTACTGTTCTGGAAGTCATGTTACTAGACCATGACGAACTTGCGAACTATGAGGAAGCGATGATGAGCCCAGATTCCGTGAAATGGTTTGAGGCCATGAAAATCTGAGATATGATCCATGTATGAAAACAAAGTATGGACTTTGATGGATTTGCCTGATGATAGGCAAGCCATAGAAAATAAATGGATCTTTAAGAGGAAGACGGACGCTGATAGTAGTGTTATTATCTACAAAGCTAGAATTGTCGCAAAAGGTTTTCGACAAGTTCAAGGTGTTGACTACAATGAGAGTTTCTCACTCGTATGTATGCTTAAGTCTGTCCGAATCATGTTAGCAATTGCTGCATTTTATGAAATCTGGCAAATGGATAAACAAAACTGCATTCCTTAATGGATTTATTAAAGAAGAGTTGTATACGATGCAACTAGAAGGTTTTGTCGATCCTAAAGATGTTAACTAAATATGCAAGCTCCAGCGATCCATCTATGGACTAGTGCAAGCATCTCGGAGTTGGAATACACGCTTTGATAAGTTGACCAAAGCATATAGTTTTATACAGACTTGCGGTGAAGCCTGTATTTACAAGAAAGTGAGTGGGAGCACTACATCATTTCTGATAAGTATATGTGAATGACATATTGTTGATCGGAAATAATGTAGAATTATTCTGCAAAGCATAAAGGAGTGTTTGAAAGGAGTTTTTCAAAGAAAGACCTCGGTGAAGCTTGATAAGTTTTTTCAATGAGTACATACCATGACAAGATTTTGATGTAGTTCAAAATGGAACAGTCAAAGAAAGAGTTCTTGCCTGTGTTACAAGGTGTGAAATTGAGTAAGACTCAAAACCCGACCACGGCAGAAGATAGAAAGAGAATGAAAGTCACTCCCTATGCCTCGGCCATAGGTTCTATAAAGTATGCCATGCTGTGTACCAGATCTATTGTATACCCTACACTGATTTTGGCAAGGGAGTACAATAGTGATCTAGGAGTAGATCACTGGACAACGGTCAAAATTATTCTTAGTGGAATAAGGATATGTTTCTCGATTATGGAAGTGACAAAAGGTTCGTCGTAAAGGGTTACGTCGATGCAAGTTTTGACACCGATCCAGATAACTCTAAGTCTTCATCTGGATACATATTGAAAGTGGGAGCAATTAGCTAAAAAGTAGCTTCGAGCAGAGCATTATAGACATAGAAATTTGCAAAATACTTACGGATCTGAATGTGACAGACCCGTTGACTAAAATTATCTCACAAGCAAAACATGATCACACCTTAGTACTCTTTGGGTGTTAATCACATAGCGATGTGAACTAGATTACTTACTCTAGTAAAACCTTTGGGTGTTGATCAAATATCGATGTGAACTATGGGTGTTAATCACATGGTGATGTGAACTATTGCTGTTAAATCACATGGCGATGTGAACTAGATTACTGACTCTAGTGCAAGTGGGAGACTGAAGGAAATATGCCCTAGAGGCAATAATAAAGTTATTATTTATTTCCTTAATTCATGATAAATGTTTATTATTCATGCTAGAATTGTATTAACCGGAAACATAATACATGTATGAATACATAGACAAACAGAGTGTCACTAGTATGCCTCTACTTGACTAGCTCATTAATCAAATATGGTTATGTTTCCTAACCATAGACAAAAGAGTTGTTATTTGATTAATGGGATCACATCATTAGGAGAATGATCTGATTGACTTGACCCACTCCGTTAGCTTAGCACTTGATCGTGTTGTTTGTTGCTATTGCTTTCTTCATGACTTATACATGTTCCTATGACTATGAGATTATGCAACTCCCGTTTGCCGGAGGAACACTTTGTGTGCTACCAAACGTCACAACGTAACTGGGTGATTATAAAGGAGCTCTACAGGTGTCTCCAAAGGTAGATGCTGGGTTGGCGTATTTCGAGATTAGGATTTGTCACTCCGATTGTCGGAGAGGTATCTCTGGGCCCTCTCGGTAATGCACATCACATAAGCCTTGCAAGCATTGCAACTAATGAGTTAGTTGCGAGATGATGTATTACGGGACGAGTAAAGAGACTTGCCAGTAACGAGATTGAACTAGGTATTGGATACCGACGATCGAATCTCGGGCAAGTAACATATCGATGACAAAGGGAACAACGTATGTCGTTATGCGGTCTGACCGATAAAGATCTTCGTAGAATATGTAGGAGCCAATATGGGCATCCAGGTCCTGCTATTGGTTATTGACCAGAGACGTGTCTCGGTCATGTCTACATTGTTCTCGAACCGTAGGGTCCGCACGCTTAAGGTTTCGATGACAGTTATATTATGAGTTTATGAGTTTTGATGTACCGAAGGAATTCGAAGTCCCGGATGGGATCGGGGACATGACGAGGAGTCTCGAAATGGTTGAGACATAAAGATCGGTATATTGGACGACTATATTCGGACATCAGAAAGGTTCCGGGTGATTCGGGTATTTTCGGAGGTACTGGGGAGTTACGGGAATACGGGGAAGAGTATTGGGCCTTATTGGGCCTTAGTGGGAAGGAGCCAGGAGGTGGCGCGCGCCCCTCCCAAGCCCAGTCCGAATTGGACAAGGGGTTTGGGGGCGCGGCCCCCTCTCCCTTCCTTCTCCACTCCCCTCCTTTCCCCCCTTCTCCGAGTTGGACTAGGAAAGGTGGAATCCTACTCCCGGTGGGAGTAGGATTCCCCTTGGCGCGCCCCTTCTAGGCCGGCCGCCCCCTCCCCCTTGCTCCTTTATATACGGGGGCAGGGGGGCACCCCATGACACACAAGTTGATCTTCGTGATCGTTCCTTAGCCGTGTGCGGTGCCCCCTCCACCATATTCCACCTCGGTCATATCGTTGCAGTGTTTAGGCGAAGCCCTGCGTCGGTAGTACATCAAGATCGTCACCACGCCGTCGTGCTGACGGAACTCCTTCCCCGAAGCTTTGCTGGATCGGAGCCCGGGGATCGTCATCGAGCTGAACGTGTGCCAAGAACTCGGAGGTGCCGGAGTAACGGTGCTTGGATCGGTCGGATCGGGAAGACGTACGACTACTTCCTCTACGTTGCGTCAACGCTTCCGCTTCGGTCTACGAGGGTACATAGACAACACTCTCCCCTCTCGTTGCTACGCATCACCATGATCTTGTGTGTGCGTAGGATTTTTTTTGAAATTATTACGTTCCCCAACAGGTAGGACATCATCATAATGTGCACAATGTGACCAAGGGGTTGATCACGAGATGTTGTGTTACGAAACGAGTAAAGAGACTTGCCGGTAACGAGATTGAACAAGGTATCCGTATACCGACGATCGAATCTCGGGCAAGTACAATACCGCTAGACAAAGGGAATTGTATACGGGATCGATTGAGTCCTTGACATCGTGGTTCATCCGATGAGATCATCGTGGAACATGTGGGAGCCAACATGGGTATCCAGATCCCACTGTTAGTTATTGACCGGAGAACGTCTCGGTCATGTCTGCATGGTTCCCGAACCCGTAGGGTCTACACACTTAAGGTTCGATGACGCTAGGGTTATAAAGGAAGTTTGTATGTGGTTACCGAATGTTGTTCGGAGTCCCGGATGAGATCCCGGACGTCACGAAGAGTTCCGGAATGGTCCGGAGGTAAAGATTTATATATGGGAAGTCCTGTTTTGGTCACCGGGAAAAGTTTCGGGTTTATCGGTAACATACGGGACCACCGGGAGGGTCCCGGGGGTCCACCAAGTGGGGTCACCATCCCCGGAGGGCTGCATGGGCCAAGTGTGGGAGGGGACCAGCCCTAGGTGGGCTGGTGCGCCCCCCACAAGGGCCCAAGGCGCCTAAGGGGAAGAAGGGGGGCAAACCCTAAGGGCAGATGGGCCCTAAGGCCCATGCTCCCTGCGCCTCCCTCTCCTCCCCCCTTGGCCGCCTCCCTCAGATGGGATCTGGGGCTGCCGCACCCCTTGGGGTGGGAACCCTAAAGGGGGCGCAGCCCCCTCCCCTTCCCCTATATATACTTGAGGCCTAGGGGCTGCCCAACACATGAGTTTCTCTCCCTCTTGGCGCAGCCCTACCTCTCCCCCTTCTCCTCTCCCGCGGTGCTTGGCGAAGCCCTGCAGGATTGCCACGCTCCTCCATCACCACCACGCTGTTGTGCTGCTGCTGGATGGAATCTTCCTCAACCTCTCCCTCTCTCCTTGCTGGATCAAGGCATGGGAGACGTCACCGGGCTGTACGTGTGTTGAACGCGGAGGTGCCGTCCGTTCGGCACTAGGATCTCCGGTGATTTGGATCACGACGAGTACGACTCCTTCAACCCCGTTCTCTTGAACGCTTCTGCTTAGCGATCTACAAGGGTATGTAGATGCACTCTCCTTCCCCTCGTTGCTGGTTTCTCCTTAGATAGATCTTGGTGACACGTAGGAAAATTTTGAATTTCTGCTACGTTCCCCAACATTAACTATGTATTGGGATACCGACGATCGAATCTCGCGCAAGTAACATACCGATGACAAAGGGAACAACATATGTTGTTATGCGGTCTGACCGATAAAGATCTTCGTAGAATATGTGGGAGCCAATATGAGCATCCAGGTTCCGCTATTGTTTATTGACAGGAGACGTGTCTCGGTCATGTCAACATAGTTCTCGAACCCATAGGGTCCGCACGCTTAACGTTACGATGACAATTATATTATGAGTTTATATGTTTTGATGTACCGAAGGTTGTTCGAAGTCCCGGATGTGATCACGGACATGACGAGGAGTCTCGAAATGGTCGAGACATGAAGATTGATATATTGGAAGCCTATGTTTGGATATCGGAATTGTTCCGAGTGAAATCGGGATTTTACGGAAGTACCGGGAGGTTACCGGAAACCGCCGGGAACTTAATGGGCCTTAGTGGGCCTAGGTGGAAGAGAGGAGAGGCGGCTAGGGCAGGGCCGCGCGCCCCTCCCCCCAGTCCGAATAGGACAAGGAGAGGGGGGCGGCGCCCCCCTTCCTTCTTCTCCTCCACTCTTTCCCCCTCCCAAGTCCTAATCCAACTAGGAAGGGGGGGGGGAGTGCTACTCCCGATGGGAGTAGGACTCCTCCTGGCGCGCCTCTTCCCTGGCCGGCCGCACCCCCCTTGCTCCTTTATAAATGGGGGCAGGGGCACCCCAGAGACACAACAATTGATCTGTTTGATCTTTTAGCCGTGTGCGGTGCACCCCTCCACCATAGTCCACCTCGATAATACTGTAGCGGTGCTTAGGCAAAGCCCTGCGTCGGTAGAACATCAACATCGTCACCACGCCATCGTGCTGACGAAACTCTCCCTCAACACTCAGCTGGATCGGAGTTCGAGGGACGTCATCGGGCTAAACGTGTGCTGATCTCGGAGGTGCCGTGCGTTCGGTACTTGATCAGTCGGATCGTGAAGACGTACGACTACATCAACCGTATTGTGCCAACGCTTTCGCTTTCGGTCTACGAAGGTACGTGGACAACACTCTTCCCTCTCGTTGCTATGCATCACCATGATCTTGTGTGTGCGTAAGAATTTTTTTAAAATTACTACGTTCCCCAACAGATTTCAGTATTAGGAGCGTCCACAACTATATGGACGCTCCTGCTAACTCGCCTAACAGCGAGCAGCGTGCAGGGAAAACCAGAACGCGGCAGTAGTAAGGTACTTAGTGGCGTTCATCCATTTGAAACACTGCTAGTTACGTACATGAAGGTAGACGGTTTGCCATAATCCCTGGCAGCGTGCGGATGGAGGGAATGCCACCGCTGTAACCTCCTATAGCAGTGTGTGGCTCTGCTCCGCATGCTGCTACTCTGATGTCTAACACTCTGTGCACCGACGGGCATGTGGGTCTTAAAAACTAGTGGCGTTTATATACCAGCACGCTGCTAACTTGTAAACTTTAATAGCTTTCAGCGGATGGCAAAAACTGCTAATTGTTGCGCCCAATAATTGAGTACCTGTTCTTCTCCTTCCACCCCTCTCTCTCTCTACTTTTTTCAGGCACAATTTCATCAATATATCTTTTTCTGCCTTTACTTTCCTATGTTAGCAGCGTGTTCTCTCTATGGCACACTGCTAAGCCATTTTCTAAATTCAATCCCCTTGAAAATTGAAAACAATAGTCAATAAATCCATAAGTGTACATGTAACTATAAAATGGTGCATATGATATGCCAACAAACTTTTGGAGGCACACTTTTCAGCACTATTCAGATTACTGGTGATGATACCTACGTTCGCTTTGGGAGGAATCTATACTAAACTTTGGTTTAACACTTTGTAATTTTAACCGCTAATTCAAGTGGTCATATAATGACAGTACACCAAGTTTCAAGAATTTTAAAATGCATTTATTTTTTATAAATTCAAATGAAGAACTGTTTGTAGCGTTCGCCTGTGTATGCCAGGCTGCCAGTCCTCTACTTCATTAGCCCTGTGTCGTTCTTGCACATGTGGCTTGTGTTTGGTATACAAACCGTCATGTAAGCTAGCACTGTCCTGCCCGGGTTTTATTAACTTCCCAGTCACTCTCTCTTCTTCCTCTCCCCATCTCTTTGCGCCCTCTCCCTGCCACAACCTGCATTCTCATCTTGAAATCTACGGCCGATGATTATTGGCGGCATTTATACCGCCGGCCGGTGTGCACACGTCTAATTAGTGGTTAGTTCGATCCGGCCACCCTCCTCCTCTTGATCTGCTCCACAGGTGTGGTGAATTAAATCTGACCGCCCTCAATCCTACCAATGTGTATACCTTAGATCATTTAAGTACCTAGTTAAATTTAGTTTATTTCGCCACTGTACCTAGTTTATTAGATTAGTTAGAGGGTGCTTGGATCCAAGGGACTTATTTTAGTCTGATTAAAAATAGTCTTTTTAAGAGGCTAAAGTTTCAACCACCCCTGACTAAAGAGGGACTAAAACTAGTCTTGAGACTAAAAATTTTTAGTCAGGGGTATCCCTACTAAAATGTGGATTAGTGCTCTCTCTCCTCATTTAACTCATGTCCTTTAACACAGGCGAGTTCTGGATTGAAGGGTTTGGAGGATAATAAATGCTCATTAACTTGATTTTAGTCTCTTTAGTATTTGGATCCAAGTATGGATGAGGCTAGCAAGTTTTAGTCCCACTATTTTTAGTCATGGGACTAAAACGTATCCAAGCACCCTCTTACATTGTTTAATTAGTGTTATATGTAGTGTATTGATTAATTAGTATGTATAACTTGACTTTAATTATCACAACTTGAGTTTAAAATAGTTTACTACAACTTGAGTTTAGTAACTATCTTACATATGCATTAGCGAGGAAGGTGACAAGTTCATCGCCGTTTTCCAAATGGGGCAGGATGCTAATCTAGTCCTCTTCATGCGTGCCATCTTATACTAAGAGGTTGACGAATAGGGTTCATATAGTCCTCTTCATGTGTGTCGTTATTTAGTCTACTTTGTCGTGAACATATTTCATATCATGAACGTTTTTCAAATTCATGAACACTTTTATAACTTTTCGAACATTTTCTTAAATCATGAACATATTTTGAATTCATGAACACTTTATACTGTTTTCAAACATTTTAAAAAAATTGTGAATACTGTTGAAACAATTTTCTTGAATCTGTGAACATTTCTAGAATCAATGAAGAATTTTTTTAATAGGTCAAACATTTTTTCAAATTCAAGAATATTTTTTTGATTTAGTGAACATGTTTTGAAATGCATGATCAGTTTTTGAATCAGCGAATATTTTATGAATGAATAAGCTAGTTTGTAAGTCTAAGACAGTGTTTGAAATTTTAGGATATTTTTCCATTCTTAAACATTCTTTGTTTTGCAAAACTTTGTCTTAATTTACAGTTTTTTAACAAACAAACTTTTTAAAAATGATAAAGATTTTTTTATTTCCCGAACATTGTTTTCAAAATTTCATAAATGCCCCAAAAAACATTTTACACAGGGAAATCCCCCGCCTGGAAAAAGATGCAGCATAACTCTTTGGGCCGGCACATATCCGGGTGGCCAGTTTTTGTATATTATTTTGATTGTTCTTTTTATTTTACGTTTTCGTTTTTTCTACTTTAAGTAATTTGGTACTTCAAAAATTGCGAAATTTAAAAAATGTGAATTTTGAAAAAATATATTTAATAAATCATAAAATGTTTGTCTATTCAAAAAATATTTCTGATTTTTTAAACATTTTGTTTTGAAATTTTGGAAAACCAATTTTTGGAAAAATAAATATGTTCATGAATTTTCAAAAACTTATAGTATTACAAATATTTTATGAAATTGCACAAAATATCGCAAATACATAAAATGTTAATAAATTTTAAAATATCCAAAAATGTAAAAATTTCGGGTCTTACCAAATAGTTTTTCATTCATAACATGTTCACTGATTCAAAAAATGATCATGCATCTAAAAAAAATCATTAAATCAAAAACTGATCACTAATTTCAAAACTTGTTTCCACAAAGATGTACATCAATTCTAGAAATGTATATTTGTCCGTCCATTTTCACCAAAAGAATGTACGTCAATTCAAGAAAATTGTTTAAAAAAATGGTCGCAAAGTTTGTAACTTTAGTGCAATTTCCGTAACGTACCGCTAAAAGCAATAGCCCCTTTATTACTTGGTATAAAATAGATAGAGGCCACCGTCCTTTTCTCCCCGCAAGTCCCGCTCTCATTTAATCACATGCATGTGCCAATCAGAGTGCATGTTCCTAACCATTTAATTGGGGAACCATTTAGCATGAGTGCATGTCCTTCCTCCATCCCATTTAATTCGCCTCTATCGTCGGGTCTTTCTTCTCGCTTTTTTATTTCTTGATTCTCAAGGCGACAACTTGTGGACGTATTTAAGTTGGTGGAATTAAGGTGTTGTTTGGTTCTCTAGTCCTAGGACTTTTTCTAGTCTCTAAGACTTTTTAAAAAAGACTCTCAAGAAGGTGCTTCTAAGAACTTTTAGCAAAAAGTTCCAAAAATCCCCACCCTGTTTGATTTGCTAGGGACTTTTTTTAGTCCCAACACAAAAAAGTCCCTGGAACCAAACACTCCCTAAGTCTAAAGAATCGAGGTGGGACTATTAGATACGAACCCTGTTTTTTGTAGCAAAACTGAAGGTTAGCTCATGTGGTTGTTGCCTTCCCTACGGGAGTGGATGCCCTGAGGTCCTGAGTGAAAACCCACTATACATAGTCAAACCCCTCACAGATGCCCCACGGGAAGGTTGTAAGATGAAAATCATCTAAACTTGAAGCAAAACCACCTCGACATCGTGTTGTCCCGGCTGACTGGAACGCTAACAACAGGTACGACTCATGTGAGTGATCGCCTGATGTATATTCGTCCGTCCTTTTTCACCACATCATGCTCGGATGATGCCCCGGCCCACAGTTGTGCCACGTGGGTGTGGGGGTGACGACTTGTGGGAGTCAAATGGTCTGACGGATAAGTCAAAGGGACCTCCACCGTTTAGCCAAGGCAATCAACCCGGCCGTTGTACGCCGTCGGGGCGAGCTGGCTGGTCGAGTTGGCATATGTGTTATTTTGTTAGACTGATGTGTACCTCTGTGTTGCTTGGCCTTCTGATGGTTGAGGTCATTTGTCGTCGGTGTGTGGTTGGCCTTTCATTCAGTTTGGCTATTGAGTTGCCCTGCCCGTTCTTCATTGCGGCTATTCTATTTGTTCGGTCGTGCCCTACCAGGCGATCTCCTCCATGACCGCCGACAACACATCCAAAATCGTGCCAACGTCATTTGTTTTTTCGTTGCAATTGCGAGAAGGGGAAAGCCCGGAGAATGAAAGAAAATTAAGAGTCTATTCACCTGCTGAAGCAAATGGGTTATGTGTCGCCAGAGAAAGTTATGGGAAATTATTGTCATCAAGGCAAATACAAATGTGATACAAAAATAATCATTTGCAGAAAATTTAGGAAAAACTTCTTTCAAATAGTTCGCTTGACTTCTGGGTTACATTTGGTCTTTGCCCCATCGTGGGTCATTCATTAGACCCATGTTGTCTATAGGTTGCTTTGCTTTGCAGTTGGTCTTTGCTCCTCAACGGGTTCTTATTGATGATAACGCCCTTCGGGGATAATTCCTAAAACGAGCATTTGCTAAGCATGCTGCCCATAACTTGCTTAAGTTCCTGCTGCAGTTGGTCTTTACGCTAATAGTGCAATGGGTCATATAGTAGCTATAATAATGGATAGATTGATCATCAATGCAACAATTACAAATAAAGTGTTGTAGACCATCATATGTATGACCCAAACCAGTACTAGTCTGAACTTGGGAATAAAAGATAAACTCTTGTCTGTATAACATTGCTTCTCATAATTCCATTCATGACATGATTGGATGTTCATCCTGATACATGCATTTTTTATCACAATTACATGAAGTGCTCAATTATTATGCTATTTCAGCCATCTTTGCGGAATTTTCTCTATAGTTCCATTATATTTGCAATGTTGCACTTGTGAGAGGATCAAAAAGTTTGCAGGGTCGGAAATGAGGGCTTTTTGAGATAAAACACTACTCTACAATGAAAAAAAAGAAAGCCAAGG
Source organism: Aegilops umbellulata (assembly GCA_032464435.1). Classification (NCBI taxonomy): domain Eukaryota; kingdom Viridiplantae; phylum Streptophyta; class Magnoliopsida; order Poales; family Poaceae; genus Aegilops; species Aegilops umbellulata. The sequence goes on from CP136054.1 coordinate 10,128,465, forward strand.
TGTTTGTATAAAAATAAGCCAAATGCCAGCAGATTATCCCAGGGATGGCCTTTAGGGCCCACGTGTCCCCATCGCGCACCTTGGGCCTAGGGAATGGCCCAGGACGCACAGGGAACAAAAGCAAAGGTGTTTACAATGAGAAGTCAAAATTATGTTGGGAAAAAAGCAATGACTGTCAAATAAAAGATAAGTTATGCAATGACTGTCAAAACACCAACAGGAGGCCAAACCAAGTACAATAGCAAGATTTTCATTTTATGTCGTCTCAGAACCAAAACTGCCGTCAAAAGAGTTTTGTTTGCCAGCCCTCTCCCAGTAAACGCTTGTCAGTTATGATTACAATTTGTTATATGCATGAACTGTGAGTCTACAAACAGTTGTATCTAATAACAACACAAAGACCCATTTCCATTTTTGTCCGTTTTGTGTCCTCTCGGACCAATTTCTGTCCCAAATTTTCTTGTGATATGGGTTCAAAGCAGACACAAACTGGACGTTTTCTGTGTCCCCCGGGACCGGCTGTGTCCGCTACATGTGGGCCTGGCCCATCTGTCATCAAAACAAGGGGGACCCACCCATCTATCCTCCTCTCTCTCCTGCGACGACACGATGGGCATGGTGGCTCCAACGGCGGCGCGTCGGCGCAATGCAAGGCGGGGCGCTGGGCCATGCCGCGACAATGCAAGGCCGGGGGGGGGGGGGTGTGGTCGCTCGGTGCCACTCCATCGTCTAGCTCCAAGGCACTCCCGCCGCATGTTGAGGTCACACACGGCAACGAGCGGGCAGTCGGCTACAGACGCCCCTTAAGTGAGGGAGATGAGCTCTGCGCCCTTGGCACGAGTGCTAGCAGCTCATCGGAGGCAACAAACTTGGAGAATAGCACGAGGGTCGCGACTGCTTGAGGCCAGGATCTGGTCTAGCGTGGGGCGATGTGAATGGTGGTGAGGTTGAGGCGGCCGGCGTCATCAGCGGCGGCTTCAACCGTTGGCGATGTACTACGGTTGGCTGCGGTGCTCCTTCCTTCTCGAGAAGAGAAGAGAGAGGGAGGTGAGATGAGGAGGAAGAGAAAGAGGGAAGTAAGAAGACGAGAATAGAGAAGGCGGATGCAGCCTGGTGCTGCTGCGGGTCACGGGAGGAGCCAAGGCGATAGTGCCGGGTGGCTTGGGCTGTTCTGCGGGCGCATCCATGGCACCAAAGATGGTTTGCCGGCACGGCCGCAGTGCTCCTCTCGACAAGCGACACCTAGGCTTCAACAACCGTGTCTGTTTCAATTGGGTCTTCCGCGTTTGGTACATCGGTGGTGTCCGGCTGTCCGCCTGCATCCATTGTCCATCTCGGCGACCCAAAATCAGCATCTGTTTGGGTCGCTGCATTGGAGTTGGCCTTATGCTATTCGACAATATACTCAATGCACTCCACAACTCACATAGCATGCTATTACATGTGTCATCGTATTTGATACACTGTGTACAATATGTATGTTCTGGTGATTATATATCTACTATCGAACCAAGTATAAAGTTTCTTCAAAGGGTTCAATATCATGCGCATGGTGTTCCCGTGGAAATGCATGGGAATCATCTGGTGTCTATTAACAACTCAAACGACATTACTAACATTGACATAAAAAATAGAATTGATGAGTCATCTATGCTTGTTCATCTTACCATCATAATACACAAAACTACGAAGTTAGTTTAGAAAGGAGTCTAGAACAATCTTCACATTAATAGTATGATATATCTTAACAACGCCAAGCAAGACTATAAACTTAGTTTCCCACAAGCTATGCCAACCTGGATGTGCCTAACAACTTGTAGAACATTACAGACTTAGTTTTAGAAAGGGATGTAATCTAGATAAGTGTTTCACATGTAAAATGAATATGATGAGTCATTACGATTATCTAGATAAGTTTTTCAATTATACTTGTAAGTAGCACCACCGAACAAAACATACCAAAGGATCAGTTTGAAAATAGTAGAAGAACTTTACAAGAAAGCAAGAAGACGAAAAGAAATCATTTCATGGCAACTATAAATAGCCATACAACATGAAGGCCCCTTCGATCATCCATCCTTCACACATTTGGAGCACAAACATTCATACTAAACAATCAAGAGTAACCACAAATCCACCATGAAGATCTTTTTGGTCATTGCCCTCCTCGTTGTGTCAATGACCATCAGCACCGCGACTGCGCAGCTCGACCCTAGCATCCATGACCAAGAAAGGCCACAACAATCATTTCCGCTGCAGCAACAACCATTCCCGCTGCAAGAGCCACAACAGCCACTATTCCCGCAAAAAGAGCCACAACAACCATTTCCGCTACAAGAACTACAACCCGAGCAACAACAACCGTATCCACAACAACCACTTGCCCAACAACAACTTCCCCAACAACATTTATTTCCGCAACAGCCGCCATAGCAACAATTTCCACAACAGATGCCACTTCCGTATCAACAAACATTCCCGCAACAACAACAACAACAACAACAACAACAACCCCCACAACAACAACCACAATTCCCGCAACAACAACCATTTCCCAAATATCAATAACCATCGACACAACAACCATACCCGCAAGAACAACCATTGCCACAACAACAACCTTCTGTGGAGGAAAAACAGCAACTGAACTTGTGCAAGGAGTTCCTCCTACAGCAGTGCAACCCGGAGGAGAAACTGTCGTTACTCCAGTCAGTGATCCCGTTCCTTCGACCAAAGACCTCGCAACAGAACAGCTGCCAGTTGAAGCGACAACAATGTTGTCGACAACTTGCACATATCAATGAGCCGTCCCGATGCCCGGCCATCCACAACATCGTGCATGCCATCGTCATGCAACAACAACAACAACAACAACAACAACAACAACAACAACAACAACAACAACAACAACAACAACAACAACAACAACAACAACAACAACAACAACAACAACAGGTGGATAGAGGTTTCAGCCAGCCTAAACTACAACAGGGAATGCCCATGCAGCCTCAACATCAGTTGGGCCATGGCTTTATCCTACCTCAACAACTATCCCAGTTCAAGTTGGTTAGGTTACTTGTGATTCAGACCCTGCCTATGTTATGCAACGTGCATGTCCCATCTGATTGCTACACCATTAGTGCACCATTTGGTAGCATGACTGCCTTCAACGGTGGACAATGAAATGAAAAGAGTTGTACTACTAGATAGATTGACCTTCATTGTTTACTCGATTGGATGATCGATGTAGCAATGAAAAAAATAAAACGTCGTGCACCATCATATGCGTGACTCCAACCAGTACAAGTTCAAACTTGGGAATAAAGGCAAATAAAATATTGCACGTCATGCCCATCTAATTCGATAGGAACTGCAATCCATCAATTTTATATCAAATTTACGTTGCCAGAGCAGTTAGGACCGAGTTGACCAAAGCAAGCCGGCCTGGCCTGTTAAGCATCTTCCCCTTCCATGGCTTAATCCTTGATCTTGCCTTATCAAGGACGGGCTGTATCTCAACTCTCCTGGGCTTCCTTGTGCTTAGAGGTAGACCCAAGTACCGGCATGGAAATGTGCCTTGAGCACCACCAAAATCCATCAAGGTTTGTGAATGTGCAGCATCATTACATCCAATTTTATATGCCACACACTTGTCCAGATTTACCCTCAGCCCAGAAATCTCTCCAAACCGTTTTAGGATGCGTTGAGTGGCCGCGACTTCATGCCTGACAGGGTTTAGAAACAGAGCAGCATCGTCTGCATATAAACTGGTTCTAATCCCAACAGATTTGTGCTTGATAGGGGACAGGATGCCCTCCTCCATTGCCTTGGCAAACATCCGCTGTAACGGCTCCATAGCCAGGATGAATAACATGGGTGATAGCGGGTCGCCTTGCCGGAGCCGCTGCCTGTGGGAGAAAGGAGCTCCTGGAGTTCCATTTAGTAACACTCTGGAAGATGAGGAAGATAGCAGAATGGCCAGCATATCCATCCAACGCTGCCCAAATCCATAGCCCTTTAAAATATCCAACAAATAGCCCCAGAGGCACTCTTACTTGGGAGCCACAAACACTACATTGTTTCCCCAGCCCTCTCGGCTCTCTTCTCATTTCTCATTGTGTCTTATATACAAACTAGACCATAATGGCACGCGTTGCCGTGCCCGTTCATTTGTGTGCTAGAATGATAGGAATTTATGCCAATATATGGTAGTAGTAAGGCATGACTTCTAACCATTTTCATTTTGAAATAATGATATAGATAATTCCAAAAGGTGCATGGTGACACTTGTAGTAAAATATGAACAATTGTTTGTATAGTGAAGACGTATGCATTCAGTGGTGTTTGTGATAGTTGTTTGTACCAGGTGATCAGCAGAGCATGCTCACCATTTTTTAGTACAGGCTTAGTGAAACTAAAGCATAAAAATAAATAAAATTGACAACAAAATTAGTATAGGTCCAAATAAGGGTCATCTATAACTGAAGACGTGGGCATCATATAAGAGAGATAGAGATGGAGTGATTAGGCCCCATACTCTGATTGAAAAACCAGCATGCATTGAAGCCCGTGTTCTTCGTGATGTCCAGAACTCCAGATGTCCTATACCTCAAAAGACCTCTGTCAAGCATAAGGGCACACCAAGAAACACTATAAAACACAACAATCAAATTGCTTATTCAGTATACACATAAGATGTCCCAGCATATATTTTTCATCTCTTCCTTTCAAGGATCAAAGATAGTACATATGCAAAAGTTGATAGCAATTAGTAGACCAGTCAATGGCAAGTATTATTGTTATTGTTTTCATATATGTGGGGTCAACCTCCACATCATAAACTACAAAACTAACTATTGAGAAAATGCAGTAATAATCAAAGAAGAGATGTCAATACAGAAATCAACCTTAATTAGTGCCTTTGGATGGATTCTCTTGTAGTCTCTTCTCGGGAAGGGAAACCTAGAAGAAATTAGTACATGATCATGCCAAAAACAAGTGACGGGAAGGAGGTGGGAGGGGCAGCTGAAAAGGGACTCACCAGCATCAACCACAGGCACGTATGGGTTTGGATAAGCAAAGAAGATAGGAGATCCATGGGGAGGTGGAACGGTGGAAGTGGAAGTCGAGCGGAAGGTGTCGGTATCTGCCTCCTCCAATCCATGCCCCGCCGCTGCTAGCCGAAAGGACCTTTCCGAGGTCCAACCTTGCGCGACATCTCATCCATGCGCCGCTGCAGTTCAAAGGAGCTTTTCGAGATCCTTCTTACGCGGCAGTTTTTGCTTCAGTTTCAAATTGGAAGTGACGCGCGGCGTGGTACAGTTGCGAGAGTATGGAGAAGGATGTAGGAGGAGTACAGCCGGCCATGGACATCGCCGGCGCAGCTGTTAACCGCAGCTGCCATGGAGGAACGCTGCAAGATGGGAAATTAAAAAACAGTAAAAAGGCACTACTAGAAAAAGGGTTATAGATGATATGGCCAATAATGGCGCACCAGACATGTGGTGCGCCATTAGTATATACTAATGGCGCACCATGTGTTGGTGCGCCATTAGTGTCCAAATACTAATGGCGCACCACATCCACGATGCGCCACTAGTAAAAAAAATTTAATTTTTTTTTTAAAATACTAATGGCGCATCAGGGGATAGTGTGCTTAACTAGTAATGGCGCACCAGTAAGAGATGCGCCATTGCTATCTATACGTATGGCGCATCCCTACCAGTGCACCATTGCTATCACCCTTTATCCCTTCCCTCAAGTCACGTTCTCCCCCCTCCCCTTCCTCCTGACACACCCACCCACCTCCCTCGACTTCGATCTAGATCGGGAAGCCCCGGACGCATCTTCCCCCGCCGCCCATGCCTCACCCCCCTCTCGTCGCCGCCGCCAGCCTCCGCTGCCGCCTACTCCTCATGTCGCCGCTCGCCTCCTCCCGCACCCGCCGCTTCCTCCCCCGCGCCATGGAGTCCTCCTCGTCCCCCGCGCCATGGAGCACGCAGGTGAGCGACGCGACCCGATCGGGGCTTGCTAGCTTCGTGGAGTGACACTAGTGGTGCGTGTTGGGCCGAGTACTGTACTGATGGAGTTCGTGCGGCGGGATGGGGATTGATGTGCAGGTGGTGCGGCGGCGGGGGAGTACGAGGAGGTGCTGGCCCGGCTCTCCTCGCTCATCACGCAGAAGGTGCGAGCGGACACCGGCAACCGCGGTAACCAGTGGGACCTCATGGGCCGCTACCTCCAGGTACTCCGTGCCCTCCTTCATCCTCGTCCTCAACTGCGATGTGGGTGGGGATGTGTTGTCTGATCTAGAGGGCGGATTTGGTTCTTCAGATTCTGGAGCTGGAGGAGCCCATCGCGCGGATGAAGGTCATCCATGCCGCCGGCACCAAAGGTCATCCATGTCGCGCGGCCCGATCGGGAAGCTCCGATTCGTCTGCCCACCAGTCAGGTACGCCCTCTCCGCTCCGCCCCGATTCACCCCTTGCATCAGTATGACGATGCCCTAGGAGCAAGGGAGCTCAAGGCAGAACCAGGGCTCTTGCCCGTGGATCCTTCCGTACCCCCAGTCCCGATCCCGTGTATGGCGTAGAAATCCCTCTGCCCGTCTGCCGTAGCCGAGCTCCACAGTTGGTCGCTTGGTATTTTTGAAGGGGGGAATGAAGGTTTCAGTTGATAGATGATTTATTTCTGGTCTTATGATCCAATTGCAACAAGTGCAGTAGACAGTTAATTGATGATCCTCATCCTGTGTAGCTCGCACTCCATAGCAGGGAAGGGGGAAGTAAATTCAACTGAGTCCAGCACCTGAAATCGTGTATCTACCACTACCAGGTTTCATTTTGGCAGATGTGAATAATATAAAATCCATGAAATTCAGTCCAAGAATCTGGTCCTGTTCTGCACAGAGTGCAGACACTAAGGAGCCATGGAAGAATTCCACCTGCTATTATGACTATATATACACCAAATCTTGTAACCTTTGGATAGTGCAGCTTAGTTTTAGTACGTCGGCTGCATCAGACTTCCAGTAAGCATTGCCTCGATAAATGAATTGCGTTGTGTGTCTTTGAAATACTTGTGCAGAGCGATGCATATAGGTTTTTCCGTTTCAAGCTATATGTGTTGCATTCAAAGGGAGCTCTCTTTCCTGCACGCAGCTCAAGCAAAACAAATAAACAATGGAGTTAAGCAGGGTCTACACTGTTGCGTTTGTTTCTTAAAAAAATTACCTGAGATATCTGACACATATCTGTAGAGAATAGTTTTGCAACAGCAGTCTTCTTATTTCCAACGGTTTTAGCTTGAATGGATCTCCCTCTGTCTCTGTTTCTGGGACAGCAGCAGCAGCAACCTAGTCGTCGTCGTCGTCGATGGCAGGGTTGTAACCTCACTGTCACGCTAATGGACGCAAAAAAGAAGAGTGGTAGTACTATCAATGGTTCAGTCAGCGCCTCAACAGCGTCTGCACTACTTCTGATATTGTTTTTCAGTAGCTTTTTTCTGCACCTTTTTCTTTCAGTTCTTAGTGCTGCTGCCCCATGAACACATTTTTTAATTTGACTGTACATTCAAATGAAGCCTTTGTTAAGTATACACTCCAAAATTCAGTTAACAGTAGCCTAACTGAATTTTCTGTTTCTGAATTTATAAACTCACTTTATATTCATTTTATACATTAACAGTAGCTTCAAAATTAAGTATCATTCGCATGGATCAACTGTTATTTTATTTTGTGGAGGATATAGTTCAGATCATGAATAATGGCATTACAAGTGAACTTGGCACAATTACACATGTCCTGAACCTCATAGAATCTGACACTAGCAAGTCTTCATTGGCATGCAAGTACTACTTTTACATTGTCATGACAGGAACAATTAATTTGACATGTATCATTGGTGCTGCTAAAACATTTCGTTCATGTTTCAACAAATTTGGTGAAGACCACTTCATATGTATTTTGCATATATGAATTATCTCCTGTTGCTTTCTAAGATGTTAGTTCTTTCAGTTCTAGCCCTCCTATCTTTAATTCCTGGCTGCTGGACTACCTGTAGGACAACGAGTTCATCTGCGGCAGCTATCGCTGTGAGCAGTCCGTCCACGACGCGCTCCGCAGCGTCTTCGCCGGGCACAACGAGATCCTCAACGTCTGGAAGTAAGTCACCGGCCATCTGTTTCCTGATGAATTTTCTTTCTAGCTCAATGTGATCGGATCTGACTAGTACGTTCAGATTTACTCTTGTTTTCTTTTCAAATAGTACTAGTAGTCTATATTCCAGCTGTGCGACTACCTGTAGCCACTTGAACTGATGAGAATTCTTCAAGCCTACCTATAGCCACTTGAACAAATGTCTATCTCAGATCTGCTCATCTAAAAAATCCAAGTGGAGTAGTATACTGGTAGTATAGTACAATAATATTATCAAAAGGTAAATGCCCTGATTATTTAGCTCTGTTAGATAAATACTCGTCGAAAGTGGGCTCCTATCAAAATTCATTTCCATTATAATCTTACTCATACAATATTCACACCATGTAATTCTGGAAATATATGCTCATATCTAGTTGTGCATAAAAAATGACAGTATTGACATGTTATAAATAGTTTGTTTGTGTTTCTGTTTATTTTGTTACATTTTGCAGGGATAAAGTGAAGAAAAAGAAGAAAAGATTACTAGAAGATTAGTTTTAGGATTTTCTTTTATTTCCTTGCAATTTTCCTTTTATTGGAAACTTGTAAAGACATTGTAATACTCTTACTATAAAAAATTATGATTCTATTTCATTTTTTGTTTTTAAATTATTTTTCCTTATAGGTTGTTTTCTGTAAATTTAGATTTTTTTTGTTTTCCAAATACATTACTAGTGGCGCATTTAAGCCCTTATTAGTGGCGCATCTTCCTTTATTACTAGTGGCGCACCTATAAGGTTCTTAGTGGCGCACATGGAGGGAATACCATACTAATGACGCACAAGCGGTGCGCCATTAGTAAAAAATACTAGTGGCGTGATACTAATGGCGCACCAGTAGTGCGCCATTAGTAGGCAAAACTGGTGCGCCATTAGTAGGCCTTTTTCTAGTAGTGAGGGGCCTAAGAGGAAGAATACATAAAGAGCAGAGGGTACCGACACGGAGATAGACCTGTAGTAGAGAGTCGCCGACGGGACGGATGACCACGGCGGCGCATCACGGATGAAGGAACGGTGGCGCATTGTGGACCGAGGAACAGTAAACGAAGAGGTCGAGGGAACTGGACCATCTGCCCCGTGCGAATGGGAAGTTGGACCGAATACGGAGAGGGACGGGAGATCGCTCTGCAGAGCAGCGGCCCGCGAGACGGTGCATGGAGCGCCAGGGCGACCTGGCGATGACTAAGGTGATCTACATCCTACATTGAAGTGATCCGACGGCTGACAGGCTGAAAACACTGTGGAGGCTTGGTCGTAGCTGCGTTATACTGTTTCTCAAGAGCTGACCTCCACGCACCACTCAGGCGCCACATCCGGCCACTAGCATCATGTCCTACATGCACTCACCCACTAGCTAACATGCATGGCTCACGTCCACCACTTGCGCAGTCACTGTTGGAAATATGAGCAATTTACCAAATAATTTTGCTAACGGAAATACTAGATAAAGCATGACTGTCGGTGTCAAAACCGGCGGATCTCGGGTAGGGAGTCCTGAACTGTGCGTTTAGGCGGATTGTAACAGGACACAAGGGACACGAAGTTTTACCCAGGTTCGGGCCCTCTTGATGGAGGTAAAACCCTACGTCCTGCTTGATTAATATTGTAGATATGGGTAGTACAAGAGTAGATCTACCACGAGATCAAGGAGGCTAAACCCTAGAAGCTAGCCTATGGTATGATTGTTGTATGTTGGAGTTGTCCTACGGACTAAAACCCTCCGGTTTATATAGACACCGGAGAGGGTTAGGGTTACACAAAGTCGGTTACAATGGTAGGAGATCTGAATATCCGCATCGCCAAGCTTGCCTTCCATGCCAAGGAAAGTCCCATTCGGACACGGGACGAAGTCTTTAATCTTGTATCTTCATAGTCCAGGAGTCCGGCTAAAGGTATAGTCCGGCTACCCGGACACCCCCTAATCCAGGACTCCCTCAGTAGCCCCTGAACCAGGCTTCAATGATGACGAGTCCGGCGCGCAGATTGTCTTCGGCATTGCAAGGCGGGTTCCTCCTCCAAGTTCTTCATAAAAGTTTGTAAACACCAAGGGGAGTGTCCTGGATTAGGGGGTGTTCGGGTAGCCGGACGATACCTTCAGCCGGACTCCAGGACTACGAAGATACAAGATTGAAGACTTCATCCCGTGTCCGGATGGGACTTTCCTTGGCGTGGAAGGCAAGCTTGGCGATGCGGATATTCAAGATCTCCTACCATTGTAACCGACTCTGGGTAACCCTAACCGTATCTGGTGTCTATATAAACTGGAGGGTTCTAGTTCATAGGACAACTTCATCATATAACAATCATACCATAGGCTAGCTTGTAGGGTTTAGCCTCCTTGATCTCGTGGTAGATCTACTCTTGTACTACACATATCATCAATATTAATCAAGCAGGAGTAGGGTTTAGCCTCCATCGAGAGGGCCCAAACCTGGGTAAAAACATCGTGTCCCTTGTCTCCTGTTACCATCCGGCCTAGACGCACAGTTCGGGATCCCCTACCCGAGATCCGCCGGTTTTGACACCGACATTGGTGCTTTCATTGAGAGTTCCTCTGTGTCGTCACTTTTGGGCTCGATGGCTCCTTCGATCATCAACGGCGATGCGGTCCAGGGTGAGACTTTTCTCCTCGGAAAGATCTTCGTCTTCGGCGGCTTCGCACTGCGGGCCAATTCGCTTGGCCACCTGGAGCAGATCGAAAGCTACGCCCCTGGCCATCAGGTCAGATTTGGAAGCTTAAACTACATGGCAGACATTTGTGGAGACTTGATCTTCGACGGATTCGAGCCACAGCCAAGCGCGCCGCACTGTTTCGAGAGGCATGACCTAGCTCTGCCGCCGAACGGTGCCCTGGAGGCCGCAGAAGCGCCGGCTCCGACCCTTTATTCGGAGCCTATTGCGCCAATCGAGGATAAGCGGTTGGACGTCACCTCGGGGGCTACGATCTCAAAGGCGATCGAGCCGAACGTCACTCCGAGGAGCCGGATTCCTCTCCGAACTCCGAACCCCTCGCGCCCCTGCCGATCGAATCCGATTGGGCGCCGACAATGGAGTTCACCGTCGCGGACATCTTTCAGCACTCGCCCTTTGGCGACATCCTGAACTCACTAAAGTCTCTCTTTTTATCAGGAGAGCCCTGGCCGGACTACGGTCAGCAAGGATGGGATACAGACGATGAAGAAATTCAAAGCCCACCCACCACCCACTTTGTAGCCACTGTCGATGATTTAACCGACATGCTTGACTTCGACTCCGAAGACATCGACGGTATGGACGACGATGCGGGAGACGAACAGGAACCAGCACCTGTAGGGCGCTGGACGGCCACCTCGTCATATGACATATACATGGTGGATACTCCAAAAGATGGAGATGGCGATGGAACAGCGGGGGATGACACCTCCAAGAAACAGCCAAAGCGCCGACGTCAGCGGCGCCGCTCTAAATCCCGCCAAAGCAAAAACGGTGATTCCGGCACGAGAGACAATACTACCCCGGATAGCGCCGAAGAGCACCCCCTCTAGCAAGATTCGGCACAGGAAGATGGAGAAGCCAGCCCTCTTGAGAGAGCGGCGGACCGAGAGTTTGAGGATGATAACTATATGCCTCCCTCCGAAGACGAGGCAAGCCTCGACGACGACGAATTCGTCGTACCATCAGACCCCGCCGAACAAGAGCATTTCAAACGCAGGCTTTTAGCCACGGCAAGCAGCCTCAAGAAAAAGCAGCAACAACTTAGAGCTGATCAAGACTTGCTAGCTGACAGATGGACTGAAGTCCTTGCGGCTGAAGAGTATGAACTCGAACGCCCCTCCAAGAGTTACCCACAGCGCAGTCCGCTACCCCGATTAGAGGAGGAAGCACCTACATCACCAGCGCACGACATGGCCGACCGGCCACCTCGCGGCCACGACAGAGAGGCCTCTCGGCCCTCTACTCAAGCCATGCCCCGACGTCGTTCAACTAAGGCACGGGAAAATGCGCCAGACCTGCGAGACGTACTGGAAGAGAAGGCAAGGCAAACAAGATCGATCTACGGATCGCGCAGGCACCCCATGGCACGTGACGGTGATCTTCATGCCGGATAGAACAAATCCGACCGGGCCGAACACAACAGACATAGCTCCTTCGAGCTGCGTCGTGATATAGCCCAGTATAGAGGCGCCGCACACCCACTATGCTTCACAGACGAAGTAATGGATCATAAAAACCCAGAGGGTTTCAAACCCGTAAACATCGAATCATATGATGGCACAACAAATCCTGCTGTATGGATCGAGGATTATCTCCTTCATATCCACATGGCCCGCGGCGATGATCTACACGCCAACAAATACCTCCCGCTCAAACTCAAGGGACCGGCCAGGCATTGGCTTAACCGCTTGCCAGCAGACTCAATCGGTTCTTGGGAGGACCTGGAAGCCGCATTCCTCGACAACTTCCAGGGCACTTATGTGCGACCACCAGATGCCGATGACTTAAGCCACATAATTCAGCAGCCAGAGGAATCGGCCAGGCAATTCTGGACACGGTTCCTAACAAAGAAAAACCAGATAGTCGACTGTCCGGACGCAGAGGCCCTAGCAACCTTCAAACATAATATCCGCGACGAGTGGCTTGCCCGGCACCTAGGACGTACAGGAAAAGCCGAAGTCCATGGCAGCCCTCACGACACTCATGACCCGCTTCTGCGCGGGAGAAGATAGCTGGCTAGCTCGCAGTAACAACTTAGCAAAGAACCCTGGTAATTCGGATACCAAGGACAGAAGTGGCAGGACACGTCGGCATAAGCAAAAGCGCCGCGTTAGCAGCGACAGCAACGAAGACACGACAGTCAATGCCGGATTCAGAGGCTATAAATCCGGTCAGCGGAAAAAGCCATTCAAAAAGAACACTCAGGGCTCATCCAGTTTGGACCGAATACTCGACCGCTTGTGCCAGATACATGGCACCCCCGAAAGGCCAGCTAATCACACCAACAGGGATTGTTGGGTGTTCAAGCAGGCAGGCAAGTTAAGGGCCGAAAATAAAGACAAGGGGCTGCATAGTGATGACGAGGAGGAGCCCAGGCCGCCGAACTATAATGGACAGAAGGGTTTTCCCCCAGAAGTGCGGACGGTGAACATGATATACGCTACCCACATTCCCAAGAGGGAGCGGAAGCGTGCGCTACGGGACGTATACGCGAGGGAGCCAGTCGCCCCAAAGTTCAACCCATGGTTCTCCTGCCCGATCACTTTTGATCGAAGGGACCACCCCACTAGCATCCGTCACGGCGGCTTTGCCGCATTGATTCTTGACCCAATTATCGACGGATTTCACCTCACAAGAGTCCTAATGGACGGCGGAAGTAGCCTGAACCTGCTTTACCAGGATACAGTGCGGAAAATGGGCATAGATCCCTCGAGGATCAAGCCCACAAAAACGACCTTTAAAGGCGTTATACCAGGTGTAGAGGCCAACTGTACAGGCTCAGTAACACTTGAAGTGGTCTTCGGATCTCCGGATAATTTCCGAAGCGAAGAGTTAATCTTCGACATAGTCCCGTTTCGCAGTGGCTATCACGCCCTGCTCGGGTGAACCGCATTTGCAAAGTTCAATGTGGTGCCGCACTACGCATATCTCAAGCTCAAGATGCCAGGCCCTCGAGGAGTAATTACGGTCAACGGAAACACCAAACGCTCCCTCCGTACGGAGGAGCACACGGCAGCTCTCGCAGCGGAAGTACAAAGCAGCCTTCTTAGGCAATTCTCCAGTTCGGCGGTTAAAAAGCCGGACACTGCCAAGCGCGCCCGAAGTAACCTGCAACAAGACCACCTGGCATGTTCCGAGCAGGCATAGCAATGCGGCCCCAACCCCAACCCTCGCGACATAGCGAAACCAGCGCCTTGCGTACATAACTACGCTCTTGAAATACCATGGGCGCAGGGGAAGGGGCACAACAATGGCAGGCCCAAAATACGGCTTAAAACGTACTAGGGGCTGCCGAATTCCTTCTTTTAATTTTCTCTTACTTTCAGGACTCCATACTTCGGACGACCTGTTCGGCAATTCAACTTCCGCACAAACTTTGCAAGATCCAGGGAGGCAGACAAGCCATGCCGCATTATGGAACTCCCAGGTGGTCTCTGTTACGAGCAACATACCTGTTTTGAATACAATTCCGCGGCCTGCCCCTGGCCAGGACATGTTAAATAGTCCAATATCTTTTGCTTATCGCACCACTTGTATCGTCCTGCTCTGATAGCAGCCTTTCTATAAACAATGCATAGCTTTCTGTCTATTTTTTGCATTATCCTCTTTTTATATATATGTTTATGACATGTTGGACCCGTACACTATGGTACGGCAAAATACGCCAGGGGCTTCAGTACCCAAAAATATGGCGTGAGAAATCCGTACACTTTCACAAGTGCGGCACCCCGAACTTATAGCACTATATGCATCGGCTCCGAATCTTGATTTGGGTCAATAGTTGGGTTTGCCCGGCTCCTATGCTTTGGTGCCTTACGTTCCGCTATATCGGCTAGGGTAGCACTAGGAGAACCACTGCGATTGTGCCTCGGTTGAGCTGGGTTAAGCACCTCAGTGGAGAAAGCTAAAACTGACTGTCATGATGAGGCGAGAGACCGGTCGCTATTCGAGAGGTTTTTCGAGTCCCTAAAGACTTATGCCGCTTCGAGCGAGGAGCCGACATTGTCCGGCCAAGTCGTGGATAGCGCCCCGAACTCGGTCTTCCGAACTAGGGGCTTCGCCGAAATTTAAAATTATAGAGTTCTATGGCTAAGTGAGAGTGTTCAAGCATTATAGTCTGATTGCCTGGCTCGTTGTGCTGAGCGACTCCCTCGAAGGACCCAACTATGGGAAAAAGAGCGCTCAGGTTTATCTCGAACACCCCAGCACTAGTGGCATGGGGGCAGAAGCCGACGACTGGCCATCTCTCAATTTTTCGACAAATGGCCGCACAGAAAGTAATATTTTAAATTCAACAAGCATTGCTTAGCGCATATGAACAAGTTTTCAGCGCACAGGATAAACACGAGCGAGTTCATTCAAAAATTACATCTTTGGTACATTCATCCGCCACAAGGCGGGCACCCGCAAGAACATCCTTATAGTAGTTCTCGGGCTTGCGATGCGCCTTCCCCGGCAGCGGCCCGTCCTTCACAAGCTTCTCGCCGTCCATATTACCCCAGTGCACCTTTGCACGGGCAAAGGCCCTACGGGCGCCTTCGATGCAGACGGAGCGCTTGATGACCTCAAGCTTTGGACAGGCCTCCATCAGCCGCCACACCAGCCCGAAGTAGCTCCCAGACAGGGCCTCTCCAGGCCACAGCCGAACTATGAAGCCCTTCATGGCCTGTTCGGCCGCCTTGTGGAGCTCGACCAGCTGTTTCAGCTTGTCGCTCAAAGGCACAGGGTGTCCGGCCTCAGCATATTGAGACCAGAACACCTTCTCCGTCGAGCTGCCCTCTTCAGCTCGGTAGAATGCGGTGGCGTCGGATACGCTGTGGGGAAGATATGCGAATGTCCCTGGAGAGCTCCGGATTCGGGTAAGTAACAAATAGTTTACTTTTATATTTCTGCTTTGCATAAAGAATTCCTTACCCGCCGCTATCTTTTTCATCTCCTCCAACTCTTGGAGGGCCTTTTGGGCTTCGGCCTTGGCAGATTTGCTGGTCTCAAGGGCCACCGCGAGCTCGGACGCTTGCGTCTTTGACTCAAGCTCCAGACTCTCATGTTTTTTATGAGAGCCTGAAGCTCTTGCTGCGCCTCGCCAACCTGGGCCTCAACTTTCTCTCGCTCGGTGCGCTCCGCGGCCGCTTTCTCTTCAGCCTCGGATAGCGCTTGCTTGAGGGTCGCCACCTCAGTCGTGGCCCCTACAATAAGCAGTACAATCTTGTTATTTCTTGCAATCACGTCTTTTTATAGGCATTTTTTCTGTAAGGTATTTCTTACCTTCTTTCTCCTCGAGCTGCCGCTTGGCCAGGACGAGCTCTTGCTCGGTCCGCTCGAGACCCTGTTTCAGGGCACCCACCTCCGCAGTCAGTACGGCGGTGGCTAGCAGCGAAGCCTGCAAACGCATATTGACTCTTTGTTATTAGACTCCTGTGAAATTTAATAGATCCTCTATTCGTCTTTTTCTTTCCGAACGCCAAACAGAGCATCAGGGGCTACTGTCTATGCAGTTATATTTTTTACATATTTTCTACTTACCTCGAAGCCTGTTAGAAGGCTAGCGCAAGCTTCACTCAGTCCGCTCTTGGCGGACTGAACCTTCTGGATCACCGTACTCATAATAGTACGGTGCTCCTCGTCGATGGAGGCGCCATTAAGCACCTCCAGCAGGTTGTCCAGTGCCCCCGGTTGGACGAAGGCCCCCGGCTCAGAAGGCTTGCTCCTCTTGGAAGGAGCTCGCCTACCGCAGTCCGAAACCGTTGAAGATTCCGGCGCGGTGTCCGACTCAAAGCCGGACTTGGAGCCCTAGGGGGTCGTGTCCCCTTTACTCCTAGGGTCTGGGAGGTCGCCTTGAGGCTCCTCCAGGACCACCTCCTCCTACCCCGGAGCTCGTCGCGACGCCACTTCGGCATCGTCTGCGGTGCGGGGGGAGACAGCGGGCGGATCTGAGTTCACGTCCGATGAGTCCAGGGAGCCGCTCGACGACTCGTCGAGTCCGGCCCGGGGCGGGCTGCATAATTATGTTCGACATTAGGGAAAGCTGTGCAACAAAGGGAACGTCATGAGTTACTCTGATACCCGAACTTACGATTTCGCCGGACGCTTGGCCCACTCTGGCCACTCCTCTTCGTCCTCTTCGGCGTCGGGGGAGTAGTCCGGCGGAGGGGTTTTCCTCTTCCTGGACCCCTCGGCCTCCCCCGTCGGGGCAGCCTTCCTTTTCTTTCCTCCCCCCGCTGGAGGGGGAGAGGCTTCTTCTTCCTCCTCCTCATTTTCACGGGAGGAGAGCGTCTCGGACTCGTCGGATGACGAGTCCGACACCACCACATTACGGGCACTCTTTCGAGTCCCTGTGGCCTTCTTCTTCTTGGCCTTCTTCTCCGGCACCACATAGGGCGCCGGTGCCAGCAGCTTCACTAGGAGCGCAGGGGCTGGGTCTTCGGGCAAGGGAGCCAGACAGTTGATTGGTCCGGACTTCGCTTGCCAAGCCTGTCACAGGTAAGGGAGTTTAGATCCCACATAGAGTCAAACAATGAAAATACTTAAAACATCCTGTAAAAGGTGAAAATAGTTTACCTCGCTGGCGTGACGCTACGAGCTGTATCCGCGATCCTCGGAAGCGGATGCGGGAGCCTTGGCGCCTTTGGTTAGCACCTTCCAGACGTCTTCATACGTCGTGTCGAAGAGCCTGTTAAGGGTTGGGTGCTGCGTCGGGTCGAACTCCCACAGATTAAAGTCCCGTTGTTGACACGGGAGGATCCGCCGGATGAGCATAACCTGGACGAAATTGGCGAGCTTGATCGGCTTGTTCACCAGGGACTGGATGCATGACTGCAGTCCGGTCACCTCTTGTTCGTCGCCCCACGACAGGCCCGTCTCTTTCCAGGACATAAGCCGCGTGGGGGGTCCGGATTGGAACTCGGGGGCCGCGGTCCATTCTGGATCGCGTGGCTCGGTGATGTAAAACCACCCGGATTGCCACCCCTTTAGGGTCTCCATGAAGGAGCCCTCGAACCATAGGACGTTGGCCATCTTGCTCGCCATGGCGCCTCCGCACTCCGCCTGGCTGCCGCGCACCACCTTGGGCTTGACGTTGAAGGTCTTGAGCCAGAGGCCAAAATGGGGGCGGATGCGGAGGAAAGCCTCACACACGACGATAAACGCCGAGATGTTGAGGACGAAGTTCGGGGCCAGATCGTGGAAATCTAGGCCATAGTAGAACATGAGCCCCCGGACAAATGGGTGGAGTGGAAAACCCAATCCGCGGAGGAAGTGGGGAAGGAACACTACCCTATCATGGGGCCTTGGGGTGGGGAGAAGCTGCCCCTCCTCGAGAAGCCGGTGCGCGATGTCCTTGGACAAGTATCCAGCCTTCCTTAACCTTTTGACATGGCCCTCCGTGACGGAGGGGACCATCCACTTGCCTCCCGCTCCGGACATTGCTGGAGAAGGTTGAGGTGGGAAGTGCGGGCTTGGGCGCTAGAGCTCGAGTGCGCGGAAGATGGATAGGCAAAGGAGGAAGAAGGCGTAGGTAGAAAGGTGGATCCTTATCCCCTTATATGGGCGGATGCGGCTGTGCGTCCCCACCAGCCTAGTAAAACTCGCTTGCCTCCCAAGCACCGTGATAAATGGCGCGGTTGGGTTACCCACGTCCGTATTGATGAGAATACCGTAAAGGGGAGGACACGATCTCTGCTTTAACAATACGTGCCAAGGAAACCGCCTCGCAGAACGTGTTGAGGTGGAAAAGTAAAAACGATTCGAGTAAAGGACTTGGCCGTAGTGTGATGTCACGCTGCGGAATACGTCAGCAGATTAGATTTGTGTTAATATTATTCTCTCTATGGCAATATGTGGAAACTTATTTTGCAGAACCGGACACTATCTTTGGTGTTTGAAATCTTCTTGAAGAACTTGGAGGAGGAACCCGCCTTGCAATGCCGAAGACAATCTGCGCGCCGGACTCGTCATTGAAGCCTGGTTCAGGGGCTACTGAGGGAGTCCTGGATTAGGGGGTGTTCGGATAGCCGGACGATACCTTCAGCCGGACTCTAGGACTATGAAGATACAAGATTGAAGACTTCGTCCCGTGTCCGGATGGGACTTTCCTTGGCGTGGAAGGCAAGCTTGGCGATGCGGATATTCAAGATCTCCTACCATTGTAACCGACTCTGTGTAACCCTTACCCTATTTGGTGTCTATATAAACCGGAGGGTCTAGTCCGTAGGACAACTTCATCATACAACAACCATACCATAGCTAGCCTCTAGGGTTTAGCCTCCTTGATCTCGTGGTAGATCTACTCTTGTACTACCCATATCATCAATATTAATCAAGCAGAAGTAGGGTTTTACCTCCATCGAGAGGGCCCGAACATGGGTAAAAACATCGTGTCCCTTGTCTCCTATTAGCATCCGGCCTAGACGCACAGTTCGGGACCCCCTACCCGAGATCCGCCGGTTTTGACACCGACAGTCCGTATCCCAACCTTGCTGACCGTAGTCCGGCCAGGGCTCTCCTGGTAAAGAGAGAGTCTTTAGTGACTTCAGGATGTCGCCGAAGGGCGAGTGCTGAAAGATGTCCGCGGCGGTGAACTCCATGATCGGCGCCCAATCGGATTCGATCGGCGGGTGCGCGGAGGGCTCGGAGTCCAGAGAGGAATCCGGCTCCTCGGAGTCACGGGCCTTGCAGGGTGCGGGGCTAGTGTTCGGCTCGAACGCCTTTGAGATCGCAGCCCCCGAGGCAGCGTCCAGCCACTCATCCTCAACCGACGCAGTAGGCTCCGAATTAAGGGTCAGAACCAATGCGCGTGCGGCCTCCAGGACACTGTTCGGCGGCAGAGCTAGATCATGCCCATTGAGACAGTGCGGCGCGCTTGGCTGTGGCTCGAATCCGTCGAAGATCAAGTCCCGGCGGATGTCGGCCATGTAGTTTAAACTTCCAAACCTGACCTGATGGACAGGGGCGTAGCTTTCGATCTGCTCCAGGTGGCCAAGCGAATTGGCCCGCAGTGCGAAGCCGCCGAAGACGAAGATCTGTCCGGGGAGAAAAGTCTCACCCTGGACCGCATCATTGTTGATGATCAAAGGAGCCATCGGGCCTAAAAGCGACGACACAGAGGAACTCTCAATGAAAGCACCAATGTCGGTGTCAAAACCGGCGGATCTCAGGTAGGGGGTCCCGAACTGTGCGTCTAGGCCGGATGCTAATAGGAGACAAGGGACACGATGTTTTTACCCATGTTCGGGCCCTCTCGATGGAGGTAAAACCCTACTTCTGCTTGATTAATATTGATGATATGGGTAGTACAAGAGTAGATCTACCACGAGATCAAGGAGGCTAAACCCTAGAGGCTAGCTATGGTATGGTTGTTGTATGATGAAGTTGTCCTACGGACTAGACCCTCCGGTTTATATAGACACCAAATAGGGTAAGGGTTACACAGAGTCGGTTACAATGGTAGGAGATCTTGAATATCCGCATCGCCAAGCTTGCCTTCCACGCCAAGGAAAGTCCCATCCATACACGGGACGAAGTCTTCAATCTTGTATCTTCATAGTCCAGGAGTCCGGCTGAAGGTATAGTCCGGCTACCCGGACATCCCCTAATCCATGACTCCCTCAGTAGCCCCTGAACCAGGCTTCAATGACAACGAGTCCGGCTCGCAGATTGTCTTCGACATTGCAAGGCGGGTTCCTCCTCCAAGTTCTTCATAAAAGTTTGTAAACACCAAGGGTAGTGTCCGGCTCTGCAAAATAAGTTTCCACATATTGCCATAGAGCGAATAATACTAACACAAATCTAATCTGCTGACGTATTCCGCAGCGTGACATCAAACTACGGCTGAGGATCCACCTTTCTACCTATGCCTTCTTCCTCCTTTGCCTATCCATCTTCCGCGTACTCGAGCTCTAGCACCCAAGTCCGCACTTCCCACCTCAACCTTCTCCAGCCATGTCCGGAGCGGGAGGCAAGTGGATGGTCTCCTCCATTACGGAGGCCCATATCAAAAAGGTGAGGAAAGACGGATACTTGTCTAACAACATCGCGCACCGGCTTCCCAAAAAGGGGCAGCTCCTCCCCACCCCAAGGCCCCATGAGAGGGTAGTATTCCTTCCCCATTTCCTCCGCGGACTGGGCTTTCCTCTCCACCCATTTGTCCGAGGGCTCATGTTCTACTATGGCCTGGATTTCCACGATCTGGCCATGGTGTAAATTGCCTATGATAAGGTTTTTGGATTGTTGTAAATATGAACAATTTACCAAATAATTTTGCTAACAGAAATACTAGATAAAACATGACTAATATAGCAAATATAAAGCAAGTCATGCAATCTGAGAGAGAGAAGGTAAACATCATGTGCATATATGAAGTTGAGTTAAACACATCTAGAACAGACACTAGATGAAGTTGCTTATACAACATAGAACCTAGCATACGTAGGGCAGAAACTAGAGCCAAGAACTGTAACAGGACTTCTAACAGAAAGGAGAAGAACATGTACGGCACAGCAGCAGCAGAAGCGCTGGACTTGGGGTCGGTATCCTCGCCTGCCATGTCGTCAAGGAGGTCGTGGACGTCGGGTAAGAAGTTGTCGTCGAGGAAGTAGTCGTCGGCGACTGGATCGTCCGTGATGAAGCAGCCAGTAGTCGCGCTGAGCGCTCCCCAAAAACCTTATCACCCTTCTCCCATACAGGACTCAAAAGGTGCGGTCTCGGAGGCCTACTGTCCCGACCTGCGGTGCACGCCGCAAGACGGGATGGGGAAGAATGTAGCAGCAGCGCAGTGCTCGAAACTCTATGGCGAGAGGAAGAGGAGCTTCTGTTGTGTCTCTCTGGAGAATTCAGTGTCCACTACATAAAACGTTTCAACTCCCACGTGACCTTTTGTATACTTGTCGTGCGTGGCAAAAAAATAGATATTGGCTCGGCTCATTCCCGCAACCCGCGGCGCGGCGCGACACGGCGCAGCGCGTTTCGTCGTGATGTGGCATGGCGTGGCGAGGCGGGCGAAGGAGGAGCGCGCGTGGATGTCCCTCTTGTTCTCATGCTCATACATGTGGGGAAAGAACCTCCCTTATAAAGAGGTCCAACTCCCTCTAAACTAGCAATGTGGGACTAAACTTTAGTAGTATCCCTTGCCTTGCACAAATGGGCTAAGTGGGCCTCTAGGATTTATTAGGAATTTCTTAAATAGTTATTGGGCTGCCCAAAATAGACTAAATTCCAGCAATCCCCCACCAGATCCCAGAGGCACACAAAAATTTGCCTTTGGTTCCAAAACACTGTTTTATATACCGGTACTGCAGTGGAGACTATTAAGTTGAACTTCCACCTAGAACTCTATGCTACAGTAGTAGGCAACTTTAACAGTGGACTGGGCCTTGAACTGCAAGTTTTCTGCGAATCTAGCTTCACATAAAGCCTTGACCCATACATGGCTACCGTGGGTCTTCCCTGCGGGTGGAGGTTATGCGTCATACTCCGTGACCTTGTTGGAAATATGCCCTAGAGGCAATAATAAAAGCATTATTATTATATTTCCTTATTCATGATAATTGTCTTTATTCGTGCTATAATTGTGTTAACCGGAAATCGTAATACATGTGTGAATAACAGACAACAAACATGTCCCTAGTAAGCCTCTAGTTGACTAGCTCGTTGATCGACAGATAGTCATGGTTTCCTGACTATGGACATTGGATGTTATCGATAACGGGATCACATCATTAGGAGAATGATGTGATGGACAAGACCCAATCCTAAACATAGCATAAGATCGCATAGTTCGTTTGCTAGAGTTTTCCAATGTCAAGTATCCTTTCCTTAGACCATGAGATCGTGTAACTCCCGAATACCGTAGGAGTGCTTTGGGTGTGCCAAACATCACAACGTAACTGGGTGACTATAAAGGTACACTACGGGTATCTCTGAAAGTGTCTGTTGGGTTGACATGGATCGAGACTGGGATTTGTCACTCCGCTTGACGGAGAGGTATCACCGGGCCCTCTCGGTAATGCATCATCACAATGAGCTCAATGTGATCAAAGTGTTTGATCACGGGATCATGCATTACGGAACGAGAAAAGTGACTTGCCGGTAACGAGATTGAACGAGGTACTGGGATACCGACGATCGAATCTCAGGCAAGTAAAATACCGATTGACAAAGGGAATCGTATACGGGATTAATTGAATCCTTGACATCGTGGTTCATCCGATGAGATCATCGTGGAGCATGTGGGAGCCAACATGGGTATCCAGATCCCGCTGTTGGTTATTGCCCGAGAGCCGTCTCGGTCATGTCTGCATGTCTCCCGAACCCGTAGGGTCTACACGTTCGGTGACGCTAGGGTTGTGAAGATATGTATATGCAGTAACCCGAATGTTGTTCGGAGTCCCGGATGAGATCTCGGACGTCACGAGGAGTTCCGGAATGGTCCGGAGGTAAAGAATTATATATAGGAAGTGCTATTTTGGCCATCGGGACAAGTTTCGGTGTTATCGGTATTGTACCGGGACCACCAGAGGGGTCCCGGGGGTCCACCAGGTGGGGCCACCTGCCTTGGTGGGCCACATGGGCCTTAGGGGGTGCACCTTGGCCTGCTTGGGCCAAGGGGAACCAGCGCCAAGGGCCCATGCGCCAAGGAGGCTTGGAGAGGGAGAGTCCAAAGGGGGGAAGGCACCTCCGAGGTGCCTTGGGGAGGATGGACTCCTCCCCCCCTCTTGGCCGCACCCCTTCCTTGGAGGAAGGGGCAAGGCTGCGCCCTCCCCCCCTCTAATGCACCTATATAAAGGGAGGGGAGGGAGGGGTGGCCGCACCCTATTGCCCTGGCACTCCCTCCTCCCTGCAACACCTCCTCCTCCTCCCGTAGTTGCTTAGCGAAGCCCTGCTGGAGTTCTGCTGCATCCACCACCACACCGTCGTGCTGGATCTTCCTCAACCTCTCCTTCCCCCTTGCTGGATCAAGAAGGAGGAGACGTCTCCCGTCCCGTACGTGTGTTGAACGCGGAGGTGCCGTCCGTTCGGTACTAGATCATCGGTGAATTGGATCACGGCAAGTACGACTACCTCATCCACGTTCACTCGAACGCTTTCGTTGCGATCTACAAAGTGGTATGTAGATGCTATCTAATCTGAATACTCGTTGCTAGATGAACTCATAGATGGATCTTGGTGAAACCGTAGGAAATTTTTTAATTTTCTGCAACGTTCCCCAACAGACCTTTCATGAGTTTACTAGAGAGAACCCTACTCTCATAGATTGCGACGTTTGACAATCAGACTCACATAGGTGTGTTCTTCAAAAGATGTTCTGCAGGATAACATCTCTGCCTAAATGAGCCACTTAGAACACATTAAGATATACATCAACCTGCCATGCAGATTAGGAGAGTATTGCATCTTCATGGAGTGGTATTGTGAATAGTAAGGATACTCTCCTCTCAGTTGACCAACAATTTGTCTTCCACATCTAATTCACGGGATCTCCGATCACAAATAATAGGTTACCAATGTGAACAACTCATATTGTGGGTCTCATACCCATCTCCCTCGATGCATTATCTATCACATTACGTGATAGACCCTTAGTAAAAGTATCTGCCAGATTTTTAGACGTTTGGATATAATCCAATGCAATAACTCTGGAGTTTTTCATTTTCCTGACAGACTTTAACCTTCTCTGAACGTGTCTTGATGACTTCATGTTATCCTTTGAGCTGCTCACTTTCGTGATCACAGTTTGATTGTCGCAGTTCATAAGGACACCCGGTACAGGTTTCACAACAACCGGCAAGTCATTCAAGAGCCGGCGAAGCCAATCTGCTTCGACCGTAGCTGTATCTAGTGATGTGAGTTCTGCTTCCATTGTTGACCTCGTTAAGATGGTCTGCTTGCAAGACTTCCAAGAAACAACGCCACCTCCATGAGTGAATACATATCCGCTCGTGGCCTTTATCTCATCAGCATCTGAGATCCAGTTTGAGTCACTATACCCTTCAAGCACCTTTGGGTGCCCGGTGTAGTGAATTCCATAATTCGCAGTGCCTTTCAAATAATGCAAAACTCTTTCTAGAGCTTTCCAATGCACATCTCCTGGTTTTGAGACAAACCGACTGAGTTTGCTAACAGCAAAAGAGATGTCAGGTCTTGTAGCACTGGCTAAGTACATAAGCGAGCCAATAATCTGAGAATATTTCAATTGATCTCTAGCAATTCTTCGATTCTTTCGAAGTAACACACTCGCATCATATGGTGTTGGTGAGGGCTTGCAGTCACTATAGCCAAAGCGACTCAAGATCTTTTCCACATAGTGAGATTGAAGCAATGTAATCCCACCATCATCGTCTCTCAACAACTTGATGTTCAGAATGACATCAGCCACTCCTACATCCTTCATCTCAAAACAACGAGATAGGAAATCCTTGACCTCCTTAATAACATTCAGATTTGTTCCCAAAATCAGTATGTCATCAACATACAAGCAAAGGATAACTCCCTCGCCCCCACCATGGCGATAGTACACACATTTGTCAGCTTCGTTTAAAACAAAGCCTGCAGCTGTTAAAGTTCTTTCAAACTTCTCATGCCATTGTTTGTGTGCTTGCTTGAGTCCATACAAAGACTACTGCAACTTGCACACTTTTCCTTCCTGACCATCTAGTACAAACCCATCTGGTTGTTCCATATAAATTTCCTCGTCCAACTCTCCATTTAGGAAAGCAGTCTTAACATCCATTTGATGAACGAGAAGACCATGCAAGGCAGCTAGTGAAAGTATATCTCGAATAATGGTCAGTCGAGCCACAGGTGAGTAAGTATCAAAGAAGTCTTCACGTTCCTTTTGGGTATAACCCTTAGCCACGAGCCGAGCCTTGTACTTTTCAATAGTACCATTAGGCCTAAGCTTCTTCTTGAATACCCATTTACATCCTATAGGTTTGCACCCATAAGGACGATCAGTTATCTCCCAAGTTTCATTCGCCAAGATGGAATCCATCTCGCTACAAACCGCTTCCTTCCAGTAATCAGCATCTTTAGATGTATAAACCTCTGAAATAGAACTGGGAGTGTCATCTATGAGATACACAAGAAAATCATCACCAAAGGACTTTGTAGTCCTCTGTCTCTTGCTCCTAGTAGGAACTTCATTGTTCTCCTTCATAGGGCTTTCAAAGTGTTCCATCGAAATGGCAGGTTCGGTAATTGTAATTGGTTCGTGATTCGATGAACTAGGTATCTCCTGATTAGATGAGGTAGCCATATCCTTCATGGGAAAGATATCTTCAAAGAAAGTCGCATCATTCGACTCCATGATCATTCCGACATGCATGTCAGGTACCTCAGATTTTACAACCAAGAATCTATAGCCAATGTTATGAAAAGCATATCCCAGGAAAACACAATCCACAGTCTTTGGTCGAAGCTTCCGCTTCTTTGGAATTGAAACATTGACTTTCGCCAAAGAACCCCATGTTCGTAGATAAGAGAGTTTTAACCTTTTCTTCTCCCATTCCTCGAATAGAGTTATCTCTTTGTTCTTTATGGGAACTTGGTTTAGGACATGACATGTAGTCAAAATCGCCTCCCCCTACCATGCCTTGCAGAGACCCGATGTGTCTAACATGGCGTTAACCAAATCTGTTAGAGTACGGTTCTTTCTTTCGGCCACCCCATTTGACTGAGGTGAATAGGGAGGCGTCCTCTCATGGATTATACCATGTTCGCACAAAAAGCATCAAATTCATTGGAAAAATACTCTCCACCACGGTCGGACCTAAGCCTCTTGATTTTTCGATCAAGTTGGTTTTCCGCTTCAGCTTTATAGATCTTGAAAAAGTTCAAAGCCTCATCCTTAGATTTCAGAAGATACACACGACAGTATCTAGTGGAGCCGTCAATTAACGTCATGAAATATTTCTTTCCACCTTTTGTCAAAACACCATTCATTTCACATAGATCTGAATGTATGAGTTCTAGTGGTGCAAGATTTCTCGTTTCCGCAGTCACATGAGACTTACGAGGTTGCTTAGCTTGCACACACACTTGGCACTTGGATCCCTTGACACTGGTGAAACTAGGGATTAAGTTCAAATTCGCTAGTCGCGACATGCAACCAAATTTAACATGACAAAGACGTGAATGCCACACATTTGATTCACTATTTGTTGCAAATATGATTAACAACTATATTGCAAACGTCTGATAAGGATAAACGAAACAGGCCTCCTGACTCATAGCCTTTACCAACAAAGGTTCCATACTTGGATATTACAAATTTATTTGACTCAAAGACAAGCTTTTAGCCATCTCTACACAAAAGAGATCCACTAACAAGATTTTTATTGACGGAGGGGACATAATGCACGTTCTTCAGCCGCACGATCTTCCCCGAAGTAAACTTCAGATCGACCGCGCGAACACCACGAACAGAAGCACTTGAACCATTGCCCATCAGCACGGTTGAAGTCCCTACGGTCTGATAAGACGAAAACATGGAAATATCACCGCATACATGCACATTAGCACCCGTGTCAATCAACCAATCAGGAGAATGACATACTGAAAGAATAGTGGGAAATATACCATACCCATCATCCTTCATGTCAGTGTCTCCAATGAAAACATTAGCGGTCTTGCCGCCTTCCCCAGGGTGACGCTTGTCATAGCGATTAGGGCAACTAGGAGCCCGATGATCAGGATCCCCACACACATGACAAGCACCTTTCTTCTTGTCATTCTTCTTCTTGAAGTTCGTGTGTTGCACAGCCTTGTTCTTCCCATCAAACTTTGCTTTACCATCAAACTTGTGGGGCTGGAAGTTCTTCTGTACCAGATTGGCACTAAATCCTCCCTCAATACCTCGAGCACGTGTATCCTTTGCTCTCGCCTTTTCTTCCACATCAAGAGTACCAATGAGATCTGGAATGAAAAACTCATGTCTCTTATGCTTCAGTAAGGTAGCAAAGTTCCTCCATGAAGGAGGAAGCTTAGTGATGATACCTCCAGCAACAAACTTGTCCGGTAGCATACAGTTCAAGTGCTCAAGTTCTCTAGCAAATGACTGTATCTCATGAGCTTGCTCAACCACAGAGCGTTCTTCAGTCATCCTGTAATCATAGAATTGCTCCATGATGTACAGCTCAGTGCCAGCATCCGAGACCCCAAACTTGGCCTCGAGTGCATCCCACATATCTTTTCCATTATCCATTGATGCATAAGCATCAACTATGTTGTCACCAAGAACACTCAAGAGATCAGCTTTAAACAGAGTATCCATTTTCTGAAAAGCTTGTGCCTGTTGAGCATCAAGCTCTCCTTCAGGTTTGCCGAGAGTGGCGTCATAGCAACTCATGGTTTGAAACCATAAGACTGCTCTCACGCGCCACCTCTTATAGTGGATACCCTCAAACATAGGTGGTCTCATGGAAGCAGCAAAACCACTTGGTGTAAATTGCCTATGATAAGGTTTTTGGATTGTTAGAAATATGAGAAATTTACCAAATAATTTTGCTAATGGAAATACTAGATAAAGCATGACTAATATAGCAAATATAAAGCAAGTCATGCAATTTGACAGAGAGAAGGTAAACATCGTGTGCATATATGAAATTGAGTTAAACAAATCTAGAACAGACACTAGATGAAGTTGCTTATACGACATAGAACCTAGCATACGTAGGGCAGAAACTAGAGCCAAGAACTGTAGTAGGACTTCTAACAGAAAGGAGAGGAACACGTACGGCACATCAGCAGCAGAAGCGCTGGACTTGGGGTCGGTATCCTCGCCTGCCATGTCGTCAAGGAGGTCGTGGACGTCGGGGAAGAAGTCGTCGTCGGGGAAGTAGTCGTCAGCGACCGGATCGTCCGTGATGAAGCAGCCAGTAGTTGCGCTGAGCGCTCCCCAAAAACCTTATCACCCTTCTCCCGTACATGACTCAAAAGGTGCGGTCTCGGAGGCCTACTGTCCCACACGCCGCAAGACGGGATGGGGAAGAACGTAGTAGCAGCGCAGTGCTCGAAACTCTATGGCGAGAGGAACAGGAGCTTCTGTTGTGTCTCACGTGACCTTCCGTATACCTGTCGTGCGTGGCAAAAATTTAGATATCGGCTCGGCTCATTCCCGCAACCCGTGGCGCGGCGCGGCGCGTCGTGACGAGGCGAGGCGAGGCGAGGTGTGGCGTGGCGTGGCGTGGCGTGGCGAGGCGGGCGGAGGAGGAGCGCGCGTGGATGTCCCTCTTGTTCTCATGCTCATACATGTGGGGAAAGAACCTCCCTTATAAAGAGGTCCAACTCCCTCTAAACTAGCAATGTGGGACTAAACTTTAGTAGTATCCCTTGCCTTGCACAAATGGGCTAAGTGGGCCTCTAGGATTTATTAGGAATTTCTGAAATAGTTATTGGGCTGCCCAAAGTAGACTAAATTCCAGCAGTCACTTGGCCCTGCAACTAACAAACTAATGCATGCACTAAACGGCCTAACTAATAGTCCACCGAATCACTCGGCTATGACTCCATCATGCAGGCTGTCCTTCTCCCTCCTCTATGCACCATGTCGCTTCACACGACGGTACTGCATCGCACAGCACCACACACACTGCATCTCATAGCAGCATCTCGCCTTCGACGATGCTAGACGAAGCTTCAATAGCCTGCCAAATCCTAGAACCTGAACTACTTGCAGATGAACTAGAGAATGCAGATACAAAATCAAGATTTAAAGCTAACAAGAGATCAGGAGTCAACCGACGGTTCTAGGGTATTAATAAACAAACAAGAAGATTGACTTGTTGAGCAATTTTACCACCTCTTCTTGCTTCCCTTTACAACACTTGAACTTGACGGACTTCTGTTAAGGTGGATGAACACACGAATGAAGGACTTCTTGACAAGTTTGTGTAGGTTAAAGGTATGTTAGAAGATGGTGTAATAAATAGATGCTTTTAGTGATCTTAGGGCATATTTCTAGCCAATCCACTATAACCGGTCGGAGAAGTAAAAACCAAGTTTTACTACATGCATCAAATGTTACACATAATACATACAAACTTAGTTCAATAAATTAATCAATTAAAGCGAGAACAAACCTTCAAATGTACTAAAGAGTGAATCAATTAAGACATGTAAAACTAGTACTAGTCCAATATTATTAATAACTTGCACAAAATTACAACCATTGACATAAAAAGGGAATATGATGAGTCATGTATTGATAACATGCACAACATTACTACCCTTGACATAAAAGGAGAATTTGATGAGTTGGATCAGCTTGTCGTCTTGCCATCATACTATACAATACTGCAAGCTAGTTTAAAAAAGAATAAGAGTCCAGAATGAACATTAGAACAACCCGACCTATCTTTAACAACATGCACAAGGATACAAATTTAGTCCCCCGCAAGCTATGAAGATCTGGTTATGTCTAACAACTTGTACAACATGATAAACTTAGATCCAAAACGAATGCAATCCAGATAATTGTTTGACATGTAAAGTTGTTAAGATGAGTCAGTGCCAAGTATTAGGTTTTTGTCACTCTTAGATGATATGTACAATAAAAAGGCAACTTTGATGACCACTCCGAAACAATGTTTGTATGTAGTGCCACCAAACACAACACACCAAATAATCAGTTTGATAAGCATTGAATCATTTAAAGAAAGGAAAGCAATAATGAAAAGAAACCTAACCTAGGTAGCTATAAAAAGCCTACAATATGTAGACTCCATACCATCATCCAGCCTTCACACAACTAGAGCACAAGCATCAAATCCAAGTAAGTAGTATTTAACGCAAATCCACCATGAAGACCTTACTCATCCTGACAATCCTTGCAATGGCGACAACAATCGCCACTGCCAATATGCAGGTCGACCCTAGCAGCCAAGTACAATGGCCACAAGAACAACCATTCCCCCAGCCCCAACAACCATTCTCCCAGCAACCCCAACAAACATTTCCCCAACCCCAACAAACAATCCCCCATCAACCACAACAAGCATTTCCCCAACCTCAACAAACATTCCCCCATCGACCACAACAACAATTTCCCCAACCCCAGCAACCACAACAACAATTTCCCCAGCCCCAGCAAGCACAACAACTATTTCCCCAGTCCCAACAACCCCAACTACCATTTTCCCAACAACCACAACAACCATTCCCACAGCCTCAACAACCCCAACAACTATTTCCCCAGTCACAGCAACCACAACAACCTTTTCCCCAGCCCCAACAACAATTCCCGCAACCCCAACAACTACAACAATCATTGCCCCAACAACAACAACCGATGATTCAGTCATTTCTACAACAGCAGATGAACCCCTGCAAGAATTTCCTCTTACAGCAATGCAACCCTGTGTCATTGGTGTCATCTCTCGTGTCAATAATCTTGCCACAAAGTGATTGCCAGGTGATGCGGCAACAATGTTGCCAACAACTAGCACAGATTCCTCAACGGCTCCAGTGCGCAGCCATCCACAGCGTCGCACATTCCATCATGCAGCAAGAACAACAACAAGGCGTGCAGATCCTGCGACCACTATTTCAGATCATCCAGGGTCTGGGCATCATCCAACCTCAACAACCAGCTCAATTGGAGGGGACCAGGTCATTGGTATTGAAAACTCTTCCAACCATGTGCAACGTGTATGTCCCACCTGGCTGCTCCACCGTCAACGTACCATATGCCAGCATAGTCGCCGGCATTGGTGGCCAATGAAAAATGCAGGAGTTTTGCTAATAGGTAGATGAATCATCGTTGCTTAGCTTATGCACCAATCGTTGTAACGATGACAAATAAAGTGGCGTGCACCATCATGTGTGACCCCGACCTGTGCTAGTTCAAGCTTGGGAATAAAAGACAAATAAAGTTCTTGTGTGCTAGCATTGCTTGTCACTGTTCCATTCACTTCTTATTTCCATGTTCGTCCCTAAATGCAATACTAGCCTTACACATTAATATCTACCTGCTTGTCTTGGTAGGTTACTATTTATTCTACCGATTAATGGTCGGCCTATTAATCCAATTACTAGGACGATCAATATTAGTTACTGCTCCCAAGCCGACTGGGCAGCTATTAGTTACTGATTTCCTGAACATGGCACACAATAATAATTCAACGTATTTCAATGTCTAGAAGTAAAAGGGCCATTTTAGGAGAAAAGAATCGCCTGATTGGAAGCCATCCAACACTCTAAATGTTAATTTGGATACTTTTGCTTTGGTGCAATTTTGAGTTTGGTTGCACCGAAGCATTTGTCAAAAGAAATTTTTTAGGGGACTCCAAGGATGTGAAAATCAAGCTAAATTACCACACGGTAAAACATAAACCATGCGGTGACTAAGAGAAAATATTGAGTCACAATAGTAAGTGCCAAACATGCAATTAGACTCTTGATATGGTTTCATGCAGGGATGGAAACAATTTAAGGATAACAACAAAGCTTATGTAGCATTAGTTTTAATTATTTGTAGAAATTTCTTTTACCGGTAGAATAACTCAGTTATCATCTCTTTAAACATGCATTGTGATATTGACTTATCTCAATCTACAAACACAAAGCAAATATTAAATTTGCAGCTATTGACTCCAAACATATGAGAAATCAGTCTGTGCAGAAGTTCCTTAGAGGGATATGTTCTGAATCAAGGAAATATTGAACAAATCTAGATTAGAAGATCGTACAAGGAAGAACTGGAACGGGAAAAAACTAGTGTTTTATCCAGCCTCCGTGATACGTCTCCAGCGTATCTATAATTTTTTATTGTTCCATGTTGTTACATTATCATTCTTGGATGTTTTACAACCATTTTATAGGAACTTTATATCTTTTTTTGGTGCTAACCTATTGACATAGTGTCCACTATCAGTTGTTGTTTTTTGCTCGTTTTTTACTTCGCAGAAAACCAATACCAAACAGAGTCCAAACGGGGCGAAACTTTTTGGTGGTTTTTTCTGGACCAGAAGACACAAGTTGCCCCAAGGAAGTACCAGAGGAGGGATTCGAGGGGAGCACAACCACCTGGGTGTGCCTGAGGGCCCAGGTGCGCCTTGGTCGGTTGTGCCCACCTCGGCCGCCTCCCGCACTGCCTCTTTGCTCTATAAATACCCTGAAAATCCAAAAACCCTAGGGGAGTTGGCAAAACAGAATTCCAGCCGCCGCAAGTTCCAGAAACCACAGATCCAATCTAGACACCATCACGCAGGGGTTCACCATCATCATTGGTGCCTCTCCCATGATGCGTGAGTAGTTCATTTTAGACCTACGGGTCCATAGTTAGTAGCAATTATTGTCATCAAGGAATACAAACGCGATACAAAAATAATCATTTGCAGAAAATTTAGGAAAAACTTCTTTCAAATAGTTCGCTTGGCTTCTCGGTTTCATTTGATCTTTGTCCCATCGTGGGACATTCATTAGACATGTTGTCCATAGGTTGCTTTTCTTCTTGGTTGCAGTTGGTCTTTGCTCCTCAACTAGTACTTATTCATGATAACGCCCTTCGGGTATAATTCCTAGATCGAGTGATTGGTAAGCACGCTGCCCATAACTTGCTTAACTTCCTGCTGCAGTTGGTCTTTCCGCGAATAGCGCAACGTGTCATATAGTAGCTATAATAATGCATAGATGGATCAATCAATGCAACAATTACAAATGAATTGTTGTGGACCATCATATGCGTGACCCAAACCAGTACTAGTCTACACTTGGTCTTTATAACTTTGCTTCTCATAATTCCATTCATGGCATAATTGGATGTTCATTCCAAATACATGCATTTTTTCGATAGGAACTACAATCCATCGATTTTATATCAAATTTACGTTGCCAGTGTTGGGGAACGTAGTAATTTCAAAAAATTTCCTACGCACACGCAAGATCATGGTGATGCATAGCAACGAGAGGGGAGAGTGTTGTCTACGTACCCTCGTAGACCGAAGCGGAAGCGTTGACACAACGTAGAGGAAGTAGTCGTACGTTCTCCTCGCGATCCAACTGATCACAGCACCGTTACTCCGGCACCTCCGAGTTCTTGGCACACGTTCAGCTCGATGACGATCCCCGGGCTCCGATCCAGCAAAGCGTCGGGGAAGAGTTCCGTCAGCACGACGGCGTGGTGACGATCTTGATGTACTACCGGCGCAGGGCTTCGTCTAAGCACTGCAACGATATGACCGAGGTGGAATTTGGTGGAAGGGGGCACCGCACACGGCTAAGGAACGATCCGTAGATCAACTTGTGTGTCTATGGGGTGCCCCCTGCCCCCGTATATAAAGGAGCCAAGGGGGAGGGGCTGGCCGGCCAAGCCTGGCGCGCCAGGAGAGTCCTACTCCCTCTGGGAGTAGGATTCCCCCCCCCAATCCTAGTTGGACTAGGATTCTCCAAGGGGGAGAGAGAGAGGGGGCGCCCACCTCTCCTAGTCCTAATAGGACTAGGGGAAGGGGGGAGGCGCGCAGCCCATGAGGGCAGCCCTCTCACCTCTCCTCCAAGGCCCATGTTGGCCCATTATGCTCCTGGGGGGTTCCGGTAACCCTCCCGGTATTTCGGTAAAATCCTGATTTCACCTGGAATGCATCCGATGTCCAAACATAGGCTTCCAATATATCATTCTTTACGTCTCGACCATTTCGAGACTCCTCGTCATGTCCGTGATCACATCCGGGACTCCGAACTCCTTCGGTACATCAAAATGCATAAACTCATAATAACTGTCATCGTAACGTTAAGCGTGCGGACCCTACGGTTCGAGAACAATGTAGACATGACCGAGACACGTCTCCGGTCAATAACCAATAGCGGGACCTGGATGCCCATATTGGCTCCTACATATTCTACGAAGATCTTTATCGGTCAGACCGCATAACAACATACGTTGTTCCCTTTGTCATCGGTATGTTACTTGCCCGAGATTCGATCGTCGGTATCCAATACCTAGTTTAATCTCGTTACCGGCAAGTCTCTTTACTCGTTCCGTAATACATAATCTTGCAACTAACTCATTGGTTGCAATGCTTGCAAGGCTTATGTGATGTGTATTACCGAGAAGGCCCTGAGATACCTCCCCGACAATCGGAGTGACAAATCCTAATCTCGAAATATGCCAACCCAACATGTACCTTCGGAGACACCTGTAGAGCACATTTATAATCACCCAGTTACGTTGTGACGTTTGGTAGCACACAAAGTGTTCCTACGGTAAACGGGAGTTGCATAATCTCATAGTTAAAGGAACATGTATAAGTCATGGATAAAAGCAATAGCAAAATACTAAACGATCGGGTGCTATGCTAATGGAATGGGTCATGTCAATCAGATCATTCAACTAATGATGTGATCTCGTTAATCAAATAACAACTCTTTGTTCATGGTTAGGAAACATAACCATCTTTGATTAATGAGCTAGTCAAGTAGAGGCATACTAGTGACACTCTGTTTGTCTATGTAGTCACACATGTATTATGTTTCTAGTTAATACAATTCTAGCATGAATAATAAACATTTATCATGATATAAGGAAATAAATAATAACTTTATTATTGCCTCTAGGGCATATTTCCTTCAGTCTCCCACTTGCACTAGAGTCAATAATCAAGATTACAAAGTAATGATTCTAACACCCATGGAGTCTTGGTGCTGATCATGTTTTGCTCGTGGAAGAGGCTTAGTCAACGGGTCTGCAACATTCAGATCTGTATGTATCTTGCATATCTCTATGTCTCCCACCTAGACCAAATCCCGGATGGAGTTGAAGAGTCTTTTGATGTGTTTGGTTCTTTTGTGAAATCTGGATTCCTTTGCCAAGGCAATTGCACCAGTATTGTCACAAAAGATTTTCATTGGACCCGATATGCTAGGTACAACACCTAGATCGAATATGAACTCCTTCATCCAGACTCCTTCATTAGCTGCTTCCGAAGCGGCTATGTACTCAGCTTCACATGTAGATCCCGCCACGACGCTTTGTTTAGAACTGCACCAACTGACAGCTCCACCGTTTAATGTAAATACGTATCCGGTTTGCGATTTAGAATCGTCCGGATCAGTGTCAAAGCTTGCATTGACGTAACCGTTTACGACGAGCTCTTTGTCACCTCCATAAATGAGAAACATATCCTTAGTCCTTCTCAAGTACTTAAGGATGTTCTTGACCGCTGTCCAGTGATCCACTCCTGGATTACTTTGGTACCTGCCTGCTAAACTTACAGCGAGGCACACATCAGGTCTGGTACACAGCATTGCATACATGATAGAGCCTATGGCTGAAGCATAGGGAATATTTTTCATTTTCTCTCTATCTTCTGCGGTGGTCGGGCATTGAGTCTTACTCAACTTCACACCTTGTAACACAGGCAAGAACCCTTTCTTTGCCTGATCCATTTTGAACTTCTTCAAAACTTTGTCAAGGTATGTGCTTTGTGAAAGTCCTATTAAGCGTCTTGATCTATCTCTATAGATCTTAATGCCCAATATGTAAGCAGCTTCACCGAGGTCTTTCATTGAAAAACTCTTATTCAAGTATCCTTTTATGCTATCCAGAAATTCTATATTATTTCCGATCAGTAATATGTCATCCACATATAATATCAGAAATGCTACAGAGCTCCCACTCACTTTCTTGTAAATACAGGCTTCTCCAAAAGTCTGTATAAAACCAAATGCTTTGATCACACTATCAAAGCGTTTATTCCAACTCCGAGAGGCTTGCACCAGTCCATAAATGGATCGCTGGAGCTTGCACACTTTGTTAGTTCCCTTTGGATCGACAAAACCTTCTGGTTGCATCATATACAACTCTTCTTCCAGAAATCCATTCAGAAATGCAGTTTTGACATCCATTTGCCAAATTTCATAATCACAAAATGCGGCAATTGCTAACATGATTCGGACAGACTTAAGCATCGCTACGGGTGAGAAAGTCTCATCGTAGTCAATCCCTTGAACTTGTCGAAAACCTTTTGCAACAAGTCGAGCTTTATAGACAGTAACATTACCATCAGCGTCAGTCTTCTTCTTAAAAATCCATTTATTCTCAATTGCTTGCCGATCATCGGGCAAGTCAACCAAAGTCCACACTTTGTTCTCATACATGGATCCCATCTCAGATTTCATGGCCTCAAGCCACTTTGCGGAATCTGGGCTCACCATCGCTTCTTCATAGTTCGTAGGTTCATCATGGTCTAGTAACATGACTTCCAAAATAGGATTACCGTACCACTCTGGTGCGGATCTTACTCTGGTTGATCTACGAAGTTCAGTAGAATCTTGATCTGAAGTTTCATGATCTTTATCATTAGCTTCCTCCCTATTTGGTGTAGGTGTCACAGAAGCTGATTTCTGTGACGTACTACTTCTCAATAAGGGAGTAGATACAGTTATCTCATCAAGTTCTACTTTCCTCCCACTCACTTCTTTCGAGAGAAACTCCTTCTCTAGAAAGTTTCCGACTTTAGCAACAAAAATTTTGCCTTCGGATCTGTGATAGAAGGTATACCCAACAGTTTCTTTTGGGTATCCTATGAAGACACATTTTTCTGATTTGGGTTCGAGCTTATCAGGTTGAAGCTTTTTCACATAAGCATCGCAGCCCCAAACTTTAAGAAACGACAACTTTGGTTTCTTGCCAAACCACAGTTCATAAGGCGTCGTCTCAACGGATTTTGATGGTGCCCTATTTAACGTGAATGCGGCCGTCTCTAGAGCATAGCCCCAAAATGATAGCGGTAAATCAGTAAGAGACATCATAGATCGCACCATATCCAGTAAAGTACGATTACGACGTTCGGACACACCATTACGTTGTGGTGTTCCGGGTGGCGTGAGTTGCGAAACTATTCCGCATTGTTTCAAATGTAGACCAAACTCGTAACTCAAATATTCTCCTCCACGATCAGATCGTAGAAACTTTATTTTCTTGTTACGATGATTTTCCACTTCACTCTGAAATTCTTTGAACTTTTCAAATGTTTCAGACTTGTGTTTCATTAAGTAGATATACCCATATCTGCTTAAATCATCAGTGAAGGTGAGAAAATAACGATATCCGCCACGAGCCTCAACATTCATTGGACCACATACATCAGTATGTATGATTTCCTATAAATCTGTTGCTCTCTCCATAGTACCGGAGAACGGTGTTTTAGTCATCTTGCCCATAAGGCATGGTTCGCAAGTGCCAAGTGATTCATAATCAAGTGACTCCAAAAGTCCATCAGTATGGAGTTTCTTCATGCGTTTTACACCGATATGACCTAAACGGCAGTGCCACAAATAAGTTGCACTATCATTATCAACTCTGCATCTTTTGGCTTCAACATTATGAATATGTGTATCACTACTATCGAGATTAAGTAAGAACAAACCATTCTTTAATGGTGCACGACCATAAAAGATATTACTCATATAAATAGAACAACCATTATTCTCTGATTTAAATGAATAACCGTCTCGCATCAAACAAGATCCAGATATAATGTTCATGCTCAACGCTGGTACTAAATAACAATTATTTAGATCTAATATTAATCCCGAAGGTAGATGTAGAGGTAGCGTGCCGACCGCGATCACATCGACTTTGGAACCATTTCCCACGCGCATCGTCACCTCGTCCTTAGCCAATCTTCGCTTAATCCGTAGCCCCTGTTTTGAGTTGCAAATATTAGCAACAGAACCAGTATCAAATACCCAGGTGCTACTGCGAGAATTAGTAAGGTACACATCAATAACATGTATATCATATATACCTTTGCTAACCTTGCCATCCTTCTTATCCGCCAAATACTTGGGGCAGTTCCGCTTCCAGTGATCAGTCTGCTTGCAATAGAAGCACTCAGTTTCAGGCTTAGGTCCAGACTTGGGTTTCTTCTCTTGATTAGCAACTTGCTTGCTGTTCTTTTTGAAGTTCCCCTTTTTCTTCCCTTTGCCCTTTTTCTTGAAACTAGTGGTTTTGTTAACCATCAACACTTGATGCTCCTTTTTGATTTCTACCTCCGCGGCTTTCAGCATCGCGAAGAGCTCGGGCATAGTTTTGGTCATCCCTTGCATATTATAGTTCATCACGAAGCTCTTGTAGCTTGGTGGCAGTGATTGGAGAATTCTGTCAATGACGCAATCATCCGGAAGATTAACTCCCAGTTGAATCAAGTGATTGTTATACCCAGACATTCTGAGTATATGCTCACTGACAGAACCGTTCTCCTCCATCTTACAGCTATAGAACTTATTGGAGACTTCATATCTCTCAATCCGGGCATTTGCTTGAAATATTAACTTCAACTCCTGGAACATCTCATATGCTCCATGGTGTTCAAAACGTCGTTGAAGTCCCGGTTCTAAGCCGTAAAGCATGGCACACTGAACTATAGAGTAGTCATCAGCTTTGCTTTGCTAGACGTTCACAACATCTGGCGTAGCTCTTGCACCAGGCCTGGCACCTAGCGGTGCTTCCAGGACATAATTCTTCTGTGCAGCAATGAGGATAATCCTCAAGTTACGGACCCAGTCCGTGTAATTGCTACCATCATCTTTCAACTTTGCTTTCTCAAGGAACGCATTAAAATTCAACGGAACAACAGCACGAGCCATCTATCTACACAACATAGACAAGCAAGATACTATCAGGTACTAAGTTCATGATAAATTTAAGTTCAGTTAATCATATTACTTAAGAACTCCCACTTAGATAGACATCCCTCTAATCCTCTAAGTGATCACGTGATCCAAATCAACTAAACCATGTCCGATCATCACGTGAGATGGAGTAGTTTCAATGGTGAACATCACTATGTTGATCATATCTACTATATGATTCACGCTCGACCTTTCGGTCTCCGTGTTCCGAGGCCATATCTGTTATATGCTAGGCTCGTCAAGTTAAACCTGAGTATTCCACGTGTGCAACTTTTTTGCACCCGTTGTATTTGAACGTAGAGCCTATCACACCCGATCATCACGTGGTGTCTCAGCACGAAGAACTTTCGCAACGGTGCATACTCAGGGAGAACACTTCTTGATAATTAGTGAGAGATCATCTTATAATGCTACCGTCAAACAAAGCAAGATAAGATGCATAAAAGATAAACATCACATGCAATCAATATAAGTGATATGATATGGCCATCATCATCTCGTGCTTGTGATCTCCATCTTCGAAGCACCGTCATGATCACCATCGTCACCGGCGCGACACCTTGATCTTCATCGCAGCATCGTTGTCGTCTCGCCAATCTTATGCTTCCACGACTATCACTACCGCTTAGTAATAAAGTAAAGCATTACATCGCGATTGCATTGCATACAATAAAGCGACAACCATATGGCTCCTGCCAGTTGCCGATAACTCGGTTACAAAACATGATCATCTCATACAATAAAATTTAGCATCATGTCTTGACCATATCACATCACAACATGCCCTGCAAAAACAAGTTAGACGTCCTCTACTTTGTTGTTGCAAGTTTTACGTGGCTGCTACGGGCTTTAAGCAAGAACTCATCTTACCTACGCATCAAAACCACAACGATAGTTTGTCAAATAGACTCCGTTTTAACCTTCTCAAGGACCGGGCGTAGCCGCACTCGGTTCAACTAAAGTTGGAGAGACAGTCTTCCGCAAGCCATCTATGTGCAAAGCACGTCGAGGGAACCGGTCTCACGTAAGAGTACGCGTAAGGTTGGTCCGGATCATCTCGTCCAACAATACCGCTGAACCAAAGTATGACATGCTGGTAGGTAGTATGACTTGTATCGTCCACAACTCACTTGTGTTCTACTCGTGCAAATAACATCAAACCATAAAAACCTAGGCTCTGATACCACTGTTGGGGAACGTAGTAATTTCAAAAATTTTCCTACGCACACGCAAGATCATGGTGATGCATAGCAACGAGAGGGGAGAGTGTTGTCTACGTACCCTCGTAGACCGAAGCGGAAGCGTTGACACAACATAGAGGAAGTAGTCGTACGTTCTCCTCGCGATCCAACCGATCACAGCACCGTTACTCCGGCACCTCCGAGTTCTTGGCACACGTTCAGCTCGATGACGATCCCCGGGCTCCGATCCAGCAAAGCGTCGGGGAAGAGTTCCGTCAGCACGACGGCGTGGTGACGATCTTGATGTACTACCGGCGCAGGGCTTCGTCTAAGCACTGCAACGATATGACCGAGGTGGAATTTGGTGGAAGGGGGCACCGCACACGGCTAAGGAACGATCCGTAGATCAACTTGTGTGTCTATGGGGTGCCCCCTGCCCCCGTATATAAAGGAGCCAAGGGGGAGGGGCTGGCCGACCAAGCCTGGCGCGCCAGGAGAGTCCTACTCCCTCTGGGAGTAGGATTCCCCCCCCCCCAATCCTAGTTGGACTAGGATTCTCCAAGGGGGAGAGAGAGAGGGGGCGCCCACCTCTCCTAGTCCTAATA
Organism: Aegilops umbellulata; assembly: GCA_032464435.1. Lineage (NCBI taxonomy): Eukaryota > Viridiplantae > Streptophyta > Magnoliopsida > Poales > Poaceae > Aegilops > Aegilops umbellulata. The sequence goes on from CP136054.1 coordinate 10,169,761, forward strand.
GGACTAGGGGAAGGGGGGAGGCACGCAGCCCATGAGGGCAGCCCTCTCACCTCTCCTCCAAGGCCCATGTTGGCCCATTATGCTCCTGGGGGGTTCCGGTAACCCTCCCGGTATTCCGGTAAAATCCTGATTTCACCTGGAATGCATCCGATGTCCAAACATAGGCTTCCAATATATCATTCTTTACGTCTCGACCATTTCGAGACTCCTCGTCATGTCCGTGATCACATCCGGGACTCCGAACTCCTTCGGTACATCAAAATGCATAAACTCATAATAACTGTCATCGTAACGTTAAGCGTGCGGACCCTACGGTTCGAGAACAATGTAGACATGACCGAGACACGTCTCCGGTCAATAACCAATAGCGGGACCTGGATGCCCATATTGGCTCCTACATATTCTACGAAGATCTTTATCGGTCAGACCGCATAACAACATACGTTGTTCCCTTTGTCATCGGTATGTTACTTGCCCGAGATTCGATCGTCGGTATCCAATACCTAGTTCAATCTCGTTACCGGCAAGTCTCTTTACTCGTTCCTTAATACATCATCTTGCAACTAACTCATTGGTTGCAATGCTTGCAAGGCTTATGTGATGTGTATTACCGAGAAGGCCCTGAGATACCTCCCCGACAATCAGAGTGACAAATCCTAATCTCGAAATATGCCAACCCAACATGTACCTTCGGAGACACCTGTAGAGCACCTTTATAATCACCCAGTTACGTTGTGACGTTTGGTAGCACACAAAGTGTTCCTACAGTAAACGGGAGTTGCATAATCTCATAGTTAAAGGAACATGTATAAGTCATGGATAAAAGCAATAGCAACATACTAAACGATCGGGTGCTATGCTAATGGAATGGGTCATGTCAATCAGATCATTCAACTAATGATGTGATCTCGTTAATCAAATAACAACTCTTTGTTCATGGTTAGGAAACATAACCATCTTTGATTAATGAGCTAGTCAAGTAGAGGCATACTAGTGACACTCTGTTTGTCTATGTATTCACACATGTATTATGTTTCCAGTTAATACAATTCTAGCATGAATAATAAACATTTATCATGATATAAGGAAATAAATAATAACTTTATTATTGCCTCAAGGGCATATTTCCTTCAGCCAGAGCAGTTAGGACCGAGTTGACCAAAGCAAGCCGGCCTGTCCTGTTAAGCATCTTCCCCTTCCATGGCTTAATCCTTGATCTTGCCTTATCAAGGACGGGCTGTATCTCAACTCTCCTGGGCTTCCTTGTGCTTAGAGGTAGACCTAAGTACCGGCATGGAAATGTGCCTTGAGCACCACCAAAATCCATCAAGGTTTGTGAATGTGCAGCATCATTACATCCAATTTTGTATGCCACACACTTGTCCAGATTTACCCTCAGCCCAGAAATCTCTCCAAACCGTTTTAGGATGCGTTGAGTGGCCGCGACTTCATGCCTGACAGGGTTTAGAAACAGAGCAGCATCGTCTGCATATAAACTGGTTCTAATCCCAACAGATTTTTGCTTGATAGGGGACAGGATGCCCTCCTCCATTGCCTTGGCAAACATCCGCTGTAACGGCTCCATAGCCAGGATGAATAACATGGGTGATAGCGGGTCGCCTTGCCGGAGCCCCTGCCTGTGGGAGAAAGGAGCTCCTGGAGTTCCATTTAGTAACACTCTGGAAGATGAGGAAGATAGCGGAATGGCCAGCATATCCATCCAACGCTGCCTAAATCCATAGCCCTTTAAAATATCCAACAAATAGCCCCAGAGGCACTCTTACTTGGCAGCCACAAACACTACATTGTTTCCCCAGCCCTCTCGGCTCTCTTCTCATTTCTCATTGTGTCTTATATATAAACTAGACCATAATGGCACGCGTTGCCGTGCCCGTTCATTTGTGTGCTAGAATGATAGGAATTTATGCCAATATATGGTAGTAGTAAGGCATGACTTCTAACCATTTTCATTTTGAAATAATGATATAGATAATTACAAAAGGTGCATGGTGACACTTGTAGTAAAATATGAACAATTGTTTGTATAGTGAAGACATATGCATTCAGTGGTGTTTGTGATAGCTGTTTGTACCAGGTGATCAGCAGAGCATGCTCACCATTTTTTAGTACAGGCTTAGTGAAACTAAAGCATAAAAATAAATAAAATTGACAACAAAATTAGTATAGGTCCAAATAAGGGTCATCTATAACTGAAGATGTGGGCATCATATAAGAGAGATAGAGATGGAGTGATTAGGCGCCATACTCTGATTGAAAAACCAGCGTGCATTGAAGCCCGTGTTCTTCGTGATGTCCAGAACTCCAGATGTCCTATACCTCAAAAGACCTCTGTCAAGCATAAGGGCACACCAAGAAACACTGTAAAGCACACAAATCAAATTGCTTATTCAGTATACAAATAAGATGTCCCAGCATATATTTTTCATCTCTTCCTTTCAAGGATCAAAGATAGTACATATGCAAAAGTTGATAGCAATTAGTAGACCAGTCAATGGCATGTATTATTGTTATTGTTTTCATATATGTGGGGTCAACCTCCACATCATAAACTATGAAACTAACTATTGAGAAAATGCAGTAATAATCAAAGAAGAGATGTCAATACAGAAATCAACCTTAATTAGTGCCTTTGGATGGATTCTCTTGTAGTCTCTTCTCGGGAACGGAAACCTAGAAGAAATTAGTACATGATCATGCCAAAATCAAGTGACGGGAAGGAGGTGGGAGGGGCAGATGAAAAGGGACTCACCAGCATCAACCACAGGCACGTATGGGTTTGGATAAGCAAAGAAGATAGGAGATCCATGGGGAGGTGGAACGGTGGAAGTGGAAGTCGAGCGGAAGGTGTCGGTATCTGCCTCCTCCAATCCATGCCCCGCCGCTGCTAGCCGAAAGGACCTTTCCGAGGTCCAACCTTGCGCGACATCTCATCCATGCGCCGCTGCAGTTCAAAGGAGCTTTTTGAGATCCTTCTTACGCGGCAGTTTTTGCTTCAGTTTCAAATTGGAAGTGACGCGCGGCGTGGTACAGTTGCGAGAGTATGGAGAAGGATGTAGGAGGAGTACAGATGGCCATGGACATCGCCGGCGCAGCTGTTAACCGCAGCTGCCACGGAGGAACGCTGCAAGATAGGAAATTAAAAAAGCAGTAAAAAGGCACTACTGGAAAAAGGGTTATAGATGATATGGCCACTAATGGCGCACCAGACATGTGGTGCGCCATTAGTATATACTAATGGCGCACCATGTGTTGGTGCGCCATTAGTGTCCAAATACTAATGGCGCACCACATCCACGATGCGCCACTAGTAAAAAAAATTTATTTTTTTTAAAATACTAATAGCGCATCAGGGGATAGTGCGCTTAACTAGTAATGGCGCATCAGTAAGAGATGCGCCATTGCTATCTATACGTATGGCGCACCCCTACCAGTGCACCATTGCTATCACCCCTTATCCCTTCCCTCTAGTCACCCCTCCCCTTCCTCCTGACACACCCACCCACCTCCCTCGACTTCGATCTAGATCGGGAAGCCCCGGCCGCATCTTCCCCCGCCGCCCATGCCTCACCCCCCCTATCGTCGCCTCCGCTGCCGCCTACTCCTCTCCTCGCCGCTCGCCTCCTCCCGCACCCGCCGCTTCCTCCCCCGGGCCATGGAGTCCTCCTCGTCCCCCGCGCCATGGAGCACGCAGGTGAGCGACGCGACCCGATCGGGGCTTGCTAGCTTCATGGAGTGACACTGGTGGTGCGTGTTGGGCTGGGTACTGTACTGATGGATTGATGTGCAGGTGGTGCAGCGGCGGGGGAGTATGAGGAGGTGCTGGCCCGGCTCTCCTCGCTCATCACGCAGAAGGTGCGCGCGGACACCGGCAACCGCGGCAACCAGTAGGACCTCATGGGCCGCTACCTCCAGGTACTCCGTGCCCTCCTTCATCCTCCTCCTCAACTGCGATGTGGGTGGGGATGTGTTGTCTGATCTAGAGGGCGGATTTGGTTCTTCAGATTCTGGAGCTGGAGGAGCCCATCGCGCGGATGAAGGTCATCCATGCCGCCGGCACCAAAGGTCATCCATGTTGCGCGGACCGATCGGGAAGCTCCGATTCGTCTGCCCACCAGTCAGGAACGCCCTCTCCGCTCTGCCCCGATTCACCCCTTGCATCAGTATGACGATGCCCTAGGAGCAAGGGAGCTCAAGGCAGAACCAGGGCTCTTGCCCGTGGATCCTTCCGTACCCCCAGTCCCGATCCCGTGTATGGCGTAGAAATCCCTCTGCCCGTCTGCCGTAGCCGAGCTCCACAGTTGGTCGCTTGGTATTTTTGAAGGGGGGGGGAATGAAGGTTTCAGTTTATAGATGATTTATTTCTGGTCTTATGATCCAATTGCAACAAGTGCAGTAGACAGTTAATTGATGATCCTCATCCTGTGTAGCTCGCACTCCATAGCAGGGAAGGGGGAAGTAAATTCAACTGAGTCCAGCACCTGAAATCGTGTATCTATCACTACCAGGTTTCATTTTGGCAGATGTGAATAATATAAAATCCATGAAATTCAGTCCAAGAATCTGGTCCTGTTCTGCACAGAGTGCAGACACTAAGCAGCCATGGAAGAATTCCACCTGCTATTATGACTATATATACACCAAATCTTGTAACCTTTGGATAGTGCAGCTTAGTTTTAGTACGTCGGCTGCATCAGACTTCCAGTAAGCATTGCCTCGATAAATGAATTGCGTTGTGTGTCTTTGAAATACTTGTGCAGAGCGATGCATATAGGTTTTTCCTTTTCAAGCTATATGTGTTGCATTCAAAGGGAGCTCTCTTTCCTGCACGCAGCTCAAGCAAAACAAATAAACAACGGAGTTAAGCAGGGTCTACACTGTTGCTTTTGTTTCTTAAAAAAATTACCTGAGATATCTGACACATATCTGTAGAGAATAGTTTTGCAACAGCAGTCTTCTTATTTCCAACGGTTTTAGCTTGAATGGATCTCCCTCTGTCTCTGTTTCTGGGACAGCAGCAGCAGCAACCTAGTCGTCGTCGTCGTCGATGGCAGGGTTGTAACCTCACTGTCACGCTAATGGACGCAAAAAAGAAGAGTGGTAGTACTATCAATGGTTCAGTCAGCGCCTCAACAGCGTCTGCACTACTTCTGATATTGTTTTTCAGTAGCTTTTTTCTGCACCTTTTTCTTTCAGTTCTTAGTGCTGCTGCCCCATGAACACATTTTTTAATTTGACTGTACATTCAAATGAAGCCTTTGTTAAGTATACACTCCAAAATTAAGTTAACAGTAGCCTAACTGAATTTTCTGTTTCTGAATTTATAAACTCACTTTATATTCATTTTATACATTAACAGTAGCTTCAAAATTAAGTATCATTCGCATGGATCAACTGTTATTTTATTTTGTGGAGGATATAGTTCAGATCATGAATAATGGCATTACAAGTGAACTTGGCACAATTACACATGTCCTGAACCTCATAGAATCTGACACTAGCAAGTCTTCATTGGCATGCAAGTACTACTTTTACATTGTCATGACTGGAACAATTAATTTGACATGTATCATTGGTGCTGCTAAAACATTTCGTTCATGTTTCAACAAATTTGGTGAATACCACTTCATATGTATTTTGCATCAATGAATTATCTCCTGTTGCTTTCTAAGATGTTAGTTCTTTCAGTTCTAGCCCTCCTATCTTTAATTCCTGGCTGTTGGACTACCTGCAGGACAACGAGTTCATCTGCGGTAGCTATCGCTGTGAGCAGTCCGTCCACGACGCGCTCCGCAGCGTCTTCGCCGGGCACAGCGAGATCCTCAACGTCTGGAAGTAAGTCACCGGCCATCTATTTCCTGATGAATTTTCTTTCTAGCTCAATGTGATCGGATCTGACTAGTACGTTCAGATTTACTCTTGTTTTCTTTTCAAATAGTACTAGTAGTCTATATTCCAGCTGTGCGACTACCTGTAGCCACTTGAACTGATGAGAATTCTTCAATCCTACCTATAGCCACTTGAACAAATGTCTATCTCAGATCTGCTCATCTAAAAAATCCAAGTGGAGTAGTATACTGGTAGTATAGTACAATAATATTATCAAAAGGTAAATGCCCTGATTATTTAGCTCTGTCAGATAAATACTCGTCGAAAGTGGGCTCCTATCAAAATTCATTTCCATTATAATATTACTCATACAATATTCACACCATGTAATTCTGGAAATATATGCTCATATCTAGTTGTGCATAAAAAATGACAGTATTGACATGTTATAAATAGTTTGTTTGTGTTTCTGTTTATTTTGTTACATTTTGCAGGGATAAAGTGAAGAAAAAGAAGTAAAGATTACTAGAAGATTAGTTTTAGGATTTTCTTTTATTTCCTTGCAATTTTCCTTTTATTGGAAACTTGTAAAGACATTGTAATATTCTTACTATAAAAAAATTATGATTCTATTTTATTTTTTGTTTTAAATTATTTTTCCTTATAGGTTGTTTTCTGTAAATTTAGATTTTTTTGTTTTCCAAATACATTACTAGTGGCACATTTAAGCCCCTATTAGTGGCGCATCTTCCTTTATTACTAGTGGCACACCTATAAGGTTATTAGTGGCGCACATGGAGGGAATACCAGTGGAGCACCTCTAGGCATACTAATGATGCACCAGTGGTGCGCCATTAGTAAAAAATACTAGTGGCGTGATACTAATGGCGCACCAGTAGTGCGCCATTAGTAGGCAAAACTGGTGCGCCATTAGTAGGCCTTTTTCTAGTAGTGAGGGGCCTAAGAGGAAGAATACATAAAGAGTAGAGGGTACCGACACGGAGATAGACCTGTAGTAGAGAGTCGCCGACGGGACGGATGACCACGGCGGCGCATCACGGATGAAGGAACGGTGGCGCATTGTGGACCGAGGAACAGTAAACGAAGAGGTCGAGGGAATTGGACCATCTGCCCCGTGCGAATGGGAAGTTGGACCGAATACAGAGAGGGACGGGAGATCGCTCTGCAGAGCAGCGGCCCGCGAGACGGTGCATGGAGCGCCAGGGCGACCTGGCGATGACTGAGGTGATCTACATCCTACATTGAAGTGATCCGACGGCTGACAGGCTGAAAACACTGTGGAGGCTCGGTGGTAGCTGCGTTATACTGTTTCTCAAGAGCTGACCTCCACGCACCACTCAGGCGCCACATCCGGCCACTAGCATCATGTCCTACATGCACTCACCCACTAGCTAACATGCATGGCTCACGTCCACCACTTGCGCTGTCACTGTTGGAAATATGAGCAATTTACCAAATAATTTTGCTACGAGAAATACTAGATAAAGCATGACTGTCGGTGTCAAAACCGGCGGATCTCGGGTAGGGGGTCCCAAACTGTGCGTCTAGGCGGATGGTAGCAGGAGACAAGGGACACGAAGTTTTACCCATGTTCGGGCCCTCTTGATGAAGGTAAACCCCTACGTCCTGCTTGATTAATATTGATGATATGGGTAGTACAAGAGTAGATCTACCACGAGATCAAGGAGGCTAAACCCTAGAAGCTAGCCTATGGTATGATTGTTGTATGTTGGAGTTGTCCTACGGACTAAAACCCTCCGGTTTATATAGACACCGGAGAGGGTTAGGGTTACACAAAGTCGATTACAATGGTAGGAGATCTGAATATCCGCATCGCCAAGCTTGCCTTCCATGCCAAGGAAAGTCCCATCCGGACACGGGACAAAGTCTTCAATCTTGTATCTTCATAGTCTGGCTACCCGGACACCCCCTAATCCAGGACTCCCTCAGTAGCCCCTGAACCGGGCTTCAATGACGACGAGTCCGGCGCGTAGATTGTCTTCGGCATTGCAAGGCGGGTTCCTCCTCCAAGTTCTTCATAAAAGTTTGTAAACACCAAGGGTAGTGTCCGGCTCTGCAAAATAAGTTTCCACATATTGCCATAGAGAGAATAATACTAACACAAATCTAATCTGCTGACGTATTCCGCAACGTGACATCACACTACGGCCAAGCCTTTATTCGAATCATTTTTACTTCCCACCTCAGCGCGTTTTGCGAGGCGGTTTCCTTGGCACGTCTTGTCAAAGCAGAGATCGTGTCCCTTATTTATGTGATTCTCATCAATACGGACGTGGGTAACCCAACCGCGCCATTTATCACGGCGCTTGGGAGATAAGTGAGTTTCACGAGGCTGGTGGGGACGCATAGTCGCAGCTGCCCATATAAGGGGATAAGGATCCACCTTTCTACCTACGCCTTCTTCCTCCTTTGCCTATCCATCTTCCGCGTACTCGAGCTCTAGCGCCCAAGTCCGCACTTCCCACCTCAACCTTCTCCAGCCATGTCCGGAGCGGGAGGCAAGTGGATGGTCTCCTCCGTTACGGAGGGCCATATCAAAAAGCTGAGGAAAGCCGGATACTTGCCTAACAACATCGCGCACCGGCTTCCCGAAAAGGGGCAGCTCCTCCCCACCCCAAGGCCCCATGAGAGGGTAGTATTCCTTCCCCATTTCCTATGCGGACTTGGCTTTCCTCTCCACCCATTTGTCCGGGGGCTCATGTTCTACTATGGCCTGGATTTCCACGATCTGGCCCCGAACTTCATCCTCAACATCTCGGCGTTTATCGTCGTGTGCGAGGCCTTCCTCTGCATCCGCCCCCATTTCGGTCTTTGGCTCAAGACTTTTAATGTCAAGCCGAAGGTTGTGCGTGGCAACCAGGCGGAATGCGGAGGCGCCATGGCGGGCAAGATAGCCAACGTCCTATGGCTCGAGGGCTCCTTTGTGGAGACCCTGAAGGGGTGGCAGTCAGGGTGGTTTTACATCACCAAGCCGCTATATCCGAAATGGGTCACAGCCCCTGAGTTCCGGTCCCACTACAAGAAATATGTCAACTTGTGACCACCACTATTGGTCACTGAAAGGTCACAAATTTCCATTTACGACCTTTTTGTGACCAAAAACAGAAGGTCAAAAGCTGGCGGTCGTAAACTGACTATAGCGACGTTTCTTATGGAATGGTCAAAGACGTTTACGACCAAAATATTCCTACTGTGGCGTTTTGGTCACTAGCAACCTCCCCCAGGCCACGTAGGCATCCAGCGTGGCAAGCTAATGTGGCACAAGATTCATCCCGGTCCAATTCGATTTTCTACATGGGCCGAGCCCAACAATTCGGCCTTTTTACTGTATTTTTTTCTTGTTAATTTTCGGTAGCTACATGGGCCGGGCCCAACATTTAAGCCATTTTATTTTTGGGTCGTAGCCTTTTTAGTCCATTGATTTTTCTACTTTCAGCCATTATATATTGGGGTACCACTAGTAAGCCAGCCCCACATGTCATGCTTATCTCAAAATATGTCCCACATGTCAAAATTTTTGAAATTTGTCAAACAACCATTATAACTTGGACCCTCTTGTCAGGTTTCCATTTCACGGGTATTCAAATCACATACACAATCATTGTTTTGAACAGACTAGAGAGCAAATGAAATTCGTCCAGAACAAGACTACATTAGTCTATTACAATTCAGTATACTACAACCCAGATATGCGTACAATTACAACACATAATATGCTCCTCTTTGTTGATATGATTCACAGCTTCGGCCTTGGATTCACACTTCACCTGTGCAAAGAATAAGAATGAAAATATAAGAATAAGAATGTGTTCATGGAGTGATCCAATAACTTATAAGCAAGAATTGACATCAAATGCCATGTAGATAAATAGTATGACTAACACTAACCAGTATGTGTTCATGGAGTGACAAATGTTCTCACTAGCTAGGATTTTTTTTGGTATATAGTATACTGACATGTGCAACTCTAACTAAATTGATCATGGAAATGAAAAGAACTGTAAGCATGTTTTTTGGGTATATAGTATACTGACATGTTCATTCAGAATCCAGGCAACAGCAGATGCACATTCAGAATCCAGTCAAATTTTAAGCAACAGCAGAACAGATCTAATAAACCAGACCATAATCAGCATGCATCAGGATTTATGGTTCTAGCAAAAAAGTGGCTGACTAGCAAACTAGATATGCTTCTGCAGACTAACAAAATGGCAGCAAACATACTAATCCGATTGATTCGTTCAATTAGGCAGGCACGCAGATAGTCAATGTGGCTAATTTATACCTAGTGCATTTACACCAAATGAGGTCATTGAGCTGACTTGGAATTATGACTCTGGAACCTTCAGAGCACTGAACATGTTATTACCTGCAACATCAATCAAAGAAGCAGAAGTAAGGAACTTAAGTCCGTATTGCAAATCTGTCAACGGAAGGCCTATGAATCAGAGGTGCGCATATCTGACATGAATGGCAATAGATCTCCAACCACCAGGAGTGCAAAATAACTAGCAGGAGAAGGAAAGCAAGGTTGCCGATGCACAATAAAAGCACTTAAGTGAATGTAATATGTCCCCCGCTCCTTTTTTTCAAGACCAAACCAGGAAGAGTGTTGTCGTTTCACTAAAATCACAGGTGAACACACAAAGAAACAAACATTTGTGCTTCCTCCGTTCCTAAATATAAGTCTTTTTAGAGACTCCAGTATGAACTACATACGAAGCAAAATGAGTAAATCTAACTTTAAAATATGTCTATTACATTCGTATGTACTAGTTTGTAGTGGAATTTTCAACGAAGGGAGTAGAACACATGGACGCTGAGATCCCGCGATTAGTGAAGCAGCAAAAGACCATGGGACACCACCAAGCAACATGATGGAGAACACCCTCAAGCAAACCAGATCGGTATATGCATATATGTAACCTATGCACCGAGGGCTCCAAGAGGAGCGCGATAGACGCAAACAATGAGAAAATGTGTACAGAAGTGCTGAATAGCCGTCACCATAATTGTAGAAAATATGTACTGTAAATATTAGGAAAACTTAAGAGTATTTCAAGGCACAGTAGTGCAGCCCTGGCATCGCCACTGCAGCCCTGAGTTGCGAGTATGTAGAACACATTATTCAGAATCGCCTTTCTCTGAAATTGGAGCATCATCAACACTGCTACTGCAGGTTTTTTGAGTTCCCAGCACCATCTTTGTTGACTCTATCTGAACAAATGGAGTCACACAAACATTAACCTTGAGATACAGGGGGTATAAATGACTCATGTTACATATTTGCTCGGTTGTCGGCTACAAATTAGATGAAGTTTCAGCTAGCAAACAGGAACAGAGTAATGTGCTTGCGCAGTTGTGCTACCTTGAGGCCATCCTGGGAGTAGAGCCGCTCCTGCGTGAGCAGGAGGATCTTGGGCACCGAGTTGCCCTTGTCGTTGTAGCCGCACTGCATCGACTCCGGCGACACCCCGAACACACTGGCACTGCAGGCCGAAAAGCACACGCATTTGAAATCCGAACCGAATCCTCATCCTCACGCGGGAGCACGCGCGGCTCGGCAGGCAAGCAGTAATCTAGAAGAAGTGACAGAGTCTGGCCGGTTGGTTTGAGGAGAAGAAGAGGAGGAAGCTACCTGGTGCTGGGGGCTGGGCAGGGGATCTGGAGCTCGAACTCGACGGGGAGGCCGACGAAGCCCTGGAGGCGGTCGAAGGTGACATGCGCGACGTGGCGGACGTCGTCGGTGTCCGCCATCTGGCACGGCAACGCCACCGACTTGCACAGCACCGCGAGCAGCGGCTCCAGCACCTGCCCCTGCCGCTCCTGCTGGTCCGCCTTCTGCTCCCCACGCCCCCGCCTCCCCCGCAGCCGTCGCCGGGGCGGGAGATGAGCACCACCTCGCCCATCGCTGCCTCCTCCTCCTCCTAGCACCACCTCGCCGGGACGGATCAGGTGCTCCTCGGCGTGCTTCGGAGAAGCGAAGGAGACTGGCGGCGGCTCCGCCAGCGTGTAGCCCGCTGCTCCCAGTCGACCTCGAGGTAGGAGAGAGATGGATCTCGCAGCTCTGGATCTGTTAGGAGGGGAGGGGGAGGCCCGGCGGCGAGCTATGGTGGGAGAATGTGGACTGAATCAGCGAGAAGGGGGCGGGGGCAGCGGCGGCGGCGGGAATGGATCTAAATCGGGGAAAGGGGAGAGAGGAGTGGATTTGCATCGGGGGAGAGGGGAGAAAGAAACAAAGAAAGGAGGCGGGGGGTGGATGGAAGATGCCAGCTAGGGTTTCGCCTCAGGTCGGGTAGGTGGGGGAGGCGAGGAGTGACGGCTGCCGTTGGATCCGGGAGGATCCAACGGTGTTTCGTGCATGATCTGTGTGCCTTGTCCACTGACCAATCAGAAGCAATAAAATATTATGACCAATTAAATTGGTCGTGATAAATTTAAAAATAAGATGTTAGATCATCTCAGCTATTTACTTGACCTGGAAAATTGAAAAAAATGAAACAAATGAAAAACCTTCTCATCATGTCATCAAATGTGACCTAGTTTTTAGAATAAAAGAATAACAAAATAGTAATAAGGAACTTTTCATTTTCTTTGCACGAAAATTCATTTTCCATTTTTCGAGTGCCCAAAATGAGTTTTTTTGTGATGGGCATACCAAATATTTATTGCAAAATTATATCAAATCATTTTTCTAAAATACTAGACCATATTTAATACACAAATAACCAAATGGTTGGGTGTTAAAAGTTTTGATCCACCTCTCGTGAAAAAGACAAATTCCCGCTGATTCAGTTGGAAGCGGGTCAAATTTGAACTGCAGCTGCCTCATAGTTTGCTATTTATTTTTTCCAAAAATCATTTCTAGGTACATAAGTACCTATTTAATCAGAGAAACACCAAAAAAATTCCAAGATTCAACAACTAGCTAGGAACGGTCATTCCCGCCGTTTTGACCGCATTTTGAAACGGGCATAAAAAATTCAAAAAAATCAAAAAATTGGGAAACCTTCGCATTGTGTCATTATATATGGCCAAGTTCCGAGGAAGAATAACAAACTTGTAATACGACAATTATTTTAAAAAAGTGTTCTCAGAAACGAGCTATCACGTGTGGAGATCAATGGCTTTCAAGCCAAATGATCAATCTTATGGCCACATACATGGCATAGTTTGTTCAAATGATCTCATATTGTGCACAAGGGTGCATATTGGAATGGCAAACAATGTTGCCTAAGGAAGTTTTCATTTTCTTTGGACGAAAAAACCATTTTTCATTTTCCGAGTGCCCGAGATGAGGTTTTTTTGTGAAGGAACTACCAAATAATTGTTGCAAAATTGGACCAAATCATTTTTATAAAATACTAGACCATATTTAATGCACAATTGACAAAATGGTCTGGTGTAATTTTTTTTATCCACCTCTCGTGAAAAAGACAAATTTTCGCCGATTCAGCTGGAAGCGGGTCAAATTTGAACTGCAGCTGCCTCATAGTTTGCTATTTATTTTTTCCAAAAATCATTTCTAGTTACATACGTACCTATTTAATCAGATAAACACCAAAAAAATTCCAAGATTCAACATCTAGCTAGGAACGGTCAAGCCCGCCGTTTTGACCGCATTTTGAAACGGGCATAAAAAATTCAAAAAAGAAAATCAAAAAATTGGAAAACCTTCGCATTGTGTCATTATATGTGACCAAGTTTCCAGGAAAAATAATAAACTTGTAATACGGTAATTATTTTAAAAAAGTGTTCTCTGAAATGAGCTATCAAGTGTGAAGATTCATGGCTTTCAAGCCAAATGATCAGTCTTATGGCCACATTCATGACATAGTTTGTTCAAATGATCTCATATTGTGCACAAGGGTGCATATTGGAATGACAAACAATGTTGCCTAAGGAAGTTTTCATTTTTCGTTGGACGAAAAAACCATTTTCCATTTTTCGAGTGCCCGAAAGGAGGTTTTTTTGTGAAGGAACTACCAAATAATTGTTGCAAATTGGACCAAATCATTTTTATAAAATACTAGGCCATATTTAATGCACAATTGACAAAATGGTCTGGTGTAAATTTTTTTGATCCACCTCTCGTGAAAAAGACAAATTTCCGCCGATTTAGTTGGAAGCGGGTCAAATTTGAACTGTAGCTGCCTCATAGATTGCTCTTTATTTTTTCCAAAAATCATTTCTAGTTACATAAGTACCTATTTAATCATAAATACATGGTTTGGTGGCAATACGTCGAGGTTTGGGCGGTGGCCGAGGGCCCCAACTCTAGAGCGCGTAAACTCGCATGCCCGCCGCGTGGTCACCGCGTGACCGTGGCGTTGCCATGTGTTCTGGGCGTCCTAGGCATGTCTAGTGGGTTGGGCACTCCCCAGGTTGGTGCTAGGAAGAAAATTACAACATAAGATTCTCACGAGGAGACCAATCGATGCTCAAACATGAATTAGCAGCCAAGTGTTTGATTAGCGGTACGGGAAATGTACATGGCTAATGGGCGTGAGTTTTGGCTGAGGATGATCGGTTACTAAGAAGACCGTTTTCACAAATTTTCGGCTCAAAAGGAGGAGCCTAGGTGGTACTTGCTTTGCAAACCACCACACTGGACATAAATACGAATGTTGAAGCTCGGCTCAAAATAATGAATGGATTGAGCTGGCATTTGGTGGAGGATGGTTATTTGGGCATAGGAAAGCACTGTAGAAAATGGATACTATTTGGACATGCCAAAGTGGTACTTCCTTCGCAAACTGTTACTCTGAACAGAATAGGAAAATGAATATTTTTGAATTATTTTTGAACTAGGAAAGGAAGGTTTTTACATATTTGACGAAGATATGACCCAAAGAATTTATGAGATTTTTTTGGGAATTTTGGGAATGACAGAAATATAGGTTCCTTCACAACCTAGGGCAAAAACTGCCACATGGACATGACACATAGGCAAAACTGATGAGGTGGCGCCTAGTCATAGCAGCCCACCACAATTTACAAGGCTATGACCTTCTATATTGGTCGTTAACAACTAGAAATAAGGCAGCGGACTAGCGCTATTAGCTTTATGACCATTTCATGTAAGGAAATTATGACCTTTCTAACCAAAATGGTCGCAATGGTTTAGGGTTTGGAGCCCCTCGAACAGCTTTTGACCAATTGGTCTCAAATGGTCATAAATCTATGACCAATTCTTCCAGGGTCACTGACAAAAGGTCATAAGTTGACATATTTCTTGTAGTGTCCGGACCCCCTATGTGACTCACGTCCTGGAAAGAGACGGTCCTGTCGTGGGGCGACGAAGGAGAGGTGACTGGACTGCAGACATGCATCCAGTCCGTGGTGAACAAGCAGCTCAAGCTTGTCAATGTAGTCCAGGTTATGCTCGTCCGCCGGATCCTCCCGTGTCAACAACGGGACTTCAACCTGTGGGAGTTCGACCCGGCGCAACACCAAACTGTGAGTAGGCCCTTCGACACGACGTACGAAGATGCCTGGAAGGGGCTAACCAAGGGCGCCGAGGCTCCTGCATCCGCTTCCGAGGATCGCGGATTCAGCACGCAGTGTCAAGCTAGTGCGGCAAGCTATTTTTACCTTTTACAGGATGTTGGCTTTCCATAGTTTGACTCTATGCGGAATCTAAACTCCCTCACCTTTGACAGGCTTGGCAGGTGAAGTCCGGACCGATTAACTGTCCGGCTCCTTTGCCCCAAGACCCAGCCAATGCTCGCTTAGCGAAGTTGCTAGTTCCGGCACCTTACGTGGTGCCGGAGAAGAAGGCCAAGAAGAAGAAGGCCATGGGGACTCGAAAGAGTTCCCGGCATATGGTGGTGTCGGACTCGTCGTCCGACGAATCTGAGACGCACTCCTCCCGTGAAGACGAGGAGGAGGAAGAAAAATCCTCTCCCCCTCCAGCGGGGGGAGGAAAGAAGAGGAAGGCCGCCCCAACAGGGGAGGCCGAAGGGTCCAAGAAGGGGAAGACCCTCCCTCCGGACTACTCCAACGACGCCGACGAGGGCGAAGAGGAGTGGCCGCACAGGGCTAGGCGCCCAGCGGAATCGTAAGTATTCGGATACCAGAGTAACTCATGATATTCCTTTGTTGCACAACTTTCCCTAATGTCGAACATAATCATGCAGCCCGCCCAAGGACGGGCTCGATGAGTTGTCGAGCGGCTCCCTGGATTCATCGGACGTGAATTCAGTTCCGCCCGCTGCCTCCCCCCACGCCGCGGACGATGCCGAAGTGGCGTCGCAACAAGTTGCGGGCCAAGAGGAGGCGGTCCTGGAAGAGCCGCGAGGCGACCTCCCGGACTCCGCGAGTAAAAGGGACAAGACCCCCCAGGGCTCCAAGTCCGGCTTTGCGCCGGACACCGTGCCGGAATCCTCAACGGTTCTGGACTGCGGCAGGCGACCTCCTTCTAAGAGGAGCAAGCCTACTGAGCCGGCGGCCTCCGTCCAACCGCAGGCGCCGGACAATCTACTCGAGGTGCTTAAGGGCGCCTCCATCGATGAGGAGCACCGTACTATCATGAGTACGGTGCTCTAGAAGGTTCAGTCCGCCAAGAGCGGACTGACTGAAGCTTGTGCTAGCCTTCTAACAGGTTTCGAGGTAAGTAAAAATATGTAAAAATATAACCGCATAGACAGTAGCCCCTGATGCTCTGTTTGGCGTTCGGAAAGAAAGGACGAATAGAGGATCAAGACTTGCTAGCTGACAGATGGACTGAAGTCCTTGCGGCTGAAGAGTATGAACTCGAACGCCCCTCCAAGAGTTACCCACAGCGCAGTCCGCTACCCCGATTAGAGGAGGAAGCACCTACATCACCAGCGCATGACATGGCCGACCGGCCACCTCGCGGCCGCGACAGAGAGGCCTCTCGGCCCTCTACTCAAGCCATGCCCCGACGTCGTTCAACTAAGGCACAGGAAAATGCGCCAGACCTGCGAGACATACTGGAAGAGAAGGCAAGGCAAACAAGATCGATCTACGGATCGCGCAGGCACCCCACGGCACGTGACGGTGATCTTCATGCCGGATAGAACAAATTCGGCCGGGCCGAACACAACAAACATAGCTCCTTCGAGCTGCGTCATGATATAGCCCAGTATAGAGGCGCCGCACACCCACTATGCTTCACAGACGAAGTAATGGATCATAAAAACCCAGAGGGTTTCAAACCCATAAACATCGAATCATATGATGGCACAACAAATCCTGCTGTATGGATCGAGGATTATCTCCTTCATATCCACATGGCCCGCGGCGATGATCTACACGCCATCAAATACCTCCCGCTCAAACTCAAGGGACCGGCCAGGCATTGGCTTAACAGCTTGCCAGCAGACTCAATCGGTTCTTGGGAGGACCTGGAAGCCGCATTCCTCGACAACTTCCAGGGCACTTATGTGCGACCACCAGATGCCGATGACTTAAGCCACATAATTCAGCAGCCAGAGGAATCGGCCAGGCAATTCTGGACACGGTTCCTAACAAAGAAAAACCAGATAGTCGACTGTCCGGACGCAGAGGCCCTAGCAACCTTCAAACATAATATACGCGACGAGTGGCTTGCCCGGCACCTAGGACGTATAGGAAAAGCCGAAGTGCATGGCAGCCCTCACGACACTCATGACCCGCTTCTGCGCGGGAGAAGATAGCTGGCTAGCTCGCAGTAACAACTTAGCAAAGAACCCTGGTAATTCGGATACCAAGGACAGAAGTGGCAGGACACGTCGGCATAAGCAAAAGCGCCACGTTAGCAGCGACAGCAACGAAGACACGGCAGTCAATGCCGGATTCAGAGGCTATAAATCCGGTCAGCGGAAAAAGCCATTCAAAAAGAACACTCAGGGCTCGTCCAGTTTGGACCGAATACTCGACCGCTTGTGCCAGATACATGGCACCCCCGAAAGGCCAGCCAATCACACCAACAGGGATTGTTGGGTGTTCAAGCAGGCAGGCAAGTTAAGGGCCGAAAATAAAGACAAGGGGCTGCATAGTGATGACGAGGAGGAGCCCAGGCCGCCGAACAATAATGGACAGAAGGGTTTTCCCCCAGAAGTGCGGACGGTGAACATGATATACGCTACCCACATTCCCAAGAGGGAGCGGAAGCGTGCGCTACGGGACGTATACGCGAGGGAGCCAGTCGCCCCAAAGTTCAACCCATGGTCCTCCTGCCCGATCACTTTTGATCGAAGGGACCACCCCACTAGCATCCGTCACGGCGGCTTTGCCGCATTGATTCTTGACCCAATTATCGACGGATTTCACCTCACAAGAGTCCTAATGGACGACGGAAGTAGCCTGAACCTGCTTTACCAGGATACAGTGCGGAAAATGGGCATAGATCCCTCGAGGATCAAGCCCACAAAAACGACCTTTAAAGGCGTTATACCAGGTGTAGAGGCCAACTGTACAGGCTCAGTAACACTTGAAGTGGTCTTCGGATCTCCGGATAATTTCCGAAGCGAAGAGTTAATCTTCGACATAGTCCCGTTTCGCAGTGGCTATCACGCCCTGCTCGGGTGAACCGCATTTGCAAAGTTCAATGTGGTGCCGCACTACGCATATCTCAAGCTCAAGATGCCAGGCCCTCGAGGAGTAATTACGGTCAACGGAAACACCAAACGCTCCCTCCGTACGGAGGAGCACACGGCAGCTCTCGCAGCGGAAGTACAAAGCAGCCTTCTTAGGCAATTCTCCAGTTCGGCGGTTAAAAAGCCGGACACTGCCAAGCGCGCCCGGAGTAACCTGCAGCAAGACCACCTGGCACGTTCCGAGCAGGCGTAGCAATGCGGCCCCAACCCCAACCCTCGCGACATAGCGAAACCAGCGCCTTGCGTACATAACTACGCTCTTGAAATACCATGGGCGCAGGGGAAGGGGCACAACAATGGCAGGCCCAAAATACGGCTTAAAACGTACTAGGGGCTGCCGAATTCCTTCTTTTAATTTCCTCTTACTTTCAGGACTCCATACTTCGGACGACCTGTTCGGCAATTCAACTTCCGCACAAACTTTGCAAGATCCAGGGAGGCAGACAAGCCATGCCGCATTATGGAACTCCCAGGTGGTCTCTGTTACGAGCAACATACCTGTTTTGAATACAATTCCGCGGCCTGCCCCTGGCCAGGACATGTTAAATAGTCCAATATCTTTTGCTTATCGCACCACTTGTATCGTCCTGCTCTGATAGCAGCCTTTCTATAAACAATGCATAGCTTTCTGTCTATTTTTTGCATTATCCTCTTTTTATATATATGTTTATGACATGTTGCACCCGTACACTATGGTACGGCAAAATACGCCAGGGGCTTCAATACCCAAAAATATGGCGTGAGAAATCCGTACACTTTCACAAGTGCGGCACCCCGAACTTATAGCACTATATGCATCGGCTCCGAATCTTGATTTGGGTCAATAGTTGGGTTTGCCCGGCTCCTATGCTTTGGTGCCTTACGTTCCGCTATATCGGCTAGGGTAGCACTAGGATAACCACTGCGATTGTGCCCCGGTTGAGCTTGGTTAAGCACCTCAGTGGAGAAAGCTAAAACTGACTGTCATGATGAGGCGAGAGACCGGTCGCTATTCGAGAGGTTTTTCTAGTCCCTAAAGACTTATGCCGCTTCGAGCGAGGAGCCGACATTGTCCGGCCAAGTCGTGGATAGCGCCCCGAACTCGGTCTTCCGAACTAGGGGCTTCGCCGAAATTTAAAATTATAGAGTTCTATGGCTAAGTGAGAGTGTTCAAGCATTATAGTCCAATTGCCTGGCTCGTTGTGCTGAGCGACTCCCTCGAAGGACCCAACTATGGGAAAAAGAGCGCTCAGGTTTATCTCGAACACCCCAGCACTAGTGGCATGGGGGCAGAAGCCGACGACTGGCCATCTCTCAATTTTTCAACAAACGGCCGCACAGAAAGTAATATTTTAAATTCAACAAGCATTGCTTAGCGCATATGAACAAGTTTTCAGCGCACATGATAAACACGAGCGAGTTCATTCAAAAATTACATCTTTGGTACATTCATCCGCCACAAGGCGGGCACCCGCAAGAACATCCTTATAGTAGTTCTCGGGCTTGCGATGCGCCTTCCCCGGCAGCGGCCCGTCCTTCACAAGCTTCTCGCCGTCCATCTTACCCCAGTGCACCTTTGCACGGGCAAAGGCCCTACGGGCGCCTTCGATGCAGACGGAGCGCTTGATGACCTCAAGCTTTGGACAGGCCTCCATCAGCCGCCGCACCAGCCCGAAGTAGCTCCCAGACAGGGCCTCTCCAGGCCACAGCCGAACTCTGAAGCCCTTCATGGCCTGTTCGGCCGCCTTGTGGAGCTCGACCAGCTATTTCAGCTTGTCGCTCAAAGGCACAGGGTGTCCGGCCTCAGCATATTGAGACCAGAACACCTTCTCCGTCGAGCTGCCCTCTTCAGCTCGGTAGAATGCGGTGGCGTTGGATACGCTGTGGGGAAGATATGCGAATGCCCCTGGAGAGCTCCGGATTCAGGTAAGGAACAAATAGTTTACTTTTATATTTCTGCTTTGCATAAAGAATTCCTTACCCGCCGCTATCTTTTTCATCTCCTCCAACTCTTGGAGGGCCTTTTGGGCTTCGGCCTTGGCAAATTTGCTGGTCTCAAGGGCCGCCGCGAGCTTGGACGCTTGCGTCTTTGACTCAAGCTCCAGACTCTCATGTTTTTTCATGAGAGCCTGAAGCTCTTGCTGCGCCTCGCCAACCTAGGCCTCAACTTTCTCTCGCTCGGTGCGCTCCGCGGCCGCTTTCTCTTCAGCCTCGGATAGCGATTGCTTGAGGGTCGCCACCTCAGTCGTGGCCCCTACAATAAGCAGTACAATCTTGTTATTTCTTGCAATCACGTCTTTTTATAGGCATTTTTTCTGTAAGGTATTTCTTACCTTCTTTCTCCTCGAGCTGCCGCTTGGCCAGGCCGAGCTCTTGCTCGGTCCGCTCGAGACCCTGTTTCAGGGCACCCACCTCCGCAGTCAGTACGGCGGTGGCTAGCAGCGAAGCCTGCAAACGCATATTGACTCTTTGTTATTAGACTCCTGCGAAATTTAATAGATCCTCTATTCGTCTTTTCTTTCCGAACGCTAAACAGAGCATCAGGCGCTACTGTCTATGCGGTTATATTTTTTACATATTTTCTACTTACCTCGGAGCCTGTTAGAAGGCTAGCGCAAGCTTCACTCAGTCCGCTCTTGGCGGACTGAACCTTCTTGATCACCGTACTCATAATAGTACGGTGCTCCTCGTTGATGGAGGCGCCATTAAGCACCTCCAGCAGGTTGTCCGGTGCCCCCGGTTGGACGGAGGCCGCCGGCTCAAAAGGCTTGCTCCTCTTGGAAGGAGCTCGCCTACCGCAGTCCGAAACCGTTGAAGATTCCGGCGCGGTATCCGACTCAAAGCCGGACTTGGAGCCCTAGGGGGTCTTGTCCCCTTTACTCCTAGGGTCTGGGAGGCCGCCTAGAGGCTCCTCCAGGACCACCTCCTCCTACCCCGGAGCTCGTCGCGACGCCACTTCGGCGTCGTCCGCGGTGCGGGGGGAGACAGCGGGCGGATCTGAGTACACGTCCGATGAGTCCAGGGAGCCGCTCGACGACTCGTCGATTCCGGCCCGGGGCAGGCTGCATAATTATGTTCGACATTAGGGAAAGCTGTGCAACAAAGGGAACGTCATGAGTTACTCTGATACCCGAACTTACGATTTCGCCGGACGCTTGGCCCACTCTGGCCACTCCTCTTCGTCCTCTTCGGCGTCGGGGGAGTAGTCCGGCGGAGGGGTTTTCCTCTTCCTGGACCCCTCGGCCTCCCCCGTCGGGGCGGCCTTCCTTTTCTTTCCTCCCCCCGCTGGAGGGGGAGAGGCTTCTTCCTCCTCCTCCTCGTTTTCACGGGAGTAGAGCGTCTCGGACTCGTCGGATGACGAGTCCGACACCACCACATTACGAGCACTCTTTCGAGTCCCTGTGGCCTTCTTCTTCTTGGCCTTCTTCTCCGGCACCACATAGGGCGCCGGTGCCAGCAGCTTCACTAGAAGCGCAGGGGCTGGGTCTTCGGGCAAGGGAGCCAGACAGTTGATTGGTCCGGACTTCGCTTGCCAAGCCTGTCACAGGTAAGGGAGTTTAGATCCCGCATAGAGTCAAACAATGAAAATACTTAAAACATCCTGTAAAAGGTGAAAATAGTTTACCTCGCTGGCGTGACGCTACGAGCTGTATCCGCGATCCTCGGAAGCGGATGCGGGAGCCTTGGCGCCTTTGGTTAGCACCTTCCAGACGTCTTCATACGTCGTGTCGAACAGCCTGTTAAGGGTTGGGTGCTGCGTCGGGTCGAACTCCCACAGATTAAAGTCCCGTTGTTGACACGGGAGGATCCGCCGGACGAGCATAACCTGGACGAAATTGGCGAGCTTGATCGGCTTGTTCACCAGGGACTGGATGCATGACTGTAGTCCGGTCACCTCTTGTTCGTCGCCCCACGACAGGCCCGTCTCTTTCCAGGACATAAGCCGCGTGGGGGGTCCGGATTGGAACTCGGGGCCTGCGGTCCATTCCGGATCGCGTGGCTCGGTGATGTAAAACCACCCGGATTGCCACCCCTTTAGGGTCTCCACGAAGGAGCCCTCGAGCCATAGGACGTTGGCCATCTTGCTCGCCATGGCGCCTCCACACTCCGCCTGGCTGCCGCGCACCACCTTGGGCTTGACGTTGAAGGTCTTGAGCCAGAGGCCAAAATGGGGGCGGATGCGGAGGAAAGCCTCACACACGACGATAAACGCCGAGATGTTGAGGGCGAAGTTCGGGGCCAGATCGTGGAAATCTAGGCCATAGTAGAACATGAGCCCCCGGACAAATGGGTGGAGTGGAAAACCCAATCCGCGGAGGAAGTGGGGAAGGAACACTACCCTATCATGGGGCCTTGGGGTGGGGAGAAGCTGCCCCTCCTCGAGAAGCCGGTGCGCGATGTCCTTGGACAAGTATCCAGCCTTCCTTAACCTTTTGACATGGCCCTCCGTGACGGAGGGGACCATCCACTTGCCTCCCGCTCCGGACATTGGTGGAGAAGGTTGAGGTGGGAAGTGCGGGCTTGGGCGCTAGAGCTCGAGTGCGCGGAAGATGGATAGGCAAAGGAGGAAGAAGGCGTAGGTAGAAAGGTGGATCCTTATCCCCTTATATGGGCGGATGCGGCTGTGCGTCCCCACCAGCCTAGTAAAACTCGCTTGCCTCCCAAGCACCATGATAAATGGCGCGGTTGGGTTACCCACGTCCGTATTGATGAGAATACCGTAAAGGGGAGGACACGATCTCTACTTTAACAAGACGTGCCAAGGAAACCGCCTCGCAGAACGTGTTGAGGTGGAAAAGTAAAAACGATTCGAGTAAAGGACTTGGCCGTAGTGTGATGTCACGCTGCGGAATACGTCAGCAGATTAGATTTGTGTTAATATTATTCTCTCTATGGCAATATGTGGAAACTTATTTTGCAGAGCCGGACACTATCTTTGGTGTTTGAAATCTTCTTGAAGAACTTGGAGGAGGAACCCGCCTTGCAATGCCGAAGACAATCTGCGCGCCGGACTCGTCATTGAAGCCTGGTTCAGGGGCTACTGAGGGAGTCCTGGATTAGGGGGTGTTCGGATAACCGGACGATACCTTCAGCCGGACTCTAGGACTATGAAGATACAAGATTGAAGACTTCGTCCCGTGTCCGGATGGGACTTTCCTTGGCGTGGAAGGCAAGCTTGGCGATGCGGATATTCAAGATCTCCTACCATTGTAACCGACTCTGTGTAACCCTTACCCTATCTAGTGTCTATATAAACCGGAGGGTTCTAGTCCGTAGGACAACTTCATCATACAACAACCATACCATAGCTAGCCTCTAGGGTTTAGCCTCCTTGATCTCGTGGTAGATCTACTCTTGTACTACCCATATCATCAATATTAATCAAGCAGAAGTAGGGTTTTACCTCCATCGAGAGGGCCCGAACATGGGTAAAAACATCGTGTCCCTTGTCTCCTATTACCATCCGGCCTAGACGCACAGTTCGGGACCCCCTACCCGAGATCCGCCGGTTTTGACACCGACAGTCCGTATCCCAACCTTGCTGACCGTAGTCCGGCCAGGGCTCTCCTGGTAAAGAGAGAGTCTTTAGTGACTTCAGGATGTCGCCGAAGGGCGAGTGCTGAAAGATGTCCTCGGCGGTGAACTCCATGATCGACGCCCAATCGGATTGGATCGGCGGGTGCGCGGAGGGCTCGGAGTCCGGAGAGGAATCCGGCTCCTCGGAGTCACGGGCCTTGCGGGGTGCGGGGCTAGTGTTCGGCTCGAACGGCTTTGAGATTGCAGCCCCCGAGGCAGCGTCTAGCCACTCATCCTCAACCGACGCAGTAGGCTCCGAATTAAGGGTCAGAACCAATGCGCGTGCGGCCTCCAGGACACTGTTCGGCGGCAGAGCTAAATCATGCCCATTGAGACAGTGCGGCCCGCTTGGCTGTGGCTCGAATCCGTCGAAGATCAAGTCCCGGAGGATGTCGGCCGTGTAGTTTAAACTTCCAAACCTGACCTGATGGCCAGGGGCGTAGCTTTCGATCTGCTCCAGGTGGCCAAGCGAA
This sequence comes from Aegilops umbellulata, assembly GCA_032464435.1. Classification (NCBI taxonomy): domain Eukaryota; kingdom Viridiplantae; phylum Streptophyta; class Magnoliopsida; order Poales; family Poaceae; genus Aegilops; species Aegilops umbellulata. Next base: position 10,194,281 of record CP136054.1, read on the forward strand.
TTGGCCCGCAGTGCGAAGCCGCCGAAGACGAAGATCTATCCGGGGAGAAAAGTCTCACCCTGGACCGCATCATTGTTGATGATCAAAGGAGCCATCGGGCCTAAAAGCGACGACACAGAGGAACTCTCAATGAAAGCACCAATGTCGGTGTCAAAACCGGCGGATCTCAGGTAGGGGGTCCCGAACTGTGCGTCTAGGCGGGTGGTAACAAGAGACAAGGGACACAAAGTTTTACCTAGGTTCGGGCCCTCATGATGGAGGTAAAACCTTACGTCCTGCTTGATTAATATTGATGATATGGGTAGTACAAGAGTAGATCTACCATGATACCAAGGAGGCTAAACCCTAGAAGCTAGCCTATGGTATGATTTTTGTATGTTGGAGTTGTCCTACCGACTAAAACCCTCCGGTTTATATAGACACCGGAGAGGGTTAGGGTTACACAAAGTCGGTTACAATGGTAGGAGATCTGAATATCCGCATCGCCAAGCTTGCCTTCCACGCCAAGGAAAGTCCCATCCAGACACGGGACGAAGTCTTCAATCTTGTATCTTCATAGTCCAGGAGTCCGGCTGAAGGTATAGTCCGGCTACCCGGACACCCCCTAATCCATGACTCCCTCAGTAGCCCCTGAACCAGGCTTCAATGACAACGAGTCCGGCTCGCAGATTGTCTTCGACATTGCAAGGCGGGTTCCTCCTCCAAGTTCTTCATAAAAGTTTATAAACACCAAGGGTAGTGTCCGGCTCTGCAAAATAAGTTTCCACATATTGCCATAGAGCGAATAATACTAACACAAATCTAATCTGCTGACGTATTCCGCAGCGTGACATCAAACTACGGCTGAGGATCCACCTTTCTACCTATGCCTTCTTCCTCCTTTGCCTATCCATCTTCCGCGTACTCGAGCTCTAGCACCCAAGTCCGCACTTCCCACCTCAACCTTCTCCAGCCATGTCCGGAGCGGGAGGCAAGTGGATGGTCTCCTCCATTACGGAGGCCCATATCAAAAAGGTGAGGAAAGCCGGATACTTGTCTAACAACATCGCGCACCGACTTCCCAAAAAGGGGCAGCTCCTCCCCACCCCAAGGCCCCATGAGAGGGTAGTATTCCTTCCCCATTTCCTCCGCGGACTGGGCTTTCCTCTCCACCCATTTGTCCGAGGGCTCATGTTCTACTATGGCCTGGATTTCCACGATCTGGCCACGGTGTAAATTGCCTATGATAAGGTTTTCCGATTGTTGGAAATATGAACAATTTACCAAATAATTTTGCTAACAGAAATACTAGATAAAACATGACTAATATAGCAAATATAAAGCAAGTCATGCAATCTGACAGAGAGAAGGTAAACATCATGTGCATATATGAAGTTGAGTTAAACACATCTAGAACAGACACTAGATGAAGTTGCTTATACGACATAGAACCTAGCATACGTAGGGCAGAAACTAGAGCCAAGAACTGTAACAGGACTTCTAACAGAAAGGAGAAGAACATGTACGGCACAGCAGCAGCAGAAGCGCTGGACTTGGGGTCGGTATCCTCGCCTGCCATGTCGTCAAGGAGGTCGTGGACGTCGGGTAAGAAGTTGTCGTCGAGGAAGTAGTCGTCGGCGACTGGATCGTCCGTGATGAAGCAGCCAGTAGTCGCGCTGAGCGCTCCCCAAAAACCTTATCACCCTTCTCCCATACAGGACTCAAAAGGTGCGGTCTCGGAGGCCTACTGTCCCGACCTGCGGTGCACGCCGCAAGACGGGATGGGGAAGAATGTAGCAGCAGCGCAGTGCTCTAAACTCTATGGCGAGAGGAAGATGAGCTTCTGTTGTGTCTCTCTGGAGAATTCAGTGTCCACTACATAAAACGTTTCAACTCCCACGTGACCTTTTGTATACCCGTCGTGCGTGGCAAAAAATTAGATATTGGCTCGGCTCATTCCCGCAACCCGCGGCGCGGCGCGACACGGCGCAACGCATTTCGTCGTGATGTGGCATGCCATGGCGAGGCGGGCGAAGGAGGAGCGCGCGTGGATGTCCCTCTTGTTCTCATGCTCATACATGTGGGGAAAGAACCTCCCTTATAAAGAGGTCCAACTCCCTCTAAACTAGCGATGTGGGACTAAACTTTAGTAGTATCCCTTGCCTTGCACAAATGGGCTAAGTGGGCCTCTAGGATTTATTAGGAATTTCTTAAATAGTTATTGGGCTGCCCAAAATAGACTAAATTCCAGCAACCCCCCACCAGATCCCAGAGGCACACAAAAATTTGCCTTTGGTTGCAAAACACTGTTTTATATACCGGTACTGCAGTGGAGACTATTAAGTTGAACTTCCACCTAGAACTTTATGCTACACTAGTAGGCAACTTTAACAGTGGACTGGGCCTTGAACTGCAAGTTTTCTGCGAATCTAGCTTCACATAAAGCCTTGACCCATACATGGCTACCGTGGGTCTTCCCCGCGGGTGGAGGTTATGCGTCATACTCCGTGACCTTTCATGAGTTTACTAGAGAGAACCCTACTCTCATAGATTGCGACGTGTGACAATCAGACTCACATAGGTGTGTTCTTCAAAAGATGTTCTGCTGGATAACATCTCTGCTTAACTGGGCCACTTAGAACACATTAAGATATACATCAACCTGCCATGCAGATTAGGAGAGTATTGCATCTTCATGGAGTGGTATTGTGAAAAGTAAGGATACACTCCTCTCAGTTGACCAACAGCTTGTCTTCCACATCAAATTCACGGGATCTCCAATCACAAAGAATAGGTTACCACTGTGAAAAACTCATATTGTGGGTCTCATACCCATCTCCCTTGATGCATTATCTATCAAATTACGTGATAGACCCTTAGTAAAAGGATCTGCCAGATTTTTTTACGTTTGGGTATAATCCAATGCAATAACTCCGGAGTTTTTCATTTTCCTGACAGACTTTAACCTTCTCTGAACGTGTCTTGATGACTTCATGTTATCCTTTGAGCTGCTCACTTTCGTGATCACAGTTTGATTGTCGCAGTTCATAAGGACTCCCGGTACAGGTTTCTCAACAACCGGCAAGTCATTCAAGAGCCGGCGAAGCCAATCTGCTTCGACCGTAGCTGTATCTAGTGCTATGAGTTCTGCTTCCATTGTTGACCTCGTTAAGATGGTATGCCTGCAAGACTTCCAAGAAACAGCGCCACCTCCATGAGTGAATACATATCCGCTCGTGGCCTTTATCTCATCAGCATCTCAGATCCAGTTGGTGTAAATTGCCTATGATAAGGTTTTTGGATTGTTGGAAATATGAGCAATTTAACAAATAATTTTGCTAACGGAAATACTAGATAAAGCATGACTAATATAGCAAATATAAAGCAAGTCATGCAATCTGACAGAGAGAAGGTAAACATCGTGTGCATATATGAAGTTGAGTTAAACAAATCTAGAACAGACACTAGATAAAGTTGCTTATACGACATAGAACCTAGCATACGTAGGGCAGAAACTAGAGCCAAGAACTGTAGTAGGACTTCTAACAGAAAGGAGAAGAACACGTACGGCACATCAGCAGCAGAAGCGCTGGACTTGGGGTCGGTATCCTCGCCTGCCATGTCGTCAAGGAGGTCGTGGACGTCGGGGAAGAAGTCGTCGTCGGGGAAGTAGTCGTCGGCGACCGGATCGTCCGTGATGAAGCAGCCAGTAGTCGCGCTGAACGCTCCCCAAAAACCTTATCACCCTTCTCCCGTACAGGACTCAAAAGGTGCGGTCTCGGAGGCCTACTGTCCCGACCTGCGGAGCACACTGCAAGACGGGATGGGGAAGAACGTAGTAGCAACGCAGTGCTCGAAACTCTATGGCGAGAGGAAGGGGAGCTTCTGTTGTGTCTCACGTGACCTTTCGTATACCCGTCGTGCGTGGCAAAAATTTAGACATCGGCTCGGCTCATTCTCGCAACCCGCGGCGCGTCGTGACGAGGCGAGGCTTGGCGTGGCGGGGTGGGCGGAGGAGGAGCGCGCGTGGATGTCCCTCTTGTTCTCATGCTCATCCATGTGGGGAAAGAACCTCCCTTATAAAGAGGTCCAACTACCTCTAAACTCTTCCACATCTAATTCACGGGATCTCCGATCACAAAGAATAGGTTACCACTGTGAACAACTCATATTGTGGGTCTCATACCCATCTCCCTCGATGCATTATCTATCACATTACGTGATAGACCCTTAGTAAAAGTATCTGCCAGATTTTTAGACGTTTGGATATAATCCAATGCAATAACTCCGGAGTTTTTCATTTTCCTGACAGACTTTAACCTTCTCTGAACGTGTCTTGATGACTTCATGTTATCCTTTGAGCTGCTCACTTTCGTGATCACAGTTTGATTGTCGCAGTTCATAAGGACACCCGGTACAGGTTTCACAACAACCGGCAAGTCATTCAAGAGCCGGCGAAGCCAATCTGCTTCGACCGTAGCTGTATCTAGTGATGTGAGTTCTGCTTCCATTGTTGACCTCGTTAAGAGGGTCTGCTTGCAAGACTTCCAAGAAACAACGCCACCTCCATGAGTGAATACATATCCGCTCGTGGCCTTTATCTCATCAGCATCTGAGATCCAGTTTGAGTCACTATACCCTTCAAGCACCTTTGGGTGCCCGGTGTAGTGAATTCCATAATTCGCAGTGCCTTTCAAATAACGCAAAACTCTTTCTAGAGCTTTCCAATGCACATCTCCTGGTTTTGAGACAAACCGGCTGAGTTTGCTAACAGCAAAAGAGATGTCAGGTCTTGTAGCACTGGCTAAGTACATAAGCGAGCCAATAATCTGAGAATATTTCAATTGATCTCTAGCAATTCTTCGATTCTTTCGAAGTAACACACTCGCATCATATGGTGTTGATGAGGGCTTGCAGTCACTATAGCCAAAGCGACTCAAGATCTTTTCCACATAGTGAGATTGAAGCAATGTAATCCCACCATCATCGTCTCTCAACAACTTGATGTTCAGAATGACATCAGCCACTCCTACATCCTTCATCTCAAAACAACGAGATAGGAAATCCTTGATCTCCTTAATAACATTCAGATTTGTTCCGAAAATCAGTATGTCATCAACATACAAGCAAAGGATAACTCCCTCGCCCCCACCATGGCGATAGTACACACAATTGTCAGCTTCGTTTAAAACAAAGCCTGCAGCTGTTAAAGTTCTTTCAAACTTCTCATGCCATTGTTTGTGTGCTTGCTTGAGTCCATACAAAGACTTCGGCAACTTGCACACTTTTCCTTCCTGACCATCTAGTAAAAACCCATGTGGTTGTTCCATATAAATTTCCTCGTCCAACTCTCCATTTAGGAAAGCAGTCTTAACATCCATTTGATGAACGAGAAGACCATGCAAGGCAACTAGTGAAAGTATATCTCGAATAATGGTCAGTAGAGCCACAGGTGAGTAAGTATCAAAGAAGTCTTCACCTTCCTTTTGGGTATAACCCTTAGCCACGAGCCGAGCCTTGTACTTTTCAATAGTACCATCAGGCCTAAGCTTCTTCTTGAATACCCATTTACATCCTATAGGTTTGCACCCATAAGGACGATCAGTTATCTCCCAAGTTTCATTCGCCAAGATGGAATCCATCTCGCTACAAACCGCTTCCTTCCAGTAATCAGCATCTTTAGATGTATAAACCTCTGAAATAGAACTGGGAGTGTCATCTATGAGATACACAAGAAAATCATCACCAAAGGACTTTGTAGTCCTCTGTCTCTTGCTCCTAGTAGGAACTTCATTGTTCTCCTTCATAGGGCTTTCAAAGTGTTCCATCGAAATGGCAGGTTCGGTAATTGTAATTGGTTCCTGATTCGATGAACTAGGTATCTCCTGATTAGATGAGGTAGCCATATCCTTCATGGGAAAGATATCTTCAAAGAAAGTCGCATCATTCGACTCCATGATCATTCCGACATGCATGTCAGGTACCTCAGATTTTACAACCAAGAATCTATAGCCAATGTTATGAAAAGCATATCCCAGGAAAACACAATCCACAGTCTTTGGTCGAAGCTTCCGCTTCTTTGGAATTGAAACATTGACTTTCGCCAAAGAACCCCATGTTCGTAGATAAGAGAGTTTTAACCTTTTCTTCTCCCATTCCTCGAATAGAGTTACCTCTTTGTTCTTTATGGGAACTTGGTTTAGGACATGACATGTAGTCAAAATCGCCTCCCCCTACCATGCCTTGCAGAGACCCGATGTGTCTAACATGGCGTTAACCAAATCTGTTAGAGTACGGTTCTTTCTTTCGGCCACCCCATTTGACTGAGGTGAATAGGGAGGCGTCCTCTCATGGATTATACCATGTTCGCACAAAAAGCATCAAATTCATTGGAAAAATACTCTCCACCACGGTCGGACCTAAGCCTCTTGATATTTCGATCAAGTTGGTTTTCCGCTTCAGCTTTATAGATCTTGAAAAAGTTCAAAGCCTCATCCTTAGATTTCAGAAGATACACACGACAGTATCTAGTGGAGTCGTCAATTAACGTCATGAAATATTTCTTTCCACCTTTTGTCAAAACACCATTCATTTCACATAGATCTGAATGTATGAGTTCTAGTGGTGCAAGATTTCTCGTTTCCGCAGTCACATGAGACTTACGAGGTTGCTTAGCTTGCACACACACTTGGCACTTGGATCCCTTGACACTGGTGAAACTAGGGATTAAGTTCAAATTCGCTAGTCGCGACATGCAACCAAAGTTAACATGACAAAGACGTGAATGCCACACATTTGATTCACTATTGTTGCAAATATGATTAACAACTATATTGCAAACGTCTGATAAGGATAAACGAAACAGGCCTCCTGACTCATAGCCTTTACCAACAAAGGTTCCATACTTGGATATTACAAATTTATTTGACTCAAAGACAAGCTTTTAGCCATCTCTACACAGAAGAGATCCACTAAAAAGATTTTTATTGACGGAGGGGACATAATGCACGTTCTTCAGCCGCACGATCTTCCCCGAAGTAAACTTCAGATCGACCGCGCCAACACCACGAACAGAAGCACTTGAACCATTGCCCATCAGCACGGTTGAAGTCCTACGGTCTGATAAGACGAAAACATGGAAATATCACCGCATACATGCACATTAGCACCCGTGTCAATCAACCAATCAGGAGAATGACATACTGAAAGAATAGTGGGAAATATACCATACCCATCATCCTTCATGTCAGTGTCTCCAATGAAAACATTAGCGGTCTTGCCGCCTTCCCCAGGGTGACGCTTGTCATAGCGATTAGGGCAACTAGGAGCCCAATGATCAGGATCCCCACACACATGACAAGCACCTTTCTTCTTGTCATTCTTCTTCTTGAAGTTCGTGAGTTGCACAGCCTTGTTCTTCCCATCAAACTTTGCTTTACCATCAAACTTGTGGGGCTGGAAGTTCTTCTGTACCAGATTGGCACTAAATCCTCCCTCAATACCTCGAGCACGTGTATCCTTTGCTCTCGCCTTTTCTTCCACATCAAGAGTACCAATGAGATCTGGAATGAAAAACTCCCGTCTCTTATGCTTCAGTAAGGTAGCAAAGTTCCTCCATGAAGGAGGAAGCTTAGTGATGATACCTCCAGCAACAAACTTGTCCGGTAGCATACAGTTCAAGTGCTCAAGTTCTCTAGCAAATGACTGTATCTCATGAGCTTGCTCAACCACAGAGCGTTCTTCAGTCATCCTGTAATCATAGAATTGCTCCATGATGTACAGCTCAGTGCCAGCACCCGAGACCCCAAACTTGGCCTCGAGTGCATCCCACATATCTTTTCCATTATCCATTGATGCATAAGCATCAACTATGTTCTCACCAAGAACACTCAAGAGATCAGCTTTAAACAGAGTATCCATTTTCTGAAAAGCTTGTGCCTGTTGAGCATCAAGCTCTCCTTCAGGTTTGTCGAGAGTGGCGTCATAGCAACTCATGGTTTGAAACCATAAGACTGCTCTCACGCGCCACCTCTTATAGTGGATACCCTCAAACATAGGAGGTCTCATGGAAGCAGCAAAACCACTTGGTGTAAATTGCCTATGATAAGGTTTTTGGATTGTTAGAAATATGAGAAATTTACCAAATAATTTTGCTAACGGAAATACTAGATAAAGCATGACTAATATAGCAAATATAAAGCAAGTCATGCAATTTGACAGAGAGAAGGTAAACATCGTGTGCATATATGAAACTGAGTTAAACAAATCTAGAACAGACACTAGATGAAGTTGCTTATACGACATAGAACCTAGCATACGTAGGGCAGAAACTAGAGCCAAGAACTGTAGTAGGACTTCTAACAGAAAGGAGAAGAACACGTACGGCACATCAGCAGCAGAAGCGCTGGACTTGGGGTCGGTATCCTCGCCTGCCATGTCGTCAAGGAGGTCGTGGACGTCGGGGAAGAAGTCGTCGTCGGGGAAGTAGTCGTCGGCGACCGGATCGTCCGTGATGAAGCAGCCAGTAGTCGCGCAGAGCGCTCCCCAAAAACCTTATCACCCTTCTCCCGTACATGACTCAAAAGGTGCGGTCTCGGAGGCCTACTGTCCCACACGCCGCAAGACGGGATGGGGAAGAACGTAGTAGCAGCGCAGTGCTCGAAACTCTATGGCGAGAGGAACAGGAGCTTCTGTTGTGTCTCACGTGACCTTTCGTATACCTGTCGTGCGTGGAAAAAATTTAGATATCGGCTCGGCTCATTCCCGCAACCCGCGGCGCGGCGCGGCGCGTCGTGACGAGGCGAGGTGAGGTGTGGCGTGGCGAGGCAGGCGGAGGAGGAGCGCGCGTGGATGTCCCTCTTGTTCTCATGCTCATACATGTGGGGAAAGAACCTCCCTTATAAAGAGGTCCAACTCCCTCTAAACTAGCAATGTGGGACTAAACTTTAGTAGTATCCCTTGCCTTGCACAAATGGGCTAAGTGGGCCTCTAGGATTTATTAGGAATTTCTGAAATAGTTATTGGGCTGCCCAAAGTAGACTAAATTCCAACAGTCACTTGGCCCTGCAACTAACAAACTAATGCATGCACTAAAAGGCCTAACTAATAGTCCACCGAATCACTCGGCTATGACTCCATCATGCAGGCTGTCCTTCTCCCTCCTCTATGCACCATGTCGCTTCACACGACGGTACTGCATCGCACATCACCACACACACTGCATCTCATAGCAGCATCTCGCCTTCGACAATGCTAGACGAAGCTTCAATAGCCTGCCAAATCCTAGAACCTGAACTACTTGCAGATGAACTAGAGAATGCAGATACAAAATCAAGATTCAAAGCTAACAAGAGATCAGGAGTCAACCGACGGTTCTAGGGTATTAATAAACAAACAAGAAGATTGACTTGTTGAGCAATTTTACCACCTCTTCTTGCTTCCCTTTACAACACTTGAACTTGACGGACTTCTGTTCAGGTGGATGAACACACTAATGAAGGACTTCTTGACAAGTTTGTGTAGGTTAAAGGTATGTTAGAAGATGGTGTAATAAATAGATGCTTTTAGTGATCTTAGGGCATATTTCTAGCCAATCCACTATAACCGGTCGGAGAAGTAAAAACCAAGTTTTACTACATGCATCAAATGTTACACATAATACATACAAACTTAGTTCAATAAATTAATCAATTAAAGCGAGAACAAACCTTCAAATGTACTAAAGAGTGAATCAATTAAGACATGTAAAACTAGTACTAGTCCAATATTATTAATAACTTGCACAAAATTACAACCATTGACATAAAAAGGGAATATGATGAGTCATGTATTGATAACATGCACAACATTACTACCCTTGACATAAAAGGAGAATTTGATGAGTTGGATCAGCTTGTCGTCTTGCCATCATACTATACAATACTGCAAGCTAGTTTAAAAAAGAATAAGAGTCCAGAATGAACATTAGAACAACCCGACCTATCTTTAACAACATGCACAAGGATACAAATTTAGTCCCCCGCAAGCTATGAAGATCTAGTTATGTCTAACAACTTGTACAACATGATAAACTTAGATCCAAAAGGAAATGCAATCCAGATAATTGTTTGACATGTAAAGTTGTTAAGATGAGTCAGTGCCAAGTATTAGGTTTTCGTCACTCTTAGATGATATGTACAATAAAAAGGCAACTTTGATGACCACTCCGAAACAATGTTTGTATGTAGTGCCACCAAACACAACACACCAAATAATCAGTTTGATAAGCATTGAATCATTTAAAGAAAGGAAAGCAATAATGAAAAGAAACCTAACCTAGGTAGCTATAAAAAGCCTACAATATGTAGACTCCATACCATCATCCAGCCTTCACACAACTAGAGCACAAGCATCAAATCCAAGTAAGTAGTATTTAACGCAAATCCACCATGAAGACCTTACTCATCCTGACAATCCTTGCAATGGCGACAACAATCGCCACTGCCAATATGCAGGTCGACCCTAGCAGCCAAGTACAATGGCCACAAGAACAACCATTCCCCCAGCCCCAACAACCATTCTCCCAGCAACCCCAACAAACATTTCCCCAACCCCAACAAACAATCCCCCATCAACCACAACAAGCATTTCCCCAACCTCAACAAACATTCCCCCATCGACCACAACAACAATTTCCCCAACCCCAGCAACCACAACAACAATTTCCCCAGCCCCAGCAACCACAACAACTATTTCCCCAGTCCCAACAACCCCAACTACCATTTTCCCAACAACCACAACAACCATTCCCACAGCCTCAACAACCCCAACAACTATTTCCCCAGTCACAGCAACCACAACAACCTTTTCCCCAGCCCCAACAACAATTCCCGCAACCCCAACAACTACAACAATCATTGCCCCAACAACAACAACCGATGATTCAGTCATTTCTACAACAACAGATGAACCCCTGCAAGAAATTCCTCTTGCAGCAATGCAACCCTGTGTCATTGGTGTCATCTCTCGTGTCAATAATCTTGCCACAAAGTGATTGCCAGGTGATGCGGCAACAATGTTGCCAACAACTAGCATAGATTCCTCAACGGCTCCAGTGCGCAGCCATCCACAGCGTCGCGCATTCCATCATGCAGCAAGAACAACAACAAGGCGTGCAGATCCTGCGACCACTATTTCAGATCATCCAGGGTCTGGGCATCATCCAACCTCAACAACCAGCTCAATTGGAGGGGACCAGGTCATTGGTATTGAAAACTCTTCCAACCATGTGCAACGTGTATGTCCCACCTGACTGCTCCACCGTCAACGTACCATATGCCAGCATAGTCGCCGGCATTGGTGGCCAATGAAAAATGCAGGAGTTTTGCTAATAGGTAGATGAATCATCGTTGCTTAGCTTATGCACCAATCGTTGTAACGATGACAAATAAAGTGGCGTGCACCATCATGTGTGACCCCGACCTGTGCTAGTTCAAGCTTGGGAATAAAAGACAAATAAAGTTCTTGTGTGCTAGCATTGCTTGTCACTGTTCCATTCACTTCTTATTTCCATGTTCGTCCCTAACTGCAATACTAGCCTTACACATTAATATCTACCTGCTTGTCTTGGTAGGTTACTATTTAATCTACCGATTAATGGTCGGCCTATTAATCCAATTACGAGGACGATCAATATTAGTTACTGCTCCCAAGCCGACCGGGCAGCTATTAGTTACTGATTTCCTGAACATGGCACACAATAATAATTCAACGTATTTCAATGTCTAGAAGTAAAAGGGCCATTTTAGCAGAAAAGAATCGCCTGATTGGAAGCCATCCAACACTCTAAATGTTAATTTGGATACTTTTGCTTTGCTGCAATTTTGAGTTTGGTTGCACCGAAGCATTTGTCAAAAGAAATTTTTTAGGGGACTCCAAGGATGTAAAAATCAAGCTAAATTCCCACACGGTAAAACATAAACCATGCGGTGACTAAGAGAAAATATTGAGTCACAATAGTAAGTGCCAAACATGCAATTAGACTCTTGATATGGTTTCATGCAGGGATGGAAACAATTTAAGGATAACAACAAAGCTTATGTAGCATTAGTTCTAATTATTTGTAGAAATTTCTTTTACCGGTAGAATAACTCAGTTATCATCTCTTTAAACATGCATTGTGATATTGACTTATCTCAATCTACAAACACAAAGCAAATATTAAATTTGCAGCTATTGACTCCAAACATATGAGAAATCAGTCTGTGCAGAAGTTCCTTAGAGGGATATGTTCTGAATCAAGGAAATATTGAACAAATCTAGATTAGAAGATCGTACAAGGAAGAACTGGAACGGGAAAAAACTAGTGTTTTATCCAGCCTCCGTGATACGTCTCCAGCGTATCTATAATTTTTTATTGTTCCATGTTGTTACATTATCATTCTTGGATGTTTTACAACCATTTTATAGGAACTTTATATCTTTTTTTGGTGCTAACCTATTGACATAGTGTCCACTATCAGTTGTTGTTTTTTGCTTGTTTTTTACTTCGCAGAAAACCAATACCAAACAGAGTCCAAACGGGGCGAAACTTTTTGGTGGTTTTTTCTGGACCAGAAGACACAAGTTTCCCCAAGGAAGTACCAGAGGAGGGCTTCGAGGGGAGCACAACCACCTGGGTGTGCCTGAGGGCCCAGGTGCGCCTTGGTCGGTTGTGCCCACCTCGGCCGCCTCCCGCACTGCCTCTTTGCTCTATAAATACCCTGAAAATCCAAAAACCCTAGGGGAGTTGGCAAAACAGAATTCCAGCCGCCGCAAGTTCCAGAAACCACAGATCCAATCTAGACACCATCATGGAGGGGTTCACCATCATCATTGGTGCCTCTCCCATGATGCGTGAGTAGTTCATTTTAGACCTACGGGTCCATAGTTAGTAGCAATTATTGTCATCAAGGAATACAAACGCGATACAAAAATAATCATTTGCAGAAAATTTAGGAAAAACTTCTTTCAAATAGTTCGCTTGGCTTCTCGGTTTCATTTGATCTTTGTCCCATCGTGGGACATTCATTAGACATGTTGTCCATAGGTTGCTTTTCTTCTTGGTTGCAGTTGGTCTTTGCTCCTCAACTAGTACTTATTCATGATAACGCCCTTCGGGTATAATTCCTAGATCGAGTGATTGGTAAGCACGCTGCCCATAACTTGCTTAACTTCCTGCTGCAGTTGGTCTTTCCGTGAATAGCGCAACGTGTCATATAGTAGCTATAATAATGCATAGATGGATCAATCAATGCAACAATTACAAATGAATTGTTGTGGACCATCATATGTGTGACCCAAACCAGTACTAGTCTACACTTGGTCTTTATAACTTTGCTTCTCATAATTCCATTCATGGCATAATTGGATGTTCATTCCAAATACATGCATTTTTTCGATAGGAACTGCAATCCATCGATTTTATATCAAATTTACGTTGCCAGAGCAGTTAGGACCGAGTTGACCAAAGGAAGCCGGCCTGTCCTGTTAAGCATCTTCCCCTTCCATGGCTTAATCCTTGATCTTGCCTTATCAAGGACGGGCTGTATCTCAACTCTCCTGGGCTTCCTTGTGCTTAGAGGTAGACCTAAGTACCGGCATGGAAATGTGCCTTGAGCACCACCAAAATCCATCAAGGTTTGTGAATGTGCAGCATCATTACATCCAATTTTGTATGCCACACACTTGTCCAGATTTACCCTCAGCCCAGAAATCTCTCCAAACCGTTTTAGGATGCGTTGAGTGGCCGCGACTTCATGCCTGACAGGGTTTAGAAACAGAGCAGCATCGTCTGCATATAAACTGGTTCTAATCCCAACAGATTTTTGCTTGATAGGGGACAGGATGCCCTCCTCCGTTGCCTTGGCAAACATCCGCTGTAACGGCTCCATAGCCAGGATGAATAACATGGGTGATAGCGGGTCGCCTTGCCGGAGCCCCTGCCTGTGGGAGAAAGGAGCTCCTGGAGTTCCATTTAGTAACACTCTGGAAGATGAGGAATATAGCGGAATGGCCAGCATATCCATCCAACCCTGCCTAAATCCATAGCCCTTTAAAATATCCAACAAATAGCCCCAGAGGCACTCTTACTTGGCAGCCACAAACACTACATTGTTTCCCCAGCCCTCTCGGCTCTCTTCTCATTTCTCATTGTGTCTTATATATAAACTAGACCATAATGGCACGCGTTGCCGTGCCCGTTCATTTGTGTGCTAGAATGATAGGAATTTATGCCAATATATGGTAGTAGTAAGGCATGACTTCTAACCATTTTCATTTTGAAATAATGATATAGATAATTCCAAAAGGTGCATGGTGACACTTGTAGTAAAATATGAACAATTGTTTGTATAGTGAAGACGTATGCATTCAGTGGTGTTTGAGCTGTTTGTACCAGGTGATCAGCAGAGCATGCTCACCATTTTTTAGTACAGGCTTAGTGAAACTAAAGCATAAAAATAAATAAAATTGACAACAAAATTAGTATAGGTCCAAATAAGGGTCATCTATAACTGAAGATGTGGGCATCATATAAGAGAGATAGAGATGGAGTGATTAGGCCCCATACTCTGATTGAAAAACCAGCGTGCATTGAAGCCCGTGTTCTTCGTGATGTCCAGAACTCCAGATGTCCTATACCTCAAAAGACCTCTGTCAAGCATAAGGGCACACCAAGAAACACTGTAAAACACAACAATCAAATTGCTTATTCAGTATACAAATAAGATGTCCCAGCATATATTTTTCATCTCTTCCTTTCAAGGATCAAAGATAGTACATATGCAAAAGTTGATAGCAATTAGTAGACCACTCAATAGCATGTATTATTGTTATTGTTTTCATATATGTGGGGTCAACCTCCACATCATAAACTACGAAACTAACTATTGAGAAAATGCAGTAATAATCAAAGAAGAGATGTCAATACAGAAATCAACCTTAATTAGTGCCTTTGGATGGATTCTCTTGTAGTCTCTTCTCGGGAACGGAAACCTAGAAGAAATTAGTACATGATCATGCCAAAAACAAGTGACGGGAAGGAGGTGGGAGGGGCAGCTGAAAAGGGACTCACCAGCATCAACCACAGGCACGTATGGGTTTGGATAAGCAAAGAAGATAGGAGATCCATGGGGAGGTGGAACGGTGGAAGTGGAAGTCGAGCGGAAGGTGTCGGTATCTGCCTCCTCCAATCCATGCCCCGCCGCTGCTAGCCGAAAGGACCTTTCCGAGGTCCAACCTTGCGCGACATCTCATCCATGCGCCGCTGCAGTTCAAAGGAGCTTTTCGAGATCCTTCTTACGCGGCAGTTTTTGCTTCAGTTTCAAATTGGAAGTGACGCGCGGCGTGGTACAGTTGCGAGAGTATGGAGAAGGATGTAGGAGGAGTACAGATGGCCATGGACATCGCCGGCGCAGCTGTTAACCGCAGCTGCCACGGAGGAACGCTGCAAGATAGGAAATTAAAAAGCAGTAAAAAGGCACTACTAGAAAAAGGGTTATAGATGATATGGCCACTAATGGCGCACCAGACATGTGGTGCGCCATTAGTGTCCAAATACTAATGGCGCACCACATCCACGATGCGCCACTAGTAAAAAAAAATTATTTTTTTTTAAAATACTAATAGCGCATCAGGGGATAGTGCGCTTAACTAGTAATGGCGCATCAGTAAGAGATGCGCCATTGCTATCTATACGTATGGCGCACCCCTACCAGTGCACCATTGCTATCACCCCTTATCCCTTCCCTCTAGTCACCCCTCCCCTTCCTCCTGACACACCCACCCACCTCCCTCGACTACGATCTAGATCGGGAAGCCCCGGCCGCATCTTCCCCCGCCGCCCATGCCTCACCCCCCCTATCGTCGCCTCCGCTGCCGCCTACTCCTCTCCTCGCCGCTCGCCTCCTCCCGCACCCGCCGCTTCCTCCCCTGCGCCATGGAGTCCTCCTCGTCCCCCGCGCCATGGAGCACGCAGGTGAGCGACGCGACCCGATCGGGGCTTGCTAGCTTCGTGGAGTGACACTGGTGGTGCGTGTTGGGCTGGGTACTGTACTGATGGATTGATGTGCAGGTGGTGCAGCGGCGGGGGAGTATGAGGAGGTGCTGGCCCGGCTCTCCTCGCTCATCACGCAGAAGGTGCGCGCGGACACCGGCAACCGCGGCAACCAGTAGGACCTCATGGGCCGCTACCTCCAGGTACTCCGTGCCCTCCTTCATCCTCCTCCTCAACTGCGATGTGGGTGGGGATGTGTTGTCTGATCTAGAGGGCGGATTTGGTTCTTCAGATTCTGGAGCTGGAGAAGCCAATCGCGCGGATGAAGGTCATCCATGCCGCCGGCACCAAAGGTCATCCATGTTGCGCGGCCCGATCGGGAAGCTCCGATTCGTCTGCCCACCAGTCAGGTACGCCCTCTCCGCTCCGCCCCGATTCACCCCTTGCATCAGTATGACGATGCCCTAGGAGCAAGGGAGCTCAAGGTAGAACCAGGGCTCTTGCCCGTGGATCCTTCCGTACCCCCAGTCCCGATCCCGTGTATGGCGTTGAAATCCCTCTGCCCGTCTGCCGTAGCCGAGCTCCACAGTTGGTCGCTTGGTATTTTTGAAGGGGGGGAATGAAGGTTTCAGTTTATAGATGATTTATTTCTGGTCTTATGATCCAATTGCAACAAGTGCAGTAGACAGTTAATTGATGATCCTCATCCTGTGTAGCTCGCACTCCATAGCAGGGAAGGGGGAAGTAAATTCAACTGAGTCCAGCACCTGAAATCGTGTATCTACCACTACCAGGTTTCATTTTGGCAGATGTGAATAATATAAAATCCATGAAATTCAGTCCAAGAATCTGGTCCTGTTCTGCACAGAGTGCAGACACTAAGCAGCCATGGAAGAATTCCACCTGCTAATATGACTATATATACACCAAATCTTGTAACCTTTGGATAGTGCAGCTTAGTTTTAGTACGTCGGCTGCATCAGACTTCCAGTAAGCATTGCCTCGATAAATGAATTGCATTGTGTGTCTTTGAAATACTTGTGCAGAGCGATGCATATAGGTTTTTCTGTTTCAAGCTATATGTGTTGCATTCAAAGGGAGCTCTCTTTCCTGCATGCAGCTCAAGCAAAACAAATAAACAACGGAGTTAAGAAGGGTCTACACTGTTGCTTTTGTTTCTTAAAAAAATTACCTGAGATATCTGACACATATCTGTAGAGAATAGTTTTGCAACAACAGTCTTCTTGTTTCCAACGGTTTTAGCTTGAATGGATCTCCCTCTGTCTCTGTTTCTGGGACAGCAGCAGCAGCAACCTAGTCGTCGTCGTCGTCGATGGCAGGGTTGTAACCTCACTGTCACGCTAATGGACGCAAAAAAGAAGAGTGGTAGTACTATCAATGGTTCAGTCAGCGCCTCAACAGCGTCTGCACTACTTCTGATATTGTTTTTCAGTAGCTTTTTTCTGCACCTTTTTCTTTCTGTTCTTAGTGCTACTGCCCCATGAACACATTTTTTAATTTGACTGTACATTCAAATGAAGCCTTTGTTAAGTATACACTCCAAAATTCAGTTAACAGTAGCCTAACTGAATTTTCTATTTCTGAATTTATAAACTCACTTTATATTCATTTTATACATTAACAGTAGCTTCAAAATTAAGTATCATTCGCATGGATCAACTGTTATTTTATTTTGTGGAGGATATAGTTCAGATCATGAATAATGGCATTACAATTGAACTTGGCACAATTACACATGTCCTGAACCTCATAGAATCTGACACTAGCAAGTCTTCATTGGCATGCAAGTACTACTTTTACATTGTCATGACTGGAACAATTAATTTGACATGTATCATTGGTGCTGCTAAAACATTTCGTTCATGTTTCAACAAATTTGGTGAAGACCACTTCATATGTATTTTGCATCAATGAATTATCTCCTGTTGCTTTCTAAGATGTTAGTTCTTTCAGTTCTAGCCCTCCTATCTTTAATTCCTGGCTGTTGGACTACCTGCAGGACAACGAGTTCATCTGCGGCAGCTATCGCTGTGAGCAGTCCATCCACGATGCGCTCCGCAGCGTCTTCGCCGGGCACAACGAGATCCTCAACGTCTGGAAGTAAGTCACCGGCCATCTGTTTCCTGATGAATTTTCTTTCTAGCTCAATGTGATCGGATCTGACTAGTACGTTCAGATTTACTCTTGTTTTCTTTTCAAATAGTACTAGTAGTCTATATTCCAGCTGTGTGACTATCTGTAGCCACTTGAACTAATGAGAATTCTTCAAGCCTACCTATAGCCACTTGAACAAATGTCTATCTCAGATCTGCTCATCTAAAAAATCCAAGTGGAGTAGTATACTGGTAGTATAGTACAATAATATTATCAAAAGGTAAATGCCCTGATTATTTAGCTCTGTCAGATAAATACTCGTCGAAAGTGGGCTCCTATCAAAATTCATTTCCATTATAATATTACTCATACAATATTCACACCATGTAATTCTGGAAATATATGCTCATATCTAGTTGTGCATAAAAAATGACAGTATTGACATGTTATAAATAGTTTGTTTGTGTTTCTGTTTATTTTGTTACATTTTGCAGGGATAAAGTGAAGAAAAAGAAGAAAAGATTACTAGAAGATTAGTTTTAGGATTTTCTTTTATTTCCTTGCAATTTTCCTTTTATTGGAAACTTGTAAATACATTGTAATATTCTTACTATAAAAAAATTATGATTCTATTTTATTTTTTGTTTTAAATTATTTTTCCTTATAGGTTGTTTTCTGTAAATTTAGATTTTTTTGTTTTCCAAATACATTACTAGTGGCGCATTTAAGCCCCTATTAGTGGCGCATCTTCCTTTATTACTAGTGGCACACCTATAAGGTTATTAGTGGCGCACATGGAGGGAATACCAGTGGAGCACCTCTAGGCATACTAATGACGCACCAGTGGTGCGCCATTAGTAAAAAATACTAGTGGCGTGATACTAATGGCGCACCAGTAGTGCGCCATTAGTAGGCAAAACTGGTGCGCCATTAGTAGGCCTTTTTCTAGTAGTGAGGGGCCTAAGAGGAAGAATACATAAAGAGTAGAGGGTACCGACACGGAGATAGACCTGTAGTAGAGAGTCGCCGACGGGACGGATGACCACGGCGGCGCATCACGGATGAAGGAACGGTGGCGCATTGTGGACCGAGGAACAGTAAACGAAGAGGTCGAGGGAATTGGACCATCTGCCCCGTGCGAATGGGAAGTTGGACCGAATACAGAGAGGGACGGGAGATCGCTCTGCAGAGCAGCGGCCCGCGAGACGGTGCATGGAGCGCCAGGGCGACCTGGCGATGACTGAGGTGATCTACATCCTACATTGAAGTGATCCGACGGCTGACAGGCTGAAAACACTGTGGAGGCTCGGTGGTAGCTGCGTTATACTGTTTCTCAAGAGCTGACCTCCACGCACCACTCAGGCGCCACATCCGGCCACTAGCATCATGTCCTACATGCACTCACCCACTAGCTAACATGCATGGCTCACGTCCACCACTTGCGCTGTCACTGTTGGAAATATGAGCAATTTACCAAATAATTTTGCTAACGGAAATACTAGATAAAGCATGACTGTCGGTGTCAAAACCGGCGGATCTCGGGTAGGGGGTCCCAAACTGTGCGTCTAGGCGGATGGTAACAGGAGACAAGGGACACGAAGTTTTACCCATGTTCGGGCCCTCTTGATGAAGGTAAACCCCTACGTCCTGCTTGATTAATATTGATGATATGGGTAGTACAAGAGTAGATCTACCACGAGATCAAGGAGGCTAAACCCTAGAAGCTAGCCTATGGTATGATTGTTGTATGTTGGAGTTGTCCTACGGACTAAAACCCTCCGGTTTATATAGACACCGGAGAGGGTTAGGGTTACACAAAGTCGATTACAATGGTAGGAGATCTGAATATCCGCATCGCCAAGCTTGCCTTCCATGCCAAGGAAAGTCTCATCCGGACACGGGACAAAGTCTTCAATCTTGTATCTTCATAGTCTGGCTACCCGGACACCCCCTAATCCAGGACTCCCTCAGTAGCCCCTGAACCAGGCTTCAATGACAACGAGTCCGGCGCGCAGATTGTCTTCGGCATTGCAAGGCGGGTTCCTCCTCCAAGTTCTTCATAAAAGTTTGTAAACACCAAGGGTAGTGTCCGGCTCTACAAAATAAGTTTCCACATATTGCCATAGAGAGAATAATACTAACACAAATCTAATCTGCTGACGTATTCCGCAGCGTGACATCACACTACGGCCAAGCCTTTATTCGAATCGTTTTTACTTCCCACCTCAGCGCGTTTTGCGAGGCGGTTTCCTTGGCACGTCTTGTCAAAGCAGAGATCGTGTCCCTTATTTATGTGATTCTCATCAATACGGACGTGGGTAACCCAACCGCGCCATTTATCACGGCGCTTGGGAGATAAGTGAGTTTTACGAGGCTGGTGGGGACGCATAGTCGCAGCTGCCCATATAAGGGGATAAGGATCCACCTTTCTACCTACGCCTTCTTCCTCCTTTGCCTATCCATCTTCCGCGTACTCGAGCTCTAGCGCCCAAGTCCGCACTTCCCACCTCAACCTTCTCCAGCCATGTCCGGAGCGGGAGGCAAGTGGATGGTCTCCTCCGTTACGGAGGGCCATATCAAAAAGCTGAGGAAAGCCGGATACTTGCCTAACAACATCGCGCACCGGCTTCCCGAAAAGGGGCAGCTCCTCCCCACCCCAAGGCCCCATGAGAGGGTAGTATTCCTTCCCCATTTCCTACGCGGACTGGGCTTTCCTCTCCACCCATTTGTCCGGGGGATCATGTTCTACTATGGCCTGGATTTCCACGATCTGGCCCCGAACTTCATCCTCAACATCTCGGCGTTTATCGTCGTGTGCGAGGCCTTCCTCTGCATCCGCCCCCATTTCGGTCTTTGGCTCAAGACTTTTAATGTCAAGCTGAAGGTTGTGCGTGGCAACCAGGCGGAATGCGGAGGCGCCATGGCGGGCAAGATAGCCAACGTCCTATGGCTTGAGGGCTCCTTTGTGGAGACCCTGAAGGGGTGGCAGTCAGGGTGGTTTTACATCACCAAGCCGCTATATCCGAAATGGGTCACAGCCCCTGAGTTCCGGTCCCACTACAAGAAATATGTCAACTTGTGACCACCACTATTGGTCACTGAAAGGTCACAAATTTCCATTTACGACCTTTTTGTGACCAAAAACAGAAGGTCAAAAGCTGGCGGTCGTAAACTGACTATAGCGACGTTTCTTATGGAACGGTCAAAGACGTTTACGACCAAAATATTCCTACTGTGGCGTTTTGGTCACTAGCAACCTCCCCCAGGCCACGTAGGCATCCAGCGTGGCAAGCTGATGTGGCACAAGATTCAGCCCGGTCCAATTCGATTTTCTACATGGGCCGAGCCCAACAATTCGGCCCTTTTACTGTATTTTTTTTGTTGTTAATTTTTGGTAGCTACATGGGCCGGGCCCAACATTTAAGCCATTTTATTTTTGGGCCGTAGCCTTTTTAGTCCATTGATTTTTCTACTTTCAGCCATTATATATTGGGGTACCACTAGTAAGCCAGCCCCACATGTCATGCTTATCTCAAAATATGTCCCACATGTCAAAAATTTTGAAATTTGTCAAACAACCATTATAACTTGGACCCTCTTGTCAGGTTTCCATTTCACGGGTATTCAAATCACATACACAATCATTGTTTGAACAGACTAGAGAGCAAATGAAATTCGTCCAAAACAAGACTACATTAGTCTATTACAATTTAGTATACTACATCCCAGATGTGCGTACAATTACAACACATAATATGCTCCTCTTTGTTGATATGATTCACAGCTTCGGCCTTGGATTCACACTTCACCTGTGCAAAGAATAAGAATGAAAATATAAGAATAAGAATGTGTTCATGGAGTGATCCAATAACTTATAAGCAAGAATTGACATCAAATGCCATGTAGATAAATAGTATGACTAACACTAACCAGTATGTGTTCATGGAGTGACAAATGTTCTCACTAGCTAGGATTTTTTTTGGTATATAGTATACTGACATGTGCAACCCTAACTAAATTGATCATGGAAATGAAAAGAACTGTAAGCATGTTTTTTGGGTATATAGTATACTGACATGTTCATTCAGAATCCAGGCAACAGCAGATGCACATTCAGAATCCAGTCAAATTTTAAGCAACAGCAGAACAGATCTAATAAACCAGACCATAATCAGCATGCATCAGGATTGATGGTTCTAGCAAAAAAGTGGCTGACTAACAAACTAGATATGCTTCTGCAGACTAACAAAATGGCAGCAAACATACTAATCAGATTGATTCGTTCAATTAGGCAGGCACGCAAATAGTCAATGTGGCTAATTTATACCTAGTGCATTTACACCAAATGAGGTCATTGAGCTGACCTGGAATTATGACTCTGGAACCTTCAGAGCACTGAACATGTTATTACCTGCAACATCAATCAAAGAAGCAGAAGTAAGGAACTTAAGTCCGTATTGCAAATCTGTCAACGGAAGGCCTATGAATTAGAGGTGCGCATATCTGACATGAATGGCAATAGATCTTCAACCACCAGGAGTGCAAAATAACTAGCAGGAGAAGGAAAGCAAGGTTGCCGATGCACAACAAAAGCACTTAAGTGAATGTAATATGTCCCCCGCTCCTTTTTTTCAAGACCAAACCAGGAAGAGTATTGTCGTTTCACTAAAATCACAGGTGAACACACAAAGAAACAAACATTTGTGCTTCCTCCGTTCCTAAATATAAGTCTTTTTAGAGACTCCAGTATGAACTACATACGAAGCAAAATGAGTAAATCTAACTTTAAAATATGTCTATTACATTCGTATGTACTAGTTTGTAGTGGAATTTTCAACGAAGGGAGTAGAACACATGGACGCTGAGATCCCGCGATTAGTGAAGCAGCAAAAGACCATGGGACACCACCAAGCAACATGATGGAGAACACCCTCAAGCAAACCAGATCGGTATATGCATATATGTAACCTATGCACCGAGGGCTCCAAGAGGAGCGCGATAGACGCAAACAATGAGAAAATGTGTACAGAAGTGCTGGATAGCCGTCACCATAATTGTAGAAAATATGTACTGTAAATATTAGGAAAACTTAAGAGTATTTCAAGGCACAGTAGTGCAGCCCTGGCATCGCCACTGCAGCCCTGAGTTGTGAGTATGTAGAACACATTATTCAGAATCACCTTTCTCTGAAATTGGAGCATCATCAACACTGCTACTGCAGGTTTTTTGAGTTCCCAGCACCATCTTTGTTGACTCTATCTGAACAAATGGAGTCACACAAACATTAACCTTGAGATACAGGGGGTATAAATGACTCATGTTACATATTTGCTCGGTTGTCGGCTACAAATTAGATGAAGTTTCAGCTAGCATAGAGGAACAGAGTAATGTGCTTGCGCAGTTGTGCTACCTTGAGGCCATCCTGGGAGTAGAGCCGCTCCTGCATGAGCAGGAGGATCTTGGGCACCGAGTTGCCCTTGTCATTGTAGCTGCACTGCATCGACTCCGGCGACACCCTGAACACACTGGCACTGCAGGCCGAAAAGCACACGCATTTGAAATCCGAACCGAATACTCATCCTCACGCGGGAGCACGCGCGGCTCGGCAGGCAAGCAGTAATCTAGAAGAAGTGACAGAGTCTGGCCGGTTGGTTTGAGGAGAAGAAGAGGAGGAAGCTACCTGGCGCTGGGGGCTGGGCAGGGGATCTGGAGCTCGAACTCGACGGGGAGGCCGAGGAAGCCCTGGAGGCGGTCGAAGGTGACATGCGCGACGTGGCAGACGTCGTCGGTGTCCGCCATCTGGCACGGCAATGCCACCGACTTGCGCAGCACCGCGAGCAGCGGCTCCAGCACCTGCCCCTGCCGCTCCTGCTGGTCCGCCTTCCACTCCCCACGCCCCCGCCTCCCCCGCAGCCGTCGCCGGGGCGGGAGATGAGCACCACCTCGCCCATCGCTGCCTCCTCCTCCTCCTAGCACCACCTCGCCGGGACGGATCAGGTGCTCCTCGGCGTGCTTCGGAGAAGCGAAGGAGACTGGCGGCGGCTCCGCCAGCGTGTAGCCTGCTGCTCCCAGTCGACCTCGAGGTAGGAGAGAGATGGATCTCGTAGCTCTGGATCTGTTAGGAGGGGAGGGGGAGGCCCGGCGGCGAGCTATGGTGGGAGGATGTGGACTAAATCAGCGAGAAGGGGGCGGGGGCGACGGCGGTGGCGGGAATGGATCTAAATCGGGGAAAGGGGAGAGAGGAGTGGATCTGCATCGGGGGAGAGGGGAGAAAGAAACAAAGAAAGGAGGCGGGGGGTGGATGGAAGATGCCAGCTAGGGTTTCGCCTCAGGTCGGGTAGGTGGGGGAGGCGAGGAGTGACGGCTGCCGTTGGATCCGGGAGGATCCAACGGTGTTTCGTGCATGATCCGTGTGCCTTGTCCACTGACCAATCAGAAGCAATACAATATTATGACCAATTAAATTGGTCGTGATAAATTTAAAAATAAGATGTTAGATCATCTCAGCTATTAACTTGACCTGGAAAATTGAAAAAAATGAAACAAATGAAAAACCTTCTCATCATGTCATCAAATGTGACCTAGTTTTTAGAATAAAAGAATAACAAAATAGTAATAAGGAACTTTTCATTTTCTTTGCACGAAAATTCATTTTCCATTTTTCGAGTGCCCAAAATGAGTTTTTTTGTGATGGGCATACCAAATATTTATTGCAAAATTATATCAAATCATTTTTCTAAAATACTAGACCATATTTAATACACAAATAACCAAATGGTTGGGTGTTAAAAGTTTTGATCCACCTCTCGTGAAAAAGACAAATTCCCGCTGATTCAGTTGGAAGCGGGTCAAATTTGAACTGCAACTGCCTCATAGTTTGCTATTTATTTTTTCGAAAAATCATTTCTAGGTACATAAGTACCTATTTAATCAGAGAAACACCAAAAAAATTCCAAGATTCAACAACTAGCTAGGAACGGTCATTCCCGCCGTTTTGACCGCATTTTGAAACGGGCATAAAAAATTCAAAAAAAATCAAAAAATTGGGAAACCTTCGCATTGTGTCATTATATATGGCCAAGTTCCGAGGAAAAATAACAAACTTGTAATACGACAATTATTTTAAAAAAGTGTTCTCAGAAACGAGCTATCACGTGTGGAGATCAATGGCTTTTAAGCCAAATGATCAATCTTATGGCCACATACATGGCATAGTTTGTTCAAATGATCTCATATTGTGCACAAGGGTGCATATTGGAATGGCAAACAATGTTGCCTAAGGAAGTTTTCATTTTCTTTGGACGAAAAAACCATTTTTCATTTTCCGAGTGCCCGAGATGAGGTTTTTTTGTGAAGGAACTACCAAATAATTGTTGCAAAATTGGACCAAATCATTTTTATAAAATACTAGACCATATTTAATGCACAATTGACAAAATGGTCTGGTGTAATTTTTTTTATCCACCTCTCGTGAAAAAGACAAATTTTCGCCGATTCAGCTGGAAGCGGGTCAAATTTGAACTGCAGCTGCCTCATAGTTTGCTATTTATTTTTTCCAAAAATCATTTCTAGTTACATAAGTACCTATTTAATCATAAATACATGGTTTGGTGGCGATACGTCGAGGTTTGGGCGGTGGCCGAGGGCCCCAACTCTAGAGCGCGTAAACTCGCATGCCCGTCGCGTGGTCACCTTGTGACCGTGGCGTTGCCATGTGTTCTGGGCGTCCTAGGCATGTCTAGTGGGTTGGGCACTCCCCAGGTTGGTGCTAGGAAGAAAATTACAACATAAGATTCTCACGAGGAGACCAATCGATGCTCAAACATGAATTAGCAGCCAAGTGTTTGATTAGCGGTACGGGAAATGTACATGGCTAATGGGCGTGAGTTTTAGCTGAGGATGATCGGTTACTAAGAAGACCGTTTTCACAAATTTTCGGCTCAAAAGGAGGAGCCTAGGTGGTACTTGCTTTGCAAACCACCACATTGGACATAAATACGAATGTTGAAGCTCGGCTCAAAATAATGAATGGATTGAGCTGGCATTTGGTGGAGGATGGTTATTTGGGCATAGGAAAGCACTATAGAAAATGGATACTATTTGGACATGCCAAAGTGGTACTTCCTTCGCAAACTGGTACTCTGAACAGAATAGGAAAATGAATATTTTTGAATTATTTTTGAACTAGGAAAGGAAGGTTTTTACATATTTGACGAAGATATGACCCAAAGAATTTATGAGATTTTTTTGGGAATTTTGGGAATGACAGAAATATAGGTTCCTTCACAACCTAGGGCAAAAACTGCCACATGGACATGACACATAGGCAAAACTGATGAGGTGGCGCCTAGTCATAGCAGCCCACCACAATTTACAAGGCTATGACCATCTATATTGGTCGTTAACAACTAGAAATAAGGCAGCGGACTAGCGCTGTTAGCTTTATGGCCATTTCATGTAAGGAAATTATGACCTTTCTGACCAAAATGGTCGCAATGGTTTAGGGTTTGGAGCCCCTCGAACAGCTTTTGACCAATTGGTCTCAAATGGTCATAAATCTATGACCAATTCTTCCAGGGTCACTGACAAAAGGTCATAAGTTGACATATTTCTTATAGTGTCCAGACCCCCTACGCGACTCACGTCCTGGAAAGAGACGGTCCTGTCGTGGGGCGACGAAGGAGAGGTGACTGGACTGCAGACATGCATCCAGTCCGTGGTGAACAAGCAGCTCAAGCTTGTCAATGTAGTCCAGGTTATGCTCGTCCGCCGGATCCTCCCGTGTCAACAACGGGACTTCAACCTGTGGGAGTTCGACCCGGCACAACACCAAACTGTGAGTAGGCCCTTCGACACGACGTACGAAGATGCCTGGAAGGGGCTAACCAAGGGCGCCGAGGCTCCTGCATCCGCTTCCGAGGATCGCGGATTCAGCACGCAGTGTCAAGCTAGTGCGGCAAGCTATTTTTACCTTTTACAGGATGTTGGTTTTCCAGAGTTTGACTCTATGCGGAATCTAAACTCCCTCACCTTTGACAGGCTTGGCAGGTGAAGTCCGGACCGATTAACTGTCCGGCTCCTTTGCCCCAAGACCCAGCCAATGCTCGCTTAGCGAAGCTGCTAGTTCTGGCACCTTACGTGGTGCCGGAGAAGAAGGCCAAGACGAAGAAGGCCACGGGGACTCGAAAGAGTTCCCGGCATATGGTGGTGTCGGACTCGTCGTCCGACGAATCTGAGACGCACTCCTCCCGTGAAGACGAGGATGAGGAAGAAAAATCCTCTCCCCCTCCAGCGGGGGGAGGAAAGAAGAGGAAGGCCGCCCCAACAGGGGAGGCCGAAGGGTCCAAGAAGGGGAAGACCCTCCCTCCGGACTACTCCAACGACGCCGACGAGGGCGAAGAGGAGTGGCCGCACAGGGCTAAGCGCCCAGCGGAATCGTAAGTATTCGGATACCAGAGTAACTCATGATATTCCTTTGTTGCACAACTTTCCCTAATGTAGAACATAATTATGCAGCCCGCCCAAGGATGGGCTCGACGAGTTGTCGAGCGGCTCCCTGGATTCATCGGACGTGAATTCAGTTCCGCCCGCTGCCTCCCCCCACGCCGCGGACGATGCCGAAGTGGCGTCGCAACAAGTTGCGGGCCAAGAGGAGGCGGTCCTGGAAGAGCCGCGAGGCGATCTCCCGGACTCCGCGAGTAAAAGGGACAAGACCCCCCAGGGCTCCAAGTACGGCTTCGCGCCGGACACCGTGCCAGAATCCTCAATGGTTCTAGACTGCGGCAGGCGACCTCCTTCTAAGAGGAGCAAACCTACTGAGCCGACGGCCTCCGTCCAACCGCAGGCGCCGGACAATCTACTGCAGGTGCTTAAGGGCGCCTCCATCGATGAGGAGCACCGTACTATCATGAGTACGGTGCTCCATAAGGTTCAGTCCGCCAAGAGCGGACTGACTGAAGCTTGTGCTAGCCTTCTAACAGGTTTCGAGGTAAGTAAAAATATAACCGCATAGACAGTAGCCCCTGATGCTCTGTTTGGCGTTCGGAAAGAAAAGACGAATAGAGGATCTAATAAATTTCGCAGGAGTCTAACAAAACAGAGTCAATATGCGTATGTAGGCTTCGCTGCTAGCGACCGCCGCACTAACTGCGGAGGTGGATGCCCTGACGCAGGGTCTCGAGCGGTCCGAGCAAGAGCTCGGCCTTGCCAAGCGGCAGCTCGAGGAGAAAGAAGGTAAGGGACACCTTATGGAAAATATATAAAAAAGAGGCAATTGCAAAAAATGACAGGATTATGCTGCTTATTGTAGGGGCCACAACGGAGGTGGCGACCCTCAAGCAGGCGCTGTCCGAGGCCGAAAAGAGAGCGGCCACGGAGCGCACCGAGCGAGAGAAAGTTGAGGTGCAGGTCGGCGAGGCGTGGCAAGAGCTTCAGGCTGTCATGAAAAAACATGAGAGTTTGGAGCTTGACTCAAAGACGCGAGCGTCCGAGCTCGCGACGGCCATCAAGACTGCCAAGTCTGCCAAGGCCGAATCCTAGAAGGCCCTTCAGGAGTTGGATGCGGTGAAAAAGATAGCGGCAGGTAAGGCATTCTTTATGCAAAGCAGACGTATAAAAGTAAGCTACTTGTTACTTACCCGAAACCGGAGCTCTCCAGGGGCATTCACAGATCTTCCCCGTAGCGTATCCGATGCCGCCGCATTCTACTGAACCGAGAAGGGCAGCTCGACGGAGAAGGTCTTCTGGTCTCAGTATGTTGAGGCTGGACACCCTATGCCCCTAAGCGACCAGCTGAAGCAGCTGGTCGAGCTCCACAAAGCGGCCGAACAGGCCATGAAGGGCCTCATAGTTCGGCTGTGGCCTGGAGAGGCCCTACCTGGGAGCTACATCGGATTGGTGCGGCGGCTGGTGGAGGCTTGTCCAAGGCTCGATGTTATCAAGCGCTCTGTCTGCATCGAAGGTGCCCGGAGGGCCCTTGCCCGTGCTAAGGTGCACTGGGGCAAGCTGGACGGTGAGAAGCTTGTGAAGGCCGGTCCACCGCCGGGGAAAGAGCATCGCAAACCCGAGAACTATTATAAGGACGTTCTGAAGGGTGCCCGCCTTATGGCGGATGAATGTACCAAGGATGTAATTTTTGAATGAACTCGCTCGTATTGTCCTGTGCGTTGTAAACTTGTTCATTTGCGCTAAGCAATGCTTGTTGATTTTAAAATATTACTTTCTGTGCGGCCGTTTATCAAAAATTGAGAGATGGCCAGTCGTCGGCTTCTGCCCCCATGCCACTAGTGCTGGGGTGTTCGGGATAAACCTGAGCGCTCTTTTTCCCATGTTTGGGTCCTTTGAGGGAGGCGCTCAGCACAACGAACATGGCAATCAGACTATAATGCTTGAACACTCTCACATAGCCATAGAACTCTATAATTTTAAATTTCGGCGAAGCCCCTAGTATTCGGAAGACCGAGTTCGGGGCGCTATCCACGCCTTGGCCGGACAAAGACGGTTCCTCGCTCTGAGCGTCATAAGTCTTTAAGGACTCGAAAAACCTCTCGAACAGCGACCGGTCTCGCACCTCATCATGACAGTCAGTTTTAGCTTTCTCTACTGAGGTGCTCAGCCCAGCTCAACTGGGGCACAATCGTAGTAGTTCTCCTAGTGCTACCTTAGCCGATATAGCGGAACGTAAGGCACCAAAACATAGGAGCCGGGCAAACCCAACTATTGACCCAAATCATGATTCGGAGCCGATGCATATAATGCTATAAGTTTGGGGTGCCGCACTTGTGAAAGTGTTCGGACTTCTCACACCATATTGAGGGGTACTAAAGCCCCTGGCGTATTTGTTGTACCACAGTGTAACGGTGCAACATGTCATTAATAAACATATATATAAAAAAGAGAGTAATGCAAAAAATAGACAAAAGCTATGCATTGTTTATGGAAGGGCTGAGATCAAATGTTACACATAGTACATACAAACTTAGTTCAATAAATTAATCAATTAAAGCGAGAACAAACCTTCAAATGTACTAAAGAGTGAATCAATTAAGACATGTAAAACTAGTACTAGTCCAATATTATTAATAACTTGCACAAAATTACAACCATTGACATAAAAAGGGAATATGATGAGTCATGTATTGATAACATGCACAACATTACTACCCTTGACATAAAAGGAGAATTTGATGAGTTGGATCAGCTTGCCGTCTTGCCATCATACTACACAATACTGCATGCTAGTTTAAAAAAGAATAAGAGTCCAGAATGAACATTAGAACAACCCGACCTATCTTTAACAACATGCACAAGGATACAAATTTAGTCCCCCGCAAGCTATGAAGATCTGGTTATGTCTAACAACTTGTACAACATGATAAACTTAGATCCAAAAGGAATGCAATCCAGATAATTGTTTGACATGTAAAGTTGTTAAGATGAGTCAGTGCCAAGTATTAGGTTTTCGTCACTCTTAGATGATATGTACAATAAAAAGGCAACTTTGATGACCACTCCGAAACAATGTTTGTATGTAGTGCCACCAAACACAACACACCAAATAATCAGTTTGATAAGCATTGAATCATTTAAAGAAAGGAAAGCAATAATGAAAAGAAACCTAACCTAGGTAGCTATAAAAAGCCTACAATATGTAGACTCCATACCATCATCCAGCCTTCACACAACTAGAGCACAAGCATCAAATCCAAGTAAGTAGTATTTAACGCAAATCCACCATGAAGACCTTACTCATCCTGACAATCCTTGCAATGGCGACAACAATCGCCACTGCCAATATGCAGGTCGACCCTAGCAGCCAAGTACACTGGCCACAAGAACAACCATTCCCCCAGCCCCAACAACCATTCTCCCAGCAACCCCAACAAACATTTCCCCAACCCCAACAAACAATCCCCCATCAACCACAACAAGCATTTCCCCAACCTCAACAAACATTCCCCCATCGACCACAACAACAATTTCCCCAACCCCAGCAACCACAACAACAATTTCCCCAGCCCCAGCAACCACAACAACTATTTCCCCAGTCCCAACAACCCCAACTACCATTTTCCCAACAACCACAACAACCATTCCCACAGCCTCAACAACCCCAACAACTATTTCCCCAGTCACAGCAACCACAACAACCTTTTCCCCAGCCCCAACAACAATTCCCACAACCCCAACAACTACAACAATCATTGCCCCAACAACAACAACCGATGATTCAGTCATTTCTACAACAACAGATGAACCCCCTGCAAGAATTTCCTCTTGCAGCAATGCAACCCTGTGTCATTGGTGTCATCTCTCGTGTCAATAATCTTGCCACAAAGTGATGGCCAGGTGATGCGGCAACAATGTTGCCAACAACTAGCACAGATTCCTCAACGGCTCCAGTGCGCAGCCATCCACAGCGTCGCGCATTCCATCATGCAGCAAGAACAACAACAAGGCGTGCAGATCCTGCGACCACTATTTCAGATCATCCAGGGTCTGGGCATCATCCAACCTCAACAACC
Organism: Aegilops umbellulata; assembly: GCA_032464435.1. Lineage (NCBI taxonomy): Eukaryota > Viridiplantae > Streptophyta > Magnoliopsida > Poales > Poaceae > Aegilops > Aegilops umbellulata. The sequence continues at coordinate 10,225,910 of CP136054.1, forward strand.
AGCTCAATTGGAGGGGACCAGGTCATTGGTATTGAAAACTCTTCCAACCATGTGCAACGTGTATGTCCCACCTGACTGCTCCACCGTCAACGTACCATATGCCAGCATAGTCGCCGGCATTGGTGGCCAATGAAAAATGCAGGAGTTTTGCTAATAGGTAGATGAATCATCGTTGCTTAGCTTATGCACCAATCGTTGTAACGATGACAAATAAAGTGGCATGCACCATCATGTGTGACCCCGACCTGTGCTAGTTCAAGCTTGGGAATAAAAGACAAATAAATTTCTTGTGTGCTAGCATTGCTTGTCACTGTTCCATTCACTTCTTATTTCCATGTTCGTCCCTAACTGCAATACTAGCCTTACACATTAATATCTACCTGCTTGTCTTGGTAGGTTACTATTTAATCTACCGATTAATGGTCGGCCTATTAATCCAATTACTAGGACGATCAATATTAGTTACTGCTCCCAAGCCGACCGGGCAGCTATTAGTTACTGATTTCCTGAACATGGCACACAATAATAATTCAACGTAATTTAATGTCTAGAAGTAAAAGGGCCATTTTAGCAGAAAAGAATCGCCTGATTGGAAGCCATCCAACACTCTAAATGTTAATTTGGATACTTTTGCTTTGGTGCAATTTTGAGTTTGGTTGGACCGAAGCATTTGTCAAAAGAAAATTTTTTAGGGGACTCCAAGGATGTGAAAATCAAGCTAAATTCCCACACGGTAAAACATAAACCATGCAGTGACTAAGAGAAAATATTGAGTCACAATAGTAAGTGCCAAACATGCAATTAGACTCTTGATATGGTTTCATGCAGGGATGGAAACAATTTAAGGATAGCAACAAAGCTTATGTAGCATTAGTTCTAATTATTTGTAGAAATTTCTTTTACCGGTAGAATAACTCAGTTATCATCTCTTTAAACATGCATTGTGATATTGACTTATCTCAATCTACAAACACAAATCAAATATTAAATTTGCAGCTATTGACTCCAAACATATGAGAAATCAGTCTGTGCAGAATTCCTTAGAGGGATATATTCTGAATCAAGGAAATATTGAACAAATCTAGATTAGAAGATCGTACAAGGAAGAACTGGAACGGGAAAAAACTAGTGTTTTATCCAGCCTCCGTGATACGTCTCCAGCGTATCTATAATTTTTTATTGTTCCATGTTGTTACATTATCATTCTTGGATGTTTTACAACCATTTTATAGGAACTTTATATCTTTTTTTGGTGCTAACCTATTGACATAGTGTCCACTATCAGTTGTTGTTTTTTGCTTGTTTTTTACTTCGCAGAAAACCAATACCAAACAGAGTCCAAACGGGGCGAAACTTTTTGGTGGTTTTTTCTGGACCAGAAGACACAAGTTGCCCCAAGGAAGTACCAGAGGAGGGCTTCGAGGGGAGCACAACCACCTGGGTGTGCCTGAAGGCCCAGGTGCGCCCTGGTCGGTTGTGCCCACCTCGGCCGCCTCCCGCACTGCCTCTTTGCTCTATAAATACCCTGAAAATCCAAAAACCCTAGGGGAGTTGGCAAAACAGAATTCCAGCCGCCGCAAGTTCCAGAAACCACAGATCCAATCTAGACACCATCACGGAGGGGTTCACCATCATCATTGGTGCCTCTCCCATGATGCGTGAGTAGTTCATTTTAGACCTACGGGTCCATAGTTAGTAGCAATTATTGTCATCAAGGAATACAAACGCGATACAAAAATAATCATTTGCAGAAAATTTAGGAAAAACTTCTTTCAAATAGTTCGCTTGGCTTCTCGGTTTCATTTGATCTTTGTCCCATCATGGGACATTCATTAGACATGTTGTCCATAGGTTGCTTTTCTTCTTGGTTGCAGTTGGTCTTTGCTCCTCAACTAGTACTTATTCATGATAACGCCCTTCGGGTATAATTCCTAGATCGAGTGATTGGTAAGCACGCTGCCCATAACTTGCTTAACTTCCTGCTGCAGTTGGTCTTTCCGCGAATAGCGCAACGTGTCATATAGTAGCTATAATAATGCATAGATGGATCAATCAATGCAACAATTACAAATGAATTGTTGTGGACCATCATATGTGTGACCCAAACCAGTACTAGTCTACACTTGGTCTTTATAACTTTGCTTCTCATAATTCCATTCATGGCATAATTGGATGTTCATTCCAAATACATGCATTTTTTCGATAGGAACTGCAATCCATCGATTTTATATCAAATTTACGTTGCCAGAGCAGTTAGGACCGAGTTGACCAAAGGAAGCCGGCCTGTCCTGTTAAGCATCTTCCCCTTCCATGGCTTAATCCTTGATCTTGCCTTATCAAGGACGGGCTGTATCTCAACTCTCCTGGGCTTCCTTGTGCTTAGAGGTAGACCTAAGTACCGGCATGGAAATGTGCCTTGAGCACCACCAAAATCCATCAAGGTTTGTGAATGTGCAGCATCATTACATCCAATTTTGTATGCCACACACTTGTCCAGATTTACCCTCAGCCCAGAAATCTCTCCAAACCGTTTTAGGATGCGTTGAGTGGCCGCGACTTCATGCCTGATAGGGTTTAGAAACAGAGCAGCATCGTCTGCATATAAACTGGTTCTAATCCCAACAGATTTTTGCTTGATAGGGGACAGGATGCCCTCCTCCGTTGCCTTGGCAAACATCCGCTGTAACGGCTCCATAGCCAGGATGAATAACATGGGTGATAGCGGGTCGCCTTGCCGGAGCCCCTGCCTGTGGGAGAAAGGAGCTCCTGGAGTTCCATTTAGTAACACTCTGGAAGATGAGGAAGATAGCAGAATGGCCAGCATATCCATCCAACGCTGCCTAAATCCATAGCCCTTTAAAATATCCAACAAATAGCCCCAGAGGCACTCTTACTTGGCAGCCACAAACACTACATTGTTTCCCCAGCCCTCTCGGCTCTCTTCTCATTTCTCATTGTGTCTTATATATAAACTAGACCATAATGGCACGCGTTGCCGTGCCCGTTCATTTGTGTGCTAGAATGATAGGAATTTATGCCAATATATGGTAGTAGTAAGGCATGACTTCTAACCATTTTCATTTTGAAATAATGATATAGATAATTCCAAAAGGTGCATGGTGACACTTGTAGTAAAATATGAACAATTGTTTGTATAGTGAAGACGTATGCATTCAGTGGTGTTTGTGATAGCTGTTTGTACCAGGTGATCAGCAGAGCATGCTCACCATTTTTTAGTACAAGCTTAGTGAAACTAAAGCATAAAAATAAATAAAATTGACAACAAAATTAGTATAGGTCCAAATAAGGGTCATCTATAACTGAAGATGTGGGCATCATATAAGAGAGATAGAGATGGAGTGATTAGGCCCCATACTCTGATTGAAAAACCAGCGTGCATTGAAGCCCGTGTTCTTCGTGATGTCCAGAACTCCAGATGTCCTATACCTCAAAAGACCTCTGTCAAGCATAAGGGCACACCAAGAAACACTATAAAACACAATAATCAAATTGCTTATTCAGTATACAAATAAGATGTCCCAGCATATATTTTTCATCTCTTCCTTTCAAGGATCAAAGATAGAACATATGCAAAAGTTGATAGCAATTAGTAGACCAGTCAATGGCATGTATTATTGTTATTGTTTTCATATATGTGGGGTCAACCTCCACATCATAAACTACGAAACTAACTATTGAGAAAATGCAGTAATAATCAAAGAAGGGATGTCAATACAGAAATCAACCTTAATTAGTGCCTTTGGATGGATTCTCTTGTAGTCTCTTCTCGGGAACGGAAACCTAGAAGAAATTAGTACATGATCATGCCAAAAACAAGTGACGGGAAGGAGGTGGGAGGGGCAGCTGAAAAGGGACTCACCAGCATCAACCACAGGCACGTATGGGTTTGGATAAGCAAAGAAGATAGGAGATCCATGGGGAGGTGGAACGGTGGAAGTGGAAGTCGAGCGGAGGGTGTCGGTATCTGCCTCCTCCAATCCATGCCCCGCCGCTGCTAGCCGAAAGGACCTTTCCGAGGTCCAACCTTGCGCGACATCTCATCCATGCGCCGCTGCAGTTGAAAGGAGCTTTTCGAGATCCTTCTTACGCGGCAGTTTTTGCTTCAGTTTCAAATTGGAAGTGACGCGCGGCGTGGTACAGTTGCGAGAGTATGGAGAAGGATGTAGGAGGAGTACAGATGGCCATGGACATCGCCGGCGCAGCTGTTAACCGCAGCTGCCATAGAGGAACGCTGCAAGATGGGAAATTAAAAAGCAGTAAAAAGGCACTACTAGAAAAATGGTTATAGATGATATGGCCACTAATGGCGCACCAGACATGTGGTGCGCCATTAGTATATACTAATGGCGCACCATGTGTTGGTCCGCCATTAGTGTCCAAATACTAATGGCGCACCACATCCACGATGCGCCACTAGTAAATTTTTTTTTTTAAAATACTAATAGAGCATCAGGGGATAGTGCGCTTAACTAGTAATGGCGCATCAGTAAGAGATGCGCCATTGCTATCTATATGTATGGCGCACCCCTACCAGTGCACCATTGCTATCACCCCTTATCCCTTCCCTCTAGTCACCCCTCCCCTTCCTCCTGACACACCCACCCACCTCCCTCGACTTCGATCTAGATCGGGAAGCCCCGGCCGCATCTTCCCCCGCCGCCCATGCCTCACCCCCCTATCGTCGCCTCCGCTGCCGCCTACTCCTCTCCTCGCCGCTCGCCTCCTCCCGCACCCGCCGCTTCCTCCCCCGCGCCATGGAGTCCTCCTCGTCCCCCGCGCCATGGAGCATGCAGGTGAGCGACGCGACCCAATCGGGGCTTGCAAGCTTCATGGAGTGACACTGGTGGTGCGTGTTGGGCTGGGTACTGTACTGATGGATTGATGTGCAGGTGGTGCAGCGGCGGGGGAGTACGAGGAGGTGCTGGCCCGGCTCTCCTCGCTCATCACGCAGAAGGTGCGCACGAACACCGGCAACCGCGGCAACCAGTAGGACCTCATGGGCCGCTACCTCCAGGTACTCCGTGCCCTCCTTCATCCTCCTCCTCAACTGCGATGTGGGTGGGGATGTGTTGTCTGATCTAGAGGGCGGATTTGGTTCTTCAGATTCTGGAGCTGGAGGAGCCCATCGCGCGGATGAAGGTCATCCATGCCGCCGGCACCAAAGGTCATCCATGTCACGCGGCCCGATCGGGAAGCTCCGATTCGTCTGCCCACCAGTCAGGTACGCCCTCTCCTCTCCGCCCCGATTCACCCCTTGCATCAGTATGACGATGCCCTAGGAGCAAGGGAGCTCAAGGCAGAAACAGGGCTCTTGCGGGTGGATCCTTCCGTACCCCCAGTCCCGATCCCATGTATGGCGTAGAAATCCCTCTGCCCATCTGCCGTAGCCGAGCTCCACAGTTGGTCCCTTGGTATTTTTGAAGGGGGGGAATGAAGGTTTCAGTTTATAGATGATTTATTTCTGGTCTTATGATCCAATTGCAACAAGTGCAGTAGACAGTTAATTGATGATCCTCATCCTGTGTAGCTCGCACTCCATAGCAGGGAAGGGGGAAGTAAATTCAACTGAGTCCAGCACCTGAAATCGTGTATCTACCACTACCAGGTTTCATTTTAGCAGATGTGAATAATATAAAACCCATGAAATTCAGTCCAAGAATCTGGTCCTGTTCTGCACAGAGTGCAGACACTAAGCAGCCATGGAAGAATTCCACCTGCTATTATGACTATATATACACCAAATCTTGTAACCTTTGGATAGTGCAGCTTAGTTTTAGTACGTCGGCTGCATCAGACTTCCAGTAAGCATTGCCTCGATAAATGAATTGCGTTGTGTGTCTTTGAAATACTTGTGCAGAGCGATGCATATAGGTTTTTTCGTTTCAAGCTATATGTGTTGCATTCAAAGGGAGCTCTCTTTCCTGCACGCAACTCAAGCAAAACAAATAAACAACGGAGTTAAGCAGGGTCTACACCGTTGCTTTTGTTTCTTAAAAAAATTACCTGAGATATCTGACACATATCTGTAGAGAATAGTTTTGCAACAGCAGTCTTCTTGTTTCCAACGGTTTTAGCTTGAATGGATCTCCCTCTGTCTCTGTTTCTGGGACAGCAGCAGCAGCAACCTAGTCGTCGTCGTCGTCGATGGCAGGGTTGTAACCTCACTGTCACGCTAATGGACGCAAAAAAGAAGAGTGGTAGTACTATCAATGGTTCAGTCAGCGCCTCAACAGCGTCTGCACTACTTCTGATATTGTTTTTCAGTAGCTTTTTTCTGCACCTTTTTCTTTCAGTTCTTAGTGCTGCTGCCCCATGAACACATTTTTTAATTTGACTGTACATTCAAATGAAGCCTTTGTTAAGTATACACTCCAAAATTCAGTTAACAGTAGCCTAACTGAATTTTCTGTTTCTGAATTTATAAACTCAGTTTATATTCATTTTATACATTAGCAGTAGCTTCAAAATTAAGTATCATTCGCATGGATCAACTGTTATTTTATTTTGTGGAGGATATAGTTCAGATCATGAATAATGGCATTACAAGTGAACTTGGCACAATTACACATGTCCTGAACCTCATAGAATCTGACACTAGCAAGTCTTCATTGGCATGCAAGTACTACTTTTACATTGTCATGACTGGAACAATTAATTTGACATGTATCATTGGTGCTGCTAAAACATTTCGTTCATGTTTCAACAAATTTGGTGAAGACCACTTCATATGTATTTTGCATCAATGAATTATCTCCTGTTGCTTTCTAAGATGTTAGTTCTTTCAGTTCTAGCCCTCCTATCTTTAATTCCTGGCTGTTGGACTACCCGCAGGACAACGAGTTCATCTGCGGCAGCTATCGCTGTGAGCAGTCCGTCCACGACGCGCTCCGCAGCGTCTTCGCCGGGCACAGCGAGATCCTCAACGTCTGGAAGTAAGTCACCGGCCATCTGTTTCCTGATGAATTTTCTTTCTAGCTCAATGTGATCGGATCTGACTAGTACGTTCAGATTTACTCTTGTTTTCTTTTCAAATAGTACTAGTAGTCTATATTCCAGCTGTGCGTCTACCTGTAGCCACTTGAACTAATGAGAATTCTTCAAGCCTACCTATAGCCACTTGAACAAATGTCTATCTCAGATCTGCTCATCTAAAAAATCCAAGTGGAGTAGTATACTGGTAGTATAGTACAATAATATTATCAAAAGGTAAATGCCCTGATTATTTAGCTCTGTCAGATAAATACTCGTCGAAAGTGGGCTCCTATCAAAATTCATTTCCATTATAATATTACTCATACAATATTCACACCATGTAATTCTGGAAATATATCTAGTTGTGCATAAAAAATGACAGTATTTACATGTTATAAATAGTTTGTTTGTGTTTCTGTTTATTTTGTTACATTTTGCAGGGATAAAGTGAAGAAAAAGAAGAAAAGATTACTAGAAGATTAGTTTTAGGATTTTCTTTTATTTCCTTGCAATTTTCCTTTTATTGGAAACTTGTAAAGACATTGTAATATTCTTACTATAAAAAAATTATGATTCTTACTATAAAATTATGACATTGGAGGTTGTTTTCTGTAAATTTAGATTTTTTTGTTTTCCAAATACATTACTAGTGGCGCATTTAAGCCCTTATTAGTGGCGCATCTTCCTTTATTACTAGTGGCACACCTATAAGGTTATTAGTGGCGCACATGGAGGGAATACCAGTGGAGCACCTCTAGGCATACTAATGACGCACCAGTGGTGCGCCATTAGTAAAAAATACTAGTGGCGTGATACTAATGGCGCACCAGTAGTGCGCCATTAGTAGGCAAAACTGGTGCGCCATTAGTAGGCCTTTTTCTAGTAGTGAGGGGCCTAAGAGGAAGAATACATAAAGAGTAGAGGGTACCGACACGGAGATAGACCTGTAGTAGAGAGTCGCCGACGGGACGGATGACCACGGCGGCGCATCACGGATGAAGGAACGGTGGCGCATTGTGGACCGAGGAACAGTAAACGAAGAGGTCGAGAGAACTGGACCATCTGCCCCGTGCGAATGGGAAGTTGGACCGAATACAGAGAGGGACGGGAGATCGCTCTGCAGAGCAGCGGCCCGCGAGACGGTGCATGGAGCGCCAGGGCGACCTGGCGATGACTGAGGTGATCTACATCCTACATTGAAGTGATCCGACGGCTGACAGGCTGAAAACACTGTGGAGGCTCGGTGGTAGCTGCGTTATACTGTTTCTCAAGAGCTGACCTCCACGCACCACTCAGGCGCCACATCCGGCCACTAGCATCATGTCCTACATGCACTCACCCACTAGCTAACATGCATGGCTCACGTCCACCACTTGCACTGTCACTGTTGGAAATATGAGCAATTTACCAAATAATTTTGCTAACGGAAATACTAGATAAAGCATGACTGTCGGTGTCAAAACCGGCGGATCTCGGGTAGGGGGTCCCGAACTGTGCGTCTAGGCGGATGGTAACAGGAGACAAGGGACACGAAGTTTTACCCATGTTCGGGCCCTCTTGATGAAGGTAAAACCCTACGTCCTGCTTGATTAATATTGATGATATGGGTAGTACAAGAGTAGATCTACCACGAGATCAAGGAGGCTAAACCCTAGAAGCTAGCCTATGGTATGATTGTTGTATGTTGGAGTTGTCCTACGGACTAAAACCCTCCGGTTTATATAGACACCGGAGAGCGTTAGGGTTACACAAAGTCGATTACAATGGTAGGAGATCTGAATATCCGCATCGCCAAGGTTGCCCTCCATGCCAAGGAAAGTCCCATCCGGACACGGGACAAAGTCTTCAATCTTGTATCTTCATAGTCTGGCTACCCGGACACCCCCTAATCCAGGACTCCCTCAGTAGCCCCTGAACCAGGCTTCAATGACGACGAGTCCGGCGCGCAGATTGTCTTCGGCATTGCAAGGCGGGTTCCTCCTCCAAGTTCTTCATAAAAGTTTGTAAACACCAAGGGTAGTGTCCGGCTCTGCAAAATAAGTTTCCACATATTGCCATAGAGAGAATAATACTAACACAAATCTAATCTGCTGACATATTCCGCAGCGTGACATCACACTACGGCCAAGCCTTTATTCGAATCGTTTTTACTTCCCACCTCAGCGCGTTTTGCGAGGCGGTTTCCTTGGCATGTCTTGTCAAAGCAGAGATCGTGTCCCTTATTTATGTGATTCTCATCAATACGGACGTGGGTAACCCAACCGCGCCATTTATCACGGCGCTTGGGAGATAAGTGAGTTTTACGAGGCTGGTGGGGACGCATAGTCGCAGCTGCCCATATAAGGGGATAAGGATCCACCTTTCTACCTACGCCTTCTTCCTCCTTTGCCTATCCATCTTCCGCGTACTCGAGCTCTAGCGCCCAAGTCCGCACTTCCCACCTCAACATTCTCCAGCCATGTCCGGAGCGGGAGGCAAGTGGATGGTCTCCTCCGTTACGGAGGGACATATCAAAAAGCTGAGGAAAGCCGGATACTTGTCTAACAACATCGCGCACCGGCTTCCCGAAAAGGGGCAGCTCCTCCCCACCCCAAGGCCCCATGAGAGGGTAGTATTCCTTCCCCATTTCCTACGCGGACTGGGCTTTCCTCTCCACCCATTTGTCCGGGGGCTCATGTTCTACTATGGCCTGGATTTCCACGATCTGGCCCCGAACTTCATCCTCAACATCTCGGCGTTTATCATCGTGTGCGAGGCCTTCCTCTGCATCCGCCCCCATTTCGGTCTTTGGCTCAAGACTTTTAATGTCAAGCCGAAGGTTGTGCGTGGCAACTAGGCGGAATGCGGAGGCGCCATGGCGGGCAAGATAGCCAACGTCCTATGGCTCGAGGGCTCCTTTGTGGAGACCCTGAAGGGGTGGCAGTCATGGTGGTTTTACATCACCAAGCCGCTATATCCGAAATGGGTCACAGCCCCTGAGTTCCGGTCCCACTACAAGAAATATGTCAACTTGTGACCACCACTATTGGTCACTAAAAGGTCACAAATTTCCATTTACGACCTTTTTGTGACCAAAAACAGAAGGTCAAAAGCTGGCGGTCGTAAACTGACTATAGCGACGTTTCTTATGGAATGGTCAAAGACGTTTACGACCAAAATATTCCTACTGTGGCGTTTTGGTCACTAGCAACCTCCCCCAGGCCACGTAGGCATCCAGCGTGGCAAGCTGATGTGGCACAAGATTCAGCCCGGTCCAATTCGATTTTCTACATGGGCCGAGCCCAACAATTCGGCCTTTTTACTGTATTTTATTCTTGTTAATTTTCGGTAGCTACATGGGCCGGGCCCAACATTTAAGCCATTTTATTTTTGGGCCGTAGCCTTTTTAGTCCATTGATTTTTCTACTTTCAGCCATTATATATTGGGGTACCACTAGTAAGCCAGCCCCACATGTCATGCTTATCTCAAAATATGTCCCACATGTCAAAATTTTTGAAATTTGTCAAACAACCATTATAACTTGGACCCTCTTGTCAGGTTTCCATTTCACGGGTATTCAAATCACATACACAATCATTGTTTTGAACAGACTAGAGAGCAAATGAAATTCGTCCAAAACAAGACTACATTAGTCTATTACAATTCAGTATACTACAACCCAGATATGCGTACAATTACAACACATAATATGCTCCTCTTTGTTGATATGATTCACAGCTTCGGCCTTGGATTCACACTTCACCTGTGCAAAGAATAAGAATGAAAATATAAGAATAAGAATGTGTTCATGGAGTGATCCAATAACTTATAAGCAAGAATTGACATCAAATGCCATGTAGATAAATAGTATGACTAACACTAACCAGTATGTGTTCATGGAGTGACAAATGTTCTCACTAGCTAGGATTTTTTTTGGTATATAGTATACTGACATGTGCAACTCTAACTAAATTGACCATGGAAATGAAAAGAACTGTAAGCATGTTTTTTGGGTATATAGTATACTGACATGTTCATTCAGAATCCAGGCAACAGCAGATACACATTCAGAATCCAGTCAAATTTTAAGCAACAGCAGAACAGATCTAATAAACCAGACCATAATCAGCATGCATCAGGATTTATGGTTCTAGCAAAAAAGTGGCGGACTAACAAACTAGATATGCTTCTAAAGACTAACAAAATGGCAGCAAACATACTAATCAGATTGATTCGTTCAATTAGGCAGGCACGCAGATAGTCAATGTGGCTAATTTATACCTAGTGCATTTACACCAAATGAGGTCATTGAGCTGACTTGGAATTATGACTCTGGAACCTTCAGAGCACTGAACATGTTATTACCTGCAACATCAATGAAAGAAGCAGAAGTAAGGAACTTAAGTCCGTATTGCAAATCTGTCAACGGAAGGCCTATGAATCAGAGGTGCGCATATCTGACATGAATGGCAATAGATCTCCAACCACCAGGAGTGCAAAATGACTAGCAGGAGAAGGAAAGCAAGGTTGCCGATGCACAACAAAAGCACTTAAGTGAATGTAATATGTCCCCCGCTCCTTTTTTTCAAGACCAAACCAGGAAGAGGGTTGTCGTTTCACTAAAATCACAGGTGAACACACAAAGAAACAAACATTTGTGCTTCCTCCGTTCCTAAATATAAGTCTTTTTAGAGACTCCAGTATGAACTACATACGAAGCAAAATGAGTAAATCTAACTTTAAAATATGTCTATTACATTCCTATGTACTAGTTTGTAGTGGAATTTTCAACGAAGGGAGTAGAACACATGGACGCTGAGATCCCGCGATTAGTGAAGCAACAAAAGACCATGGGACACCACCAAGCAACATGATGGAGAACACCCTGAAGCAAACCAGATCGGTATATGCATATATGTAACCTATGCACCGAAGGCTCCAAGAGGAGCGCGATAGACGCAAACAATGAGAAAATGTGTACAGAAGTGCTGAATAGCCGTCACCATAATTGTAGAAAATATGTACTGTAAATATTAGGAAAACTTAAGAGTATTTCAAGGCACAGTAGTGCAGCCCTGGCATCGCCACTGCAGCCCTGAGTTGCGAGTATGTAGAACACATTATTCAGAATCACCTTTCTCTGAAATTGGAGCATCATCAACACTGCTACTACAGGTTTTTTGAGTTCCCAGCACCATCTTTGTTGACTCTATCTGAACAAATGGAGTCACACAAACATTAACCTTGAGATACAGGGGGTATAAATGACTCATGTTACATATTTGCTCGGTTGTCGGCTACAAATTAGATGAAGTTTCAGCTAGCAAAGAGGAACAGAGTAATGTGCTTGCGCAGTTGTGCTACCTTGAGGCCATCCTGGGAGTAGAGCCGCTCCTGCATGAGCAGGAGGATCTTGGGCACCGAGTTGCCCCTGTCGTTGTAGCCGCACTGCATCGACTCCGGCGACACCCCGAACACACTGGCACTGCAGGCCGAAAAGCACACGCATTTGAAATCCGAACCGAATCCTCATCCTCACGCGGGAGCACGCGCGGCTCGGCAGGCAAGCAGTAATCTAGAAGAAGTGACAGAGTCTGGCCGGTTGGTTTGAGGAGAAGAAGAGGAGGAAGCTACCTGGCGCTGGGGGTTGGGCAGGGGATCTGGAGCTCGAACTCGACGGGGAGGCCGAGGAAGCCCTGGAGGCGGTCGAAGGTGACATGCGCGACGTGGCGTACGTCGTCGGTGTCCGCCATCTGGCACGGCAATGCCACCGACTTGCGCAGCACCGCGAGCAGCAGCTCCAGCACCTGCCCCTGCCTCTCCTGCTGGTCCGCCTTCCGCTCCCCCACGCCCCCACCTCCCCCGCAGCCGTCGCCGGGGCGGGAGATGAGCACCACCTCGCCCATCGCTGCCTCCTCCTCCTCCTAGCACCACCTCGCCGGGACGGATCAGGTGCTCCTCGGCGTGCTTCGGAGAAGCGAAGGAGACTGGCGGCGGCTCCGCCAGCGTGTAGCCCCCTGCTCCTAGTCGACCTCGAGGTAGGAGAGAGATGGATCTCGCAGCTCTGGATCTGTTAGGAGGGGAGGGGGAGGCCCGGCGGCGAGCTATGGTGGGAGGATGTGGACTGAATCGGCGAGAAGGGGGCGGGGGCGACGGCGGCGGGGGGAATGGATCTAAATCGGGGAAAGGGGAGAGAGGAGTGGATCTTCATCGGGGGAGAGGGGAGAAAGAAACAAAGAAAGGAGGCGGGGGGGGTGGATGGAAGATGCCAGCTAGGGTTTCGCCTCAGGTCGGGTAGGTGGGGGAGGCGAGGAGTGACGGCTGCCGTTGGATCCGGGAGGATCCAACGGTGTTTCGTGCATGATCCGTGTGCCTTGTCCACTGACCAATCAGAAGCAATACAATATTATGACCAATTAAATTGGTCGTGATAAATTTAAAAATAAGATGTTAGATCATCTCAGCTATTTACTTGACCTGGAAAATTGAAAAAAATGAAACAAATGAAAAACCTTCTCATCATGTCATCAAACGTGACCTAGTTTTTAGAATAAAAGAATAACAAAATAGTAATAAGGAACTTTTCATTTTCTTTGCACGAAAATTCATTTTCCATTTTTCGAGTGCCCAAAATGAGTTTTTTTGTGATGGGCATACCAAATATTTATTGCAAAATTATATCAAATCATTTTTCTAAAATACTAGACCATATTTAATACACAAATAACCAAATGGTTGGGTGTTAAAAGTTTTGATCCACCTCTCGTGAAAAAGACAAATTCCCGCTGATTCAGTTGGAAGCGGGTCAAATTTGAACTGCAGCTGCCTCATAGTTTGCTATTTATTTTTTCGAAAAATCATTTCTAGGTACATAAGTACCTATTTAATCAGAGAAACACCAAAAAAATTCCAAGATTCAACAACTAGCTAGGAACGGTCATTCCCGCCGTTTTGACCGCATTTTGAAACGGGCATAAAAAATTCAAAAAAAAAATCAAAAAATTGGGAAACCTTCGCATTGTGTCATTATATATGGCCAAGTTCTGAGGAAAAATAACAAACTTGTAATACGGCAATTATTTTAAAAAAGTGTTCTCAGAAACGAGCTATCATGTGTGGGGATCAATGGCTTTCAAGCCAAATGATCAATCTTATGGCCACATACATGGCATAGTTTGTTCAAATGATCTCATATTGTGCACAAGGGTGCATATTGGAATGGCAAACAATGTTGCCTAAGGAAGTTTTCATTTTCTTTGGACGAAAAAACCATTTTTCATTTTCCGAGTGCCCGAGATGAGGTTTTTTTGTGAAGGAACTACCAAATAATTGTTGCAAAATTGGACCAAATCATTTTTATAAAATACTAGACCATATTTAATGCACAATTGACAAAATGGTCTGGTGTAATTTTTTTGATCCACCTCTCGTGAAAAAGACAAATTTCCGCCGATTCAGCTGGAAGCGGGTCAAATTTGAACTGCAGCTGCCTCATAGTTTGCTATTTATTTTTTCCAAAAATCATTTCTAGTTACATAAGTACCTATTTAATCAGATAAACACCAAAAAAATTCCATGATTCAACCACTAGCTAGGAACGGTCAAGCCCGCCGTTTTGACCGCATTTTGAAACGGGCATAAAAAATTCAAAAAAGAAAATCAAAAAATTGGAAAACCTTCGCATTGTGTCATTATATGTGACCAAGTTTCCAGGAAAAATAATAAACTTGTAATACGGTAATTATTTTAAAAAAGTGTTCTCTGAAATGAGCTATCAAGTGTGAAGATTCATGGCTTTCAAGCCAAATGATCAGTCTTATGGCCACATTCATGACATAGTTTGTTCAAATGATCTCATATTGTGCACAAGGGTGCATATTGGAATGGCAAACAATGTTGCCTAAGGAAGTTTTCATTTTCGTTGGACGAAAAAACCATTTTCCATTTTTCGAGTGCCCGAAAGGAGGTTTTTTTGTGAAGGAACTACCAAATAATTGTTGCAAATTGGACCAAATCATTTTTATAAAATACTAGGCCATATTTAATGCACAATTGACAAAATGGCCTGGTGTAAAATTTTTTGATCCACCTCTCGTGAAAAAGACAAATTTCCGCCGATTTAGTTGGAATCGGGTCAAATTTGAACTGTAGCTGCCTCATAGATTGCTCTTTATTTTTTCCAAAAATCATTTCTAGTTACATAAGTACCTATTTAATCATAAATACATGGTTTGGTGGCGATACGTCGAGGTTTGGGCGGTGGCCGAGGGCCCCAACTCTAGAGCGCGTAAACTCGCATGCCCGCCGCGTGGTCACCGCGTGACCGTGGCGTTGCCATGTGTTCTGGGCGTCCTAGGCATGTCTAGTGGGTTGGGCACTCCCCAGGTTGGTGCTAGGAAGAAAATTACAACATAAGATTCTCACGAGGAGACCAATCGATGCTCAAACATGAATTAGCAGCCAAGTGTTTGATTAGCGGTACGGGAAATGTACATGGCTAATGGGCGTGAGTTTTGGCTAAGGATGATCAGTTACTAAGAAGACCGTTTTCACAAATTTTCAGCTCAAATGGAGGAGCCTAGGTGGTACTTGCTTTGCAAACCACCACACTGGACATAAATACGAATGTTGAAGCTCGGCTCAAAATAATGAATGGATTGAGCTGGCATTTGGTGGAGGATGGTTATTTGGGCATAGGAAAGCACTGTAGAAAATGGATACTATTTGGACATGCCAAAGTGGTACTTCCTTCGCAAACTGTTACTCTGAACAGAATAGGAAAATGAATATTTTTGAATTATTTTTGAACTAGGAAAGGAAGGTTTTTACATATTTGACGAAGATATGACCCAAAGAATTTATGAGATTTTTTTGGGAATTTTGGGAATGACAGAAATATAGGTTCCTTCACAACCTAGGGCAAAAACTGCCACATGGACATGACACATAGGCAAAACTGATGAGGTGGCGCCTAGTCATAGCAACCCACCACAATTTACAAGGCTATGACCATCTATATTGGTCGTTAAGAACTAGAAATAAGGCAGCGGACTAGCGCTGTTAGCTTTATGACCATTTCATGTAAGGAAATTATGACCTTTCTGACCGAAATGGTCACAATGGTTTAGGGTTTGGAGCCCCTCGAACAGCTTTTGACCAATTGGTCTCAAATGGTCATAAATCTATGACCAATTCTTCCAGGGTTACTGACAAAAGGTCATAAGTTGACATATTTCTTGTAGTGTCCGGACCCCCTACGCGGCTCACGTCCTGGAAAGAGACGGTCCTGCCGTGGGGCGACGAAGGAGAGGTGACTGGACTGCAGACATGCATCCAGTCCGTGGTGAACAAGCAGCTCAAGCTTGTCAATGTAGTCCAGGTTATGCTCGTCCGCCGGATCCTCCCGTGTCAACAACGGGACTTCAACCTGTGGGAGTTCGACCCGGTGCAACACCAAACTGTGAGTAGGCCCTTTGACACGACGTACGAAGATGCCTAGAAGGGGCTAACCAAGGGCGCCGAGGCTCCTGCATCCGCTTCCGAGGATCGCGGATTCAGCACGCAGTGTCAAGCTAGTGCGGCAAGCTATTTTTACCTTTTACAGGATGTTGGTTTTCCATAGTTTGACTCTATGCGGAATCTAAACTCCCTCACCTTTGACAGGCTTGGCAGGTGAAGTCCGGACCGATTAACTGTCCGGCTCCTTTGCCCCAAGACCCAGCCAATGCTCGCTTAGCGAAGCTGCTAGTTCCGGCACCTTACGTGGTGCCGGAGAAGAAGGCCAAGAAGAAGAAGGCCACGGGGACTCGAAAGAGTTCCCGGCATATGGTGGTGTCGGACTCGTCGTCCGACGAATCTGAGACGCACTCCTCCCGTGAAGACGAGGAGGAGGAAGAAAAATCCTCTCCCCCTCCAGCGGGCGGAGGAAAGAAGAGGAAGGCCGCCCCAACAGGGGAGGCCGAAGGGTCCAAGAAGGGGAAGACCCTCCCTCCGGACTACTCCAACGACGCCGACGAGGGCGAAGAGGAGTGGCCGCACAGGGCTAAGCGCCCAGCGGAATCGTAAGTATTCGGATACCAGAGTAACTCATGATATTCCTTTGTTGCACAACTTTCCCTAATGTGGAACATAATCATGCAGCCCGCCCAAGGACGGGCTCGACGAGTTGTCGAGCGGCTCCCTGGATTCATCAGACGTGAATTCAGTTCCGCCCGCTGCCTCCCCCCACGCCGCGGACGATGCCGAAGTGGCGTCGCAACAAGTTGCGGGCCAAGAGGAGGCGGTCCTGGAAGAGCCGCGAGGCGACCTCCCGGACTCCGCGAGTAAAAGGGACAAGACCACCCAGGGCTCCAAGTCCGGCTTCGCACCGGACACCATGCCGGAATCCTCAACGGTTCTGGACTGCGGCAGGCGACCTCCTTCTAAGAGGAGCAAGCCTACTGAGCCGGCGGCCTCCGTCCAACTGCAGGCGCCGGACAATCTACTGGAGGTGCTTAAGGGCGCCTCCATCGATGAGGAGCACCGTACTATCATGAGTACGGTGCTCCAGAAGGTTCAGTCCGCCAAGAGCGGACTGACTGAAGCTTGTGCTAGCCTTCTAACAGGTTTCGAGGTATGTAAAAATATGTAAAAATATAACCGCATAGACAGTAGCCCCTGATGCTCTGTTTGGCGTTCGGAAAGAAATGCCGAATAGAGGATCTAATAAATTTCGCAGGAGTCTAACAAAACAGAGTCAATATGCGTATGTAGGCTTCGTTGCTAGCGACCGCCGCACTAACTGCGGAGGTGGGTGCCCTGAAGCAGGGTCTCGAGCGGTCCGAGCAAGAGCTCGGCCTTGCCAAGCGGCAGCTCGAGGAGAAAGAAGGTAAGGGACACCTTATGGAAAATATATAAAAAAGAGGCAATTAGAAAAAATGACAGGATTATGCTGCTTATTGTAGGGGCCACAACTGAGGTGGCGACCCTCAAGCAGGCGCTGTCCGAGGCCGAAAAGAGAGCGGCCATGGAGCGCACCGAGCGAGAGAAAGTTGAGGTGCAGGTCGGCGAGGCGCGGCAAGAGCTTCAGGCTGTCATGAAAAAACATGAGAGTTTGGAGCTTGACTCAAAGACGCGAGCGTCCGAGCTCGCGGCGGCCATCAAGACTGCCAAGTCTGCCAAGGCCGAATCCTAGAAGGCCCTTCAGGAGTTGGATGCGGTGAAAAAGATAGCGGCGGGTAAGGCATTCTTTATGCAAAGCAGACGTATAAAAGTAAGCTACTTGTTACTTACCCAAATCCGGAGCTCTCGAGGGGCATTCGCAGATCTTCCCCGTAGCGTATCCGATGCCGCCGCATTCTACTGAACCGAGAAGGGCAGCTCGACGGAGAAGGTGTTCTGGTCTCAGTATGCTGAGGCCGGACACCCTATGCCCCTGAGCGACCAGCTGAAGCAGTTGGTCGAGCTCCACAAGGCGGCCGAACAGGCCATGAAGGGCCTCATAGTTCGGCTGTGGCCTGGAGAGGCCCTACCTGGGAGCTACATCGGATTGGTGCGGCGGCTGGTGGAGGCTTGTCCAAGGCTCGATGTTATCAAGCGATCTGTCTGCATCGAAGGTGCCCGGAGGGCCCTTGCCCGTGCTAAGGTGCACTGGGGCAAGCCGGACGGTGAGAAGCTTGTGAAGGCCGGTCCACCGCCGGGGAAAGAGCATCGCAAACCCGAGAACTATTATAAGGACATTCTGAAGGGTGCCCGCCTTATGGCGGATGAATGTACCAAGGATGTAATTTTTGAATGAACTCGCTCGTATTGTCCTGTGCATTGTAAACTTATTCATTTGCGCTAAGCAATGCTTGTTGATTTTAAAATATTACTTTCTGTGCGGCCGTTTATCAAAAATTGAGAGATGGCCAGTCGTCGGCTTCTGCCCCCATGCCACTAGTGCTGGGGTGTTCGGGATAAACCTGAGCGCTCTTTTTCCCATGTTTGGGTCCTTTGAGGGAGGCGCTCAGCACAACGAACATGGCAATCAGACTATAATGCTTGAACACTCTCACATAGCCATAGAACTCTATAATTTTAAATTTCGGCGAAGAACCTAGTATTCGGAAGACCGAGTTTGGGGCGCTATCCACGCCTTGGCCGGACAAAGCCGGTTCCTCGCTCTGAGCGTCATAAGTCTTTAAGGACTCGAAAAACCTCTCGAACAGCGACCGGTCTCGCGCCTCATCATGACAGTCAGTTTTAGCTTTCTCTACTGAGGTGCTCAGCCCAGCTCAACTGGGGCACAATCGTAGTAGTTCTCCTAGTGCTACCTTAGCCGATATAGCGGAACGTAAGGCACCAAAACATAGTAGCCGGGCAAACCCAACTATTGACCCAAATCATGATTCGGAGCCGATGCATATAATGCTATAAGTTTGGGGTGCCGCACTTGTGAAAGTGTTCGGACTTCTCACACCATATTGAGGGGTACTAAAGCCCCTGGCGTATTTGTTGTACCACAGTGTAACGGTGCAACATGTCATTAATAAACATATAAATAAAAAAGAGAGTAATGCAAAAAATAGACAAAAGCTATGCATTGTTTATGGAAGGGCTGCAATCAAAGCAGAACGATACAAATAGTGCGATAAGCAAAAAGTTGGACTTATTTAACATGTCCTGTCCAGGGGCAGGCCGCAGAAGTGTATGCAAAACAGGTATACTGCTCGTAATAGAGACCACCTGGGAGTTCCATAATGCGGCATGGCTTGTCTGCTTTCATGGATCTTGCATCGTTTGTGCAGCAGTTGGATTGCCGAACAGGTCGTCCGAAGTATGGAGTCCTGAAAGTAAGAGGAAAATAAAAAAGAATTCAGCAGCCCCTAGTGCGGTTTATGTCGTGTTGTGGGCGTGCCGTGATGGTGCCCCTCCCCCTATGCCCATGGTATTTCAAGAGCGTAGTTATGTATGCGAAGCTGGTTTCGCTGGTTCGCGAGGGCTGGGGTTGGGGACGCCTGCTCAGAACGTGCCAGGCGGTCTTGTTGTAGGTTAACCCGGGCGCGCTTGACAGTGTCCGGCCTTTTAACGGCCGGACTGGAGAACTGCCTAGAGAGGCTGCTTGGAACTTCCGCTGCGAGGGCGCCGTGTGCTCCTCCGTTCGGAGGGAGCGTTCGGTGTTTCCATTGACCGTGATTACTTCTCGAGGGACTGGCATCTTGAGCTTGAGGTATGCATAGTGTGGTACCGCATTGAACTTTGCAAATGCGGTTTGCCCGAGCAGTGCGTGATAGCCACTGCGGAACGGGACTATGTCGAAGATTAACTCCTCGCTTCGGAAATTATCCGGGGATCCGAAGACCGCTTCAAGTGTGACTGAGCCTGTACAGTTGGCCTCTACACCTGGTATGACGCCTTTAAAGGTCGTTTTGGTGGGCTTAATCCTCGAGGGATCTATGCCCATTTTCCGCACTGTATCCTGGTAAAGCAGATTCAGGCTGCTGCCGCCGTCCATAAGGACTCTTGTGAGATGAAATCCGTCAATAATTGGGTCTAGAACCAATGCGGTGAACCCGCCAGGATGGATGCTAGTGGGGTGGTCCCTTCGATCAAAGGTGACCGGGCAGGAGGACCATGGGTTGAACTTTGGGGCGACTGGCTCCATCGCATATACGTCCCATAACGCACGCTTCCGCTCCCTTTTGGGGACGTGGGTTGCGTATATCATGTTCACCGTCCGCTCTTGTGGGGGGAAACCCTTTTTTCCACTGTTGTTCGGCGGTCTGGGCTCCTCCTCATCGTCGATACTCCGCCCCTTGTCTTTATTTTCGGCATTTAACTTGCCTGCCTGCTTGAACACCCAAGAATCCCTGTTGGTGTGATTGGCTGGCTTTTCGGGGGTGACATGTATCTGGCACAAGCGGTCGAGTATTCGGTCCAAACTGGACGGGCCCTGAGTATTCCTGTTGAATGGCTTTTTCCGCTGACCAGATTTGTAGCCTCTGAATCCGGCATTGACTGCCGTATCCTTGTTGCTGTCGCTGTTAACGCGACGCTTTTGCTTGTTCCGACGCGACCTGCCACTTTTGTCCTTGGTATCCGAATTACCAAGGTTCTTAGTTAAGTTGTTGCTGCGAGCTAGCCAGCTGTCTTCTCCCGCGCAAAAGCGGGTCATGAGTGTCATGTGGGCTGCCATAGATTTCGGCTTTTCCAGTCCAAGGTGCCGGGCAAGCCACTCGTTGCGGATATTATGCTTGAAGCCCGCTAGGGCCTCTGCGTCCGGACAGTCGACTATTTGGTTTTTCTTTGTTAGGAACCGTGTCCAGAATTGCCTGGCTGATTCCTCTTTCTGATGAATTATGTGGCTTAGGTCATCGGCGTTCGGTGGTCGCACATAGGTACCCTGGAAATTGTCGAGAAACGCGGCTTCCAGGTCCTCCCAAGAACCGATTGAATCTGCTGGCAAGCTGTTAAGCCAATGTCGGGCCGGTCCCTTAAGTTTGAGCGGGAGGTATTTGATGGGGTGTAGATCATCGCCGTGGGCCATGTGGATATGAAGGAGATAATCCTCGATCCATACCGTAGGATCTGTTGTGCCATCATATGATTCGATGTTCACGGGTTTGAAACCCTCAGGGATTTTATGATCCATTACTTCATCTGTGAAGCATAGTGGGTGTGCGGCGCCTCTGTATTGGGCTATATCACGACGTAGCTCGAACGAGCTTTGTCCATTGTGTTCGGCCCGGCCGGATTTATTATATCTGGAGCGACGATCCCCGTCACGTGCCGTGGGGCGCCCACGTGATCCGTAGATTGATCTTGTTTGCCTTGCCTTGTCCTCCAGTATCTCTCGTAGGTCTGGCGCATTTTCCCGTGCCTTAGTATGTTTTGAGCGGCGCCGGGGCACGGCTTGAGTAGAGGGCCGAGAGGCCTCTTTGTCACGGCCACGAGGTGGTCGGTCAGCCATGTCATGCGCTGGTGATGTAGGTGCTTCCTCCTCTAATCGGGGTAGCAGCCTGCGCTTTGGGTAACTCTTCGGCCGCAAGGACTTCAGTCCATCTGTCAGCAAGCAGATCTTGATCATCTCTAAGCTGCTTTTTCTTGAGGCTGCTTGCCGTGGCTATAAGCCTGCGTTTAAAACGCTATTGCTCGGCGAGATCCTCTGGCACGACGAATTCGTCGTCGTCAAGGCTTTCCTCGTCTTCAGAGGGAGGCATATAATTATCATCCTCAATCTTTGTGTCTGCCGCTCTCTCATGAGGGCTGGCTTCTTCATCCTCCTGTGCCGAATCTTGCTGGAGGGGGTGTTCTTTGGCGCTATCCGGAGTAGTGTTATCTCCCGTGCCGGAATCACCGTTTTTGCTTTGGCGGGATTTAGAGCAGCGCCGCTGACGCCGGCGCTTGGTCTGTTTCTTGGATGCGTCATCCTCCGCTGCTCCATCGCCATCTCCATCTTTTGGAGTGTCCACCATATATATGTCATATGAAGAGGTGGCCTTCCAGTGCCCTACAGGTGCTGGTTCTTGGTCGTCTCCTGCATCGTCGTCCATACCGTCGATGTCTTTGGAGTCGAAGTCGAGCATGTCGGTTAAGTCGTCGATAGTGGCTACGAAGTGGGTGGTGGGTGGGCTTTGAATTTCTTCATCGTCCGTATCCCAACCTTGCTGACCGTAGTCCGGCCAGGGCTCTCCTGATAAAGAGAGAGTCTTTAGTGACTTCAGGATGTCGCCGAAGGGCGAGTGCTGAAATATGTCCGCGGCGGTGAACTCCATGATCGGCGCCCAATCGGATTCGATCGGTGGGTGCGCGGAGGGCTCGGAGTCCGGAGAGGAATCCAGCTCCTCGGAGTCACGGGCCTTGCGGGGTGCGGGGCTAGTGTTCGGCTCGAACGCCTTTGAGATCGCAGCCCCCGAGGCGGCGTCCAGCCACTCATCCTTGACCGGCGCAGTAGGCTCCGAATTAAGGGTCGGAATCAATGCGCGTGCGGCCTCCAGGACACTGTTCGGCGGCAGAGCTAGATCATGCCCATCGAGACAGTGCGGCGCGCTTGGCTGTGGCTCGAATCCGTCGAAGATCAAGTCCCCGCGGATGTCGGCCGTGTAGTTTAAACTTCCAAACCTGACCTGATGGCCAGGGGCGTAGCTTCCGATCTGCTCCAGGTGGCCAAGCGAATTGGCCCGCAGTGCGAAGCCGCCGAAGACGAAGATCTGTCCGGGGAAAAAAGTCTCACCCTGGACCGCATCGTTGTTGATGATCAAAGGAGCCATCGGGCCTAAAAGCGACGACACAGAGGAACTCTCAATGAAAGCACCAATGTCGGTGTCAAAACCGGCGGATCTCAGGTAGGGGGTCCCGAACTGTGCGTCTAGACGGATGGTAACAGGAGACAAGGGACACGAAGTTTTACCCAGGTTCGGGCACTCTTGATGGAGGTAAAACCCTATGTCCTGCTTGATTAATATTGATGTTATGGGTAGTACAAGAGTAGATCTACCACGAGATCAAGGAGGCTAAACCCTAGAAGCTAGCCTATGGTATGATTGATGTATGTTGGAGTTGTCCTACGGACTAAAACCCTCCGGTTTATATAGACACCGGAGAGGGTTAGGGTTACACAAAGTCGGTTACAATGGTAGGAGATCTGAATATCCGCATCGCCAAGCTTGCCTTCCACGCCAAGGAAAGTCCCATCCGGACACGGGACGAAGTCTTCAATCTTGTATCTTCATAGTCCAGGAGTCCAGCTGAAGGTATAGTCCGGCTACCCGGACACCCCCTAATCCAGGACTCCCTCAATGACTAATATAGCAAATATAAAGCAAGTCATGCAATCTGATAGAGAGAAGGTAAACATCGTGTGCATATATGAAGTTCAGTTAAACACATCTAGAACAGACACTAGATGAAGTTGCTTATACGACATAGAACCTAGCATACGTAGGGGAGAAACTAGAGCCAAGAACTGTAACAGGACTTCTAACAGAAAGGAGAAGAACACGTACGGCACAGCAGCAGCAGAAGCGCCGGAGTTGGGGTCGGTATCCTCGCCTGCCATGTCGTCAAGGAGGTCATGGACGTCGGGGAAGAAGTTGTCGTCAGGGAAGTAGTCGTCGGCGACCGGATCGTCCGTGATGAAGCAGCCAGTAGTCGCGCTGAGCGCTCCCCAAAAACCATATCACCCTTCTCCCGTATAGGACTCAAAAGGTGCGGTCTCGGAGGCCTACTGTCCCGACCTGCGGTGCACGCCGCAAGACGGGATGGGGAAGAACGTAGCAGCAGCGCAGTGCTCGAAACTCTGTGGCGAGAGGAAGAGGAGCTTCTGTTGTGTCTCTCTGGAGAATTCAGTGTCCACTACAGAAAACGTTTCAACTCCCACGTGACCTTTCGTATACCCGTCGTGCGTGGCAAAAATTTAGATATCGGCTCGGCTCATTCCTGCAACCCGCGGCGCGGCCCGGCACGGCACAGCGCGTCGCGTCGTGGCGTGGCGTGGCGTGGCGAGGCGGGCGGAGGAGCAGCGCGCTTGGATGTCCCTCTTTTCTCATGCTCATACATGTGGGGAAAGAACCTCCCTTATAAAGAGGTCCAACTCCCTCTAAACTAGCAATGTTGGACTAAACTTTAGTAGTATCCCTTGCCTTGCACAAATGGGCTAAGTGGGCCTCTAGGATCTATTAGGAATTTCTGAAATAGTTATTGGGCTGCCCAAAATAGACTAAATTCCAGCAATCCCCCACCAGATTCTAGAGGCACACAGAAATTTGCCTTTGGTTCCAAAACACTGTTTTATATACCGGTACTGCAGTGGAGACTGTTAAGTTGAACTTCCACCTAGAACTCTATGCTATACTAGTAGGCAACTTGAAAAGTGGACTGGGCCTTGAACTGCAAGTTTTCTGCGAATCTAGCTTCACATAAAGCCTTGACCGATACGTGGCTACCATGGGTCTTCCCCGCGGGTGGAGCTTATGCGTCATACTCCGTGACCTTTCATGAGTTTACTAGAGAGAACCCTACTCTCATAGATTGCGACGTTTGACAATCAGACTCACATAGGTGTGTTCTTCAAAAGATGTTCTGCTGGATAACATCTCTGCTTAACTGGGCCACTTAGAACACATTAAGATATACATCAACCTGCCATGCATATTAGGAGAGTATTGCATCTTCATGGAGTGGTATTGTGAATAGTAAGGATACACTCCTCTCAGTTGACCAACAGCTTGTCTTCCACATCAAATTCACGGGATCTCCAATCACAAAGAATAGGTTACCACTGTGAAAAACTCATATTGTGGGTCTCATACCCATCTCCCTTGATGCATTATCTATCAAATTACGTGATAGACCCTTAGTAAAAGGATCTGCCAGATTTTTTTACGTTTGGGTATAATCCAATGCAATAACTCCGGAGTTTTTCATTTTCCTGACAGACTTTAACCTTCTCTGAACGTGTCTTGATGACTTCATGTTATCCTTTGAGCTGCTCACTTTCGTGATCACAGTTTGATTGTCGCAGTTCATAAGGACTCCCGGTACAGGTTTCTCAACAACCGGCAAGTCATTCAAGAGCCGGCGAAGCCAATCTGCTTCGACCGTAGCTGTATCTAGTGCTATGAGTTCTGCTTCCATTGTTGACCTCGTTAAGATGGTATGCCTGCAAGACTTCCAAGAAACAGCGCCACCTCCATGAGTGAATACATATCCGCTCGTGGCCTTTATCTCATCAGCATCTCAGATCCAGTTTGAGTCACTATACCCTTCAAGCACCTTTGGGTGCCTGGTGTAGTGAATTCCATAATTCGCAGTGCCTTTCAAATAACGCAAAACTCTTTCTAGAGCTTTCCAATGCACATCTCCTGGTTTTGAGACAAACCGACTGAGTTTGCTAACAGCAAAAGAGATGTCAGGTCTTGTAGCACTGGCTAAGTACATAAGCGAGCCAATAATCTGAGAATATTTCAATTGATCTCTAGCAATTCTTTGATTCTTTCGAAGTAACACACTCGCATCATATGGTGTTGGAGAGGGCTTGCAGTCACTATAGCCAAAGCGACTCAAGATCTTTTCCACATAGTGAGATTGAAGCAATGTAATCCCACCATCATCGTCTCTCAACAACTTGATGTTCAGAATGACATCAGCCACTCCTAAATCCTTCATCTCAAAACAACGAGATCGGAAATCCTTGACCTCCTTAATAACATTCAGATTTGTTCCGAAAATCAGTATGTCATCAACATACAAGCAAAGGATAACTCCCTCGCCCCCACCATGGCGATAGTACACACATTTGTCAGCTTCGTTTACAACAAAGCCTGCAGCTGTTAAAGTTCTTTCAAACTTCTCATGCCACTATTTGTGTGCTTGCTTGAGTCCATACAAAGACTTCTGCAACTTGCACACTTTTCCTTCCTGACCATCTAGTACAAACCCATCTAGTTGTTCCATATAAATTTCCTCGTCCAACTCTCCATTTAGGAAAGCAGTCTTAACATCCATTTGATGAACGAGAAGACCATGCAAGGCAGCTAGTGAAAGTAGAACTCGAATAGTGGTCAGTCGAGCCACAGGTGAGTAAGTATCAAAGAAGTCTTCACCTTCCTTTTGGGTATAACCCTTAGCCACGAGCCGAGCCTTGTACTTTTCAAGAGTACCATTAGGCCTAAGCTTCTTCTTGAATCCCCATTTACATCCTATAGGTTTGCACCCATAAGGATGATCAGCTATCTCCCAAGTTTCATTCGCCAAGATGGAATCCATCTCGCTACGAACCGCTTCCTTCCAGTAGTCAGCATCTTCAGATGCATAAGCCACTGAAATAGAACTGGGAGTGTCATCTATGAGATACACAAGAAAATCATCACCAAAGGACTTTGCAGTCCTCTGTCTCTTGCTCCTAGTAGGAACTTCATTATTCTCCTCCATAGGGCTTTCAAAGTGTTCCATCGAAATGGCAGGTTTGGTAATTGTAATTGGTTCCTGATTCGATGAACTAGGTATCTCCTGATTAGATGAGGTAGCCATATCCTTCATGGGAAAGATATCTTCAATGAAAGTCACATCATTCGACTCCATGATCATTCCGACATGCATGTCAGGTACCTCAGATTTTACAACCAAGAATCTATAGCCAATGCTATGAAAAGCATATCCCAGGAAAACACAATCCACAGTCTTTGGTCCAAGCTTCTGCTTCTTTGGAATTGGAACATTGACTTTCACCAAACAACCCCATGTTCGTAGATAAGAGAGTTTTAACCTTTTCTTCTCCCATTCCTCGAATGGATTTATCTCTTTGTTCTTTATGGGAACTCGGTTTAGGACATGACATGCAGTCAAAATCGCCTCCCCCTACCATGCCTTGGAGAGACCCGATGTGTCTAACATGGCGTTAACCAAATCTGTTAGAGTACGGTTCTTTCTTTCAGCCGCCCCATTTGACTGAGGTAAATAGGGAGGCGTCCTCTCATGGATTATACCATTTTCCGCACAAAAAGCATCAAATTCATTGGAAAAATACTCTCCACCACGGTCGGACCTAAGGCGCTTGATTTTTCGATCAAGTTGGTTTTCCACTTCAGCTTTATAGATCTTGAAAAAGTTCAAAGCCTCATCCTTAGATTTCATAAGATACACACGACAGTATCTAGTGGAGTCGTCAATTAACGTCCTGAAATATTTTTTTCCACCTTTTGTCAAAACACCATTCATTTCACATAGATCTGAATGTATGAGTTCTAGTGGTGCAAGATTTCTCGTTTCCGCAGCCACATGAGACTTACGAGGTTGCTTAGCTTGCACACACACTTGACACTTGGATCCCTTGATAGTGGTGAAACTAGGGATTAAGTTCAATTTCGCTAGTTGCGACATGCAACCAAAGTTAACATGACAAAGACGTGAATGCCAGACATTTGATTCACTATTGTTGCAAATATGATTAATAACTATATTGCAAACGTCTGATAAGGATAAACGAAATAGGCCTCCTGACTCATAGCCTTTACCAACAAAGGTTCCATACTTGCATATTACAAATTTATTTGACTCAAAGACTAGCTTGTAGCCATCTCTACACAGAAGAGATCCGCTAACAAGATTTTTATTGACGGAGGGGACATAATGCACGTTCTTCAGCCGCACGATCTTCCCCGAAGTAAACTTCAGACCGACCGCACCAACACCACGAACAGAAGCACTTGAACCATTGCCCATCAGCACGGTTGAAGTCCCCGCGGTCTGATAAGACAAAACATGGAAATTTCAACCAATCAGGAGAATGACATACTGAAAGAATAGTGGGAAATATACCATACCCATCATCCTTCATGTCAGTGTCTCCAATGACAACATTAGCGGTCTTGCTGCCTTCCCCAGGGTGATGGTTGTCATAGCGATTAGGGCAACTAGGAGCCCAAGGATCAGGATCCCACACACATGACAAGCACCTTTCTTCTTGTCATTCTTCTTCTTGAAGTTCGTGTGTTGCACAGCCTTCTTCTTCCCATCAAACTTTGCTTTACCATCAAACTTGTGGGGCTGGAAGTTCTTCTTCTGTACCAGATTGGCACTAAATCCTCCCTCAATACCTCGAGCACGTGTATCCTTTGCTCTCGCCTTTTCTTCCACATCAAGGGTACCAATGAGATCCGGAATGGAAAACTCGTGTCTCTTATGCTTCAGTAAGGTAGCAAAGTTCCTCCATGAAGGAGGAAGCTTAGTGATGATACCTCCAGCAACAAACTTGTCCGGTAGCATACAGTTCAAGTGCTCAAGTTCTCTAGCAAATGACTGTATCTCATGAGCTTGCTCAACCACCGAGCGCTCTTCAGTCATCCTGTAATCATAGAATTGCTCTATGATGTACAACTCAGTGCCAGCATCCGAGACACCAAACTTGGCCTCGAGTGCATCCCACATATCTTTTCCATTATCAATTGACGTATAAGCATCAACTATGTTCTCACCAAGAACACTTAAGAGAGCAGCTTTAAACAGAGTATCCATTTTCTGAAAAGCTTGTGCCTGTTGAGCATCAAGCTCTCCTTCAGGTTTGCCGAGAGTGGCGTCATAGCAACTCATGGTTTGAAACCATAAGACTGCTCTCACGCGCCACCTCTTATAGTGGATACCCTAAAACATAGGAGGTCTCATGGAAGCAGCAAAACCACTTGGTGTAAATTGCCTATGATAAGGTTTTTGGATTGTTGGAAATATGAGCAATTTAACAAATAATTTTGCTAACGGAAATACTAGATAAAGCATGACTAATATAGCAAATATAAAGCAAGTCATGCAATCTGACAGAGAGAAGGTAAACATCGTGTGCATATATGAAGTTGAGTTAAACAAATCTAGAACAGACACTAGATAAAGTTGCTTATACGACATAGAACCTAGCATACGTAGGGCAGAAACTAGAGCCAAGAACTGTAGTAGGACTTCTAACAGAAAGGAGAAGAGCACGTACGGCACAACAGCAGTAGAAGCGCTGGACTTGGGGTCGGTATCCTAGCCTGCCATGTCATCAAGGAGGTCATGGACGTCGGGGAAGAAATCGTCGTCGGGGAAGTAGTCGTCGGCGACCGGATCGTCCGTGATGAAGCAGCCAGTAGTCGCACTAAACGCTCCCCAAAAACCTTATCACCCTTCTCCCGTACAGGACTCAAAAGGTGCGGTCTCGGAGGCCTACTGTCCCGACCTGCGGAGCACACTGCAAGACGGGATGGGGAAGAACGTAGTAGCAACGCAGTGCTCGAAACTCTATGGCGAGAGGAAGCGGAGCTTCTGTTGTGTCTCACGTGACCTTTCGTATACCCGTCGTGCGTGGCAAAAATTTAGACATCGGCTCGGCTCATTCTCGCAACCCGCGGCGCGTCGTGACGAGGCGAGGCTTGGCGTGGCGGGGTGGGCGGAGGAGGAGCGCGCGTGGATGTCCCTCTTGTTCTCATGCTCATCCATGTGGGGAAAGAACCTCCCTTATAAAGAGGTCCAACTACCTCTAAACTAGCAATGTGGGACTAAACTTTAGTAGTATCCCTTGCCTTGCACAAATGGGCTAAGTGGGCCTCTAGGATTTATTAGGAATTTCTGAAATAGTTATTGGGCTGCCCAAAATAGACTAAATTCCAGCAGTCACTCGGCCCTGCAACTAACAAACTAATGCATGCACTAAACTGCCTAACTAATAGTCCACCAAATCACTTGGCTATGACTCCATCATGCGGGCTGTCCTTCTCCCTCCTCTATGCACCATGTCGCTTCACACGACGGTACTGCATCGCACAGCACCACACCATCTCGCCACACACACTGCATCTCATAGCGGCATCTCGCCTTCGACAATGATAGACGAAGCTTCAATAGCCTGCCAAATCCTAGAACCTGAACTACTTGCAGATGACCTAGAGAATGCAGATACAAAATCAAGATTTAAAGCAAACAAGAGATCAGGAGTCAACCGATGGTTCTAGGGTATTAATAAACAAACAAGAAGATTGACTTGTTGAGCAATTTTACCACATCTTCTTGCTTCCCTTTACAACACTTGAACTTGACGGACTTCTATTCAGGTGGATGAACACACGAATGAAGGACTTGTTGACAAGTTTGTGTAGGTTAACGGTATGTTAGAAGATGGTGTAATAAATAGATGCTTTTGGTGATCTTAGGGCATATTTCTAGCCAATCCATTATAACCGGTCGAAGAAGTAAAACCAAGTTTTACTAAATGCATCAAATGTTACACAAAATACATACAAACTTAGTTCAATAAATTAATCAATTAAAGCGAGAACAAACATTCAAATGTAATAAAGAGTGAATCAATTAAGACATGTAAAACAAGTACTAGTCCAATATTAATTAATAACCTGCACAAAATTACAACCGTAGACATAAAAAGTGAATATGATGAGTCATGTATTGATAACGTGCACAACATTACTACCCTTGACATAAAAGGAGAATTTGATGAGTTGGATCAGCTTGCCGTCTTGCCATCATACTATACAATACTTCAAGCTAGTTTAGAAAAGAATAAGAGTCAAGAATGAACATTAGAACAACACGACCTGTCTTTAACAACATGCACAAGGATACAAATTTAGTCCCCCGCAAGCTATGAAGATCTGGTTATGTCTAACAACTTGTACAACATGATAAACTTAGATCCGAAAGGAATGCAATCCAGATAATTGTTTGACATGTAAAGTCGATAAGATGAGTCAGTGCCAATTATTAGGTATTCGTCACTCTTAGATGATATGTACAATAAAAAGGCAACTTTGATGACCACTCCGAAACTATGTTTGTATGTAGTGCCACCAAACACAACACACCAAATAACCAGTTTGATAAGCATCGAATCATTTAAAGAAAGGAAAGCAATAATGAAAAGAAACCTAACCTAGGTAGCTATAAAAAGCCTACAATATGTAGACTCCATACCATCATCCATCCTTCACACAACTAGAGCACAAGCATCAAATCCAAGTAAGTAGTATTTAACGCAAATCCACCATGAAGACCTTACTCATCCTGACAATCCTTGCAATGGCGACAACAATCGCCACTGCCAATATGCAGGTCGACCCTAGCAGCCAAGTACAATGGCCACAAGAACAACCATTCCCCCAGCCCCAACAACCATTCTCCCAGCAACCCCAACAAACATTTCCCCAACCCCAACAAACATTCCCCAATCAACCACAACAAGCATTTCCCCAACCTCAACAAACATTCCCCCATCGACCACAACAACAATTTCCCCAACCGCAACAACCACAACAACCATTTCCCCAGCCCCAGCAACCACAACGACAATTTCCCCAGTCCCAACAACCCCAACTACCATTTCCCGAACAACCACAACAACGATTCCCACAGCCTCAACAACCCCAACAACTATTTCCCCAGTCACAACAACCACAAGAACCTTTTCCCCAGCCCCAACAACAATTCCCGCAGCCCCAACAACCACAACAATCATTGCCCCAACAACAACAACCGATGATTCAGTCATTTCTACAACAACAGATGAACCCCTGCAAGAATTTCCTCTTGCAGCAATGCAACCCTGTGTCATTGGTGTCATCTCTCGTGTCAATAATCTTGCCACAAAGTGATTGCCAGGTGATGCGGCAACAATGTTGCCAACAACTAGCACAGATTCCTCAACGGCTCCAGTGCGCAGCCATCCACAGCGTCGCGCATTCCATCATACAGCAAGAACAACAACAAGGCGTGCAAATCCTGCGGCCACTATTTCAGATCATCCAGGGTCTGGGCATCATCCAACCTAAACAACCAGCTCAATTGGAGGGGACCAGGTCATTGGTATTGAAAACTCTTCCAACCATGTGCAACGTGTATGTCCCACTTGACTGCTCCACCGTCAACGTACCATATGCCAGCATAGTCGCCGGTATTGGTGGACAGTGAAAAATGCAGGAGTTATGCTAATAGGTAGATGAATCATCGTTGCTTAGCTTATGCACCAATCGTTGTAACGATGACAAATAAAGTGGCGTGCACCATCATGTGTGACCCCGACCTGTGCTAGTTCAAGCTTGGGAATAAAAGACAAATAAAGTTCTTGTGTGCTAGCATTGCTTGTCACTGTTCCATTCACTTCTTATTTCCATGTTCGTCCCTAACTGCAGTACTAGCCTTACACATCAATATCTACCTGCTTGTCTTGGTAGGTTACTATTTAATCTACCGATTAATGGTCGGCCTATCAATCCAATTACTAGGACGATTAATATTAGTTAATGCTCCCAAGCCGACCGGGCAGCTATTAGTTACTGATTTCCTGAACATTGCACACAATAATAATTCAACGTATTTCAATGTCTAGAAGTAAAAGGGCCATTTTAGCAGCAAAATAATCGCCTGGTTGGAAGCCATCCAGCATTCTAAATGTTAATTTGGATACTTTTGCTTTGGTGCAATTTTAAGTTTCGTTGCACCGAAGCATTTGTCAAAAGAATTTTTTTAGGGGACTCCAAGGATGTGAAAATCAAGCTAAATTCCCACACGGTAAAAGATAAACCATGCGGTGACTAAGAGCAAATATTGAGTCACAATAGTAAGTGCCAAACATGCAATTAGACTCTTGATATGGTTTTATGCAGGGATGGAAACAATTTAAGGATAACAACAAAGCTTATGTAGCATTAGTTCTAATTGATTGTAGAAATTTCTTTTACCTGTAGAATAACTCAGTTATCATCTCTTTAAACATGCATTGTGATATTGACTTATCTCAATCTACGAACACAAAGCAAATATTAAATTTGCAGCTATGGACTCCAAACATATGAGAAATCAGTCTGTGCAGAAGTTCCTTAAAGGGATATGTTCTGAATCAAGGAAATATTGAACAAATCTAGATTAGAAGATCATACAAGGAAGAACTGGAACGGGAAAAAACTAGTGTTTTATCCAGCCTCCGTGATACGTCTCAAGCGTATCTATAATTTTTTATTGTTCCATGCTGTTACATTATCATTCTTGGATGTTTTACAACCATTTTATAGGAACTTTATAACTTTTTTTGGTGCTAACCTATTGACATAGTGTCCACTGTCAGTTGTTGTTTTTTGCTTGTTTTTTACTTCGCAGAAAACCAATACCAAACAGAGTTCAAACACGGCGAAACTTTTTGGTGGTTTTTTCTGGAACAGAAGACACAGGTTGCCCCAACGAAGTACCAGAGGAGGGCTTCGAGGGGAGCAAAACCACCTGGGTGTGCCTGGGGGCCCAGGTGCACCCTGGTCGGTTGTGCCCACCTCGGCAGCCTCCCGCACTTCCTCTTTGATCTATAAATACCCTGAAAATCCAAAAACCCTAGGGGAGTTGACGAAACAGAATTCCAGCCGCCAAAAGTTCCAGAAACCACAGATCCAATCTAGACACCATCACGGAGGGGTTCACCATCATCATTGGTGCCTCTCCCATGATGCGTGAGTAGTTCATTTTAGACCTACGGGTCCATAGTTAGTAGCAATTATTGTCATCAAGGAATACAAACGCGATACAAAAATAATCATTTGCAGAAAAATTAGGAAAAACTTCTTTCAAATAGTCCGCTTGGCTTCTCGGTTTCATTTGATATTTGTCCCATCGTGGGACATTCATTAGACATGTTGTCCATAGGTTGCTTTTCTTCTTGGTTGCAGTTGGTCTTTGCTCCTCAACTAGTACTTATTCATGATAGCGCCCTTCGGGTATAATTCCTAGAACGAGTGATTGGTAAGCACGCTGCCCATAACTTGCTTAACTTCCTGCTGCAGTTGGTCTTTCAGTGAATAGCGCAACGTGTCATATAGTAGCTATAATAATGGATAGATGGATCAATCCATGCAACAATTACAAATGACTTGTTGTGGACCATCATATGTGTGAACCAAACCGGTACTAGTCTACACTTGGTCTTTATAACTTTGCTTCTCATAATTCCATTCATGGCATAATTGGATGTTCATTCCAAATACATGCATTTTTT
The DNA here is from genome assembly GCA_032464435.1 of Aegilops umbellulata. Taxonomy (NCBI): domain Eukaryota; kingdom Viridiplantae; phylum Streptophyta; class Magnoliopsida; order Poales; family Poaceae; genus Aegilops; species Aegilops umbellulata. The sequence continues at coordinate 10,260,358 of CP136054.1, forward strand.
CATCACAATTAACATAAAGTGCTCAATTATTATGCTATTTCAGCCATCATTGCGCAATTTTCTCTCTAGTTCCTTTATATTTGCAATGTTGCACCTGTGAGAGGATCAAAAAGTTTGCAGGGGCAGAAATTACGGCTTTGTGAGACAAAACACTGTTCTACAACGAAGAAAAATAAAGGAAAGGTGTTTCGAGAAAAATAGGCCAAATGCCAGAAGATTACCACAGGGATGGCCTATAGGGCCCATGTGTCCCTATCGCACACCTTGGGCCTAGGGAATGGCCCCATGACACACAGGGAACAAAAGCAAAGGTTTTTATAATCAGAAGTCAAAATTATGATGGGAAAAAAGCAAAGACCGTCAAGTAAAAAATAAGTTATGCAATGGAGATCAAGTCAAAACACCAACAGGAGTCCAAACCAAGTAGAATATCAAGATTTATTATCTGCATTAATCAATTATGCAACTAATAATGAAAAAAAGATCGTAAGTCCAGCCCTAAACCACGGTTCAGCGGGTGTGAGAACGGGAGTGAGAAGCATACCGACTGAAGGAAATATTCCCTAGAGGCAATAATAAGTTGTTATTTATACTTCCTTATATCATGATAAATGTTTATTATTCATGCTAGAATTGTATTAACCGGAAACTTGATACGTGTGTGAATACTTAGACAAAACAAAGTGTCCCTAGTATGCCTACATGACTAGCTCATTAATAAAAGATGGTTAAGTTTCCTGACCATATACATGTGTTGTCATTTGATGAACAGGATCAGATCACTAGGAGAATGATGTGATGGACTAGACCCATACGTTAGCTTAGCATAATGATCGTTAAGTTTTATTGCTACTTCTTTCTTCATGACTTATACATATTCCTCTGACTATGAGATTATGCCACTCCCGAATACCGGAGGAACACCTTGTGTGCTATCAAACGTCACAACATAACTGGGTGATTATAAAGATGCTCTACAGGTGTCTCCGAAGGTGTTTGTTGAGTTGGCATAGATCAAGATTAGGATTTGTCACTCCGTGTATCGGAGAGGTATCTCTGGGATCTCTCGGTAATGCACAACACTATAAGCCTTGCAAGCAATGTGACTAATGAGTTAGTTGCGGGATGATGTATTACGGAACGAGTAAAGAGACTTGCCTGTAACGAGATTGAACTAGGTATGACGATATCGACGATCGAATCTCGGGCAAGTAGAATATGGCCGATAAAGATCTTCGTAGAATATGTAGGAGCCAATATGAGCATCCAGGTTCCGCTATTGGTTATTGAACAGAGATGTGTCTCGGTCATGTCTACATAGTTCTCGAACCCGTAGGGTTCGCACGCTTAACGTTCAATGACGATTTGTATTATGAGTTATGTATTTTGGTGACTGATGTTTGTTCGGAGTCTCAGATGAGATCACGAACATGACGAGGAGTCTCGAAATGGTCGAGAGGTAAAGATTCATATATTGGAAGGTTATATACGGACACCGGAATGGTTCCAAAGAAGATCGGAGATTTTTTGGAGTACCGGGAGGTTACCGGAACCCCCGGGAAGTTAATGGGCCTCATGGGCAATGGTAGAGAAGAGGAGGCAGGCCACGGGAGGTGGCGCGCGCCTCCCCCTTGCCCAAACCGAATTGGACAAGGGGTGGGGGCGCGACCCCCCTTTACTTCTCCTTCTCCCCCCTTCCCCCTTTCCCCTCTCCGTTGGAAGGAAGGAGGGGGGGCGAATCCTACTAGGAACGGAGTCCAAGTAGGACTCCCCCTTCTTGGCGCCTGGTACGTATCCAATGTATCTATAATTTTTGATTGCTCCATGCTATATTATCTATTGTTTTGGACATTATTGGGCTTTATTTTCCACTTTTATATTATTTTTGGGACTAACCTATTATCAAGAGGCCCAGCCCAGAATTGCTGTTTTTTGCCTATTTCAGAGTTTCGAAGAAAAGGAATATCAAACGGAGTCCAAACGGAATGAAACCTTTGGGAACATGAGTTTTAGGAAGAATATGATCCAGGAGACTTGGACCCCACGTCAAGAAACAAAGGAGGAGTCCACGAGGTAGGGGGCAAGCCTACCCCCCTAGGGCGCGCCCTCCACCCTCGTGGGCCCCCTTTTGCTCCACCGACGTACTCCTTCCTCCTATATATACCTACGTACCCCCAAACGATCAGATACGTAGCCAAAAACCTAATTCCACCGCCGCAACCTTCTGTACCACGAGATCCCATCTTGGGGCCTGTTCCGGAGCTCCGCCAGAGGGAGTATCCACCACGGCGGGCTTCTACATCATCATAGCCTCTCTGATGAAGTGTGAGTAGTTTACCTCGGACCTTCGGGTCCATAGTTAGTAGCTAGATGGTTTCTTCTCTCTTTTTGGATCTCAATACAATGGTATCCCCCTCTCTCGTGGAGATCTATTCGATGTAATCTTCTTTTTGTGGTGTGTTTGTTGAGACCGATGAATTGTGGGTTTATGATCAAGATTATCTATGAACAGTATTTGAATCTTCTCTGAATTCTTTTATGTACGATTGGTTATCTTTGCAAGTCTCTTCGAATTATCTGTTTTGTTTGGCCTACTAGATTGGTTTTTCTTGCAATGGGAGAAGTGCTTAGCTTTGGGTTCAATCTTGCGGTGTCCTTTCCCAGTGACCGCAGGGGCAACAAGGCACGTATTGTATTGTTGCCATCGAGGATAACAAGATGGGGTTTTTATCATATTGTATGAATTTATCCCTCTACATCATGTCATCTTGCTTCAGGCGTTACTCTGTTTTCTTCAACTTAATACTCTAGATGCATGCTGGATAGCACTCGATGAGTGGAGTAATAGTAGTAGATGCAGGCAGGAGTCGGTCTACTTGTCTCGGACGTGATGCCTATATACATGATCATACCTAGATACTCTCATAACTATGCTCAATTCTGTCAATTGCTCAACAGTAATTCGTTCACCCACCGTAGAATACTTATGCTCTTGAGAGAAGCCACTAGTGAATCCTATGGCCCCCGGGTCTATCTCCATCATATTAATCTTCCATCACTTTATTTATTGCCTTTGCTTTTTACTTTTCTTTTATTTTACTTTTCATCTTTATCATCAAAATACAAAAAAATTATCTATCGTTTCTATCAGATCTCACTCTCATAAGTGGCCGTGAAGGGATTGACAACCCCTAATCGCGTTGGTTGCGAGGAGTAATTTGCTTTTGTAGGTACGAGGGACTCGCGCGTGTAGCCTCCTACTGGATTGATACCTTGGTTCTCAAAAACTGATGGAAATACTTCCGCTACTTTGCTGCATCATCCTTTCCTCTTCAAGGAAATCCAACGCGGTGCTCAAGAGGTAGCAAGATGAATTTCTGGCACCGTTTCCGGGGAGGCTTACGCAAAAGTCAAGTCAAGATTTGGACTCCTGACAACGAGCCATCTCTGGCGTCGTTTGTCTATGCAAAAATCAACATACCAAGTACCCATCACAATCCCTTATCTCCCGCATTACAATATTCGCCATTTGCCTCTCGTTTTCCTCTCCCCCACTTAACACTTTCCATTTTATTCGCCCTCTCTTATCCGTTCGCTTCTTTTCGCACGCTTTTCCCTCGCCATGTCGGAACCAAAAAGAATTAGGGGATCTCTCCCAAGTTCTATTGATTTAGACAATCCTGCTATCTTATCTAAACTAATAAATAAAAATACTATGGAAAAACCTACCGGAATTATCAATGAAAACCTTAGCAATTTTGATGAAGAAGATTCTCGAATATTTCGTTATTTACTTGATGAATCTTTGAAAGATGCTTGGTATAGGCTATTAAGGATTCGTTCTAGCTATGTACCTCAATACCAAATTGAAGTTTACTTAAAAAGCTTTTATGTTGGGTTGCCCGTTTCATTCAAACAAGTCTTGGATTCTATTTTTGAAGAGGGTTTTCTTGAAGGGGACCCCATAGACACCTATGAAAAGATGAAAACTATATTTGGGCACCCCATTAACGAGAAAGTTGAAATCACATCTCTTTTGCATTCCTACCAGAACGAATCTATCAAAAGATAAAAGCTAGCCTAGATGCCAATTTCCGCAGCATACTTAATCTTTCTTCTACCATTAATGGCCATGTACTTTGTCAAAATAGAAGGATTAATTCCATAGATAGCAAGTTTGCTCTCTTCTTCCCTACAGCCAAAAGATGGCAATACCTAGATCTATCCTTGGTTTTATGCCTAGCTAGGGGCGTTAAACGATAGCGCTTGTTGGGAGGCAACCCAATTGTATTATGAGTTTTTTTTCTTTTTCTTCTGTTTAGTAATGAATAAATCTTAGATCTAGCCTCTGGTTAGATTTTTTTATGTTTTAATTAGTGTTTGTGCAAAGTTAAACCTATAGGATCTTCTTGGATGATAGTTATTTGATCTTGCTGTAATTTCCAGAAACTTTCTGTTTACAAAAACAATTGTTAAAAATACCAGAACGTGATAAAATAGTGATTCCAATTGCTGCTGATAAATAAACAAATTGCTTAGGTCTTCCTATTTTGGCTGAATTTTTGGAGTACAGAAGTTTGGGTTAGTTACAGATTACTACAGACTGTTCCGTTTTTGATAGATTCTGTTTTTCGCGTGTTGTTCGCTTATTTTGATGAATCTATGGCTAGTAAAATAGTTTATAAACCATAGAGAAGTTGGAATACAGTAGGTTTAACACCAATATAAATAAAGAATGAGTTCATTACAGTACCTTGAAGTGGTCTTTTGTTTTCTTTCGCTAACAGAGCTCACAAGATTTCTGTTGAGTTTTGTGTTGTGAAGTTTTCAAGTTTTGGGTGAAAGATTTTTTATGGATCATGGAACAAGGAGTGGCAAGAGCTAAAGCTTGGGTATGCCCATGGCACTCCGAAGATAATCTAAGGACACCAAAAAGTCAAAGCTTGGGGATGCCCTGGAAGGCATCCCCTCTTTCGTCTACTTTCATCGGTAAGTTTACTTGGTGCTATATTTTTATTCACCACATGATATGTGTTTTGCTTGGAGCGTCTTGTATGATTTGAGTCTTTGATTTTTTTAGTCTACAGCAATCATCCTTGCCGTACACACATTTTTACAGAACCATAAATGATTTGGAAGTTGTTAGAATACTCTATGTGCTTCACTTATATCTTTTGAGCTATATAATTTTGCGCTAGTGCTTCACTTATATCTTTTAGAGCACGGTGTTGGATTTGTTTTATAGAAACTATTGATATTTCATGCTTCACTTAGATTATTTTGAGAGTCCTAAATAGCATGGTAATTTGCTAAAATAATCCTAATATGCTTGGTATTCAAGATTTGTAAAACTTTCTTTTGAGTGTGTTGAATACTAAGAAAAGTTTAATGCTTGATAATTGTTTTGAGATATAAAGATGGTGATATTAGAGTCATGCTAGTTGAGTAGTTGTGAATTTGAGAAATACTTGTGTTAAAGTTTGTGATTCCCGTAGCATGCACGTATGGTGAACCGTTATGTGATGAAGTCGGAGCATGATTTATTTATTGATTGTCTTCCTTATGAGTGGCGTTCGGGGACGAGCGATGGTCTTTTCCTACCAATCTATCCCGCTAGGAGCATGCGCGTAATACTTTGCTTTGATAACTCGTAAATTTTTGCAATAAGTATATGAGTTCTTTATGACTAATGTTGAATCCGTGGATTATACGCACTTTTTTTCCGTCCACCATTGCTAGCCTCTCTAATACCGCGCACTTTTCGCCGGTATCATACACCCACCATAAACCTTCCTCAAAACAGTCGCCATACCTACCTATCATGGCATTTCCATAGCCATTCTGATATATATTTCCATGCAACTTTCCACCGTTCTGTTTATTATGACACGCTCCATCATTGTCCTATTGCTTAGCATGATCATGTAGTTGACAACGTATTTGTGGCAAATCCACCGTTCATAATTCTTTCATACATGTCACTCTTGATTCATTGCATATCCGGGTACACCGCCGGAGGCATTCACATAGAGTCATATATTGTTCTAAGTATCGAGTTGTAATTGATGAGTTGTAAGAAAATGAAAGTTTGATGATCTTCATTATTAGAGCATTGTCCCAAGTGAGGAAAGGATGATGGATACTGTGATTCCCCCACAAGTCGGGATGAGACTCCGGACCAAAAAAAGAGGCAAAAAAAAAGAGAAAGGGCCCAAATAAAAATGAGATAAAAAGAGAGAAGGGACAATGTTACTTTCATAAACTAGTGGGAATTTTTCATTATAGAACTTGCCTTGTATATTCCAATGATGGGCTTCCTCAAAATGCCCTAGGTCTTGTGAGCAAGCGAGTTGGATGCACACCCACTTAGTTTCTTTTGTTGAGCTTTCATATACTTATAGCTCTAGTGCATCCGTTGCATGGCAATCCCTACTCACTCACATTGATATCTACTGATGGGCATCTCCATAGCCCGTTGATATGCCTAGTTGATGTGAGACTATCTTCCCCGTTTTGTCTTCTCCACAACCACCATTCTATTCCACATATAGTGCTATATCCATGCCTCACGCTCATGTATTGCGTGAAGATTGAAAAAGTTTTGAGAATGTCAAAAGTATGAAACAATTGCTTGGCTTGTCATCGGGGTTGTGCATGATTTAAAAACTTTGTGGGGGGAAGATAGAGCATAGCCAGACTATATGATTTTGTAGGGATTACTTCCTTTGGCCATGTTATTTTGACAAGACATGATTGCTTTGTTAGTATGCTTGAAGTATTATTATTTTTATGTCAATATGAACTTTTCTCTTGAATCTTTCGAATCTGAATATTCACACCACAATTAAGAAGAATTACATTGAAATTATGCCAAGTAGCACTCCGCATCAAAAATTCTGTTTTTATCATTTAGCTACTCGAGGACGAGCAGGAATTAAGCTTGGGGATTGCCTGATACGTCTCCAACGTATCTATAATTTTTGATTGCTCCATGCTATATTATCTACTGTTTTGGACATTATTGGGCTTTATTTTCCACTTTTATATTATTTTTGGCACTAGCCTACTAACTGGAGGCCCAACCCAGAATTGCTGTTTTTTTGCCTATTTAGAAGTTTCGAAGAAACGGAACATCAAACGGAGTCCAAACAGAATGAAACTTCCGGGAACGTGATTTTTAGGAAGAATATGATCCAGGAGACTTGGACCCTACGTCAAGAAACAAAAGAGGAGGCCACGAGGTAGGGGGGCGCGCCTACCCGTCCAGGGTGCGCCCTCGTCCCTCTTGGTCCCCCTGTTGCTCCATGATGTCTACTAGACAACCTTCTTCTTGTAGACGTTGTTGGGCCTGCAAGTGCACATGTTTGTAGGACTGTAGCAAATTTCCCTCAAGTGGATGACCTAAGGTTACCATGGGTGTATTTGCAATGTTTTCTTTCGATTAAATTTCTTGATTTTAAAATGAAAGAGCACTTGCGGTTCCCAATTGGACCGTTTGAATGCATTATAAGCTCTCTTTTTTTGTAATTTTTGTTGTTGCGATCCACATTCTGGCAATGATAAGAAAGTAACGATACCAATATGTGCCACTTGTTAGTATGTTAGTCATCTTACCAATACCTGATACATGTAATGTTTTGTGATACATTTCAACAAAATAGCCAGTAATGGAGTCAGTGGCGAGTGTTGCTCTAAGCCTTGGTTCAACTACAGCTATAGGAGTTGAAGACGACGCCAATAGCTTTTCTGTGGTAATTCCCTTGTTGTATTCATCATGTGTGTCCCACCAATCTTATCATTTGACTGATTTATTTCTCAATTTGCTAGGGCGTAGTTCAGTTGGTTAGAAATCATGGAGACAACTACCACACGCCAAAAAGAACAAGTAGCCTTCCGTTCTATGTAAGTAACTTTTATTTTCAATGCTCGCTTCATGAGATTCACTTTATGAACTAAACCAGTTTATTATTGCTCTTATACAGGGTTGAACTTATGAGCCTGAGTGTGATGATAACTTACATCCCATGATTGGCATGCAGTTTGATACCTGGGAAGATGGTATGGCATTCTACAAATCATATGCCCATGAGGTTGGGTTTTCGGTTCGCACGTCCACAACACATAAAGATGATCATGGTGTAGTGCTCTGGAAGAGGTTTGTTTAGGCTGATTATCAAATTAGGATATGTACTGTAAAAACTCCAGAAAATTTGATAGGATCATTTATAAATTTATGTTCACCACTGTCTGACTCAAACATTATGTACATACATCTGATATAATATATTTTACAAGGATAGCTTTGTTCTACACAACTATCTTTAATAGAAGGCCCACTGTGCTCTGTTTTGACGTTCTCCGACTATTGTATCTCGCTTTTGTATGTCCAAACATAAATCAATCGCTTTACTAGAAGAGATGCATTACAACACAAAAATTTTCAAATTCCAATATATCCTAGCTTAGGCAATAGCTTGAGCGCCATCCAGCTCCAATCATCATCTGAAGATACCTTGGCCTGCAGAACAAGGAAAAGTGGATGCAACTTCAACACTAGCTTGTACACCAATTTATTTTTCTCTAGAGATGAGCTTGCAGCTGAACATGCAGACAAGAATACCTGAAAAATAGGAGCATCAACTATTTTCAGGTGCATATCCAAGATGAAAGGTCAACAAAATTATCTAGTTGGATAAAGTTTACATTATGCTAAAGGCCATGTGAACGATACAGCTTAAGATTTGCATGCCAGATCATGGCTCTTACTCCTAAAACCATTGGCAAGTGCTGATAACAAAATATAAATGTACTTACTTGATGCCATTAAAAAAGGATTTGTGTACAAGATTTTGATCTTAATGCCTGTTCTTCGCAAAGATAGGACATCGTTAGCGCTGCCGCATGGCATCACACTTTCTTGCAGTTAAGAATCATCAAATCAAAATAAAAGTGTATATCTATAATTAAAGTTCTCACACACACTACAATTCCATGTATCATGATTCATTGAATTGGTAAGATCACTCCAGGTATGTATGCTAGATCAGTATTGTTGATTTTGAAGTACTGTTAGAGTGTGGATTTGCAAAAGAAAATAAATCATGAACAAGATAATGGATTAGTAATGCTTTCAGAAATTTCAGTTGGACATCAAAAGTGTAGTTTCATTTTGATGGACCACACGACTTCAGCGACAAACACCAATTCCCGGCGAATATGAAGATGCCCTATCAACAGTTTCCGCAAGATACCCCGGTTTTCTTAGGCGGAGACTTCAACCTGATTGCACAAGCGCCTGATAAAAGCAACAACAACATCAGCCGAAGAGGCATAACAATGGTTAGAGGATTCGTCAATGATCTGCAACTCAAAGATATGTATTCGGAATGTTGGCGCTCCACACAGGTACCGATGGCTAGGGGACCTTCTCGGGAAGCCTGTGGGATGATCCAGCACCCCGAGATCAAGAAGGATGGGAGTGACGGTATCATCAAGCACAAAGGTGCAACTCATCACGAAAGATTACGTAGAGCGCATGGGAGAGGACTTGAAGAAAGTCCTCGTTCTAGTGGTGAAGCACGAACAGGGTGTACGGACTACATAGACCCCGAGAAGGCGGACATCCACATTAAGGCACTTAGACGTGTCTAGTTCTAGAAAATACGTGAGAAGGTCGGCATCATTGACATCAAGCTTCTTCGACAAGGTTGAGGGGGAGATTGTTGAGTCAACCTTGGTCTAAGGATGCATGCACCAGCAGCAGCAGAAAATTACTTACCTAAGAAGTAAGTAAGAAGTTTGGCAGGTCAGCAACACTTGCGTTGCTTAGCAGTTCAAGCAAACTAACTAGATAATGTTGAGCTGTACCTAGTATCTAGGCTTGTACATGTATGTGATGAGGTGGGCAGTAGTAGAAATATCTCAGCTGCCATAGTCGGTTGAAGCACCAATAAAAGGACCTGAGTCCCTTTGCTGTAAGGCTAGTCATAGTGGAGAGTAACTTAGATTAGTAACATGCATATGTTACTACTCTATGTTACTATCCTTATAGTGGGAAGTGTCATATGTGTAGTAACATACACATGTTCATTTATTGTTTTGTAGACTCATTTTGCGTTGGAAAGCGCTATGTGATAGTAATATATTAGGTTACTCTATTTGCCTCTCCCCTCATTAACTACTTGCCAAATCAACATTTTTTTCTTATGTGGCATCTATGTTACTACCTATATTACTCCCACTATGACCAGCCTAAGTAGGCCATTTAGCTTGAATACAAGGCAGAAGCAAGTGAGCTTCACCTTTCCTAGTACTTGTGTCATGCGCTACTCGAGCGAGTGTGCTTAGCTAATCAACTTGTTGCTTCGCTAGTATAGTTCGTTACCGAGGATACTAGCTAGTCGAGAGTTTCTGGGCCAAGAGGAAACACCGTTTACATCAGAGGAGGTTCAGGCGTCGCTCAATGAGATGAATAGCAACAAGGTGCCTGGGCCTGATCGGTTCACACCGTTCTGTTCTACAAGAAATGTTGGGAGATCATTCGGGACGACGTCATGGCCACGTCACATGTGTTGCATAACCTTCAGCACCAAAAGCTGCACCTCCTAAAAATAGCAACTATGGTGCTAATCCCAAAGAATGAACAAGTTGAATCACCTAGGGATTTCCGCCCAATAAGATTAATCGATAGCTTTGCCAAGCTATTCACTATGGTTCTGGCACTGCGACTCAGAGGGAAAATGCAGGAGCTAGTGCGACCCTGTCAAAAGACCTTCATTCCTGGAAGAACCATTCACGATAATTATGTTTATGTCAGCCGCATTGCCAAAGCACTTAGACAATCAAAGACACCAACTCTGATGCTCAAGCTTGACATTGAGGAGGCGTTAGATGCCGTTTCGTGGGAGTTTATTCTTCAGATCTTGGAGGCAAAAGGTTTCGACCAGAAAATGAGAAATTGGACCACAAGGTTACTCGCCGATCAGCTGTGGTGATATGATACCATGCAAACGGCAATTCAAGAATTAGCTAGGATGCAACTTCAAGCACTTCCCCTGCACCTATCTTGGGATGCCCCTCTCGGACTCGAAACTTCGCAGAGTGGATTTTCAGCCAGCAATTGACAAACTAGGGGAGAAGCTCAAAGGATGGATCATAATCCATGTTTCTCTGGATGGCAGAATTGTTTTAGTTAAGCAGGTTCTTTCAGCCATGGTGGTCCATCAGATGTTGGTGCTAGAGCTGCTGGTATGGCTAAGGAAACAAATTGACAAGTGGCGCGGAGGATTTTTGTGGGAAGGGAAGGAGCTTGCAAATGGTGGGAAGTGTCTGGTAAGCTAGAAGGTGGTATGTCGTCCAACATGTTTATGAAGACTAGGAATATTGGATATTGCAGCACAGAGTACGGTGTTGAGGCTACAGTGGATGTGGATGGAATGGACTGACCCAGACAAGGCCTTCAGTGATTAACTGCTACCCTCAGATCCCAAAGTTTCGAACATCTTTGCGGCATTAGCCAGATTCCACCTCGGCAATGGACATCGAATCAGGTTCTGGGGAAAATCCTGACTGCAGATTGACTAGCAAAGAGAGAGGATGGCCACACAATCCGATTTGTCGGCTGCGCGGTGTACAGCAGCAGACTGTGCCCCACTGACTTGGCGCCTGCTCCTTTGTTGTCGAGCTCTAGAACATGCTGCTTCAGCGCTTTTGATCAGGTGATGTCCCGCATCAAGGATGACATGGAGCAATGGATGGCCGCTAGCAAGACCAAGATTGCAATGCTGATCCATAGACCTAGAGAGCCAGATTAATTATCTGGAGGACCCTTCTGTTAGGTGTTCTACGGGGATACTTCCTCTGTAACCCTCCTACTGTAACAACAACTATATTCTTCTAATATCAAGGAAAAGCCGCTCCGTCAGCATTTCGTCAATTTTTTTTTTTGATTTACTTAGGTGGTAAAGATGAGCTGCTTCTATCCATATACTCCATCATCTTCCTTTCTGAAAGTGTGTTCAATAAATATTGGAAAGTACTCGGGTGGTCAAACCAGAGCTGCTCGATCTGGATGCGCGTAACCGTCAGATCTACCCCGCATCTCCTATCGTCATCCTCCCCCACGGGAATAAAGCGGAGAAAAAAAGCAAACGCTGCCGCCGCTCGCGGGATCCCGCACGCTGGCCCATTCTGCTCTCGCTTGGACCACCGCTGCCCCTGCTCGTCGCCGGTGCTTGCAGCCTCACCGCCATTGGCGAACCAAAACACCACCCGCCTTCACCGCCGACACCGAAGCGAAAAATGCCGATTCCAGCAAAATCAAAACACGGTGGTAGCAATTTTTAGGATGATTCCAGCAATAACAAAACAAAAACAAGGTAGCAGCACCGCAGTGCTCGAAACTCTGTGGCGAGAGGAAGAGGAGCTTCTGTTGTGTCTCTCTGGAGAATTCAGTGTCCACTATAGAAAACGTTTCAACTCCCACGTGACCTTTCTTATACCCGTCGTGCGTGGCAAAAATTTAGATATCGGCTCGGCTCATTCCCGCAACCCGCGGCGCGGCGCGGCATGGCACAGCGCGTCGCGTCGTGGCGTGGCGTGGCGTGGCGTGGCGTGGCGAGGCGGGCGGAGGAGGAGCGCGCGTGGATGTCCCTCTTGTTCTCATGCTCATACATGTGGGGAAAGAACCTCCCTTATAAAGAGGTCCAACTCCCTCTAAACTAGCAATGTGGGACTAAACTTTAGTAGTATCCCTTGCCTTGCACATATGGGCTAAGTGGGCCTCTAGGATTTATTAGGAATTTCTGAAATAGTTATTGGGCTGCCCAAAATAGACTAAATTCCAGCAATCCCCCACCAGATCCTAGAGGCACACAGAAATTTGCCTTTGGTTCCAAAACACTGTTTTATATACCGGTACTGCAGTGGAGACTGTTAAGTTGAACTTCCACCTAGAACTCTATGCTACACTAGTAGGAAACTTGAAAAGTGGATTGGGCCTTGAACTGCAAGTTTTCTGCGAATCTAGCTTCACATAAAGCCTTGACCGATACGTGGCTACCGTGGGTCTTCCCCGCGGGTGGAGCTTATGCGTCATACTCCGTGACCTTTCATGAGTTTACTAGAGAGAACCCTACTCTCATAGATTGCGACGTTTGACAATCAGACTCACATAGGTGTGTTCTTCAAAAGATGTTCTGCTGGATAACATCTCTGCTTAACTAAGCCACTTAGAACACATTAAGATATACATCAACCTGCCATGCAGATTAGGAGAGTATTGCATCTTCATGGAGTGGTATTGTGAATAGTAAGGATACTCTCCTCTCATTTGACCAACAGCTTGTCTTCCACATCTAATTCGCGGGATCTCCGATCACAAAATCTAGGTTACCACTGTGAACAACTCATATTGTGGGTATCATACCCATCTCCCTCGATGCATTATCTATCACATTACGTGATAGACCCTTCGTAAAAGGATCTGCCAGATTTTTTGACATTTGGATATAATCCAATGCAATAACTCCAGAGTTTTTCATTTTCCTGACATACTTTAACCTTCTCTGAACGTGTCTTGATGACTTCATGTTATCCTTTGAGCTGCTCACTTTCGTGATCACAGTTTGATTGTCGCAGTTCATAAGGACACCCGGTACAGGTTTCTCAACAACCGGCAAGTCATTCAAGAGCCGGCGAAGCCAATCTGCTTCGACCGTAGCTGTATCTAGTGCTGTGAGTTCTGCTTCCATTGTTGACCTCGTTAAGATGGTATACCTGCAAGACTTCCAAGAAACAGCGCCACCTCCATGAGTGAAGACATATCCGCTCGTGGCCTTTATCTCATTAGCATCTGAGATTCATTTTGAGTCACTATACCCTTCAAGCACCTTTGGGTGCCTGGTGTAGTGAATTCCATAATTCGCAGTGCCTTTCAAATAACGCAAAACTCTTTCTAGAGCTTTCCAATGCACATCTCCTGGTGTTGAGACAAACCGACTGAGTTTGCTAATAGCAAAAGAGATGTCAGGTCTTGTAGCACTGGCTAAGTACATAAGCGAGCCAATAATCTAAGAATATTTCAATTGATCTCTAGCAATTCTTCGATTCTTTCGAAGTAACACACTCGCATCATATGGTGTTGGAGAGGGCTTGCAGTCACTATAGCCAAAGCGACTCAAGATCTTTTCCACATAGTGAGATAGAAGCAATGTAATCCCACCATCATCGTCTCTCAACAACTTGATGTTCAGAATGACATCAGCTACTCCTAAATCCTTCATCTCAAAACAACGAGATAGGAAATCCTTGACCTCCTTAATAACATTCAGATTTGTTCCGAAAATCAGTATGTCATCAACATACAAGCAAAGGATAACTCCCTTGCCCCCACCATGGCGATAGTACACACATTTGTCAGCTTCGTTTACAACAAAGCCTGCAGCTGTTAAAGTTCTTTCAAACTTCTCATGCCACTGTTTGTGTGCTTGCTTGAGTCCATACAAAGACTTCTGCAACTTGCACACTTTTCCTTCCTGACCATCTAGTACAAACCCATCTGGTTGTTCCATATAAATTTCCTCGTCCAACTCTCCATTTAGGAAAGTAGTCTTAACATCCATTTGATGAACGAGAAGACCATGCAAGGCAGCTAGTGAAAGTAGAACTCGAATAGTGGTCAGTCGAGCCACAGGTGAGTAAGTTTCAAAGAAGTCTTCACCTTCCTTTTGGGTATAACCCTTAGCCACGAGCCGAGCCTTGTACTTTTCAATAGTACCATTAGGCCTAAGCTTCTTCTTGAATACCCATTTACATCCTATAGGTTTGCACCCATAAGGACGATCAGTTATCTCCCAAGTTTCATTCGCCAAGATGGAATCCATCTCGCTACGAACCGCTTCCTTCCAGTAGTCAGCATCTTCAGATGCATAAGCCTCTGAAATAGAACTGGGAGTGTCATCTATGAGATACACAAGAAAATCATCACCAAAGGACTTTGCAGTCCTCTGTCTCTTGCTCCTAGTAGGAACTTCATTGTTCTCCTCCATAGGGCTTTCAAAGTGTTCCATCGAAATGGCAGGTTTGGTAATTGTAATTGGTTCCTGATTCGATGAACTAGGTATCTCCTGATTAGATGAGGTAGCCATATCCTTCATGGGAAAGATATCTTCAATGAAAGTCGCATCATTCGACTCCATGATCATTCCGACATGCATGTCAGGTACCTCAGATTTTACAACCAAGAATCTATAGCCAATGCTATGAAAAGCATATCCCAGGAAAACACAATCCACAGTCTTTGGTCCAAGCTTCCGCTTCTTTGGAATTGGAACATTGACTTTCGCCAAACAACCCCATGTTCGTAGATAAGAGAGTTTTAACCTTTTCTTCTCCCATTCCTCGAATGGAGTTATCTCTTTGTTCTTTATGGGAACTCGGTTTTGGACATGACATGCAGTCAAAATCGCCTCCCCCTACCATGCCTTGGAGAGACCCGATGTGTCTAACATGGCGTTAACCAAATCTGTTAGAGTACGGTTCGTTCTTTCGGCCACCCCATTTGACTGAGGTAAATAGGGAGGCGTCCTCTCATGGATTATACCATTTTCCGCACAAAAAGCATCAAATTCATTGGAAAAATACTCTCCACCACGGTCGGACCTAAGGCGCTTGATTTTTCGATCAAGTTGGTTTTCCACTTTAGCTTTATAGATCTTGAAAAAGTTCAAAGCCTCATCCTTAGATTTCAGAAGATACACACGGCAGTATCTAGTGGAGTCGTCAATTAACGTCATGAAATATTTCTTTCCACCTTTTGTCAAAACACCATTCATTTCACATAGATCTGAATGTATGAGTTCTAGTGGTGCAACATTTCTCGTTTCCGCAGTCACATGAGACTTACGAGGTTGCTTAGCTTGCACACACACTTGACACTTGGATCCCTTGATAGTGGTGAAACTAGGGATTAAGTTCAATTTTGCTAGTTGCGACATGCAACCAAAGTTAACATGACAAAGACGTGAATGCGAGACATTTGATTCACTATTGTTGCAAATATGATTAATAACTATATTGCAAACGTCTGATAAGGATAAACGAAACAGGCCTCCTGACTCATAGCCTTTACAACAAAGGTTCCATACTTGCATATTACAAATTTATTTGACTCAAAGACAAGCTTGTAGCCATCTCTACACAGAAGAGATCCGCTAACAAGATTTTTATTGACGGAGGGGACATAATGCACGTTCTTCAGCCGCACGATCTTCCCCGAAGTAAACTTCGTATCGACCGTGCCAACACCACGAACAGAAGCACTTGAACCATTGCCCATCAGCATGGTTGAAGTCCCTGCGGTCTGATAAGACAAGAACATGGAAATATCACCGCATACATGCACATTAGCACCCGTGTCAATCAACCAATCAGGAGAATGACATACTGAAAGAATAGTGGGAAATATACCATACCCATCATCCTTCATGTCAGTGTCTCCAATGACAACATTAGCAGTCTTGTCATAGCGATTAGGGCAACTAGGAGCCCAATGATCAGGATCCCCACACACATGACAAGCACCTTTCTTCTTGTCATTCTTCTTCTTGAAGTTTATGTGTTGCACAGCCTTGTTCTTCCCATCAAACTTTGCTTTACCATCAAACTTGTGGGGCTGGAAGTTCTTCTTCTGTACCAGATTGGCACTAAATCCTCCCTCAATACCTCGAGCACGTGTATCCTTTGCTCTCGCCTTTTCTTCCACATCAAGAGTACCAATGAGATCCGGAATGGAAAACTCCTGTCTCTTATGCTTCAGTAAGGTAGCAAAGTTCCTCCACGAAGGAGGAAGCTTAGTGATGATACCTCCAGCAACAAACTAGTCCGGTAGCATATAGTTCAAGTGCTCAAGTTCTCTAACAAATGACTATATCTCATGAGCTTGCTCAACCACGGAGCGTTCTTCAGTCATCCTGCAATCATAGAATTGCTCTATAATGTACAGCTCAGTGCCAGCATCCGAGACCCCAAACTTTGCCTCGAGTGCATCCCACATATCTTTTCCATTATCAATTGACGCATAAGCATCAACTATGTTCTCACCAAGAACACTTAAGAGAGCAGCTTTAAACAGAGTCCATTTTCTGAAAAGCTTGTGCCTGTTGAGCATCAAGCTCTCCTTCAGGTTTGCTAAGAGTGGCGTCATAGCAACTCATGGTTTGAAACCATAAGACTCCTCTCACGCGCCACCTCTTATAGTGGATACCCTCAAACATAGGAGGTCTCATGGAAGCAGCAAAACCACTTGGTGTAAATTGCCTATGATAAGGTTTTTGGATTGTCGGAAATATGAGCAATTTACCAAATAATTTTGCTAACGGAAATACTAGATAAAGCATGACTAATATAGCAAATATAAAGCAAGTCATGCAATCTGACAGAGAGAAGGTAAACATCATGTTCATATATGAAGTTGAGTTAAACAAATCTAGAACAGACACTAGATGAAGTTGCTTATACAACATAGAACCTAGCATACGTAGGGCAGAAACTAGAGCCAAGAACTGTAGTAGGACTTCTAACAGAAAGGAGAAGAACACGTACGGCACAACAACAGTAGAAGCGCTGGACTTGGGGTCGGTATCCTAGCCTGCCATGTCATCAAGGAGGTTGTGGATGTTGGGGAAGAAGTCGTCGTCGGGGAAGTAGTCGTCGGCGACCGGATCGTCCGTGATGAAGCAGCCAGTAGTCGCGCTGAACGCTCCCCAAAAACCTTATCACCCTTCTCCCGTACAGGACTCAAAAGGTGCGGTCCTGGAGGACTACTGTCCCGACCTGCGGTGCATGCCGCAAGACGGGATGGGGAAGAACGTAGTAGCAGCGCAGTGCTCGAAACTCTATGGCGAGAGGAAGGGGAGCTTCTGTTGTGTCTCACATGACCTTTCGTATACCCGTCGTGCGTGGCAAAAATTTAGACATCGGCTCGGCTCATTCTCGCAACCCGCAGCGCGTCGTGACGAGGCGAGGCTTGGCGTGGCGAGGTGGGCGATGGAGGAGCGCGCGTGGATGTCCTTCTTGTTCTGATGCTCATCCATGTGGGGAAAGAACCTCCCTTATAAAGAGGTCCAACTACCTCTAAACTAGCAATGTGGGACTAAACTTTAGTAGTATCCCTTGCCTTGCACAAATGGGCTAAGTGAGCCTCTAGGATTTATTAGGAATTTCTGAAATAGTTATTGGGCTGCCCAAAATAGACTAAATTCCAGCAGTCACTTGGCCCTGCAACTAACAAACTAATGCATGCACTAAACTGCCTAACTAATAGTCCACCAAATCACTCGGCTATGACTCCATCATGCAGGCTGTCCTTCTCCCTCCTCTATGCACCATGTCGCTTCACACGACGGTACTGCATCGCACAACACCACACCATCTCGCCACACACACTGCATCTCATAGCGGCATCTCGCCTTCGACAATGATAGACGAAGCTTCAATAGCCTGCCAAATCCTAGAACCTGAACTACTTGCAGATGAACTAGAGAATGAAGATACAAAATCAAGATTTAAAGCAAACAAGAGATCATGAGTCAACCGATGGTTCTAGGGTATTAATAAACAAACAAGAAGATTGACTTATTGAGCAATTTTACCACATCTTCTTGCTTCCCTTTACAACACTTGAACTTGACGGACTTCTATTCAGGTGGATGAACACACGAATGAAGGACTTGTTGACAAGTTTGTGTAGGTTAAAGGTATGTTAGAAGATGGTGTAATAAATAGATGCTTTTAGTGATCTTAGGGCATATTTCTAGCCAATCCACTATTACCGGTCTGAGAAGTAAAAAACCAAGTTTTACTAAATGCATCAAATGTTACACAAAATACATACAAACTTAGTTCAATAAATTAATCAATTAAAGCGAGAACAAACCTTCAAATGTACTAAAGAGTGAATCAATTAAGACATGTAAAACAAGTACTAGTCCAATATTAATTAATAACCTGCACAAAATTACAACCATAGACATAAAAAGTGAATATGATGAGTCATGTATTGATAACGTGCACAACATTACTACCCTTGACATAAAAGGAGAATTTGATGAGTTGGATCAGCTTGCCGTCTTGCCATCATACTATACCATACTTCAAGCTAGTTTAAAAAAGAATAAGAGTCAAGAATGAACATTAGAACAACCCGACCTGTCTTTAACAACATGCACAAGGATACAAATTTAGTCCCCCGCAAGCTATGAAGATCTGGTTATGTCTAACAACTTGTACAACATGATAAACTTAGATCCGAAAGGAATGAAATCCAGATAATTGTTTGACACGTAAAGTCGATAAGATGAGTCAGTGCCAATTATTAGGTATTCGTCACTCTTAGATGATATGTACAATAAAAAGGCAACTTTCATGACCACTCCGAAACTATGTTTGTATGTAGTGCCACCAAACACAACACACCAAATAATCAGTTTGATAAGCATCGAATCATTTAAAGAAAGGAAAGCAATAATGAAAAGAAACCTAACCTAGGTAGCTATAAAAAGCCTACAATATGTAGACTCCATACCATCGTCCATCCTTCACACAACTAGAGCGCAAGCATCAAATCCAAGTAAGTAGTATTTAACGCAAATCCACCATGAAGGCCTTACTCATCCTGACAATCCTTGCAATGGCGACAACAATCGCCACTGCCAATATGCAGGTCGACCCTAGCAGCCAAGTACAATGGCCACAAGAACAACCATTCCCCCAGCCCCAACAACCATTCTCCCGGCAACCCCAACAAACATTTCCCCAACCCCAACAAACATTCCCCCATCAACCACAACAAGCATTTCCCCAACCTCAACAAACATTCCCCCATCGACCACAACAACAATTTCCCCAACCCCAGCAACCACAACAACCATTTCCCCAGCCCAGCAACCACAACAACCATTTCCCCAGTCCCAACAACCCCAACTACCATTTCCCCGACAACCACAACAACCATTCCCCCAGCCTCAACAACCCCAACAACCATTTCCCCAGTCACAGCAACCACAACAACCTTTTCTCCAGCCCCAACAACAATTCCCGCAGCCCCAACAACCACAACAATCATTGCCCCAACAACAACAACCGATGATTCAGTCATTTCTATAACAACAGATGAACCCCTGCAAGAATTTCCGCTTGCAGCAATGCAACCCTGTGTCATTGGTGTCATCTCTCGTGTCAATAATCTTTCCACAAAGTGATTGCCAGGTGATGCGGCAACAATGTTGCCAACAACTAGCACAGATTCCTCAACGGCTCCAGTGCGCAGCCATCCACAACGTCGCGCATTCCATCATGCAGCAAGAACAACAACAAGGCATGCAGATCCTGCGGCCACTATTTCAGATCATCCAGGGTCTGGGCATCATCCAACCTCAACAACCAGCTCAATTGGAGGGGACTAGGTCATTGGTATTGAAAACTCTTCCAACCATGTGCAACGTGTATGTCCCCCCTGACTGCTCCACCGTCAACGTACCATATGCCAGCATAGTCGCCGGCATTGCTGGACAATGAAAAATGCAGGAGTTATGCTAATAGGTAGATGAATCATCGTTGCTTAGCTTATGCACCAATCGTTGTAACGATGACAAAGAAAGTGGCGTGCACCATCATGTGTGACCCCGACCTGTGCTAGTTCAAGCTTGGGAATAAAAGACAAATAAAGTTCTTGTGTGCTAGCATTGCTTGTCACTGTTCCATTTACTTCTTATTTCCATGTTCGTCCCTAACTGCAATACTAGCCTTGCACATCAATATCTACCTGCTTGTCTTGGTAGGTTACTATTTAATCTACCGATTAATGGTCGGCCTATTAATCCAATTACTAGGACGATTAATATTAGTTACTGCTCCCAAGCCGACCGGGCAGCTATTAGTTACTGATTTCCTGAACATTGCACACAATAATAATTCAACGTATTTCAATGTCTAGAAGTAAAAGGGCCATTTTAGCAGCAAAACAATCGCCTGATTGGAAGCCATCCAGCACTCTAAATGTTAATTTGGATACTTTTGCTTTAGTGCAATTTTAAGTTTCGTTGCACCGAAGCATTTGTCAAAAGAAATTTTTTAGGGGACTCCAAGGATGTGAAAATCAAGCTAAATTCCCACACGGTAAAAGATAAACCATGCGGTGACTAAGAGCAAATATTGAGTCACAATAGTAAGTGCCAAACATGCAATTAGACTCTTGATATGGTTTCATGCAGGGATGGAAACAATTTAAGGATAACAACAGCGCTTATGTAGCATTAGTTCTAATTGATTGTAAAAATTTCTTTTACCTGTAGAATAACTCAGTTATCATCTCTTTAAACATGCATTGTGATATTGACTTATCTCAATCTACGAACACAAAGCAAATATTAAATTTGCAGCAATGGACTCCAAACATATGAGAAATCAGTCTGTGCAGAAGTTCCTTAGAGGGATATGTTCTGAATCAAGGAAATATTGAACAAATCTAGATTAGAAAATCGTACAAGGAAGAACTGGAACGGGAAAAAACTAGTGTTTTATCCAGCCTCCGTGATACGTCTCCAGCGTATCTATAATTTTTTATTGTTCCATGCTGTTACATTATCATTCTTGGATGTTTTACAACCATTTTTTAGGAACTTTATATCTTTTTTTGGTGCTAACCTATTGACATAGTGTCCACTGTCAGTTTTTGTTTTTTGCTTGTTTTTTACTTCGCAGAAAACCAATACCAAACAGAGTCCAAACACGGCGAAACTTTTTGGTGGTTTTTTCTAGACCAGAAGACACAGGTTGCCCCAACGAAGTACCAGAGGAGGGCTTCGAGGGGAGCACAACCACCTGGGTGTGCCTGGGGGCCCAGGTGCGCCCTGGTCGGTTGTGCCCACCTCGGCCGCCTCCCGCACTGCCTCTTTGATCTATAAATACACTGAAAATCCAAAAACCCTAGGGGAGTTGACGAAACAGAATTCCAGCCGCCGAAAGTTCCAGAAACCACAGATCCAATCTAGACACCATCAGGGAGGGGTTCACCATCATCATTGGTGCCTCTCCCATGATGCGTGAGTAGTTCATTTTAGACCTACGGGTCCATAGTTAGTAGAAATTATTGTCATCAAGGAATACAAACGCGATACAAAAATAATCATTTGCAGAAAATTTAGGAAAAACTTCTTTCAAATAGTTCGCTTGGCTTCTCGGTTTCATTTGATCTTTGTCCCATCGTGGGACATTCATTAGACATGTTGTTCATAGGTTGCTTTTCTTCTTGGTTGCAGTTGGTCTTTGCTCCTCAACTAGTACTTATTCATGATAACGCCCTTCGTGTATAATTCCTAGAACGAGTGATTGGTAAGCACGCTGCCCATAACTTGCTTAACTTCCTGCTGCAGTTGGTCTTTCCGCGAATAGCGCAACGTGTCATATAGTAGCTATAATAATGGATAGATGGATCAATCAATGCAACAATTACAAATGACTTGTTGTGGACCATCATATGTGTGACCCAAACCAGTACTAGTCTACACTTGGTCTTTATAACTTTGCTTCTCATAATTCCATTCATGGCATAATTGGATGTTCATTCCAAATACATGCATTTTTTCATCACAATTAACATAAAGTGCTCAATTATTATGCTATTTCAGCCATCATTGCGCAATTTTCTCTCTAGTTCCTTTATATTTGCAATGTTGCACTTGTGAGAGGATCAAAAAGTTTGCAGGGGCAGAAATTACGGCTTTGTGAGACAAAACACTGTTCTACAACGAAGAAAAATAAAGGAAAGGTGTTTCGAGAAAAATAGGCCAAATGCCAGAAGATTACCCCAGGGATGGCCTATAGGGCCCATGTGTCCCCATCGCACACCTTGGGCCTAGGGAATGGCCCCATGACACACAGGGAACAAAAGCAAAGGTTTTTACAATCAGAAGTCAAAATTATGATGGGAAAAAAGCAAAGACCGTCAAGTAAAAAATAAGTTATGCAATGGAGATCAAGTCAAAACACCAACAGGAGTCCAAACCAAGTAGAATATCAAGATTTATTATCTGCATTAATCAATGATGCAACTAATAATGAAAAAAAGATCGTAAGTCCAGCCCTAAACCACGGTTCAGCGGGTGTGAGAACGGGAGTGAGAAACATACCGACTGAAGGAAATATTCCCTAGAGGCAATAATAAAGTTGTTATTTATATTTCCTTATATCATGATAAATGTTTATTATTCATGCTAGAATTGTACTAACCGGAAACTTGATACGTGTGTGAATACTTAGACAAAACAAAGTGTCCCTAGTATGCCTACATGACTAGCTCATTAATAAAAGATGGTTAAGTTTCCTGACCATATACATGTGTTGTCATTTGATGAACAGGATCACATCATTAGGAGAATGATGTGATGGACTAGACCCATATGTTAGCTTAGCATAATGATCGTGAAGTTTTATTGCTATTTCTTTCTTCATGACTTATACATATTCCTCTGACTATGAGATTATGCAACTCCCGAATACCGGAGGAACACCTTGTGTGCTATCAAACGTCACAACGTAACTGGGTGATTATAAAGATGCTCTACAGGTGTCTCCGAAGGTGTTTGTTGAGTTGGCATAGATCAAGATTAGGATTTGTCACTCCGTGTATCGGAGAGGTATCTCTGGGCTCTCTCGGTAATGCACAACACTATAAGCCTTGCAAGCAATGTGACTAATGAGTTAGTTGCGGGGTGATGTATTACGGAACGAGTAAAGAGACTTGCCTGTAACGAGATTGAACTAGGTATGACGATACCGACGATCGAATCTCGGGCAAGTAGAATATGGCCGATAAAGATCTTCGTAGAATATGTAGGAGCCAATATGAGCATCCAGGCAGGCCACGGGAGGTGGCGCGCGCCTCCCCCTTGCCCAAACCGAATTGGACAAGGGGTGGGGGCGCGACCCCCTTTACTTCTCCTTCTCCCCCCTTCCCCCTTTCCCCTCTCCATTGGAAGGAAGGAGGGGGGGCGAATCCTACTAGGAACGAAGTCCCAGTAGGACTCCCCCTTCTTGGCGCCTGATACATATCCAACGTATCTATAATTTTTGATTGCTCCATGCTATATTATCTATTGTTTTGGACATTCTTGGGCTTTATTTTGCACTTTTATATTATTTTTGGGACTAACCTATTATCCAGAGGCCCAGCCCAGAATTGCTGTTTTTTGCCTATTTTAGAGTTTCGAAGAAAAGGAATATCAAACAGAGTCCAAACGGAATGAAACCTTCGGGAACATGATTTTTAGGAAGAATATGATCCAGGAGACTTGGACCCCACGTCAAGAAACAAAGGAGGAGGCCACGAGGTAGGGGGTAAGCCTACCCCCCTAGGGCGCGCCCTCCACCCTCGTGGGCCCCCTGTTGCTCCACCGATGTACTCCTCCCTCCTATATATACCTACGTACCCCCAAACGATCAGATACGTAGCCAAAAACCTAATTCCACCGCCGCAACCTTCTGTACCACGGGATCCCATCTTGGGGCCTGTTCCGGAGCTCCGCCGGAGGGGGCATCCACCACGGCGGGCTTCTACATCATCATAGCCTTTCTAATGAAGTGTGAGTAGTTTACCTCGGACCTTCGGGTCCATAGTTAGTAGCTAGATGGTTTCTTCTCTCTTTTTGGATCTCAATACAATGGTCTCCCCCTCTCTCGGGGAGATCTATTCGATGTAATCTTCTTTTTGTGGTGTGTTTGTTGAGACCGATGAATTGTGGGTTTATGATCAAGATTATCTATGAACAATATTTGAATCTTCTCTGAATTATTTTATGTATGATTGGTTATCTTTGCAAGTCTCTTCGAATTATCTATTTTGTTTGGCCTACTAGATCGGTTTTTCTTGCAATGGGAGAAGTGCTTAGCTTTGGGTTCAATCTTGCGGTGTCCTTTCCCAGTGACAGCAGGGGCAACAAGGCACGTATTGTATTGTTGCCATCGAGGATAACAAGATGGGGTTTTTATCATATTGCATGAATTTATCCCTCTACATCATGTCATCTTGCTTCAGGCGTTACTCTGTTTTCTTGAACT
This sequence comes from Aegilops umbellulata, assembly GCA_032464435.1. NCBI lineage: Eukaryota > Viridiplantae > Streptophyta > Magnoliopsida > Poales > Poaceae > Aegilops > Aegilops umbellulata. Next base: position 10,285,471 of record CP136054.1, read on the forward strand.
TAATACTCTAGATGCATGCTGGATAGCACTCGATGAGTGGAGTAATAGTAGTAGATGCAGGCAGGAGTCGGTCTACTTGTCTCAGACATGATGCCTATATACATGATCATACCTAGATACTCTCATAACTATGATCAATTCTGTCAATTGCTCAACAGTAATTCGTTCACCCACCGTAGAATACTTATGCTCTTGAGAGAAACCACTAGTGAAACCTATGGCCCCCGGGTCTATCTCCATCATATTAATCTTCCATCACTTTATTTATTGCCTTTGCTTTTTACTTTTCTTTTATTTTACTTTGCATCTTTATCATCAAAATACAAAAATATTATCTATCGTTTCTATCAGATCTCACTCTCGTAAGTGGCCGTGAAGGGATTGACAACCCCTAATCGCGTTGGTTGCGAGGAGTTATTTGCTTTTGTAGGTACGAGGGACTCGCGCGTGTAGCCTCCTACTGGATTGATACCTTGGTTCTCAAAAACTGATGGAAATACTTTCGCTACTTTGCTGCATCATCCTTTCCTCTTCAAGGAAATCCAACGCAGTGCTCAAGAGGTAGCAAGATGAATTTCTGGCACCGTTTCCGAGGAGGCTTACGCAAAAGTCAAGTCAAGATTTGGACTCCTGACAACGAGCCATCTCTGGCGTCGTTTGTCTATGCAAATATCAACATACCAAGTACCCATCACAATCCCTTATCTCCCGCATTACAATATTCGCCATTTGCCTCTCGTTTTCCTCTCCCCCACTTCACCCTTTCCATTTTATTCGCCCTCTCTTATCTGTTCGCTTCTTTTCGCTCGCTTTTCCCTCGCCATGTCGGAACCAAAAAAAATTAGGGGATCTCTCCCAAGTTCTAGTGATTTAGACAATCCTGCTATCTTATCTAAACTAATAGATAAAAATACTATGGAAAAACCTACCGGAATTATCAATGAAAACCTTAGCAATTTTGATGAAGAAGATTCTCGAATATTTCGTTATTTACTTGATGAATCTTCGAAAGATGCTTGGTATAGGCTATTAAGGATTCGTTCTAGCTATGTACCTCAATACCAAATTGAAGTTTACTTAAAAAGCTTTTATGTTGGGTTGCCCGTTTCATTCAAACAAGTCTTGGATTCTATTTTTGAAGAGGGTTTTCTTGAAGGGTACCCCATAGACACCTATGAAAAGATGAAAACTATATTTGGGCACCCCATTAACGAGAAAGTTGAAATCACATCTCTTTTGCATTCCTACCAGAACGAATCTATCAAAGAGATAAAAGCTAGCCTAGATGCCAATTTCCGCAGCATACTTAATCTTTCTTCTACCATTAATGTCCATGTACTTTGTCAAAATAGAAGGATTAATTCCATAGATAGCAAGTTTGCTCTCTTCTTCCCTACAGCCAAAAGATGGCAATACCTAGATCTATCCTTCGTTTTATGCCTAGCTAGGGGCGTTAAACGATAGCGCTTGTTGGGAGGCAACCCAATTGTATTATGAGTTTTTTTTTATTTTTCTTCTGTTTAGTAATGAATAAATCTTAGATCTAGCCTCTGGTTAGATTTTTTTATGTTTTAATTAGTGTTTGTGCAAAGTTAAACCTATAGGATTTTTTTGGATGATAGTTATTTGATCTTGCTGTAATTTCCAGAAACTTTCTGTTCACAAAAAAAATTGTTAAAAGTCACCAGTACGTGATAAAATAGTGATTCCAATTGATGCTGATAAATAAACAAATTGCCTAGGTCTTCCTATTTTGGCTGAATTTTTGGAGTACAGAAATTTGCGTTAGTTACAGATTACTACAGACTGTTCTGTTTTTGACAGATTCTGTTTTTCGCGTGTTGTTCGCTTATTTTGATGAATCTATGGCTAGTAAAATAGTTTATAAACCATAGAGAAGTTGGAATACAGTAGGTTTAACACCAATATAAATAAAGAATTAGTTCATTACAGTACCTTGAAGTGGTCTTTTGTTTTCTTTCGCTAACGGAGCTCACAAGATTTCTGTTGAGTTTTGTGTTGTGAAGTTTTCAAGTTTTGGGTGAAAGATTTTTGATGGATCATGGAACAAGGAGTGGCAAGAGCTAAAGCTTGGGGATGCCCGTGGCACTCCCAAGATAATCTAAGGACACCAAAAAGTCAAAGCTTGGGGATACCCTGGAAGGCATCCCCTCTTTCGTCTACTTTCATCGGTAACTTTACTTGGCAAATCCACCGTTCATAATTCTTTCATACATGTCACTCTTGATTCATTGCATATCCGGGTACACCGCCGGAGGCATTCACATAGAGTCATATATTGTTCTAAGTATCGAGTTGTAATTGATGAGTTGTAAGAAAATGAAAGTGTGATGATCTTCATTATTAGAGCATTGTCCCAAGTGAGGAAAGGATGATGGAGACTGTCATTCCCCCACAAGTCGGGATGAGACTCCAGACTAAAAAAAAAGAGGCAAAAAAAAAGAGAAAGGGCCCAAATAAAAAAATGAGATAAAAAGAGAGAAGGGACAATGTTACTATCCTTTTACCACACCTGTGCTTCAAAGTAGCACCATGATCTTCATGATAGAGAGTCTCTCATTTTGTCACTTTCATAAACTAGTTGGAATTTTTCATTATAGAACTTGGCTTGTATATTCCAATGATGGGCTTCCTTAAAATGCCCTAGGTCTTGTGAGCAAGCGAGTTGGATGCACACCCACTTAGTTTCTTTTGTTGAGCTTTCATATACTTATAGCTCTAGTGCATCCGTTGCATGGCAATCCCTACTCACTCACATTGATATCTATTGATGGGCATCTCCATAGCCCGTTGATATGCCTAGTTGATGTGAGACTATCTTCCCCTTTATGTCTTCTCCACAACCACCATTCTATTCCACATATAGTGCTATATCCATGCCTCACGCTCATGTATTGCGTGAAGATTGAAAAAGTTTTGAGAATGTCAAAAGTATGAAACAATTGCTTGGCTTGTCATCGGGGTTGTGCATGATTTAAATACTTTGTGTGGGGAAGATAGAGCATAGCCAGACTATATGATTTTGTAGGGATTACTTCCTTTGGCCATGTTATTTTGACAAGACATGATTGCTTTGTTAGTATGCTTGAAGTCTTATTATTTTTATGTCAATATGAACTTTTGTCTTGAATCTTTCGGATCTGAATATTCATACCACAATTAAGAAGAATTACATTGAAATTATGCCAAGTAGCACTCCGCATCAAAAATTCTGTTTTTATCATTTAGCTACTCGAGGACGAGCAGGAATTAAGCTTGGGGATTGCCTGATACGTCTCCAACGTATCTATAATTTTTGATTGCTCCATGCTATATTATCTACTGTTTTGGACATTATTGGGCTTTATTTTCCACTTTTATATTATTTTTGGGACTAGCCTACTAACTGGAGGCCCAGCCCAGAATTGCTGTTTTTTGTCTATTTCAGAGTTTCAAAGAAAAGTAATATCGAACGGAGTCCAAACGGAATGAAACTTCCGGGAACTTGATTTTTAGGAAGAATATGATCCAGGAGACTTGGACCCTACGTCAAGAAACAAAAGAGGAGGCCACGAGGTAGGGGGGCGCGCCCTCGTCCCTCTTGGGGCCCCTGTTGCTCCATGATGTCTACTACACAACCTTCTTCTTGTAGACGTTGTTAGGCCTGCAAGTGCAGAGGTTTGTAGGACTGTAGCAAATTTCCCTCAAGTGGATGACCTAAGGTTACCATGGGTGTATTTGCAATGTTTTCCTTCGATTAAATTTCTTGATTTTAAAATGAAAGAGCACTTGCGGTTCCCAATTGGACCGTTTGAATGCATTATAAGCTCTCTTTTTTTGTAATTTTTGTTGTTGCGATCCACATTCTGGCAATGATAAGAAAGTAACGATACCAATATGTGCCACTTGTTAGTATGTTAGTCATCTTACCAGTACCTGATACATGTAATGTTTTGTGATACATTTCAACAAAATAGCCAGTAATGTAGTCAGTGGCGAGTGTTGCTCGAAGCCTCGGTTCAACTACAGCTATAGGAGTTGAAGACGACGCCAATAGCTTTTCTGTGGTAATTCCCTTGTTGTATTCATCATGTGTGTCCCACCAATCTTATCATTTGACTGATTTATTTCTCAGTTTGCTAGGGCGTAGTTCAGTTGGTTAGAAATCATGGAGACAACTACCACACGCCAAAAAGAACAAGTAGCCTTCCGTTCTATGTAAGTAACTTTTATTTTTAATGCTCGCTTAATGAGATTCACTTTATGAACTAAACCAGTTTATTATTGCTTTTATACAGGGTTGAACTTATGAGCCTGAGTGTGATGATAACTTACATCCCATGATTGGCATGCAATTTGATACCTGGGAAGATGGTATGGCATTCTACAAATCATATGCCCATGAGGTTGGGTTTTCGGTTCGCACGTCCACAACACATAAAGATGATCATGGTGTAGTGCTCTGGAAGAGGTTTGTTTAGGCTGATTATCAAATTAGGATATGTACTGTAAAAACTCCAGAAAATTTGATAGGATCATTTATAAATTTATGTTCACCACTGTCTGACTCAAACATTATGTACATACATCTGATATAATATATTTTACAAGGATAGCTTTGTTCTACACAACTATCTTGAATAGAAGGCCCACTGTGCTCTGTTTTGACGTTCTCCGACTATTGTATCTCGCTTTTGTATGTCCAAACATAAATCAATCGCTTTACTAGAAGAGATGCATTACAACACATAAATTTTCAAATTCCAATATATCCTAGCTTAGGCAATAGCTTGAGCGCCATCCAGCTCCAATCATCATCTGAAGATACCTTGGCCTGCAGAACAAGGCAAAAGTGGATGCAACTTCAACACTAGCTTGTACAACAATTTATTTTTCTCTAGAGATGAGCTTGCAGCTGAACATGCAGACAAGAATACCTGAAAAATAGGAGCATCAACTATTTTCAGGTGCATATCTAGGATGAAAGGTCAACAAAATTATCTAGTTGGATAAAGTTTACATTATATGCTAAAGGCCATGTGAACGATACTGCTTAAGATTTGCATGCCAGATCATGGCTCTTACTCCTAAAATCATTGGCAAGTGCTGATAACAAAATAAAAATGTACTTACTTGATGCCATTAAAAAAGGATTTGTGTACAAGATTTTGATCTTAATGCCTGTTCTTCGCAAAGATAGGACATCGTTAGCGCTGCCGCAGGGCATCGCACTTTCTTGCAGTTAAGAATCATCAAATCAAAATAAAAGTGTATATCTATAATTAAAGTTCTCACACGCACTACAATTACATGTATCAGGATTCATTGAATTGGTAAGATCACTCCAGGCATGTACGCTAGATCAGTATTGTTGATTTTGAAGTACTGTTAGAGTGTGGACTTGCAAAAGAAAATAAATCATGAACAAGATAATGGACTAGTAATGCTTTCAGAAATTTCAGTTGGACATCAAAAGTGTAGTTTCATTTTGATGGACCACACGACTTCAGCAACAAACAGCAATTCCTGGCGAATATGAAGATGCCCTATCAACAGTTTCCGCAAGATACCCCGGTTTTCTTAGGCGGAGACTTCAACCTGATTGCGCAAGCGTCTGATAAAAGCAACAACAACATCAGCCGAAGAGGCATAACAATGGTTAGAGGATTCATCAATGATCTGCAACTCAAAGATATGTATTCGGAATGTTGGCGCTCCACACAGGTACCGATGCCTAGGGGACCTTCTCGGGAAGCCTGTGGGATGATCCAGCACCCCGAGATCAAGAAGGACGGGAGTGACGGTATCATCAAGCACAAAGGTGCAACTCATCACGAAAGATTACATAGAGCGCATGTGAGAGGACTTGAAGAAAGTCCTCGTTCTAGTGGTGAAGCACGAACAGGGTGTACGGACTACATAGACCCCGAGAAGGCGGACATCCACATTAAGGCACTTAGACGTGTCTAGTTCTAGAAAATACGTGAGAAGGTCGGCATCATTGACATCAAGCTTCTTCGACAAGGTTGAGGGGGAGATTGTTGAGTCAACCTTGGTCTAAGGATGCATGCACCAGCAGCAGTAGAAAATTACTTACCTAAGAAATAAGTAAGAAGTTTGGCAGGTCAGCAACACTTGCGTTGCTTAGCAGTTCAAGCAAACTAACTAGATAATGTTGAGCTGTACCTAGTATCTAGGCTTGTACATGTATGTGATGAGGTGGGCAGTAGTAGAAATATCTCAGCTGCCATAGTCGGTTGAAGCACCAATAAAAGGACCTGAGTCCCTTTGCTGTAAGGCTAGTCATAGTGGGGAGTAACTTAGATTAGTAACATGCATATGTTACTACTCTATGTTACTATCCTTATAGTGGGAAGTGTCATATGTGTAGTAACATACACATGTTCATTTATGGTTTTGTAGACTCATTTTGCATTGGAAAGCGCTATGTGATGGTAATATATTAGGTTACTCTATTTGCCTCTCTCCTCATTAACTACTTGCCAAATCAACATTTTTTCTTATGTGGCATCTATGTTACTACCTATATTACTCCCACTATGACCAGCCTAAGTAGGCAATTTAACTTGAATACAAGGCAGAAGCAAGTGAGCTTCACCTTTCCTAGTACTTGTGTCATGCGCTATTGGAGCGAGTGGGCTTAGCTAGTCAACTTGTTGCTTCGCTAGTATAGTTCGTTACCGAGGATACTAGCTAGTCGAGAGTTTCTGGGCCAACAGGAAACACCGTTTACATCGGAGGAGGTTCAGGCGTCGCTCAATGAGATGAATAGCAACAAGGTGCCCGGGCCTGATCGGTTCACACCGTTCTGTTCTACAAGAAATGTTGGGAGATCATTCGGGACGACGTCATGGGCACGTCACATGTGTTGCATAACCTTCAGCACCAAAAACTGCACCTCCTAAAAATAGCAACTATGGTGCTAATCCCAAAGAATGAACAAGCTGAATCACCTAGGGATTTCCGCCCAATAAGATTAATCGATAGCTTTGCCAAGCTATTCACTATGGTTCTGGCACTGCGACTCAGAGGGAAAATGCAGTAGCTAGTGCGACCCTGTCAAAACACCTTCATTCCTGGAAAAAACATTCACGATAATTATGTTTATGTCAGCCGCATTGCCAAAGCACTTAGACAATCAAAGACATCAACTCTGATGCTCAAGCTTGACATTGAGGAGGCCTTAGATGTCGTTTCGTGGGAGTTTATTCTTCAGATCTTGGAGGCAAAAGGTTGCGACCAGAAAATGAGAAATTGGATCACAAGGTTACTCGCCGATCAGCTGTGGTGATATGATACCATGCAAACGGCAATTCAAGAATTAGCTAGGATGCGACTTCAAGCACTTCCCCTGCACCTATCTTGGGATGCCCCTCTCGGACTCGAAACTTCGCAGAATTGCTCTATGAATTGCTCTATGATGTACAGCTCAGTGCCAGCATCCGAGACCCCAAACTTGGCCTCGAGTGCATCCCACATATCTTTTCCATTATCAATTGACGCATAAGCATCAACTATTTTCTCACCAAGAACACTTAAGAGAGCAGCTTTAAACAGAGTATCCATTTTCTGAAAAGCTTGTGCCTGTTGATCATCAAGCTCTCCTTCAGGTTTGCCGAGAGTGGCGTCATAGCAACTCATGGTTTGAAACCATAAGACTGCTCTCACGCTCCACCTCTTATAGTGGATACCCTCAAACATAGGAGGTCTCATGGAAGCAGCAAAACCACTTGGTGTAAATTGCCTATGATAAGGTTTTTGGATTGTTGGAAATATGAGCAATTTACCAAATAATTTTGCTAACGGAAATACTAGATAAATCATGACTAATATAGCAAATATAAAGCAAGTCATGCAATCTGACAGAGAGAAGGTAAACATCGTGTGCATATATGAAGTTGAGTTAAACAAATCTAGAACAGACACTAGATGAAGTTGCTTATACGACATAGAACCTAGCATACGTAGGGCAGAAACTAGAGCCAAGAACTGTAGTAGGACTTCTAACAGAAAGGAGAAGAACACGTATGGCACAACAGCAGTAGAAGCGCTGGACTTGGGGTCGGTATCCTAGCCTGCCATGTTATCAAGGAGGTTGTGGACGTCGGGGAAGAAGTCGTCGTCGGGGAAGTAGTCGTCGGCGACCGGATCGTCCGTGATGAAGCAGCCAGTAGTCGCGCTGAACGCTCGCCAAAAACCTTATCACCCTTCTCCTGTACAGGACTCAAAAGGTGAGGTCTCGGAGGACTACTGTCCCGACCTGCGGTGCATGCCGCAAGACGGGATGGGGAAGAACGTAGTAGCAGCGCAGTGCTCGAAACTCTATGGCGAGAGGAAGGGGAGCTTCTGTTGTGTCTCACGTGACCTTTCATATACCCGTCGTGCGTGGCAAAAATTTAGACATCGGCTCGGCTCATTCTCGCAACCCGCGGCGCGTCGTGACGAGGCGAGGCTTGGCGTGGCGAGGTGGGCGGAAGAGGAGCGCGCGTGGATGTCCCTCTTGTTCTCATGCTCATCCATGTGGGGAAAGAACCTCCCTTATAAAGAGGTCCAACTACCTCTAAACTAGCAATGTGGGACTAAACTTTAGTAGTATCCCTTGCCTTGCACAAATGGGCTAAGTGGGCCTCTAGGATTTATTAGGAATTTCTGAAATAGTTATTGGGCTGCCCAAAATAGACTAAATTCCAGCAGTCACTTGGCCCTGCAACTAACAAACTAATGCATGCACTAAACTGCCTAACTAATAGTCCACCAAATCACTCGGCTATGACTCCATCATGCAGGCTGTCCTTCTCCCTCCTCTATGCACCATGTCGCTTCACACGACGGTACTGCATCGCAGAACACCACACCATCTCGCCACACACACTGCATCTCATATAGGCATCTCGCCTTCGACAATGATAGACGAAGCTTCAATAGCCTACCAAATCCTAGAACCTGAACTACTTGCAGATGAACTAGAGAATGCAGATACAAAATCAAGATTTAAAGCTAACAAGAGATCAGGAGTCAACCTATGGTTCTAGGGTATTAATAAACAAACAAGAAGATTTACTTGTTGAGCAATTTTACCACATCTTCTTGCTTCCCTTTACAACACTTGAACTTGACGGACTTCTGTTCAGGTGGATGAACACACGAATGAAGGACTTGTTTACAAGTTTGTGTAGGTTAAAGGTATGTTAGAAGATGGTGTAATAAATAGATGCTTTTAGTGATCTTAGGGCATATTTCTAGCCAATCCACTATAACCGGTCCGAGAAGTAAAAAACCAAGTTTTACTAAATGCATCAAATGTTACACAAAATACATACAAATTTAGTTCAATAAATTAATCAATTAAAGCGAGAACAAACCTTCAAATGTACTAAAGAGTGAATCAATTAAGACATGTAAAACTAGTACTAGTCCAATATTAATTAATAACCTGCACAAAATTACAACCATAGACATAAAAAGTGAATATGATGAGTCATGTATTGATAACGTGCACAACATTACTACCCTTGACATAAAAGGAGAATTTGATGAGTTGGATCAGCTTGTCGTCTTGCCATCATACTATACAATACTTCAAGCTAGTTTAAAAAAGAATAAGAGTCAAGAATGAACATTAGAACAACCCGACCTGTCTTTAACAACATGCACAAGGATACAAATTTAGTCCCCCGCAAGCTATGATGATCTGGTTATGTCTAACAACTTGTACAACATGATAAACTTAGATCCGAAAGGAATGCAATCCAGATAATTGTTTGACATGTAAAGTCGATAAGATGAGTCAGTGCCAATTATTAGGTATTCGTCACTCTTAGATGATATGTACAATAAAAAGGCAACTTTGATGACCACTCCGAAACTATGTTTGTATGTAGTGCCACCAAACACAACACACCGAATAATCAGTTTGATAAGCATCGAATCATTTAAAGAAAGGAAAGTAATAATGAAAAGAAACCTAACCTAGGTAGCTATAAAAAGCCTACAATATGTAGACTCCATACCATCATCCATCCTTCACACAACTAGAGCACAAGCATCAAATCCAAGTAAGTAGTATTTAACGCAAATCCACCATGAAGGCCTTACTCATCCTGACAATCCTTGCAATGGCGACAACAATCGCCACTGCCAATATGCAGGTCGACCCTAGCAGCCAAGTACAATGGCCACAAGAACAACCATTCCCCCAGCCCCAACAACCATTCTCCCAGCAACCCCAACAAACATTTCCCCAACCCCAACAAACATTCCCCCATCAACCACAACAAGCATTTCCCCAACCTCAACAAACATTCCCCCATCGACCACAACAACAATTTCCCCAACCCCAGCAACCACAACAACCATTTCCCCAGCCCCAGCAACCACAACAACCATTTCCCCAGTCCCAACAACCCCAACTACCATTTCCCCAACAACCACAACAACCATTCCCCCAGCCTCAACAACCCCAACAACCATTTCCCCAGTCACAGCAACCACAACAACCTTTTCCCCAGCCCCAACAACAATTCCCGCAGCCCCAACAACCACAACAATCATTGCCCCAACAACAACAACCGATGATTCAGTCATTTCTACAACAACAGATGAACCCCTGCAAGAATTTCCTCTTGTAGCAATGAAACCCTGTGTCATTGGTGTCATCTCTCGTGTCAATAATCTTGCCACAAAGTGATTGCCAGGTGATGCGGCAACAATGTTGCCAACAACTAGCACAGATTCCTCAACGGCTCCAGTGCGCAGCCATCCACAGCGTCGCGCATTCCATCATGCAGCAAGAACAACAACAAGGCGTGCAGATCCTGCGGCCACTATTTCAGATCATCCAGGGTCTGGGCATCATCCAACCTCAACAACCAGCTCAATTGGAGGGGACTAGGTCATTGGTATTGAAAACTCTTCCAACCATGTGCAACGTGTATGTCCCCCCTGACTGCTCCACCGTCAACGTACCATATGCCAGCATAGTTGCCGGCATTGCTGGACAATGAAAAATGCAGGAGTTATGCTAATAGGTAGATGAATCATCGTTGCTTAGCTTATGCACCAATCGTTGTAACGATGACAAAGAAAGTGGCGTGCACCATCATGTGTGACCCCGACCTGTGCTAGTTCAAGCTTCGGAATAAAAGACAAATAAAGTTCTTGTGTGCTAGCATTGCTTGTCACTCTTCTATTTACTTCTTATTTCCATGTTCGTCCCTAACTGCAATACTAGCCTTACACATCAATATCTACCTGCTTGTCTTGGTAGGTTACTATTTAATCTACCGATTAATGGTCGGCCTATTAATCCAATTACTAGGACGATTAATATTAGTTACTGCTCCCAAGCCGACCGGGCAGATATTAGTTACTGATTTCCTGAACATTGCACACAATAATAATTCAACGTATTTCAATGTCTAGAAGTAAAAGGGCCATTTTAGCAGCAAAACAATCGCCTGATTGGAAGCCATCCAGCACTCTAAATGTTAATTTGGATACTTTTGCTTTAGTGCAATTTTAAGTTTCGTTGCACCGAAGCATTTGTCAAAAGAAATTTTTTAGGGGACTCCAAGGATGTGAAAATCAAGCTAAATTCCCACACGGTAAAAGATAAACCATGCGGTGACTAAGAGCAAATATTGAGTCACAATAGTAAGTGCCAAACATGCAATTAGACTCTTGATATGGTTTCATGCAGGGATGGAAACAATTTAAGGATAACAACAAAGCTTATGTAGCATTAGTTCTAATTGATTGTAGAAATTTCTTTTACCTGTAGAATAACTCAGTTATCATCTCTTTAAACATGCATTGTGATATTGACTTATCTCAATCTACGAACACAAAGCAAATATTAAATTTGCAGCTATGGACTCCAAACATATGAGAAATCAGTCTGTGCAGAAGTTCCTTAGAGGGATATGTTCTGAATCAAGGAAATATTGAACAAATCTAGATTAGAAAATCGTACAAGGAAGAACTGGAACGGGAAAAAAACTAGTGTTTTATCCAGCCTCCGTGATACGTCTCCAGCGAATCTATAATTTTTTATTGTTCCATGCTGTTACATTATCATTCTTGGATGTTTTACAACCATTTTTTAGGAACTTTATATCTTTTTTTGGTGCTAACCTATTGACATAGTGTCCACTGTCAGTTGTTGTTTTTTGCTTGTTTTTTACTTCGCAGAAAACCAATACCAAACAGAGTCCAAACACGGCGAAACTTTTTGGTGGTTTTTTCTGGACCAGAAGACACAGGTTGCCCCAACGAAGTACCAGAGGAGGGCTTCGAGGGGAGCACAACCACCTGGGTGTGCCTGGGGGCCCAGTTGCGCCCTGGTCGGTTGTGCCCACCTCGGCCGCCTCCCGCACTGCCTCTTTGATCTATAAATACCCTGAAAATCCAAAAACCCTAGGGGAGTTGACGAAACAGAATTCCAGCCGCCGAAAGTTCCAGAAACCACAGATCCAATCTAGACACCATCAGGGAGGGGTTCACCATCATCATTGGTGCCTCTCCCATGATGCGTGAGTAGTTCATTTTAGACCTACGGGTCCATAGTTAGTAGAAATTATTGTCATCAAGGAATACAAACGCGATACAAAAATAATCATTTGCAGAAAAATTAGGAAAAACTTCTTTCAAATAGTTTGCTTGGCTTCTCGGTTTCATTTGATCTTTGTCCCATCGTGGGACATTCATTAGACATGTTGTTCATAGGTTGCTTTTCTTCTTGGTTGCAGTTGGTCTTTGCTCCTCAACTAGTACTTATTCATGATAACGCCCTTCGTGTATAATTCCTAGAACGAGTGATTGGTAAGCACGCTGCCCATAACTTGCTTAACTTCCTGCTGCAGTTGGTCTTTCCGCGAATAGCGCAACGTGTCATATAGTAGCTATAATAATGGATAGATGGATCAATCAATGCAACAATTACAAATGACTTGTTGTGGACCATCATATGTGTGACCCAAACCAGTACTAGTCTACACTTGGTCTTTATAACTTTGCTTCTCATAATTCCATTCATGGCATAATTGGATGTTCATTCCAAATACATGCATTTTTTCATCACAATTAACATAAAGTGCTCAATTATTATGCTATTTCAGCCATCATTGCGCAATTTTCTCTCTAGTTCCTTTATATTTGCAATGTTGCACTTGTGAGAGGATCAAAAAGTTTGCAGGGGCAGAAATTACGGCTTTGTGAGACAAAACACTGTTCTACAACGAAGAAAAATAAAGGAAAGGTGTTTCGAGAAAAATAGGCCAAATGCCAGAAGATTACCCCAGGGATGGCCTAGAGGGCCCATGTGTCCCCATCGCACAACTTGGGCCTAGGGAATGGCCCCATGACACAAAGGGAACAAAAGCAAAGGTTTTTACAATCAGAAGTCAAAATTATGATGGGAAAAAAGCAAAGACCGTCAAGTAAAAAATAAGTTATGCAATGGAGATCAAGTCAAAACACCAACAGGAGTCCAAACCAAGTAGAATATCAAGATTTATTATCTGCATTAATCAATGATGCAACTAATAATGAAAAAAAGATCGTAAGTCCAGCCCGAAACCACGGTTCAGCGGGTGTGAGAACGGGAGTGAGAAGCATACCGACTGAAGGAAATATTCCCTAGAGGCAATAATAAAGTTGTTATTTATATTTCCTTATATCATGATAAATGTTTATTATTCATGCTAGAATTGTATTAACCGGAAACTTGATACGTGTGTGAATACTTAGACAAAACAAAGTGTCCCTAGTATGCCTACATGACTAGCTCATTAATAAAAGATGGTTAAGTTTCCTGACCATATACATGTGTTGTCATTTGATGAACAGGATCACATCATTAGGAGAATGATGTGATGGACTAGACCCATACGTTAGCTTAGCATAATGATCGTTAAGTTTTATTGCTATTTCTTTCTTCATGACTTATACATATTCCTCTGACTATGAGATTATGCAACTCCCGAATACCGGAGGAACACCTTGTGTGCTATCAAACGTCACAACGTAACTGGGTGATTATAAAGATGCTCTACAGGTGTCTCCAAAGGTGTTTGTTGAGTTGGCATAGATCAATATTAGGATTTGTCACTCCGTGTATCGGAGAGGTATCTCTGGGCTCTCTCGGTAATGCACAACACTATAAGCCTTGCAAGCAATGTGACTAATGAGTTAGTTGTGGGATGATGTATTACGGAACGAGTAAAGAGACTTGCCTGTAACGAGATTGAACTAGGTATGACGATACCGACGATCGAATCTCGGGCAAGTAGAATATGGCCGATAAAGGTCTTCGTAGAATATGTAGGAGCCAATATGAGCATCCAGGTTCCGCTATTGGTTATTGAACAGAGATGTGTCTCGGTCATGTCTACATAGTTCTCGAACCCGTAGGGTTCGCACGCTTAACGTTCGATGACGATTTGTATTATGAGTTATGTATTTTGGTGACCGATGTTTGTTCGGAGTCTCAGATGAGATCACGAACATGACGAGGAGTCTCGAAATGGTCGAGAGGTAAAGATTCATATATTGGAAGGTTATATACGGACACCGGAATGGTTCCAAAGAAGATCGGAGATTTTTTGGAGTACCGGGAGGTTACCGAAACCACCGGGAAAGTTAATGGGCCTCATGGGCAATGGTAGAGAAGAGGAGGCAGGCCACGGGAGGTGGCGCGCGCCTCCCCCTTGCCCAAACCGAATTGGACAAGGGGTGGGGGCGCGACCCCCTTTACTTCTCCTTCTCCCCCCTTCCCCCTTTCCCCTCTCCGTTGGAAGGAAGGAGGGGGGGGGGCGAATCCTACTAGGAACGAAGTCCAAGTAGGACTCCCCCTTCTTGGCGCCTGATACGTATCCAACGTATCTATAATTTTTGATTGCTCCATGCTATATTATCTATTGTTTTGGACATTATTGGACTTTATTTTCCACTTTTATATTATTTTTGGGACTAACCTATTATCCAGAGGCCCAGCCCAGAATTGCTGTTTTTTTGCCTATTTCAGAGTTTCGAAGAAAAGGAATATCAAACGGAGTCCAAACGGAATGAAACCTTAGGGAACATGATTTTTAGGAAGAATATGATCCAGCAGACTTGGACCCCACGTCAAGAAACAAAGGAGGAGGCCACGAGGTAGGGGGCAAGCCTACCCCCCTAGGGCGCGCCCTCCACCCTCGTGGGCCCCCTGTTGCTCCACCGACGTACTCCTTCCTCCTATATATACCTACGTACCCCCAAATGATCAGATACGTAGCCAAAAACCTAATTCCTCCGCCGCAACCTTCTGTACCACGAGATCCCATCTTGGGGCCTGTTCCGGAGCTCCGCCGGAGGGGGCATCCACCACGGCGGGCTTCTACATCATCATAGCCTCTCTTTGGATCTCAATACAAGTGTGAGTAGTTTACCTCGGACCTTCGGGTCCATAGTTAATAGCTAGATGGTTTCTTCTCTCTTTTTGGATCTCAATACAATGGTCTCCCCCTCTCTCGTGGAGATATATTCGATGTAATCTTCTTTTTGTGGTGTGTTTGTTGAGACCGATGAATTGTGGGTTTATGATCAAGATTATCTATGAACAATATTTGAATCTTCTCTGAATTCTTTTATGTATGATTGGTTATCTTTGCAAGTCTCTTCGAATTATCTGTTTTGTTTGGCCTACTAGATTGGTGTTTCTTGCAATGGGAGAAGTGCTTAGCTTTGGGTTCAATCTTGCGGTGTCCTTTCCCAGTGACAGCAGGGGCAACAAGGCACGTATTGTATTGTTGCCATCGAGGATAACAAGATGGGGTTTTTATCATATTGCATGAATTTATCCCTCTACATCATGTCATCTTGCTTCAAGGGTTACTCTGTTTTCTTGAACTTAATAGTCTAGATGCATGCTGGATAGCACTCGATGAGTGGAGTAATAGTAGTAGATGCAGGCAGGAGTCGGTCTACTTGTCTCGGACATGATTCCTATATACATGATCATACCTAGATACTCTCATAACTATGCTCAATTTTGTCAATTGCTCAACAGTAATTCGTTCACCCACCGTAGAATACTTATGCTCTTGAGAGAAGCCACTAGTGAAACCTATGGCCCCCGGGTGTATCTCCATCATATTAATCTTCCATCACTTTATTTATTGCCTTTGCTTTTTACTTTTCTTTTATTTTACTTTGCATATTTATCATCAAAATACAAAAATATTATCTATCGTTTCTATCAGATCTCACTCTCGTAAGTGGCCGTGAAGGGATTGACAACCCCTAATCGCGTTGGTTGCGAGGAGTTATTTGCTTTTGTAGGTACGAGGGACTCGCGCGTGTAGCCTCCTACTGGATTGATACCTTGGTTCTCAAAAACTGATGGAAATACTTCCGCTACTTTGCTGCATCATCCTTTCCTCTTCAAGGAAATCCAACGCAGTGCTCAAGAGGTAGCACGATGAATTTCTCGCACCGTTTCTGGGGAGGCTTACGCAAAAGTCAAGTCAAGATTTGGACTCCTGACAACGAGCCATCTCCGGTGTCGTTTGTCTATGCAAAAATCAACATACCAAGTACCCATCACAATCCCTTATCTCCCGCATTACAATATTCGCCATTTGCCTCTCGCTTTCCTCTCCCCCACTTCACCCTTTCCATTTTATTCGCCCTCTCTTATCCGCTCACTTCTTTTCGCTCGCTTTTCCCTCGCCATGTCGGAACCAAAAAGAATTAGGGGACCCCTCCCAAGTTCTAGTGATTTAGACAATCCTGCTATCTTATCTAAACTAATAAATAAAAATACTATGGAAAAACCTACCGGAATTATCAATGAAAACCTTAGCAATTTTGATGAAGAAGATTCTCGAATATTTCGTTATTTACTTGATGAATCTTTGAAAGATCCTTGGTATAGGCTATTAAGGGTTCGTTCTAGCTATGTACCTCAATACCAAATTGAAGTTTACTTAAAAAGCTTTTATGTTGGGTTGCCCGTTTCATTCAAACAAGTCTTGGATTCTATTTTTGAAGAGGGTTTTCTTGTAGGGGACCCCATAGACACCTATGAAAAGATGAAAACTATATTTGGGCACCCCATTAACGAGAAAGTTGAAATCACATCTCTTTTGCATTCCTACCAGAACGAATCTATCAAAGAGATAAAAGCTAGCCTAGATGCCAATTTCCGCAGCATACTTAATCTTTCTTCTACTATTAATGGACATGTACTTTGTCAAAATAGAAGGATTAATTCCATAGATAGCAAGTTTGGTCTCTTCTTCCCTACAGCCAAAAGATGGCAATACCTAGATCTATCCTTGGTTTTATGCCTAGCTAGGGCGTTAAACGATAGCGCTTGATGGGAGGCAACCCAATTGTATTATGAGTTTTTTTAGTTTTCATCTGTTTAGTAATGAATAAATCTTAGATCTAGCCTCTGGTTAGATTTTTTTTATGTTTTAATTAGTGTTTGTGCAAAGTTAAACCTATAGGATCTTCTTGGATGATAGTTATTTGATCTTGCTGTAATTTCCAGAAACTTTCTATTCACAAAAAAAATTGTTAAAAATCACCAGTACGTGATAAAATAGTGATTTCAATTGCTGCTGATAAATAAACAAATTGCCTAGGTCTTCCTATTTTGGCTGAATTTTTGGAGTACAGAAGTTTGCGTTAGTTACATATTACTACAGACTGTTCTGTTTTTGACAGATTCTGTTTTTCGCGTGTTGTTCGCTTATTTTGATGAATCTATGGCTAGTAAAATAGTTTATAAACCATACAGAAGTTGGAATACTGTAGGTTTAACACCAAAATAAATAAAGAATGAGTTCATTACAGTACCTTGAAGTGGTCTTTTGTTTTCTTTCGCTAACGGAGCTCACAAGATTTCTGTTGAGTTTTGTGTTGTGAAGTTTTCAAGTTTTGGGTGAAAGATTTTTTATGGATCATGGAACAAGGAGTGGCAAGAGCTAAAGCTTGGGGATGCCCATGGCACTCCCAAGATAATCTAAAACCAAAAAGTCAAAGCTTGGGGATGCCCTGGAAGGCATCCCCTCTTTCGTCTACTTTCATCGGTAACTTTACTTGGTGCTATATTTTTATTCACCACATGATATGTGTTTTGCTTGGAGCGTCTTGTATGATTTGAGTCTTTGATTTTTTTAGTCTACCGCAATCATCCTTGCTGTACACACATTTTTACAGAACCATACATGATTTGGAAGTTGTTAGAATACTCTATGTGCTTCACTTATATCTTTTGAGCTATATAATTTTGCTCTAGTGCTTCACTTATATCTTTTAGAGCACGGTGATGGATTTGTTTTATAGAAACTATTGATATCTCATGATTCACTTAGATTATTTTGAGAGTCCTAAATAGCATGGTAATTTGCTAAAATAATCCTAATATGCTTGGTATTCAAGATTTGTAAAACTTTCTTTTGAGTGTGTTGAATACTAAGAAAAGTTTGATGCTTGATAATTGTTTTGAGATATAAAGATGGTGATATTAGAGTCATGCTAGTTGAGTAGTTGTGAATTTGAGAAATACTTGTGTTAAAGTTTGTGATTCCCGTAGCATGCACGTATGGTGAACCGTTATGTGATGAAGTCGGAGCATGATTTATTTATTGATTGTCTTCCTTATGAGTGGCGTTCGGGGACGAGCGATGGTCTTTTCCTAGCAATCTATCCCGCTAGGAGCATGCGCATAATACTTTGCTTTGATAACTCGTAAATTTTTGCAATAAGTATATGAGTTCTTTATGACTAATGTTGAATCCGTGGATTATACGCACTTTTCTTCCGTCTACCATTGCTAGCCTCTCTAATACCGCGCACTTTTCGCCGGTATCATACACCCACCATAAACCTTCCTCAAAACAGTCACCATACCTACCTATCATGGCATTTCCATAGCCATTTCGATATATATATATATTTCCATGCAACTTTCCACCGTTCTGTTTATTATGACACGCTCCATCATTGTCCTATTGCTTAGAATGATCATGTAGTTGACATCGTATTTGTGGCAAATCCACCGTTCATAATTCTTTCATACATGTCACTCTTGATTCATTGCATATCCGGGTACACCGCCGGAGGCATTCACATAGAGTCATATATTGTTCTAAGTATTGAGTTGTAATTGATGAGTTGTAAGAAAATGAAAGTGTGATGATCTTCATTATTAGAGCATTGTGCCAAGTGAGGAAAGGATGATGGAGACTGTCATTCCCCCACAAGTCGGGATGAGACTCCAGACTAAAAAAAAAGAGGCAAAAAAAAAAGAGAAAGGGCCCAAATAAAAAAATGAGATAAAAAGAGAGAAGGGACAATGTTACTATCCTTTTACCACACCTGTGCTTCAAAGTAGCACCATGATCTTCATGATAGAGAGTCTCTCATTTTGTCACTTTCATAAACTAGTTGAAATTTTTCATTATAGAACTTGGCTTGTATATTCCAATGATGGGCTTCCTTAAAATGCCCTAGGTCTTGTGAGCAAGCGAGTTGGATGCACACCCACTTAGTTTCTTTTGTTGAGCTTTCATATACTTATAGCTCTAGTGCATCCGTTGCATGGCAATCCCTACTCACTCACATTGATATCTATTGATGGGCATCTCCATAGCCCGTTGATATGCCTAGTTGATGTGAGACTATCTTCCCCTTTTTGTCTTCTCCACAACCACCATTCTATTCCACATATAGTGCTATATCCATGCCTCACGCTCATGTATTGCGTGAAGATTGAAAAAGTTTTGAGAATGTCAAAAGTATGAAACAATTGCTTGGCTTGTCATCGGGGTTGTGCATGATTTAAATACTTTGTGTGGGGAAGATAGAGCATAGCCAGACTATATGATTTTGTAGGGATTACTTCCTTTGGCCATGTTATTTTGACAAGACATGATTGCTTTGTTAGTATGCTTGAAGTCTTATTATTTTTATGTCAATATGAACTTTTGTCTTGAATCTTTCGGATCTGAATATTCATACCACAATTAAGAAGAATTACATTGAAATTATGCCAAGTAGCACTCCGCATCAAAAATTCTGTTTTTATCATTTAGCTACTCGAGGACGAGCAGGAATTAAGCTTGGGGATTGCCTGATACGTCTCCAACGTATCTATAATTTTTGATTGCTCCATGCTATATTATCTACTGTTTTGGACATTATTGGGCTTTATTTTCCACTTTTATATTATTTTTGGGACTAGCCTACTACCTGGAGGCCCAGCCCAGAATTGCTGTTTTTTGTCTATTTCAGAGTTTCAAAGAAAAGTAATATCGAACGGAGTCCAAACGGAATGAAACTTCCGGGAACTTGATTTTTAGGAAGAATATGATCCAGGAGACTTGGACCCTACGTCAAGAAACAAAAGAGGAGGCCACGAGGTAGGGGGGCGCGCCCTCGTCCCTCTTGGGGCCCCTGTTGCTCCATGATGTCTACTACACAACCTTCTTCTTGTAGACGTTGTTAGGCCTGCAAGTGCAGAGGTTTGTAGGACTGTAGCAAATTTCCCTCAAGTGGATGACCTAAGGTTACCATGGGTGTATTTGCAATGTTTTCCTTCGATTAAATTTCTTGATTTTAAAATGAAAGAGCACTTGCGGTTCCCAATTGGACCGTTTGAATGCATTATAAGCTCTCTTTTTTTGTAATTTTTGTTGTTGCGATCCACATTCTGGCAATGATAAGAAAGTAACGATACCAATATGTGCCACTTGTTAGTATGTTAGTCATCTTACCAGTACCTGATACATGTAATGTTTTGTGATACATTTCAACAAAATAGCCAGTAATGTAGTCAGTGGCGAGTGTTGCTCGAAGCCTCGGTTCAACTACAGCTATAGGAGTTGAAGACGACGCCAATAGCTTTTCTGTGGTAATTCCCTTGTTGTATTCATCATGTGTGTCCCACCAATCTTATCATTTGACTGATTTATTTCTCAGTTTGCTAGGGCGTAGTTCAGTTGGTTAGAAATCATGGAGACAACTACCACACGCCAAAAAGAACAAGTAGCCTTCCGTTCTATGTAAGTAACTTTTATTTTTAATGCTCGCTTAATGAGATTCACTTTATGAACTAAACCAGTTTATTATTGCTTTTATACAGGGTTGAACTTATGAGCCTGAGTGTGATGATAACTTACATCCCATGATTGGCATGCAATTTGATACCTGGGAAGATGGTATGGCATTCTACAAATCATATGCCCATGAGGTTGGGTTTTCGGTTCGCACGTCCACAACACATAAAGATGATCATGGTGTAGTGCTCTGGAAGAGGTTTGTTTAGGCTGATTATCAAATTATGATATGTACTATAAAAACTCCAGAAAATTTGATAGGATCATTTATAAATTTATGTTCACCACTGTCTGACTCAAACATTATGTACATACATCTGATATAATATATTTTACAAGGATAGCTTTGTTCTACACAACTATCTTGAATAGAAGGCCCACTGTGCTCTGTTTTGACGTTCTCCGACTATTGTATCTCGCTTTTGTATGTCCAAACATAAATCAATCGCTTTACTAGAAGAGATGCATTACAACACATAAATTTTCAAATTCCAATATATCCTAGCTTAGGCAATAGCTTGAGCGCCATCCAGCTCCAATCATCATCTGAAGATACCTTGGCCTGCAGAACAAGGCAAAAGTGGATGCAACTTCAACACTAGCTTGTACAACAATTTATTTTTCTCTAGAGATGAGCTTGCAGCTGAACATGCAGACAAGAATACCTGAAAAATAGGAGCATCAACTATTTTCAGGTGCATATCCAAGATGAAAGGTCAACAAAATTATCTAGTTGGATAAAGTTTACATTATGCTAAAGGCCATGTGAACGATACTGCTTAAGATTTGCATGCCAGATCATGGCTCTTACTCCTAAAATCATTGGCAAGTGCTGATAACAAAATAAAAGTGTACTTACTTGATGCCATTAAAAAAGGATTTGTGTACAAGATTTTGATCTTAATGCCTGTTCTTCGCAAAGATAGGACATCGTTAGCGCTGCCGCAGGGCATCGCACTTTCTTGCAGTTAAGAATCATCAAATCAAAATAAAAGTGTATATCTATAATTAAAGTTCTCACACGCACTACAATTACATGTATCAGGATTCATTGAATTGGTAAGATCACTCCAGGTATGTACGCTAGATCAGTATTGTTGATTTTGAAGTACTGTTAGAGTGTGGATTTGCAAAAGAAAATAAATCATGAACAAGATAATGGACTAGTAATGCTTTCAGAAATTTCAGTTGGACATCAAAAGTGTAGTTTCATTTTGATGGACCACACGACTTCAGCGACAAACACCAATTCCTGGCGAATATGAAGATGCCCTATCAACAGTCTCCGCAAGATACCCCGGTTTTCTTAGGCGGAGACTTCAACCTGATTGCGCAAGCGTCTGATAAAAGCAACAACAACATCAGCCGAAGAGGCATAACAATGGATAGAGGATTCATCAATGATCTGCAACTCAAAGATATGTATTCGGAATGTTGGCGCTCCTTACAGGTACTGATGCCTAGGGGACCTTCTAGGGAAGCCTGTGGGATGATCCAGCACCCCGAGATCAAGAAGGACGGGAGTGACGGTATCATCAAGCACAAAGGTGCAACTCATCACGAAAGATTACGTAGAGCGCATGTGAGAGGACTTGAAGAAAGTCCTCGTTCTAGTGGTGAAGCACGAACAGGGTGTACGGACTACATAGACCCCGAGAAGGCGGACATCCACATTAAGGCACTTAGACGTGTCTAGTTCTAGAAAATACGTGAGAAGGTCGGCATCATTGACATCAAGCTTCTTCGACAAGGTTGAGGGGGAGATTGTTGAGTCAACCTTGGTCTAAGGATGCATGCACCAGCAGCAGCAGAAAATTACTTACCTAAGAAGTAAGTAAGAAGTTCGGCAGGTCAGCAACACTTGCGTTGCTTAGCAGTTCAAGCAAACTAACTAGATAATGTTGAGCTGTACCTAGTATCTAGGCTTGTACATGTATGTGATGAGGTGGGCAGTAGTAGAAATATCTCAGCTGCCATAGTCGGTTGAAGCACCAATAAAAGGACCTGAGTCCCTTTGCTGTAAGGCTAGTCATAGTGGAGAGTAACTTAGATTAGTAACATGCATATGTTACTACTCTATGTTACTATCCTTATAGTGGGAAGTGTCATATGTGTAGTAACATACACATGTTCATTTATTGTTTTGTAGACTCATTTTGCGTTGGAAAGCGCTATGTGATGGTAATATATTAGGTTAGTCTATTTGCTTCTCTCCTCATTAACTACTTGCCAAATCAACATTTTTTCTTATGTGGCATCTATGTTACTACCTATATTACTCCCACTATGACCAGCCTAAGTAGGCCATTTAGCTTGAATACAAGGCAGAAGCAAGTGAGCTTCACCTTTCCTAGTACTTGTGTCATGCGCTACTCGAGCGAGTGTGCTTAGCTAGTCAACTTGTTGCTTCGCTAGTATAGTTCGTTACCGAGGATACTAGCTAGTCGAGAGTTTCTGGGCCAACAGGAAACACCGTTTACATCAGAGGAGGTTCAGGCGTCGCTCAATGAGATGAATAGCAACAAGGTGCCCGGGCCTGATCGGTTCACACCGTTCTGTTCTACAAGAAATGTTGGGAGATCATTCGGGACGACGTCATGGCCACGTCACATGTGTTGCATAACCTTCAGCACCAAAAGCTGCACCTCCTAAAAATAGCAACTATGGTGCTTATCCCAAAGAATGAACAAGCTGAATCACCTAGGGATTTCCGCCCTATAAGATTAATCGATAGCTTTGCCAAGCTATTCACTATGGTTCTGGCACTGCGACTCAGAGGGAAAATGCAGGAGCTACTGCGACCCTGTCAAAACACGTTCATTCCTGGAAGAACCATTCACGATAATTATGTTTATGTCAGCCGCATTACCAAAGCACTTAGACAATCAAAGACACCAACTCTGATGCTCAAGCTTGACATTGAGGAGGCGTTAGATGCCGTTTCGTGGGAGTTTATTCTTCAGATCTTGGAGGCAAAAGGTTTCGACCAGAAAATGAGAAATTGGATCACAAGGTTACTCGCCGATCAGCTGTGGTGATATGATACCATGCAAACGGCAATTCAAGAATTAGCTAGGATGCGACTTCAAGCACTTCCCCTGCACCTATCTTGGGATGCCCCTCTCGGACTCGAAACTTCGCAGAGTGGATTTTCAGCCAGCAATTGACAAACTAGGGGAGAAGCTCAAAGGATGGATCATAATCCATGTTTCTCTGGATGGCAGAATTGTCTTAGTTAAGCAGGTTCTTTCAGCCATGGTGGTCTATCAGATGCTGGTGCTAGAGCTGTTGGTATGGCTAAGGAAACAAATTGACAAGTGGCGCGGAGGATTTTTGTGGGAAGGGAAGGAGCTTGCAAATGGTGGGAAGTGTCTGGTAAGCTAGAAGGTGGTATGTCGTCCAACATGTTTATGAAGACTAGGAATATCGGATCTTGCAGCACAGAGTACGGTGTTGAGGCTACGGTGGATGTGGATGGAATGGACTGACCCAGACAAGGCCTTCAGTGATTTACTGCTACCCTTAGATCCCAAAGTTTCAAACCTCTTTGCGGCATTAGCCAGATTCCACCTCGGCAATGGACAGCGAATCAGGTTCTAGGGAAAATCCTGACTGCAGATTCACTAGCAAAGAGAGAGGATGGCCACACAATCCGATTTGTCGGCTGCGCGGTGTACAGCAGCAGACTGTGCCCCACTGACTTGGCGCCTGCTCCTTTGTTGTCGAGCTCTAGAACATGCCGCTTCAGCGCTGTTGATCAGGTGATGTCCCGCATCAAGGATGACATGGAGCAATGGATGGCCGCTAGCAAGACCAAGATTGCAATGCTGATCCATAGACCTAGAGAGCCAGATTAATTATCTGGAGGACCCTTCTGTTAGGTGTTCTACGGGGATACTTCCTCTGTAACCCTCCTACTGTAACAACAACTATATTCTTCTAATATCAAGGAAAAGCCGCTCCGTCAGCATTTCGTCAATTTTTTTTGATTTACTTAGGTGGTAAAGATGAGCTGCTTCTATCCATATACTCCATCATCTTCCTTTCTGAAAGTGTGTTCAATAAACATTGGAAAGTACTCGGGTGGTCAAACCAGAGCTGCTCGATCTGGATGCGCGTAACCGTCAGATCTACCCCGCATCTCCTATCGTCATCCTCCCCTAGGGAATAAAGCGGAGAAAAAAAGCAAACGCCGCCGCCGCTCGCGGGATCCCGCACGCTGGCCCGTGCTGCTCTCGCTTGGACTACCGCTGCCCCTGCTCGTCGCCGGCACTTCCAGCCTCACCGCCATTGGCGAACGAAAATACCACCCGCCTTCACCGCCGACACCGAAGCGAAAAATGCCGATTCCAGCAAAATCAAAAGACGGTGGTAGCAATTTTTAGGATGATTCCAGCAAAAACAAAACAAAAACAAGGTGTGGTAGCAAAAACTCCTTATGCTTCCAAGAAGACTCTGGTAGTAGCAAAAACTCCGGTGGTAGCAACTGGCATCTCCGGTAGTAGCAAAAATCCGAGACGGTTGTAGCAAAAAAAAAGCCATCGCCTCCGTTGAGCAACACAGCCGTGGGTGGATGTAGAAAAAAATGTCTTCAGTTCCAGCAAAAACAAAATATGGTTGTAGCAAAAAAGACAGGAAAAATAGAAGATGGATGTAGCAAAAATTGACAAACACCGGTACTAACAAAAAATTGAAACGGTTGTAGCAAATGGTTCATCGGTTGCAGCAAAAATCGCCTGGTAGCAAAATTTGGGTGGGTGGGTGGTAGCGAAAACATGGGCAAGTTCCAACAAAAACAACACATGGTTGTAGCAAAAAAAGAAGTCCACCATTGTCGTGGTCGATTGCAGCCCGGCCAAGGCGACGAGCACTCGTTGCAGCACCATCGTAGTTGCTGTTTTGCAACATCTGCGCAAACCATGTGCTGCATGTGCCTAAGCCCAACCTTGTGGGATCCATGGCGGACTGCGCATGGCATGAGAGAAAAACGCAAAAAAGCACGGATGAGCTCACCTCTCTCATGGATCTATGGAGGAAAAATGTTGCAGGAAGCAAAGAAGGCAACAAAAACGAGCTCAATTTCATGGGACTAGGTGTGGATTTCGGGGAGAGAACACACTAAGGAGGAGGAGAGATTGAGAACTTGGGGACTGAAGGGCGAGCAGGGCGAGGATGCCTCGTGTGGTCTCTAGTAAGAGTGAGGGGATAAGATGGAAGTGGTGGGGATAGAGATAAGCTCGGTGGGTGGTGGGCCTGGGCCGCCTAGCGACCTGAGCGAGGGGACCGGCCGAACGGTCGGCCGGTCGACCGGCTATAAACGTTTCCCATAAAACAAACTTAAATGGACAGAAAATATCCCGCTGGTAAGTCACATATCTTGTGCAACTAAGGATAGCAATGGGTCGGGTTCGGCTCGGGTTGAACAATATTAAATCCATATCCAAATCCATGAAGACATTATGTGCCTGTCCACGGAAAAATCCAAGGGCGAAATAGAAGAATCAGAAGAGGCAGTGGAGTAATCTACGGTGGGAATGGAGACGGAGTGTGCAATTTCTTTTCCATTTTTCATAAAGATAAATTTATTGGCAGATGGGATAGTGGGGATGACCGAATTTTGCCCCACATATTATACTCTTGGGTCGGGTTCGGGTATATCCACGGAACTATAATTATGCCCATGCCCTAACCATGAGTAAAAATGTACCCAAACCCTGTCCACTCGGGTTGGGTATCCATGTTCGTGGATAAAATTGCCATTCTTATGTGCAATTGTTCACTATTGAAAGGACCAAATTATCTATGTTCTGCCAAATGTAACTCTGTCCAAATTTAACAAGGTAAGAGCCCATCTGAGATGGTTAAATATAAATAGCCAAAATTGCGGTTGCTGGTACGATCCTGGTTACTTTAGCCTTTAGAGTACATAGTATAGCTAGACAGTTACAGCGCCTCTTCTTGCCTGCTTTTGCAGCACCAGATTTTGATAGGATTGCGACAAGGTAGATAAACACGCCAACAAAGGAAACAACAGATGCCAGCGGCCCACATATCCCAACAATTCTCTGCAGATGAATGGTTGTTGATCCATTAGTCGCTAAGTGATGATTGATTCTGGGTTTCTAGTTGGATCTAATACTAGATAAGTTGGTCCAAGAACAGAGTATAGTGAGACTACCTTAGCCTGAAAAGTTCCATTTGTCAAATTAAGGCGGATACCCAGATGTGAAGTGTCAGCACCAAAGATATATCATCCAAACATTAGAATCATGAAAGGTTTCGTTTTGGACTAAATGCAGTGATATGATAACTAACGAATTCAAACTTCTGCTGCGGAGGTTTCTCAGCGAGAATACAAAACGGAAGGATGGGCGTAGAATATGCATCCGTCAGAAAAGAAAAAGAAGCTATTAAGTTCAGGGAAAAGAATATTAGAAAATAGCACAGCACATAATGAGATTTAGCATGATAAGCATTCCCTATATTAGTTTACAGAGGGAGTACTAATTAGCTATAAGCTGTAGATATTCAGCTTCTCACTGCAGATCCATGGAATGGCGTGTGAATTACATCCGAGTGTCCGCCGTAACCAAACGACGAGTAAAGCTCCTCAAATGCTGACTACCAATCACCAGTCACATGTTCTAGTAACATTTATAACAATTAGAATTCTAACATTGATAAAATGTAAAAAAACCATGGAATTATCTGGTGAAATTTCAGTTCCAGTCTTCATTTCACTCAAGTTTCTAACTACAAGTATAGAAGGACATGGAAAATTTTCCGAGATATAGTGAAATTCGCGATGATTACTCATGGCATGATCCAGCAGATACGGCGCACATTCAGTCAAGAAGTATCCACCAACAATTAATCACCAGCTAGAATCTACAGTAGACAATAAGAGAAATGTAACCAAAGTATGAAACTGTTGAGCTAAGGAGCAGGATCTGGTAGATCTGGCACGGGCGCAGATCGGGGTGGCAAGGGGCACTAGATATGGCCCGGTAAGTTAACTGGAATGGATCTGGCGACGCGGGCGACAACCGCGACGGCCACTTCGGGCCGGCCGCTGGTGACCTTCGGTGGGGGCCGCGCCGGTGGTAGGTTTTGGGCACTTGCGGAGGCCGATACAGAGGACGACGATGACGACGACATCGCCGGAGGCTCGCCGGAAGGCTACTCGCCGACGCCTTCGTCGGTGATTTGCGAGGCTTTTGATACTGGCTATTCGGAAGAAGAAGTGGCGGCCATAGTCGATGTCAGCGTCCCAGTTGATGATCCAGCGCGACAAGGTTTGGGACGTGAGGACAAGGTCGAAATCGTGCGTCGCATGGTTCATCGGCGGACGGCGGCAGCGGCGATTCGGCCATGGAAGGGGCCGATCCCCAAGGTAAGTCTCCCTAAACCAACCTTGTCGGATTTCATTACGGAGGAGTCTTGGATTGTGGTCAAGAAGAAGAGGCCGCGGCGAGCATCGGCGGTGAAGACGCCGGCGCCGGCGGTCGGCAGGACCGGCGACATCCGTGCCGATCGGATCTCACGTTTGAAATTTTTGCTTAACGTTGATGGGCTGCAATCGAAAGACGGTTCGGACGGCCCAGTCGATGTTGCGCCTTTGGGCCAAAAGAGTTGTTTTGAGGTCGGGCCGGGACTAGCTGGGTTACAGACCCAGGCAAAACCGGTCCACCTCGACGTGCTGGAGATCGCTACGGATCGAGGGGATTTCCATGCACGATCTTTGACTCACGACAGCCACGGGCGAGCTAGGGTTCGCCGCCGCGGACACGTTGGGTTTCCCTCTGCTCTCGCACGAAGGCTCAAGCGGGTTCCTGCGCTTGCCGCCGCCTGCATGCCGCCCAAGGGCCCGCCGCCGGCAAAGGGGCCGCCTCCGGCCAAGGCGCCTGCGAGGGCTGCGCCAGGGGGTCCGGCTGCTGCTATGCCTGCCGCGGCTGCGGATGCAACACAGGCGACGTCTGCACCGGCCATGGCCAGGGAGACGGTGCCGCCTCCTCATGCGGCCGCACAACCCCAGTCGCCGCGACCTTGGCCTAGGCAAATGGCTGCCGGCCGGGGAGGCGCTCCCAATGGGGTAGCCGGCCAGGGTGGTGCCGCCAATGGTGCTGTCGGCCGTGGGTCGGGGACATTCGCGGGAGACAGTCGCAATCCACCCCGTGGTCAGTGGGGAGATGATGGCTACGACGCTTATGGTCAGGGACTGCACCGAGGTTCGTCGTCCAACGGTGGTGGGCGAGGCTACGCTTGGACAGATCAGGGTAATGCTGGCCGGGGCTTTCAAGGACCACCTGGGAACTTCGTCGAGGGCGCGGTTGGCCCCAGCCGCTTCCGTGGACGCTTCCGTGGTGGACGTGGTGGGCGTACTTTGCCCGGTGCCGACTCGGACCTTTCTGACATGGCCACTGATGAGACGGCTCTGAACCAGACAGTGGTGGAGACGGTTAAGGCTCTTGCTGATGTGACTGTCCCGATGATAGCGCAATCGGATGATGCGGAGTCTGATAAAGGCTCGGAGAAGGCCGGAGGTGACAAATTGTCTAAGTGGGCGGCTAAGAAGAAAAAATTAGTCTGTTTCCGCTGTGGGGAGACGGGTCAGTTCATGGTTGACTGCTCTGCTGAGTTATGTGAAATTTGTCGGAAACCTAAGCATGTGGCGGCTGAGTGTCCGCTTCTTCTCAGGCCCAAACCGACACTTAATATCTACGGGCTCTGTTGCTCTGAGTTGATGTTCTTTGAGTCACCCAGGGTGACTTCGGAGGCTGCTGTTGTTGAAACCTCATTCCCTGGGGTGGTTAAAGTGGTCTCCGGACAGCTCACTGAAGCCCAGATTATTCAGCAGTTGCGGGAGTTGGCTCCAGGAAATTTCAAATGGTCCTTGATGAAGCTTTCTGATAATTCTTATAAAGTGGATTTTCCTTCTAAAGAGGATCAGAAGAGGATTCTCAAGTTTGGCATGAGTCGAGTTACTGGAACTAGCTTTGTGTTGCAGTTTGATGAGTGGAAGAAGAAGGAGCCGCAGGGCACACCACTGACTCAGATCTGGGTTCGCTTTTCAGGGGCACCGTCCGAACCTTGGATGATTTTTTTGTCACGTGGAGCTTGGGGTCCTTGCTCGGTAAGACGGAGCAGGTGGACATGCCTTTCACTCGTGCTCATGGTGTTGCTCGTCTGTTGATTAGTGTGGCAAACATTCAGTTCTTGCCAGATGTGGTCAGATGGTGTTATGAGGGGGTTGCTTACATGTTGAATGTCGAGTATGAGGACCCGGACCTGTTTCAGGATTTTGAGGAGTTGTTACCTATGGATACCTCTGAGGGGGGGGTGCTTCTGGCCACCGGGGAGAGGATGCACCCGGTGACGGTGACAGGGATTCTAGGCCCGTGGAATCGCCTAAACCGACAGAGTCTGCTAAGGGGAAAACTTCGGGTTCGGTACCGTCCAACATGCTTCAGCTTGGTTCTGTTGGGGCTTTCTCTGCGCCCTCTCGTCTTTGGAGTGATCTTGTGGAGTTGGATGATCCGTCTGAGCACGTGCCACCGGTGATGCCGGAAGGCTTGCAGACTTTGGAGGACAGACTGACTGTTAAGGAGGTGTTTCCCTCTCCTTCATCCCCTATTTCGCGGCTGGACATGACTCTTTTGGACGACTCGGTGGAGCTGCCCGGGAGTACGGTCAGGGCCAGCGCTGTTCTTCCTCTCACCCCGGAGGCTCGGGGGGCTAAGGACGGGTCCAGCAAGCAGGAGGTGTCTTCACTGGCCTATACGGCTAGGGAAGCGGCGACACCGCTTCTCGTTGCCGTTGGTGCGCCAGGACTGGGGGTGGATGCCTCTCCGGCCCCCACAGTGTTGGGAGGGCTGGGTGGGGCCTCTGCAGATTCTGCCCACGCTTCGGTGCGCGGCGGCTGGGCTGCTCCGGAGCCGGCGACTGCTGGCGGATCACCAGTTCTTGGGCGGCAGACGCTGCCGCCGGCTACCCCTTCTGCGCCGGTGATGGCGGCTCAGGGCGTCGCTGTGGGGGCAGGTGGTCTCTCCCCGTGCAGGACTTCTCGCGAGGAGGTCGTCGCTTTTGGTGGCATCTCGGACCCTATCTCCCAGGGGAGGCGGATCAGCGGACGGTTGCAGGAGCATCCGGACGTCGACGACATTCAACTACGGTGCGCTGTGAGAGCGGCCAAGTTGCAGGACGTCGAAACCACCACTGGTATGTCAGTAATTAAGTCAAATTCCATTTTGCATTTCACTGATAATGAGATCATCAATAATGCAAATCAACTAGGAATTTCACTTGGTAATAATGATAGTCAGATTGCTAAATCAATCAACGACATTCTTGATTTAGAAGCTGAGCGTGCGGTAGATATGATTCGTCACATAGCTGCAGTTAAACCAATGAATGATTCGTAGATTGATGCGCTTGGGGTTAGGGTCCTAGATGGTATGTGTGCCGATCTTGACCCTGATGGTCTCGAGGCGGAGGAAGACTCACAGCCTGAGACTTCTCTCCACGTTGATGAGCCTCTAGTGATAGATGCCGAGGATGAGGGTCATATCCCGGTGGTTGATATAGTCAAGCCTAAGCGGACATGGAAACGAAAGGTTTATCCAGTCTCCGCAGCGCGTAGGAGTGCTAGGATTCGTACTGCCAAAAGATTTCATGATGACTCATGAGAGGCATTTTCTGGAATAGCAGAGGTCTTAGAGACTTGGCTAAAAGGAGGTTTCTAGCGGATGCGTCTCTGGAACATCATTTAGATTTCATTGCTTTGTCCGAGACTGGAAGGAGTAATTTCACTAATCAATTTCTTGCCACTTTGTCTGGGGGGGTAGATTTTGATTGGCACTGCCTCCCACCTCGAGGAAGATCTGGCGGGGTTTTACTTGGGGTTAAGTGTGAAACGTTGGAGGTAAGGAGCGTAGTTATGGGAGAGTTTGCTGTCAAGTTTCGGGTTAGATCCAAGGCAGATGGGTTTGATTGGGCTTTGGTGGCAGTCTATGGGGCTGCTCAACCAGATCTCAAACCAGATTTTTTGGCAGATCTGGTGCGCATCTGTGCTAATGAACAGTTACCTCTTTTAGTGGGAGGGGATTTTAACATAATCCGAAGAAAAGAAGACAAGAATAATGCCAATTTTGACGGTCGATGGCCCTTTATGTTCAATACTATCATTGAGAGTTTGGATCTCAGAGAGATCGAACTCTCGGGTAGGAAATTCACTTGGGCTAATTCGTTACCGGTACCGACTTTTGAGAAACTAGACCGAGTGCTAGCTAGTGTCGAGTGGGAACAGAAGTTTCCACTGGTAACGGTACAGGCTCTGACTCGGGGTGTCTCGGATCATACACCGCTATTAGTTGATTCCGGTGTTCAAAATTTCGTGGGCAACAAGAATTTCTTCTCGTTCGAACTGGCTTGGTTCGAACGAGAAGGCTTCCTCGAGTTGTTAGCTACACAGTGGGCTATGGACTCTGGAGGTAGGACACCTATCGACAAATGGCAATCCAAGATTCGTCATCTTCGTAGTTTCCTTCGTGGTTGGGCTAAACACACGCATGGGATCTATAAGGCGGAGAAGGACAGACTCCTTCTTATCATTCAAAATTTCGAAGCTAAAGCAGAAACATCTATCTTAGATTCCACTGAGTTGGCAACAAAGATAGATGCGGAGATGAAGCTTAAAGCGCTTCTCCGTGAGGAGGAATTGAAGTGGGCATTGCGAGCTAAGGTTCGCAAAATCGTAGAAGGCGAGGATAACACTCAATTCTTCCACATGATTGCGAATGGGAAGCATCGTAAGAAGAGAATTTTTCAATTAGAACAAGATGAAGGAACCATAGTTGGTCAGGATAATCTCAAAGAATACATTACCAATTATTACAAACAGTTGTTTGGTAACCCGGTAGAGACTTTTGTGGCGTTGGATGAGTCTAGGGTTGAGGATGTGCCTCAACTTGAGACCGCCGAGAACGAGCTATTGAATGCTCCTTTTTCGGAGAAAGAGGTGTTTGAGGCTATTTCTCAAATGGAGAACAACAAGGCTCCAGGTCCGGACGGTTTTCCGGCGGAGTTCTACAAGAAGTGTTGGCATTTTATCAAGGGGGACTTAATGCCCATGTTTCACGAGTTCTTTGAGGGTCAGCTGCAATTGTTCAAGCTGAATTTTGGGACGATTACTCTTCTGCCTAAGAAGACGGACGCTGTTCGGATCGAGCAGTTTCGACCCATCTGTTTGCTAAATGTGAGTTTCAAGATCTTCACTAAGGTGGGCACAAATAGGCTTTCACAAATAGCACACTCAGTAGTTCAGCCGTCTCAGACAGCGTTCATGCCGGATAGAAACATCCTGGAAGGGGTTGTTGTCTTGCATGAAACGTTACATGAAATCCACTCCAAAAAACTGGATGGCATAGTTTTTAAAGTGGATTTTGAGAAAGCATATGATAAAGTCAAATGGCCTTTCCTGCAACAAGCGTTACGTATGAAAGGTTTTCATCCGGCATGGAGAAACCAAATTAACTCTTTAACGCAAAAAGGGAGTGTGGGGATTAAGGTGAATGATGACGTTGGTCACTATTTTCAAACTCACAAGGGGCTACGGCAAGGAGACCCTATGTCACCGATTCTATTTAACATAGTGGCCGACATGCTGACTATTTTAATAGGTCGAGCAAAGGATGCAGGACAGGTAGGTGGCCTGGTTCCACATCTAGTAGACGGCGGGCTATCTATTCTCCAATATGCTGATGACACTATCATATTTATGGAGCATGACATGGCGAAAGCTAGGAACATGAAGCTGCTGTTATGTTTATTTGAACAATTGTCCGGGCTTAAAATCAACTTCCACAAGAGCGAATTGTTTTGCTTTGGAAGAGCTAATGATGACCGGGATTCGTATCAACAATTGTTCGGATGTGAATTGGGTTCCTTACCATTTTCGTACTTGGGTATACCCATTCATCATCGTAAGCTAACCAATGCTGAGTGGAAATGCTTGGAGGATCGGTTTGAAAAGAAACTAAGTTGTTGGAAAGGAAAGCTCATGTCATATGGAGGGCGAGTAATTCTGATTAATTCGGTCCTTACTAGTATGCCGATGTTTCTGCTATCCTTTTTCTTGGTTCCGGTTGGAGTTAGGAAAAGGTTAGATTTCTACCGATCTCGTTTCTTTTGGCAAATTGACGAGCTTAAGCGGAAGTATAGACTTGCGAAGTGGGATATTATTTGCAGACCTAAAGACCAGGGTGTCTTAGGTATTGAAAATTTGGAAATCAAAAATATATGTCTCCTTAGCAAGTGGCTTTTCAAGTTATCATCTGAGACGGAGGCCACTTGGGCACAGCTTTTACGCAATAAGTATCTCTTTGCTAAAACCTTGGCCCAAGTATCTGTGAGACCTTCAGATTCGCCCTTTTGGAAGGGGCTTATGAGAGTTAAACAAATATTTTTCAACAAGACTAAATTTATTGTTGGGAATGGTACCACGACGAGGTTTTGGGAGGATACGTGGCTTGGGGAGACTCCACTAGCACTTCAATATCCTTCTTTGTATAACATAGTTCAACGTAGAGATGCCTATGT
Organism: Aegilops umbellulata; assembly: GCA_032464435.1. Lineage (NCBI taxonomy): Eukaryota > Viridiplantae > Streptophyta > Magnoliopsida > Poales > Poaceae > Aegilops > Aegilops umbellulata. Next base: position 10,320,192 of record CP136054.1, read on the forward strand.
TGCTACTGTTCTACAATCCGTTCCCCTCAATATCAGCTTCAGGCGGACGCTTGTTGGTAATCGTTGGGAGGCCTGGCTCCATCTGGTTCGACGTTTGATGGATGTCAGGTTGTCTGCACACCCTGATCAGCTGCATTGGAAACTTACTAAGAACGGTGTGTTCTCGGTCAAATCAATGTATCAGGATGTCATTAACTCTTCGGTCATCCCCACCGCCTTACATGTCTGGAAAGTTAAGGTACCCTTACGTATCAAAGTGTTTATGTGGTTTGTGCATAAACAGGTAATTTTGACTAAGGATAATCTTGCAAAACGTAATTGGGTAGGTCCGTCTCGGTGTAGCTTCTGTGATCATTCTGAAAGCATCAAACACCTCTTTCTCGATTGTCCGTTGGCTAAGATTCTGTGGCGGTCGGTTCATATTGCTTTTAATATCAGTCAGCCTACCTCTATTAGTATGTTATTTGGAACATGGCTAGATGGGGTGGATTATGACATTGCGAGACACATTCGGGTTGGCGCTTGTGCTCTTTTGTGGGCAATATGGAACTGCAGAAATGACTTAGTCTTTAACCGATCAACAAACTTTCACTTTTTGCAGGTTGTTTTCAGAGCCACAGCGTTTATCCGTATGTGGTCGCTACTCACTCCGACGGAGGCCAGGGAGCGTTTGGTTATTGCGTCTACCCGATGGGAGATGGTAGCTCGGGATATTTTCAACCGGTTTGGATGGCGGTCATGTAATAGGATAGAGTGATCCTATAGTTTTGCCAGCCGGTTGTGGCTTTCAGCAGTTATTTTCAGCAGATTTTGTTTTAGTTACCACTATGACCTTTTTGTACTCTTGAGACTGGTTCTTTATTTTTAATAATATGAGCCGTATGCATCATTCTGATGCAGAGGCTGGGGTATGGCCCCTTTTCCAAACAAAAAAAAAATATATACCAAGAAGAGCACACAAGCTTTGCCCAGAGGCACTCTTACTTGTCAGCCACAAACACTACATTGTTTCGCCAGCCCTCTCGGCTCTCTTCTGATTTCTCGTTGTGACTTATATATAAATAGCTGACCTCGACGCACCACTCAGGCGCCACATCCGGCCACTAGCATCACGTCCTGCATGCACTCACCCACTAGCTAACGTGCATAGCTCACGTCCACCACTTGCGCTGTGACTTGGCCCTGCAACTAACAGACTAATGCATGCACTAAACTACCTAACTAATAGTCCACCGAATCACTCGGCTATGACTCGATCATGCAGGCTGTCCTTCTCCCTCCTCTATGCACCATGTCGCTTCACACGACGGTACTGCATCGAAGGGCACCACGGCATCTCGCCACGCACACTGCATCTCATAGCGGCATCTCGCCTTCGACAATGCTAGACGAAGCTTCAATAGCCTGCCAAATCCTAGAACCTGAACTACTTGCAGATGAACTAGAGAATGCAGATACAAAATCAAGATTTAAAGCTAACAATATATGCTCACAAGAGATCAGGAGTCAACCGTAGGTTCTAGGGTATTAATAAACAAACAAGAAGATTGACTTGTTGAGCAATTTTACCACCTCTTCTTGCTTCCCTTTACAACACTAGAACTTGATGGGCTTCTGTTCAGGTGGATAAATACACGAATGAAGGACTTCTTGATAAGTCTGTGTAGGTTAAAGGTATGTTAGAAGATGGTGTAATAAATAGATGCTTTTAGTGATCTAAGGGCATTTCTAGCCAATCCACTATAACCGGTCGGAGAAGTAAAAACCTTAGTCCAATAAATGCATCAAATGTTACACATAATACATACAAACTTAGTCCAATAAATTAATCAATTAAAGCAAGAACAAACCTTCAAATGTAATAAAGAGTGAATCAATTAAGACATGTAAAACTAGTACTAGTCCAATATTAATTAATAACTTGCACAAAATTACAACCATTGACATAAAAAGGGAATATGATGAGTCATGTGTTGATAACGTGTACAACATTACTACCCTTGACATAAAAGGAGAATTTGATGAGTTGGATCAGCTTGTCACCTTGCCATCATATTATACAATACTGCAAGCTAGTTTAAAAAAGAATAAGAGTCCAGAATGAACATTAGAACAGCCCAACCTGTCTTTAACAACATGCACAAGGATACAAATTTTGTCCCCCGCAAGCTATGAAGATCTGGTTATGTCTAACAACTTGTACAACATGATAAACTTATATCCAAAAGGAATGCAATCCAGATAATTGTTTGACATGTAAAGTCGATAAGATGAGTCAGTGCCAATTATCAGGTTTTCGTCACTCTTAGATGACATGTACAATAAAAAGGCAACTTTGATGACTACTCTGAAACTATGTTTGTATGTAGTGCCACCAAACACAACCCACCAAATAATCAATTTCATAAGCATTGAATCATTTAAAGAAAGGAAAGCAATAATGAGAAGAAACCAAACCAAGGTAGCTATAAAAAGCCTACAATATGTAGACTCCATACCATCATCCATCCTTCACACAACTAGAGCACAAGCATCAAATCCAAGTAACTAGTATTTAACACAAATCCACCATGAAGACCTTACTCATCCTAACAATCCTTGCAATGGCGACAACAATCGCCACTGCCAATATGCAGGTCGACCCTAGCAGCCAAGTACAATGGCCACAAGAACAACCATTCCCCCAGCCCCAACAACCATTCTCCCAGCAACCTCAACAAACATTCCCCCATCAACCACTACAAGCATTTCCCCAACCTCAACAAACATTCCCCCATCGACCACAACAACAATTTCCCCAACCCCAGCAACCACAACAACCATTTCCCCAGCCCCAGCAACCACAACAACCATTTTCCCAGTCCCAACAACCTCAACAACCATTTCCCTAGCAACCACAACAACCATTCCCCCAGCCTCAACAACCCCAACAACCAATTCCCCAGTCACAACAACCACAACAACCTTTTCCCCAGCCCCAACAACAATTCCCGCAGCCCCAACAACCACAACAATCATTGCCCCAACAACAACAACTGATGATTCAGTCATTTCTACAACAACAGATGAACCCCTGCAAGAATTCCCTCTTGCAGCAATGCAACCCTGTGTCATTGGTGTCATCTCTCGTGTCAATAATCTTGCCACGTAGTGATTGCCAGGTGATGCGGGAACAATGTTGCCAACAACTAGCACAGATTCCTCAACAGCTCCAGTGCGCAGCCATCCACAGCGTCGCGCATTCCATCATGCAGCAAGAACAACAACAAGGCGTGCAGATCCTGCGGCCACTCTTTCAGATCATCCAGGGTCTGGGCATCATTCAACCTCAACAACCAGCTCAATTGGAGGGGACCAGGTCATTGGTATTGAAAACTCTTCCAACCATGTGCAACGTGTATGTCCCACCTGCCTGCTCCACCATCAACGTACCATATGCCAGCATAGTCGCCGGCATTGGTGGCCAATGAAAAATGCAGTATGCTAATAGGTAGATGAATCATCGCTTCTTAGCTTATGCACCAATCGTTGTAACGATGAAAAATAAAGTGGCGTGCACCATCATGTGTGACCCCGACCTGTGCTAGTTCAAGCTTGGGAATAAAAGACAAATAAAGTTCTTGTGTGCTAGCATTCCTTGTCACTGTTCCATTCACTTTTTATTTCCATGTTCGTCCCTAACTGCAATACTAGCCTTGCACATCAATAGTTACCTGCTTGTCTTGGTAGGTTACTATTTAATCTACCGATTAATGGTCGACCTATTAATCCAATTACTAGGCCGATTGATATTAGTTATTGCTCCCAAGCCGACCAAGCAACTATTAGTTACTAATTTCCTGAACATTGCGCACAATAATAATTCAACGTATTTCAATGTCTAGAAGTAAAAGGGCCATTTTAGCAGAAAACAATCGCCTGATTGGAAGCCATCCAACACTCTAAATGTTAATTTGGTTACTTTTGCATTGGTGCAATTTTGAGTTTGCTTGCACCGAAGCACTCGTCAAAAAATATTTTTAGGGGACTCCAAGGATGTGAAAATCAAACTAAATTCCCACACGGTAAAAGATAAACCATGCGTTGACTAAGAGCAAATATTGAGTCACAATAGCAAGTGCCAAACATGCAGTTAGACTCTTGATATGGTTTCATGCAGGGATGGAAACAATTTAAGGATACCAACAAAGCTTATGTAGCATTAGTTCTAATTGATTGTAGAAATTTCTTTTAACTGTAGAATAACCCAGTTATCATCTCTTTAAACATGCATTGTGGTATTGACTTAATTATCTCAATCTACAAACACAAAGCAAATATTACATTTGCAGCTATGGACTCCAAACATATGAGAAATCGGTCTGTGCAGAAGTTCCTTAGAGGGATATGTTCTGAATCAAGGAAATATTGAACAAATCTATATTATAAAGTTGTACAAGGAAGAACTGGAATGGGAAAAAACTAGAGTGTTTTATCCAGCCTCCATGATACGTTCCCAACGTATCTATATTTTTTCTTGTTCCAAGCTGTTATATTATCATTCTTGGATGTTTTACAATAATTTTATAGGAACTTTATATCATTTTTTTGGTCCTAACATATTGACATAGTGTCCAGTGTCAGTTGTTGTTTTTTGCTTGTTTTTTACTTCGCAGAAAATCAATACCAAACAGAGTCCAAACGCAGCGAAACTTTTTGGTGATTTTTTCTGGACCAGAAGACATGTGACGCCCCCAACTCGACCGTACACTAATCATACACGCAAATGTGTACTATCAAGATCAAGGACTCACGGGAAGATATCACCACACAACTCTAGACGCAAATAAAAATAATACAAGCTTTATATTACAAGGCAGGGCCTCGAGGGTTCGAATACATAATCTCGAATACACAAGAGTCAGCGAAAGCAACAATATCTGAGTACAGACATACACTAGTAGAAAAAGGGTCAAATGTCAAGCACATTAGTGCCGGTTTGATTTTGAGCCGGCACTAATGTGTGCATTAGTGTCGGTTCCAACGGCTAGCCGGCCGCTTTCATTAGTACCAGTTCGTGGTGAACCTTTAGCACTGGTTCGTGCCACAGGCCGGTACTAAAGTTAGTGGTGGCAGGATGTTGTCAGTCCGGGGCCCCTCCAGCACCTTTAGTACCGGTTCGTGGAACGAACTGGTGCTAAAGGTCGTGCTACAAAAAAACCTTCGTCGAACCGAGCTCGCTCTGTTCTTCCCCTTTCCCCTCTCCTCTCTGTTCTTCCCCTCTTCCTCTCGAGGTCATCACACATTTTTCCCAAAATTTGTCAAGATTTGAAGGCCCCCATCCATTCAAATGATCACAAAGGTTAGCAACTTAGTCCTTTCATCTCTCATTGCTAGATTAGCTGTTGCAATGCTTTGTATAATGATTAATTTATGAGTTTAGCAATTTGGGAGGAAATATATGTGCTAGTATTTGATTTATATGCAATTTGAGGTAAAAAATAACACTTAGTTTGCATATGTAGGTGTGGTTTACTTAGTGCCTTCTAAATCTCTTCTGTAACCACCGTCGATCGCCCGCGCCGTCCCGTCGCCGGCACCACCTTGTGGTGAGCCTCTTGTTCATGAATGTATTACATTACCAAATTGATGTTTGTGTGATTTGGATATATAGTTACTTGTATAATTATCTTACCCGTACGTTGTTTATTATACATAGTGCCATGGTGTTGATATCCGTCCCCGTCGGCCCTCGTCCTTGTTATGATTCAGATGTGGTATATTCTCTTTTAAAACTAGTTGTTGCATTTCGTGTTTATGACAAATTATGACCATCAAGTTGACATAGATATTTTTATCTAGGAGGTTTGTGAACCGGAAATTCCAACCGACCCTATTGTCGAGAGGTTAAATTTAGTTAAAAAAGAAAATGAGTATTTGAAAGAAAAATTGAAAAGAATTGAGGGGAAGGAGATGGAATTGGAGTTGCATGTTGCCGATGTCGTCGATGATCACAAGATCAAGATGGAGAAAATGCGCTTGAAGATTAGAAAGATTAGAAAATATGCCATTGATAGTGAGGCTTGGTATCATTATGCTGTTGGATCAATTGTTACCTTAGTTGCGATCTTGATCGCATTTGTTGTTGCATTTAAATGCTTTAGTTAGAGAGTTATTTGTTTGTTGCATTTAAGTGTTGTATGAACTTTATGTATGAACTTGTATTAATTTGGTGTTTTCGGTGTTGTGTAATTAAGATGAACCGACAATGGATGTATGATGAACGATGCTCTCCCGAGTTCATTAATGGCATGCAAACTTTTCTGCTTGCGGCTGAGGCAACCAAGCGGGCAGATGGTTTATGCCTTGTCCATGTGCTATCTGTAAGAATGATCAAAATTACTCTACCTCAAGAACCATCCACATCCACCTGTTTAAGTCCGGTTTCATGCCCCACTATAATGTTTGGACCAAGCATGGAGAAAGAGGGGTTATGGTGGAAGACAATGAAGAAGAAGAGGATGACGACAGCTATCCTGGCCATGGGTTCCCTGAATACGATGATACAACAATGAGGGAAGAAGCTGAGCCGGCAATGCAGGAAGAAGCTGAAGAAGAGGCATCAGATGAGCCCGCTGATGATCTAGGTCAGGCCATTGCCGATGCAAAGAGAAACTGCGCAAGTGATTTGGAGAAGAAGAAGTTGCAGCGCATGTTAGAGGATCACAAGAAATTGTTGTATCCGAATTGCGAAGCTGACAAGAAAAAGTTGGGCACCACACTGCAATTGCTGCAATGGAAGGCAGAGAATGGTGTATCTGATAAGCAATTTGGAAAGTTGTTGGTAATGATAAATAATATGCTTCCAAAGGACAACGAATTGCCCGAGAGTATGTACGAAGCAAAGAAGGTTGTCAGCCCTCTAGGGTTAGAGGTGCAAAAGATACATGCATGCCCTAATGACTGCATCCTCTATCGCGGTGAGTATGAGGATTTGAACGCTTGCCCGATATGCGGTGCATTGCGCTATAAGATCAGGCGCGATGAGCCTGGTGATGTCGAGGGCGAGCGCCCCAGGAAGAAGATTCCTGCCAAGGTGATGTGCTATGCTCCTATAATACCACAGTTGAAACGTTTGTTCCAAAGCAAAGAGCATGCCAAGGCGATTCGATGGCACAGAGAAGATCGTAAGAAAGACGAAAAGTTGAGAGTACCCGCTGACGGGTCGCAGTGGAGAAAAATCGAGAGAAAGTACGGGAAGGAGTTTGTAGATGACGCAAGGAACGTATGGTTTGGTGTAAGCGCATATGGCATTAATCCTTTTGGGGAGCATAGAAACAACCATAGCACCTAGCCTGTGACTCTATGTTTGTATAACCTTCCTCTTTGGTTGTGCATGAAGCGGAAGTTCATTATGACCAGTACTCATCCAAGGACCTAAGCAACCCGGCAACGACATTGATGTGTACCTAAGGCCATTATTTGACGAACTTTTACACCTGTGGAATGGAACAGGTGTACGTGCATGGGATGAGCACATGGGGGAAGAATTTGACCTAAAGGCGTTGCTGTTCGTGACCATCAATGATTGGCCTGCTCTTAGTAACCTTTTAGGACAGACAAACAAGGGATACCGCAGATGCACGCACTGTTTGGATGATACCGACAATATATATTTGAATAGTTGTAAGAAGAATGTGTACCTGGGACATCGTCGATTTCTTCCGAGCAGGCATCCCGTAAGAAAGAAAGGCAAGCATTTCAAAGGTGAGGTCACCGGACGAAGCCTCGCCACCGTACTGGTGCTGATGTACATGATGTGGTCAAGGATTTGAAGGTAGTCTTTGGAAAGGGTCCTGACGGATAACCTGTTCCAAAGGACACTGACGGACGCGCACCCATGTGGAAGAAGAAATATATATTTTGCGACCTGCCATATTGGAAAGACCTAGAGGTCCGCTCCACAATCAGCGTTATGCACGTGACGAAGAATCTTTGTGTGACCCTGCTTGGCTTCTTGGGCGTGTATGGGAAGACAAAAGATACACTTGAGGCACGGGAGGACCAGCAACGTATGCACGGAAAAGATGACATACATCAGGGTCATGCCAGCCACGCTCTCACCAAAGAAGAGAAAGAAATCTTCTTTGAATGTCTGCTCAGTATTAAGGTACCGTCTGGCTTCTCGTCGAATATAAAGGGAATAATAAACATGGCAGAGAAAAAGTTTCAGAACCGATAGTCTCATGACTGCCACGTGATTATGACGCAACTGCTTCCGGTTGCATTGAGGGGGCTTCTACCGGATAACGTTCGATTAGCCATTGTGAAGCTATGTGCATTCCTCAATGCAATCTCTCAGAAGGTAATCGATCCAGAAATCATACCAAGGTTATAGAATGATTTGGTGCAATGTCTTGTCAGTTTTGAGTTGGTGTTCCCACCATCCTTCTTCAACATCATGACGCACGTCCTAGTTCACCTATGCGAAGAGATTAACGTTTTGGGTCCTATATTTCTACACAATATGTTCCCCTTTGAGAGGTTAATGGGAGTCTTAAAGAAATATGTTCATAACCATGCTAGGCCAGAAGGAGGCATCTTGAAGGGCCATGAAAATGAGGAGGTCATTGAGTTTTGTATTGACTTTATTCCTGACCTTAAGCCGATTGGTGTTCCTGAATCCCGGCATAAGGGCAGACTGGATGGAAAAGGCACGCTAGGAGGGGATCAAATAATATGTATGAACAGACATTCTCACACTCAAGCACACTACATAGTTCTACACAATTCCGCCTTGGTGGCTCCGCTTATGGAGGAGCACAAGAATTTTCTATGCTCCAAACACCCGGCGCAGTCTGACGACTGGAGTACACGTGAACAAACGGGGACTTTTGTCGGTTGGTTGCAGACAGGTGCCATGCATGATGGCGATATTAAAGATGACCTGTTGATGTGGAGCATCCCATGATCATCCCCATGGACCTACCATCATCGCATCAAGAGCCAAGAGGACCCATGACACGAGCACGAGCTAGAGCTCTCGAGAACAAGGTGACTTCCTTAGTGATATCACATATGATCCACTCGAGACATGGCTACTACCTAAGTCCGATATGCTATGCATGATCAGGTGTCAAGAGGAGCCTCCCGAAGATGCACCTGAAGACGGACAAGCCGCCAAGTCCATGGATGAAGAGAACCAACGGAGGGAGATGAAGACAGCTCCGGGGCCCGGACATCCGGCCCCCAGCCCCGGACATCCGACCGCTGGAGACGTCCACTACATCAGCATTCCAGCAGCCAAAGCTACAGGGCCCGCACATCCGGCCCCCAAGCCACGGACATCCGGCTCCTCCGGAAACCCCGGAAATTCGGCCCCTAGCCCGGAAATCCGGCCTCGCCTGTCTAGAGACTACAAAAGTTTGCACCTCCAGCCCAAACATCTGGCCTTCAGCACGGAGATCCGGCCGCTCCCGAAGCCCCGGACATCCGGACCGACGCCCGGACGTCCGGCCCCGCCTGTCTGCGAACAGGGAAGGGCCGAAGCCCATGTACCCTCTCGCCCCCTAAACTATATATACTCCATCCCCTTCCTCTTTCAAGGGTTAGCAAAGGATTAGCTCATTAGAGATAGAGCTTTGATCATCCATATCGGATCTACTCCACGAGAGAGAGAGACCGCGACCACTCTTCGGAGAAGATCAACTTGGATTCAAGACCCCCTCTTTGGGTGGCCCCCTCAAGACATCTTTCTAGGAGAAGAACCGGTTACCTTTTGTATCGTCCTTTGTTGACCTTGTATCATGTGTATCTCTTTGTGTTATTGGATCTAGCGCATGTGTAATCGAATCTTGTTGGTTTGAGTGATTCTCTCGTGTTTTCCCTCATGAATCCCCTCGTGTTCTTTGTGTTTCTCTTTGGGAACCGCTCCTTTCATGAAAGATCGGCCATCTAGGGTTCCACGCTGCATCACCTGTACTTGCTGTCCCAGTTACCATCTTCGAATATAATGACTTGCAAACGGTACGAGATAAATGGGAATACATTTTACATGATCGCCCAAGATAAGAAGAGCACCAACAAAAACAGTGGTTTCCGCTTTGATGCAACAACCAACACGGGAAAGGAAACATATTATGGTTACATAGAGGACATATGGGAACTTAACTATGAAGGTGGTTTGAAGGTCCCTTTGTTTCGGTGCAAATGGGTCAATATGACACGAGGCGGGGTAACGGAAGACCCGCAGTACGGAATGACAATCTTGCGTATGCAGACGAACCATTCGTTCCAGCCAATGATGTGGCACATGTTTTCTATGTGAAGGACAAGTCTACCAAGATGAGAAAAAGAAAAGTTAAGGAAGAGAATGCATCATACGATGAGCCAAAGCGCCACATAGTTCTTTCTGGGAAGAGAAACATCGTGGGAGTGGATGACAAGACAGACATGTCAGAAGATTATGAAAAGTTTGATGAAATTGCTCCATTCACAGTGAATATTGACCCGAGCATCCAGTTAAATGATGAAGATTTTCCATGGCTACGGCGCAAAGGGACACACGCGAAGAAAAAGTTTCACACCCAAAGATCTGGGATGTGATCGGCTTCACTATCATCACTTTCTTCTGTGTTTCACACCCAGGAGGGAATCTCTACAATATTTAGGGTAGTTATGTGTTTTGGCATTTGAAACGCGAAGAAATTTTATGTGCAAACAAATTCTTTCATGCATTTGCTGATTTTTTCAGCTAAATGACCCTGAAATTGAAAAGCATTTCAAATGAACAGAGAAAAGGTTGAAAGTTGGCATGGTATCATACTTTCACCCACATAGCATGTGCAAAAAAGGTTGAAAACTAGATGCACTTCGTGTACAAAATGGACAATCTCTTTCGAAGTAACAGGGTTTCGGACGAAAACTCATCCGTTACAAAGGCATTTCATTTTTTATATAACCTAAGCATTACCAAATTGAATATAATGATAAAACACACTAATATTAAAGATAATAAAAAACAAATCACTTAAAAATCTATTTTCAAAGTTAAGTTATTCACCAAGTAGTGATTCACACAAATTTCAAATAATTCAAAACGTAAACTATTCAAATTTGTAAACTACCGGCACTAACAGAAAGTTTGTAATTTTTTGTACCTAAAGCAAAAATATTCCCAAAGAAACTCTAAATACAGCAAAAAAAACTCAAAAATAAATAAACCAAAAATAAATAAAGCAAAAAAAGAAGAAAATAAAAAAGCCCACCTATTGGGCCAGATCGGCCTGCATACGACTTGAAACCCAACCTATAGTTGGGCCAGGATGCAGGCCCAGTATGCCCATAGGCAGAGTAGGAGAGGTAGGCCCAGAAGGACTGCTATTGAGAGGAGCTCAATGCAGTGCCCGCGCCGGGGCATATAAACTGGTCTTGGCGCTCCTCAACTAGCAAGGTGGGACTAAAATTCTGCACCCCTCGCCTGGTAGCGCACACCCTTTAGTACCGGGTCGTGTGGCACCAACCGGTACTAAAGGGATGTTCTATATAACAAAACACTTCAAAAAATTCAGTTTCTCATCTTTCCCTCTGCTTCTTTCTGCTCTACCCCATTGCCGCCGCCCCTCGTCGCCGCCCCCATCGCCGTCCGTCGCCGTCGCCGTCCCCGTCCCCGTCATCCACGTCGCCGCGCCCCGCCACGTCGCCACGCCCCGCCCCGTCGTCCCGTCGTCCCCGCCCGGCCCGTCCCCGTCCCCGTCGTCGCCACCCCGTCCCCATCCCTGTCGTCACCGCCCGTCTCCGTCCCCGTCGCCGCCCCCCATCGCCGCGCGTCGCCGGTGAGCTCCTACCCCGGCCGCCATGTCCACACACACACACATTGTTATAGAAATGTTAGCAATTTTTCTGTTTTTTAGTTATAGAAATATTAGAAATGTTAGTTATATAGAAATGTTATAATTTTTTCTGTTTTTTAGTTATAGAAATATTTATAGAAATGTTAGCAATTTTTCTGTTTTTTAGATATAGAAATATTAGAAATGTTAGTTATATATATATAAATGTTAGAAATTTAAGAGTTAGTTTTAGCTAGATGAATTAGATTAATGTCAAATTGTTAGAATTTGCATATAGAATTTTAGTTATCACAATCCAATCATTTAAAAAATGTTACTTTTTGCGGGCATATAGTATTTGTTCTCGATGATGCCCAGCCCGCATCCTCGCCGTCGACCCATTCGCGACGACGTCCGGCTAACCCATGTCTCGGACTGGACTCCACCGGGCTGGCACTGGGAGGTGCTACCTGGAGGGGCGCACCACTTGGTGAGGAACCCGGCCCCGGGTCCCGTCATCGACCTTGATCTCCTTTGGTGTCTTTCGTGTGGGCCACATTCGATGCAGAGGGAGTCGGCCCTGCCGGAGGTGGTGTGTCATCATCTCAGGGAGGTGGACGAGCACGTCCATCGCTACATGGCTGCTATGGACGTCAGGTTCTTTGGGCAGATGACCGGAGATATGATCCTGTGATGGTTCCTTGTCTTTGTGTGTCCACCGCCTGCGCCCCAGGAACCGCAAGTGGCCTAGATTCTTCTGTGGTATTCGATCTTTATTAGCTACCTAGCCAGTGATGTATTCGAGATTATACATTATTCAAGATGATGTATTCGAGATTATATATTATTCGAGACTATGCATATTATGTACTATATGATCCAGTTTTTCCTTATTGATTGCATCCATGCATTGTAATTTGAATACTAAATTGTTTTATATTTCTTCTGTATTAGTTAAATAAAAGCTATGGAGGAAAATACCGGCAGAGAGGGAGAAGAGGCCCTGTTCGAGATCATACGCAGCCCTAACAGGCCAGATGATCTGAATGAAGAAAATGACGGCTCCCAATATTTGAACAATACCGGGGAGGGTGATGATAAGATATTCGATCTCGACGACCGAGCTGATGAAGTCATGAACTATGATTATGATTATGATGACGCAGACAATGATTATGATGATGATTAGAATGTTGATCTTGAAATAACAAAGACTACCGTGTGAGGTATATTTATATAAGCAGGCATCTAGTGATCATCACATGTTTTTTATTTGAAGATATATTAATGAATAGATCTTTCTTCTTTCAGCCCTCTGGATCGAGCAAATCTTCTTCTACAGACAGCAGGACAAAGCGCGGCCCGGGCAAAAAGTTGAAGGAGGGTGTAAAGTACAACATCAATTCCATCAAAGCTAGTGGCGAACCCCTCACGCCTCAGAACATTGCGAACAAGTTCGTTCGTCAGTGCGGAGTTCTTGTGAAGGACCAACTCCTGATATCCATTCAAGAATGGAAAGAGCCAAAAACTAAATGTCGAGATGTTACTTCACTGGTAGAAAAAGAGGCTTCCGTCTAGCCCCATTAGTCGCGGAACTGTAGGAACCGCGACTAATGAAGTCTTTAGTCCCGGTTCGGCAGACGAACCGCGACCAAAGGCCTGCGCCCAGGGCGCTCGGTGGCCAGCTGGTGCACGTGAGGGGCTTTAGTCGCGGTTGGCCAGGCCAACCGCGACTAAAGGTGCCCAAAGGCCTTTAGTCGCGGTTGGCCAGGCCAACCGCGACTAAAGCTCCTCCCCTATATATACCAGTTCAGCGCACTCACTTAGCCATTTGGTGCCACTTCTCTTCACAAGGGGGTGTAGGTTTGCTTTTGGTTCCTCTTATGCACACAAGGTGTTTGATGAAATGCCCCAAGAGCCACACTTGAGGTTCCTCATTCATTTTTTTCCTCCTCGATCGCGGTTAGCAACTTGAACCTTTCATGCATGTGTGTTGTTCATTGTTTAATTTCTATTGTTTATAGCTAGTTAGTTTAACAAATGCATGATGGTTAATTATATATTTTATATTATAATAATGCAGATGAATCGACAATGGATGTACGGTAACCGACTCTCCCGCGAGTTCACTACGGGTTTGAAAGATTTCCTCGTAGTGGCTAATGCGAACAAGCAGAAGGGTTTTGTTATCTGTCCATGTGTTGACTGTAAGAATCAGAAGGGTTACTCTTCCTCAAGAGAAGTTCACCTGCACCTGCTTCGGCACGGTTTCATGCCAAGCTATAATTGTTGGACCAAGCATGGAGAAAGAGCGGTTATAATGGAAGAAGATGAAGAAGGGGATGATTTCATCGATGAAAGCTATCTTGCTGATTTCGGTGATACTTTCATGGAGGATGCTGAAGGTGAAGGGGAAGGTGAAGGGGAAGGTGAAGGGGAAGGGGAAGGTGAAGAAGAGGCACGTGATGAGACCGTTGATGATCTTGGTCGGACCATTGCTGATGCACGGAGACGCTGCGAAACTGAAAAGGAGAGGGAGAATTTGGATCGCATGTTAGAGGATCACAGAAAGTCGTTGTACCCCGGATGCGATGATGGTCTGAAAAAGCTGGGTTGCACACTGGATTTGCTGAAATGGAAGGCACAGGCAGGTGTAGCTGACTCGGCATTTGAAAACTTGCTGAAAATGTTGAAGAATATGTTTCCAAAGAATAACGAGTTGCCCGCCAGTACGTACGAAGCAAAGAAGGTTGTCTGCCCTCTAGGTTTAGAGGTTCTGAAGATACATGCATGCATCAACGACTGCATCCTCTACCGCGGTGAATACGAGAATTTGAATGAATGCCCGGTATGCACTGCATTGCGTTATAAGATCAGAGGCGATGACCCTGGTGACGATGTTGAGGGCGAGAAACCCAGGAAGAGGGTTCCCGCCAAGGTGATGTGGTATGCTCCTATAATACCACGGTTGAAACGTCTGTTCAGGAACAAAGAGCATGCCAAGTTGTTGCGATGGCACAAAGAGGACCGTAAGTCGGACGGGGAGTTGAGACACACCGCAGATGGAACGCAATGGAGAAAGATCGACAGAGAGTTCAAAGATTTTGCAGCTGACGCAAGGAACATAAGATTTGGTCTAAGTACAGATGGCATGAATCCTTTTGGCGAGCAGAGCTCTAGCCATAGCACCTGGCCCGTGACTCTATGCATCTACAACCTTCCTCCTTGGTTGTGCATGAAGCGGAAGTTCATTATGATGTCAGTGCTCATCCAAGGTCCTAAGCAACCCGGCAACGACATCGATGTGTACCTAAGGCCATTAGTTGATGAACTTTTACAGCTGTGGGGCAGACCTGGTGTCCGTGTGTGGGATGAGCACAAACAAGAGGAATTTGACCTACGAGCGTTGCTTTTCGTAACCATCAACGATTGGCCTGCTCTTAGTAACCTTTCGGGACTGTCAAATAAAGGATACAATGCATGCACGCACTGCTTACATGAGACTGAAAGTGTACATTTGCCAAATTGTAAGAAGAACGTGTACCTTGGGCATCGTCGATTTCTTCCGAAAATTCATCCAGTAAGAAAGAAAGGCAAGCATTACAACGGCAAGGCAGATCACCGGCCGAAGCCTGCAGAACGCACTGGTGCTGAGGTATTTGATATGGTAAAGGATTTGAAAGTCATCTTTGGAAAGGGTCCTGGCGGACAATCAGTTCCGAAGGGAGCTGACGGGCACGCAGCCATGTGGAAGAAGAAATCTATATTCTGGGAGCTAGAATATTGGAAAGTCCTAGAAGTCCGCTCTGCAATCGACGTGATGCACGTTACGAAGAATATTTGCGTGAACCTCCTAAGCTTCTTGGGCGTGTATGGGAAGACAAATGATACAAAGGAAGCACGGCAGGACCAGCAACGTTTGAAAGACCCTGATGACCGGCATCCCGGAATGGTTTCAAGGTCGTGCCAGCTACGCTCTGACCAAAGAAGAGAAGGTCATCTTTTTTGAATGCCTGAGCAGTATGAAGGTCCCGTCTGGATTCTCGTCCAATATAAAGGGAATAATAAACATGGCGGAGAAAAAGTTCCAAAACCTGAAGTCTCACGACTGCCACGTGATTATGACGCAATTGCTTCCGATTGCTTTGAGGGGGCTCCTGCCGGAAAATGTTCGAGTAGCCATTGTGAAGCTATGTGCATTCCTCAATGCAATCTCTCAGAAGGTAATCAATCCAGAAGATCTACCACGGTTACAGAACGATGTGGTCCAATGTCTTGTCAGTTTCGAGTTGGTGTTCCCGACATCCTTCTTCAATATTATGACGCACCTCCTGGTTCACCTAGTCGAAGAGATTTTCATTCTCGGTCCTGTATTTCTACACAATATGTTCCCCTTCGAGAGGTTCATGGGAGTATTAAAGAAATATGTTCGTAACCGTGCTAGGCCAGAAGGAAGCATCGCCAAGGGCTATGGAAATGAGGAGGTAATTGAGTTTTGTGTTGACTTTGTTCCTGACCTTAAGCCGATTGGCCTTCCTCGATCGCGGCACGAGGGGAGACTAAGTGGAAAAGGCACGATCGGAAGGAAATCAACGATATGTATGGACGGCCATTCTCTGACTGAAGCACACCACACTGTACTGACCAATTCCAGCTTGGTGGCTCCGTACTTTGAGAAACACAAGAATATTTTACGCTCGGACAACCCGGGGAAGCCTGAATCCTGGATTAGGAAGGCCGACATGGAGACTTTCGGCAGTTGGTTGAGAAAACATTTAATGAATGACAATGAAGTTGTAGATCAGCTGTACATGTTGGCCAAGACACCATCTTCGACTATAACGACTTTCCAAGGGTACGAGATAAATGGGAATACATTTTACACGATCGCCCAAGATAAAAAGAGCACCAACCAAAACAGTGGTGTCCGCTTTGATGCAGCAACCGAGAATGGGCAAAAGGTCACATATTATGGTTACATAGAGGAGATATGGGAACTTGACTATGGACCCTCCTTTAAGGTCCCTTTGTTTCGGTGCAAATGGTTCAAGCTAACAGGAGGTGGGGTAAAGGTGGACCAGCAATACGGAATGACAATGGTGGATTTCAACAATCTTGGTTACCTTGACGAACCATTCGTCCTAGCGAAAGATGTCGCTCAGGTTTTCTATGTGAAGGACATGAGTAGCAAACCGAGGAAACGGAAAGATAAGAAAACGATCAGTACATCATGCGATGATCCAAAGCGCCACATTGTTCTTTCAGGGAAAAGAAACATCGTAGGAGTGGAGGACAAGACAGACATGTCAGAAGATTATAATATGTTTGCTGAAATTCCGCCCTTCAAAGTGAACACCGACCCAAGCATTAAGTTAAATGATGAGGATGCTCCATGGATACGGCACAATCGTAAGCAAGCACGGACACAAGGGAAGAATTGATGTGTAATAATTTATTGTACCAAACTTTGTATTTGGTCGATGAACTGAATGATGTATCAAACCTTTTGTCAAACCTTCAAGGGATTAGTTTTATTTTTCTGATTTTTTTGATATATAATTGTATTTTTAAGATTTTAAAATGAATTAGTTTTATTTTTCTGATTTTAAAAGGAAAAAGGAAGAAGAAGAAAGAAGGAAAAAGGAAAAAAACAGAAGAAAAAAGGAAAAACAGAAGAAAAAAACAAACAGAAGAAAAAAGGAAAAACAGAAGAAAAAACAAACAGAAGAAAAACATAAGAAAAAAACAAACAGAAGAAAAACAGAAGAAAAAAGGAAAAAGGAAGAAAGGAAGAAAAAAAGAAGAAAAACAAGAAAAAGGAAGAAAAAAACAGAAGAAAAAAATAGAAGAAAAAAGGAAGAAAAAAAAGAAGAAAAACAAGAATTTAAAATGAATTAGTTTTATTTTCTGATTTTTTTGATATATAATTGTATTTTTAAGATTTTAATAACATAAATAAATAAGTAATTAGAAACTTTAATAGCAAAAATAATTATCATAAAGTAAAATAAATAAGTAATTAGAAACAAAATAAAATAAAATAAATAAGCTTTTTGTTGTAAGTAGAAACAAAACAAAATAAATAAAGCAAAAATGAAAACAAAAAACAGGCAAAAAATAAAAAATATGCCACCTACTGGGCCACCACGGCCTGAATACGACTAGAAACCCATTATTGGGCCAGGATTCAGGCCCGCAGGAAGGCCCAGTAGGCCCACAGGCTAATAGTAACAGAATAGGCCCGTAAGCCTGCATTTGAGAGGAGCTCGAAGTGGTGAGCGCAGCCGCGCTTATAAACCATTGTCGAAGCCTCTCGGCTAGCGAGGTGGGACTAAACATCCCACCGCACCGCGCCAGTGCCAGCACAGACCTTTAGTCGCGGTTGGTGTGGCGGACCGCGACTAAAGGTTAGCTTTAGTCGTGGTCCGCCTCCCCAACCGCGACTAAAGGCTCTTCCTGCGCGGGAACGAAAGCGGCGCCAAAACCCTTTAGTCGCGGTTGGTGTGGCGGACCGCGACTAAAGCTAGCCTTTAGTCGCGGTTGGTGTCGCGGACCGCTACTAAAGCTACCCTTTAGTCGCGGTCCGCCACACCAACCGCGACTAAAGGTGCGTCTATAAATACTGCACTTGGCAGTTTTGCCACTTCCCATTCTCCTCTCTCTCGACGCCGAAGCGCTGCCCCGACGCCAATCGACGCCGACGCCGACGCCGAAGCCTTGCCCCGACGCCGAAGCCCTGCGCGCCGCCGCCCCCGTCCCCAGTGAGCGCCGCCTCGATCCGCCCGTGCCTGCCCTTGCCCGCCGCCCATGCCCTGCGCCCTTGCCCGCCGCCCGACGCCCTGCCGCCCGCCGCCCGCCGCCCGCCGCCCGCTGGCCCTGCCTGCCGTCCTCCGCGCGCCGCCCGCCGCCCTGCCGCCCGCCGTCCGACGCCCTGCCGCCCGCCGCCCGTCGCCCTGCCGTCCGCCTACTGGCCGGCGCCGGCCGGCCCTGCTTATTTTACCCGCGCCGGCCAAAAAAGCAAAGAAAAAAGAAGAAGAAGAAGAAAAAGAAAAAGGAAAAAGGAAAACACAAAAAAAAACAAATTAAACAGAAGAAAAAACAAAAGAAAACAAAAAAACAGAAGAAAAACAAAGGAAGAAGAAAGAAAAAGGAAGAAAGAAAAAAAACAAGAAAGAAAAAGAAAGAAGAAAAAAGAAAGGAAGAAGAAAAACAAAGGAAGAAGAAAAAAAGAAAGAAGAAAAAGGAAGAAGAAAAAAAGAAAGAAGAAAGAAAGAAGAAAGAAAAATGAAGAAGAAAAAACAAGAAAGAAAAAGGAAGAAAAAAAAATGAAAACCAAATAAAAACCAAATGAAAACCAAAAGAAAGAAGAAAGAAAAAGGAAGAAGAAAAAAAGAAGAAGAAAGGAAGAAGAAAGGAAGAAGAAGAAAGAAAGAAAAAAGAAAAAGGAAAGAAGAAGAAAGAAAGAATAGAAAGGAATAAGAAGAAAAGGAAGAAGAAGAAAGAAAGAAGAAAGGAAAGAAGAAAGAAAGAAGAAGAAAGGAAGAAGAAGAAAGAAAGAAGAAGAAAGGAAAAAGGAAGAAGAAGAAAGAAGAAGGAAGAAAGAAGAAAGAAGAAGAAGAAGAAAGAAGAAAGAAAGAAGAAAGAAAAAGGAAGAAGAAAAAACAAGAAAGAAAAAGGAAGAAGAAAAAAATGAAAACCAAATGAAAACCAAATGAAAACCAAAAGAAAGAAGAAAGAAAAAGGAATAAGAAAAAAAGTAACTTAAAACTTGATAATTAACAAAAAACCGTAAAATTTGATAATTAACCAAATGGCGAGGGTTATACATGTGTGTTGTCCTCGCCTCCCTCTCCGTGACGCCGTCGTCTGCCGCCCCGTCTCGCGCTCTACCGCGACACCCTCTCCCACCCCTTCCTCGCCCCCTCCTTTTGCCACCGCCCTTTCGCCACCGCCACCGCCACCGCCCCGCTTCTTCACTTAATTAATTTGTTTTTACTACATGTTTTCAGGACTGACATAATGGCGGACGATAGAGCTGACCCGATTATGGACAACTATGATCCGGACGGTGAAGCACATACGTTCGGCATCATAAACGGCGATATTCAATATGTGCCGACCGGACAAGAAGAAGATGATGTCTCTTCTTATCTGAACCTTGACGGTGAAGATGAAGGGCGCCGTCAGCAAGATGATGCCGAACAAACGTCGATAAACGACGATCTTCAAATGGAAGTAGCAACCACCTCCGGCGCCGAGGTATATATATACATTGAGCCTCTGGTGATACAAACTAACTGATTTGAATAAATATGTGTGTACTAACGTGCGCGACTCTCTTTCTTATTTTAGCCCTCGGCCGGATCGTTGAAACAATCGAGTACGTCGTCAAAGCGTGGCGCAACCAAGACGATGAAACAAGGAGAAACATGCACCATCGAGGTTGTCGACAGTGCAACCGGCAGGCCGCTGGAGCCCCGCAAGAACGCCATCAAGTTTGTCAGCCAATGCGGAGCCGTTGTTAGAGACAACGTCTCGATCACCGTCCAGGAGTGGAATGAGCCAAAGAAGGCACGAATTGCTGGTTTCACTTTTGTCGATAAGAGAACAAAAAAAGATTGCTTCAAGAAGCTTATGGAACATTTCGTTCTACCTCCGGAATACAACAAATTCGATGAGGAGGGTAACAAGATTGAGGAAAACAAGGAGAGGAGGAGGCTAGTCAAACAGTTCGCTCTTCATAAGATGGCCGACGCATTCCGGAAATTCAAGCAAAATCTAAACCATGACTTTGTCAAGCAGAACAAGACTCCGGATTTCAAAGGACAATATGAGAAACTGAAACATGATTGGCCAGAATTTGTGAAGCAAAAGAAATCGGAGCAGTTCATTCAAATATCGAAAAAAAATAAGGAAAATGCGGCTAAGAAGGAGTACAATCATATTATGGGGCCAGGAGGGTATCGCCTTTGGCAGCCTAGGTTGGAGAAGATGGAGAACGAGCTGAGGGCGCGAGGAATCCGTCCAGGTACGGAGGGATGGGACCCAAGGGCCAAAAGCTGGTGGTACGGGCATGGGGGAACGCTGAACCCGGAGACAGGGGAGTGTTTTTACCAGGGCAAAATAATGAAACCCACCCAAGCCCTTATTGACGCAATGAGGGATGCTCAAGAGGGGAAGAACAAGTTCAACAGAGAGAACGACGCACTGACAAAAGCCCTCGGGAATACTGAACATGGAGGACGTGTACGAGGCATGGGGCACATTCCGTGGAAAATAGGGTTCCCCCAGAACGATGACCCGTACGGTTACAGAAGCCGTAAGAGAAAGATGGATCGGGAAGCAGATGTTGGGCGCGGTTGGCATCGGAAATGGATGTGATGAAGAAAACCGTGAGTGTACTAGTAGCCGAAAGAGATGCAGCTTGGGCGCAGCATGAAGATCATCCAGCGGATCTCGATAGCCAGCAGCGGAGAAGCAGCGTGGCTTCCACGGAGGCCCCACCGGCTGGTGCAGATGCACCGACGATCGAAATTACTGCACCGGAGCCTCTGGTGGTCGAAATTACTGCACAGGAGCCTCCTCGCTACCCCGTGGACGATATAAAGGAGAGGAAAGAATGTCATCTGTATTATCCTATCGGGAACATGTCCATGAAGGTAGCCATCGGCAGTGCTTTACCATGTTTACCTGGAGCACTCCACCACAACAACCCCATTCAAGATGGAGGACATAGTCCAAGGGTTTGAGGACCTGGAGATTGACATTGCTACACCTGAAGGGGAGAAAAGACTTGGAGATGTCAAGCGCCATTTCATTCTATGGCAAAAGAAGTTTATCAAGTTTCCAGGCGAGGCGCCAAGGACAACAAGTCCACCCCCCTACGGTGGTGGTGGTGGCGGTGGCGGCGGTGGTGGTGGTGGTGGTGGTGGCGGTTCACCTACACCTCCGTCACGTCAGCCGACGCCTCCCAGTCCACAACGTCCGGCGGGTGATCAGACGCCGCCCCCCAGTCCTCGTCCGCCGGGTGATCAGACGCCGCCCCCCAATCCACCTCCGGCAAAGAAGCAGAAGCAGTCCTGGATTTTTAACCCGGACCCTTATGTACCTAAGACCACAAAGGTACCGGAGCCATCACTGAAGCCTCTCCCCACAAGGCCTTGGGAACGTAGTGCCGAGGAAACTGCCGCGGCCGCGGCTGCTGATCTTGAGAAATGGAAGGCGGACTGCAAGAAGAAAAGAGAGCCCGAGCCCAAGCCAGTATTTTCTGATGAGCAAAAGAAGTGAGCTAAGTCATTTTTGAGCACACCGTCCCAAGCCGCGAAGAATCTGCCTGAGGACTATGCACGTGAACTTCGTAGGCAGGCACTCATGTTGAAGGAGAAGAAAGGGCGGGCGGATGACCCCGATCCGGAACAAAGTAAACGAGTTGCCCAGCTCGGGGAACAAAGTAAACAATCGATTGCCCCGCTTATAGTGAAAGCCGCCGGTCCGGATGACCCCGATATCATAGCAGCTGCGGCAGCACTTGGATTGACTGTAACGAGTGCCAGAGAACAAGCGGCCAACTTAGGTATTACTCTTCGTGAACTGTTAGGCCTTGATGAGGCGCCAGTGAAGGAGGTAGTAATTACATATGTGAAGAATGGGCCTCTCGTCGAGCCTGCGCAGGAACAGGATCTACCTCCACAAATGAAAGGTCTGCTGAAATGGTACAAGGGTTACATAAAAAATAAAAACGCCAACGAATATATTTATGCGGAAGTTAGATATGAGCATCACTTCAAACATTACTATGTACAAATTCATCTGAGTGAATTGTTCCAACTTTTCAATATGCGCGAGCTCGACAAATCTATCATCAGTTGCTACGTTCTGTAAGTGATTTATTTCTACCCCATCTCGTTCATATTGCCTGCATTATATATATGTCCTAACTATATTGTTGTGTCTGCTATTATACATGCAGAATGAAGATTAAGGAATGCAGAGTAAGGAACATCCATGATGTTGGGTTCATTGACCCACACATCGTTAATGGATATGTGTTGCGGCATCACCCCGACGACATGGAGGCAGACCTGTGGCAGTTTCTTACAAAGCAGGAACTCAAAAGTGATATTCTATTTCCTTACCATTTTGGGTGAGTGTTTCTGTCTTGAGCACATTCTCTTTTGTTTACTCCATGCATGGTATGTGGCCGGCTAATCGATGAGTTATGCATGACGTACTGTGCATGTATCGTGTCCGCAGGTTCCACTGGATTCTGCTAGTAATTAAAGTTGACACCTCAGAATGTCTCGTCCACGACTCTCTGAATATGGATCCAAAGCTTTGGGGCGACCTGAGAAAAATGCTGCAGAAGTAATTATTTTCATTCATTTGCGCTCTATATCGATCGGCCTATTTCGTTCATTTCCTAATATCAAGTAACTAATAACTCTCTTGTTCATTTAATTTTCTTTGCCTCGTAGGGTTTGGAGACGGTTCGTAGATACAAAGGTCGGTGAATTCAAAAAAGAGCTAGAATTCAAAAAGTCAAAGGCTAAGAATGCTGGGGATATTCAGCCAGCGGGGACCAATCTATGTGGATACTATGTCTGTGAGATGATCCGGAGATACACCTCTGAGCGGGTTCCGAGTGATACCAATGCTCAGAGGAATAACCTCCGGATGATGCTTAGTCCAGAAGCTCGCTTCCGACCACTTCAAGAGGAACTAGCTGGATGGTTCAGGAGGGAAGTCCTCCATCCTAAAGGAGAACACCATTACGAGGACGTAGAACTTTATATGCCTTAAATTATGTATGGAAACTTGTTCAAAATTGTATATGGTCATCCGATGATATTTAATATATACTGTATATTCCTCTTGAATTCTTTTTGGTTCTAATTTCAAATTTGTTTGAAATTGTACATTCATATGCATGTATGTAGTAGCGTAGAATATGTGAAACTCCTTCAAAATTAAAATAAAGCATAAAAGAAATAAAAAAATACAAATTAAACAGAAAACAGGTTTAGGGGGGGGCAGGTTTAGGGGGGGGGCTAAAACCCTAAACCTGCGGCGGTCTTTAGTCGCGGTTGGCCAGAAGAACCGCGACTAAAAGTCCTCCGCCCCGACGGCCACCTGGCGCCCACGTGGACGGGCCTTTAGTCGCGGTTCTTAAGCAACCGCGACTAAAGGGTGGAGCCTTTAGTCCCGCCTGTTTGGTCGCGGTTGCGCAACCGCGACTAATGGCAGTTGCGAACCGCGACCAAAGGACCTTTTTCCACCTGTGGCCGACGACAGAGAAAAACAAAAGCTTTGGGAATCTTTGATGGAACATTTCACCCTACTAGATTATTTCACTGATGCAGATGTGCAGAAAATCAAGGACGCTGCTCTTAAGAAGATGGCAATTGCATTCAACACCCACAAGAAAACTGTATGGGCCAACTACCTCGCTAGAGAAAGGAAGACTCCAGAATTCAAGGGAACACTAGAGAAGCAAAGAGAACACTGGCCCGCTTTCGTGAAATTCAAGGAATCAGAATTATCTAAGGAACGGTCAAGAAAAAACAAGGCCAATGCCGCAAAGAAAGACGCAGTTCCAATGGTTGGGTCCAGGTGGCTACGCGGTGGCAATGCCTAAGTGGGATAAGTATGAGCAAGAGATGGAGGATGCAGGGGTCACTCCGGTTACTAGGAGCTGCCCCCCCCCAGGTGTATAACTTGGTTCTATGCGCATGGGGGGCGTTGGACCCGAAGATAGGCCTGGTTTTGAAGAAGGCAAGTCTAAAAGGAGCCGAACAGAAGTTACTCGACACAATAGAAGATGCTCGAAATGGGGTGTTCACGCCCAATAGAGAGAACGACGAGCTTACGCGCGCCCTGGGAAATCCTGAACACCCAGGAAGAACAGGAGGCAAGGGTGTTATTCCCTGGTATGAGGGCTTTTCGGAATGGAACGACGACTATAAGACCCGTGCAAGAAAGAAGATGGAGGAGGAGAAGAAGAGGAAGCTGGAGGAGGAGCAGAGGAAGCAGAACGCAGAACGCCTTCAAGGCCTAGAAGCAAGGCACACGGACTTGGCACTCAAATTACAGCAGCAGCAGCAGATCGACTCACTTAGCCAAGAAAGGGGGTCTCAGTAGCGGCAGCAGCAAGCGGATGATCATCCAGCATTGGATAGCACCGTCCCATCCATGCTGAGAAGCAGCGTTGGTTCCGCCCCGGGCGGCGCACTGCCGGATACATACCCTGCGGATGACATCATAGAGAACACTAACTGTGAGCTACACTTCAAAATGAAGAACATATCCATGAAGGTGGCGGACGCCGTTGCTTTTACAATTGCCCCAGAAGCAACATTCCATTGCACCCCGATTCCAGCGGGCTATGCTCGTGTCTTGGTTGATGAGGTGGTCGACCCATATTCGGGGCTACAGCTTGACATTCCTGGAGGTGACGACGAGCAAACGCTGGGAGAGGACATACATCGTATCATCCTATGGAGAAAGGATTGCATCATCTTTCGAAGTCCACCGACACCGCGTCTGCCGACTCCTCCTCGAAGTCCGCCACCGAGTCAGCAGACTCCCGCTCCTCCATGTCCACGAGTGCGTGAGCCGACTCCTTCTCGAAGTCCGCCACCGAGTCAGCAGACTCCCGCTCCTCCATGTCCACGAACCCGTGAGCAGACTCCTGCTTCAAGTCCGGCACAGCGTCAGGCCACTCCTCCTGCTCCAACTCAGCCACGTCAGCCGTCTCCGCCGCCTCAGCAATCGCAAAAGAGACACGCTGTTAGGGATATTACTACTGGGCTTAAACCGGCCAGGAGAGGCCGGGTTAACTTCATCAATAGTTATCATATCTGAAGCCCATGAAGACAGACGAAGACGCTTCAAGAAGGTCCAGGGCCCAAAACCGGTTTAAGGTCCATAGACATAAAACGACATTGATAATGTAACTTGTACTGTAAGGTAGAAAGAGTAGATACCGGGTCGGACACATTTATGAGCCGGCCTCGAGACTCTGTAATCCGAAGGGCGTCAACCCATGTATATAAGGGGGCAACCCGGCGGCGGTTCAGGGGAACAAACAACAACCCGAGACTCTGGCAAAGCGTATTCTCTCCCTGGTCATCGAAACCCAATCAATTCCATCACAACTAGACGTAGGCTTTTACCTTCATCGTAAGGGGCCGAACTAGTATAAAACTCTCTTGCGTCCCTTGTCCTCTTTAACCCCTCTAAGCTAACCCGTTGCGATGGCTCCACGACTATGTCCTTTCATAAGGACATATGCCGTGACGAAACCACGACAGTTGGCGCCCACCATGGGGCTATCGCACGATGGTTTCAAGTTCTTGGAGGGCAGCTTCGAAGGACTCAAGGGTTACGTTGTGGGCCGGATGACCAAGAGTCGTCGCGGCAAGATCTACATCGACGACGCGGGCTGGGGCCCCGAGGCCGACTCAATCGAGTACGGATATCGGGTCCCATTTGGTGGCATAGACGTCTTCATCGGCAAGATCGGCGAACCGGGCCCTGAGCCGGACATCTGCACCGACCTCGTCGAAACGGCTCAGCGTGCAAGATCTGCCCGGGTTAAGCCTATCATGAAGCGTACTTTCGTGGGAGTCATCCATGGAGGAGAATACGAAGACAGATCGGAATCTGGTGGTGAGACTGTCGTTTATTCCGGCGACGAGTCATCGACCGGAGAGACCGAGTCGTTATATGAGCTACAAGATGGCCGGATTGGGGGCTGTTCCGATGGCGATAGTATTCCGGACCACTCTGATCTGCCAAACCGGGTCGCAATCTTCATTGCCGATACGCAGCTGACGCTTCAATCTTCAACTGCAGCAGCGATGAACTCCGGATCAGCAGCGGCAACGGCCGCCGGGGCAGGAGGCCCTGCGTGACCGCTGGCTCAGGTGTTATCTGATTTATTTGATGCATTGGCAACGCTGATGGCGGAGGACAATTTGACAGATCAGGATGCACGCAATGCGGAAATTGCGAAGGTGAAAGATCAAATCACGTAGGCCAAGGCCGATTTGGCAGCTGAGGACACCAGGATGGCCGCGGAGTGGGCCACTTTGGATGCACAGGCTTACCGGTTTATGCTAGATCAGAACGCGTCGCAAGAAGTCCTGAAGAGGAGGTACTGATCTCGCCTGCCTCTGGTTTATGACGCTAGGAACATCTTTAATTCCCTAGGAGCGGGGACCAGTAATCCGCCGGTGGCAAACCGGGCGGAGGCACCAGGAGCAGGGGGGCCGGTTCAGCCCTAGACGATGGATCCGCCTCGTCGGAACAACATTGTGACTCAGCATGTCCCAACACATTACTCTACTCCGATGGACAATCTCATTGCTGTCGCTTCACGGTTGGAAGCTGTCCCGGTTGAAGGTGATTCTCCGGTGGCGGTTGAGACGCGTCGGGTTAAGGAGCTTCTTCGTATAGCCTTGGTTCAACAGGAGGCATATTCATACAGTCGTGATCAGATTCATTCCACTCCCCGTCCAAGCCGGAGCTACAGCAGGCGTATAGATGAACCGGCAGGGTCAAGCACCGCGCGAAACCGTGATCCGCCCCGTGGCAATAACCCAGCAGGTGATGCTCAGGAAGTGGTGGACCGGGCTCGGTGAGGGAGTCCTGGATTAGGGGGTGTCCGGGTAGCCGGACTATACCTTCAGCCGGACTCCTGGACTATGAAGATACAAGATTGAAGACTTCGTCCCGTATCCGGATGGGACTTTCCTTGGCGTGGAAGGCAAGCTTGGCGATGCGGATATTCAGATCTCCTACCATTGTAACCGACTTTGTGTAACCCTAACCCTCTCTGGTGTCTATATAAACAGGAGGGTTTTAATCTGTAGGACAACTCCAACATACAACAATCATACCATAGGCTAGCTTCTAGGGTTTAGCCACCTTGATCTCGTGGTAGATCTACTCTTGTACTACCCATATCATCAATATTAATCAAGAAGGACGTAGGGTTTTACCTCCATCAAGAGGGTCTGAACCTAGGTAAAACTTCGTGTCCCTTGTCTCCTGTTACCATCCGCCTAGACGCACAGTTCGGGACCCCCTACCTGAGATCCGCCGGTTTTGACACCGACATTGGTGCTTTCATTGAGAGTTCCTCTGTGTCGTTGCTTTTAGGCCCGATGGCTCCTTTGATCATCAACAACGATGCGGTCTAGGGTGAAATTTTTGTCCCCGGACAGATCTTCGTCTTCGGCGGCTTCGCACTGCGGGCCAATTCGCTTGGCCACCTGGAGCAGATCGAAAACTACGCCCCTGGCCATCAGGTCAGGTTTGGAAGTTTAAACTAAACGGCCGACATCCGCGCGGACTTGATCTTCGACAGATTCGAGCGACAGCCAAGCACGCCGCACTATCTCGATGGGCATGATCTAGCTCTGCCGCCGAACAGTGTCCTGGAGGCCGCACGCACATTGGTTCCGACCCTTAATTCGGAGCCTACTGCGCCGGTCGAGGATGAGTGGCTGGACGCCGCCTCGGGGGCTGCAATCTCAAAGGCGTTCGAGCCGAATGCTAGCCCCGCACCTCGCAAGGCCCGTGACTCCAAGGAGCCGGATTCCTCTCCGGACTCCGAGCCCTCCGCGCACCCGCCGATCGAATCCGATTGGGCGCCGATCATGGAGTTCACCGCCGCGTATATCTTTTAGCACTCGCCGTTCGGCGACATCCTGAAGTCACTAAAGTCTCTCTCTTTATCAGGAGAGCCCTGGCCGGACTACGGTCAGCAAGGTTGGGATACGGACGATGAAGAAATTCATAGCCCACCCACCACCCACTTCGTAGCCACTGTCGACGACTTAACCGACATGCTCGACTTCGACTCCGAAGACATCGACGGTATGGACGATGATGCAGGAGACGACCAAGAACCAGAACCTGTAGGGCACTGGAAGGCCACCTCGTCATATGACATATATATGGTGGACACTCCAAAAGATGGAGA
The DNA here is from genome assembly GCA_032464435.1 of Aegilops umbellulata. Lineage (NCBI taxonomy): Eukaryota > Viridiplantae > Streptophyta > Magnoliopsida > Poales > Poaceae > Aegilops > Aegilops umbellulata. The sequence continues at coordinate 10,348,989 of CP136054.1, forward strand.
CGGCGATGGCACAACGGAGGATGACGCATCCAAGAAACAGACCAAGCGCCGGCGTCAGCGGCGCCGCTCTAAATCCTGCAAAAGAAAAAACGGTGATTCCGGCACGGGAGATAATACTACTCCAGATAGCGCCGAAGAACACCCCCTCCAGCAAGATTCAGCACAGGAGGATGGAGAAGCCAGCCCTCATGAGAGAGCGGCATACAGAGAGGTTGAGGATGATAATTATATGCCTCCCTCCGAAGACGAGGCAAGCCTTGACGACGACGAATTCGTCGTGCCAGAGGATCTCGCCGAACAAGAGCATTTTAAACGCAGGCTTATAGCCACGGCAAGCAGCCTCAAGAAAAAGCAGCAACATCTTAGAGCTGATCAAGATTTTCTAGCTCACAATGGACTGAAGTCCTTGCGGCGGAAGAGTATGAACTCGAACGCCCCTCCAAGAGTTACCCAAAGCGCAGGCTGCTACCCCGATTAGAGGAGGAAGCACCTACATCACCAGCGCATGACATGGCCGACCGACCACCTCGTGGCTGTGATAGAGAGGCCTCTCGGCCCTCTTCTCAAGCCGTGCCCCGGCGCCGCTCAAAACATACTAAGGCACGGGAAAATGCACCAAACATGCGAGAGATACTAGAGCACAAGGCAAGGCAAACAAGATCGATCTACGGATCAAGTGGGTGCCCCACGACACGTGACGGGGATCGTCACTCTTGATATAATAAATCCGGCTGGGCCAAACACAATAGACAAAGCTCGTTCGAGCTACGTCGTGATATAGCCCAATACAGAGGCGCCGCACACCCACTATGCTTCATAGATGAAGGAATGGATCATAAAATCCCTGAGGGTTTCAAACCCGTGAACATCGAATCTTATGATGACACAACAGATCCTGCGGTATGGATCGAGGATTATCTCCTTCATATCCACATGGCCCGCGGCGATGATCTACACGCCATCAAATAGCTCTCGCTCAAACTTAAGGGACCAGCCCGGCATTGGCATAACAGCTTGCCAGCAGATTCAATCGGTTCTTGGGAGGACCTGGAAGCCGCGTTTCTCGACAATTTCCAGGGTACCTATGTGGACCACCGGACGCCAATGACCTAAGACACATAATTCAGCAGCCAGAGGAATCGGCCAGGCAATTCTGGACACGGTTCCTAACAAAGAAAAACCAAATAGTCGACTGTCCAGACGGAGAGGCCCTAGCGGCCTTCAAGCATAATATCCGCGATGAGTGGCTTGCCCGGCACCTTGGACAGGAAAAGCCGAAATCTATGGCAGCCCTCACGACACTCATGACCCGCTTTTGTGCTGGAGAAGACAGCTGGCTACAAATTCGGATACCAAGGACAAAAGTGGCAGGTCGCGTCGGAACAAGAAAAAGCGCCGCGTTAACAGCGACAGCAATGAGGATACGGCAGTCAATGCCAGATTCAGAGGCTACAAATCCGGTCAGCGGAAAAAGCCATTCAAAAGGAATACTCAGAGCCCGTCCAGTTTGGACCGAATACTCGACCGCTTGTGCCAGATACATGGCACCCCCGAAAAGCCATCCAATCACACCAACAGGGATTGTTCGGTGTTCAAGCAGGCAGGCAAGTTAAATGCTGAAAATAAAGACAAGGGGCTGCGTAGCGACGACGACGAGGATCCCAGACCGCCGAACAACAATGGACAAAAGGGTTTTCCCCCACAAGTGTGGACGGTGAACATGATATATGCAACCCACATCCCCAAAAGGGAGCGGAAGCGTGCGTTACGGGACGTATATGCGATGGAGCCAGTCGCCCCAAAGTTCAACCCATGGTCCTCCTGCCCGATCACCTTTGATCGAAGGGACCACCCCACTAGCATCCGTCATGGCGGGTTCGCCGCATTGGTTCTAGACCCAATTATTGACGGATTTCATCTCACAAGAGTCCTTATGGATGGTGGCAGCAGCCTGAACCTGCTTTACCAGGATACAGTGCGGAAAATGGGCATAGATCCCTCGAGGATTAAGCCCACCAAAACGACCTTTAAAGGCGTCATACCAGGTGTAGAGGCCAACTGTACAGGCTCAGTCACACTTGAAGTGGTCTTCGGATCCCCGGATAATTTCCGAAGCGAGGAGTTAATCTTCGACATAGTCCCGTTCCGCAGTGGCTATCACGCACTGCTCGGGCGAACCGCATTTGCAAAGTTCAATGCGGTACCGCACTACGCATACCTCAAGCTCAAGATGCCATGCCCTCGAGGAGTAATCACGGTCAATGGAAACACCGAACGCTCCCTCTGAACGGAGGAGCACACTGCGACCCTCGCAGCGGAAGTTCAAAGCAGCCTCTCTAGGCAGTTCTCCAGTCCGGCCGTTAAAAGGCCGGACACTGTCAAGCGCACCCGGAGTAACCTACAACAAGACCACCTGGCACATTCTGAGCAGGCGTAGCAATGCGGCCCCAACCCCAGCCCTCACGAAACAGCGAAACAAGTGCTTCGTGTACATAACTACGCTCTTGAAATACCATGGGCACAGGGGGAGGGGCACCATCACAGCACGCCCACAACACGACTTAAACCGCACTAGGGGCTGCCAAATTCTTTTTTTATTTGTCTCTTACTTTTAGGAATCCATACTTCGGACGACCTGTTCGGCAATCCAACTGCTGCACAAACGATGCAAGATCCAGGGAAGCAGAGAAGCCATGCCGCATTATGGAACTCCCAGGTGAACTCTATTACGAGCAGTATACCTGTTTTGCATACAATTCCGCAGCCTGCCCCTGGCCAGGACATGTTAGATAGTCCAATTTCTTTTGCCTATCGCACTATTTGTATCGTTCTGCTTGGATAGCAGCCTTCTTATAAATAATGCATAGCTTTTCGTCTATCTTTTGCATTACCTTTCTTAAAAATATATGTTCATTCATGACATGTTGCACCCGTACACTGTGGTACGGCAAATACGCCATGGGCTTCAGTACCCCTCAATATGGTGTGAGAAGTCCGAACACTTTCAAAAGTGCGGCACCCTGAACTTCTAACATTATATGCATCGGCTCCGAATCATGATTTGGGTCAATAGTTGGGTTTGCTCGGCTCCTATGTTTTGGTGCCTTACGTTCCGCTATATCGGCTAAGGTAGCACTAGGAGAACTACTGCGATTGTGCCCCAGTTGAGCTGGGCTGAGCACCTCAGTAGAGAAAGCTAAAACTGGCTGTCATGATGAGGCGCGAGACCGGTCGCTGTTCGAGAGGTTTTTCGAGTCCCTAAAGACTTATGCCGCTTAGAGCGAGGAGCCGGCTTTGTCCGGCCAAGGCGTGGATAGCACCCCGAACTCGGTCTTCCGAATACCAGGGGCTTCGCCGAAATTTAAAATTATACAGTTCTATGCCTAAGTGAGAGTGTTCAAGCATTATAGTCCGATTGCCTTGTTCGTTGTGCTGAGCGCCTCCCTCGAAGGACCCCAACATGGGAAAAATAGCGCTCAGGTTTATCCTGAACACCCCAGCACTAGTGGCATGGGGGCAGAAGCCAATGACTGGCCATCTCTCAATTTTTTGATAAACGGCCGCACAGAAAGTAATATTTTAAATTCAAAAGGCATTGCTTAGCGCATATGAACAAGTTTTCAGCGCACAGGTCAATACGAGCGAGTTTACTCAAAAATTACATCCCTGGTACATTCATCCGCCATAAGGCGGGCACCCTTCAGTACATCCTTATAACAGTTCTCAGGTTTGCGATGCTCTTTCCCCGGCGGTGGCCCGTCCTTCACAAGCTTCTCACCGTCCAGCTTGCCCCAGTGCACCTTAGCACGGGCAAGGGACCTACGGCACCTTCGATGCAGACGGAGCGCTTGATAACATCGAGCCTTGGACCAGCCTCCACCAGCCGCCGCACCAATCCGAAGTAGCTCCCAGGCAGGGCCTCTCCAGGCCACAGCCGAACTATGAGACCCTTCATGGCCTCTTCGGCCGCCTTGTGGAGCTCGACCAGCTTCTTCAGCTGGTCGCTCAGGGGCATAGGGTGTCCGGCCTCAGCATACTGAGACCAGAACACCTTCGTCGAGCCGCCCTCCTCGGTTCGGTAGAATGCGGCGGCATCGGATACACTACGGGGAAGATCTGCGAATGCCCGTGGAGAGCTCTGGATTCGGGTAAGTAACAAGTAGCTTACTTTTATATGTCTGCTTTGCATAAAGAATGCCTTACCCGCCGCTATCTTTTTCACCGCATCCAACTCCTGAAGGGCCTTCTCGGATTCGGCCTTGGCAGACTTGGCAGTCTCGATGGCCGCCGCGAGCTCGAACGCTCGCGTCTTCGAGTCAAGCTCCAAACTCTCAGGTTTTTTCATGAGAGCCTGAAGCTCTTGCCGCGCCTCGCCGACCTGCGCCTCAAATTTCTCTCGCTCGGTGCGCTATGTGGCTGCTCTCTTTTCGACCTCGGACAGCTCCTGCTTGAGGGTCGCCACCTTAGTTGTGGCCCCTACAATAAGCAGCATAATCCTGTCATTTTTTGCAATTGCCTCTTTTTTATATATTTTTCTATTAGGTGTCCCTTACATTCTTTCTCCTCGAGCTGCCGCTTGGCAAGGCCGAGCTCTTGCTCGGACCGCTCGAGACCCTGCTTCAGGGCACCCACCTCCGCAGTCAGTGCGGCGGTCGTTAGCAGCGAAGCCTGCATACGCATATTGACTCTTTTTTGTTAGACTCCTGCGAAAATTATTAGATCCTCTATTCGGCTTTTCTTTCCGAACGCCAAACAGAGCATTAGGGGCTATTGTCTATGCGGTAATATTTTTACATATTTTTACTTACCTCGAAGCCTATTAGAAGGCTAGCTCAACCTTCTGGAGCACCGTACTCATGATAGTACGGTGCTCCTCGTCGATGGAGGCGCCCTTAAGCACCTCAAGTAGATTGTCCGGCGCCTCCGGTTGGACGGAGGCCGCCGGCTCAGTAGGCTTGCTCCTCTTAGAAGGAGGTCACCTGCCGCAGTCCGGAACCGTTGAGGATTCCGACGTGGTGTCCGGCGCAAAGCTGGACTTGGAGCCCTGGGGGGGTCTTGTCCCCTTTACTCCCGGAGTCCGAGAGGTCGCCTCGTGTGTCACAGCCCTAGAATTGCTAGTGGTTAGTTGCAGCTGTGAGCATCCATGCATCATGTTAAATTCAATTAATTTGAAATGGGGATGACCAAGCCCTAGCACTAAAACAATTCAAATAGGCTCAACTTCAAAATATTTTCAAAGAACCCAAACTGGTTTGCAAAAATGTTCATGATTAATGGAAAAAGGTGAAAACCCTATCCAGAGATGATGAATATTTTTCCATGACCATTTGGGCCCTGAATTAAATCATATTCTATTTGAATTTGGGCACTTTAATACTATAAAATATTTAAATTGCCCAAATAGTCATAAACTAAAATGTTTGCTGTTTGATATATTCTAAACAGTAGCCATGATTAGTTTCATGATTTTTGGTTTTGCCCTGGTATTTATAATAAAGCCCTAAAGCTACAGAATAATAGAAAAATAGAATTAAAAGAGAGAGAGAGGAACTTACCTGGGAAGCCCACCTGGCCTGGCACTGTAGCCGCCCAGCTGGGCAAAGCCAGCCCAGCCCATCTCCACCTCCCCCTGTCGTCTTCCTCCTCTTGCCAGGAGGACGAAGGGCGCGTGGCCACCGCTCGCGAGCACGCGCCCCGCCAGCTCCTGCTTGCCGCCGACGCCCTGGACGCGCTGTACGACGCCACGCACACCCCCCCGACCCCCTCGTCCTCTCCCCTCTCTCCCGGGATCTCTTTCCCCTCCCCTGCTCTCTCTCCCTCTCGCGCCCGAGCGCGCCGCCCCTCGCCGCCGCGTCCACCGGCCACCCCACACCTCTCTGACGCGCCACGAAGCTCCGCATCGATGTCCCCTACTCCCTCGACAAGCCAAGCATCACCGGATGCCCTGCACCGCCTCCACCAAGCCGTCTTCAACCTCGGTGCCGGCGATCCCCGCCGCTTGATTCGTCACCGTCAGGCCGTCCCCGAGCCCGCTGAGACCTCCGCCCGACTCCCAGTGAGCTCTACTCCGTTTCCCCTCCTCCCTCGTGCTTTTTCCTGCATCGTAGCCGCCGCCCGCCAGTGCCCGTAAGCTCCGGCCGCCGTGATTGCCGCCGTCGTCGCTACGACGGGCCAACGTCGCGGATGAGCACCTGGCCGAGCTCCTGCTTCCCAGTAGCTGCCGCCTGTGCGCCCCGTTTTGCTCGGAAGCGAGTTGCAGCCTCGCGCCCGTTATCACCGAACTCCGGCGCCGCCACGAGCTCGACTCCGGCGAGCTCGTTCCACCCCAGCCCCTCCTCCTTGGCTCTCTGGATGCGCAAGAGCGCGGCCTACCTCCTGGTGCCCTCAGCGCGCTAACCCGACGCCTCTAGCGCAAGTCCGGCGAGCCTCCGCCGTTGTTTTGGTCCCCGCCGGCCAAACTCCGGCGTGTCGACGTGGCCGCGTGTTTAGTGCTAATCACTGCCAGCTAAACACCCCACAGACACTGACGAGCGGGCCCCGCGTTGGGTCAAATCCCAGTCAACACGGGATTAACCTCTAACTATCTATAAGTATATGACATGTGGGACCGGGTCGTCAGGTTTGACCTGGGTCAACCCAGTTGACCTGCTGACGTCATGATGATGTCAGGCTGACGCAGTAATCCTTTTCTGGAATTTAAATAAATCTCAAATGATTTGTTTAATTCAGAAAATATCCAAAACTTTGAAAAATCATAGAAAATAATCTATAGCTCAGAATGAAATAATTTATATATGAAAAATTATCAGAAAAATTCAAGGAATCCATCTGTACCATTTTCATGCATGTTAGAACAACTTATAGTTGCTGCTTAGGACAAATCATATAATGGCATTTAAATATCCACATATGGAGTTTGTATTTGAATCCTGGATTCAAATCAACTTCATTTAATCTGGTTGCTAGCTGCATTAGCTCAAATCACATCATGTTGCCATGTCATGATCATGCATCATATTGTCGCATTGCATTGATTGTGTTCTTTCTCAGTTGCCGGTGTTTGTCCCCTCTCGATAGACGATGTGCCGACGATGAGATCGAAGACACTGATGAAGAACTATATTATCTTCAGAAGTGCCAGGCAAGCAAAACCCCCTTGTTCATTCCGATAAAATCCCACTCTCTCGCCCCTGCTCTCTTTTATTGCATTAGGACAACAACGATTCATGTGTTACTTGCTGCGGTAGCTGAACCCCTTTATCCTTTGCATGACCTGTCATTCCACAGTAAATAGATGAAACCCACTAGCATGAGTAGGAGTTGTTTGAGCCCATGTTGTGCCTACTCATTCATGCTTGTTTGTCATGCCTGCTACTGCTTAGAGTTGAGTCGGGTCTGATTCATCGGGAATGAATTGGAATGGTGATGAACATGTCCTATTGTGTGTGAACTAAGTGTGTGAACACGATTTGGTAAAGGTATTGGTGAGAGGCCATGTAGGAGTACATGGTGGGTTGTCTCATTGAAGCCGTCCTCAGGAACTGAGTTCTGTGTTTGTGATCCATGAACAGCTACTACCACACATTGGGATCCTTAATTGACTCTCTCGGCTTCTTGATCACCCTTGTCCTCTGTCCAGGAGTTGCAAGTAGTTTCTGGTGTTTGTAGTATGCTGGGGGCCGCACGCAGTGCTGACCGTAGGGGTGGGCTGTGTTGCGGTAGGCACGTGGCACGGTGTACCGGGCGCCCGTTTGGTGTTCCGGGAACCCTGTACACATCGTTTGGGGCTGTGAGCGAAACTCCGGCCGGATCTCCTCATGGATGGAACCCGAATAGGCGATAAACCTGGACTAGAGACTTGAGTGCTTAGGTAGGCTGTGGCCGACACCCTCGCCCGGCTTCCGCTAGGTTGCCGAGGTACATGACGTGTACAGGGCGGTAAGTGGCGAGAGCGTGTGTGAAGAAGTACACCCCTGCAGGGTTAACATCATCTATTCGAATAGCCGGATTCCTCGGATATGGAAACTTGGACCCCTTGCATAGTTCATAGACAAGTGAAAGTGGATACTCTAAAATGCGCAAGATAAGCGTGAGTGCTATGGATGGCGTTCTCGTAGGGGGACGGGAGCGGATCCATAGTGGTGTATTGATATGGTGAATATGTGGACTCGTGTGCGCCACCTTAAAGAGTTACTTGCAGTCGTAGTTCAGGATAGACACCGGGTCAAAGCTGGCTTGCTGCAGTTAAACTCCACCACCCCCTTTTGATACTGATGCATATGTAGCTAGTTCTGATGTAAGTCTTGCTGAGTACAATTGTACTCACGTTTGCCTATTTTATGTTTTTGCAGAGAGACTTCAGTCTCGCTAGTAGTACCGCTTGGACTTCGACGTTTAGCTTGTTACCTCAGCTACGATCTTGTGCCCTCGGCAGGATCTGGTAGATAGTCAGGCTTCTCAGCCTTTTTCATTTGTAGATGTCTGTACTCAGACATGTTAAGCTTCCGCATGTGTTTGACTTGTATGCTCTGATTGTTGGGTCATGAGACCCATGTTTGTAATATCTGGCTCTTCCGAGCCTATTGAATAAATACTTGAGTCGTAGAGTCTTGTTGTGATGCCATGTTGTATCTACACATATCGAGCATATTGTGTGTATGATTGAAATGCTTGCTATGTGTGGGGTCCGACTATCTAGTTGTTTATCCTTGGCAGCCTATCATATGGGGAAATGTAGTCTAGTGCTTCTGAACGACAGTAGTCCGCTACAGCCCGGTTCACCGGAGTCCTGCTAGCCCAGCACTACTGCTCGGAACACTTGACTGGCCGGCATGTGATTCACTTCGTTCCTGTGTCTGTCCCTTCGGGAAAATGTCACCCGGTGACATCCGGAGTCCTGCCCAGCCTGCTACAGCCCGGGTTACCGGAGTCCTGTTAGCCCAGTGCTACAGCCCGGATTCACACGTTGATGACCGACATGCTCGATGTGATTCATGTATGCTTGTCCTCATAGGTTAGCGCCGCTTTGGGTTCACGACTAGCCATGTCGGCCCGGGTTCTCTGTCATATGGATGCTAGCGACACTATCATATACGTGAGCCAAAAGGCGCAAACGGTCCCGGGCCAGGTAAGGTGGCACCCGTGGGAATACCGTGCGTGAGGCCGCAAAGTGATATGATGTGTTTCATGCTAGATCGATGTGGCTTAGGATCGGGGTCCTGACAGCGTTGGTATCAGAGCCTGACTGCCTGTAGGATTACCAAGCCAAACTGGTCGAAGTTGAGTCTAGAAATGCTTTAGTTATATAAGGGAATTGATTGTGGAAGGGAACGTAAGGCTCTTTTTACTCCTTATACCTCATGGCCTTCTGATCTGAGTCAACCTCTTCTCTTCTACGGGGTTAAGAACTAGGCTTCTCTTCTATCTCTCAGGATGACGTGTTACTAAACCATAGTTGCCTAGGATTGTTGAGTTCAAGCCTCAGTTCAGTTCCTACTACCTCCATATGTTCATAGCTGATCTCAGAACATTAATATTGTGATGTTGAGTGGCTATGCCACCATTTTGCAGGATGTCTCAAATATTTTTGAGCATTTACAGCCGTTATGTTGTCCGAGTCATCCCAGGTTTCTAAATAGTCTGATGCAGTTGCAAATCCCTTCTCTTTGTTTCTAATGTTCATTTGGGTCAGAATAAGCACACTAATCGGTCTGTTGAGGTACTCCGTTGCCTTGACATATATGTTGGAACTATTATTATGACCCTAGGTGTCTTAGGGGTTCATCTAGTAATCTAGCAATGCTATGTGTTCTCGGTGTGATGATTCTGGCCACCATTCTCGAAAGCATCCCGTGATGCCACTTAGTAGTAGGCATTCTATTCCTGGGTTTTGAACCCGAGATTCACCCTACTTCATGTTGATAGTATTTGCTAGTTCCCTTAGGACATTAGTAACCTTTGCGATAGTCATCGAGGTCCGTGGTAATTCCTTCTTCCAAATACCATGAACCATCCTTGGCAGGAGTTCTTTTGAACCAAAAGCTCACAAACAGAGTACTCTTGAGGAGTTCTCCATTCATAATTGTGACTCTGCCAGTTCTACCTTTCTGCATGGATTATCTGGAAGAAATATGTTGGACTTGGTTCGACATACTAGCCCATGCATCCACAACTCAGAAAACAATATGTTCCTTCGAGTTGTTCTCCTTAGTTGTTTCTGACCTTCGTCTGTCAATTGTCGGTCAAGAGTAGTTGAGCATTCGTGTTATCGATGCCTATTATTCTTATGGTCCGTCCAGCCATTCTATTCCAGAATGACTAGGAGAAACAAACTCTAGTGCCTCATCCATTTCTAGGATTGGGTCAAAGTAATTGTATCCCGCAGATCGAAATGCCAACCCAGCTTCTGCTCTGCTCTACCTGAAGTATTACCGTCTTATGACAAGAGTGACATGAGAATTGCACCCCCTCTTATGAATTCTTGACGCAGTAATACTTCTTGCCATCATTGTTCATTTCTCGGTCCCGTGTTGTTGTAACCGGGATGCCGACAAGTGAATCGTGATGTGTGAAATCAATACTCCTAGCAACTAGTTGCTTGGTGGTAAATGGACGAAATTCTCATTCTTAGCGTGTTGGTTATCAAGTCATCACCCTAAGCCTGATCGTGCTACCTAGTCCTTATTTTTGGTGCACTCTTCGATCAATGAGTTAGGATTATGTCAATCCCTCACTCTTTTGATTGTATCATCTTGCCCTGAAAAGCAAGGATGTTCTCGAGCTTAGCAACATATCGGTGGTTCGCGATTTTCCGAATATCTTCTCGGAAGTATTACCAGGTTGTCCTCAACCTGTTATGTTGAGCTCGTGATCAAGTTGGTTCCTTGTGCACCACCCTTTCTCCAAGAATCTGTGTTAGATATCCCCGAGCTAGTTGGTTGAGCTAGACAACAACTTGGAGAGTTGGAAGATAAAGCTTGTCTGACTTAGTTCATGTTAAGGGATATCTTTTGTGGTGTGTGTTGAAGAAAGATGATATCTTCACCAATTGGTCCTCGTGATCAGTTGTTGGATGTATTGTCTTGTCAAAACTTTGACTTGAGTATGGGCTATCGTCAAGTCAAATCAGAACCAACGATGTTCGTAATGTTGTCTTACTCGTGGTTGATCCCTCGAGCTTACACCATTACATCTTTTGGTCTGACCAATGCTATCACCGTGTTCACATGATGGTGGAAGTCCAGTGATATGGTAATTCCGATGAGCTGTTGTTGAGCCCATCAACAACATTTTGTCTCCCCCATGAGTCATGTTGAACATCAACCTAGTGTTGGAAACTTTGTAAGCAATGCCTTCATGTTCCGCTCATGAGGTATATGTTTGGATGAGAGAAGTGACTACCTCTGATTCCCGTGCATATGGAGAAAGTTGCCGCCGTGAATCCGAGAAAGTTTGTTTTGTTTCCTCTGGAATCATCCCAAGTCAGTCATGCATTCGTGCGAAGTATTCTATGGTTTGGTAGATTAATTACCTCCACTCCATGTGTAATCCCTAGCACACCAAGCCACTGATTGATTTGTTCAAGGAAAAGAAGTTTATGCTTGGGATCTAATCCATGGACTTGCGTAAAGACTTTGTTATCCTCAATGATGGTTCCCAACCAGAACTCGTTAGTGTTTTATTATAAGACTGCCACGTGGTCACGCTTGTCTAGGACAGTGTGTTCACATGTGTGTAGCAAAAACCCGCTCATGTTTTGGAGCTTGCTATCGTAGTTCATTTCCTGAGAATCTCGCAACGTCATCTCGTCGAATTGTGTTGCAAACTTTCATTTTTCTTTCTAGACTTGATGAGTCTGGAATATCTTGACACAAACCAGGTCTGAATCTCAGGCAGATATGATGGTTGGAACGTTCTCAAGGACTATAATATTGGCCTCTCTATACCCGGTAAAGTGGATGTTGTGGCCAACACACCCAACCGGAAGGGTTATTATTGTAGTATCTTGATTGAGAAAGATGGCCACTTCCCCATAAGGATCTCGTAGAATTTATTCTAATAGTTGTTCCTTATGGATTTTTGTGCTCCCGAAGTCCGACCTTTACTTGATGGCCATGTTGATGATTTTAAGCATTGATCGTGGTACCTAGTACATCAAGGAGAACATTAGAAGCGGAGTGCTAAATGTCTCTCGGTCGATCATCCAGATTTCGTTCCCTTGGCCTCGCTAACGTGAAATCTGAGAAGGTGTTATCTTCCTTTGCATCTACATCGTCCATCACTATTCATCATGGTAGTATGTTGTGTTGCCAAGACCCTTGACACGGATGTTGGTAGAACCTTGATGAATATGGAAATGCTCAAGTTCTTGAGAGCACGCACACGCAGAATCATCCATTGCATTGTCTTCAACAAGGTAGTCCACATCATTTACTCTGGTGTGAGTATGCCATTCTTTCGAATTCGTTCAAACGATCGTTTGTGATTGCCTTAGGCTGGTATAGAGAGTTTTAATGATCTATGGATCAAAAGTAATTCTTTTTGCCACTTAAGGGGATAGTTCTTCGAGTCACCTTCCCTGAGGTGCCCCGTTTTGGAATCATAGCAATTCATCTCCTTGCTACTCATGCACCTTCTTTCTAAGCGTGGATTTGTTGCCCACCAAATCAAACCTCGTCGATTGTTCTTCCATCCCTCTCGATGTGTGTGTTGTGTCTCAACTCGAGATGTTTCAACATCTCATTCCACGAATTGATCTTGAATGCTCGATCTTCGAGGAGATCGTTTTCTATAGAGTTTCCTTTTGTCGCCATCGTGTTGGATGAAGATCTCAAAGCGAGGATGTCAAGATCAAAGTTCATTTGAAGTGCAACCTGGATCGTGAAGATTGTGTTAGCTTGCGACCCCTCTGTCTTCTTACCTCACGTCTTGAATCTCGGGCCGAGATTCTTGTTTAGTGGGGGTGAGTTGTCACAGCCCTAGAATTGCTAGTGGTTAGTTGCAGCTGTGAGCATCCATGCATCATGTTAAATTCAATTAATTTGAAATGGGGATGACCAAGCCCTAGCACTAAAACAATTCAAATAGGCTCAACTTCAAAATATTTTCAAAGAACCCAAACTGGTTTGCAAAAATGTTCATGATTAATGGAAAAAGGTGAAAACCCTATCCAGAGATGATGAATATTTTTCCATGACCATTTGGGCCCTGAATTAAATCATATTCTATTTGAATTTGGGCACTTTAATACTATAAAATATTTAAATTGCCCAAATAGTCATAAACTAAAATGTTTGCTGTTTGATATATTCTAAACAGTAGCCATGATTAGTTTCATGATTTTTGGTTTTGCCCTGGTATTTATAATAAAGCCCTAAAGCTACAGAATAATAGAAAAATAGAATTAAAAGAGAGAGAGAGGAACTTACCTGGGAAGCCCACCTGGCATGGCACTGTAGCCGCCCAGCTGGGCAAAGCCAGCCCAGCCCATCTCCACCTCCCCCTGTCGTCTTCCTCCTCTTGCCAGGAGGACGAAGGGCGCGTGGCCACCGCTCGCGAGCACGCGCCCCGCCAGCTCCTGCTTGCCGCCGACGCCTTGGACGCGCTGTACGACGCCATGCACACCCCCCGACCCCCTCGTCCTCTCCCCTCTCTCCCGGGATCTCTTTCCCCTCCCCTGCTCTCTCTCCCTCTCGCGCCCGAGCGCGCCGCCCCTCGCCGCCGCGTCCACCGGCCACCCCACACCTCTCTGACGCGCCACGAAGCTCCGCATCGATGTCCCCTACTCCCTCGACAAGCCAAGCATCGCCGGATGCCCTGCACCGCCTCCACCAAGCCGTCTTCAACCTCGGTGCCGGCGATCCCCGCCGCTTGATTCGTCACCGTCAGGCCGTCCCCGAGCCCGCTGAGACCTCCGCCCGACTCCCAGTGAGCTCTACTCCGTTTCCCCTCCTCCCTCGTGCTTTTTCCTGCATCGTAGCCGCCGCCCGCCAGTGCCCGTAAGCTCCGGCCGCCGTGATTGCCGCCGTCGTCGCTACGACGGGCCAACGTCGCGGATGAGCACCTGGCCGAGCTCCTGCTTCCCAGTAGCTGCCGCCTGTGCGCCCCGTTTTGCTCGGAAGCGAGTTGCAGCCTCGCGCCCGTTATCACCGAACTCCGGCGCCGCCACGAGCTCGACTCCGGCGAGCTCGTTCCACCCCAGCCCCTCCTCCTTGGCTCTCTGGATGCGCAAGAGCGCGGCCTACCTCCTGGTGCCCTCAGCGCGCTAACCCGACGCCTCTAGCGCAAGTCCGGCGAGCCTCCGCCGTTGTTTTGGTCCCCGCCGGCCAAACTCCGGCGTGTCGACGTGGCCGCGTGTTTAGTGCTAATCACTGCCAGCTAAACACCCCACAGACACTGACGAGCGGGCCCCGCGTTGGGTCAAATCCCAGTCAACACGGGATTAACCTCTAACTATCTATAAGTATATGACATGTGGGACCGGGTCGTCAGGTTTGACCTGGGTCAACCCAGTTGACCTGCTGACGTCATGATGATGTCAGGCTGACGCAGTAATCCTTTTCTGGAATTTAAATAAATCTCAAATGATTTGTTTAATTCAGAAAATATCCAAAACTTTGAAAAATCATAGAAAATAATCTATAGCTCAGAATGAAATAATTTATATATGAAAAATTATCAGAAAAATTCAAGGAATCCATCTGTACCATTTTCATGCATGTTAGAACAACTTATAGTTGCTGCTTAGCACAAATCATATAATGGCATTTAAATATCCACATATGGAGTTTGTATTTGAATCCTGGATTCAAATCAACTTCATTTAATCTGGTTGCTAGCTGCATTAGCTCAAATCACATCATGTTGCCATGTCATGATCATGCATCATATTGTCGCATTGCATTGATTGTGTTCTTTCTCAGTTGCCGGTGTTTGTCCCCTCTCGATAGAAGATGTGCCGACGATGAGATCGATGACACTGATGAAGAACTATATTATCTTCAGAAGTGCCAGGCAAGCAAAACCCCCTTGTTCATTCCGATAAAATCCCACTCTCTCGCCCCTGCTCTCTTTTATTGCATTAGGACAACAACGATTCATGTGTTACTTGCTGCGGTAGCTGAACCCCTTTATCCTTTGCATGACCTGTCATTCCACAGTAAATAGATGAAACCCACTAGCATGAGTAGGAGTTGTTTGAGCCCATGTTGTGCCTACTCATTCATGCTTGTTTGTCATGCCTGCTACTGCTTAGAGTTGAGTCGGGTCTGATTCATCGGGAATGAATTGGAATGGTGATGAACATGTCCTATTGTGTGTGAACTAAGTGTGTGAACACGATTTGGTAAAGGTATTGGTGAGAGGCCATGTAGGAGTACATGGTGGGTTGTCTCATTGAAGCCGTCCTCAGGAACTGAGTTCTGTGTTTGTGATCCATGAACAGCTACTACCACACATTGGGATCCTTAATTGACTCTCTCGGCTTCTTGATCACCCTTGTCCTCTGTCCAGGAGTTGCAAGTAGTTTCTGGTGTTTGTAGTATGCTGGGGGCCGCACGCAGTGCTGACCGTAGGGGTGGGCTGTGTTGCGGTAGGCACGTGGCACGGTGTACCGGGCGCCCGTTTGGTGTTCCGGGAACCCTGTACACATCGTTTGGGGCTGTGAGCGAAACTCCGGCCGGATCTCCTCATGGATGGAACCCGAATAGGCGATAAACCTGGACTAGAGACTTGAGTGTTTAGGTAGGCTGTGGCCGACACCCTCGCCCGGCTTCCGCTTGAAGGTTGCCGAGGTACATGACGTGTACAGGGCGGTAAGTGGCGAGAGCGTGTGTGAAGAAGTACACCCCTGCAGGGTTAACATCATCTATTCGAATAGCCGGATTCCTCGGATATGGAAACTTAGACCACTTGCATAGTTCATAGACAAGTGAAAGTGGATACTCTAAAATGCGCAAGATAAGCGTGAGTGCTATGGATGGCGTTCTCGTAGGGGGACGGGAGCGGATCCATAGTGGTGTATTGATATGGTGAATATGTGGACTCGTGTGCGCCACCTTAAAGAGTTACTTGCAGTCGTAGTTCAGGATAGACACCGGGTCAAAGCTGGCTTGCTGCAGTTAAACTCCACCACCCCCTTTTGATACTGATGCATATGTAGCTAGTTCTGATGTAAGTCTTGCTGAGTACAATTGTACTCACGTTTGCCTATTTTATGTTTTTGCAGAGAGACTTCAGTCTCGCTAGTAGTACCGCTTGGACTTCGACGTTTAGCTTGTTACCTCAGCTACGATCTTGTGCCCTCGGCAGGATCTGGTAGATAGTCAGGCTTCTCAGCCTTTTTCATTTGTAGATGTCTGTACTCAGACATGTTAAGCTTCCGCATGTGTTTGACTTGTATGCTCTGATTGTTGGGTCATGAGACCCATGTTTGTAATATCTGGCTCTTCCGAGCCTATTGAATAAATACTTGAGTCGTAGAGTCTTGTTGTGATGCCATGTTGTATCTACACATATCGAGCATATTGTGTGTATGATTGAAATGCTTGCTATGTGTGGGGTCCGACTATCTAGTTGTTTATCCTTGGCAGCCTATCATATGGGGAAATGTAGTCTAGTGCTTCTGAACGATAGTAGTCCGCTACATCCCGGTTCACCGGAGTCCTGCTAGCCCAGCACTACTGCTCGGAACACTTGACTGGCCGGCATGTGATTCATTTCGTTCCTGTGTCTGTCCCTTCGGGGAAATGTCACGTGGTGACATCCGGAGTCCTGCCCAGCCTGCTACAGCCCGGGTTACCGGAGTCCTGTTAGCCCAGTGCTACAGCCCGGATTCACACGTTGATGACCGACATGCTCGATGTGATTCATGTATGCCTGTCCTCATAGGTTAGCGCCGCTTTGGGTTCACGACTAGCCATGTCGGCCCGGGTTCTCTGTCATATGGATGCTAGCGACACTATCATATACGTGAGACAAAAGGTGCAAACGGTCCCGGGCCAGGTAAGGTGGCACCCGTGGGAATACCGTGCGTGAGGCCGCAAAGTGATATGATGTGTTTCATGCTAGATCGATGTGGCTTAGGATCGGGGTCCTAACATCGTGGCTCTTCCAGGACCGCCTCCTCTTGGCCCGCAACTTGTTGCAATGCCACTTTGGCGTCGTCCATGGCGTGGGGGGAGGCAGCGGGTGGAACTGAATTCACGTCCGATGAATCCAGGGAACCGATCGACGACTCGTCGAGCCCGTCCTTCGGCGGGCTGCATGATTATGTTCGACATTAGGGAAAGCTGTGCAACAAAGAAATATCATGAGTTACTCTGGTATCCGAACACTTACGATTCCGCTGGGCGCTTGGCCCTGTGGGGCCACTCCTCTTCGCCCTCGTTGGCGTCGGTGGAGTAGTCCGGAGAAAGGGTCTTCCCCTTCTTGGAACCTTCGGCCTCCCCTATTGGGGCGGCCTTCCTCTTCTTTCCTCCCCCCCTGGAGGGGGAGAGGTTTCTTCTTCCTCCTCCTTGTCTTCACGTGAGGAGTGCGTCTCGGATTCATCGGACGATGAGTCCGACACTACCACACGCCGGGAGCTCTTTCGAGTCCCTGTGGTCTTCTTCTTGATCTTCTTCTCCGGCACCACGTAAGGTGCCGGAACCAGCAGCTTCGCTAAGCGAGCATTGGCTGGGTCTTCGGGCAAAGGAGCCGGACAGTTAATCGGTCCGGACTTCACCTGCCAAGCCTGTCAAAGGTGAGGGAGTTTAGATCCCGCATAGAGTCAAACTATGAGAAACAAATGTCCTGTAAAATGTAAAGATTGCTTACCGCACTAGCTTGACGCTGCGTGCTGAATCCGCGATCCTCGGAAGCGGATGCGGGAGCCTCGGCGCCCTTGGTTAGTCCCTTCCAGGCATCTTCGTACGTCGTGTCAAAGAGCCTACTCAGAGTTTGGTGCTGCGCTGGGTCGAACTCCCACAGGTTGAAGTCCCGTTGTTGACACGGGAGGATCCGGCGGACGAGTATAACCTGGACTACATTGACAAGCTTGAGCTGTTTGTTCACCAGGGACTGGATGCATGTCTGCAGTCCAGTCACCTCTCCTTCGTCGCCCCACGATAGGCCCGTCTCTTTCCAGGACGTGAGCCGCGTAGGGGGTCCGGACCGGAACTCAGGGGCTGCGACCCATTTTGGATCGGGCGGCTCGGTGATGTAAAAGCACCCTGACTGCCACCCCTTCAGGGTCTCCACAAAGGAGACCTCGAGCCATAGGACGTTGGCCATCTTGCCCGCCATGGCGCCTCCGCACTCTGCCTGGCTGCCGCGCACCACCTTCGGCTTGACGTTGAAAGTCTTGAGCCAAAGACCGAAATGGGGGTGGATGCGAAGGAAGGCCTCGCACACGATTATAAACGCCGAGATGTTGAGGATGAAGTTCGGGGCCAGATCATGGAAATCCAGGCCATAGTAGAACATGAGCCCCCAGACAAATGGGTGGAGACGAAAGCGCAGTCAGCGGAGGAAATGGGGAAGGAATACTACCCTCTCATGGGGCCTTGGGGTGGGGAGGAGCTGCACCTTTTCGGGAAGCCGGTGTGCTATGTTGTTAGACAAGTATCCGGCTTTCCTTAGCTTTTTGACATGGCCCTCCGTGATGGAGGAGACCATCCACTTGCCTCCTGCTCCGGACATGGCTGGAGAAGCTTGAGGTGGGAAGTGCGGACTTCGGCGCTGGAGCTCGAGTACGCGGAAGATGGATAGGCAAAGGAGGAAGAAGGCGTAGGTAGAAGGGTCGATCCTTATCCCCTTATAAACGCAGCCTGGTAAAACTCGCTTATCTCCCAAGCGTCGTGATAAATGACGCGGTTGGGTTACCCACGTCCGTATTGATGAGAATCCTATAAATAAGGGACACGATCTCTGCTTTGACAAGACGTGCCAAGGAAACCGCCTCACAAAACGCGGTGAGGTGGGAAGTAAAAACGATTCGAATAAAGGCTTGGCCGTAGTGTGATGTCACGCTGCGGAATACGTCAGCAGATTAGATTTGTGTTAGTATTATTCTCTCTATGGCAATATGTGCAAACTTATTTTGCAGAGCCGGACACTCCTCTTAGTGTTTACAAACTTTTATGAAGAACTTGGAGGAGGAACCCGCCTTGCAATGCCGAAGACAATCTGCGCACCGGACTCGTCGTCATTGAAGCCTGGTTCAGGGGCTACTGAGGGAGTCCTGGATTAGGGGGTGTCCGGGTAGCCGGACTATACTTTTAGCCGGACTCCGTGACTATGAAGATACAGTATTGAAGACTTCGTCCCGTGTCCGGATGGGACTTTCCTTGGCGTGGAAGGCAAGCTTGGCGATGCGGATATTCAGATCTCCTACCATTGTAACCGACTTTGTGTAACCCTAACCCTCTGCGGTGTCTATATAAACCGGAGGGTTTTAGTCCGTAGGACAACTCCAACATACAACAATCATACCATAGGCTAGCTTCTATGGTTTAGCCTCCTTGATCTCGTGGTAGATCTACTCTTGTACTACCCATATCATCAATATTAATCAAGCAGGACGTAGGGTTTTACCTCCATCAAGACGCACAGTTCGGCACCCCCTACCCGAGATCCGCCGGTTTTGACACCGACACTCGGGCTTGCAGAGAGGCAGAGTTAGCGGCACAGCATGAAGCCCGTCAGCTCACCCCGGTTCGTCCAACCACATCGGCGGGACCAGGGGTTAATTCTAGTTCCTTGGGAGTGCCGTGTCTTGTCCCGACACTATGCAATGTGCGCCTACCAAAGGATTTCAAGGGTCTGCGCAAGGTGCCGAAATACACTGCCGATTTATCTCCTGAGACATGGGTCGAAACTATGAGATGGTGTTGGGGGTTGGGTGCGACATATGCCCAATCATGGCTTATCATGGTGGGAGCGAGTAGAACATCGCCGGTGTCGGGAAGCGGGATGAGGCGTAAACACGAACGTCGACGTACTTTACCCAGGTTCGGGGCTCTCCTACGAGATAACACCCCTAGTCCTGCTCTGCGGGGTCTCCGCATGATCACTAAGGCACAAGCGAGTACAAAGGTGCTCCTCGAGCTGTATGCTAGAGGAAGGAGAAGGCAGGGCCAGCTCTCTCCTTCCTCTATGAACTGGTCTAAGTCTATCAGGTTCGGAACCCTTTGCATGGGTGCCATGGGGGGTTTATATATGCCTACCCCCCAGGGGTACAATGGTAATCCAGCCGGGTGTGGGACCCGACCGTCTGCCTCTACGGCTGCCGGCTTCTCCGCCGACTGCTGGGCCCGCTGACTGGTGGGCCCCGCTGGCCGGTCTGGTACGGAGCCGACAGGCCGCTTCTGCCGCTCACGGGTCTTGCCGGCTGCTGATCACTGTTGCCACATCTCTAATGACGTGGGCTTGGTCAAGGAGTCATGGCTACCGCCCCACCGCCTGGCGGGCGTTCACTGTAGCCTCTCCATGTCTCATCCGGTTAATGGCGCATGGGGCCCCTGGAGAAGGGCTGGCCAGCTCCCAGGGGCCGACTCCTGTCGGATCCGACTGTCGGGGCACTTGCCGTCTTCCGGACCCTTGCTGGCTGGTGGGGTCCGCTATGGTAGGGCCGTACCGACAAGCCGTCATGGGAATAGGACTCCACCTATGGGTGATGATGTCGAGGGTGGCATGGCAATAGTGCCGCGCCGGGCGGAGATCTCCGCCGGTACTGCACACTGTGGCCACACCAACCCCGGGGATGGGAAGGGGACGCGCCACAATGTATCCATTCCCCGTCCCATCCCCGCTGATGAGGGCATGGGCTTGTGCTGTCGTGGGTCGAGGAGCCTCAGCAGTTTCCTTTCTCCGGGTACTTGAAGCGAAGCCTTGTTCGACTTCGGCCGAGCAGGCTTGTAGGAGCTGGAATCGCCCAATCAACTTTGTTCGAAGTTTTCAAACGCTTCGACTGGATCCAAGTGGCGTGTTAACTAAGCTTCCAGGCCACCGCCCTCCCCGGGCCAGTCACGTGGCGACGTGCGGCCGGGCCAGCCTGCCCGCCCACGCGCGCGATGGGACACGCCTGCATGCGGGGCCCGCCACTACCACACCTCGGCACGCAAGCAGATCCGTTGCGGCCAAGGTGGGCGGTTTGGGCTCCCGCGGAGTTACTGCGCGCAGTAACTTTGCGCGATAAACGTGGGGGTCGTGAGGTAGTGCGCGTAGTAAATCTCACGACCGCTCCCTCGGCTCCTCAGCCCCTAAGCCTATAAGCAGGCGGAGAAGGGGCAGCGGCAGAGCACGCGCGCCCCCTCTCATCACTTCCTCTTCTTCTTCCTCTCGCCATTGCTCCCTCGCCTCATAGACCTCCACAGTGTTTTCCCTCGATGAGCTCTTCTTCCGCCATCACGCCCCCCGCGGTGCGCTCCGGCACCTGGGATGGCTCGGAGGTCCACGATGATCACATCGATTTCCTCTGCCAGACGCGGTGGTTGCCCGGCAAAGACTTCGCTAGGGTCCGCCTTGTGCCGGAGAGGGAAGTCTCGCCGGTGCCGCGGGAGGGCGAGCGGGTCATCTTCCGCTCGCACTGCCTGCGCAGCCTTGGCCTGCCGGCGAGCGGCTTCTTCCGCTCCTTTCTTGAATTTTACGGTCTCCAGCCGCACCACCTCACTCCCAACACAATGGTGCTGCTGTCCGCCTTCGTCGCCCTGTGCGAAGGCTTCCTCGGCGTTCTCCCCACCATCGAGCTCTGGGAGGAGTACTTCTTCTCCAAGCTCAGCACCCATGTCGCCGGCGTGCCGGCTCAGTGCGGCGCGTTCATCGCGGTGCGGAGGACGGGGACCGACAATCCGTTTCCCCCCATCACGCTGATAAAGTCGGTGAAGATGTGGCAGCGGTCGTACTTCTATGTGAAGAGCGTCTTCGCGGAGGGCGATTGGGTCAATCTGCCGGCTTACGCAGCCGACCCACCAGCTGGAAGGCAGCCCAACTGGTGTTACTGGGCCAGGACGCTGACGCCTGCAGGAGCCGCCGCCGTCGCGCGACTCCGAGTGCTGGTGCAGTCGGAGGGCCTGACCGGGCCGGATTTGCTGGCCGCCGTCATGGCGCGCTGAGTGCTCCCACTCCAAGGTTGCCCTCATATGATCTGCCAGATGAGCGGGCATCGGAACCCGAGTCGGGTGTGCACCAAGGAGATGCCTCACGCAGAGGTGGCCTACATGGTGAACTACCTTGCCAACTGCGAGCTCACGGAAGAGTGGTGGTTTGGCAAGGAGCCATATTCTTGCGCCAATCCTCCGCCCATGGTGAGTTGTTACTTTTTCATTCTTCTCTGGTTTTGAGCGCCGAGTCCGTCTTGCCCAATCTGACCAATCGGCCTCTGGGATGAGCCCCCTCCTCCAGCTGGCAGCCGGCACCGCGGGGCCGAACCGTGAATTCTTCCCCGCCCGGGCGGAGAGCGATGTCGATGACCCTGACTTGGAGCATTCAACTTTTCATCCAGTGGCTCAGAATCGCTCGGAGCATTCGTAGCATGAGTTCAGCCGTAGCACTGGATACGTTCTCGTGTGTGACTTGGCTGTCCCCCCTATCCACCGACAGCTGAGAAAGAGGATGACGTGTTACGCTCCCACGAGCCACGGTGGCTGCCCATCTCTTCTTCGGGAAGAGTGACTTACTAACCGCGGCAGACCCATTCTCAACTCCTGGGGTCTGCGTCGTGGAGGATTCCATCCAAGATTTCTTATGCCGTGTAACACAGGCTCTTCCACAACCTTTGTTGGCCAATCCAGAACCGCCAACTCCCCGGCCACGTAAGGCGGCCCGTCCACCGGCGATGGCAACAAGGAGGAGCAACCGGCTTCAAGGCAAGAAGCTGCTCTTCGCCAAAGGAAGCAAAACGATGAAATAGGGAAGGCTCCTCGTGATGTCCAAGAGAGGCTTGGCAATCCCGGAGTGCGCGAGATGAAGTACAAGAAAGAAGGATTGAGCTCCATGCCAAGGCCTTTCACGAGCTGTTGTTGTTGGAAATATGAGCAAATTACTATGATATTTAACCCGATAAATAGGAAATAGATCATGACAGCAATGGCATAGATTAAACTAATCATCCGAACTAGCATAGTAGATGAACATGTCACATCTAGGGCACATACTAGAAACATGAATTCTACCATGATCTCAAACAAGAAGGATAGAATCACATACGGTGCAGCGGGCGTAGCACCGCCGGCATTGACGTTGTCGCCCATGTCGTCGAGGATGAGGTTGCTGAGGTCGGGGAAGAAGTCGTCGTTCGCGAAGTCTTCGCTGCCAGCAGTCGCGCGAGTGCGCTCCCCAAAAACCTTATCACCCCTCTCCCGTACAGGATCACGAGAGGTGGGGTTCTAGAGGCCTGCTATCCCTTCTCCCGGTGCACACCGAAAGGAGGGATGGAGAAGACTTGCTTGGCTGCGCAATGATCTGGAATGGTGGTGAGAAACCATATGAAGCAGCGGCTACTAGTGTAGCATACAACGTGCATGGCTCTGTCCTCGGCTCAGTAATTAACGCGTCCGTTAATTATTAATTAATGACTCCTTAATTTTCTCGAGCAGCAAAAATATAGACAACGTGCATAGCTCTGTCCTCGGCTCGGCTCAATCCTGCAACCCACGGCGCGTCGTGACGAGGCGTGGCATGGCGCGGCGAGCGAGGAGGAGGAGCGCGCGTGTAGGTCTCCTCTTCTCATGCTCATACAAGTGGTAGAAGAGCTCACCTTATAAAGAGGTGTAACTCTCTCTCAACTTATGAGGTGGGACTAAACTTTAGCCTCACTCACTCCACTCACATGTGTGCATGAATGGGCCAAGAGAATTTCAGAATTTTAGTTGGGCTTTGGGCCAAAGGCCTACTCACAAAATTCCAACAATCCCCCACAAAGTCTCATTGGCACATCTCATCATTTAGTTCCAAAACATTGTTTATATACTGGTGCTTAGTGGAGACTGTGAAGTTGAACATCCACTTAGAGATTTATGCTACACTATATAACAACTTGAATAGTGGACTATGCCTTGAACTACAAGTTTTCTGCGAGACTAGTTTCACCCAAATTCTCGACCGATACTGGGCTGTCGCAAGGCTTGCCCGCGGGTGGAGCATATACGTCGTACTCTAGGGCCTTTTCATGAGTTTATTAGAGAACAACCAATTCTCACAGACTGTGACGTTAACAGTCCAATTCATATACGTGTGTTCCTCAGAAGATGTTCTGCAGGACAACATCTCTGCTTACCCGAATAAGCCACTTGGAACACATTAAGATAAGTATCAACCTGCCATGCGGATCAGGAGAGTGTTGCATCTTCACGGAGTGGGATAGTTAATATAGGGATACTCTCCTCCTAGCTGACCAACAGCTTGTCTCCCACTTCTACTTCACGGGATCTCCGATCACATAGAGTGGGTTACCACTATGGACAACTCATGCAGTGGGTCTTAAACCCATCTCCATCGATGCATTATCTATCACATTACGTGATAAACCCTTTGTGAAGGGATCTGCCAAATTTTTCGACGTTTGGATATAATCCAACATAATAACTCCGGAGTTCCTCAATTTTCTGACAGATTTTAGTCTCCTCTTCACATGCGTTGAGGACTTCATATTGTCCTTAGAACTGTTTATCTTGACGATCACAGTTTGATTATCACAGTTCATTAGGATAGGGGGTATTGGTTTTCAATGATAGGTAAGTCCATCAAGAGCTCACGAAGCCACTCTGCTTCAACAGCGGCAGTGTCTAATGCTGTGAGTTCTTCTTCCATAGTTGACCTCGTTAAGCTGGTCTGCTTGCAAGACTTCCAGGAAACAGCGCCACCACCAAGTGTAAAAACATAACCACTTGTGGCCTTAATCTCATCAGCATCAGATATCCAGTTTGAGTCACTATAACCCTCTAGTACCCTTGGATACCTGGTGTAGTGAACCAATAGCTCGCGGTGCCTTTCGAATAGCGCATAACTCTCTCAAGTGCATGCCAATGATCATCTCCCGGTTTTGATACAAACCAACTCAGCTTGCTCACAGCAAAAGAGATGTCAGGCCTCGTGGCACTCGCCAAATACACAAGTGAGCCAATAATCTGAGAATACCTCAGTTCATCTCTAGCAATCCGTCGATTCTTTCAAAGCAACACACTAGCATCATATGGAGTTGGAGAAGGCATGCAGTCGCTATACCCAAAACGACTGAAGACCTTTTCCACATAGTGAGACTGAAGAAGTGTGATCCCACCATTCTCATCTCTCAACAGCTTGATGTTTAAGATAACATCAGCTACTCCTAGATCCTTCATCTCAAAACAGCGATATAAGAAATCCTTAGCCTCCTTGATTAAATCAAGTTTGGTTCCAAAGATCAATATGTCTTCAACATACAGACAAATAATAACTCCTTCACCCCCACCATGGCGATAGTACACACACTTGTCAGCATCATTTACTAGAAAGCCGGCAGGAGTTAACGTTCTTTCGAAATTCTCATGCCACTCCCTAGGAGCTTGTTTAAGGCCATATAAAGACTTTAATAACTTGCACACCTTTCCTTCCTGACCAGATACTACAAAACCATCTGGCTGATTCATGTGAATTTCCTCCTTCAACTCTCCATTGAGGAAAGCCGTCCTGACGTCCATTTGATGAACGAGAAGACCATGTGAGGCAGCCAGTGATAGTAGCACCCAAATTGTTGTCAATCTAGCCACGGGTGAGTAAGTATCAAAGAAGTCTTCACCTTCTTTCTGGGTATAACCCTTAGCCACAAGCCGTGCCTTGTACTTTTCAATTGTACCATCAGGTCTAAGCTTCTTCTTGAACACCCTTACATCCTACAGGTTTACACCCATAAGGACGGTCAGTGATCTCCCAGGTTCCGTTAGCTAAGATGGAATCCATCTCACTACGTACAACTTCCTTCTAGTAGTCAGCATCAGGAGATGCATAGGCTTCTGAAATAGTCCTGGGTGTGTCATCCACGAGGTACACAATGAAATCATCACCAAAGGACTTTGCAGTCCTCTCTCTCTTACTCCTCACAGGAGTTCCATTGTCACCCTCAACAGGATTCTCAACGTGTTCCATCGCAATGGTGGGTTCAGGAATTACAGCGAATTCCTCACTAGATGGAGTAGGTATCTCCTGATTTGATGAACTCGACATATCCTTCATAGAAAATATGTCCTCAAAGAAAGTTGCATCATTCGACTCCATAATCATACCAACATGCATGTCGGATACCTCAAATTTTATTATAAAAAATCTATAGACGATGCTATGAAAAGCATAGCCTAGAAGAACACAATCCACGGTTTTTGGTCCAAGCTTACGCCTCTTGGGAATTGGTAAATTGACTTTCGCCAAACAACCCCAAGTATGTAGGTAAGAGAGTTTCAACCTTTTCCTTTCCCTTTCCTCGAATGGATTCATTGTCTTATGCTTTGTGGGAACTCGGTTTAGGACATGGCATGCAGTCATTAGCACCTCCCCCCACCATTCCTTGGATAGACTCGAAGTGTCTAACATGGTGTTAACCATATCAGTTAGAGTTCGGTTCTTTCTTTCGGCTACCCCATTTGACTGGGGTGAGTAGGGAGGCGTCCTCTCATGGATTATACAATGTTCCGCACAAAACAAATCCAATTCATTGGAAAAATACTCTCCACCATGATCAGACCTAAGCCGTTTAATTATTCGATCAAGTTGGTTCTCCGCCTCAGCTTTATAGTTTTTGAAGAAAGTTAAAGCCTCATCTTTTGATTTCAGAAGATACACATAACAATATCTAGTGGAGTCATCAATCAACATCATGAAGTATCTCTTTCCACCTTTTGTCAACGCGCCATTCATCTCACAAAGATCAGAATGTATAAGCTCTAGTGGCGCGAAGTCTCTTGCCTCTGCAGTCTTATGGGACTTGCGAGGTTGCTTAGCTTGCACACATACTTGGCACTTAGAGCCTTTGATAGTAGAGATTTTCGGAATTAAATTCATATTGGCTAGCCGCGTCATGCAACCAAAGTTGATGTGACAAAGTCGTGAATGCCAAATATCAGACTCATTATTGTGGCAAACTTTATTAATAACTTTAGTGCAAATATCTGACAAAGACAGGCGGAACAAGCCTCTGCTCTCATAGCCTTTTCCAACAAATTGTCCATACTTAGAAATTACAACTTTATTGGATTCGAAAACCAACTTAAAACCATCTCGCCATAAACAGGAACCGCTAACAAGATTTTTATTGATGGACGACACATGATGAACGTTCTTCAAACGCACGATCTTCCCCGAAGTAAACTTCAGATCGACCGTACCAACACCTCGAATGATGGCATGTGACCCATTTCCCATCAGCACGGGAGAAGTCCCTGTGGTCTGGTAAGAAGAAAACATGGAGGCGTCAGCACAATCATGTACATTAGCACCGGTGTCAATTAACCAATCAGGGGATTGAAATACTGAAAGGATGGTAGGAAAAATACCGTACCCTGATTCCTTCATATCACTATCACCGTCACAACATCAGCGGACTTCCCGCTCTTCTCATGTTCGCGCTCCTCAAAGCGGTTAGGACACTTCGGAGCCCAGTGATTAGGATCACCGCAGACATGGCAAAGTCCCTTCCCCTTCCTATGAGAATTCTTCTTGAAGTTGGTAGAATGTGATGGCTTGTTGTTTGTATCAAACATGCCTTTGCCCTGAGTTTTGTTCTTGTTGTTTTCGAACTTGTTGGGCTGGAAGTTCTTCTTCTATACCATGTGGGCACTAGAACCTCCCCCAGAAACTCGATCACGTGTGTTCTTTGCTCTCGCCTTCTCTTCAACATCAAGAGTACCAATGAGATCCGCAACGGAAAACTCCTGTCTCTTGTGTTTCAGGGAAGTAGCAAAATTGTTCCACGTAGGTGGAAGCTTGGCAATGATCCTCCAGCAACAAATTAGTCTGGCAACACACACTTTAAGTACTCAAGTTCTTTTGCGAGCGACTGTATCTCATGAGCCAGCTGTACAACAGGGCACTCATCAGTCATCTTGTAGTCATAGAATTGCTCCATCACATACAACTCGCTGCCGGCGTCCGAGGCACCAAACTTGGCCTCGAGCGCAGCCCACATGTCCTTGCCGTTGTGAAAATACATATAAGAATCCACAATGGAGTCGTCAAGAACACTCAGAAGAGCGCCATTAAAGAGGGTATCGATCTTCTCAAAAGCTTCCAGCTGTGCAGGATTAAGATCGCCCTCAGGCTTGCCCTTGGTGGCGTCATATCAGCCCATGGTCTGGAACCAGTAGACTACTCTTGTGCACCACCTCTTATATTGAGCCCCCTTCAAGGCAGGCGGCTTCAGATGCGCATCAAAACCACTCAGAGTAAATTGCCTATAATCAGGTTTTTGGATTGTTGGAAATATGAGCAAATTACTGTGATATTTAATCCGAATAAATAGGAAATAGATCATGACAACAATGGCATAGATTAAACTAATCATGCGAACTAGGGCACAGAAACATGAATTCTACCACGATCTCGAACAAGAAGGATAAAATCACATACGGTGCAGCGGGCGCAGCACCGCCGGCATTGACATTGTCACCCATGTCGTCGAGGATGAGGTTGCCGAGGTTGGGGAAGAAGTCGTCCTTCGCGAAGTCGTCGCTGCCAGCAGTCGCGCGAGTGCGCTCCCCAAAAACCTGATCACCCCTCTCCCTACAGGATCACGAGAGGCGGGGTTCCGGAGGCCTGTTGTCCCTTCTCCCGGTGCATACCGAAAGGAGGGATGGAGAAGACTTGCTTGGCGGCGCAATGATCTGGAACGGTGGTGAGAAACCATACGAAGCGGAGGCTACTAGGGTAGACGTCTGCATGACTATATAGTGCGGGTCGGGTAGGTCGTGGGAGTAAACCCCATGTCCGAGTCGTCACGATCCAAAAGAATCAAAAACGGTTCAGTAATTAACGTGTCTGTTAATTATTAATTAATGACTCATTAATTTTCCCGAGCAGCAAAAATATAGACAACGTGCATAGCTCTGTCCTTGGCTCGGCTCAATCCCGCAACCGCGGCGCATTGTGAAGAGGCGTGGGGTGGCGAGGCGAGCGAGGAGGAGGAGCGCGCGTGTAGGTCTCCTCTTCTCATGCTCATACAAGTGGTAGAAGAGTTCACCTTATAAAGAGGTGTTACTCTCTCTCAGCTTATGAGGTGGGACTAAACTTTAGCCTCACTCACTCCACTCACATGTGTGCATGAATGGGCCAAGAGCATTTCAGAAGTTTAGTTGGGCTTTGGGCCAAAGTCCTACTAGCAAAATTCCAACAGCTGTCACCACAGCAAATCAAGGCACTCCAGAACGTTGCAAGGACAGGCAAGAAGTGCGTGGGGCTGGCGCCAAGCTCTGCATAAGGGTCTGATGTCTCTGTAGAACTAGTGCTTTTTATGGATTGCTACATTCTAGTGTGGAACGTACGTGCGCGGGCTAAACAGCCCAGCACGGCGTGGAGTGGTTACGTCTATCATCAGGGAACACAATGTGGCGATGGCTTGTATCCAGGAGAGGAAATTAGAGTTTCTAGATTTAGGGATAGTGCATCAATGTTGTGGTCAAGAGTTCAATGAATTATTTTTGCACCGACTGTTGCAACAAGGGTGACAAACTGGCCTGGAAGGCTGACAAGTTCAATCTACCACACATCAAGATCAATGCAAATTTCATCGCTGCACATGGACGGACAAGCTCGGGATCCCCTTTCGTGATGCGCCACACGACTTCAGCAACAAACACCAATTCCTGGCGAATATGAAGATGCCGCATCAACAGTGTCCGCAAGATACCCCAGTTTTCTTAGGCGGAGAATTCAACCTGATTGTGCAAGCGTCTGATAAAAGCAACAACAACATCAGCCGAAGAGGCATAACAATGGTTAGAGGATTCATCAATGATCTGCAACTCAAAGATATGTATTCGGAATGTTGGCGCTCCACACAGGTACCGGTGCCTAGGGGACCTTCTCGGGAAGCCTGTGGGATGATCGCAGCACCCCGAGACCAAGAAGGACGGGAGTGACGGTATCATCAAGCACAAAGGTGCAACTCATCACGAAAGGTTACGTACAGCGCATGGGAGAGGACTTGAAGAAAGTCCTCGTTCTAGTGGTGAAGCACAAACAGGGTCTACAGGCTACATAGACCCCGAGAAGGCGGACATCCACATGAAGGCACTTAGACGTGTCTGGTTCTAGAAAAGACGTGAGAAGGTCGGCATCATTGACATCAAGCTTCTTCGACAAGGTTGAGGGGGAGATTGTTGAGTCAACCTTGGTCTAAGGATGCATGCAACAGCAGCAGCAGAAAATTACTTACCTAAGAAGTAAGTAAGAAGTTCGGCAGGTCAGCAACACTTGCGTTGCTTGGCAGTTCAGGCAAACTAACTAGCTAATGTTGAGCTGTACCTAGTATCTAAGCTTGTACATGTATGTGATGAGGTGGGCAGTATTAGAAATATCTCAGCTTCCATAGTCGGTTGAAGCACCTATGAAAGGACCAGAGTCCCTTGGTTGTAAGGCTAGTCATAGTGGAGTGTAACTTAGATTAGTAACATGCATATGGTACTACTCTATGTTACTATCCTTATAGTAGGAAGTGTCATATGTGTAGTAACATACACATGTTCATTTATTCTCTTGTAGACTCATTTTGCATTGGAAAGCGCTATGTGATGGTAATATATTAGGTTACTCTATTTGCCTCTCTCCTCATTAACTACTTGTCAAATCAACAATTTTGCTTATGTGGCATCTATGTTACTACCTATGTTACTCCCACTATGGCCAGCCTAAGTAGGCCATTTAACTTGAATACAAGGCAGAAGCAAGCGAGCTCCACCTTTCCTAGTACTTGTGTCGTGCGCTACTCCAGCGAGTGTGCTTAGCTAGTCAACTTGTTGTTTCGCTAGTATAGTTCGTTACCGAGGATACTAGCTAGTCGAGAGTTTCTGGGCTAACAGGAAACACCGTTTACATCGGGGGAGGTTCAGGCGTCGCTCAATGAGATGAATAGCAACAAGGTGCCCGGGCCTGATCGGTTCACACTGTTCTGTTCTACAAGCAATGTTGGGAGATCATTCGGGATGACATCATGGCCGCGTCACATGTGTTGCATAACCTTTAGCACCAAAAGTTGCACCTCCTAAAAAGAGCAACTATGGTGCTAATCCCAAAGAATGAACAAGCTGAATCACCTAGGGATTTCCGCCAAATAAGCTTAATCGATAGCTTTGCCAAGCTATTCACTACGGTTCTGGCACTGCGACTTGGAGGGAAAATGCAGGAGCTAGTGCGACCCTGTCAAAACGCCTTCATTCCTGGAAGAACCATTCACGATAATTACGTTTATGTCAGCCGCATTGCCAAAGAACTTAGAAAATCAAAGACACCAACTTTGATGCTCAAGCTTGACATTGAGGAGGCGTTCGATGCCGTTTCGTGGGAGTTTATTCTTCAGATCTTGGAGGCAAAAGGTTTCGGCCAGAAAATGAGTAATAGGATCACAAGGTTACTCGCCGATCAGCTGTGGTGATATGATACCATGCCAACGGCAATTCAAGAACTAGCTAGGCTGCGACATCAAGCACTTCCCCTGCACCTATCTTGGGATGCCCCTCTCGGACTCGAAACTTCGCAGAGTGGATTTTCAGCCAGCAATTGACAAACTAGGGAAGAAGCTCAAAGGATGGATCATAATCCATGTTTCTTTGGATGGCAGAATTGTCTTAGTGAAGCAGGTTCTTTCAGGCATGGTGGTCTATCAGATGCTGGTCCTAGAGCTGCTGGTATGGCTAAGGAAACAAATTCACAAGTGGCGCCGAGGAATTTTTTGGGAAGGGAAGGAGCTTGCAAATGGTGGGAAGTGTCTGGTAAGCTGGAAGGTGGTATGTCGTCCAACATGTTTATGAGGACTAGGAATATCGGATCTTGCAGCACAGAGTACGATGCTGAGGCTACGGTGGATGTGGATGGAATGGACTGACCCAGACAAGGCCTTGAGTGATTTACTGCTACCCTCAGATCCCAAAGTATCGAACCTCTTTGCGCCATCAGCCAGATTCCACCTCGGCAATGGACAGCGAATCAGGTTCTGGGGAAAATCCTGACTGCAGATTGACTAGCAAAGAGAGAGGATGGCCACACAATCCGATTTGTCGGCTGCGCGGTGTACAGCAGGAGACTGCGCCCCACTGACTTGGCGCCTGCTCCTTTGCTGTCGAGCTCTAGAACATGCTGCTTCAGCGCTGTTGATCAGGTGATGTCCTGCATCAAGGACGACATGGAGAAATGGATGGCCGCTGGCAAGACCAAGATTGCAATGCTGATCCATAGACCTAGAAAGCCAGATTAATTATCTGGGGGACCCTTCTGTTAGGTGTTCTACAGGGATACTTCCTCTGTAACCCTCCTACTGTAACAACAACTATATTCTTCTAATAACAAGGAAAAGCTGCTCCGTCAGCATTTCGTCAATTTTTTTTGATTTACTTAGGTGGTAAAGATGAGCTGCTTCTATCCATATACTCCACGATCTTCCTTTCTGAAAGTGTGTTCAATAAATATTGGAAAGTACTCGGCTGGTCAAACCAGAGTCGCTCGATCTGGACGCGTGTAACTGTCAGATCTACCCCGCATATCCTATCATCATCCTCCCCCACGGGAAAAAAGTGGAGAAAAAAGCAAATGCGCCACCGCTCGCGGGATCCCGCACGCTGGCCCGTGCTGTTCTCGCTTGGACCACCGCTGCCCCTGCTTGTCGCCGGCGCTTGCAGCCTCACCGCTATTGGCGAACCAAAACACCACCCGCCTTCACCGCCGACACCGGAGCGAAAAATGCCGATTCCAGCAAAATCAAAAGACGGTGGTAGCAATTTTTAGGATTGTTCCAGCAAAAACAAAACAAAAACAAGGGGTGGTAGCAAAAACTCCTTATGCTTCCAGAAAGACTCTGGTAGTAGCAAAAACTCCGGTGGTAGCAAATGGCATCTCCGGTAGTAGCAAAAATTCGAGACGTTTGTAGCAAAAAAAAGCCATCGCCGCCGTTGAGCAACACAGCCGTGGGTGGATGTAGAAAAAATGTCTCAGTTCCAGCAAAAACAAAATATGGTTGTAGCAAAAAAGACACGAAAAATAGAAGATGGATGTAGCAAAAATCGACAAACACCGGTAGTAACAAAAAATTGAAACGGTTGTAGCAAATGGTTCATCGGTTGCAGCAAAAATCGCCTGGTAGCAAAATTTGGGTGGGTGGGTGGTAGAGAAAACATGGGCCAGTTCCAACAAGAACAACACATGGTTGTAGCAAAAAAAGAAGGCCACCATCGTCGTGGTCGACTGCAGCCCTGCCATGGCGACGAGCACTCGTTGCAGCACCATCGTAGTTGCTGGTTTGCAAGATCTGCGCAAACCATGTGCTGCATGCACTACTAGGAAAATGGCTATAGATGAAATGAATACTAATGGCGCACCAGACATGTGGTGCGCCACTACTATATAGCAGTGGCGCACCATGTGCAGGTGCGCCATTAGTTCGGAAGACAGTAATGGCGCACCAGACACATGGTGCGCCACTAGTAACAATTTTTTTTCCAAACATACTAATGACGCACCCGGGCGCATTGCGCCATTACTAGTGCTAACTAGTAATGGTGCACCAGCCACACAGTGCGCCACTACTGTAGTTTTTTTTATTCTTTTTTTTGCAAAACTACTAATGGTGCACCGTGGCATAGTGCGCCATTACTAGTTTAAACTAGTAATGGCGCACTATGCCACGGTGTGCCATTAGTGTATATATATATATATATATATATATATATATATATATATATATATATATATATATATATATATATATATAATTTTCTTGGAAAACTACTAATGGCGCACCAGCAACAGGTGCGCCATTAGTAACCAGGGTTACTAATGGCGCATTTTCAGGTGGTGCGCCATTAGTAACCAGGGACCAACAAGATATTTTGGACAGCCACACCTACCCACTCACTTTCCCCACTTTATTCTCTCCACCTCCTCCTCCAAGCTTGTATCGGCTGCCTCCTCCTCCTCACCTCATTTGCACCATAGATTCATCCAAATTAAGTGGTTAAATTACCTTTTTTGATAGGTACGTAAGGGGGGAAGCTATCTTTATGTTGTTCTCCCTCCAACAACGTGCACATGCACTTTTTGTGGCCTAGCTAAATCTATGTATGTTTGTGGTGTTGCATATATGTTTGTCTTTGCAGGTACCGATATTTGAAATGCGATAGTTGCCAATATTTTGCCGGAATGTTGATTCATTTCCGTTTCGGCAAGAATTTTGGCACTATGCATTTTTTTGGGTCCTATTTTTAGGGAAAGTCATGCCAAATTTTTTCTTGGTTATAAAATATCGTTTTGCTGTACCCCGCAGGAGACCATGGTCCACACGATGACCGAAGGCATCGCAAATAGGACGTAATAAAAGAAGACCGGTATTTCACCACCATAGTTATACCCGAAGCCAAATCCAAGACCGCGGGCGCAAACGTCACCGCGAAAAATGAGCCATGGGTCTTGGCTTCCCAAGTGGACCAATGCTTCTTCATTACCGACCCGCCAAAGCCCAGTTGTGTTGTCGTGAGGAGAGACAAAAGGAAGATCATCGGAATGGATGGAGTCGCCAATGAGCAAGACTTCGACAAGTACGGTGACCCGAAGATGGAACATGGCAACGATGATGAAGTATCAGCATACACCACAAGAAGAAGCAGGACCACCCTACCTAAAGGACGTCTGTTCAAGAGAAGAACTCCATTTACGAAAAATAAGGGCAAGAAGATTGTGAAGAGATAGCTAGCTAAGATCGATTGTATTTAAATTGTAGCCTTCATTTCTCGATTGTATTTCATGGGCACTTTTTGAACTCATGAATGTTTTTAAATTTCATGGACACTCGATCTCAATCCCCCTCCATCTCGATCGCTATCCCACCTCGCCAGATCCGGTCCCCCTCGCCGCCGAGAACCCCCCGCACCCTCTCCCCCGCTCCATCGGCTGCCGCCGCCGACCCCCCGCACCCGCTCCACCGGTCGCCGCCGCTGACCCCCCGCACCCTCCCCCGGTCCACCACCGCCGACGACCCACCGCACCCCTCCCCCGCTCCACTGCCGCTGATGACCCCCAGCACCCTCCCCGGCCCGCTCCACTGTCACAACTGAATGCAACTAAAATTGCAAAAAAAACAAATTTGATTATATTTTCAAATAACAAATTTGAGGATATTTTCAAATAATAAATTTGATGATATTTTTTCATATTCATAAATATTTTCAAATAACAAATTTGATGATATTTAAAAAAATTATTACTGTTTTTATTAAAAATTATTACTTTTTCATATTCATATTCATTTTCTAAAAAATTATTGGATGCCACAAAAAATAAAAAAATTACTTATGGCGCACCTCTGGCTGGTGCGCCATTGCTATATAAAAAAAAGATTACTAATGGCGCACCGATGCGGGGTGCGCCATTAGTAACCTTCCCCCTCTAGCTATTTCCTCCCTCTCCCTCTCGCCAGATCCCCTTCGTCCCTCCCCCTCGCCAGATCCACCTGCGCGCTGCCCGACGCCGCCGCCCCGACCCCCGCAGGACTCCACCCCCGCCGCCCCCGCGCCCCCACCACCGTAGCTCCCCCGCGCCACCGCCCCCGCGCCCCCGAGCTGGAGGAGGAGGACCAGGAGGAGGACGAGGAGGAGGAGGAGACGACGACCGCCTCTACTCAGCTCAGCCAGGCCACGCGACGCCGAGCCCAGCGCCGCCTCCCTCGCCGTCCCCCCTCCGCCCGCGCCCGCGCCCTCGACGTCCTCCCGCCCAAGCCGAGACGCAGAGACATGCGGGTGGAGGAGCCCGCCGCGTGTCACCGGAGCTTCAACGCCGGCGTCTTCCTCCATTCCTCTATACCCTCCCCAGGTGATTCCTCCCTTCTCCTCCACCCCCTCCCCTGCAAACCCTAGGGCCATGGCGGCTTACAAGTCTAATTACTTCTCTCTGTACAGTTTAGTATTATTGACTGATGCATAATTACTAACTCATAATTAGTGTCAATTAACTCGCCTGACTTCCCTTCGCAATTCATAGGATCCACTTCACTTGCGGAATATAGGTCAAGAATGCTCATAGGTTAATTAGCTATCAGGCATTTCGAACAGAGCATCGCCTCTTCCATAAATATAGGTTAAGAATGCAAATAGAAATATGTGTTTAAGAAATAAGGAAAATCAATGAACCAGTCTGGAATATAATAAACCAAAACAGTTGCAATGAACACTGTAGCCTAGCAGTATGTGACAAAACATATACATCTTCATCTCACTACAAGGACATTGCATTCTACTATTATCTCCACCGTAGACCAAAAATATGCAACAAATAGCAACCTGATACATAACAGATTTGTGGAGCCACTGTAGCAGTAAAACCTCTATAAGATCCTCATGCAACTCAGATCCTGTCATACTGTCAGTTCCCTCAACTTACAGCTCAATATTTCAGTTTACATGTTATACTCTTAAGCTCTTCAGTAACAGTGCTTGCTGGATAAAAAAAGTAAATGCATGCTATACTCTTTATTCTTCAGTAACATCAGCACTTGACCTCTAGCACTAATCAAATTCACAAAATTAATTAACCGAACAAATTCCTCTTGATTCCTGCTGATCACTCTGCAAATTATCAGCTGAGCTTTTCTTGCTTTTGAATCACTATGCCTAGTTTTTTTTACATATAATAATTCATTCGAAACATCCTCCGCTGTTCTTTCCAGATCAAATTTTTTGAGGTTCTTTGGTTTGAAAAATTGTCTTAACAATATGCTTGCTAATTTGAGGACAGTGTAAAGCTTCTGTTCTTTTTCTTGTGCAGTTATGACAACTGTAGTGTTGCTGAACATCTTTGATCAACTGAAGGTGATTGAATCCAAATTGTCAACAGTGAGAATTTAATATGGTATTGGTCACTGTTTGTAATGTGCAGTTGTGAAGTGGCTACCAGAAGGAAACACTTTCCGACCAAATAGTTAGGCAAAAGTTTTGTTTTAAGTATCTTTATTCCATTACCAGTTTAGTATAATATATCCAAGGCACAAAATTACCAGTTTATAGTCATATTTTAGCAACTTCCCGTTGTCCAAGCCATCAAAACCAAATAATGGGGTTGTTTGATCTGAAGAATTGTCAACAATAGGCTTGTAGTGTATTTGTTTATTTTGGGGTAGTTCAGACTACATTCAGTGACCAAACTGAAAGCATGCACCGATTGTTGCAAGTATGTTTTCATGTTACCAGATTTTTCCGGTTGATGGTTGGGTTATTTCAGTAGTCACAGTAGGATGATGTGATGATTGACTCATTTTACTTCTAACATTGCATATTTTATAGTCCACTTAGTCTGCTGCACCAGTGCCTAGTCTCACCTTGCTGTTAATGTGCCCTGATAATGATGTATTTCGTCATAAAAATATATAGTGGACTGCCATGATAATGACATGGTCCTGTGTTTGCAAGCTGTCATAATCTTTAGTTTACTTGACTTTTGAGCCTGCTAGTAGTTTACTTCCATGAGTTGTTTTATTGACATGGCACATTTGCAATGGAGTTTTATATATCTTTAGCCACTGTTCATTAACAGCAAGTCAGTTTTGTTTATAGTTGAAAGTAAGTGTGTGGTTTGAAATTTCGATCTGATTATGGCATCTAGAATTAATGTTTATGAAGAAGAAGAATAAACTTGCTGCTGCTGCTGTTATGCCTATATTCCCTGCTGCTGCTGCTGTACTTGTGATCATGTTGTACTTGTGATGATGCTACTTGTGATCTTCTGAAATGACCAATTGGCGACATCATTATGCGGGGATAATGATTTTGCAGGTACCCCGAGTGGCCCTTGAGTTTGCCGGAATGTCGATTAACTTCCGTTCTGGCAAATTCGGGTACTCCATATGTCCTATTTTCAGCAAAGGTCATGCTAAAATTTTCCGTGAATTTTAGCATGACTTTGGTAAAAATAGGACATATGGGGTACTTGCGACTAATGCATGGGCCGGGGTATCATAGTACTTAGTTAAGTAGGATCAACTGCCCCGCCATTCTTGCTGCATTAAACCATAGGTGGCAATAGAGCCAAGTGATTAGGCCCAACTTAGAATTCTCCTTAGCATCGATAAACCCTAGATGATAAACCCAACATAGGTGGCAATAGAGCCAAGTGATTAGTGCCAAGTGATTAGGCCCAACCTAGGGTGCCTCGGCATCGATAAACCCTAAATGATGCAAACTTAACTTAGCATTTAGGGTGCCTCAGCGTCAACAAACCCTAAATGATAAAAGCTTAGCTTTTGGGATGCCTCGGTGTCGACAAACCAAAAATGATGAGACCATGATCTTGTTCCTTGACAATAACCAACTTTTTGACCAAACTTTTTTCCTACTTAGAGAGAAACATGGCCCACAACGATGAGGCCAGCAGTTAATTCTGGGAGTTGTCCCAGGAGATGGAGGAAGAACCTCACCGCTATGAGGACGCCGCGGAAGACACCGATCCTGACTACACAACCCCTAGTGGCGTCGGGGATGACACCACTGATGGTGCCGCCGAGGATGCTACCACTGATGATGGCGGCGCACGCACAGATGGCAGCCAACCGAAGAGGCAACGGAAGGACCGGTGCCCGAGCGTGCTCGGCACCGTCAAGGAGGAATTTACTAAAGTGAACTCCTACGGGCATCCGACGGCGCCCAAAGAAGTAGTCAAGGGGTACTCGGTTCAGCTCGGGTGCATTCTCCGGAGCACCGTCTCGATCAACACCGAGAACCTAAGGCATAAGGACCGAGGGAATTTGTGCAGCCTCCTCTTCACGAATCTGCACGAACGATACAAGTTCCCCGCTGACTTTGCAAACACAGGCCTCTCAGGGAATAAAGTGAACAGTGCCGCCCTCACGAGGATGAGCAAGGCCCTGTCCACTTGGACAAGCACGGTGAAGGCAATGACTGAAAAAGGTGATAGTTATGAGAAGATCAAGGCGAAATATCCTTTGATCAACGAAGATGACTACAAGGAGTTCAAGAACAAGTGCGAGAGCAGCGCAACCGTGGAATCAAGTCAGTGGGGGAAACAAATGCGGGAGTTGAACTTAGGGGTCCACCAACTCGGTCCCAGCGGTTAAAGAGTGGCGGAGCCTATATGGGACAAGGAGGACGCGGAGCGTGCCGAGCAAGGCCTACCGCCCCGCTTCGAGAAATACCGTGACAAGCAGGCCAGGAACTTTGTCAAGGCCCGGTACAAGGAGGACCCGGTAACATAGGAGCTTACCACGGATCCGAAGCCCAGGGCGCTTGAGCTTGTTCTGGTAAGGAATACACCCCCGCGTAATTAGCTCCATATGCTTGCATTCTAATTAATCCCCAATATTTCAAAATGGTTCACGTTCCTTCCGCAGGACAATGAAAGCAGTAGCGCGGGGTCGTCTCAGAGCTCCCCTTTCGACACCCCTTTAAATAGGGCGTTGAACGTAATTAAAAACAAGGATAAGCTCACTAAGCCGTCGTCAGCTGGTCGTGTGGCCGGCAAAGGCTTGTCCACAAAATGGTCGTCATACTATACCGCTGGTGGGCGGAAGGAGAAAAAGACCAGCTCGGAAAGCCAGTCGCGCGAGGTTGAAGCACTCAAGGCACAAGTGGCGCGGATTCCGGAGATTGTCCAAGAGCAAGTGCAACAACAACTGGGAACGACGCTCAACGCCATGGTGCCTACGTTGATTCATGGGCTGACAACGTGGATTGCGGGCGGCCAACAGGGGCCTCCCCCAGTTCCCAACTTCACAACCAGCAACTCGCACAACGCGCAGGTGGCGCCATTGGTGTCTCTGGCGGTGCCATTGGTGTCCCCGGCGGAGGCGGTATTCGTGTCTCCGGCGCCGGCACGGGCATTGGAGCTTAATGCACCCGGGTGTACACCGGCCGACACCTCGCCAGCAAGTGGCCCCTCTGTCAGTTGCACGCCCGCCGTTTGCGGTGCCTCAACATTAGCCGAGCTCGACGGCATCACGGTAACTAACCCTCTCGGCCGATGACTTCATCTCCTTGCCCTACATGTTTTCGTAGGGCGCCGCCGACGTTCCTTGCACTCTCCTGCACTTCATGGGCGGCGAGTTGGCCGATGTCTCCAAGGGCAGAATCGTTCAACCGGGCAACCCCGTGTTCCACGGTAATCCGATGCCACCCACAGTGTATAGGGTTGAACTGGTTCGGTTGCTGCCAGGCTGCGAGGAGCTGTTACCTCCGATTCGACCCGCTGGGGCCGACGAAGATGATGAGATGACCCTCAGCGCCTGCGTAAACTGGCCCCTGCTTTGGCCGAAGAGCCAGATTCGTTTGGGGGCGGGGGACACCACCCCATAGACAAGACCGCCAGTCGTGCCGGCGCCAAGCCATGGCAAGAACGCCGCAACGCTACTGGACATGCCGGACATCCCTATGGCACAGGATCCGGACATGCATATGGCACAGGATCTGTACGACGACAACAACGACGACGGTACATTTACCAACGTCGATAAGTACTTTGCTGAACATGGGTACGGTGACGAGTTCTGCGGGCCTCCTTCTCAAGAACCCAACCAAGATTACCACGATCTAGCTGGTACGGCGGAGAATCCCAATTGCAACAGGCGTCGTCTGGCGTTCAGTTCTCAGGAGACGCCTCCAGCTGCCGCCTTCACCGAGCCGCAGATAGCTGAGGTGCGAAATATTATCAGCCCCAACACGATCAAGAAGGCGGTCTGTGAGCAGAACTCGGTCCGATTACGGCAGATCAAGAAGAAGGGACGAAAACGAAAGACTAAAAAGGGCGCCGGTGCGAGCCAGCTGGCACCGAGTACGATCCATGCTCAGGACGGGCCACCTTCATCTAAGGATATCTCGAGGAGGGTGCAAGTGGCGGGTAGGGTGATGCTACCGACAAGTATGCTCAATGCTCCGACCAGTGCTATGCGGAGTCTGCATGACAGTGTTCTTTCTTTGGAGAAGCGGCGTCTCAGAGAGAATGATGTGGCATACCCGGTTTTCGTGGCCAAGGTGCCAGAGGGCAAGGGCTTTATGGATGGCGTCATCGGGGGTACAATCGTCCTGCAGTTTGATGACATCTTTGCTATGTTTAACCTTCATCCGCTGCACTACACCTTCGTTCGGCTATTTTTGCTGAGTATGGAGATGCGGATCATTAGAGAGAAGACCCCAGACATCGTGATAGTCGACCCCTTCTACATGCGTGCCAAGATCTTGGGCAGCGCTGGGGACCGCCAAGTCGCGAGTTCATACCTCGAAGGCATCATTCTAACAAACCCAGATAAGGATAACTTCCTCGTGCCTTACTTTCCCGAGTAAGTCATCCCATCACCGCCCCGTAACATATGATTTCTTAGATTTCGATCATTCTTTTTTTTCTAACATTCCGTGTTCTGTGCAGTGACACACATTGCAAACTCATCCTCTTAAGCCCAAAATATTCCATGGCCACGTATTTCGACCCGAACCGTGACTCCAAGATAGACTACACAAATATCAAGAAAGTTCTTGATGATGTTCTTCCTGGCTATGCCAAATCTGGAGGCACCTTCACCAGGCCAGTTTGTAGGTGCGGCAGGCACGTGTTCGCCCACAATAGGACGTTCTGCTGCGTCAAGCAGCCGCCCGGCGGTCAGAAGGATGCCTACTACGCCCTCCATCACATGCGGGCGATCGTACGGGACCATAATCACCTTCTTCTACCATATAATCTCAAAGATTGGGCCGCGAGCTTGTCGGCAATCCAGGATGCGTACATCAGACAAGAAATCTTTTGCATCCAGTCGGAGTTGGCCGAAATCATCCATCAAGACGTCCTTCATACCTCGGGGCAGTTCTACCTCAGATATTAACCGTCCAACAGTGAGATAGACACAACGCTACAAATGCAGGCTGACAACGCCCGCGATTTCATGACCATCACGACAGACGGTGGCTTCATCCACGCTCCGGTCCCATGAGTCGAGTTGAAAGTAGTGATGCTATGTGTAGTTCTCAAACATTGATTGGCTCATGTTGTAATTAAACTTTAATGAATTGTATGTCTCTTTGGTTTGGACAGTCGTTCAACTTAGATGTAATCAATGCTATTTATTAGTAGGACCATGAATCGTGCTATTAATGTTTTTCTTTTCTCTTCCGGTCCTTTTGTTGCATACTTATATATTGCTTATGTATTGTCTGTTGTTTGGCTTGTGCATGGATATGCCGTCATATGTCGTGTACAAGGGTAGGGTTCCCGGAGTCTACGACGACTGGGAGGAATGTCGGAGATAGGTTCACCGTTTCAGCGGTAACAGTTACAAAGGGTACACCACTAGGGCGGAGGCGGAATCTAGATACGCCCGCTATCTAGCGGGAGAGACGAGGGAGCGTTGGAGGAACCGGATGATGACCAGTTTCATCGCGATGATGCTCATCGTGATGACCGCAACTCTCTTCTATGTGACGGTAGTTTAGATGATCGATATCAACTTGTAATGTGAAGACAAACTCGCTACTCGCGGTCTCGAGACTTGTAATGTTTTATCTTTGTTCGGTCTTTTGAATTCGGAGACTAATATGATGAATTGTATTCAGAGACTAATCTTCTATTGTATTCGATGAATCTGCTGTTGCTGTGTGGTGCTGTCTATATTCTGTCCAATAATATATTTTGTAACCTGTGCAAAAATCAGAAAAGTAAAAAAACCTAATATTCATACTAATGGTGCATCACCTCAAAGTGCGCCATTAGTATGCCAAAGGATACTAATGGCGCATCACTACACAGTGTGCCATTAGTATGCCAAACGTTACTAACACTACTAGAAAAAGGGCTATCCGTAATATCACTATTAGTGGCGCACCGTGGATGTGGTGCGCCACTGCTATATAGCAGTGGCGCACCATAAGCAGGTGCGCCATTACTATTTTTTTACTAGTGGCGCACCTGGTGTGTGGTGCGCCACTAGTAAGTTTGTTCTGTGCACACCCCCCTCCCCAGACATACTAGTGGCGCACCGTGTGGAGGTGCGCCATTACTAGTTTAACTAGTAATGGCGCACCTCCACACGGTGCGCCACTACTAACATTTTTTTTTAAAAAAAATTTCAAAGTTAGTAGTGGCGCACCTCCACACGGTGCGCCACTACTAACATTTTATTTTTTAAATTTTTTTTCAAAGGTAGTAGTGGCGCACCGTTGCAGAGGTGCGCCATTACTAGTTTTAACTAGTAATGGCGCACCTCTGCCACGGTGCGCCACTACTAACATTTCTATCATTTTTCAGATTTAACGCATTTTCACCAAATGCACCCCCCTTGGACCGCCTTTTCAGTTTAAAAAAAATAAAGGAAAATGATAGAAATGTCAAAAAAATAAAAAAAAATAAGATTCCAATGTGATTTGTGGTCTAGTTGTTAGCAAAATTTACAAACATGAATTTCGACTTCTTTTGCAAAATCTCTCGAGAATTTGTAAAATGGGCATAACTTTTGCATACGAACTCCGATGAAAAAGTTTTTTATATGAAAAAGAATCTACTCGAAAAGTTACGGGGCTTTTAAGATCTACCCGTTGAAGATTCTTAGAATCCCCAAAAACCTAACCGAATAAAAGATACGGGGCTTTTAAGATCTAGAGGCAAAAAAATTCAAAAAAATTCAAAAATAGTAGTGGCGCATCGTGGGTGTGGTGCGCCACTAATATAGTTCTTTTTTTGAATTTTTTTTTTGAAAA
Organism: Aegilops umbellulata; assembly: GCA_032464435.1. Lineage (NCBI taxonomy): Eukaryota > Viridiplantae > Streptophyta > Magnoliopsida > Poales > Poaceae > Aegilops > Aegilops umbellulata. The sequence goes on from CP136054.1 coordinate 10,392,872, forward strand.
ACTATTTTTTTTGGAATAAATATTTTTTTTTGAAAAAAATTTTTTTGGAAAAAAAAATGGTTTTTTTTGGAAAAATGTTTTTTTTGAAAAAAAATAGTTTTTTTGAAAAAAATGGTTTTTTTTTAAAAAATAGTTTTTTAAAAAAAAATCAAAATATGATATGTAAAATGACCGGGAAGTTTGAAATATTTTTTCAAAATTTCATCACACTCATGAACATGAACAAACTCCTAGACATCAACAAGGTTTAATAGGATTGATATGATAGATATATCAACAAGTGCCTGCTAAGTGAGCTGGTGCTGGGGTTGGATAGAACTCAGAAGTTAAGCGTGCTTGGGCTGGAGTAGTGTAGAATGGGTGACCTTCCGGGAAGTTTGACCACGGAGTGCGATTTGACCCGAGATTAAGCCATATTGACCCGAGATTAAGCCATAGTGACCCGAGATTAAGGAAAAAAATTTCCCGCCAAAATTGAAAAAAAAATTGAAAAAAAAAATTCTGGAAAAAAATTTGAAAAAAAAATTGTTACTAGTGGCGCACCTGTAGCAATATCAGTGGCGCACCTGTAGCAATTCTGAAATAAAATTTGAAAAAAATATTTGAAAAAAAAATTCTGAAAAAATATCAGTGGCGCACCCTTATACTTAGTAGTGGCGCACCAGCAGGCCACCCCTATACATTATCAGTGGCGCACCCGGGGGGATATCAATGGCGCACCAGGTGGTGCGCCACTGATATCTGGATTAGTAATGGCGCACCTCTGGTGCGCCACTAATACACATTACTAGTGGCGTGGTAATAGTGGCGCACCAGAGGTGCGCCACTAATACCCAAAAGTGGTGCGCCACTAATGAGCTTTTTTTTAGTAGTGTAATGGCGCATCACACCGCAGTGCGCCATTAGTATGCCAAAGCACATGGGTAAATATGGCCCCCTGGTGGCATACTAATGGCGCATGTAGGTCTATACTAATGGCGCATGGCGCGGTGCGCCATTAGTATACCAGATAAATGGCGCATCAGTGGTGCGCCATTAGTATATAATACTAGTGGCGTGGTACTAGTGACGCACCAGTAGTGCGCCATTAGTAGTTAAAATTGGTGCGCCACTAGTAGGCCTTTTCCTAGTAGTGATGTGCCTAAGCCCAACCTTGTGGGATCCATGGCGGACTGCGCATGGCATGAGAGAAAAATGCAAAAAAGCACGGATGAGCTCACCTCTCTCATGGATCTATGGAGGAAAAATGTTGCGGGAAGCAGAGAAGGCAACAAAAACGATCTCAATTTCATGGGATTAGGTGTGAATTTCGGGGAGAGAACACACTAAGGAGGAGGAGAGATTGAGAACTTGGGGACTGAAGGGCGAGCAGGGCGAGGATGCCTCGTGTGGTCTCCAGAAAGAGTGAGGGGATAAGATGGAAGTGGTGGGGATAGAGAGAAGCTCTGTGGGTGGTGGGCCTGGACTGCCTAGCGACCTGAGCGAGGGGACCGGTCGAACGCTCGGCCGGTCGACCGGCTATAAACGTTTCCCATAAATATTTCTCCACGAAAACAAACTTAAATGGACAGAAAATATCCCACTGGTAAGTCACATATCTTGTGCAACTAAGGATGGCAATGGGTCGGGTTCGGCTCGGGTTGAACAATATTAAATCCATATCCAAATCCATGAAGACATTATGTGCCTGTCCACGGAAAAATCCAAGGGCGAAATAGAAGAATCAGAAGAGGCAGTGGAGTAATCTACGGTGGGAATGGAGACGGAGTGTGCAATTTCTTTTCCATTTTTCATAAAGATAAATTTATTGGCAGATGGGATAGTGGGGATGACCGAATTTTGCCCCACATATTATACTCTTGGGTCGGGTTCGGGTATATCCACGGAACTATAATTATGCCCATGCCCTAACCATGAGTAAAAATGTACCCAAACCCTGTCCACTCGGGTTGGGTATCCATGTTCGTGGATAAAATTGCCATTCTTATGTGCAATTGTTCACTATTGAAAGGACCAAATTATCTATGTTCTGCCAAATGTAACTCTGTCCAAATTTAACAAGGTAAGAGCCCATCTGAGATGGTTAAATATAAATAGCCAAAATTGCGGTTGCTGGTACGATCCTGGTTACTTTAGCCTTTAGAGTACATAGTATAGCTAGACAGTTACAGCGCCTCTTCTTGCCTGCTTTTGCAGCACCAGATTTTGATAGGATTGCGACAAGGTAGATAAACACGCCAACAAAGGAAACAACAGATGCCAGCGGCCCACATATCCCAACAATTCTCTGCAGATGAATGGTTGTTGATCCATTAGTCGCTAAATGATGACTGATTCTGGGTTTCTAGTTGGATCTAATACTAGATAAGTTGGTCCAAGAACAGAGTATAGTGAGACTACCTTAGCCTGAAAAGTTCCATTTGCCAAATTAAGGCGGATACCCAGATGTGAAGTGTCAGCACCAAAGATATATCATCCAAACATTAGAATCATGAAAGGTTTCGTTTTGGACTAAATGCAGTGATATGATAACTAACGAATTCAAACTTCTGCTGCGGATGTTTCTCAGCGAGAATACAAAACGGAAGGATGGGCGTAGAATATGCATCCGTCAGAAAAGAAACAGAAGCTATTAAGTTCAGGGAAAAGAATATTAGAAAATAGCACATCACATAATGAGATTTAGCATGATAAGCATTCCCTATATTAGTTTACAGAGGGAGTACTAATTAGCTATAAGCTGTAGATATTCAGCTTCTCACTGCAGATCCATGGAATAGCGTGTGAATTACGTCCAAGTGTCCCCGTAACCAAACGACGAGTAAAGGGCCTCAAATGCTGACTACCAATCCACTACAAGAAATATGCTCATTTATGACAAAAATATAATTACCATGGTCAATAGGTCATAGATCTATGACCAAAATTTACAAAATTGCCATGGAGTGTCCATCGGGGTTCCAAACTCTACACCATTATGACCGTTAATGTCAAAAGGTCATGTTCTGATTGCATCAAATGGTCATAAATAGATATATGACTAGCCATAGCCTTATTTTGGGGGTGCCTTGACCAAATTAATAAGGTCATTGCCTCAGATGGGGGTGACTAGGCAGACACCCTCATCAATTTCACTTACGTGTAATGTATACATGTAGTAATTTTGACCATATGTCGTGCATACATGTCAATCTAGCCTATGTGTGCAGGATAACGAAGTATATATACACTAACATGTAGGACCCAACTAATTGGTGGGACCCATATCTGAGGAGTAGGATCCGCTGACATACATGGCTCACCTTAACACATGGGACAACCTAACCAACCCATACAAATAGAATATTGAGAAAATAAAAGAACATAGCAGGATTTGAACACACTACATTTTGTAAAGTAACATGATTTTCTTTCAATTGTTCGAGGATTCAAATTGTTTCAAAAAAAAGTCAAATTTCATGCAGATTACCTATATTATTCCATTTCCAATTTTTTATATGTACTGTAGTTCAATTTGAATTACATCCAACAATAAATCCCTTGTATGTGCCACGTAGAGGCCCGTCAGCCTTGGCAAAAGCAAATGCCCCCCTCCCCCCCTCCCCCAATTGCCACGTATATGACCTTCCGTGTGTTTCGTGTCAACAGCATGCGAATTTTTTTTTGCCGCGTAGTTTATTTACTTCGGCGCACGTTTGGGCCCACTTATCAGCGAGATATGAAAGTGCGCGTAGTATTATAGGAGAGACAATTTCGCTCAAATTCCCTTCCCCGGACCGAGCTTTGCGCCACAAGTCCAAATCCCCGCCCGCCTCTCTCCCGAAGGGAGCCTCCCAGATCTCGGATAGCCCAACACCCGCCCGCCTATGTCATTTCTCTTCCCCTCTCTTTGACCCCGATACCACCGGCTCCTAGGGTTTCTCCTTCGACGCTGCCGCCGCGACCCGCCTGATCTCCGGCCACCGCCCACCGGAGTCCTCCTCTCCTCTGGTCGGTGGTTTGAGATCTGCCTCGCCCCTGAAGCACTCTGTCCAGATCTCCCCCTCCCACCTCCGAGTGCATGGAAATCTTCCACCGATTTGCATCTCCTGTCACCGACTGGATGTAGTCCGAGCTTCCTCTCCTGCTGCTTGCCGCGGCTTCTCCACGGATGCCACTAGATACCCCTCCTGCCACCGGACCTGCATGGCCAACGAAGACCAGCCGCTGCTCCTCCCTCCACCGAGCACATCTTCGCCACCGACGACGCCGTCCTACTTATACTCCCCTCCTCCACCGAGGTATCTCTGTCCTTCCCTCCTCCCACTCTTGCTTGCCGCATAGATCCAATCATCACTTGTTTTTATGTTCCCCTACATTCCTTGCTGCAGAAATTTAATGTTCTATTTCGGATCTCACTCAGAAGTAAGCAAACTGTAACTTGTAACCACTGATCCTCGATGACCCTTAGAAGTCATTAAAAACGATGTTGGTTTCTCTCATGTTGATGCAAAAATTAAGTTCTGCCATTCTTATTAATGGATCTGCAGGTTGCTAGCATAGATCTGCCCGGTTCTTATAATTTCCATAATCAGTTGCATCATAATCTATGAATAACGAATGCCAATAAAATTATACCAGTCTTGCTTGTCCATACTTGTGAGTTGCTTTGCCCCCTGTTTTTAGGGAGGGAGTGATATGATAACTAACAAATTCAAACTTCTGCTGCGGAGGTTTCTCAGCGAGAATACAAAACAGAAGGATGGGCGTAGAATATGCCTCCTTCAGAAAAGAAAAAGAAGCTATTAAGTTCAGGGAAAAGAATATTAGAAAATAGCACAACACATAATGAGATTTAGCATGATAAGCATTCCCTATATTAGTTTACAGAGGGAGTACTAATTAGCTATAAGCTGAAGATATTCAGCTTCTCACTGCAGATCCATGGAATGGCGTGTGAATTATATCCGAGTGTCCGCCGTAACCAAACGACGAGTAAAGCTCCTCAAATGCTGACTACCAATCACCAGTCACATGTTCTAGTAACATTTATAACAATTAGAACAAACCTGGAGTGCAGAATCCTGAAACTTGCCCTGCGCTTTGGTCTCTAAGACAAAGTTGTGGGATGCTGTAGAATCGCTGGATATAGAAACAGAAGGTACATACATTGGTCGTCAACAGAAATGCCAGCAAGGTAACAGAAGGGCAATGGATTAGCTAGGAAGCACGCTCACGGATCGAGAGCTTCTCCACTATCTTTGATATGCTCCCGGAGACGAGCTCAAACACCACGGCAAATTTCAATTCCAGTCTTCATTTGACTCAAGTTTCTAACTACAAGTATAGAAGGACATGGAAAAATTTCCGAGATATAGTGAAATTCGCGATGATTACTCATGGCATGATCCAGCAGATACGGCGCACATTCAGTCAAGAAGTATCCACCAACAATTAATCACGAGCTAGAATCTACAGTAGACAATCAGAGAAATGTAACCAAAGTATGAAACTGTTGAGCTAAGGAGCAGGATCTGGTAGGCACGGGCGCAGATCGGGGCGGCAAGGGCCATCATGCTGATGCCAGCAGATAACTGCTGCAGCCGCGTGCTCCCGTGGGAAGAGAAACGGCTGAAGACACACTAAGACCAGGCAACATATAGGTTCATATTTCACCCCCACCCTCGGATAAAAATGTGAACCATTTGAAACATATTAAAGGTTGAGTGCAGTTTTTATTTTAGAAAAATATATATGTTGGTGCCGCCTCTGGCAGCACCTCTTCTTCTACCTCGAGCTGCCTCGCACAACTCTCTCTCTCTCTCTCTCTCTCTCTCTCTCTCTCTCTCTCTCTCTCTCTCTCTCTCTCTCTCTCTCTCTCTCTCTTCTCACACAAGAAAACGCACACACCAGGGGAAGACTCAACACACACACGCATATACCAAGAACAGCATACAAGCTTTGCCCAGAGGCACTCTTACTTGGCAGCCACAAACACTACATTGTTTCGCCAGCCCTCTCGGCTCTCTTCTGATTTCTCGTTGTGACTTATATATAAATTGCTGACCTCGACGCACCACTCAGGCGCCACATCCGGCCACTAGCATCACCTCCACCACTTGCGCTGTGACTTGGCCCTGCAACTAACAGACTAATGCATGCACTAAACTACCTAACTAATAGTCCACCGAATCACTCGGCTATGACTCGATCATGCAGGCTGTCCTTCTCCCTCCTCTATGCACCATGTCGCTTCACACGACGGTACTGCATCGAAGGGCACCACGGCATCTCGCCACGCACACTGCATCTCATAGCGGCATCTCGCCTTCGACAATGCTAGACGAAGCTTCAATAGCCTGCCAAATCCTAGAACCTGAAGTACTTGCAGATGAACTAGAGAATGCAGATAGAAAATCAAGATTTAAATCTAACAAGAGATCAGAAGTCAACCGTCGGTTCTAGGGTATTAATAAACAAACAAGAAGATTGACTTGTTGAGCAATTTTACCACCTCTTCTTGCTTCCCTTTACAACACTAGAACTTGACGGACTTCTGTTCAGGTGGATGAACACACGAATGAAAGACTTCTTGACAAGTTTGTGTAGGTTAAAGGTATGTTAGAAGATGGTGTAATTAATAGATGCTTTTAGTGATCTTAGGGCATATTTCTAGCCAATCCACTATAACCGGTCGGAGAAGTAAAACCCAAGTTTTACTAAATGCATCAAATGTTACACATAATACATACAAACTTAGTTCAATAAATTAATCAATTAAAGCGAGAAAAGACCTTCAAATGTACTAAAGAGTGAATCAATTAATACATGTAAAACTATTACTAGTACAAAATACTAATTAATAACTTGCACAAAATTACAACCATTGAGATAGAAAGGGAATATGATGAGTCATGTATTGATAACGTGTACAACATTACTACCTTGACATAAAAGGAGAATTTGATGAGTCGGATCAGTTTGTCATCTTGCCATCATACTATACAATACTGCAAGTTAGTTTAAAAAAGAATAAGAGTCCAGAATGAATATTAGAACAACCCGACCTGTCTTTAACAACATGCACAAGGATACAAATTTAGTCCCCCGCAAGCTATGAAGATCTGGTTATGTCTAACAACTTGTACAACATGATAAACTTAGATCCAAAAGGAATGCAATCCAGATAATTGTTTGACATGTAAAGTCGATAAGATGAGTCAGTGCCAATTATCAGGTTTTCGTCACTCTTAGATGATATGTACAATAAAATGGCAACTTTGATGACCACTCCGAAACTATGTTTGTATGTAGTGCCACCAAACACAACACACCAAATAATCAGTTTGATAAGCATCGAATCATTTAAAGAAAGGAAAGCAGTAATGAAAAGAAACCTAACCAAGGTAGCTATAAAAGGCCTACAAGATGTAGACTCCATACCATCATCCATCCTTCACACAACTAGAGCACAAGCATCAAATCCAAGTAAGTAGTATTTAACGCAAATCCACCATGAAGACCTTACTCATCCTAACAATCCTTGCAATGGCGACAACAATCGCCACTGCCAATATGCAGGTCGACCCTAGCAGCCAAGTACAATGGCCACAAGAACAACCACTCCAGCCCCAACAACCATTCTCCCAGCAACCCCAACAAACATTTCCCCAACCCCAACAAACATTCCCCCATCAACCACAACAAGCATTTCCCCAACCTCAACAAACATTCCCCCATCGACCACAACAACAATTTCCCCAACCCCAGCAACCACAACAACCATTTCCCCAGCCCCAGCAACCACAACAACCATCTCCCCAGTCCCAACAACCCCAACTACCATTTCCCCAACAACCACAACAACCATTCCCCCAGCCTCAACAACCCCAACAACCATTTCCCCAGTCACAGCAACCACAACAACCTTTTCCCCATCCCCAACAACAATTCCCGCAGCCCCAACAACCGCAACAATCATTCCCCCAGGAACAACAACTGTTGATCCAGCTATCTCTACAACAACAGATGAACCCCTGCAAGAATTTCCTCTTGCAGCAATGCAACCCTGTGTCATTGGTGTCATCTCTCGTGTCAATAATCTTGCCACGAAGTGATTGCCAGGTGATGCGGAAACAATGTTGCCAACAACTAGCACAGATTCCTCAACGACTCCAGTGTGCAGCCATCCACAGCGTCGCGCGTTCCATCATGCAGCAAGAACAACAACAAGGCGTGCAGATCCTACGGCCACTATTTCAGATCATCCAGGGTCTGGGCATCATCCAACCTCAACAACCAGCTCAATTGGAGGGGACCAAGTCATTGGTATTGAAAACTCTTCCAACCATGTGCAACGTGTATGTCCCACCTGACTGCTCCACCATCAACGTACCATATGCCAGCATAGTCGCCGGCATTGGTGGCCAATGAAAAATGCAGGAGTTATGCTAATAGGTAGATGAATCATCGTTGCTTAGCTTATGCACCAATCGTTGTAACGATGACAAATAAAGTGGTGTGCACCATCATGTGTGACCCCAACCTGTGCTAGTTCCAGCTTGGGAATAAAAGACAAATAAAGTTCTTGTGTGCTATCATTGCTTGTCACTGTCCCATTCACTTTTTATTTCCATGTTCGTCCCTAACTTCAATACTAGCCTTACACATCAATTGCTACCTGCTTGTCGTGGTAGGTTACTATTTAATCTACCGATTAATGGTCGACCTATTAATCCAATTACTAGGCCGATTGATGTTAGTTACTATCCCAAGCTGACCGGGCAGCTATTAGTTACTGATTTTGCACACAATAATAATTAAATGTATTTCAATGTCTAGAAGTGAAAGGGCCATTTTAGCAGCAAAACAATCGCCTGATTGGAAGCCATACAACACTCTAAATGTTAATTTGGATACTTTTGCGTTGGTTCACTTTTGAGTTTGGTTGCACCGAAGCATTTGTCAAAAGAAATTTTTTACGGGACTCCATGGATGTGAAAATCAAACTAAATTCCCACACAATAAAAGATAAACTATGCGGTGACTAAGAGCAAATATTGAGTCACAATAGCAAGTGCCAAACATGCAATTGGACTCTTGATATGGTTTCATGCAGGGATGGAAACAATTTGAGGATAACAACAAAGCTTATGTAGCATTAGTTCTAATTGATTGTAGAAATTTCTTTTACCTGTAGAATAACTCAGTTATCATCTCTTTAAACATGCATTGTGATATTGACTTATCTCAATCTACAAACACAAAGCAAATATTACATTTGCAGCTATGGACTCCAAACATATGAGAAATCAGTCTGTGCAGAAGTTCCTTAGAGGGATATGTTCCGAATCAAGGAAATATTGAACAAATCTAGATTAGAAGATCGTACAAGGAAGAACTGGAACGGGAAAAAACTAGAGTGTTTTATCCAGCCTCTGTGATACGTCTCCAACGTATCTATAATTTTTTATTGTTCCATGTTGTTATACTATCATTCTTGGATGTTTACAATCATTTTATAGGAACTTTATATCATTTTTTGGTGCTAACCTATTGACATAGTGTCCAGTGTCAGTTGCTGTTTTTTGCTTGTTCTTTACTTCACAGAAAATCAATACCAAACAGAGTCCAAATGAAGCGAAACTTTTTGGTGATTTTTTCTGGACCAGAAGACACAAGTTGGCAAAAGGAAGTACTAGAGGGGGGCTTCGAGGCGAGCACAACAACCTGGGTGTGCTTGGGGGGCCAGGTGCGCCCTGGTCGGTTGTGCCCACCTCGGCCGCCTCCCGCACTGCCTCTTTGCTCTATAAATACCCGGAAAATCCAAAAACCCTAGGGTAGTTGACGAAACAGAATTCTAGCCGCCGCAAGTTCTAGAAACCAAAGATCCAATCTAGACACCATCACGGAGGGGTTCACCATCATCATTTGTGCCTCTCCCAAGATGCGTGAGTAGTTCATTGTAGACCTACGGGTCCGTACTTAGTAGCAATTATTGTCATCAAGGAATGCAAATGCGATACAAAAATAATCATTTGCAGAAAATTTAGGAAAAACTTCTTTCAAATAGTTTGCTCGGCTTCTCGGTTTCATTTGATCTTTGTCCCATTGTGGGTCATTCATTAGACATGTTTGTTCATAGGTTGCTTTTCTTCTTCGTTGCAGTTGGTCTTTGCTCCTTGTCGGTGTCAAAACCGGCGGATCTCGGGTAGGGGGTCCCGAACTGTGCATCTAGGCGGATGGTAACAAGAGACAAGGGACACAATGTTTTACCCAGGTTCGGGCCCTCTTGATGGAGGTAAAACCCTATGTCCTGCTTGATTAATATTGATGATATGGGTAGTACAAGAGTAGATCTACCACGAGATCAAGGAGGCTAAACCCGATAAGCTAGCCTATGGTATGATTGTTGTATGTTGGAGTTGTCCTACGGACTAAAACCCTCCGGTTTATATAGACACCGGAGAGGGTTAGGGTTACACAAAGTCGGTTACAATGGTAGGAGATCTGAATATCCGCATTGCCAAGCCTGCCTTCCATGCCAAGGAAAGTCCCATCCGGACACGGGACGAAGTCTTCAATCTTGTATCTTCATAGTCCAGGAGTCCGGCTGAAGGTATAGTCTGGCTACCGGACACCCCCTACTCCAGGACTCCCTCAGTAGCCCCTGAACCAGGCTTCAATGACAACGAGTCCGGCACGCAGATTGTCTTCGGCATTGCAAGGCGGGTTCCTCCTCCAAGTTCTTCATAAAAGTTTGTAAACACCAAGGGTAGTGTCCGGCTCTGCAAAATAATTTTCGACGTATTGCCATAGAGAGAGTAATATTAACACAAATCTAATCTGCTGACGTATTCCGTAGCGTGACATCACACTACGGCCAAGCCTTTATTCGAATCGTTTTTACTCCCCCACCTCAGCGCATTTTGCGTGGCGTTTTCCTTGGCACGTCTTGTCAAAGCAGAGATCGTGTCCCCTTTATTTACGGGATTCTCATCAATACGGACGTGGGTAACCCAATCGTGCCCGTTAGCATGTTTTCTCGATTAAAGGCGAGTCCCAAACGTTTACGGGGAGGGCCCTTGGTATTCAACCTCTTATAAAGAGACCAAGGCCTTACTCCTTTTTTCCAATCTCAAACGAGTTTGTCCGTCGCCTCGAGTTCCAACACCCTAGGCTCCAAATTTCAGGCGCTTCGGACCTTCGACAATGTCCGGTTCCGACCTTGAAGGCCGATGGATGAGGACGTGCTAAAATTGAGAGAGGCCAAGTTCTTGACCGGCGAAATTTTGCATAGGTTGCCTGCTCAAGGGCAGGCTATTCCCAGTCCCTAGCCCGAGCATGGTATTCGTGTCTCACTTCCTTCGGGGGTTAGGCTTCCCAATGGATCCCTTTGTGAGGGGGCTGATGTTCTATTATGGGCTAGAATTCCACGACTTAGCTCCGGAGTCCATCCTCCATATTTCCTCATTCATCGTCGTGTGTGAAGCATTCCTCCGTGTTACTCCTCACTTCGGATTATGGCTCAAGACCTTTAAAGTAGAGCCGAAGATGATAGAGGGACGGCACGCAGAGTGCGGAGGCGCTGTTATAAGCAAGAATGCTGATGCTCCATGGCCCGAGGGCCCTTTTCGAGAGGAGCTCGACTTATGGCAACAAGAGTGGTTCTATATCACCGCTCCCAGGGGCACCAAGTGGGTGGCACCGCCTGCCTTTCGCTCGGGTCCCCCAAAGCAGCTAGGGTCGTGGGTCAATAAAGGCCTAGATTGGGGACCACCTCAGGACGTGCCTTTGTTGCAGGGCCGCATCAGGGATCTCTTAGAAAGAGGTCTCAGCTTGGTCAAAGTGACGCAAGTCATGCTGATCCGCCGAACACTGCCCGACAAACGTTGCCCCCTTCGTTTATTGGAGTTTAATCTGGAGGGACCGCGAGCTCTCCAGCACTTTATGGGCGCAACGCCCACGGAGATGTTTAAACTGTTCTTCGGATCACAAGCAATGTGTCCGGATTTGACCGAGGACGCTGGTCTGAGCTGCAATCGCCCGGATACTCAAGTATGTAGCCTTGTGCCCGGACTCGTTATCCGTATATATGTCATAAACTTGCCCCTAAAAGAGCTGTCCTTTTAAACAGGAGTGGATAGCGAAAGCAAAGCTAATCAGGTGTCCGTCTCCCCTCCCCGAGACCAGGCCGGATCCCGTGCTGGTCAGGATGTTGAAGATTGTGCCTTTGGAGGAGAGCAAGGGAGGGGACAAGGAAACTACGGCCTCCTCGAAGGAGGTTGTTCGAACGGGAGGAATCGAAAATTCCTCTCCTAAGGGGAAAAAGAGGACCGCCTCTGAAGAACCGGAGACCATGGCCTCAAAGCGGGGGAAGAAATCCTCATCAGAGGGTCCTACACCGGGGGGTACCTCGGCCGAATTTTGCCCTCAAAGGGATCAGCCCTCCAGCGAGCCGTTAGTAGAGAAAGATTTTCTTTTTGAGAGATAAGAGAAATCCTTGCTTTATATCTAAGAAGATTAACCGAAATTTTACCTTGTAGCTCGGACCTCAGCCCTTCTCAGCAGAGCTCGTCTTCGGGGGACCTTCTTCCGGAGATGATGGAGAGCAGAACGCCTCCCCTTGCCGTACCGCCTAACGAGGCGGGCGATCCTGAGGTCTCGTCGTGGAGGGTTTCTCCGAATCCGGCAGGGGCGGAAGGTATCCATATGGCCCCCCAAGGTTCTCCGTGTCCGGCCTTCGAGAGAGGCCATAGGACGAGTCCGGCACCGTCCGGTGCCCGGTCGGAGGAGCTGCTCTGCTAGGGCGAGTGTCTATCTCCGAGGAGCACCGTGCATTGATGGGCACGGTGATTGAAAGGATTTCGTCCGCGGAAAGCGGATTGCACGAGGCCGTCAGAAGTTTACTGACAGGTTTTGAGGTACGTGAAATAGTGTACACTTTTTGACAGTTGCGCATAAATAAGATGCGCCCTGTGTAGATAGTAGCCCCTGAGACTCTGTGAGTTGTCAAAAGTGACGGTGCGCAGAGGATCATAATCCTAGGTCTAAAGTGTCGCCTTTGTATGTAGGTGGCGAAGTGTCCGGAATCCAGCCAGACTGATGAATTTGCCGAGCTAAAGCAGCAACTTGACGTGGCAGATGCCGACATTGCGCTCGTTAACAAGCGGCTTGATGAGGCACAAGGTATGTAATTCCTTGGGCAACACCTGGTAAGAGGAGCTTTATGCCACTATCTTACAATGTGTGTGCTTGACGCAGATGGTGCGGCCGCCGTGGAGAGCCTTCGGGCGGAACTTGCCCGAGCCAAGGAACAAGCCAGAAAAAGTGATGCGGCTGCCGAGAAGGCCCTTGAAGAGCTGAGAGCCGAACAGGATGCTCACTGTCGAAGCAAGAAAGAAATGGCCGAGATGGCCGTGAAGCTAAAGAGCGCTGCTGACCGTTGCAAGCTTCTTGAAAAAGAAGACCGGGCGGGATAGACGGACTTAGAGAAGGCCGTTGCCGATGCCAAGGATGCTCGCTCTATGATGAGAGCTGCGAAGGAGGAGCTGCGTCAGGCTGGAGAGATCGCAACTGGAAAGCCCTTTATGCTGTGGAGGAAGTTTTGTGATCCTAAACATGCTCCGTTGGACCGGTTGTGGAGTACGACAGACACCTATCTGGATTTGGCAACGAGTGCTGCTGATGCGACCGAACACTTTCGAGATCAAAAAGATCGCGAAGTGGAAAAGCTTTTCTGGTCGCAATTCCACAATCCAGAGCGTCCACTGTTAGTGGCCGATCGTCTGGCCGAATGGGCCGAACTGAATAGGTTGCCCGGACTCGCCATGACATGTGTCATGAGTCACCTGTGGCTGGGCAGATCGGAGCCGAAGAGTTATTTTAGCTTGGTGCAGCAGTTCCTTGGTGCGGTGCCGCGTATTAATGCAATTAAAAGGTCAGCATGCATAGAGGGTGCGCGGATGGCTCTTGCCCGTGTCAAGACATACTGGGCGGAAATGGAGACCACCGCTGTTGCATCGCAAGATTCGGACAGAAGCCGAGTACCTGTCGAGCACTATTTTCAGGAAGTCCTGCAAGGCGCTCGTGTAATAGAGACGTAGTGCTTGAAGGATGCTATGTTCGAATAGCATATGCGATTGTAAAACGGTATTTTGATAAATTGTAGGCACTTTTTATACTTGTGCCTGCAAGTATTGTAACACCTCCTGTGCGGCCGTTTAAAATATATAAAATCTGAAAGATGGCAGTCGTCGGCTTCAGCCCCCACGCAAATAATGCGGGGATGTTCGCAAAAGGCACATTTTCACACTTGATCCAACGTCTTGGTCCTACAAAGGAGGTGATAGCGCAGCGAACTAGGCAATCGGACTATAATGCTTTATCACTTTCACTTAGCCATAGGAGCTTGACAGTGGGACTACTTAGATAGCTCCTAGTGGCGACTGCGCTCGCCAGAATTCGGGGCGCGTATGTGCCTGGCCGGGAAACGGCCCCTCGTTAATGCGGAGGAATCCTATAGATTCCGGAGAGTCATCGAATGGTTGACCAGTCTCACGATATATCATGACAGTCAGTTTTCGGCTTTCTCTACTGAGGTGCTCGCCTGGCCGAACCGGGGCACAATCGCAGTAGTTCTCCTGGTGCCGCCTTAGCCGATAGAGCGGAACGTAAGGCAGCCGAACACAGGAGCCGGGCAACCCAACATTTGACCAAAGACATGATTCGGAGCTGATGCATATAAGGCCAAACTCGCGACGCCGAACACTCCCTAAGGTATTCCGTCTTGATGAGAGCGGGCGAGGCAACGCTCTTAGGTATAAGCCCCTAGTGTCCAGGTACGCGCAAAAATTCTAACGTGGCCATATGCCAAGACGCCAGCCTCCTCCTGGGTTATACTAAAGAGAACTAGGGGATGTGTATCAACAAGAGACAGTAAAAAAGGTTTACGCAGGGTCTTAATCTGAAAAGAATCCTTGTAACGGGTCCCTGCTGCACGTCTGCGCCTGTGTCTCCGTTGTGCCGTATCCTGGACGGGCGCAGCACGATATTCATCTGTAAAAGAGAGGAACTAAGTTGAAAAAAGGTCGTGCCGAACAAAAGTTATATTAAATAAACAAAGTATAAAGTTAAATATGTAAAATTGAGCTTCATTGTCTCTTATTTTATATGTGCGGAGCCCCTAGGGTAGGGGTATATGGACACTAAGCCTTTATCAATGATACTTTTGTGCCGGACTCGTCTATCCGTGTCCGTGGTCGTAATGACCTGTTCAGATGTTTTGGCTGGTGAAGCCATTTTATTGTGGGGCTGTTGAAGCGGCCGCACAATCCTCCGCTCGAGGGAGGCGCACTCAACGCTTCCCCTTCAAAGAGATGATGCCTCGTGGACCGGGCATCTTAAGCATAGAGATGCATAATGCGGTATTGCATTAAAGCGGGCGAAAGCTTCGCGTCCCAGAAGTGCTTGATAGCGACCTGAGAATGGGACGATGTGGAAAGTCAGCTTTTCGCGGTGGAAGTTATCGGCAGAGCCAAATATAACTTCGAACCGGAGAAAACCCATGAAATGGGTGTCCAGACCTCGCGTTACCCCTTGAAAGGAGGTTTTGCTGTGGCAAATTCTTGTTGGGTCTATCCCCATGTGACGGATTGTGTCCTGATATATCAGGCTTAGTCCACTGCCGCCGTCCATCAAGACATTTGTAAACTGGAGTCCGTCAATTACTGGATCGAGTACCAAGGCAGTCCAGCCTGCGTTCCTGATACTTTTAGAATAGTCCAGATGATCAAAGATGATTGGTTTTGACAACCAGTGGCGAGACTCCTTTGGGATAGGCCGTATGGCGCGTACCTTTATGGGTGTCGCACGTTTTGTAATGTGAAGTAAGTTTACTCTTTTTACTTCTTGTGGGAAATTCTTTTGTTTCCTGGTGCTCTGCTTTTGGGATTCGTCATCGTCTTCGCTTGGTGTGTCGAGCCCCTTGTGTTCGGCGTTGAGTCTGCCGGATTGTTTGAAAACCCAACATTCTCGGTGGGTATGGTTAGCAGGCTTCTCGGGAGTACTATGTATTTGACATATCTTGTCCAAGATTTTGTTTAGGTTGGATAAATCATCTCTGTTATCCTGGAGGGGCGGCTTTTTCTGATTCTGTCGTGAGCTTTTGAATCCGACGTTGACTGTCGTGCTCTTCGGACTGTTTTCCTTGGTCCGGCGATGATCCTTGTTGCGTCGCGGTTTTCCGTTTCCATCCCTAGTTTCGGATGTACTTGGGTCGCTGGTGCTACATCTTGCCAACCAGCTGTCCTCTCCTGCGCAAAAGCGGGTCATGAGGCTTGTCAATGCGGCCATTGTTCTTGGCTTTTCTTGGCCGAGGTGTCTGGCGAGCCATTCGTCTCGAACGTTGTGCCTGAAAGCTGCTAGGGCTTCGGCGTCCAGACAGTCGACCATCTGATTCTTCTTAGTAAGAAATCTATTCTAGAACTGCCGAGCTGACTCTCCGGGCTGTTGGGTTATGTGACTGAGATCGTCTGCATCTGGAGGGCGGACATAGGTCCCTTGAAAATTTGCTCGGAAAGCCTCCTCGAGCTCTTCCCAACTTCCAATTGTGTTTTCAAGAAGGCTTTTAAGCCAATGCCGGGATGGCCCTTTAAGCTTGAGGGATAAGTATTTGACGGCGTGGAGGTCATCTCCTCTAGCCATATGTATGTGGAGGATATAGTCCTCGATCCAGACTCCAGGGTCTGTTGTTCCGTCATATGCCTCTATGTTTACGGGTTTGAATCCTGTTGGAAATTCATAATCCAGGACCTCATCGGTGAAACATAGGGGGTGTGCGGCGCCCCTGTATTTGGGTGTGCCGGATTAGGATACTGCCTTTATTGCATTGCTTACGGGAGCTTGCTTTTTTGGCCCATAAATGGACCTGGCTGGGCCATCTTTTTGATGCGAATCCTTAAGTTGGTCGCATGCCGGCTTAAGTGCGGCGCCGCTTGCCGCTTTATGCTGGCCATGGGGTCGTCTATCCGACCGTGTGGCTTTCTTACTTTTTGAATGTGAGGGTTCTAAGGCTTCTTCGTCGAATTCGGGTACTAGCTTGCGTTTCGGATTGCTTTTAGTGTGGCGACTGCCGCCGTATTTGTCTGTGGTATTGAGTACTTTACTCCATCTGATCCTAAGTGCATCTTTCGCAGTTTTTAGCTTCCGCTTCTGCTTTTTCAGGCTGCGTGCGGTTGCAACGAGCCTCTTGTGGAGGTTCTTCTGCTTCGTGGGCTTATCCGGCGTAAGGTCGTCCGGAATGCCATTTTCGCCGGGGGAGGGTTGTTCGGTTTCTTTATCTGGGTTGCCCTGTTCGGACGGTTGCTCTAAGGCATGCTCGTCGTCTGCCGGCTCATCCTGCTCTATGGCTGGGTCTGTATCGAGGTGGGGCTTGGGTCGGCGTTTACGCCGACGCTTTGATTGTTTTTCGAGAGATCGATCCCTCGTTCCATCCCCGTGTTCCTCGTTGTCGCTTCCTTTAGGGGTATCCACCATATACACATCATGAGATGAGGTGGCTGTCCAATGCCCTATAGGCGTTGGTTCATCTGTGTCTCCAGCACCGTCGTCCATGCCGTCGATGTCTTCGGAGTCGAAGTTGAGCACGTCGTTTAAATTATCGATGGTGGCTACTAAATGGGTGGTGGGTGGGTTTTGAATTACTTCATCATCCATATCCCATCCTTGCTGACCGTAGTTCGGCCAGGGCTCTCCTGATAAAGAGAGAAACTTTAGTGACTTCGGGATGTCGCCGAGGGGCGAGTGCTGAAAGATGTTTGCGGCGGTGAACTCCATGATCGGCGCCCAATCGGATTCGATTGGCAGGCGCGCGGAGGGCTCAGAGTCCGGGGAGGAATCTGGCTCCTCGGAGTTACGGGCCCTGCGGAGTGCGGGGCTGGTGTTCGGCTCGATCGCCTTTGAGATCGCAGCCCCCGAGGTGGTGTCCAACCACTCATCCTCGATCGGCGCAGTAGGCTCCGAATTAAGGGTCGGAACCAATGCGCGTGTGGCCTCCAGGACACTGTTCGGCGGCAGAGCTAGATCATGCCCATCGAGACAGTGCGGCGCGCTTGGCTG
This sequence comes from Aegilops umbellulata, assembly GCA_032464435.1. Lineage (NCBI taxonomy): Eukaryota > Viridiplantae > Streptophyta > Magnoliopsida > Poales > Poaceae > Aegilops > Aegilops umbellulata. Next base: position 10,410,968 of record CP136054.1, read on the forward strand.
TGGCTCGAATCCGTCAAAGATCAAGTCCCCGCGGATGTCTGCCATGTAGTTTAAACTTCCAAATCTGACCTGATGGCCAGGGGCGTAGCTTTTGATCTGCTCCAGGTGGCCAAGCGAATTGGCCTGCAGTGCGAAGCCACTGAAGACGACCATCTGTCCGGGGAGAAAAGTCTCACCCTAGACCGCATCGTTGTTGATGATCAAAGGAGCCATCGGGCCTAAAAGCGACGACACAGAGGAACTCTCAATGAAACACCAATGTCGGTGTCAAAACCGACGGATCTCGGGTAGGGGGTCCCGAACTATGCGTCTAGGCGGATGGTAACAGGAGACAAGGGACACAATGTTTTACCCAGGTTCGGGCCCTCTTGATGGAGGTAAAACACTACGTCCTGCTTGATTAATATTGATGATATGGGTAGTACAAGAGTAGATCTACCATGAGATCAAGGAGGCTAAACCCTAGAAGCTAGCCTATGGTATGATTGTTGTATGTTGGAGTTGTCCTACGGACTAAAACCCTTCGGTTTATATAGACACCGGAGAGGGTTAGGGTTACACAAAGTCGGTTACAATGGTAGGAGATCTGAATATCCGCATCGCCAAGCTTTCCTTCCACGCCAAGGAAAGTCCCATCCGGACACGGGACGAAGTCTTCAATCTTGTATCTTCATAGTCCAGGAATCCGGGTGAAGGTATAGTCCGGCTACCCGGACACCCCCTACTCCAGGACTCCCTCACTCCTCAACAGGTTCTTATTCATGATAATGCCCTTCAGGGATAATTCCTAGAACAAGTGATTGGTAAGCATGTTGCCCATAACTTGCTTAACTTCCTGCTGTAGTTGGTCTTTCCGTGAATAGCACAACGTGTCATATAGTAGCTATAATAATGGATAGATGGATCAATCAATGCAAAAATTACAAATGAATTGTTGTGGACCATCAAATGTGTGACCCAAACCAGTACTAGTCTACACTTGGGAATAAAAGACAAACTCTTGTCTTTATAACTTTGCTTCTCATAATTCTATTCATGGCATAATTGGATGTTCATTCCAAATACATGCATTTTTTCATCACAATTAACATAAAGTGCTCAATTATTATGCTATTTCAGCCATCATTGCGCAATTTTCTCTCTAGTTCCTTTATATTTGCAATGTTGCACTTATGAGAGGATCAAAAAGTTTGCAGGGGCAGAAATTAGGGCTTTGTGAGACAAAACACTACTCTACAACAAAGAAAAATAAAGGAAAGGTGTTTCGAGAAAAATAGGCCAAATGCCAGAAGATTATCCCAGGGATGGCCTATAGGGCCCATGTGTCCCCATCGCACATCTTGGGCCTACGGAATGGCCCCATGACACACAGAGAACAAAAACAAAGGTTTTTACAATCAGAAGTCAAAATTATGATGGGAAAAAAGCAAAGATCGTCAAGTAAAAAATAAGTTATGCAATGGAAATCAAGTCAAAACACCAACAGGAGTCCAAACCAAGTAGAATAGCAACATTTATTATCTGCATTAATCAATGACGCAACTACTAATGAAAAAAAGATCGTAAGTCCAACCCTAAACCATGGTTCAGCGGGCGTGAGAACAGGAGTGAGAAGCATACCGACTGAAGGAAATATGCCTAGAGGCAATAATAAAGTTGTTATTTATATTTCCTTATATCATGATAAATGTTTATTATTCATGCTAAAATTGTATTAACCGGAAACTTGACACGTGTGTGAATACATAGACAAAACAAAGTGTCCCTGGTATGCCTACTTGACTATCTCGTTAATCAAAGATGGTGAAGTTTCCTGACCATAGACATGTGTTGTCATTCGATTAATAGGATCACATCATTAGGAGAATGATGTGATGGACTAGACCCATCCGTTAGCTTAGCATAATGATCGTTAAGTTTCATTGCTATTTCTATGTTCATGACTTATACATATTCCTCTGACTATGAGATTATGCAACTCCCGAATACCGGAGGAACACCTTGTGTGCTATCAAACGTCACAACATAACTGGGTGATTATAAAGATGCTCTACAGGTGTCTCCGAAGGTGTTTGTTGAATTGGCATAGATCAAGATTATTATTTGTCACTCCGTGTATCGGAGAGGTATCTCTGGGCCCTCTTGGTAATGCACATCACTATAAGCCTTGCAAGCAATGTGACAAATGAGTTAGTTGCGGGATGATGTATTATGGAACGAGTAAGAGACTTGCCTGTAACGAGATTGAACTAGGTATGATGATACCGACGATCGAATCTCGAGCAAGTAGAATATGGTCGATAAAGATCTTCGTAGAATATGTAGGAGCTAATATGAACATGCAGGTTCCGCTATTGTTTATTGAACAGAGATGTGTCTTTGTCATGTCTACATAGTTCTCGAACCCGTAGGGTTCACACGCTTAAGGTCCAATGACGATTTGTATTATGAGTTATGTATTTTGGTGACCGAAGTTGAGATCACGAACATGACGAGGAGTCTCAAAATGGTCGGGAGGTAAAGATTCATATATTGGAAGGTTATATACGGACACCGGAATGATTCCGAAGAAGATCGGAGATTTTTTGTAGTACCAGGAGGTTACCGGAACCCGCGGGAAAGTTAATGGGCCTCATGGTCAATGGTAGAGAAGAGTAGGCAGGCCACGGGAGGTGGCGCGCGCCTCCCCCTTGCCCAAACCGAATTGGACAAGGGGTGGGGGCGCGAACCCCCTTTCCTTCTCCTTCTCCGCCCTTTCCACTTTCCCCTCTACGTTGGAAGGAAGGAGGGAGGGGCGAATCCTATTAGGAACGGAGTCCTAGTAGGACTCCCCCTATTTGGCGCCCCCCTTGGGCAGGCCTCCTCCTCCCCCTCCTTTATATACAGGGGCAGGGGGCACCCCAGGACACACAAGTTATTCTTTAGCCATGTGCGGTGACCCCTCCACAGTTTACACTTCAGGTCATAGCGTCGTAGTGCTTAGGCGAAGCCCTCCGCGGATCACATCACCAACACCGCCGCCACGCCGTTGTGCTGACAGAACTCTCCCTCGACCCTCTGCTTGATCAAGAGTTCGAGGGACTTCATCGAGCTGAACGTGTGCTGAACACGGAGGTGCCGTACGTTCGGTACTTGGATCGGTTGAATCGTGAAGACGTTCGACTACATCAACCGTGTTAAACATAATGCTTCCGCTTTCGGTCTACAAGGGTACGTAGACACAGTATCCCCGTCTCGTTGCTATGCATCTCCTAGATAGATCTTGCGTGATCGTAGGAAATTTTTGAAATTGCATGCTACGTTCCCCAACAGTGGCATCAGAGCCAGGTTTATGCATAGATGATATGCACGAGTAGAACACAAAGAGTTGTGGGCGATAATAGTCATACTGCTTACCACAACGTCTCACTTTGATTCGGCGGTATTGTTGGATGAAGCGGCCCGGACCGACATTACATGAACGCGTTCATGAGACTGGTTCTACCGACGTTTTGCTTCGCACACAGGTAGCTGGCAGGTGTCTTTTTCTCCAACTTTAGTTGAATCGAGTTTGACGACGTCCGGTCCTTGTTGAAGGTTAAAACAACGCACTTGACGAAAAATTAGTGTGGTTTAGATGCGTAGGTAAGAACGGTTCTTGCTAGAAGCCTGTAGCAGCCACGTAAAACTTGCAACAACAAAGTAGAGGATGCCTAACTTGTTTTTGCAGGACATGTTGTGGTGTGATATGGTCAAGACGTGATGAGATATAAATTGTTATATGAGATGATCATGTTTTGTAAAAGTTATCGGCAACTGGCAGGAGCCTTATGGTTGTCGCTTTATTGTATGAAATGCAATCGCCATGTAATTGCTTTACTTTATCACTAAGCGGTAGCGATAGTCGTAGAAGCAATAGTTGGCGAGACAACAACGACACTATGATGGAGATCAAGGTGTCAAGCCGGTGACGATGGAGATCATGACGGTGCTTTGGAGATGGAGATAAAAGGCACAAGATGATGATGGCCATATCATGTCACATATTTCGACTGCATGTGATGTTTATCTTTTATGCATCTTATTTTAATTAGAACGGAGGTAGCATTATTAGATGGTCCCTCACTAAAATTTCAAGGTATAAGTGTTCTCCCTGAGTATACACCATTGCGACAGTTCGTCGTGCCGAGACACCATGTGATGATTGAGTGTGATAAGCTCTACGTTCACATACAATGGGTGTAAGACATTTTTGCACATGCAGAATACTCAGGTTAAACTTGACGAGCCTAGCATATGCAGATATGGCCTCGGAACACTGGAGACCGAAAGGTCGAACGTGAATCATATAGTAGATATTATCAACCTAGAGATGTTCACCATTGAAGACTACTCCATCTCACATGATGATAAGACGTGGTTTAGTTTATTTGGATCACGTGATCATTTAGATGACTCGAGGGATGTCTATCTAAGTGGGAGTTCTTAAGTAATATAATTAATTGAACTTTAATTTATCATGAACTTAATCCTGATAGTATTTGCATATCTATGTTATAGATCAATAGCTCGCGCATAGCTCCCCTGTTTTATTTATGTTCCTAGAGAAAACTAAGTTGAAAGATGGCCACCGGAGAGGGATTCCACCCTCCGGCAGGGTGCCGGAACGGGTTTAGATTGGTTTTCGGCGGCTACATAGGCTTGCGGCGACGGAACTCCCGATCTAGGTTATTTTCGGGAGGTTTCAGTATTTATAGGAATTTTTACCGTTGGGAACAAGTCAGGAAGGTGTCCGAGCCGTCCACGAGATAGGGGGGCGCGCCCCCACCCTCGTGGGCAGCCCGAGACTCTTCTGGCCCAACTCTTTTACTCCGGGGGCTTCTTTTGGTCTATCAAAAATCATCAAAAATTGGCACGTCAATTGGACCCCGTTTGGTATTCCTTTTCCGGAAAACTCAAAAACAAGGAAAAGAACAGAAACTAGCACTGGGCTCTAGGTTAATAGGTTAGTCCCAAAAATCATATAAAATAGCATATAAATGCATAAAAACATCCAAGATTGATAATATGATAGCACGGAACAATCAAAAATTATAGATACGTTAGAGACATATCAAGCACCCCCAAGTTTAATTCCTGCTCGTCCTCGAGTAGGTAAATGATAAATACAAATTTTTTGATGTGGAATGCTACCTAACATATTTATCAATGTAATCTTCTCTATTGTGGCAAGAATATTCAGATCCATAAGATTCAAGACAAAAGTTTAATATTGAGATGAAAACAATAATACTTCAAGCAAACTAACAAAGCAATCATGTCTTCTCAAAATAACATGGCCAAAGCTAGCTATCCCTACAAAATCATATAATCTGGCTATGCTCTATCTTCATCACACAAAATATTTAAACCCCGATGACAAGCCAAGCAATTGTTTCATACTTTTGATGTTCTCAAACTTTTTCAATTTTCACGCAATACATGAGCATGAGCCATGGACATAGCTCTATAGGTGGAGTGGAATGGTGGTTGTGGAGAAGACAAAAAGGAGAATATAGTCTCACATCAACTACGTGTATCAACGGGCTATGGATATGCCCATCGATAGATATCAATGTGAGTGAGTATGGATTTCCATGTAACGGATGCACTAGAGCTATAAGTGTATGAAAGCTCAAAAAAGAAACTAAGTGGGTGTGCATCCAACTCACTCGCTCACGAAGACCTAGGGCATTTTGAGGAAGCCAATCATTGGAATATACAAGCCAAGTTGTATAATGTAAAATTCCCAGTAGTATATGAAAGTGACAACATAGGAGACTCTCTATCATGAAGATCATGGTGCTACTTTAAAGCACAAGTGTGGTAAAAGGATAGTAGCATTGTCCCTTCTCTCTTTTTCTCTTTTTTTGTTTTTTTGGGCCTTCTCTTTTTTTATTTGGCCTTTCTCTCTTTTGGGGGGCCTTCTCCCTTTTTTTGGCCTCTTTTTATTCTTTTATTTTTCGTCCGGAGTCTCATCCTGACTAGTGAGGGAATCATAGTCTCCATCATCCTTTCCTCACTGGTACAATGGTCTAATAATGAAGATCATCACACTTTTATTTACTTACAGCTCAAGAATTACAACTCGATACTTAGAACAAGATATGACACTATATGAATGCCTCCGGCGGTGTACCGAGATGTTCCATGAATCAAGAGTGACATGTATGAAAGAATTATTAAGGTGGCTTTGCCACAAAATACGATGTCAACTATATGATCATGCAAAGCAATATGACAATGATGAAGCGTGTCATAATAAACGGAACGGTGGAAAGTTGCATGGCAATATATCTCGGAATGGCTATGGAAATGCCATAATAGGTAGGTATAGTGGCTGTTTTGAGGAAAGTATATGGTGGGTGTATGGTACAGGCGAAAGGTGGGCGGTATTAGAGAGGCTAGCAATGGTGGAAGGGTGAGAGTGCGTATAATCCATGGACTCAACATTAGTCATAAAGAACTCACATACTTATTGCAAAAATCTATTAGTTATTGAAACGAATTACTACGTGCATGCTCCTAGGGGGATAGATTGGTAGGAAAAGACTATCGCTCGTCCCCGACCACAACTCAGAAGGAAGACAATCGAAAAAATAAATCATGCTCCGACTTCATCAAATAACGGTTCACCATATGTGCATGCTACGGGAATCACAAACTTTAACACAAGTATCTCTCAAATTCACAATTACTCCACTAGCATGACTCTAATATCACCATCTTCATATCTCAAAACAATCATAAAGAATCAAACTTGTCATAGTATTCAATGCACTTTATATGAAAGTTTTTATTATATCCCTCTTGGATGCCCATCATATTAGGACTAAATTCATAACCCAAGCAAATCACCATGTTGTTCTAAAGGATCTCAAAATAATATAAGTGAAGCATGAGAGTTCGTCTATTTCTTCAAAATAAAACCACCATCGTGCTCTGAAAAGATATAAGTGAAGCACTAGATCGAATGACAAACTACTCCAAAAGATATAAGTGAAGATCAATGAGTAGTTGAATAATTATGTAACTATCTGAAGACTCTCTAACATTTAAGAATTTCTTATCTTGGTATTTTATTAAAACAGAAAGCAAAACAAAACAAAATAAAATGATGCTCCAAGCAAAACACATACTATGTGGTGAATAAAAATATAGCTCCAAGTAAAGTTACCGATAAACGAAGACGAAAGAGGGGATGCCATCCGGGGCATTCCCAACCTTAGGATATTGGTTGTCCCTGAATATTACCTTGGGGTGCCTTGGGCATCCCCAAGCTTAGGCTCTTGCCACTCCTTATTCCATAGTCCGTCGAATCTTTACCCAAAACTTGAAAACTTCACAACACAAAACTTAACAGAAAACTTGTAAGCTCTGTTAGTATAAGAAAATAAATCACCACTTTTAGTACTATTGTGAACTCATTCTAAATTCATATTGGTGTAATATCTACTGCATTCCAACTTCTCTATGGTTCATACCCTCCGATACTACTCATAGATTCATCAAAATAAGCAAACAAAACAATGAAAACAGAATTTGTCAAAAATAGAACAGTCTATACTAATCTGTATCAAATGTATACTTCTGGAACTCCAAAAATTCTGAAATAGATTGGTGGACCTGAGGGATTTTTCTATTAATCATCTGAAAAAAGAATCAACCTAAAATCACTCTCCAGTAAAACATGATAGCTAATCTCGTGAGCATTAAAGTTTCTGTTTTTTTACAGCAAGATCATAAAGACTTCACCCAAATCTTCCCAAGGGTTCTATTTGGCACAAACTCTCATTAAAACATAAAACCACATCTAACCAGAGGCTAGATGATTTATTTATTACTAAACAGGAGCAAAAAGCAAAGAACAAAAATAAAATTGGGTTGCCTCCCAACAAGCACTAACGTTTAACGCCCCTAGCCAGGCATGATGATTTCGATGATGCTCACATAAAAGATAAGAATTGAAACATAAAGAGAGCATCATGAAGAATATGACTAGCACATTTAAGTCTAACCCACTTCCTATGCATAGGAATTTTGTGAACAAACAATTTATGGGAACAATAATCAACTAGCATAGGAAGGCAAAACAAGCATAACTTCAAAACTTTATGCACATAGAGAGGAAACTTGATATTATTGCAACTCCTACAAGCATATATTCCTCCCTCATAATAATTTTCAGTAGCATCATGAATGAATTAAACAATATAACTATCACATAAAGCATTATTTTCATGAGCCACAAGCATAGAATTTTTATTACTCTCCACATAAGCAAATTTCATCTCATTAGGAATAGTGGGAGCAAACTCAACAAAATAACTATCATGTGAAGCATAATCCAATTGAAAATTAAAATCATGATGGCAAGTTTCATGGTTATCTATATTCTTTATAGCAGACGTGTCATCACAATAATCATCATAAATAGGAGGCATGCTTTCATCATAATAAATTTGCTCATAGAAACTTGGGGGACTAAACATATCATCTTCATCAAACATAGCATCCCCAAGCTTGTGGCTTTGCATATCATTAGCATCATGGTAATTCAAAGAATTCATACTAACAACATTGCAATCATGATCATCATTCACATATTTTATGCCAAGCATTCTATGTAATTCTTCTTCTAGTACTTGAGCACAATTTCCCTTCCCATAATTTTCACGAAAGATATTAAAATGATGAAGCATGTGAGGCAACCTAAATTCCTTTTTTTGTAATTTTTTTATAGAATAAACTAGTGATAAAACAAGAAACTAAAAGATGCGATTGCAAGATCTAAAGATATACCTTCAAGCACTCACCTCCCCGGCAACAGCGCCAGAAAAGAGCCTTATGTCTACTACGCAACCTTCTTCTTGTATACGTTGTTGGGCGTCCAAGTGCAGAGGTTTGTAGGACAATAGCAAATTTCCCTCAAGTGGATGACATAAGGTTTATCAATCCGTGGGAGGAGTAGGATGAAGATGGTATCTCTTAAACAACCCTGCAACCAAATAATAAAGAGTCTCTTGTGTCCCCAACACACCCAATACAATCGTAAATTGTATAGGTGCACTAGTTCGGCGAAGAGTTGGTGATACAAGTGCAATATGGAAGGTAGATATAGGTTTTTTTTAATCTGAAAATATAAAAACAGCAAGGCTATTAATGATAAAAGTGAGCACAAACGGAATTTGCAATGCGTTGAAACAAGGCCTAGGGTTCATGCTTTCACTAGTGCAAGTTCTCTCAACAATAATAACATAATTGGATCATATAAATATCCCTCAACATGCAACAAAGAGTCACTCCAAAGTCACTAATAGCGGAAAACAAACGAAGAGATTATGGTAGGGTATGAAACCACCTCAAAGTTATCCTTTCTGATCAATCTGTTCAAGAGTCCGTAGTAAAATAGCACGAAGCTATTCTTTCCGTTCGATCTATCCTAGAGTTCGTGCTAGAATAACACCTTAAGACACAAATCAACCAAAACCGTAATGTCACCTAGACACTCCAATGTCACCTCACGTATCCGTGGGTATGATTATACGATATGCATGACACAATCTTAGATTCATCTATTCAAACCAACACAAAGTACTTCAAAGACTGCCCCAAAGTATATACCGGAGAGTCAAGACGAAAACGTGTGCCAACCCTTATGCATAAGTTCACAAGGCCACTTAACCTGCAAGTTGATCACCAAAACATACATCAAGTAGATCACGTGATATCCCATTGTCACCATAGATAATCACATGCAAGACATACATAAAGAGTGTTCTCAAATCCTTAAAGACTCAATCTGATAAGATAACTTCAAAGGGAAAACTCAATCCATTACAAGAGAGTAGAAGGGGAGAAACACCATACGATCCAACTATAATAGCAAAGCTCGCGATACATCAAGATCGTGCCGAATCGAGAACTCGAGAGAGAGAGAGAGAGAGAGAGAGAGAGAGAGAGATCAAACACATAGCTACTGGTACATACCCTCAGCCCCGAGGGTGAACTACTCCCTCCTTGTCATGGAGAGCGCCGGGATGATGAAGATGGCCACCAGAGAGGGATTCCCCCCTCCGGCAGGGTGCCAGAACGGGACTAGATTGGTTTTCGGTGGCTACAGAGGCTTGCGGCGGCAGAACTCCCGATCTAGATTATTTTCTGGAGGTTTTAGTATTTATAGGAATTTTTGGCGTCAGGAACAAGTCAGGGAGGTGTCCGAGCCATCCACGAGATAGGGGGGCGCGCCCCCACCCTCGTGGGCAGCCTGAGACTCTTCTGGCCCAACTATTTTACTCCGAGGGCTTCTTGTGGTCCATAAAAAATCATCAAAAATTGGCACGTCAATTGGACTCCGTTTGGTATTCCTTTTCTGTAAACTCAAAAACAAGGAAAAACGGAAACTGGCACTGGGCTCTAGGTTAATAGGTTAGTCCCAAAGATCATATAAAATAGCATAAATGCGTATAAATCATCCAAGATTTATAATATAATAGCATGGAACAATAAAAAATTATAGATACGTTCACTACAAAAAAAATACACTTCCGTGATGATACGTGTTTGTCACAGTAGGTCGCATTTTCTGTCATGCATGTACATCCATGACAATTTTATGACAGAATCAAGGTAGTCATACCTGTGCTGTCGCACAAGTGTTCCATGACATTACCAAAATTATCATCATGGAAGTGTCCACTTCCATGACATTAAATCCCGTGTCACAGAAGTGCTTTCGTCAAGGGTGACCGACACGTGGCATCCACCGTAACGGAACGCCGTTAAGCTATCGGATCGGGTTTTGGATCCGATAACCCGTTAACAGCCCCGACCAATGCGGATTTTCCATGTGTAAAATCATCATTGTTTGGAGGAAACACGTGTCGGCTCATCGTTGGGACAGATGTCATCCACTCATTGGACAGAAGGCACCTATGATATGTCGACACGTGGCACGGCCCAACATAGGCCCATTCCTGTGAAAAGGCCGGCCCGTTGGACTTGGTCAAAAGGTGGCGGGCCGGCCCATGTAAAGCCTGTTAACGGCATGTTTGCATATAGCCCATTTACAGCCCGCTAACCCAAGGCCCATTACGCCCTATCCAAATTAGGCCCAGTAGCGTCATCTGGGCCACCCAATATGATTCCAGCCCGTTTTCACTTCTGGCCCATGTATGGCCCATGACGTCTTTCGGCCCATATGAGGCCCTATGTAACTCTTGGCCTATTAAAGACCTGTGGTGAAACTGGCCCGTAATGAACAGTGTATCACTTTACACCCATTAACGGTCCGTGGTGAAACTGGCCCGTAATGAACAGTGTATCACTTTATACCCATTAAAGGCCCGTTATTCCCTTGGGTCGTTTCCAGCCCTTGTTATCTTTCAGCCTTCTCAGAGCCCATTTATTCTTGGGCTCATTTCCAGCATTCGTTTACTTACGGCCCGTTACTGTCATTTTCTTCTTGTGGGCCAAATTTAGCCCGTGGTTACAGTCGGTCCGTTTGTGGTCCGTTAATATGTTGGGACGTTTTCATAGCGTCATCAAATACGGCCTATTAACGATGGCCCGTTATGATCGGCCCATGAACGGACGATTCCAACTCTAGCCCGTTTACGGCCATAATGCGGTCTGTTTGACCCATGTTTGGCCAATCGATCATACGGCCCGTATAAGGCCCATTGATGATACGGCCCACAGAAGGCCCATTGTTTCTACGGCCCGTAGAAGGCCCATTGTTTCAACGGCCCGTAGAAGGCCCACTGTTTCTCTGGCCAGTAGGAGGCCCAGTGTCACTACGGTAAATATTAGCCCATGGTTATTGTGGCCTAGTTTTAAAAAATAGGTTATTGCAGCCACTAGCTAACCGCGGAAAAAGAACTGCAATGACTACAAGCAAACAAATAAAAAAGACGACAAGGAAATAAATAAGCAAGCAACTAACGCTAGGCTATCATGGCTATTACACATATTACATGCACTAGGCATCAAAGTTCGCCACCAGTGCAAATATAGGGAACAAAGTAGCATATCATATACACTAGTTGTCAAAGTTGGCGACCAGCGCAAATAAACGCCGCAGCAAAACAAATCCAGAACTGAAACCACTTCAGAAGATATCAAGAAGCAATGTCCTGGGCACCCATAATGCTGGCAAGATGCTTAGCAAGCTTATTAACTTTTTCTTGTTTGGCGCTTAAATCCTCCAGCGCTTGCTGTTGCACCAGAAAATATGCATCAGAATTCTGCAGGGACTTCCTCAGTCCTTCAGCTTCCTGTCGCAACACATCTGATCGATGTCTTTCAACTTGAAGTTGCGACTCAAGAAGACGAACTGATTCAGGCAGTGAGTTCGAAGAGCTTGTGCCGGCAGTAGTGGCCAGTAACTCGAACACTACATCAAGATAGGACTTTTGGGTTCCCTCACTGTCGTCAAGGTAATTTTTATCAGCTTTCCTGGAGACCAACAGGGATGTCTCACTATCTTGAACCTTATCTACATTACTTCCTTTACCATTGGATAACGTGGTACTGTTCTCCAATATTTTGTCCGCATTCTAAAAGAGAAACAAGCAGACACATCACATGTTTACCATGTTGTATATGAAACTCGTTTTGGTAAATGAGTTCAGTAGTAAAGTGGACAGGATAACAGCATGAAACAAACATATATCTATGTACCATGGTCACTTTATGGTCTGTATCATTCTAGTTTTTGTTGCCAAATCAAGATAGAGACACAGTTCAAATAATATTTGTTCAAGACAAAGCATAATAGACAGAATATAAGTGTGGGTAACTATAGAGCAATAACAACACTTGTAATGTGCATGACATGAGAACATAACTATTTATTCAATTGAAACTGAAATCAACATAGAGCAGGTTACAATAGCAAACCAGTTAAAGAAACAGGTTTAAAACATACCTGTTGCGCCATTGGAGTTTCAATTCCATCCTTCAAATTTGAAAATAGTTGGTATGAGTAAATACAGTAATGCAAGAGCAAAGGATTATGAACCATAGCTACAGAACCTGACCTGAGAACAAATCTTCTTCTCCTTTAAGCATTGAGTTGGGATTCGGAGTTGTGGTCCTTGTGCTTTGGGCAATGCAGTTCCCTTAATAACTGCTCGTGTTTGGGTGCTCTGTGGTGGAGACGGTGCTGTGTCAACTGGAACTGGGTTACTATCTGCGGGGGTTGGGGTTAGAAGGGGTGTAGCTGGTTCTCTGTCCAATTGGGTAGGGGTACAATCTGCGAGAGTCTGGGTTATGTGTGGTGGATCTGGTCCTTGGGCAAGTACAACCGTGGTTCTATCTGCATCAACTGGTAGCACTATCTTTTCTGAAGACCGTGTTGTTACTCCCTTAGATACTTCCATCACGCTCTCCAATTCAAATGGCTGATAAACAAGAAAAGTAATTGAAAGTATAGACATTGTATGATAGGCAGGTGCAATAGATAGTGGGGAATAAAAGAGGGCATGAAATAATTCATATTTATGTTGTCTAACCAAACACCATAGCATGACACAATTTCACATATATGATGGCTAACTAAACAGGATAGCATGACACAATTTCACATTATGATGGCTAACTAAAAAAGATGGAAAGACATAGTTCAAAATATGAGACTATGTAAACAGGATGACATGACATTACTATATAATGTGTTTATTAAATAGGTTGGCATGCCATAATTCACATACATTCACGGATAGAATGCCATAATTGAAAATATGATGACTGTAAACACTAAACAGGATGAGATGATATAACTATATGATGTGTTTATTAAATGGGTTGCCATGCCATAATTCACATACATTCATGGATAGAATGCCATAATTCAAAATATGATGACTGTAAACACTAAACAGGACGAGATGATATAACTATATGATGTGTTTATTGAATGGGTTGCCATGCCATAATTCAGATAGATGATGTGTATGTACTATGTAAACATGATGGCATGATATAATTCAAATATATGATTTATATAGTAAGCAAGTAAGCAGATGGCAATCCATATATGATGTAAAAAACTAAGCAATGCAAGACAACATGCATGACATGGGTAATATAACCCTGCCAAGTTTGAGCATAGACCTCAGGGGGGAAATAGGACTGGTCATCAGTCTCTGAATCCTCCTCTGATGAGCTCTCTGTAACCAGCAAGATGTCTGCTTCAGCAGGTAGCATTGTCTGCTCTCAATACCTTGTTTTCACTCCAGATACTTCCATCACCGCTTCAAATGGCTGATGCACAGGAAGAGTAGTTGAATATACAAACGTTGTCGACAAATGGAAAATGTAATACAAAAAAATGATAGCATGATATAATTCACATACATGATGATTGGCTAAACAGCATGGCATTGCATAATTCACATATATAATGCCTTTGCAACAAAGAGCATTGTATAATTCACATATATAATGTCTTGCAACAAGATGGCAATGCATAATTCACATATATGGTAATTAGACACTGGACAGGTGGCATTCACACAAAGCATGTCTAAACTAATCAAGTGACATAGCAATGCGAGACACCATATGCACGATATGAGCAACATAACCCTGCCAAGTTAGAGCATACACCTCGAGGGGGGAATAGGACTGGTCATCCGTCTCTGAATCCTCCTCTGAGGAGCTATTCGTAACCAGCGAGATATGCGCTTCGTCAGATAGCATAGTCTGCTCTAAAGACCTTGTTTTCACTCAAGAATTTGCCATCATCGTGTCAAATGGCTGATGCACACGAAGAGCAATTGAATGTACTAACATTGTTGACAAATGTAATATGTAACGAAAAAAAGGATGGCCTGATATAATTTACATATAAGATGACTGGCTAAGTAGGATGGCATTGCAAAATTCACATATATGATGCATGGCTAAACAAGATGGCGTTGCATAATTCACATAAACGATGAATAAACTAAACAGATGGCATTCGCACAAAGGATGTCTAAACTAAGCAGATGACATATTTGATGTATAAAGTAAGCAATGCAAGACACCATATGCATGATATAACCAACATCAGCATGCCAAGTTAGAGCTAAGACCTCAGGGGGTAAATAGGAGTTGTCTTCTCCTTCTGAATCCCCCTCAGAACAGATATCTTCCTCTCGATTACAATCCGAAATGTGTGGAGGGGGGCTGCCTTTGCGCCTACCATGGAGCGACGTCTGCATGAAATTTTATTGCCACGCAAGGCTCGTCTCTTTTGCTCTACATGTTCAGTTCCATTGTTTACAATAACTGTCAAGCATAGGAATAAAACATAGTGAGATTATGTAAGGAGTGCATTTCAGAAATCCAGAGTGATGCTAGCAACCTGTGGATAGACCCAAAACCAATAATAGCAGGCAGATAATGGCTTCAGTTAAAAAATACAGATAATGGCTTCTTTACTATTTGTTTCCCACCCAACATGAAACTCATAGTAGACACCGGAGATTAACTAGATAGTAGATATATACTATTGATAGCAGCCCCAATATGTACCCCACAACCATTTAAAAACTCATGTTTGACCATTAGTATGCAGCTGACTCAGAGTCTAATCCGTGAACAGGACGATAAAGTAGCATGTAATATTAAGTGATGCATAACGTAAGCAGAAACGAAGGAGTGAGAGCTCTCTTGCAGACCCGTGCAGTCCTCGAGGTCATCTGCTCGGTTGATGATGGTAATGCAGTTTTCATGGCTACCAGCGGCGGGGAAGAAGATCTGAGGCGGCGAAAGACGGTCTGGAGGCCGGATCCCTGCTGTGCTGGACCCTTCTGTCGTTGGAGCAGCTGAGCTGGGGTGGACGATGGCGCAACAGGAGCGGGACAGACCATGCAAGGTTTTCTTTGACAACTATCTGTAAGAGAAGTAATTCTGTAAGGGCTCGTTTGAAATGAATGATTCCAACAATGCAGGGATAGGAAATAGACAGGAATAGGATAGTAATGCACGTGCAAAACAGAGAATTTAAAAACACAGGATTTCTGCCAATCTGGGTGTTTCATTCACAACAATTGGAAGATCACAGGATGCAAAGAAGCATGGTGAGATTAAGTCAAGCCACAAGAAAATGTACGGTTATAGTGCTATTATGCTACTATCTCTTAGTCTTGTGCTTCATGAATAGGAATTTGAAAAGGAGGAGAAGTGAAAATTAAATTTCCTACGTTTTTTCTTTCAAGGAGACACTAAAGGAACGAAACCGTGTGCTCAGTGGACAATATATATAACATGTAGAGTAAAAAAGAGATGCAACAAGTGTACAACCTCTTTGGCGAAGCCATGTCGATCTTAGCATGATTGGGTTGGCCGGTGAGGATGCTCCGGCTGACTTTGCTGTCGGAGGAGGGGAAGAAGATCTTAGGCGTCTGGAGATAGAGCCCGAGGTACTGCTCCACTGTGATGGAGGGTTTCGTCGTTGGAGCAGCTCCGGTGAGTTGTACGACGCCGAGGCTGAAGCAGGACAAGAGAGACAACGAACAACGTTAACCTCTGTGGAATTCTAATAGCATCTCCAATACATGACGTAAAATAGATAACCAAAAAGTGCTAGACGTAAAATACATCAACCGCTCATCTCTGAACTTAACTGTCGAAACTGAACTTAACTGTCAAAACTGAACTTAACTGTCGAAACTGAATTTTGCTGTAGAAACTGAATTTTGCTGTCGAAACTGAACGCACTAGCAAGGTGAGGCTACACGTCGGTCGACTGACTTTTTCATCTCTGGTCAGTCGATTTTGCAGCCGTTGGATACGAAATCAAGGGCTTGCGGTTCATCTTCAGCCTCCACCCCCCTGAGCCGCCAGCCACCACCGGCCAAACAGCAGCCCCCCGCCGCCCGCAGCCGGCGGTGCGCCGCCCCGCCCGCCCCGAAAACACTCCCCACCGCTGGTCCGCCGCCGCCCCGGCCATCCCTCTAGGCTCCCCCATGCCGAGCTTTTTCTCCGGCGACCCACATGCCACCGCCCCGCCAACGCCCCGCCACCGCCGGCGACCACCGTCCCCATCTTGAACCATAAGATTGATAGTGGGGTACCTCTCCGGCGAGCCCCCCTCCCCGCTGCGGCTGGTTCTTCCTTCACCCCGGCGAGCCCTCCCCCCACCCCCCACCCCCTGAAAATCGACTGACCCAAAAGTCGATTCAGTCGACTGAAGTCTAGCTAAATCGGAGCAGCATCGCAAGCAAGAGCAAGAGCGAGAGCAGCAGCGTGAGCAAGAGCAATAGCAAGAGCAAACCAGGCAGGGGACTGAGAGCAAGAGCAGAGCAGCAGCGTGAGCGAGAGCTAAATAAGCAGCAGCTCCTACTGATGTGGACGTCGCCGCCGAGGGAGCGACGCCGTGGAGGAAGTGGCCGACGATGCCGCCGTGGATGGAGCCGCGCCGTGTCGGCTCGGGACCGAGTGCCGGCAGAACCGTGAGATCGAATCAAGAAGAAAATGTGGCGATTAGTGTACAACCTCTTTGGTGGCGCCGATTAGGCCGCAGCTTCATCCGAGGAAACGATGATGATGATGCTCTTCGGTGGTGCAGGTGAAGACGGCGGTGTGGGAATGGAGGTGGCGCGAAAAACGAGGGGAACGTCAGGGCAGCTCCTTGGAGGTGGAGGACGGGGTGGCTGAACCGGCGGGACGATGAGATCGACGACGGATCCTCATCTGGTACGGTGGATGAGGGACGTCGAGGTGTTGATGTGGATGACGTCGTCGGGGAAGAGGCTCCGGCTGGGTGGCGGACGGAGCAGGGTGCGGGGTTTCGTCGTGGGTTTTCGCGGCCTCGGTGTACGAATGGGTGGGCGGATGGGATGGCAGTGGGGAACCTTGGCTTAGAGACACGCTTGTACAAAATGTGGGGTAAGTTACGAAAGTACCCCCACCAATTTGAGGCGGTTCTTTCGGTTCAGGGGTACAACGGGCATTTTGCGTGTCGGGATTTCACAGGAGGTGTTTTCGCGCGCGTTGTAATTTCGGAATAGCAAGGCGCGGGTTGAGATGGAGGGAGTTGTCGGAGCACAACGAGACAAAGATATATCTTAAATATTTCGGGGTAACAAGGCGCAGGTTGAAATTTCCGGACAAGCCTAGCGTGTATTGTACCAAATCAATGCGCACTACAAATGTCATTCAAAACTTTGAATTCATGTTATGTTCAATTAAAATATTTTGCTACGTGTATAATGCATGCAACCTACTACTCAAATGAACGTTTTAGTGCATTCCAAACGTATATACTACCGCTTCAATATGAACTAAATTTGAATTCGTTTCTCTATTTGAATAAGACCTACAGTAATGATTGTTGTGAAGTCAAAGCATTTGAATTCGTTTCCTGTTTTAATAAGATCTACAATCATCATTATTGTCAAGTTAAACCATCGTTTGTGGATTATCTTCACAGCACACCACATGATTAGTCTCGAGTTACATATGAACTGTGTGTACTATATGAACTCTAACTAGATTTTTTGAATCCACTTTATTTTGATTTCAAATCACATTACATTTCTAGCACTAGCTGGATCTTCATAATATAAACCATGACTCATATGTAGAATGTGTTTATCACATTATGTATGGTGCCCCACCCCCTACGCCTACAAGTATTTAGATGTGAGTTGCAAACACCACACATTACCACAAATTCAAATAAAATGTGAGAATGTTCGATATATATAGTATTTTTTAGATTGTTCGATATTTAGTTGTAAGCTGCAAACGCCACACATTATCACAAATTCAAACAAAATGTGAGATTGTTTGATGTATAGTATGGTTTAGATTATTCGGCATTTAGACGTGAGTTGCAAACGCCATGCATTATCACATTATGGTATAACATGTGCACAGCACGTGTATCACCGCTATATTCATGCATGCAATTTTTAAAACACTATGATCTCCTATTCAAATATATGAATCCTCTTAAATATCAAATTATGATATTTGTTAGTCTCTTACACCCACACAATCCTCTAACCTTTGTACCTACCACTAACTTTCTCTCGTGCATGCACACGCCCTCCTCGCCCTCCCCCTCCCTCGGCATTCTATCCACCGGGCACATTCATTTTTTTCTTTAGGTCGTTCTCCCAGAGTCTCCACAACTCCTTTCCGACACACACCGATCGATAAACCTCTCCAGCGATGCCTGCCTACAACATACACACACACCTTCAATCTCCTCCTTTATGTGTCCTTGCCTCGTGTCTCTCATACGGTCGGACACACACTTTTCATCGATCTCACAACCACACACTCCTCCCCCTATCTAGCTAGTAGTTGGGCCTCTCGCACCACCTCCTAGCTCCATTCTCTCTGTCTATCCGTCTCGCTGGGCCTTACTGCCTCTAACAAATGGACGTACACCGACCGATCTCTCGCTATACATATAGCTAGCTAGGTCCTTATAACTCGTTTTTACCCACACGTCAATCGATCTACCTCATTAGTTGTGTCTCTCCCTTACTCCGACAAACAAAAATTTATCTACTGATCTAGTTAGGTTTTCTTACCAAACACATGGTTACCCTTCATCATCCATGGATGCGTCCCGACAGATCTATCACGCCCAGGCACACACAGAAACACACCCCCACTCTTATTGATAACATTGCAGTTCCACCCTTAGTTTGTCTGGTAGGCCCATCCCACCATCTTTGAGAAGCAACTCCATCGCCCATCTAGAACTCTACCCCTCTCCCTCCCTCTCCCTCCCTCTCTATCTGTGTCCCATCATATTTCCCGTCCTTCAGTTATGTATGGATGTCGACCGATCTCTCTCAAGACATAGCTGGGTCTCTCCTTCTCAACACAAATACGAGTCGTTCTACCTCTATAGTTAGGCCTGTGCCTACCCCTCCCCCCCACCCCCTCCCCCCCCCACACACACTTATACATCGAGCGGCTCTAGTCATGTCTCCCTCCACACACAAACTTGACATGTGCCCTCTAACGTTCCGGTAGGCCAGTTGCCCTATATCTTTGACTTGCACACACACACAATTTCGATGGCTCTCTTCATCGATCTCGCACCCACCCACTTGATCCTCTCTTCGACTCTGTCGATAGCTATGACCCCTCCCTCTCTTCTCGTGGATTGCCCGACCCTCTATGTATGATACGGATAGACCTCCATTTCACACACATTGCATGCAAAATTTTGTTTGAGATGTCATCGACACATATTCCCACAAATAATTCATGAAATCAACCCCCCACCCCACCCCCACCCCAAAACAAAAAACACTCATGAACGCGGTTTGTATCTCTCACACACACCCACGTAGGTGGGGGACGTGCACGAACAGAAGAGGTGCATGCACGGCGCACGTACTCACGTCTCTTCCCCAACCACACCCGCGTGGGTACACGATGGAGCTCATTTCTATACGAAAAAGGCAGCCCACGTGGTAATTTGGCACGTGTACTGGTTGTCCACTTGGTGGAGGGAGGATCGTCTACCACGGGTGAACAAACAAATTGCGACTTGACGTGCTATGTTAAAAAAAGAGGCAAACCATGTGGGGCCTACCATAGAGGCAAGGCTCTATACACTGGAGTACTTTTGATGTGTCCCATAAACACGCAGAATGAAGAGAAGCTTGCTTAGTACGCCGTCTCGCCCGCCCACGGGCGCGGTGGCCCGCAGGATGAGGTAAAGCTTGCTCCGCCTTACGCCCGCTCCCTCGCCCATGCGCGCGGTGGCTCGCAGGACGAGTAGAAAAATTTACTACTCCCTCCATTTACTCCTCGTCCCTACTACCTTGGTTATGGAGATTATATCATATTTTTTGGAATATATATGTCCTTTAGTAGATTTCAATATGAACTACTAGTACATACTCCAAACACTGATGTATATAGACGTATTTTAGAGTGTAGATTCACTCATTTTGCTCCGTATGTAGCACTCTCCCTCGCCCCTCGACCCTCGCCCACGTGGTGGACGCACAGCAATTCATTCGGTCTCATATAGCCAGAACGATATATACTGCACTACCATTATTGCTCGACTTCCCGAAGAGGCGGAGAGCCAATCGCAAGGTTATTATTTTGGAGATGCCAAGCGCAAGGTTATAGGAGAACGAGTAGTAGGTGCCGCGTCATTTATAAATAAGGTTTTTTTTCTTTAGTGGCACGTACGCAATATGATAGGTTCATATGGAGAGAAAAGGAAACCGCTCCACTATATACATAGTAAGGACGGGCCAGCCTACACGGTTGCTTGCTGGAGTTGCTCTCTTCACACTCTCTCGCACAAAACGACTGTGGCCACATCTCTAACATACCGGCGGATCACGTCCGCTTGGGGAAGGGGTGGATGCTTAGTGTAGATGCGGTGGCCGTCGCCGACGGAGAAAACCCACTGTCGGCACGTCCCGATCAGGAGTCCCCGCCGTTATCTCTCACAAAGCCGGTGAGGTTGCCTTCGCCCCTTGCTCACTGCCGCGACATGGGCAGTTGCCGCCTCCCGCCGCCCTCCTCAAGGTTGAGCTACGTCCCTTAGTTACAACTCCCTTTACAGCCGGCTTGCACCACTGCTCCAGCTGCCCACATCACTCCCTGTGGATATTTCTCTACTTCTTTGCCCCGCACATACCTCTACTGGCTTCTACGTATTGTATTTGTGATGAGTTTATGTCTCATCAACTAGTCCCAGTAATCTTATTCTAATCATGCTTCTTTAATTTCTTTGCCACAGGGATGCTCATCTCGATTTTGGTGAAACTGCACAAAATGATCTGATGGTCAAAAGGTTGCAAACTTCATTTATTAGGAAGCTCGAACTTTGACAGCAAATTGAAGCCTGGTCAGGGTTCACGGTTCAAGGGCTAGGGAGTGCATGGATCGTTTTTTCTTTAGCTGCCTCTGTTCCAAAATAAGTGTCAACTTTAGTAGTAGTACAACTTTGTACTAAAGTTTGCACAAAGTTGAGACACTTATTTTGGAACGAAGGGAGTAGATATTTGCTATGATCTGTCAATCATTGAGATGCAATAGCATGCATGTTAGTCTCCTTTGTATTTGATGAAATGTTGCAACGGGCAACCTTGGAAGCAAGATACATGTAACAGAAGCTGGAAGCTTCATAGCATTGTACAAATTTATCTTGCTGATAAATTACAGTACGTACTATACTTGTAGTTCCTCCGTTCCTAAATATAAGTCTTTGTAGAGATTTCACCATGAACCACATGCGGATGTATATAGATGCATTTTAAGTGTAGATTCATTCATCTTGTTCCGTATGAAGTGGAATCTCTACAAAGACTTATCTACTAGTAATAGCTAGCCCCCACTACTAGGAATTCTCTATCCTCTCCTTGAGCCACATCATCAAAATTGATGTAGCCGTTAGATGAAGTAATACCGTGGCACTAGCATGTGAGTGGGTCTTAAATCACATCAACATGTATGCATGCAAGCATGCACCGGTAGCATGCATGTAAGTGAGCTTTTAAGTCCCATTAACATGTCAAACAGAAAAATATAATCCCATTATGCAGTAGGACTTGGCTGATCTTTTTTCCTTACGTGGGATGATCTAAATGATGATGCGAGTTTATTTAGTTTGGCTACCACATTTGTCATGGGGTTATAGAGTTTTTTTAGTTCTATGAAATCGATAATTTTGCGCAGAGAGATATACCGCTGTTCCGCGGCAACGCGCGGGGACACATCTAGTAATATTTAGGAACGAAGGGAGTACTATGTAAAGAGTTATGTGTCGCACGGTGGTAGTGTGAGGTGTGCCATGTAATCACTGAGCCTGCGTGTTTTCACTGCTCTTGCACGCCTCCGCTGTAAGAATGGAGAAAATTGTAATTAGTAGTACTCCCTCCTTTCTGGTTTATAGGGCTTATCTCAAAGTTTTATTTTTTACATTTTATAAGGCTCAAATTGGTTGTTTCCCAACACATGTTCAGATTCCAAGGTGCATTAAATCATTGCATGCAAGTATTAAGAGAAAATTGACCAATGCATGTACTTTATGCATCCATGCATTGCAATTAATGCATTAATAAACATAATTTTTTGAGGAAAACAAGAGCATTAATTAGGTGCTTTTGCAAACTACAAAAAGTATTCCACCACTCACCATCTATCTTGGTTGGTGAGATTTTTGAATTGAGCCCTATAAACCGGAAAGGAGGGAGTACCTCCTTTCGCCGAAAGCGTGGGACATCCAGCAGTCCTACCACCTCAGTAATAAAGACCAATGAGCCCTCAAATCACATAGACCCAGTAGTAAGTTGGACGGACGAAGCATCCGCTCTGCCCGGGCATGAATGCGGCACCGATTCTTTGGAGCGGTGCTGACCGTTTCGGGCGGGAAGCGCGCGCGGGCGATGGAGGGGCTTTGGGTGGGCCAGGCTGGTCAGGAGCGGGCGTGGCAGTGGTCCACATGTCCCTACCAGACACGCCCGGAAACGAGAGGATGCACCGACTCTCGAGGCTAAAATCGTACACTACACAACATCTCTCTGTATGAGTAGGTCGATCTGTCGCTCTCTCTAACACACACATGTTGTTAAACACACACACACGCGCGCGCGCACGCACCTTGGTCCCGTTGCCCCTTCTAACGTGACTTATTACACCTAGACGGAGGGAGTAGTAAGTATACGAGATATGGTGGCACACTGACTTAAGTCGAATACAAGTGCCCAAAATTTGCGTGCATGTTATAATAAGGATTCACTTAAAATAATACATGAGCGAACAGAGGGATCAATTGGATAGTGTTCCTGAGCAGTAGCGAGATGTGTGAGGTAAGATACACCGATGGCGCTTTTAATTTTTCTTATTAATTTGTTTGTTTCACCCTCTGACTAGTAGGACCCAATGTACTACGTGGAGAGAGGTAAGGTGACTAAGGCTGCATTATTTCTGCACCACTGTGGATAGTCTTACCAACAAAGCCACATGACACTATTATGATTGAAATACCAATGACTCCCACACACACACACAAAAACACGGCATGCTTGTCACACGAATGCAGGAATATATAAAAGGTTATTTCCCTCTCGTTGAACATAACGGGAGGGTTGTGTAGCTGGTTAGCCTGTTCACTCATCAAACTTGAGGTCTCGGGTTCGATAACTACACTTGAGCATAATTTGTGCCAGAAGGATTCTTTGACTGGTCAAAATGTTTTTCTAGGGTTTGCACGCTTCACACTCTCTCTCCAGTATATATATACACGCTGGAGCCTCAGCGCTTATAGTTGCTCTCTTCACACTCTCTCGCCCTCTCCCGCTGGAGCCTCAGCGCTTGTAGTTGCTCTCTTCACACTCTCTCGCCCTCTCTAGATCTAAACAAGACTTCGTTAGCCTCTCTCCCCCCTCCCTGCTGCTCAAAGAGCCGGCAGGATCCGTCCACCGGGAAGGGAAGAAGGCTTAACGTTGTCGCCGTCAGCGAGGGACTACTGGCGCAGCTGTTCACTTTCCACCCAGCGGCGGCGCGGGAGGGCCTCCGACCCCTTCTTCTTCGCCGTTGTCCTTTCGCCCACCAAACCACGCCCCAAGAACCTTAAGGTATAATTTACTTACTCCACATGCATTGCTTTAGCTGCATGTATACCATGAATCTAGGACGTGGTTCAAAGAGAAAAGGAGTGGGGGAAAGTAGTGGGAAAAGTTGTATATAGCATGAATCTAGGACGTGGTTCAAAGAGGAAATGAAGGGGGAAAGTTGTATAGCATGAATCTAGGACGTGGTTCAAAGAGGAAAGGAATGGGGGAAAGTAGTGGGGAAAGTTGTATCGCATAAATCTAGGACGTGGTTCAAAGAGGAAAGGAAGGGGCGAAAGTACTAGTTCAAAAAGGAAAGGAAGGGACAAGGCTGTAGAGTTTGAGCAGGACTAGATTTGCTACGCTCACATAGGGAAAGGTGTCTAAAGATAACAAAACTGGGACCAACACAAATATATTCCTTGGTTGTTTGTTCTTTGTTGCAACAGACTGTGCATAACCACAGTACATCGGTAGATGCACATGGTGCCGGTGCGTCCACTGTCCCGTGCAACTCATTAGCTGTTGTTAATCTAAGGCCCTGTTTGGTTAAAAACTCCCTAGTCCCTACCTGCTTGGTTCTAGGGACTAAACATGGACTAGAGGTTATTAAATGACATGCTAAAAGACCATGTTACCCCTAGTAATGAACTAATAGAGACAAGGTGCGGTGCGTGGCAGGGGCAACTGTTGGAAAAAGTCCCAAAAAGACTCCCTAGGGGTCTTCTTTCTTTAGTCCCAAATGCCCACTTTTATTCCCTAAAAGTCCCTCCTGTTTGGTTTAGATGGGACTGACACGGAGGTTTTTTAGTCCCTACACCAAGATGTCCCTGTAAACAAACACCCTCTAATAATGCCGCTGGAAAATTGATGCAATGCCACAGTTAAAAGAAAATTACATGTTTAGTGAATTTTATTGTTAATATAATCTCTATGTTAATATTAATCAATGCCACCGTTTGAGACATGCTACCGTCTTGCTTCCTTTCCCATTTAGATAAGGTAGATGCTTCTTTTTGTTGGCTTCTGTATCATCCACCATTATTGACCACTAATTGTTTCCTTTGCACCTCTGTGTAAACAGGGTTATATACTTCACCTCGTTGCCATTGTGACCTTTTGTTGCACTGCAAAAACACTTTTGTTTTAAAAGTGTTTTGTGAAGTTCAACCAAAAATTCAAACCGACAATGTTGCTTGATTGCTTGATCTTAGTGGAACTGCACAAGAGGAGATCTTACTTCCTATTCGTTAAGGCAAATTTGGTTCAGATCTTCTTCTTGTGAGTTGTTTGAATTCCGCATCATGAGAGGTCAGTACTAGCCTTCTTTCACGTGATTTTGCAGTGTGCTTTCATATGTTGTGCTACTTTTACGATAATGTTGCTTGATTTTAGTGAAGTGCACAAATGGAGACAAGACTCCAATCTGTATGTGCACCGTAATATCCCATTAAGGTAAGATAAGGATATTTCACAACTGCTGGCCTGTATTTTGCCACTTTCATCAGAAAATTAAGTTTAGTACTATACTTATGCTCCCTAATTGACATGCGAAATCTTACATTGAAGGCGAAGCTTGTCTGTTATTGAACCAAGTGATGAAGGGGAAGAACAAGCGGAAGAAAAACAAAAATCAACTCCCAGTGCAGTAATGAAGCACTGGAACTGTGATGACACAAGTAATGATATAGTTTTGCATCTTAATTTATTGTTATGGCTGGAACGAGCAATTGTTTTGCAACGGATTTGATGCCACTCTTAATGTAATATGTAATTATCTCTACTTGTGCAAACAAAGATCTTCTTTGAAGATACCATATATTTTAGTGGAACTACACAAGAATATGTTGGAAACATTAAACTAATCGAGGAGTATATAGTAAGCATGGCCACCACCGTAGATAAGCAACAGATGGTTCCGAAGAAGTGCTTCATCTGTATGCTCTACACAATAAGCCTCCTGACAAAGGTTGGTACTCGCCCACTGATTTCATCCATATGATTGAGCTTTGTCATCTCTATTGGTGTTGTGCTACTATTTAGATACTGTCATGAAAAAGTGGTATTGTCCTTGAGAAGTGCTTCATCTGTGTTGTTTTAAATATTACCTTTCCTTTTTTTCGAGCAAACAGGGATGCTAGCATTTAGTAGTCCTCTTGTCTTTGCACAACAGGATCATCTTCCTATGAAGAAGAATATGGAGTACGTGAAGTGACTAGTTCCGATTATGCCAGGATGAAGAAGCCCTGTCTATCTTCTCATCAGAAGGAGCAGTTGAAGGATGGTTACATTACTCGCCACAAGACCAAACTAACTTCAGCTCAGAAGGACTGACAAATCTCCATTTTTTTGCTGTGATGCGCGAGTACAATGTTGTTCTAGGATTCTTTCTGGTGAGTTCCATTTTTATAAAAGCGTGCTCTACATGGACCATGTATGTGCCTGTTGAAACTGTCAATTCATAGTACAGTTTGCTTTATACTAATCACTTTTTTGTATTTGTGCAAATAGGGGTGCTCAGCTTGATTTCAACGGGAACTACACAAAATGTTCATGAATACATCGAATCATTCATTTCCATCACAAGAAAGGAGGTTCCTATAAGTTCAAGGCGTTGCAACATATAAGGGCGAAATCATACAAGCTATGCGCGAATTTGGTTGATTTTGGTGGAACTGCACAAAAAGAACAGCTGGTTTATTTAGCACGAGGTGCCATGTCAATGTCCGAACTGATGGCAAACCCTGCCCATTACACAATCGTAGGCATTTGATATTTTGGAATGGGACAACCTTGTCGAATTTTTCTCATTGATTTTAGCAAGACATGCGTTTGATATTTTAGAATGGGACGCCCTTTGCTGTCAGTAGTTTTGGTCAATTTTTTCTTTATTCTTTAGTTGTGAAGTAAATATTGCCTCTGACATGTGAGTCGCTGAGATGCATAATCATCGATTGTTTTGAATGTTCTCTATGAATTGCCAGGACTGTGTGTTTGATTGCAATGTACATAAATGCTAAAAAGCCGCTCAAACTCTTTGTACTCCTTCTGTTCCGTTTTACTTCGCACATTGTGAAAGTGCATACTTTTTTGTATAAGATTGGTCAAAGTAGAGATACTTTGACTGCAGACAAAACTTGTATGCAGACTAGAAAGGACCGGAGGGAGTACTTGTGAAACTGCTGCAAATGAGGTGATCACCCTGGGAATAATGCTAGTACGTATTGTTTTGCATGTTCATCCAATGCCAGTGATACAGGAATTCGAACTAATCAAAATAAATTCATTCATGCACGGTAGGATTTCATATAAAAATGCCGCATTTCATCACATTTCATACATTCTTCAACTAAAAATGGATGCGCTGGAGGTATAATTAATTAACTGAAGCTACCCACCTGTGCCCCGCTGAGCCGAACAGAAGCTTCAGTGACTTAACTGCATGTGCAGTTGCGTAACTGACATGTGGCCAACTGCACCAGCAGTTAAGTAGAAGCAGCGTTCTTCTCCAGCACAGCTCTCGGACTCCACGTCGCCGCCAAGAAGCTAACCGGCCGTCAATGGTCAACCCGCCTAGCTTGGCTTCAACCGGAGGGTAGCAGCGGTGGCCTTACTTGGACCCCAGCGGCGGTGA
Source organism: Aegilops umbellulata (assembly GCA_032464435.1). Taxonomy (NCBI): domain Eukaryota; kingdom Viridiplantae; phylum Streptophyta; class Magnoliopsida; order Poales; family Poaceae; genus Aegilops; species Aegilops umbellulata. The sequence continues at coordinate 10,439,162 of CP136054.1, forward strand.
CCTACCGTGTTCTACTCTTCCTTGTTTTCTGTGTGGCGCGGCCTCGTTGGCAGCGAGGTGGGACCTCGGCGGAGCCGGCGATGTCCTCTGTCTCGTTGCCGGCGGGCGGCGCCTCAGCGGAGTGGTGGAAATCCTCCCCCACGTTGCCGGCAGGGTGGGGCCTCGGCTGAGCCGGCGATGTGCTCTGCCTTGTTGTTGGCGGGGCGGGGCCTCGGCGGAGCCGGCGGTGTCCTCTACCTCGTTGTTGGCGCTGCGGGGCCTCGGCGGAGCCGGCGGTGTCCTCTGCCTCGTTGTTGGCACCGAGGGGCGTCGGCGGAGCAGAGCCTCATCGACGCCAGCGGAGCGGGGACTCGTCGAAGCCGACATTGTCCTCTACCTCGTCCTCGGTCTCGCCAAACAGCGCCTTGCCCACTTCATCGCCCTCTTTGCTAGCCTCTTTGTAGGCGGCCGCAGCCTCCTCCACCCGCATGCGGTACCGCCAGCGCTTGAGGCGGCCCTTGCGGGCAGAGTGGTACGAGTCGAGCAACGCCTCCTGCTCCGCAGCGATCTGCTCGGCGTCGGCCTGTGCCTCCCGAAACTGCTCCTCATGCATCTGCCTCACGCTGTCCATATATTGGGCACGGGCCTCGCCGATGGTCATGGTGCAATGCACCGGCGAGGATGGCGCGGAGGAGGGGGTTGGCGCCGGATCGTCGACTACCATGTTCTCCATTGGGACGTCGTCGTCCTCCGGCTGCCTGCCGGCCAGCCGGTCGGCAGCAATGGCTGCCATCTCCTTGTGGTCCGTCGTCCGCCCGTCCCGAAGAGCGCTGGAGCGCGAGGAAGCCATGGTGGGCAGTAGTTGTGTGGACAGGAGAAAGGCAACAGATGTGGATGACTGCGGCTATGGCCGGCGCACCAGTTTATATAGCAATAGTTGGCGGGCGGAGGGACAGACGTGTGGTGCCGGAGTAGCCACCTCGGCAACCGCGTATCATTAATGTGGGCGGTAGATGGACGGACGAAAGGCACTTGTGTCGTTTGAAGGCGGAGCAATCGCCTGCACCGGGAAGCGGGGCGGGCGGCGCTGACTGTTTCGGGCGGAAAGCGCGTGCGGGCGAGGAGATGACTTTACTTGGAGAGGATGACAATGGGGACCCACCAGGTCCATAGTCTCACGTACACAAGTGCCTCCTTATTTTTTATATATATATATATATATATATATATATATATATATATATATATATATATATATATATATTTATACATACATACATACATACATACATATATATATATATAATTTATTTTGCTTCCTCCTGGTTTCCTCACATCACGGTCCCATACCATTGTCAAACTATGTAGTAGTCAATAAACGAGAGAATTACACAAGAAGCGGCCGACAGCTGGGACCAAGCAGCTCGAGCAGTATTTGTGTTTTTTAGGTGTGAGCACTGCAGAGTTTTTCGATGTTTAGCCCAGATATTATTTTTTCTCCTCTGAACAACAACGAAAACATCGCTGCAGATATTAACTGGGCGGGTTGTGGCCCGTCCAGCCCAGGCTTGATATCCGGCCTAGATATTAATTTTTTCAAGCTGAAAACGGCTAGCCCAGCTATACTTTTTTTCAGGAATACGCAGGCAAGGTCAAGTTGTTATTCTCCGCCCCGCTAGGCGGCAAACCTTTCCTAAGAGGGATGTAGTAGGCTTAACAAGAAAATGGGCTTTAAGAAATAATAAATGGGATGACATTATAAAAACTAGGCAGTAACTATACAAAAAATGCACCAAACACGTGACTACTTTATAAAATATTATTTTTGGATATTGAAAATTTTAATTTCATTAATTGTTGTGCGTAATGTTTCGTTGGATCTTTACGTAATATAAATTTATATTGAAATTGTATTTAATCTGACTAGAAATTTCGGGATAAAAATATTTCAGATCCCATCAAAATGTGGGAAATTTTATTGAATTCTGTTTTGAATGGTTGGTTGAAATTGGTTGTACTTTTAACAAACTGTAAATGGGCTGCAGTAAATTCCATTAGAATTCAAAAATGCGCTACACGTTCTTACAAATCTCAAATGGGCTATAAGTTCTCTACCACACACTTCTGGCCTTACTAAGTTGACGCGTCCCCTAAAAAACAGAGTTGACGCGTATGCATGGCTTTGTCAACTTATAGTCAACACACGGTTCTAGCAGCAGTGCCCGTTGGCCGTCCGTCCAACGAATGTTGTGCTTCTTCTTCAATCTCGGATATTCTAGCTTCACCCGCCCAAAAAAGATTCCTCACCCTGACATCTGGGGCGCACCGTTTCGGAAGCTGGCCTGTGGGCCTACTAAGTTGACGTACCAAGGGCTTTGTCAACTTAGTCAATATAAACAATTCTAGCTGCAGTGACCGTACGATGTCCATCCAACGGCCGCCGTGCTTCTTCAACCTTTGGTCTTCTTGCTCCAGCCGCTGATAACCCACAAGTATAGGAGATCGCAACAACTTTCGAGGGTAGAGTATTCAACCCAAATTTATTGATTCGGCACAAGGGGAGCCAAAGAATATTCTCAAGTATTAGCAACTGAGTTGTCAATTCAGCCACACCTGGATAACTTAATATCTGCAGCAAAGTATTTAGTAGCAAAGTAATATGATAGTGGTGGTAACGGTAACAAAAGAGTAACAGAAGCAAAAGTAATATTTTTGGTATTTTGTAGTGATTGTAACAATAGCGACGAGAAAGTAAATAAGCAAGAACCAATATAGGAAAAGCTCGTAGGCATTGGATCGGTGATGGATAATTATGCCGGATGCGGTTCATCATGTAACAGTCATAACATAGGGTGACACAGAACTAGCTCTAATTCATCAATGTAATGTAGGCATGTATTTCGAATATAGTCATACGTGCTTATGGAAAAGAACTTGCATGACATCTTTTGTCCTACCCTCCCGTGGCAGCGGGGTCCTAATTGAAACTAAGGGATATTAAGGCCTCCTTTTAATAGAGAACCGGACCAAACATTAGCACATAGTGAATACATGAACTCCTCAAACTACGGTCATCACCGGGAGTGGTCCCGATTATTGTCACTTCGGGGTTGCCGGATCTTAACACATAGTAGGTGACTATAGACATGCAAGATAGGATCAAGAACTCACATATATTCATGAAAACATAATTGGTTCAGATCTGAAATCATGGCACTCGGGCCCTAGTGACAAGCATTAAGCATAGAAAAGTCATAGCAACGTCAGTCTCAGAACATAATGGATACTAGGGATCAAACCCTAACAAAACTAACTCGATTACATGATAGATCTCATCCAACCCATCACCGTCCAGCAAGCCTACGATGGAATTACTCACGCACGGCGGTGAGCGTCATGAAATTGGTGATGGAGGATAGTTGATGATGACGACAGCGACGAATCCCCCTCTCCGGAGGCCCGAACGGACTCCAGATCAGCCCTCCCAAGAGATTTTAGGGCTTGGCGGCGGCTCCGTATCGTAAAACGCGATGATTTCTTCTCCTCTATTCTTTTCTCTCTGAAAGCAAATATATAGAGTTGGAGTTGGCGTCGGAAGGTCTCCAGGGGGGGCACGAGGTAGGGGGGCGCGCCCCCACCCTTGTGGACAGAGTGTGGGCCCCCTGTCTTCATCTTTGGCAAGGATTTTTTATTATTTATTATAAGATATTCCGTGGAGTTTCAGGTCATTCCGAAAAATTTTGTTTTCTGCACATAAAACAACATCATGGCAATTCTGCTGAAAACAACGTCAGTCCGGGTTAGTTCCATTCAAATCATACAAGTTAGAGTCCAAAACAAGGGAAAAGTTGTTTGGAAAAGTAGATACGACGGAGACGTATCAGCCGCCCAAAGCAGCGCCGGTCGTGCCGCCTGCTCCTGCCTCTCGTGGCCGGCTGTGCTACCGCGGAGGCCTCACCGCCCCCTACTACTCCCACCGCTGGCCAGGCCATCCCTCCACTCACCCACACCCCCTGTTATTCTGCGGCGACGGCAGCGCAGCCGAACCAGTGAACCCTCGTACTCCTCTCCGCGTGTGCATCCACTTCCGCGTCTTCCCCGGCTCCGCGTCGTCCCCTTCGTAGGCCTCGCCGTCGTCCACCGCCCTGGTGCTTTTGGCGCGGCGTGGTCAACATGGTCAAGGAATGACTTCCATCGGACGTGGACTGTACGTGGAGAGGCTGACAGCTGGGTCCATGATAGCCGCAAGGAAGTGCCTCCTTATTACGTGCAAAATAATGATTCCTCCACCTGACATCTGGGACCCACCGAAAGGGCCTCTGTATTTCGCGAAAAAACTTTACCGCCGCTAACAGCTCGGACCCACCAGCTATATCTTCGCACGCAAGGAAGTGCCTCTTTATTACGCACAAAAAAATGAATACTCCCCCTGTTAGCTGGGAACCAGTATAGTGGCAGGCTGACTTGTGGGCCTACTAAGTTGACAGGGACGGAGGGCTTTGTCAACTTAGTCAATATGCACGATTCTAGCTCCAGTGACCGAACGATATCCATCCAACGGCCGTAGTGCTTCTTCAACCTCTGGTCTTGTTGCTCCAGCCGCCCAAACCAGCGCCGGTCGTGCCTCGTGCTCCTGCCTCCCGTGGCCGGCTGCGATGCGGCGGAGGCCTCACCGCCCCCTACTACTCCCACCGCTAGCCAGGCCATCCCTCTACTCACCCACACCCCTTGTTATTCTGCGGCGACGACAGCCTCACACCGCAGCGAACCAGTGAACCCTCGTACTCCTCTACACGTGGGCATCCACTGCCGCGTCTTCCCCGGCTCTGCGTCGTCCCCTTCCTAGGCCTCGCCGTCGTCCACCGCCCTGGTGCTCTCGACGCGGCATGGTCAACATGGTCAAGGAACGGCTTCCATCGGACGTGGACTATACGTGGAGAGGCTGACAGCTGGGTCCACGACCGCAGCAAGGAAGTGCCTCCTTATTACGTGCAAAATAATTAGTCCTCCACCTGACAGCGGGGACCCACCGGACGGGCCACCGTATTTCACGAAAAAAAAGTTTCCCCCCTGACTGCTGGGACCCACCAGCTACACCTTTGCATGCAAGGAAGTGCGTCCGGGCAAAAAAATAAAACAATTCGCCCCCCTGACTGCTGGGACCCACCAGCTACATCTTCGCACGGAAGGAAGTGCCCGACAGTCGGGACCCACCTGGTCGTAGCGTAAGTAGCGTTGTCATTCTAGTCGTGAACGTGTACGTACATATTGGTCGATGTAGAGGCACGCACGTGTCGTAGTAGAGGTGCGCACATACCATGTACACGTACGTACAGCGGCCAGGGTGCAAGAAAGAAAATACGGCCATGTATGTGTACATACGGGCGGGGTCTCGAATGCCTACTCGTGCATACGTACAGCCAGGGCTCATGTACATGGCTGGGTCAGAACGGAGACACAGCGTCGTCGTCGTCGTGTTCATGGGAGGCAACAGAATGCGTCGTGTTCATGGGGAGGCAACGGAATGCGTCGTGTTCATCGGGAGGCAACGGAACGCGTGGGAGCCAACCGGCTGGGTCGGAACGGAATTCGTGGTCATGTTCATCGGGAGGGCTTGGACGGAACAGGCGATGGAAACGAGGCCTGGCATACCGCACAACGGAGGAAACGGACCTCCTACGTTCGGAACGGGGTCCTGTTGACCGGGAGGGGTGTGGCGTACCGCAAAAGGGACGAAATGCGCCTCCTCCGGTCGAAACGGGGGTCCTGTTGATCGGGAGGGGTGTGGCGTACCGCAAAACGGATGAAACGGACTTGTGTTTGTGACGCCCCGAGTTAATCGTACACTAATCATGCACGCAAATGTGTACGATCAAGATCAGGGACTCACGGGAAGATATCACAACACAACTCTACAAATAAAATAAGTCATACAAGCATCATAATACAAGCCAGGGGCCTCGAGGGCTCGAATACAAGTGCTCGATCATAGACGAGTCAGCGGAAGCAACAATATCTGAGTACAGACATAAGTTAAACAAGTTTTGCCTTAAGAAGGCTAGCACAAACTGAGATACAATCGAAAGAGGCGCAGGCCTCCTGCCTGGGATCCTCCTAACTACTCCTGGTCGTGGTCAGCGGGCTGGACGTGGTAGTAGGCACCTCCAGAGTAGTAGTCGTCATCGACGGTGGCGTCTGGCTCCTGGGCTCCATCGTCTGGTTGCAGCAATCGGGTAGAGAGATGGGGAAAAGGGGAAAAAGGCAACCGTGAGTACTCATCCAAAGTACTCGCAAGCAAGGAGCTACACTACATATGCATGGATATATGTGTAAAGGGCCATATCAGTGGGCTGAACTGCAGAAAGCCAGAATAAGAGGGAGATAGCTAGTCTTATCGAAGACTACGCTTCTGGTCGCCTCCGTCTTGTAGCATATAGAAGAGAGTAGACTGAAGTCCTCCAAGTAGCAACGCATAGCATAATCCTACCCGGCGATCCCCTCCTCGTCGCCCTGTTAGAGAGCGATCACCGGGTTATATCTGGCACTTGGAAGGGTGTGTTTTATTAAGTATCCGGTTCTAGTTGTCATAAGGTCAAGGTCCAACTCCGGGTCGTCCTTTTACCGAGGGACACGGCTATTCGAATAGATTAACTTCCCTGTAGGGGTGCACCACATAATCCAACACGCTTGATCCCATTTGGCCGGACACACTTTTCTGGGTCATGCCCGGCCGCGGAAGATCAACACGTCGCAGCCCCACCTAGGCACAACAGAGAGGCCAGCACGCCGGTCTAAACCTAAGCGCGCAGGGGTCTGGGCCCATCGCCCTGAGCACACCTGCACGTTGCGAGGGCGGCCGGAAGCAGACCTAGCCTAGTGGCGTTCCAGTCCAATCCGGCGCGCGCCGCTCAGTCGCTGACATCACGAAGGCTTCGGCTGATACCACGACGCCAGGATACCCATAACTACTCCCGCGTAGATGGTTAGTGCGTATAGACCAAATGGCCAGACTCAGATCAAATACCCAGATCTCGTTAAGCGTGTTAAGTATCCGCGAACACCGAACAGGGCCAGGCCCACCTCTCACCCAGGTAGTCTCAACCTTCCCTGTCGCTCCGCCACAAAGATCCACTAGCGGGTACTCCTACGAGCCGACCCGTCTTTAGTCACCACATGTATCATGTATTATGTATATAAGTATATACCCGCGATCACCCCCGAGTGATCACGGCCCGATAATATAGCATGGCAGACGGACTAGAATGAAGGGCCACAGATGGAATACTAGCATCCTAGACTAAGCAGGTAGGATAGCAGGTAAAGGTAACAACATTAGTAGCAAGGACAGGCTATGCAACAGGATAGGAATAACGAAAGCAGTAACATGCTACACTACTCTAATGCAAGCAGTAAGAGCAGTGTAGGCGATATCTGGTGATCAAGGGGGGGCTTGCCTGGTTGCTCTGGCAAGAGAGAGGGGTCGTCAACTCCGTAGTCGAACGGGGCAGCAGCAGCGTCGGTCTCGGTGTCAATCGAGAGAAAAGGGGCGAGAAACAATAAATATTTAAGCAAGCAGATGCATAGTGATGGATGACATGACAAGTAACGGCGTTAGAGGTGCCCTAACGCGGTATGGGATGATACCGGTGAAGGGGGGAAACATCCGGGAAGTATCCCCGGAGTTCCGCGTTTTCGGGCAGGGGAGCCGGAGGGGGAAAGTTGCGAGTTTGATATGTTAGGGGTGTGCTGCGGATGAACGGGCTGCGTACCCGGGTTCGTCTCGTCGTTCTGAGCAACTTTCATGTTGAAAATATTTTAATCCGAGTTACGGATTAAAAGATATGATTTTCTAAAGATTTTATTAATTTCTGGAATTTAATTAATTCTTTAAATCCAACATTATCCAAAACAGTGTTTGCTGACGTCAGCAGTCAACAGAGGTGTTGACTGGTCAACTGACGTGTGGGTCCCACTAGTCATTGACTGTTTAGCCTAATCGGTGTTTAACTAATCCAACTACTGTTTAATTAAACTAATTAGTTAATTAGGTTAATCTAATTACGATTAGTTAACTTAATTAATTCCTTAATTAAATAATTAATTAACTAATTATTATTTAATTAATTATTTTTATTACTATTATTTTAAATTATTTATTTTTTTATTCTTTTTTTTTGTTTTTCTAAAAACCGTTCTGGGCGGGGGGCCCTAGTCAGTGACCCGGGGGGCCGAGCGGGCACCGGGCTATCGGGTGCGGCCGACGGGCGCCAGCCCGAATGGACGCCCGCCCAGGCCAGCAGGGGGGAAACGGCGACCGCAGGGCAGGGGTGCGGCCAGCGGGGAGCTGGGACTGCGCGGCGGGGCGTCCGAGCCGGACGGCAGTGGGGGGGCGAGCGGGCGCTGACTAGGGCAGCAGAGGGAGCCGGGCGGCGCGATGGTCGGCGGGGACTGCAGGGGAGCAAGGCCACGGGCGAGCCGGGCGTGCGGCCGCGGCGAGCACTCATCCGGCGCGGCCGGGTGCGGGGAGAGGACGAGAGGGAGCGCGGGGGCACGGCCATGGGCGGGGCGAGACCAGCGCGGGTGCGTGGACGCGTGCGCGCGCACGGCCAGGGCGCGGCCAGGCCACGACGTCCAACAGGGCCGAGGAAGGAAGAGAGAGAGCATGGGGAGGTGGCACCGACGACGACGAGGAGGCGGGGCGGCTCCAGCGTGGTCTCAGGGCGGCGGCGACGTCGAGCGCCGATGCGGTGAGTAGGAGGCTAGGACGGAGCGGTGACGGATGCGAGGACAGGGGGAGAGGAGGCCGGGGGCCTCACCGGGGTGCGTAGGGTCTGGGAAACGGGCGCGGTGGAGGTCGGGGAGGACGACGGGGACGAGCGGCGGAGCGGGAGGAGTCCGACGAGGTGGCGGCGTCCTGGCGGCGGAGGGGGAGGTCGAGGCGGAGGTGCGGTCCAGGGGGGCTCCGGGCGCCGGCTTCGGCGTCGATGTGCGGGGGCGAGGGGATCGGGAGCCCCCGATCCAGATCCAGGGGGAGTGGTGCGAGTGGGGTGGGTGCGTTAGGGTTTCGGTCGTGGGGGGGATAAGGGAGGACTGCGGGAGGCCGACTGGGCCAGGTGGGCTGTGGCCCTAGGAGGGGGGGCTTGCGGCCTGCCGGGCCGAAGCCCAGGGTGCAGGGGTTCCCCCCCCCCCCCCCCCCCCTCTTCCTCTTTACTTTTTATTAGATGTTTTGCCCTTTTCTTTTACTTTCATTTCTGTTTTACTTAGTTTAGGTCATTTAGATATTTTGTAAAATTAGGTTTGCATCACTATAAATAGCCTTGTAAATTTTGGCAATCACCGAACACTTCTGTTTCAATTTTTGAAAACTTTTATTGTTGTCATTAATTTGAATTTGAATTTGAACGGTTTCGAATTATTGCGAGGATAGCAACAGTAATCGGGATGACGTGGCATGATTAGCGTGGGATTACTGTAGCAAGATTATCCGGGCGTTACAGTGTTGGAGCGCTACGGTCGAAACGGGGGTCCTGTTCATCGGGAGGGGTGTGGCGTACCGCAAAACGGGACTCCACCGGATACTGTTCATCTCCACCGTCGACCTCCTCCAGCCTCCACGTGCTACCGTCGACCTCCTCCAGCCTCCACGGGCTCCTGTTCTTCCAGCCTCCACCGCGCGCTACTCCACCGGCTACTATTCAACCACCCCTCCACCGTCTACTGTTCATCCAGCCCTCCACACCATGGGGTACTGTTCAACCACCCCTCCACGGGCAACCCTCCACCGCCTACTGTTCATCCAGCCCTCTACCACACCACGGAGTCATGTTCATCCAGAGTCAACGTCACCGCTCACTGTTCATCCAACCCCCCCCCTGCAACGCTCACTGTTCATCCCAGAGGCAGCATCGATCGGCTTCAGTTAGTAGCGGTAGCGAAGGAATCACCCGATCGGGTTCAGTTAACAGCCATCGATCGATCGCTCGAGTTCAATAACGCGTAGCCTGCAGTGCAATCGCTCGGGTTCAGTTAGAGCCCAACGCCTCGCTCGGGTTCAGTTAGAGCCAACGCCTCACACACACGCGCGTACGTGTACGAGATAAACGCGCATCACTCGGCCCCCGACCTCCCATCGTAACCGGGAACTCCCCGAAATTTTCCACCCACTTGCTTCTACCACGGTTTTGCCCATCATGGACGGCCCAAGAATGTCATGCAGATGCGTCTCCGGCCCGCTCAGGACGAAAAGCCCATTTTATGTCATGATTTTTTGTCATAGAAGTAGGAGCCCACCACATCTATGATGGTACCGGGTTTTTTCACAATTATCGTCATAGAAGTGTCATATGTATGACAGAAAAAAAAATTCGTTCGGCCCAAAATGTCAAGGATGTGTCTTTTTTTTGAAGTGGTTGGAGACGTATCAAGAGTCAGCTTCCCTATCTTGGGCGCCTCCCCCTCCGGGTCTTTGCAGGCCGCCCTCTTCTTCTTCTTCCCATTATGGGGGGAGTCGCTTTCCACATCCTCCTCCTTTTCTTCCTCGTCTCCCTCATGGGAAGAGAGGGCTTCGATCTCTCCGGACACTATGTCAAAAGGACCTGTGTGGCGGGGGCCGCCCTTAGCCTCCTTGCCTTTCTTCTTGGTTTTCTTCTTCGGCGCCTGATAGGGCATCGGGACCAGCATCTCCATCAGCTGGGGTGTGGTCGGGTTCTCAGGCAGCGGTGCCGGACAGTTGATCTGCTCCGCCTTTGTCGTTCGTCCATGTACATAAAGCAGGCAATATAACCTTTGTTATATTTGAAATATTGACAGAATAGGTCTTCGGAAATAGTATGCTTACCGCCAAGGCCAGGTTCTCGATGTCGAGCCCGATGTCTTCAGTCTTCTTCGTCCACTTCGTCTGAGCCTTGAAGAGATGCTTCCATATATCATCGTGCATGGTGCCGAAGAAGCACTTCAAGGTACGTGGCTCCTCCGGATTGAATTGCCACAAGGGGGAGGCCCTAAGCCGGCAGGGAATGGTGTGGCGGAAGAGCATGATAGCCCACAAGTATAGGGGATCGCAACAGTTTTCGAGGGTAGAGTATTCATCCCAAATTTATTGATTCGACAAAAGGGGAGCCAAAGAATATTATCAAGTATTAGCAACTGAGTTGTCAATTCAGCCACACCTGGATAACTTAGTATCTGCAGCAAAGTATTTAGTAGCAAAGTAATATGATTGTAGTGGTAACGGTAATAAAAGGTAACGGCAGCAAAAGTAATATTTTTGGTATTTTGTAGTGATTGTAACAATAGCGACGAGAAAGTAAATAAGCAAGAACCAATATAGAAAAAGCTCATAGGCATTGGATTGGTGATGGATAATTATGCCGGATGCGCTTCATCATGTAACAGTCATAACATAGGGTGACACAGAACTAGCTCCAATTCATCAATGTAATCTAGGCATGTTTTCGGAATATAGTCATACGTGCTTATGGAAAAGAACTTGCATGACATCTTTTGTCCTACCCTCCCGTGGCAGCGGGGTCCTAATGGAAACTAAGGGATACTAAGGCCTCCTTTTAATAGAGTACCGGAACAAAGCATTAGCACATAGTGAATATATGAAGTCCTCAAACTATGGTCATCACCGGGAGTGGTCCCGGTTATTGTCACTTCAGGGTTTCCGGATCATAACACATAGTAGGTGACTATAGACTTGCAAGATAGGATCAAGAACTCACATATATTCTTGAAAACATAATAGGTTCAGATCTGAAATCATGGCACTCAGGCCCTAGTGACAAGCATTAAGCATAGCAAAGTCATAGCAACATCAATCTCAGAACATAGTGGATACTAGGGATCAAACCCTAACAAAACTAACTCAATTACATGATAGATCTCATCCAACCCATCACCGCCCAGCAAGCCTACGATGGAATTACTCACGCGCGGCGGTGAGCATCATGAAATTTGTAATGGAGGATGGTTGATGATGACGACGGCGACGAATCCCCCTCTCCGGAGCCTCGAACGTACTCCAGATCAGCCCTCCCGAGAGGTTTTAGGTCTTGGCTGCGGCTCTGTATCGTAAAACGCGATGAATTCTTCTTCTTTATTTTTTTGTCCCCGAAAGCAAATATATAGAGTTGGAGTTGGCGTCGGAGGAGCTCCAGGGGGCCCACGAGGTAGGGGGCGTGCCCTAGGGGGGAGGGCGCGCCCCCCACCCTCGTGGACAGGGTGTGGGCCCCCTGGTCTTCATCTTTGGCAATGATTTTTTGTTATTTCTGAAAAGACGTTCCGTGGAGTTTCAGGTCATTCCGAGAACTTTTGTTTCTGCACATAAATAACACCATGGCAATTCTGCTGAAAACAGCGTCAGCCCAGTTTGTTCCATTCAAATCATGCAAATTAGAGTCGAAAACAAGGGCAAAAGTGTTTGGAAAAGTAGATACGATGGAGACGTAGTAGAGCATCACTTGAATCATGTTTGTGAGACAGGTATTTGCGCCCAACATGTTGGAGATGCCTTTTTGTAGCAGCTGCACCTCTGGTTTGGACCCCGAATACATACCCTTGGCGGTCCATGAGGTGAGTCTCGTGGGGGTCCGGATCTGAAGTCAGGCGTGGCCGCCCAGTTGGCGTCACGGGGTTCGATGATGTAGAACCACTCCTGTTGCCACACCTTGACTGTTTTTACCAATGCCACTTTGGGCCAGACGGCATTGGGGAGCTTGCTTACCATAGCTCGGCTGCAGTCCGCATGCTGTCCATCGACCACCTTCGGCTTCAGATTGAAGACATTGAGCCACAGGCCAAAGTGTGGGGGGATGCGGAGGAGAGCCTCACACATGATGATGAATGCCGATATGTGGAGGAAGGAATTTGGGGCTAGATCATGGAAATCTAGCCTGTAGTAAAACATGAGACCCCGAACAAAGGGGTGGAGGGGAAATCTAGCCCCCGAAGGAAATGGGGGATGAACACGACCCTCTCACCGGGCTCCGGAGTAGGAATAATCTAATCTTTGTCAGGGATCCTATGCGCGATATCCGCGGACAAATATCCCGCGCTCCGGAGATCCTTGACGTCCTTTTCAGTGAAGGCGGAGGCCTCTCACTTGCCCTTGGAACCAGACCCGACCGTTGCCGAGGAGGGTGGTGGTGGTGGAGGAGGTCGTAGTTGTGGGAGTTTGTAGATTGGGAGACAAAAGCTAGAGGAAGGCGTGAAGAAAAAGGAGAGGTCTTCACCCTTTTATGGACGGTAAAAATACCAAGCGTCCTCCTCTCTAGCCAGAAACCTCGCATGTTCCCAACGAAATCGTGCATAAGGTGCGGTTGGATTACCCAAACCATATTGATGAGAATCCCGTAATGGGCGAGCATGATCTCTGTTTTGACAAGACGTGCCAATGGAGGCTAAGCCTCGAAACATGAAACGGGAGGCGTGAAAATGGTTCGAAATATTAAAGAGTCAAGTGTGACGCTTCGCCGGAAAAGTTGTCAGTAAAAGACACTGTTCCTATTTTGACATCTTGCTTTTGTGGCTAAGGATTGTATTGATTATGCAGAGCCGGACACAGTTCCTTTATGCAGGAAGCTAATTTAAAGTATTCAGGAGAAGGAATCTGCCTTGCGATGCCGAAGACGATCTGGATGCCGAACACATCGTCATCGAAGACTAGTTCAGTGGCTACTGAGGGAGTCCTGGATTAGGGGGTCCTCAGGTGTCCGGTCTGTTCGATATGGGCCGGACTGATGGCCGTGAAGATAAAGCAGAAGGCTATCCCTCATGTTCGGGTAGAAGGGCAAGTTTTGTGTCCGGGTTTAATGTTTTCTTTCTCTGCAAGCCAACTCTTTACAACCCTAGGCATCTCTTGTGTGTATCTAAACTGGAGGGTTTAGTCCATAGAGGCCATTAGAATAATTATAGGCTAGGAAGCTAGGGTTTGACCCTTACGATCTCGAGGTAGATCAACTCTTGTAACCCCTATACTCATTGAATATAATCAATCAGGACGTAGAGTTTTACCTCCTTTAAGAAAGCCCAAACCTGGGTAAATATTTTGTCCCTATTGTCCCTTGTTACCATCGATCTTTAGACACACAGCTTGGGACCCCTTTCACGAGATCTGCCGGTTTTTACACCGATGTACCCGGCGTTCTACATGTGGAGGACATCTACATGGAGGTGGCGGCGGTAGACCCGACCGCTCTCCATGTGCATGCCCAACGGGAGAGCACTTAGGGCGTTTCCACCGCCATCGTTCATGTGTATGGCACCCTGTAGGCGGCCCCACCGAAAGCTGAGGGCGCGGTGACCGCTGCCCCTTGTGGACCGGTAACAGGAGATGAGAGCATGCTAGCAGTCAATGCGTCTGTCCCGTTGCTTGACGTGCATCCTGCTGCGGCTGCACGCCTCCGGCCGGACCAGCTGGGGGCGCAACTCTCCATCCATTGGTGCGTGACAAGGCTGTTCACCTTATCCACCCGACAGCTGAGAGAGAGGAAGAGGATGACATGTTACGCTCCCACGAGCCATGGTGGCTGCCCATCTCTGCTTCGGGAAGAGTGACTTACAAACCGCGGCAGACCCATTCTCAACTCCTGGGGTCTGCGTCGTGGAGGATTCCATCCAAGATTTCTTAAGCCATGTAACACAGGCTCTTCCACAACCTTTGTTGGCCAATCGAGGACCACCAACTCGCCGGCCACGTAAGGCAGCCCGTCCACCAGCGACGGCAGCAAGGAGGAGCAACCGCCTTCAAGGCAAGAAGCTATTGTTCGCCCAAGGAAGCACAACGATGAAATAGGGCAGACTCCTTGTGATGTCCAAGAGAGGTTTGGCAATCCCGGAGCGCGCGAGATGAAGTACAAGAAAGAAGGATTGAGCGCCATGCCAAGGCCTTTCATGAGCTGCTGTCACCATAGCAAATCAAGGCACTCCACAACGTTGCAAGGGCAGACAAGCAGTGTGTGGGGCTGGCGCCAAGCTCTGCATAAGGGCCTGACGTCTCTGTAGAACTAGGGTTTTTTATGGATTGCAACATCCTTGTGTGGAACGTACGTGCGTGGGCTAAACAGCCCGGCACGGCATGGAGTGGTTAGGTCTGTCATGAGGTCACACAATGTGGCGATGGCTTGTATCCAGGAGATCAAATTAGAGTTTCTAGATTTAGGGATAGTGCATCAATGTTGTGGTCAAGAGTTCATTGAATTACTTTTGCACCGACTGTTGCAACAAGGGGAGGCATCATTCTGGCCTGGAAGGGTGACAAGTTCAATCTACCACACATCAAGATCAATGCAAATTTCATTGCTGCACATGGAAGGACAAGCTCTGGATCCCTTTTCGGGATGCTCACGGTGCATGGACCACACGACTTCAGCGACAAACACCAATTCCTGGCGAATATGGAGACGTCCTATCAACAGTTTCCGCAAGATACCCTGGTTTTCTTAGGCGGAGACTTCAACCTGATTGCGCAAGCGTCTGATAAAAGCAGCAACAACATCAGCCGAAGAGGCATGAGGGAGTCCTGGATTAGGGGGTGTTCGGGTAGCCGGACTCCAGGACTATGAAGATACAAGATTGAAGACTTCGTCCCGTGTCCGGATGGGACTTTCCTTGGCGTGGAAGGCAAGCTTGGCGATGCGGATATTCAAGATCTCCTACCATTGTAACCGACTCTGTGTAACCCTAACCCTATCCGGTGTCTATATAAACTGGAGGGTTCTATTCCGTAGGACAACTTCATCATACAACAATCATACCATAGGCTAGCTTCTAGGGTTTAGCCACCTTGATCTCGTGGTAGATCTACTCTTGTACTACCCATATCATCAATATTAATCAAGCAGGAGTAAGGTTTTACCTCCATCGAGAGGGCCCGAACCTGGGTAAAAACATCGTGTCCCTTTTCTCCTGTTACCATCCGGCTTAGACGCACAGTTCGGGACCCCCTACCCGAGATCCGCCGGTTTTGACACCGACATTGGTGCTTTCATTGAGAGTTTCTCTGTGTCGTCACTTTCGGGCTCGATGGCTCCTTCGATCATCAACGACGATGCGGTCCCTGGAGAGACTTTCATCCACGGACAGATCTTCGTCTTCGGCGGCTTCGCACTGCAGGCCAATTCGCTTGGCCATCTGGAGCAGATCGAAAGCTACGCCCCTGGCCATCAGGTCAGGATTGGAAGTTTAAACTACACGGCAGACATCCGCGGAGATTTGATCTTCGACGGATTCGAGCCACAGCCAAGCGCACCGCACTGTTTCGAGAGGCATGATCTAGCTCTACCGCCGAACAGTGCCCTGGGGGCCGCATGCGCACCGGTTCCGGCCCATAATTCCGAGCCTATTGCGCCAATCGAGGATGAGCGGTTGGACGTCACCTTGGGGGCTACGATCTCAAAGGCGATCGAGCCAAACGTCAGCCCCGCGTTCCGCATGGCCCGTGACTCCGAGGAGCCAGATTCCTCTCCGAACTCCGAACCGCCCGTGCCCCTGCCGATCGAATCCGATTTTGCGCCGATAATGGAGTTCACCGCCACGGACATCTTTCAGCACTCGCCTTTTGGCGACATCCTGAATTCTCTAAAGTCTCTCTCTTTAGCAGGAGAGCCCTGGCCGGATTACGGTCAGCAAGGATGGGATATGGACGATGAAGAAATTCAAAGCCCACCCACCACCCACTTGGTAGCCACTGTCGACAATTTAAACGACGTGCTCAACTTCGACTCCGCAGACATCGACAGCATGCATGACGATGCAGGAGATACAGATGAGCCAACACCCACAGGGCATTGGACAGCCACCCCATCTCATGATGTGCACATGGTGGATACCCCTAAAGGAATCGACAACGAGGAAAAAGGGGATGGAACAGGGGAACGATCCCTTGAAAAGCAATCAAAGCGTCGGCGTAAACGCCGACCCAAGCCCCGCCTCGACAAAGACCCAGCCATAGAGCAGGATGAGCCGGTAGATAACGAGCAAGCCTTAGAGCAACCGTCCGAACAGGGCAACACGGATAGAGAAACTGAACATCCCTCCCCCGGCGACAATGGCACTCCGGACGACCTTACGCCGGATAAACCCACGAAGCAGAAGAATCTCCACCAGAGGCTCATTGCAACAGCACGCACCCTGAAAAAGCAGAAGCGAAAGCTAGAAATGGCGGAAGATGCACTCAGGATCAGATGGAGCAAAGTAATCAACACCGCTGATAAATACGGCGACAGTCGCCGCACTAAAAGCTATCCGAAGAGAAAGATACTGCCCGAATTCGACGAAGAGGCCCTAGAGCCCTCGCATTCAAAAAATAAGAAAGCCACACGGTCGGATAGACGACCCCATGGCCCGCATAAAGCGGCAAGCGGCGCGGCACTTAAATCGGCATGCGACCCACCTAAGGATTCGCATCATGGCCCAGTCAGGTCCATTTACGGGCCAAGAAAGAAAGCTCTCGTAAGCAACGCAATAAAGCCACCATCAGTATCCGGCACACCCAAATACAGGGGCGCCGCACACCCTCTATGTTTCACCGAGGAGGTCCTGGACTATGAATTTCCAGAGGGATTCAAACCCGTAAACATAGAGGCATATGATGGAACAACAGATCCTGGAGTCTGGATCGAGGATTATATCCTCCACATACATATGACTAGAGGAGATGACCTCCACGCCATAAAATACTTACCCCTTAAGCTTAAAGGGCCAGCCCGACATTGGCTTAAAAGCCTTCCTGAAAACACAATCGGAAGTTGGGAACAGCTCGAGGACGCTTTCTGAGCAAATTTTCAAGGGACCTATGTCCGCCCTCCGGATGCAGACGATCTCAGCCACATAACTCAACAGCCCGGAGAATCAGCTCGGCAATTCTGGAATAGATTTCTCACCAAAAAGAATCAGATAGTCGACTGTCCGGACGCCGAAGCCTTAGCAGCTTTCAGGCATAAACGTCCGAGACGAATGGCTCGCCAGACACCTCGGCCAAGAAAAACCAAGAACAATGGCCGCACTAACAAGCCTCATGACCCGCTTTTGTGCAGGAGAGGACAGCTGGTTGGCAAGATGCAGCACCAGCAACCCAAGTACATCCAAAACTAGGGATGGAAACGGAAAACCGCGACGCAACAAGGACCGTCGCCGGACTAAGGAAAAAAGTCTAAAGAGCTCGGCAGTCAACGCCGGATTCAAAAGCTCACGACAGAATCATACAAAGCCGCCCCTCCAGGATAACAGGGATGATCCATCCAACTTAAAAAAAATCCTAGACAGGATATGTCAAATACACAGTACTCCTGGGAAGCCTGCTAACCATACCCACAGAGATTGTTGGGTTTTCAAACAATCCGGCAGACTCAACGCCGAACACAAGGGGCTCGACACACCAAGCGAAGATGAGGACGAACCCCAAAAGCAGAGCACCAGCAAACAAAAGAACTTCCCACAAGAAGTAAAAACAGTAAACTTACTTCACATAACAAAACGTGCGGCGCCCATAAAGGTACGCACCACACGACCTATCCCAAAGGGGTCCCGCCACTGGTTTTCAAAACCAATCATCTTCGATCAGTTGGATTATTCTAGAAGTATCAAGAACGCAGGTTGGACTACCTTGGTACTCGATCCAATAATTGGCGTACTCCAGTTTTCAAATGTCCTTATGGACGACGGCAGTGGACTAAACCTGATATATCAGGACACAATCCGTCACATGGGGATAGACCCAGCAAGAATCCGCCGCAGCAAAACCGCCTTTCAAGGGGTAACGCCTGGTCCGGACACCCATTGCATGGGTTCTCTCCGGCTCGAAGTTATATTCGGCTCTACCGATAACTTCCGCCGCGAAAAGCTGACTTTCCACATCGTCCCATTTTCAAGTCGCTACCAAGCACTATTGGGACGTGAAGCTTTCGCCCGCTTTAACGCAATACCGCATTATGCATATCTAACGCTTAAGATGCCCGGTCCACGAGGCATCATCTTTTTGAAGGGGAAGCATTAAAGTGCGCCTCCCCCAAGCGGAGGACTGTGCGGCCGCTTTGACAGCCCCACAGTAAAATGGCTTCACCAGCCAAAAACTTCGGAGTAGGTCATTAAAGACCACGAACGTGGATAGACGAGTTCGGTACAAAATTATCGCTGATGCAGGCTTAGTGGCCATACACCCCCACACTAGGGGCTCCGTACATATACAATAAGAGACAATAAAGCTCAATTTTATATTTTACTTTATACTTTGTTTATTTTAAACTTTTGTTCGGCACGACCCATTTTCAACTCAGTTCCTCTCTTTTACAGATGAACGTCGTGCGGCGCCCGTCCAGGATACGGCACAACGGAGACACAGGCGCAGACGTGCAGTAGGGACCCGTCCTAAGGATTCTTTTTAGATTAAGACCCTGCGTAAACCTTTTTTACTGTCTCTCGTTGCTACATATCCCCTGGTTTCCTTTATAAGCAAGGAGGAGGCTGGTGTCTTGGCATGTGGCCACGTCAGAGTTTTTGCGCGTACCTGGACACTAGGGGCTTCCTAATAAAGAGTGTTGTTTCGCCCGCACTCATAAAGACCGAACACCTTAGGGAGTGTTCGGAGTCACGAGTTTTGGCATTATATGCATCAGCTCCGAATCATGTCTTTGGTCAAATGTTGGGTTGTCCGGCTCCTGAGTTCGGCTACCTTATGTTCCGCTCTATCGGCTAAGGTAGCACTAGGAGAACTACTGCGATTGTGCCCCGGTTCGGCCGGGCGAGCACCTCAGTAGAGAAAGCCGAAAACTGGCTGTCATGATGTAGCGTGAGACTGGTCAGCCACTTGATGACCTATCGGAATCTATAGGATTCCTCCGCTTTAACGATGGGCCGTTTCCCGGCCAGGCACACACGCACCCCGAACTCGGGCGAGCGCAGTTGCCACCAAAAGGCTACCTAAATAGTCCCACTGTCAAGCTCCTATGGCTAAGTGAAAGTGTTAAAGCATTATAGTCCGGTTGCCTAGCCCGCTGCGCTATCACCTCCTTTGTAGGACCAAGACGTTGGATTAAGTGTGAAAATGCGTCTTCTGCGAGCACCCCCGCACTATGTGCGTGGGGGCTGAAGCCAACGACTGCCATCTTTCAGATTTTGTGTGTGTGTGTGTGTGTGTGTGTGTGTATATATATATATATATGTATATCTTAAAACGGCCGCACAGGAGGTGTTCCCAATACTTGAAGGCATAAGTTTAAAAGGCCACTACAATTTATCAAAATATTGCTTTATAATTACATATGCTATCATAAAATAGCATCCTTTGAGCACTGCGTCTCTATTACACGAGCGCCTTCAAGGACTTCCTGAAAATAGTGGGTACCCGACTTTTGTCCGAATCTCGGGACGCAACAACGGTGGTCTCCATCTCTGCCTAGTATGTCTTGACACGGGCAAGAGCCATCCGTGCGCCCTCTATGCATGCTGACCTCTTCATCGCATTGATACGGGGCACCACGTCAAGAAATTGTTGCACCAAGCTGAAATAACTCTTCGGCTCCGATCTCCTCAGCCACAGATGACCCATGACGTACTTCATGGCGAGTCCGGACAACCTATTCAGCTCGGCCCATTGAGCCAGGCGATCGTCCACTGCCAGTGGATGCTCTGGATTGTGGAACTGCGACCTTTTCCACTTTGTGATCTTTTTGACCTCGAAAGTGTTCAGTCGCATCAGCAGCACTCGCTGCCAAATCCAGGTAGGTGTCCTCCACACTCCACATCCGGTCCAACGGAGCAAACTTCGGCTCGCAAAACTTCCTCCGCAGCATAAAGGGCTTTCCAGCCGTAATCTGTTCGGCCTGACGCAGCTCCTCCTTCGCAGCTCTCATCGCAGAGTTAGCGTCCTTGGCATCAGCAACGGCCTTCTCTAAGCCCGTTTGCCTCGCCCGGTCTTCTTCCTCAAGAAGCTTGCAACGGCCAGCAGCGCCCTTTAACTTCACGGCCATCTCGGCCATCTCCTCCCTGCTTCGGCAGTGGGCAGCCTGTTCGGCTCTTAGCTCTTCAAGGGCTTTCTCGGCAGCCGCATCGCTTTTTCTGGCTTGTTCCTTAGCTCGGGCAAGTTCGGCCCTAAGACTCTCCACGGCGGCCGCACCATCTGCATCAAGCACAAACATTGTAAGATACTGGCATAAAGCCCCCTTACCAGTTGCCGCCCGATGAATTACATACCTTGAGCCTCATCAAGCCGCTTGTTGACAAGCACGATGTCGGCATCTGCCACGTCAAGTTGTCGCTTTAGTTCGGCAAAATCATCAATCCGGCTCGACTCCGGACAGTTCGCCACCTATATACAAAGGCGACATTTAAGACCTGGGATTATGATCCTCTGCGCGCCGTCAATTTTGACAACGCACAGAGTCTCAGGGGCTACTATCTACACAGGGCGCATCTTATTTATGCGCAACTGACAAAAGTGTACATTATCTAACATACCTCAAAACCCGTCAGTAAACTTCTGACGGCCTCATGCAATCCGCTTTCTGCGGATGAAATCCTTTCAATCAGACGATGCTCCTCTGAGACGGAAGCTCGCCCCAGCAGAATCTTTAGCTCCTCCAGCCGAGCACCAGACGATGCCGGACTTGTCCTATGGCCTCTTTTGAAGGCCGGACGCGGAGAACCTTGGGGGGCCACATAGCTGTCTTCCGCCCCTGCCGGATTCGGAGAAACCCTTCGCGACGACACCTCAGGGTCGCCCGCCTCGCTAGGCGGTATGGCAGGGGGAGGCGTCCCGCTCTCCATCATCTCCGGAAGAAGATCCCCCGAAGACGAGCTCTGCAGAGAAGGGCTGAGGTCCGAGCTACAAGGTAAAATTTCGGTTAATCTTCTCAGATATAAATCAAGGATTTCTCTCACCCCTCAAAAGGAAAATCTTTCTCTACTTACGGCTCCCTGGAGGGCTGATCCCTTTGAGGGCGTAGTTCGGCCGAGGAACTCCCCGACGTCGGACCCTCTGACGAGGATTTTTTTCCCCCGCTTCGAGGCATGGTCTCCGGGTCGTCAGAGGCGGCCCTCTTCTTCCCCTTAGGAGAGGAATTGTCGGTTCCTCCCTTCGGAGCAGCCTCCTTCGAGGAGGCCATAGTATCCTTGTCCTCCCCCTTACTTCCCTCCAAAGGCATTATCTTCAACATCATGACAAGCACGGGATCCAGCCTAGTTTCGGGAAGGGGAGCCGGACACCTGATCAGCTTCACCTTCGCTATCCACTCCTGTTTAAAAGGACAACTCTTTTAGGGGCAAGTTTATAACAATTATACGGATAGCAGGTCCGGGCACAAGGTTACTTACTTGAGTATCCAGGCGATTGCAGCTTAGGCCTGTGTTCTCGGTCAAATCCGGACACATCGCTTGTGATCCGAAGAACAGTTCATACATCTCGGCGGGCGTTACGCCCATGAAATGCTGGAGAGCCCGCGGTCCCTCCGGATTAAACTCCCACAGGCGAAGGGAGCGACGTTTGCCGGCCAGTATTCGGCGAATCAGCATGACCTGTGTCACCTTGACCAGGCTGAGGTCTCCTTCTAAGAGATCCCTAATGCGGCCCTGCAACAAGGGCACGTCTTTGGGTAACCCCCAATCTAACCCTTTGCTGACCCATGACGCTAGCCATGGTGGGAGACCCGTGCGAAAGGCAGGAGGCGCCACCCACTTGGTGCCCCTGGGAGCGGTGATATAGAACCACTCTCGTTGCCACAAGCCAAGCTCCTCTTGAAAAGAGCCCTCGGGCCATGGAGCATCAGCATTCTTGCTTATAACAGCGCCTCCGCACTCTGCGTGCCGTCCCTCGATCATCTTCGACTCCACTTTAAAAGTTTTGAGCCATAATCCGAAGTGAGGGGTAAGTCGGAGGAACGCTTCACACACGACAATGAATGAGGAGATATGGAGGATGGACTCCGGAGCTAAGTCGTGGAATTCCAGCCCGTAATAAAATAGCATCCCCCTCACGAAGGGATCCATTGGGAAGCCAAACCCTCGAAGGAAGTGAGACACGAAAACCACGCTCTCACCGGGCTGGGGGCTGGGAATAGCCTACCCTTGAGCAGGCAACCTATGCGAAATTTCGCCGGTCAAGAACTTAGCCTCTCTTAGCTTTAGCACGTCGGCATCCATCGGCCTTGAAGGTCGGAACCGGACATCGTCGGAGGTCCGAAGCGCCTGAGATTTGGAGCCTAGGGTGTTGGAACTCGAGGCGACAGGTGAAATCGTTTGAGATTGGAAAAAGGAGTAAGGCCTTGGTCTCTTTATAAGAGGTTGAATACCAAGAGCCCTCCCCGTAACCGTTTGGGACTCGCCTTTAATCGAGAAAACATACCAACGGGCACGATCGGGTTGCCCACGTCCGTATTGATGAGAATCCCGTAAAAGGGGGGACACGATCTCTGCTTTGACAAGACGTGCCAAGGAAACCACCTCGCAAAACGTGCTGAGGTGGAAAAGTAAAAACGATTCGAGTAAAGGACTTGGCCGTAGTGTGATGTCATGCTGCGCAATACGTCAGCAGATTAGATTTGTGTTAATATTATTCTCTCTATGGCAGTATGTGGAAACTTATTTTGCAGAGCCGGACACTATCCTTGGTGTTTAAAATCTTCTTAAAGAACTTGGAGGAGGAACCCGCCTTGCAATGCCAAAGACAATCTGCGCGTCGGACTCGTCATTGAAGCCTGGTTCAGGGGCTACTGAGGGAGTCCTGGATTAGGGGTGTTCGGGTAGCCGGACTATACCTTCAACCGGACTCCAGGACTATGAAGATACAAGATTGAAGACTTCGTCCCGTGTCCGGATGGGACTTTCCTTGGCGTGGAAGGCAAGCTTGGCGATGCGGATATTCAAGATCTCCTACCATTGTAACCGACTCTGTGTAACCCTAACCCTATCCGGTGTCTATATAAACCGGAGGGTTCTAGTCCGTAGGACAACTTCATCATACAACAATCATACCATAGGCTAGCTTCTAGGGTTTAACCTCCTTGATCTCGTGGTAGATCTACTCTTGTACTACCCATATCATCAATATTAATCAAGCAGGAGTAGGGTTTTACCTCCATCGAGAGGGCCCGAACCTGGGTAAAAACATCGTGTCCCTTTTCTCCTGTTACCATCCGGCTTAGACGCACAGTTCGGGACCCCCTACCCGAGATCCGCCGGTTTTGACACCGACAAGGCATAACATTGTTTAGAGGATTCATCAATGATCTGCAACTCAAAGATATGTATTCGGAATGTTGGCGCTCCACACAGGTACCGATGCCTAGGGGACCTTCTCGGTAAGCCTGTGGGATGATCGCAGCACCCCGAGATCAAGAAGGACGAGTGTGACGCTATCATCAAGCACAAAGGTGCAACTCGTCATGAAAGGTTACATACAGTGCATGGGAAGGACTTGAAGAAAGTCCTCGTTCTAGTGGTGAAGCACGAGCAGGGTGTACGGGCTACATAGACCCTGAGAAGGCGTACATCCACATGAAGGCACTTAGACATGTCTGGTTCCAAAAAATACGTGAGAAGGTCGGCATCATCGACATCAAGCTTCTTCGACAAGGTTGAGGGGGAGATTGTTGAGTAACCTTGGTCTAAGGATGCATAGCAACAAGGATAATTGTTGTTTTGCTAGTATAGTTCGTTACCGAGGATACTAGCTAGTCGAGAGTTTCTGGGCTAACAGGAAACACCGTTTACATTGGAGGAGGTTCAGGCGGCGCTCAATGAGATGAATAGCAACAAGGTGCCCGGGCCTGATCGGTTCACTGTTCTATTCTACACTGTTCTGTTCTACAAGCAATGTTGGGAGATCATTCGGGACGACGTCATGGCCGCGCCACATGTGTTGTGTAACCTTCAGCACCAAAATTTGCACCTCCTAAAAAGAGCAACTATGGTGCTAATCCCAAAGAATGAACAAGCTGAATCACCTAGGGATTTCCACCCAATAAGTTTAATCAATAGCTTTGCCAAGCTATTCACTATGGTTTTGGCACTGCGACTCAGAGGGAAATGCAGGAGCTAGTGCGACCCTATCAAAACGCCTTCATTCGTGGAAGAACCATTCATGACAATTATGTCAGCCGCATTGCCAAAGCTATTAGGCAATCAAAGACACCAGCTCTGATGCTCAGGCTTGACACTGAGGAGGCATTCGATACCGTTTTGTGGGAGTTTATTCTTCAGATCTTGGAGGCAAAAGGGTTCGGCCAGAAAATGAGAAATTGGATCACAAGGTTACTCGCCGATCAGCTATGGTGATATGATACCATGCCAACGGCAATTCAAGAACCAGCTAGGCTGCGACATCAAGCACCTCCCATGCACCTATCTTGGGATGCCCCTCTCGGACTCAAAACTTCACAGAGTGGATATTCATCCAGCAATTGAAAACTAGGGAAGAAGCTCAAAGGATGGATCATAATCCACATTTCTCTGGATGGCAGAATTGTCTTAGTTAAGCAGGTTCTTTCAGCCCGCGTGGTCTATCAGATGCTGGTCCTACAGCTGCTGGTATGGCTAAGGAAACAAATTGACAAGTTGCGCCAAGGATTTTTGTGGGAAGGGAAGGAGCTTGCAAATGGTGGGAAGTGTCTGGTAAGCTGGAAGGTGGTATGCCGGCCAACATGTTTCAGAGGACTAGGAATCTCGGATCTTGCAGCACAGAGTACAGTGTTGAGGCTACGGTGGATGTGGATGGAATGGACTGACCCAGACAAGGCCTTGAGTGATTTAGTGCTGCCCTCACTCTACTAGGAAAAGGGCTATAGATAGGATTGATACTAATGGCGCACCATGGAAGTAGTGCGCCACTACTATATACTAATGGCGCACTTGTTGGCGATGCACCATTAGTGTGCCAGACACTAATGACGCACCAAAAACAGGGAGCGCCACTAGTATTAATTTTTTTTTTCAATTTTTCCATACATACTAATGGCGCATCATATCAAAGTGCGCCATTACTAGTTCTAACTAGTAATGGCGCACTAGGCAGACAGTGCGCCATTACTGTAATTTTTTTTATTCTTTTTTTGCAAAACTACTAATGGCGCACTATTACCGGATGCGCCATTAGTATATATATTTATTTATTTTACTTTTTTGCAAAACTACTAATGGCGCACCATCTGCTGGTGCGCCATTAGTAACCAGGGTTACTAATGGCGCATTTGCGTGTGGTGCGCCATTAGTAACCTGGGAGCCCAACAAGATATTTTGGACAGCCCCACACCTACCCATTCACTTTCCCCACTTCATTCCCTCCACCTCCTTCTCCAAGCTTTCGGCTGCCTCCTCCTCCTCACCTCATTTCCACCATAGATTCATCAAAATTAAGTGGTGAAATTACCTTTTTTATATAGGTAAGTAAGGGGAAAGCTATCTTCATGATGTAGATCTACTTTTTTTCTCCCTAGCTCGCTCCAACAACGTGCACATGCACTTTTTGTGGCCTAGCAGATCTATGTATGTTTGTGGTGTTGCATGTGTTTGTGGTGTTGCATATATGTTTGTGTTTGAAGGTACCGGTATTTGAAATGCGATAGTTGCCAATATTTTGCCGGAATGTTTTGATTCATTTTCGTTTCGGCGAGAATTTTGGCACTATGCATTCTTTTTGGTCCTATTTTTAGGGAAGGTCATGCCAAATTTTTTCTTGGTTCTAAAATATCGTTTTGCTCTACCCCGCAGGCGACCATGGTCCGCACAATGACTGAAGGCATCGTCAATAGGTTTTTGAGCTCCGCGAAGGCCGAGATGCTTCAAAAGAACGAGACGGAGATATGATGTCCGTGTCGAAGATGCAAGCTAAAGAGCCTTATTGCAGACCCGGATTCCGGGCAGGTGCGGGACCACCTGCTCTTGCGTGGTTTCATGGATGGCTATCGGTGGCAAGGTGATGAAGATGACTATGAAGTCGTCCATGGGGGTCGGGCAAGAAATGAGGAAGGGCAACAAGACAAGTACCACGGCAGCGAGGGCGGGCGAGAAGACGAAGAATCTCCAGACATGATCACGACGGTGATGCTGTACACAGTCATCATGTAGAAGATGTCGTACATGATGATGAGGAAGATCAAGACGAAGGGCATGATCATGAAGATGAAGATGCCGGAGCAGACGACGATGGAGGCTGGGTGCAGGATCATATTCAAGAGCTGCTTCTCAAGCAGACGGATAACGCAAGAGCTGCCGCCCGAGAGAAAGCCAAGCTGGATCAACTGGAGATAGACGTGGTTACTCCATTGTATGAAGGATGCAGGCCCGAGGATACCCGCCTGAAAGTAACGCTCATGGCTCTGGAGATGAAGGTAAAACACAAAATGACCAACGCATGCTTTGACGAGAACATGTCATTCTGGCACGAACGTCTTCCCAAGGGGAACAAGTGCCTGACCAGTTTCAAGGAGGCGAAGAAAATCGTTTGTCCTCTGGATTTACCGCACGTGAAATACCATGTGTGCATGAACAATTGTATCATTTATCGGGACGAGCATGCGGAGTCTACCATATGTCCGGTGTGCGGCGTCACTCGATACAAGAAGAGGAAGAAAGCTCCTCGAAAATCAGTGTGGCACTTTCCGATCACTCCTCGTCTGCAGCGGTATTTCACGGACCCTAAGGTAGCAAAGCTCCTACGTTGGCACGCGGATAGTGAGGAGAAGAAGTGGAAAGATGACGGAAATGATCCGGAGATAAATAAAAAAGACAAGATGCTGAGTCACCCTAAGGATGCGAGCCAGTGGCAAGCGTTGAACTTCGAATACCCAGAATTTGGGAAGGATCCAAGGAACATCGTGCTGGGCGCGAGCGCTGATAGAGTCAATCCGTTTGGCAGCCAGAGAAGCACACATAGCACCTGGCCTGTGTTGTGTGGATGTACAACCTTCCCCCCTGGTTGTGGATGAAGAGGAAGTACATTCACATGAGTATGCTAATTGAAGGGCCGAAACAACCAGGGAACGGCATCAATCTGTATCTGGGGCTGCTGAAGGAGGAGCTAGACACGCTGTGGAAAACGCCAGCCAATATGTGGGATGCCGCAGAGAAAGAATATTTCCCTACGAGAGCTGCACTGCTGACGACGGTGCACGACTATCTCGGTTACGGATATCTCGCGGGGTAGGTAGTCCACGGATTTTCTGGATGCGTAAGTTGCATGGATGACACAACGTATCACCAGCTAGATAGAGATCCCGGGTCTTCGAAAACCGTGTTCATGGGACATCGAAGGTGGCTTCGCGACGATGACCCGTGGAGGAAACGCAAGGATCTGTTCGATGGTGAAACCGAACCCCGAAAACGCCCGTGTACGAGGAGCGGCGAGGAAATAAACGAGCTGTTGAAAAATTGGAAAGACTGCCCACTGCCGGGAAAGAAGCAAAAGGTGCCAGAGCCGGGAAAGAAGCGAAAGGCGCCAGAGCAGCTGCTGAAGGTATGGAAAACGAGGTCTGTTTTCTGGGACTTGCCATACTGGAAGGTGCACCGTGTGCCTCACAGCCTTGATGTCATGCATATCACAAAGAACGTGTGCGAGAGTCTGCTTGGTACCCTGCTCAACATGCCAGAGAGGACCAAAGATGGTCCGAAAGCAAGGGCAGACTTGAAATCAATGGGCATCAGGCAGGAGCTTCACGCTAATGATGATGATGATGATGATGATGATGATGATGATGATGAGGCGAAGCAGGACACAGAAAGTCGTCGCAAAGGCAAAAAGGACAAGAAGACCGGAAATGACTACCCTCCCCCGTGCTTCACTCTAAGTCAGGAGGAGATCGAGCAGTTTTTCACCTGCCTCCTAGGAGTAAAACTTCCTTACGGTTACGCGGGGAAGATAAGCAGATACCTAGACCCAGCGAAGCAGAAGTTCAGCGGGATGAAGTCTCACGACTGTCACGTGCTGATGATGCAGATACTTCCAGTTGCAATCCGTGGGATCATGGACGCGCACGTCCGTGAAATGCTATTTGGCCTATGCAACTTTTTCGACGTCATCTCTCGGAAGTCGATTGGTGTGAGGCAACTCAGAAGGCTACCGGAAGAGATCGTGGTGATACTATGCGAGCTTGAGATGTACTTCCCGCCCGCATTCTTTGACGTTATGGTACATCTGCTGGTCCATATCGTGGAGGATATCATCCAACTCGGGCCGACGTTCCTGCACAGCATGATGCCGTTCGAAAGGATGAATGGTGTCATCAAAGGATACGTTCGCAACATGTCACGTCCAGAGGGAAGTATAGCCTGGGGCTTTCTGACCGAAGAGTGCATCTCCTACTGCACGAATTATCTAGGCATCGAGAACCCCGTTGGTCTGCCCGTCAACAGGCACCTCGGCAGGCTCGCTGGATGGGGTCACCGTGAGGGTCGCCGCGAAATGCATGTCGACTTTGAGGGTCGACTTGCCGACTTTGAAAGAGCAAACCTAGTCGCGCTACAACACATAGACGTGGTCGATCCTTGGGTGGTAGAGCACAAAACCTTTATTGAGAAGACGTACAATGACCGAGGCCAACAGACGACGGACGGAGATATAATCAAAGAGCACAACTCATGTTTCACGCGTTGGTTCAAGCAGAAGCTTCTGTCGTCCCCTTTACATGAGGATTCTTCCGTGAAAGAACAACTCATATTCGCCTTGTCACAGGGCGCCGAGCACAACCTGATGACCTATGAATCATACGACATCAACGGCTACACATTCTACACCGAGAACAAGGACATGAAGAGCGATGGTTATCAGAACTCCGGGGTAATGATGGAATCCTACACCGGCAACGACAAGGACAGATACTACGGAAGGATCGAGGAGATCTGGGAGCTGAGCTACGCTGGAGAGAAGGTCCCGATGTTCCGTGTCAGATGGGCCAAGAGCGTCCTAAAAGAATACCGGTATTTCACCACCATGGTTATACCCGAAGCCAAATCCAAGACCTCGGGCGCAAATGTCACCGCGAAAAATGAGCCAAGGGTACTGGCTTCCCACGTGGACTAATGCTTCTTCATTACCGACCCGTCAAAGCCCAGTCGTGTTGTCGTGAGGAGAGGCAAAAGGAAGATCATCGAAATGGATGGAGTAGCCAATGAGCAAGACTTCGACAAGTATGGCGACCCGAAGATCGAAGATGACGACGACGATGAAGTAGCAGCACACACCACAAGAAGAAGCAGGACCACCCTACCTAAAGGACGTCCGTTCCACAGAAGAACTCCATTTGTGAAAAAGAAGGGCAAGAAGATTGTGAACAGATAGCTAGCTAAGATCGATTGTATTTAAATCGTAGTCTTCATTTCTCGATTGTATTTCATGGGCACTTTTTGATATCATGAATATTTTTAAATTTCATGGGCACTTTTTGAATTCATGAGGACACTTGATCTCGATCCCCCTCCATCTTTATTTCGATTCCCCCTCCATCTCGATCTCGATCCCCTTCCATCTCGATCCCACCCGCACCCTCCCCCGCTAGCTCCAGCGCCGCCGATGACCCACCGCAACCCTCCCCCGCTCCACCGCCGCCGACGAGCACCCTGCCCCCCGTACCCTCCCCCGCTCCACAGCCGCCAACGGGCACCCCCCGCACCCTCCCCCGCTCCACCGCCGCCGCCGATGATATTTTCAAGTAACAAATTTGAAGATATTTTTAAAAAATTATTAGTGTTTTTATAAAAAAAATATTACTGTTATGATTTAAACAAGTTTGAACATATTTAAACACAAATAAATATAAAAAACAGCATTTAAAATGCATAAAAAAATATTGGGGAGCCTGGGAATGGAACCTAGGACCTCCTGGTGTGTGTGCTGCGTGCTGACCAGTCGGGCTAGTGGGTGGGTTCTGTTGTAGATAGGGTTAGGTTGTAGATAGGGCTAGTGGGCTAGATTAAAACAAAATTCTAATGTCGCACCGAGGGGTGGTGCGCCATTAGAATAGTCGTACTTATGGCGCACGAGGGGGTGGTGCACCATTAGAAAGCTTCCCCCCACACTAAATCCCCAATCTTTCTAATCTCTCCCCTGCCTCATCGATCTCACCCGCTGCCCCCCGTGTTCGCCGTCCCCCTCGCCGCCCCCTCGCCTCCTTCACCGTCCCTGAGCCGAGCGTCGCCTCCCTCGCCGTCCCCGAGCCGAGCGCCGCCTCCCTCGCCGTCCCCGAGCCGAGTGCCCTCGACGTCCTCCCGCCCAAGCGCCCCCTCCCCCCGCGGCCCTGCTTGCGCCCTCGATGTGCTCGCCATCCAACACTGCGCGGCCTGCCTAGGAGGACTGCCGCCGTCTTCCTCTTCGACTACGAGGACCCGGACGAGCTCGGACGCCCAGGAGGACCGCCACCGCTCGACGCCCTCGACCGCGTGGCCTGCCCAGGAGGACCGCCACCGCTCGACGCCGAATTCGCGCCACCTCGACTAGCTCCGGCTATCCCGAGTCGCCCTCGACCTCCCAAGTGAGCACCCGAGCCGCTTCCCCCTCTTCCCCCTCTTTATTTCCTTCTGATGTGTTCTAGGGTTGGGGGTTGGAGAAATTTGGACAAGGAAAGGGGGTTGGAGAATTAAGTAGCTAGGGTTTTCCAAGTGTTCAAATCTTTGAGCTTGCATTTAGATGCATTTTAGAGGATACTAGTCTCAACTAAGCATCCCCCTAGAGATTCTTTCTTTAAGTAGCTAGGCTCAATTAGTGAATTTTCCAGTGAGTTTGGATTCATGCAACAATATGAAACATTAATTACTATTCTTTCTGGCCACTAATGATAGATGTAACATGTAAGAAGTCCATAATTGATTAATGGATCTATTAGTTTGATAGTTTTTTTAGTGTTGCACCTTTTCCTTCTACAACTTGCAGATGTGCACACAGTTTTTTGTGTTCAGTTTAGGAGTTGATCTTTCAAACTGATGTTGTTCTCATGATCATGCTTTCTAATGGTTTGATATCGCCCAAAGTTTGGCATGGAAACTGATGTTGCAATGATGTTTTCTTCAGAGGCTACTGTCAAAAACTTGAGCTACTGTCTTGCAAAGATGATGATCATCTTGCTAGTTTGCTGGGTTTTGTCTCCGACCATTGTGTCGTGATGAATTTGCAGGTACCCCAAGAGGCCCTTGAGTTTGCGAATGTCGATTAACTTCCGTTCCGGCAAATTCGGGTACTCCATATGTCCTATTTTCAGCAAAGGTCATGCTAAAATTTTCCGTGAATTTTAGCATGACTTTGCTAAAAATAGGACATATGGGGTACTTGCGACTAATGCATGGGCTGGGGTATCTTAGTACTTAGTTAAGTAGGATCAACTGCCCTGCCATTCTTGCTGCATTAAACCATAGGTGGCAATAGAGCCAAGTGATTAGGCCCAACTTAGAGTTCTCCTTAGCATCGATAAACCGTAGATGATAAACCCAACATAGGTGGCAATAGAGCCAAGTGATTAGTGCCAAGTGATTAGGCCCAACCTAGGGTGCCTCGGCATCGATAAACCCTAAATGATGAAAACTTAACTTGGCTGCCCCGAATGCCTCGGTGTCGATGAGAACCTAAATGATGTACGCTTAGGCTTTTAGGGTGCCTCGGCGTCGACAAACCCTAAATGATGAAAGCTTAGGCTTTTAGGGTGCCTTGGTGTCGACAAACCCTAAATGATGAGACCATGATCTTGTTCCTTGACAATAACC
The DNA here is from genome assembly GCA_032464435.1 of Aegilops umbellulata. Taxonomy (NCBI): domain Eukaryota; kingdom Viridiplantae; phylum Streptophyta; class Magnoliopsida; order Poales; family Poaceae; genus Aegilops; species Aegilops umbellulata. Next base: position 10,471,817 of record CP136054.1, read on the forward strand.
AACTTTTTGACCAAACTTTTTTCCTATTTAGAGCGAAACATGGCCCACAACGATGAGGCTGGTGGTTCAGGCGGCAAGCAATTGTGGGAGCTGTCCCAGGAGATGGAGGAACAACCTCACCGCTATGAGGATGCCGCGGAAGACACCGATCCTGATTACACAACCCCTAGTGGCGTCGGGGATGACACCACTGATGGTGCCGCCGAGGATGCCACCACTGATGATGGCGGCGCACACACAGATGGCAGCCAACCGAAGAAGCAAAGAAGGACCGGCGCCCGAATGCGCTCCGCACCCTCAAGGAGAAATTCACTCAAGTGGACTCCGACGGGAATCCAACGGAGCCCAAACATATAGTCAAGGGGTACTCGGTTCAGCTCGGGTGCATTCTCCGGAGCACCGTCTCGATCAACACCGAGAACCTTAGGCATAAGGACCGAGGGAATTTGCGTAACCTCCTCTTCACGAAGCTGCACGAACGATACAAGTTCCCCGCCGAATTTGAAAACACATGCCTCTCAGGGAATAAAGTGAACAGTGCCGCCCTCACGAAGATGAGCACGGCCCTGTCTACATGGAGAAGCGCGGTGAAGAGAATGATTGATAAAAGTGATAGTTATGAGAAGATCAAGGCTAAATATCCTTTGATTAGCGAAGATGAGTACAAGGAGTTCAAGATCAAGTGCGAGAGCAGTGCAACCTCTGAATCAAGTCAGTGGGGGAAAGAAATTCGGGAGTTGAACTTAGGGGAACACAAACTCGGTCCCGGCGGTTACAGAGTGGCGGAGCCTATATGGGACAAGGAGGACGTGGAGCGTGCCGAGCAAGGCCTACCGCCCCGCTTCGAGAAATACAGCGGTGACAAGCAGACCAGGAACTATGTCAGGGCCCGGTACAAGAAGGACCCGATAACAAAGGAGCTTACCACGGATCCGAAGACCAGGGCGCTTGAGCTTGTTCTGGTAAGGAATACACCCCCGCGTAATTAGATCCATATGGTTGCACTCTAATTAATCCCCAAAATTTCTAAATGGTTCACGTTCCTTTCGCAGGACACTGAAAGCAGTAGCGCGGGGTCGTCTCAGAGCTCCCCTTTCGACACCACTTTAAATAGGGCGTTGAACGTAATGAAAAACAAGGATAAGCTCACTAAGCCGACGTCAGCTGGTCGTGTGGCCGGCAAAGGCTTGTCCACAAAATGGGGGTCATACTATACCGCTGGTGTGCGGAAGGAGAAAAAGACCAGCTCGGAAAGCCAGACGCGCGAGGTTGAAGAACTCAAGGCACAAGTGGCGCGGATTCCGGAGCTTGTCCAAGAGCAAGTGGAACAACAACTGGGAACGAAGCTCAACGCCATGGTGCCTACGTTGATTCATGGGCTGACGACGCGGATTGCGGGCGGCCAACAGGGGCCTCCCTCGGTTCCCAGCTTCACGGCCAGCAACTCGCACAGCGCGCATGCGGCGCCATTGGTGTCTCCGGCGGAGGCGGTATTTGTGTCTCCGGCGCCGGCATGGGCATTGGAGCTTAATGCACCCGGGTGTACGCTGGCCGGCACCTCGCCAGCAAGCGCCCCCTCTGTCAGTTGCACGCCCGCCGTTGGCGGTGCCTCGACATTAACCGAGCTCGACAGCATCACGGTAAATAAACCTCTCGGCCGATGACTTCATCTCCTTGCCTTTGACTGGGCATCCCTGACGCCCTGTACATGTTTTCGCAGGGCACCGCCGACGTTCCTTGCACTCTTCTGCACTTCGTGGGCGCCGAGTTGGTCGATGTCACCAAGGGCAGAATCGTTCAACCGGGCAACCCCATGTTCCACGGTAATCCGATGCCACCCACAGTGTATAGGGTTGAAGTGGTTCGGGTGCTGCCAGGCTGCGACGAGCTGTTACCTCCGATTCGACCCGCTGGGGCCGACGAAGAAGATGAGATGACCCTCAGCGCCTGCGTAAACTGGCCCCTACTTTGGCCGAAGAGCCAGATTCGTTTGGGGGCGGGGGACACCACCCCACAGACAAGACCGCCAGTCGTGCCGGCGCCAAGCCATGGCAAGAACACCGCAACGCTACCGGACCTGCCGGACATCCCTATGGCACAGTATCCGGATAGCCCTATGGCACAGGATCCGGACGGCGACGACAACGACGACGGTACATTTACCAACGTTGATAAGTACTTTGCCGAACATGGGTACGCTGAGGAGTTTTGCGGGCCTCTTTCTCAAGAACCCAACCAAGACGACCGCGATCTAGCTGGTACGGCGGAGAAATCCAATTGCAACAGGCGTCCTCTGGCGTTCAGTTCTCAGGACACGCCTCCAGCTCCCGCCTTCACCGAGCCTCAGATAGCTGAGGTGCGAAATATTATCATCCCCAACACGCTCAAGAAGGCGATCTGTGAGCAGAACTCGGTCCCATGATAGGAGATCAAGAAGAATGGACGGAAACGAAAGACTAACAAGGGCGCTGGTGCGAGCCAGCCGGCACCGAGTTCGATCCGTGCTCAGGACGGGCCACCTTCACCTAAGGATATCTCGAGGAGGGTGCATGTGGCGGGTAGGGCGATGCTACCGCCAAATATGCTGAATGCTGCAACCGGTGCTATGCGGAGTCTGCACGACAGCGTTCTTTCTTTGGAGAAGCGGCGTCTCAGAGAGAAGGATGTGGCATACCAGGTTTTCATGGCCAAGGTGCCAGAGGGCAAGGGCTTTGTGGATGGCGACATCGGGGGTACGATCGTCCTGCGGTTTGATGACATCTTTGCTATGTTTAACCTTCATCCGCTGCACTACACCTTCGTTTGGCTGTTTTCGCTAAGTATGGAGATGCGGATCATTAGAGACAAGACCCCGGATATCGTGATAGTCGACCCCTTCTACATGCGTGCCAAGCACTTGAGCAGCGCTGGGGACCGCCAAGTTGCGAGTTCACACCTCGAAGGCGTCATTCTGGCAAACCCAGATAAGGATAACTTCCTTGTGGCTTACTTTCCCGAGTAAGTCATCCCTCAACCGCCCCGTAACATATGATTTCTTAGATTTTGATTGTTCTTTTTTTTCTAACATTCCATGTTCTGTGCAGTGACACACATTACACACTCATTCTCTTAAGCCCGAAATATTCCATGGCCACGTATTTCGACCCGAACCGTAACTCCAAGATAGACTACACAAATGTCAAGAAAGTTCTTGATGATGTTCTCCCCGGCTACGCCAAATCTGGAGGCACCTTCACCAGGGCAGTTCGTAAGTACGGCAAGCACATGTTCTCACACAATACGAAGTTCTGTTGCGTCAAGCAGCCGCCTGGCGGTCAGAAGGATGCCTACTACGCCCTTCATCACATGCAGGCGATCGTAAGGGACCATCATCAACTTCTGCTACCAGATTATCTCAAAGATTGGGCCGCAAGCTTGTCGGCAGTCCAGGACGTGGACCTCAGACAAGAATTCTTTCGCATCCAGTCGGAGTTTGCGGACATCATCCATCAAGATGTCCTTCATACCTCGGGGCAGTTCTTCCTCAGATATCAACCGTCCAACAGTGAGATAGATGAAACGCTACAAATGCAGGGTGACAACGACCGCGATTTCATGACCATCACGACAGACGGCGGCTTCATCCACGCTCCTGTCCGATGACTCGAGTCAAAAGTAGTGATGTGTAGTTCTGAAACATTGATTGGCTCATGTTGTAATTATACTTTAATGAATTCGTATGTCTCTTTGGTTTGGACAGTCGTTCAACTTAGATGTAATCGATGCTATTTATTAGTAGGACTATGACTCGTGCTATTAATGTCTTGCTTTTCTCTTCCGATCCTTTTGTTGCATACTTACATATTGCTTATGTATTGTCTGTTGTTTGGCTTGTGCATAGAGATGTCGTCGTATGTCGTGTACAAGGGTAAGGTTCCCGGAGTCTACGACGACTGGGAGGAGTGTCGGAGACAGGTTCACCATTTCAGCGGTAACAGTTACAAAGGGTACACCACTAGGGCGGAGGCCGAATCTAGATACGCCTGCTATCTACTGGGGGAGAGGAGGGAGCATTGGAGGAACCGGATGAAGACCAGTTTGATCGCGATGATACTCATCGTGATGACCATAGCTCTCTTCTATATGATGGTAGTTTAGATGATCGATATCGACTTGTAATGTGAAGACAAACTTGATACTCGCGGTCTTGAGACTTGTAATGTTTTATCTTTGTTCGGTCTTTTGAATTCGGAGACTAATATGATGAATTGTATTCGGAGACTAATCTTCTATTGTATTCGATGAATCTGCTGTTGCTGTGTGCTGCTGTCTATATTCTGTCCAATAATATATTTTGTAACCTGTGCAAAAATCAGAAAAATAAAAAAACCAAATATTCATACTAATGGCGCATCAGCACAGAATGCGCCATTAGTATGACAAAGCACATGCTTACGTATGGCCCCCCGGTAGGCACACTAATGGTGCATGATTTTACATACTAATAGCGCACTGCTTGGTGCGCCATTAGCTAATCCTGACTGCATATTGACTAGCAAAGAGAGAGGATGGACACACAATTCAATTTGTCGGCTGCGCGGTGTACAGCAGGAGACTGCGCCCCACTGACTTGGCGCCTGCTCCTTTGCTGTTGAGCTCTAGAACAGGCTGCTTCAGCGCTGTTGATTAGGTGATGTCCGCGCTGTTGATTAGGACGACATGGAGCAATGGATGGCCGCTGGCAAGACCAAGATTGCAATGCTGATCCATAGACCTAGAGAGCCAGATTAATTATGTGCAGGACCCTTCTGTTAGGTGTTCTACGGGGATACTTCCTCTGTAACCCTCCTACTGTAACAACAACTATATTCTTCTAATATCAAGAAAAGCTGCTCCGTCAGCATTTCGTCAAATTTTTTTATTGATTTACTTAGCTGGTAAAGATCAGCTGCTTCTATCCATATACTCCACCATCTTCCTTTCTGAAAGTGTTTTGAATAAATATTGGGAAGTACTCTACACCGGCGCACCGGCGGAACGTTTCGGCTGGTCAAACCAGAGCCACTCGATCTGGACGCGTGTAACCGTCAGATCTACCCTGCATCTCCTATCGTCATCCTCCCCCATAGGAAACAAGAGGAGAAAAAAAGCAAACGCCGCCGCCGCTAGCACGATCCCGCACGCTGGTCCGCGCTGCTCTTGCTAGGACCACCGCTGCCCCTGCTCGTCGCCGGCGGTCGCAGCCTCACCGCCGCAGGCGAACCAAAAGACCACCCGCCTTCACCGCTGACACCGAAGCGAAAAATGCCGGTTCCAGCAAAAACAAAAGACAGTGGTAGCAATTCTTAGGATGGTTCCAGCATAAACAAAACAAAAACAAGGGGTGGTAGCAAAAACTCCTTATGCTTTCGGGAAGACTCTGGTAGTAGGAAAAACTCCGGTGGTAGCAAATGGCATCTTCGGTAGTAGCAAAAATCCGAGACGGTTGTAGCAAAAAAAAAGCTATCGCCGCCGTTGAGCAACACCACCATGGGTGGATGTAGCAAAAAATGTCTTCAGTTCCAGCAAAAACAAAATATGGTTGTAGCAAAAAAGACAGGAAAATAGAAGATGGATGTAGCAAAAATCGACAAATACCGGTAGTAACAAAAAATTGAAACGGTTGTAGCAAAATGGTTCATCGGTTGCAGCGAAAATCGCCTGGTAGCAAAATTTGGGTGGGTTGGTGGTAGCGAAAACATGGGCCAGTTCCAGCAAAAACAACACATGGTTGTAGCAAAAAAAGAAGTCCACCGTCGTCGTGGTCGATTGCAGCCCGGCCATGGCGACGAGCACTCGTTGCAGCACCATCGTAGTTGCTGGTTTGCAACATCTGTGCAAACCATGTGTTGCATGTGCCTGAGCCCAACCTCGTGGGATCCATGGCGCACTGCGCATGGCATGAGAGAAAAAAGCAAAAAAGCACAGATGAGCTCACCCCTCCCATGGATCTATGGAGGAGAAATGTTGCGGGAAGAAGCAGAGAAGGCAACAAAAACGAGCTCAATTTCATGGGGATTAGGTGTGGATTCCGGGGAGAGAACACACGAAGGAGGAGGAGAGATTGAGAACTTGGGGACTGAAGGGCGAGCAGGGCGAGGATGCCTCGTGTGGTCTCCAGAAAGAGTGAGGGGATAAGATGGAAGTGGTGGGGATAGAGATAAGCTCTATGGGTGGTGGGCCTGGGCCGCCTAGCGACGTGAGCGAGGGGACCGGCCGAACGCTCGGCCGGTCGACCGGCTATAAACGTTTCCCATAAATATTTCTCCACAAAAACAAACTTAAATGGACAGAAAATATCCAAACATTAGAATCATGAAGGGTTTCGTTTTGGACTGAATGCAGTGATATGATAACTAACCAATTCAAACTTCTGCTGCGGAGGTTTCTCAGCGAGAATACAAAACGGAAGGATGGGCGTAGAATATGCCTCCTTCAGAAAAGAAAAAGAAGCTATTAAGTTCAGGGAAAAGAATATTAGAAAATAGCACAGCACATAATGAGATTTAGCATGATAAGCATTCCCTATATTAGTTTACAGAGGGAGTACTAATTAGCTATAAGCTGAAGATATTCAGCTTCTCACTGCAGATCCATGGAATGGCGTGTGAATTACATCCGAGTGTCCGCCGTAACCAAACGACGAGTAAAGCTCCTCAAATGCTGACTACCAATCACCAGTCACATGTTCTAGTAACATTTATAACAATTAGAATTCTAACATTGATAAAATGTAAAAAAACCATGGAATTATCTGGTGAAATTTCAGTTCCAGTCTTCATTTCACTCAAGTTTCTAATTACAAGTATAGAAGGACATGGAAAATTTTCCGAGATATAGTGAAATTCGCGATGATTACTCATGGCATGATCCAGCAGATACGGCGCACATTCAGTCAAGAAGTATCCACCAACAATTAATCACCAGCTAGAATCTACAGTAGACAATAAGAGAAATGTAACCAAAGTATGAAACTGTTGAGCTAAGGAGCAGGATCTGGTAGATCTGGCACGGGCGCAGATCGGGGTGGCAAGGGCCATCATGCTGCTGCTAGCAGATAACTGCTGCAACCGCGTGCTCCCGTGGTAAGAGAAACGGCTGAAGACACACTAAGACCAGGCAACATATAGGTTCATATTTCACCCCCACCCTCGGATAAAAATGTGAACCATTTGAAACATATTAAAAGTTGAGTGCAGTTTTTATTTTAGAAAAATATATATGTTGGCGCCGCCTCTGGCAGCACCTCTTCTTCTACCTCGAGCTGCCTCGCACAACTCTCTCTCTCTCTCTCTTCTCGTCTCACACAAGAACACGCACACACCAGGGGAAGACTCAACACACACACGCATATACCAAGAAGAGCACACAAGCTTTGCCCAGAGGCACTCTAACTTGGCAGCCACAAACACTACATTGTTTCGCCAGCCCTCTCGGCTCTCTTCTGATTTCTCGTTGTGACTTATATATAAATAGCTGACCTCGACGCACCACTCAGGCGCCACATCCGGCCACTAGCATCACGTCCTACATGCACTCACCCACTAGCTAACATGCATGGCTCACGTCCACCACTTGCGCTGTGACTTGGCCCTGCAACTAACAGACTAATGCATGCACTAAACTGCCTAACTAATAGTCCACCGAATCACTCGGCTATGACTCCATCATGCAGGCTGTCCTTCTCCCTCCTCTACGCACCATGTCGCTTCACACGACGGTACTGCATCGCACAGCACCACGGCATCTCGCCACGCACACTGCATCTCATAGCGGCATCTCGCCTTCGACAATGCTAGACGAAGCTTCAATAGCCTGCCAAATCCTAGAACCTGAACTACTTGCAGATGAACTAGAGAATGCAGATACAAAATCAAGATTTAAAGCTAACAATATATGCTCACAAGAGATCAGGAGTCAACCGTAGGTTCTAGGGTATTAATAAACAAACAAGAAGATTGACTTGTTGAGCAATTTTACCACCTCTTCTTGCTTCCCTTTACAACACTAGAACTTGATGGGCTTCTGTTCAGGTGGATAAATACACGAATGAAGGACTTCTTGATAAGTCTGTGTAGGTTAAAGGTATGTTAGAAGATGGTGTAATAAATAGATGCTTTTAGTGATCTAAGGGCATTTCTAGCCAATCCACTATAACCGGTCGGAGAAGTAAAAACCAAGTTTTACTCTTCTAACCGGACCTGGCCGATCCCCATCGGGGCTAGTGGAGTAAAAAATATCCTTAGCCGCACCTCACATCCAAATTTTTACTCAACCACTGGACGGCCAAGTAAAACTTCCTCACCTCTCAAGGCGCCTCATGTGCCTCCCCTCCTCCCCCTCTTCCCAATGGCCTTACCGCATGACTGGCGCTCCTCACAGCCAATCCATTGAGCGGATCCCACTACAGGAAAAAACTTTAAAGCCGTGTACCCAATACACTCAGCTTATATCGATATGAACACGGTTTATATATAAGCCGAGTAAAACACCCGGCTTATATGACACGGTTTACACTCCATCGGCTTATAAGGTATAAGCCGAGTGCCTGTACAAAAACTCTCGGTTTATATGTAAGCCGTGTGTTTATACGAGGCTCTCGGCTTACTAAAGTAACATGACGGCAGCTGGGAGATAACAGCCACGTGTCACCGTCTGTAAGCCGAGTGCCGAAATCTGTAAGCCGAGTGCTTGCGAGCGCTACACGTTTTATCTGTAAGCCGAGTGCCGAAATGGGAAGCACAGCTTAAATATAAACCGAGTGCTTGCTGAGGCGCACGGTTTTCATATAAACCGAGTGCTGAAATTAGCCGCACGGTTTTTATGTAACCCGAGTGCCAAGTCCTGCTATACTCGGTTTATAGTCCAGCCGGTGGTATAATAGAGAGGCATATAAGTCATGTGCTGGCACCTGGAGTACTCGGCTTATACATCTCCCGTGGCCTAATATGCCTATAAGCCGGGTGCCATGTCCCTGGGACACTCGGTTTATAGGCCATATGTATAGCAATATATTGATCTAGCCCAACCTGGCTTATATATCCAGCAAGCTAAATGTCCAGCAACATATAGATCCAACAAAGTATATTACAATGAAGGTTCACAACAACAATATATTACAACTTGACAACCATAACAAATTGACCATGAGTCCAAAGTCCACACAGGTACATATCCAACAAGGTTCACAACAACATGCATGCATATCCAGCAAGGTTCACAAACAAAAGCATGATTTCCAAGTTCACACCAAGTATGAACCTCAAAGATGCAATGAGCTCCACCGTAGCATGTATGCCCACCGTCAATGGCATCCACGATGCAAACCTATAAGTTCATTACCAAACGCATGAGTTTTTAAAGTTAAGTTTCAAATGATCGATAAGGCACAAGAGTCAACAAGCACCAACATATAAGGTTCAAATTGAAGCTAAGAAGTATGAACAACATAAGCATCAACACTTGTGGGCTCTACTATCAACAATGCACAAGTTGTAAGTTGAGGAGCACAAAGACAAGACGCAAGCATCAACAATGCACAAACATAGACAACTACCTCGAGTGATCATTGTTGCAAGGAGGTCGAAGCGCCATGAGCCGTAGTGGGAGTCACTGGGCTTGCTTGGGTAGGTATAGATCCAGGTACCACGAAGTTATTTGAGCCTTGTCCCGACTGAGAACACTTCAAGCATGAGAAGGTAAGATGGTAAGATTCATGATCTTTAAGCATGATGGTAAGATGCACTATTAGAAAGTTGGAAGACTTACAAAGCTAAAAGTAGGAAGAGACGGAAGAGGAGGAAGATCTGGCAAAGTAGAACCCTGCATATTAGCTCTCAACCGAGCGAACGTCTCCTGCAGGGCTGACTGTTGTTTGACCATGAATTCCTGTTGTTGCAAGAGGGCTTGTTGCATTTTCATGGCTTGGTCCTGTTGAAGTTGGGCATTGGCCTGAGCCTCCTGCCGCAACCTGGTTTCTTCCTGCCGCAACCTGTTTTGTTCCTCTAGGCGTGCCTACAATATGCCATCACAACAAGTTCACCATCATTGCAATGCAAAGAAGAAATCACAAGGAATATCAATAAAGCAAAATATACCTCGAATTGATGGAGCATGTCCAGCCCAGGCTGTGGGCGACGCTCTATAGCAGGACCTGAGCTCGAGGTGGTAGCACGGAGGTGGGCGAGTTTTGGAATGTCCTTCTTATGGATGGCACCATCACCAACATATAATTGGCCACCCCTCTTGCCTTCTCCCAACATGAGGGAAACCATGACGTCAATGTCCTGTGAGGCCGAATCAGAGTCGGGCCCGTTGCACTCCTTGAACTTCCCACTATATGCTTTAATCCTCGAACCAGCGCCAGGGTTGACCCACCCCCCTTCAGGTTTCTTTGACGTGCGGGAAAGACATAATCCCGTGAAGCTATTGAGAGGTTCTTCTCCCTCGCCTCTCTCCCTATTCTGCAATAGAAGCAATAATATCCATAAGGGCACAAGTTCAGAAGTTCGTAAGCCGAATGATATTATTACCTTCTTCTGCACGAAAGCGTGGAGGTTGAGGTTGCCTTGAAGGTGTACCGGACCACCCATCAAGGCACGCCGCTCTGAACACGCTCTATGTGTGACCCTCCACTCAGGGTTTATCCATTTGGATATGATTTGCTGATAGCAAGGAATCTTGTTGTTGCACCACGGGGGAACCGCCTGAGGTATACCAAATACATTAGTTGCTTTTTGCTTCAACCAGTCATAAGCAAATGGAAAGTACCTTCATGTACATCGAACGGGTGAGATGGACTCTCCGGGCTAGTTGCTTTTTGAGAAGCATGTTGCGTTCATGCGCGAAATACTTCACCACGGCATCGACGCGCCCCTCATAGTGCATGTCTTGGACAATCTTCTTGGCAATCGCCTCCACGACCTCATTAGCTTCATCCTTCATACCCTCGGCACAAGTAAAGAAGTCCTACACAAGTGTATAAAGACGCATAAGATAGTTATCAATGCAATGATTTTGAATATTGGCAAAGAAATAACTATGAAAAATGACAAAGAAATTTTACCCAGAAATCGTTGACCACCCGCTCGGCAGCATTGTTGTACACCCTGTCCCACTTGTCTTTGGTATCCGGAGCGCGTTTCCAATGCTCCCAAGACCAAGCTGGCTCCTCCTCACCATCTCCTATGGGGACCAGGCCAGGGTAATAATGCCTGCAAAGATATCCAATGATGCTACTTGGCTGGCGTGGCACCTTTATGTCTTCTCCTACAACCAGCAAGGCCCTGCACAATGGAAAGGCAAGTAAGTTAGTATCTACAAAAATCTTGAATGTAAAGACGCAAATAATAGTCCACAGAAGCACTTACCTCACACCGACTGGTTTGACAATGAGCCCCTTATGTGGATATGGTCGCGAAGGGAGCACGGACACCCCACGCAACCATATTTTGGTCTCCTTAGGAACCGGCCATTCCATGTCCTTTGCCGATACCTCCACCTCATACTCTCCCTCCTCCAACTCCTCCTCCTCTTCCTCCTCCTCCTCCTCGTCCTCCTCCTGAGTCGCACCACGTGATGACCCTTCCACATGCTGCCAATCACGACGAGACCTCGTCTGCCCCACGTCCACAACTGGCTCCTACTCTGCATCCTCCTCTGCCCCCTCCTCTGACTCGTCCTCTGCCCCCTCCTCTGACTCGTCCTCAGAATCGGCGGAGGGGATAGGGCTAGCAACACGGGATACAGTGGTACGACCACATCGTCTACCCCGGGTACTATCCACCGTGGCTCGCTGAGTAGGTTTGGCCCTGCCCACCTGTGTGTAAGCTGCCGCACTGGTTCATATGCTATCATTAAAAAAACATATGCATAAGTTAAAACTCATAGGGCAGGAACTTCTTGTGAGAAGCACATGTTCATAGTACAGAGTTGTCTTACATCTAGAAGTACATTGAATAGTTAAGACTCGGCAAAGTTTACATTCAAGAGTACAAGTTCATAGTACATAAAGTTGTTACAAGTTTCAAAATCATCCATCATGTTTGGTAATCATCCATCCACCTTATTATAGGCCTAGAGCTCTTCATTTATTTTCCACCAGCATGTTTGGTAATCATCCATCCACCTTATTATAGGCCTAGAGCATTAAAATGATGCTTTAACCGTGTGCCAATTAAACCAGAACCTATAAGCCTGTTAGTACAATCATTTCATATCATTGAATTTCAATCTTAAGTTATTAAATTTCAAATATGAGGTTGTTGTTGTTCTCGGCTCCACATGGGTACTGTTTCTTCTCGACTCCCATAGCCTAACAATGGTTTCGTCTCGATTACCATAGCCTAACATAAGTACTGCCATAATTTTGGTTCCTGAAGATGCAATTGTGGAAGGGAGCAGAACCAAGACCTGGTTTGCTGCTGCTGTTGTTGCACACGAGGAGGAGATCAGCAGGGGCACCTTGCCGCCGGAGCACCTTGCAGAGGACGAGGAGATCAGCAGGGGCAACTTGCCGCCGGAGCACCTTGCACATTATTTGGCTTATTAGTTTCTACTGGAATGGACAGATGCAAATTGAACCGAACATGTGTATGTACTGAAGATGCAAACTGAACCCAAACGTCGGCTCTGTACTGAACATGTGTGTGTACAGAGAACATGTTACCGCTCACCTTGCCGCTAGAGGAGCTGAGCACCTTGCCGCCGGAGGAACCAAGCACCTTGCATCTGGGTCACCTTCCAAGCGTCCTTCTCCTCGCCAAGCACCTTGCCGCCGAAGGAGCCGAACCGGATCTGCAGCAGGGCCGGTCAGAGAGAGAGAGAGAGAGAGAGAGAGAGAGAGAGAGAGAGGGACAGAGAAAGAGAGAGAGTGAGGGAGAAAGAGAGATGTACCTGCTGGCGGAGGGAACGTAGCGCCGCGGAGAAGGCCCGGCGACCTCAACCCTAGCAGACGGCGAGGGGCGGCGGGGCGGCGGCCGGTGGGAGGGCCTGGTTGGGGGAGCTCATCCTAGGAGAGGGAGGTGGCGAGGTGTGGATCTGCAGCGCGGGGGCGGGTGGCGGCGCAGCCGGCGGCGTGGGGGCTGGTGGCGCAGCCGGCGGCGCGGGGGCGGGCAGAGATTTGGGGGAAGATAGGGGCGGCGGGGGAGAGGCAGGGGGCAGCGGGGGAGAGAGGCAGGGGCGCGCGCGGTCGATTTGGGCCGAGCTCTTCGCGGTCTATTTTTGATAATTCCCGCGCGTACCAAAAGAGTAAGCCGAGTGTCAAAAAATACACGGTCTATAAAAAATATATTTTATTTCAATAATAAAAGTTTATTATTTTATTTCAATAATAAAAGTTTATTATTTTAATAATAAGAAAAATACACGGTCTATAATTTCTGCATTTTATTTTTATTGTCTTTGTATTATACTTATTTTATTTTCATCTTATTCTATTTTTTTGTATTTCTATTTCATTGTTTTTATAAATGAAACGCTCTCCCCTTATTTCATTATTTCCACTATTCGATATATTGGCCGATATTTCGATAAACTGACTGATTTATCGCTTGGATGTCTGCCCGATAAGATAAATCGGCTCATATGCCGATAAACTGGCCGATTTACCCATTATGTCCGTTTGACTGATAAGTTCCCGAAAACGATATCCCCAAAATTGATTATTTCATACGTGGCCCCTGTAGGGTGTGGTAAAAGTTTGGGCGCATTTCGAATAGGCCTCCCATAAGGCTTCTTGTAAACTACACCATCTCCGAGGTAGTCTCTGGGTATCGAGAGGGAACATGTCGGGTTTGTGAAGGAAGTGCGAGTCATGTTGCTCCGTGGGCCTCGAAACTTCTTGTTCTCTCAAAGCAGGCCATCAAATGAAACATGTCAGGCCCCCGCATTTTTCAGATCCATCGGCAATATTTGAGACATTTATTGCATTGTTAGGGTTTCAGCGCCGGAAATTGCAGATCTGCATGGCGCCACATGAAATCATGCCCATAAGCAGCATGGAAAATACTATGTGATGTATTTGCGATATGCGTAGGCCTTGTGCAGACGAGAGAGGGGCAGGCCCTGCCACGGGGGGGGGGGGGCGAAATTACCTCGGTGGCATGCCGGATCCAACTGTCTAAATCCTCGGAAAAACATACGATGCCAACAATCCTTGGGAGCTGGCACGGTGTCATCACATGGCACCTGTAGGGTGTGGTAAAAAATTGGGCGCATTTCGAATAGGCCTCCCGTGAGGCTACTTGTAAACTACACCATCTTCGTGGTGGTCTCTGGGTACCGAGAGGGAACATGTCGGGTTTGTGAAGGAAATGCGGTTCATGTTGCTCCGTTGGCCTCGAAACTTCTCGTGCTCTCAAAGGGGGCCATCAAATGACACATGTTGGCCCCCCGCATTTTTCAGATCCATCGGCAATATTTGAGACATTTATTGCATTGTTAGGGTTTCAGCGCCGAAATTTGCAGATCTGCATGGCGCCACATGAAATCATGCCCAGAAGCAGCATGGAAAATACTATGTGATGTATTTGCGATATGCAGACGAGAGAGGCAGGCCTCCCCTGAGGCTGCTTGTAAACTACACCATCTCCGTGGTGGTCTCTGGGTACCGAGAGGGAACATGTCGGGTTTGTGAAGGAAGTGTGGTTCATGTTGCTCCATTGGCCTCGGAACTTCTCGTGCTATCAAAGGGGGAAAATCCTAGGGTTTCTGCGCCGGAGATTGAAGATCTGCAAGGCCGTACATGAAATTATGCCTAGAAGTGGCATGGAAAATCCTATGTGATGTCTTTGCGACATGAGTAGGCCTTGTGCAGACGAGGAAGGAGCAGGCCCAGCCATCTGCTTACTTCGCGTTGCCGAGTGCCCGTGTTTTGGCTCTCGACGAAGAGCCAAGCTCTCAGAGTAGAGTGAATTTTCATTAGCGACTTTTGCACGTGATCATAATATACCTACGCTAGGGGGTCGGAAGATTACAAGGCGATCAAAATATTAAGTGGCATTAATTTGAGAGTTTCGGAAATAAGACCCATAAAACTTGTCGGAAGAAAATTAATGAGAAAAAAAATTAAGTAGTAAAGATAAATGCAATGAAAATCATTTTAAATCAATTTCACATAAATGTCATGGGTCGCAAAAATATAAGCCCGCTTCTTTCATTGGGCACAAGGCTTATATACCTCATAAGTCGAGTGCTATAACAGGGTTCTCGGCTTATATACCCTATACGCCGAGTGCTGTAGCAGGGCACACGGCTTATGTACCGTGTAAGCCGAGTGCTGTCGGAGTGCACACGGCTTATGTACCGTGTAAGCCGAGTGCTATAGCAGTGCACACGGCTTATAGGCTGCTCCGTGACGGCGCCGTCAATCGGCTCCGTTGCAGACACGTGGCAGTTGTATTTGCCGAGTGCGGACTATAAACCGGGTGCCTTTTTCTGTAGATACCCTGTGTTTCATATAAGCCGAGAGCCTTTTTTCGACACTCGGCTTATATATGGCCATAAGCCGAGTACTTAGTATTTGCCAGGTGTTTTTCTACACAGACTCGGGTTAGAGTAACCATAAGCCGAGTACCCGAAATATTGCTCTCGGCTTATATGCTAGCACACGGGAAATCAGGATTTTCCCGTAGTGTCCACGCCGCCACGCCCGCCGCATGACTTGGAGCCATCGCCGCCCGGCAAATGCGGCCCCCACCTGTATCTCCGACTTCCCGGACCTCCCTCTGCCGCAACAGCCGGAGAGGAAATACCTTGGCCTTCGCCAGCGAGCATGGGGGATGTGGGTGGCGGAGATCACCGACCAGCAGTCCCACAAGAATAAGTGGATCGGGTTGTTCCACACGACTGAGCTCGCCGCCCTGGAATATGACCGGTGGCAGGTCCGGTTCCATGGCGCAAACACGCGGCTCAACTTTCCATGGGGGACGACGCTCTCCCACCTCAACCTGCTGCCACCGGGGGTGGTGGATGCGGCGACGGCTCTGGAGGACCGGGTGGCCAGAGAGCACATCGTGATTGAGGCCGCCGACGAGGAGTACATGGTAGACCTCCGCCGCCCGTACCCCAAGCTCGTGGAGGCGGAGCGGGAAGTCAATGGGGAGGTCATCGTCATCTCCGACGAAGAGGTGCAAGGCAGTGATGAAAGCTGAAAGGACGAGAAGGATTTCAACGCCGAGGACTGGCGGGGCATCTTACCCAACTCCGACGACGACGACACCGGCCCGGACCCAATGGGCGCTGGAATTTCAAGGCAAGATTGGCTCGACCTCTACCATGCATGGCAATGATAATGATGATGATGATGATGAGTAGTTTAGCTTAATTTCAAGTTTAGGTTGTTTAAATCGAATTTTGGTTCTCCCCGTGGGATGTCAAGACAAATGTGTCGAATTTCAGTTGTTTCAATCGAATCTAGTTTTAACTTATGCAAATTTGGTTTTTTACTTTGTTAAATTTCAGAGTTAATTTGGCTAGATCCGACCAAAAGTTAATGGAGACTAAAGGTTTAGTCAGCCGGATCCCGCGTTATTTTTAATGGATAGGTTGGAAATGCCCTAATGATACAAATTTGCCATTATTTATTTTTTAATGCTTTAAATCATTGTCAGAAATCTTAGTAACAACGGTTGTCATGAACAACTTTGACTAAATGCATCAAATGTTACACATAATACATACAAACTTAGTTCAATAAATTAATCAATTAAAGCGAGAACAAACCTTCAAATGTACTAAAGAGTGAATCAATTAAGACATGTAAAGCTAGTACTAGTCCAATATTAATTAATAACTTGCACAGAATTACAACCATTGACATAAAAACGGAATATGATGAGTCATGTATTGATAACGTGTACAACATTATTACCCTTGATATAAAAGGAGAATTTGATGAGTCGGATCAGCTTGTCATCTTGCCATCATACTATACAATACTGCAAGCTAGTTTAAAAAAGAATAAGAGTCCAGAATGAACATTAGAACAGCCTGACCTGTCTTTAACAACATGCACAAGGATACAAATTTAGTCCCCCGCAAGCTATGAAGATCTGATTATGTCTAACAACTTGTACAACATGATAAAGTTAGATCCAAAAGGAATGCAATCCAGATGATTGTTTGACATGTAAAGTCGATAAGATGAGTCAGCGCCAATTATCAGGTTTTCGTCACTCTTAGATGATATGTACAATAAAAAGGCAACTTTGATGACCACTCCAAAACTATGCTTGTATGTAGTGCCACCAAACACAACACACCAAATAATCAGTTTGATAAGCATCGAATAATTTAAAGAAAGGAAAGCAATAATGAAAAGAAACCTAACCATGGTAGCTATAAAAAGCCTACAATATGTAGACTCCATACCATCATCCATCCTTCACACAACTAGAGCACAAGCATCAAATCCAAGTAAGTAGTATTTAACGCAAATCCACCATGAAGACCTTACTCATCCTAACAATCCTTGCAATGGCAACAACAATTGCCACTGCCAATATGCAAGTCGACCCTAGCAGCCAAGTACAATGGCCACAAGAACAACCATTTCCCCAGCCCCAACAACCATGCTCCCAGCAACCACAACAAACATTTCCCCGACCCCAACAAACATTCCCCCATCAACCACAACAAGCATTTCCCCAACCTCAACAAACATTCCCCCATCAACCACAACAACAATTTCCCCAACCCCAGCAACCACAACAACCATTTCCCCAGCCCCAGCAACCACAACAACCATTTCCCCAGCCCCAGCAACCACAACAACCATTCCCCCAGCCTCAACAACCCCAACAACCATTTCCCCAGTCACAGCAACCACAACAACCTTTTCCCCAGCCCCAACAACAATTCCCGCAGCCCCAACAACCACAACAATCATTGCCCCAACAACAACAACCGATGATTCAGTCATTTCTACAACAACAAATGAACCCCTGCAAGAATTTCCTCTTGCAGCAATGCAACCCTGTGTCATTGGTGTCATCTATCGTGTCAATAATCTTGCCACGAAGTGATTGCCAGGTGATGCAGCAACAATGTTGCCAACAACTAGCACAGATTCCTCAACAGCTCCAGTGCGCAGCCATCCATAACGTTGCGCATTCCATCATCATGCAGCAAGAACAACAACAAGGCGTGCAGATCTTGCGCCCACTATTTCAGATCGTCCAGGGTCTAGGAATCATCCAACCTCAAAAACTAGCTCAATTGGAGGGGATCAGGTCATTGGTATTGAAAACTCTTCCAACCATGTGCAACGTGTATGTCCCACCTGACTGCTCCACTGTCAACGTACCATATGCCAACATAGTCGCCGGCATTGGTGGTCAATGAAAAATGCAGGAGTTATGCTAATAGGTAGATGAATCATCGTTGCTTAGCTTATGCACCAATCGTTGTAACGATGACAAATAAAGTGGCGTGCACCATCATGTGTGACCCCGACCTGTGCTAGTTCAAGCTTGGGAATAAAAGACAAATAAAGTTCTTGTGTGCTAGCATTGCTTGTCACTGTTCCATTCACTTTTTATTTCCATGTTCGTCCCTAACTGCAATACTAGCCTTACACATCAATATCTACCTGCTTGTCTTGGTAGGTTACTATTTAATCTACCGATTAATTGTCGACCTATTAATCCAATTACTAGGCCGATTGATATTAGTTACTGCTCCCAAGCCGACCGGCCAACTATTAGTTACTGATTTCCTGAACATTGCACACAATAATAATTCAACGTATCTCAATGTCTAGAAGTAAAAGGGCCATTTTAGCAGCAAAATAATCGCCTGATTGGAAGCCATCCGGCACTCTAAATGTTAATTTGGATACTTTTGCGTTGGTGCAATTTTGAGTTTGGTTGCACCGAAGCATTTGTCAAAAGAAATTTTTTAGGGGACTCCAAGGATGTGAAAATCAAACTAAATTCCCACACGGTAAAAGATAAACCATGCGGTGACTAAGAGCAAATATTGAGTCACAATAGCAAGTGCCAAACATGCAATTAGACTCTTGATATGGTTTCATGTAGGGATGGAAACAATTTAAGGATAACAAACAAAGCTTATGTAGCATTAGTTCTAATTGATTGAAGAAATTTCTCCGATCATCAGAATAAGAGTTATGAACAACACTACAAGTTATGAACAACACTAAAAGTTAGGTTGTAAAAGAATAAGAGTCTAGAACGAACATCAGAATACTAGCCCGATCTATCTTAACATCATGCACACAAGGACACAAATTTAGTTCCCCGCAAGCTATGAAGATTTGGTTTATGTCTAACAACTTGTACAACATGACAAACTTAGATCCAAAAGGAATGCAAACCAGATAATTGTAATGCAATCCAGATAATTATTTGACATGTAAAGTGAATCAGATGAGTCACTACCAATTATCAAGTTTTCCTCACTCTTAGATGATATGAACAATAAAAAGACAAATTTGATGATGACTCCAAAATTACGTTTGTATGTAGTGCCACCAAACACAACACACCAAATAATTAGTTCGATAAGCATCGAATCACTTTAAAAAAGGAATTCAATGATGAAAAGAATCCTAACCACGGTAGCTATAAGAAGGCCTGCAATATGTAGACTCCATACCATCATCCATCCTTCACACAACTAGAGCACAAGCATCAAATCCAAGTACGTAGTAGTTAACAAATCCACCATGAAGACCTTACTCATCCTAACAGTCCTTGCGATGGCAATAACCATCGGCACCACCAATATGCAGGTCGACCCTAGCTACCAAGTACAATGGCCACAAGAACAACTAGTCTCCCAGCCCCAACAACCATTCTCTCAGCAACCACAACAAACATTTCCCCAACCCCAACAAACATTCCCCCATCAACAACAACAACAATTTCCCCAGCCTCAGCAACCACAACAACCATTTCTCCAGCCCCAACAACCATTCCCCCAACAACCACAACAATCATTCCCCCGGACTCAACAATCACAACAACCATTTCCCCAGCAACCACAACAACAATTCCCCCCAGACTCAACAACCCCAACAACCATTTCCCCAGTCCCATCAACCAAAACAACCATTTCCCCAGCCCCAACAACAATTACCGCAGCCCCAACAACCGCAACAATCATTCCCCCAACAACATCCATCTTTCATTCAGCCATCTCTACAACAAGAGTTGAACCCATGCAAGAATTTCCTCTTGCAGCAATGCAAACATGTGTCATTAGTGTCATCTCTCTGGTCATTGATCTGGCCACAAAGTGATTGCCAAGTGATGCGGTAACAATGCTGCCAGCAACTAGCACAGATTCCTCGGCAGCTCCAGTGTGCGGCCATCCATAGCATCGTGCATTCCATCATCATGCAGCAAGAACAACAAGAACAAAAACAAGGCCTGCGTATCCTGCTTCCACTATCTCAGCAGCAACAGGTGGGTCAAGGTACTCTCGTCCATGGCCAAGGCATCATCCAACCCCAACAACCAACTCAATTGGAGGTGATCAGGTCATTGGTGTTACAAACTCTTCCAACCATGTGCAACGTGTATGTCCCACCTGAGTGCTCCATCATCAGGGCACCATTTGCCAGCATAGTCGCCGACATTGGTGGCCAATGAAAAAACACAAGAGCTATACTAATAGGTAGATGGATCATCGTTGCTTAGCTGATGCACCAATCGATGTAACGATGAGGAATAAACTGGCATGCACCATCATGTGTGACCCCGACCAGTGCTAGTTCAAGTCTGGGAATAGAAGACAAAACAAAGTTCTTTTTTGCCAACATTGTGTGTCGTTGTTCCATTCACCGTGTATTTAGATGTTCATCCCTAACTGCAATTCTAGGCTTACACATCAATAGCTAGTTGCTCGTGTCGGTAGGTTCCTATGTAATCTACCAATTAATGGTCGACCTAATAATCTAGTTAATAGGCTGATAGATGTATTAATTGCTACTCCCAAGCAGACCGAGCAGCTATCAGTTACCGATTTCCCGAACATTGCACACAACAATAATTCAACGTATTTCAATGTCTAGAAGTAAAAGGTCCATTTTAGCAGCAAAACAAGTGCCTGGTAAGAAACCATCCATCACTTTAAATGTTAATCTGGATATTTTTGCGTCGGTGCAATTTTGAATTTGATGGCACCAACACATTTTCAAAGCAATTGTATAGGGGACTCCAAAGAGGTGAAAAACAAACTAAAGTTGCCACATGGTAAAAGGTAAAGCATGCGGCAAGCAAGAGGAAATATTGAGTCACAATAGCTAGCGCCAAACATGCCATTAAACTCTTCATATGGTTTCTTGCAGGGAGGGAAAGGAATTTACAGATGACAAACAAAGCTTAAGTAGCATCAGTTCTAATTGATTGTAGAAATTTCTTTTACTTGTACAATAACATAGTTGTTATTTCTTTAAACATGCACTGTGATATTGAATTATCTCGACCTAGGAACACAAAGCAAATATTACATTTGGACTCCAAATAGTTGAGAAATCATTCTGTGTAGAAGTACCTTAAAAGGATATTTTGACCTAAACAAATTTAACATTGTACTCGTGTCTTACATAGTTAAAGGTGAAAAATCAACATAACCAGTGGACACTTTGAAAGACAAGTGTGGGAAACAGATAGTAAGATATAAATTTGAGTAGAATGTTTGCTCAAATGTTGAACAAATGACCAAGGAAACTACTAAAACTCAGCAAAATAGTCTATTCTACCTTATACGAACTGTCAAAATGATAAAGCTATGATTTTTTTGGGACAAATATGTATCATAGAACTAATACAAATTCAAAATAATCAGCCACAGATCCCCGAGCCCATCCAGCAAGATAGCTTAAATTGAAAGAAGTATTAGCTTGATTAGACCATGTAGTACTTGAGGAGGATGGTGGCGGGCGGGCGCAAGGCGGTAATGGAGTTATAGTCATTGGTGGCTTCGTTGACCACCAGACAGCTTATTGACTTCTTCCACTCGAGGATCACCGTGGAGTCCTTCTTCCCCTTCCTATAGAAGCACGCCAACCACAAATAAATGCTCAAAAATACCTTGGTAAATGTCGTTGAACCGGATTATGGGAGGCGGAATCTTATGAGTCGGTGGATGCAGATATCAAGGCCTCGTCATTGCTTTGCTAAAGGCCTCATTTGTATGTCGTCCCCCCCTCCCCGCCCAGGGGCATCTTCTAATTAGAGGGTGCAGAGAAGACAATATAAGTCACCATGCGAGCAGAACAATTAGGAGGCAACACTTGTAAAGAGGAGACTTTGGCAGTGTCTGGTCGCATTGCGAAGAGAGAGAGAGAGAGAGAGAGAGAGAGAGAGAGAGAGAGAGAGAGAGAGAGAGAGAGAGAGAGAGAGAGAGAGAGAGAGAGAACGGATGGGAAAACCGGGAGCAGGGGCGATTGACCATGAAAACCAAGATGAAAAAACAATGCGTGTGAGAGGAAGAGGAATAGGAGAGTCTGAAAAACGAAATTGGAAAAAAAATGGTGAAATAAAAACAGTACATGGCTCATGGCCGCATGTTTGTTTGCATGTACAGATTGATTAGTTCCACAAAAGACATTGCAAATCTGGTTTTACGTGTAATATCAAACTTATACAATATTGTAAATTCAGTTTGAAAAAAAAAGGTAAATCCTAACAAGTGTCGAGGTGTAAAGCGAATAAGTTAAGGCGAATAAGTTAAGTCATTTCGATTACTAGTTATTGGTTTCTACAACAGCAATGTGATATATATGCGCATTAGAAAGTCACTTTGGTGATCCACATGGGGTTAACGGTTATGCTTGTATGTGGTGCTTCCTCACTCCCCTTCTATCTTCTCTTCTCGTCCCCATTTCGCAAGACGAGCTCATTATATCTCCATGATAAAACAACTACTCCCTCTGTTCCAAAATAGATGACCCAACTTTGTATTAAAGTTAGTACAAAGTTGAGTCATCTATTTTGGAACGGAGGGAGTAATACTTCACCCAGCGGATCATATGGACGGCCAACGAGGGATCTGAATGTTCATAAGCCGTCGACGCCCAAACTTCATAGAAAGAAGGTTTAACCATGGTTATTTTTAATCTCACCCCTGGTTTTACCCAGGGACCTGTATAGGCAAATAGGATGGATCAGAAGGACTGGAATCAATAGCTCCACGGGCATCAGGGGAGTGAGGGAGCAGAATAAAAAGCTCATCCTTTTGGTTATCTGCAGAGACTCCGTCCGTCCCCTCCAACAAATCCCATCCCGAAACCTCGTCGACCTCCAATGGCGGCCGCGACCTCCTCCTTCGCCACGCTCGTGAGCTCCCTCCCCTCCTCCTCCTCCTCCTCCTCCCCCCGTCGTCTCGGACCCGCCTCCTCCGCCTGAATCTTGTGCCGTGTGTGCTGTTCTTTCTTGCAGGCCATCGCCCGCCCGGCGGCGGCCGGGCCGGCGGCGCAG
The DNA here is from genome assembly GCA_032464435.1 of Aegilops umbellulata. Lineage (NCBI taxonomy): Eukaryota > Viridiplantae > Streptophyta > Magnoliopsida > Poales > Poaceae > Aegilops > Aegilops umbellulata. The sequence continues at coordinate 10,495,282 of CP136054.1, forward strand.
AGGGCGCTCCTCGCCTCGAAGGCCCCCTCGTCGGCGCTCTCCCTCCGCGGCGGCCGCGTCGAGTCCCCGGCCCTCTCCGCCTCCCGGCAGAGCCGCGCGCGCTTCGTCGCCTCCGCCAGCGCCGAACCCTATGTAAAGATTCCCCATTTGTTTATCTATTACCGATGTAGACCTTGCATATCTATTACCAGTGCCTTCCGATGTGAACTTCCACGCAATTCGGTGTGCTGGCTGGTAGCTGTAATTTTTGTGTGAAGAGAATTGCAGTTTGAGGTTTACAGTCACTTTCTTCCCTCTGATGATAAACATTATTAGGCTCTGCGCGACGGGCATGCCATGGGTTCATGTTAGTCCATTATTAGGTTCAGTTAGTGTTAGTCGCTCGCAGTCTGAAGAATCAAATGCGCCGCTGTTTCTATCTGGGCGCTGTGGCCGCTACCGCTCCCGGTTCAGTCAGGAAGGCGATTGCAGTCTAATAGACATGTAGTGTGTGCCTTCGGTTGTGAACATCCACGCCATTCTGTATGTTATTTGGTAGCTGTAATTTTCATGAGAAAAATCGGGTCACTCACTGATTTTTTTTTGTGTGAACAAATTTGCAAGTTGAGGTTTTATCATCACTTATGATAACCGTCGGGTTATGCCAGTGTTAGATGCAGATATTACCATACATTGGTATGGCATGTGTTAGTGTTTAGTACTCCCTCCGTCCCATAATATAAGAACGTTTTTTATACTAGTGTAGTGTGAAAAACGTTCTTATATTATGGGACGGAGGGAGTACATTATATGGCCCAGTTAGTTTTAGTCGCCGGCGGTCTAAGGGAACAGATGTGCCACTGTATGTTTTATACAATATGCCGGTTTTCTGGTTTCAATGCATTGGTGTATGTCTTTTACCTTATTATAGATGTCATGCATTTCATGGTGTTTGAAGCTGTTCTTTCATCATGCATTGCAGGCACCCGAGCTTCAGTCCAAAGTTACAAACAAGGTGTATTTTGACATAAGCATTGGCAACCCTGTCGGGAAGAACGTTGGGAGGATTGTCATCGGGCTGTATGGGGATGACGTTCCCCAAACCGTTGAGAACTTCCGGGCTCTCTGCACTGGTACGAGGGACTGTTGGAACTCTGTTCTGCTATCCCATCTGTGACCGATTGGTCTGATGAGGTATATGACTAATTTCTCCTTTTTGTACCAGGGGAGAAAGGGTTCGGATACAAGGGATCAAGTTTCCACCGTGTCATTAAGGACTTCATGATTCAGGGGGGAGACTTTGACAAGGGCAACGTATGTGTTTCCTACCTTCGTCTATTCTTGTTTGTTGCATGTGCATGCTTATGCCGTATTGCAGATTGCATTAAGAAAAGCTAAAGACTATCACTTGTTACCATGCAAATACCTTTGCTTACAAGATTGAACAGATTCATGTGCTTATTTGTGTTTTGCACGAATGTACCTGTTTCAGTTTGTTGATAGTTATGCTAGTTGTTTCTCTCTTCTTCTTCTGAATTGTAGTATAGCTATTTGAGTACTCTGTGCTGTTTAAATATTATTTAACGGACCAGAGGGACTGGGGGAGAAGGATAGGGAGTTTAGATCCTTTACTACTAGCTTTGCTCATGTACCGACATTCAATTTGTTATCGTGCTGCATTTTGACCCTGGATCATATCCATGTTTGATTGTCATTAATCACTTGCACAAGTGCATCCTACTCTGTTTTTTTGGTCAGTGGCCTCGTGGTAAGAATTCAAGGTGATTGCCATCGCGCCATCATTTCCTATATTGAGGCATACCTGATTTTGTGTTTCATCTGCATTTTGATCTACTTATGCATGGCTGGCTGAAGTACTTTGAGACTTCAGATTGCCTAAAATGAAACATACAGCTTCCAACAATGGCATTGAATAACTAGAAACTGATAATTTCAGGGTACTGGAGGGAAAAGCATATATGGCCGCACCTTTAAGGATGAGAACTTCCAATGTATGTGTTGCAATGAACCTGTGTCGCACAACTTTGCTTCAGATTATATGCTAACTGATTAGATGTTATTTAATGTTCTTAGTGGTTCATACTGGACCTGGAGTGCTCAGCATGGCTAATGCTGGACCGAACACCAACGGCAGCCAATTCTTCATCTGCACAGTGAAGGTAATTAATTGTGTACTTCCTGCTATCAGTCAGTCAATTTGAATAATAGTACCCTTTTTCCGTTGCTGAGTTTGAAGTTCATAATTCCGTAATGAGGTTTCTGCTACCTTGCTTGCAGACACCGTGGCTGGACGGGAGACACGTTGTCTTTGGCCAGGTTCTAGAAGGCATGGACATTGTAAGCACGATAGAGTCGTCGGAGACTGACAGAGGTGACCGTCCAAAGAAGAAGGTGGTCATTAGTGAGTGCGGGGAACTTCCAGTGGTCTGAGTTTTATTTAGATGGCTATCACCTTCGATCTGCGCATCTGGATTTTGTTCTGGACTTGTTACAGGTCTTTCTCCTACTAGTTAGAGACTGCTGAGTTGAAGCCAAGATTTCTAATCTGAGACATAAGGCATTCAACTACCGTTCGGCTGGAATAAGAATGTGATTGCTTTCCTCAACCTGTTTTGTAGCATTGGTCATGATAGATAATGAATTTTCTGGCGGATCCATGAAATGCCTGGATATCTATCTATTCGTTTTTTACCTGCTAAATAAATTTCCCTCGAGAGCTGCAGACAAATTATGCCATGTAAAGGCTCTGTATCATTCCTAGCAATCCCAGTCCCAACACTTGTTATGAGCAGATTTAGCAAACAAAACCTGCTGATTATCTGAATGATCTGCACAACAATACAAAACTTAGTTTGGCAAATCAACAGAATATTGATCAAAGCTTTACATGTGTACTGTAAAGCCTTTGACATGTAAAGGGAATTTGATGAATCATGTCATGCTCTACTTTTGCAAGTCACATTTTACTGTAAAGTCTTGTGTATCTTTACAGGCCATACTGGTTTATGTGTAACAGCCTGTAGAACAGTACAAACTTGTTTCAGAAACTCCGATGCAATCTAGATTGATGTTTGACATCTAAAGTGAATAACATGAGTTAGCTCAATTTATAAAGCTTTGGTGACAGTGGAGTGATATGTGCAACAACAAAGAACTTTGTTAAGCAATCCAAGAATACACTTGTAAGTAGTGCCACCAAACACTACATACCAAATGATGAGTTGAGAAGAATCCATGCACTTTCCAAGAAAAGTAAATGCAAAGATGAAAACAAACAATGCCATGGTAGCTATAAATAGGCATACACCATCAAGATCCTCCATCATCCACCATTCACATTAGAGAACAAACATCAAAGAAAGCAGCAATATCCAACACGAATCAACTATGAAGTTCTTCCTCGCGCTTGCCTTTCTTGCCTCCACCGCTACCATCGCCATAGTCACCACCGATATCAAACTTCCCCAATTGCAACCACAAAAATCATTTTCACAACAACCACAACAACCCTTTCCACAACCACAACAACAACCATTTCGAAAGGAGCAATCAACTCCAAAACAACAACCATTTCCACCACAACAAATACCATTTGGGCAACAACAATTTCCACAACAACCACCCTATCCCCCACCGCAACAACCACCCTTTCCCCAACCGCAACAACAACCATTCTCACAACAACATGAACAACCAGCTCACGAACAACAACCATTTGTACAACAACAATTGAACCCATGTATGGATGTCCTCCTACAATAGTGTAGTCCAGTGGCAGCTTTGTCATTACCCCAGTCAGAGGTGGTGCAACAGAGCAGATGTCAGGTGTTAAGGAAGCAATGTTGTAAGCAACTGTCACGTATTCCCAAGCGTTCGCAGTGCCCTGCCATCCACAATGTTGTGCACACCATTATTTTGCAACAACGACAACAACAATTGTGAGAAGGTACTTTGGTCCAACCTCAACAACAACTACTACTAGGTCAAGGTTCCATCTGACCTCAGCAACATCAGTTGGATCAGGGTTGGATCGACACAATAAGGACATGGGTGCTTCAGACCCTACCGACAATGCGACATCCACGTCACACTGTACTGCTCTATCACCACATCACCATAGCAACGTCACTATATATACTAGCATGAGTGGCTAATGAGAAGACAAGAGATCTCATACTCGATAGATGGACTACCATCGTTAGTCGATGGTCCTATCCATGCAGCTCCGACAAATGAATAAAAGACAAGATATATATTCTTTGATGCATTTAGATTATCTATTGGTGTTCCGTTCATGCACATGTTGAGTTGTTCATCCAAAAAACGATATATGCATTAATTAGTTTTGTATGTAGCACATTTGTAAAAATTGAACCGAGCAGAATCTCTTTTAAGGTAATTATTTAAGGAGTAAGGACTAACAACAACCAACTCTTTAATGGCGAGCATTATGGGTTTTGACCTTCAGTTGGTCCATGTAAGATTTCTTCTGAATGTTGGTGGGAGAGATGCCAGTCCATTGATTAGAAAGTGATATTGCCGGTAACACCCCCAAAGGAGGAATGCACCACATGCATAAGGCAAGTGCCAAACAAAGAAGAAATGAAAAAGGACTGCTCAGGTACTCAAGGAAAACTAGAAGAAAACCTAAACAACACCTAGCTAGACTAGACCTAAAGCAACACAAAACATACAACACGCCAGAAGGCTAACACCCCAAAACATACATGGCCGGTCACTCGAGCGCCTTCGCTGCTACCAGAGTGCACACCGAAACCGTTGTATCATTCCGGGATGCCACAATTACCATATCCACAAAGCTTGATGATATCGAAGAGGAACACTATGTCTGATAGAGAAAACATATGCCACTTCAATCCCGCGAGGTTGGCGAACATAGCTCGTCTGACTTACCTTGCATGTGGAGGTCACGCAAGCTGCCGCGGACCACCTCCACGAGTCTTGAGTCCATCCTACCGAGTGTAACTGACAATGCCCGAAGAGGAAACACAGTGCCAAGCAAAGCCAGAGGAGTCGCCATCGTCCCATCCAGGAGATCGGATCTAGGTTTTCCCTCATAGTATGCAAGGAGATGGGGCAGGACATAAACATCGATGCCCCCAACAAGGGAACGATGCCTGTAGGCAACACCATCCATGAGTCTGACTATAACCAGAGTATGGCTTTTGCGGGTAGCCTAACCCTCCCAAACCCAAAATCCCGACAACCTATCCAGCCTACAACCTCCATGACATGTGGTAGGACATGAGGCCTCAGTCTTGCGACACATGAAGGACCCCTTCGTTGCAGGCCTGCAGAAATCCAGATCGGGTCTTGGACCTGGTAGACTGAAGGAAATATGCCCTAGAGGCAATAATAAAGTTATTATTTATTTCCTTACATCATGATAAATGTTTATTATTCATGCTAGAATTGTATTAACAAGAAACTTAGTACATGTGTGAATACATAGACAAAACAGAGTGTCCCTAGTATGCCTCTACTTGACTAGCTTGTTTATCAAAGATGGTCATGTTTCCTGACTATAGACATGTGTTGTCATTCGATGAACGGGATCACATTCTGTTAGCTTGGCATAAATGATCGTTTAGTTTTACTGCTACTCCTTTCTTCATGACTTATACATGTTCCTCTGACTATGAGATTATGCAACTCCTGAATACCGAAGGAACACCTTGTGTGCTATCAAACGTCACAACATAACTGGTTGATTATAAAGATGCTCTACAGGTGTCTCCAAAGGTGTTTTTTGGGTTGGTATAGATCGAGATTAGGATTTGTCACTCCGAGTTTCGGAGAGGTATCTCTGGGCCCTCTCTGGGCCCTCTCGGTATCTCTGAGTTAGTTGCGGGATGATGCGTTACAGAACGAGTAAAGAGACTTGCCGGTAACTAGATTGAACTAGGTATGATGATACCGACGATCGAATCTCGGGCAATTAACATACCGATGACAAAGGGAACAATGTATGCTATTATGCGGTTTGACCGATAAAGATCTTCGTAGAATATGTAGGAGCCAATATGAGCATCCAGGTTCCGCTATTGGTTATTGACCGAAGATGTTTCTCAGTCATGTCTACATAGTTATCGAACCCGTAGGGTCCGCACGCTTAACGTTCGATGACGATTTGTACTATGAGTTACGTGATTTGATGACCGAAGTTTGTTCGAAGTCCTGGATGAGATCACGGACATGAAGAGGAGTCTCGAAATGGTCGACAGGTAAAGATCGATATATTGGAAGGCTATATTCGGACATCGGAAAGGTTCCAATTGATTCGGGTATTTTTCGGAGTACCGGAGAGTTACGGGAATTCGTCGGGGGAAGTAGTGGGCCTTAATGGGCCATACGGGAAAAGAGAGAAAGGGCCTCAAGGGGTGGCCGCCCCCCATGGCATGTCCGAATTGGACTAGGGAGAGGGCGGCGCCCCCCTCTCTTTCCTTCTCCCTCTCCTACTCCTTCCCTCTCTCCACTCTTGGAAAAGGAAGGGGACTCCAACTATGATTGGGAATCCTAGTCGGACTCCCCCTATAGGCGCGCCCCTCCTAGGCCAGCCTCCTCCTGATCCCTCACTTATATGCGTGGCCAAGGGGGCACCCCAAAGCACAACAGACAATCTCTTAGCCGTGTGCGGTACCCCCCTCCACAGTTACACACCTCGGTCATATCGTCGTAGTGCTTAGGCGAAGCCCTGCGCCGGTAACTTCATCATCACCGTCGCCATGCCATCGTGCTGACGAAACTCTCCCTCGGCCTCAACTGGATCAAGAGTACAAGGGATGTCATCGAGCTGAACGTGTGCTAAACACGGAGGTGTCGTATGTTCGTCGCTAGGATCGGTCGGATCGTGAAGACGTATGACAACATCAACCGTGTTGATAAAACACTTCCGCTTTCGGTCTATGAGGGTACGTGGACACACTCTCCCCGCTCGTTGCTATGCTTCTCCTAGATAGATCTTGCGTGATCGAAGATTTTTTTTAAAATTACTGCGTTCCCCAACAGTGGCATCCGAGCCAGGTCTATGCGTAGATGATATATGCACGAGTAGAACACAAAGAGTTGTGGGCGATAATAGTCATACTGCTTACCAGCATGTCATACTTTGATTCGGCTGTATTGTTGGATGAAGCGGCCCAGACCGACATTACATGACGGCGTTCATGAGACTAGTTCTACCGACGTGCTTCGCACACAGGTGGCTAGTGGGTGTCTGTTTCTCCAGCTTTAGTTGAATCGAGTGTGGCTACGCCCAGTCCTTGTTGAAGGTTAAAACAGCACACTTGACAATAAATCATTGTGATTTTGATGCGTAGGTAAGAATGGTTCTTGCTAAGCCCGTAGCAGCCACGTAAAACTTGCAACAACAAAGTAGAGGACGTCTAACTTGTTTTTGCAGGGCATGTTGTGATGTGATATGGTCAAGACGTGATGATATATAAATTGTTGTATGAGATGATCATGTTTTGTTATATAGTTATGGGCAACTGGCAGGAGCCATATGGTTGTCGCTTTATTGTATGCATTGCAATCGCCATTTAACTGTTTTTACTTTATCACTAAGCGGTAGCGATAGTCGTATAAACAATAGTTGGCGAGACGACAACGATGCTACGATGGAGATCAAGGTGTCGCGCCGGTGACGATGGTGATCGTGACGGTGCTTTGGAGATGGATATCAAAGGCACGAGATGATGATGGCCATATCATGTCACACATTTTGATTGCATGTGATGTTTATCCTTTATGCATCTTATTTTGCTTAGTTCGGCGGTAGCATTATAAGATGATCTCTCACTAAATTTCATGGTATAAGTGTTCTCCCTGAGGATGCACCGTTGCTACAGTTCGTCGTGCCGAGACACTACGTGATGATCAGGTGTGATAAGCTCTACGTTCACATACAACGGGTGCAAGCCATTTTTGCACAAGCAGAATACTCGGGCTAAACTTGACGAGCCTACCATATGCAGATATGTCCTCGGAACACTGAGACCGAAAGGTCGAGCGTGAATCATATAGTAGATATGATCAACATAGTGATGTTCACCATTGAAAGCTACTCCATCTCACGTGATGATCGGACATGGTTTAGTTGATATGGATCACGTGATCATTTAGATGACTAGAGGGATGCCTATCTAAGTGGGAGTTCTTAAGTAATATGATTAATTGAACTTTAATTTATCATGAACTTGTCCTGATAGTATTTGCATATCTATGTTGTAGATCAATAGCTCACGTATAGCTTCCCCATTTTATTTATGATATGTTCCTAGAGAAAACTAAGTTGAAAGATGATAGTAGCAATGATGCGGACTAGGTCTGTGATCTGAGGATTATCCTCATTGCTGCACAGAAGAATTATGTCCTTGATGCACCGCTTGGTGACAGACCTATTGCAGGAGTATACGCAGACGTTATGAACATTTGGCAAGCTCGATATGATGACTACTTGATAGTTTAGTGCACCATGCTTTACGGTTTAGAACCGAGATTTCAAAAATGTTTTGATCACCACGTAGCATATAAGACGTTCCAAGAGTTGAAATTAGTATTTCAGACTCATGCCAGTGTCAAGAGGTATGAGACCTCTGACAGTACTTTGCCTACAAGATGGATGAGAATAGCTCAACCAGTGAGCATGTGCTCAGATTGTCTGGGTACTACAATTGCTTGAATAAAGTGGGAGTTAATCTTCCAGATAAAGTAGTAATTGACAAAGTTCTCTAGTCACTATCACCAAGTTACTAGAACTTCGTGATGAACTATAATATGCTGGGGATGACGAAAGTAATTCCCGAGCTCTTCGCGGTGGTAAAATCGGCGAAGGTAGAAATCAAGAAAAGCATCAAGTGTTGATGGTTGACAATACCACTAGTTTCAAGAAAAAGGGCAAAGGGAAGAAGGGGAACTTCAAGCAGAACGGCAAGCAAGTTGCTGCTCAAGTGAAGAATCCCAAGTCTGGACCTAAGCCTGAGACTAAGTGCTTCTACTGCAAAGGGACTTGTCACTGGAAGTGGAACTGCCCGAAGTATTTGGCGGATAAGAAGGATGGCAAAGTGAACAAAGGTATATTTGATATACATGTCATTATGTGTACTTTACTAGTGTTTATAGCAACCCCTCAGTATTTGATACTAGTTCAGTTGCTAAGAGTAGTAACTCAAAACAGGAGTTGCAAAATAAACAGAGACTAGTTAAGGGCGAGGTGATGACGTGTGTTGGAAGTGATTCCAAGGTTGATAAGATCACCATCGCACACTCCCTTTACCTTCGAGATTAGTGTTGAACCTAAAATAAATGTTATTTGGTGTTTGCGTTGAGCATGAATATGATTGGATCATGTTTATTGCAATACGGTTATTCATTTAAGTTAAAGAATAATTGTTGTTCTATTTACATGAATAAAACCTTTTATGGTCATACACTCAATATAAATGGTTTATTGAATCTCGATCGTAGTGATACACATATTGAAGCCAACAGATGCAAAGTTAATAATGATAGTGCAACTTATTTGTGGCATTGCCGTTTATGTCATATTGGTGTAAAGCGCATGAAGAAACTCCATGTTGATGGACTTTTGAAATCACTTGATTATGAATCACTTGATGCTTGCGAACCATGCCTCATGGGCAAGATGACTAAGACTCTGTTCTCTGGAACAATGGAGCGAGCAACTGAATTATTGGAAACAATACATACTGATGTATGCGGTCCGATGAGTGTTGAGGCTCGCGGCGGGTATCATTATTTTCTGACCTTCAGAGATGATTTGAGCAGATATGGGTATATCTACTTGATGAAACACAAGTCTGAAACATTTGAAAAGTTCAAAGAATTTCAGTATTTAAGTTACGAGTTTGACCTAGAACACCATAGTGTAATGGTGTGTCCGAACATCGTAACCGCACCTTATTAGATATGGTGCGATCTATGATGTCTCTTACTGATTTACCACTATCATTTTGGGGTTATGCATTAGAGACAACTGCATTCACGTTAAATGGGGCAACATCTAAATCCGTTGAGACGACACCGTATGAACTGTGGTTTGGCAAGAAACCTAAGCTGTCGTTTCTTAAAGTTTGGGGTTGCGATGCTTATGTGAAAAAGCTTCAACTTGATAAGGTCAAACCCAAAGGAAACTGTTGGGTACACATTCTATCACAGATCCGAAGCCAAGATATTCATTGCTAAGAATGGATCTGTGACGCCCGGATAATTAGGCTACAGTAATCCTCCGTTAATGACGCCACGTCACCGCAGTTACTGTTGGTAAATCCGCGTTAGTTCAAAAACCAATTCAAATTCAAAATTGAATAAAAGGAAAACATCAAAACTTTCAAACTTTAAAACTAAAATGTTCGGGTTGTTCCCAATGATGCAGAAGTAACTACGGTGGAGGAACCACATTTTTATAAAATGTTTAAATACTCTTAGGTGATTAAAACAGTAGCAAAAACGGTTAATTAAATACCTTTTATGATTAATAAAATGTCAAACTACGTTATTTGGGGTCTAGACTTTTTGTGACTATGGGCTAAGTTGAAATACTAATTTAGATACCAAGTGTATATTTTACTAAATTAAAAAGTAACTAAAATAAAACAGAAACGAATAAAGAAAAGACAAAACCAAATAAAAGCAAAAGGGAGCAACACCCCCCCTCTCGCTGGGCCTCGGCCCAGCTGGCCATCGAGCCAACCAGGCCGGCCCAGCCGCGCCTACTACCCCCCCACCCCTGAGACCTAGCGCATCCCACTACCCCACTCGCCCCCCACTCGCTCCCCTCGCTCCTCCTTCCGATCCAATCTGGATCGGGGCAACGGGCCGACGCCGCCGCCGAACCGCCCCGCCTCACACCGGCGCTCCACCGCCGCACCAGCGCCGCCCCATCCTCACCTCCTCCCGACTGGCGCCCAGCGCTCGGCGCCCCCACCCCGCGCCGTCCTGTGCCCCCGACGACGGTGCCTCCTCCCTGGAGCCCCCCCCCCCACGCCGGCGCCGCCTCCCCACCGGACTGCCTTGTCCCCTCCTCGCCCCTCCTGATCTGGGCGCATTGCCACGGCGCCCAGGGCGTTGCCACCCCCCGAGGACGACGTCGCCCCCTCCCCCGCTGGACCTCGCGGCCATCCCGCCGGACCTCCCTCGCCGGATCGCTCCGCCTCGACCACGCCCCCCCACCGGTCTGCTTCCACGCCGACGACGTCCCCGGCATCCTCCCCGAGCCCCGTTGTCCCGTCCCCTACATCCCCCCTATGAGCTGCGCCCCTCCCCTCTCTCCCGTCACCGGAGCTGGCCGCGCCTCCGCGCGCGCCCCCGACCACGTCGCCGCGCCGTTCTGCCGCACCCCCCTGCGCCGCCCGCGAACCCCCTTGCTCCGACTGGCTCCGGCCGCGGCCTGGCCGCTCCGCGCGTGTGGCCCGCGCCCACCGTGGCCTCGCCTCCTCGCACGGCCACCTGCCGCTGCCACGGTGCTCCGATGCCAGGCCCCTCCAGCCGCGCCCCGCCGTGGCCATCCCCGGGGCTCGCCCCTCCAGCCGCCCTGTAACCGCCCGCACGCTCACAGGGCTCCTTCCCAACAACCACGCCCGTGCGCCCGCTTGGCCCCTGTGGGCCACTCACATGGGGGCCCCGCCCCAGAAAAAAAAGGAATAAAAAATTTAATAATAATAAAATTAATTAATTAAATAATAATAATTAAATTAATTAATTAATTAAGGAACTAATTAAGTTAATTAATTATAATTAGATTAACCTAATTAACTTGTAGTTTAATTAAACACTAATTAGTTAGCTAAACCTTGATTAGCCTAATTAGTGGATGACAGGTGGGTCCCACTGGACCCACACGTTAGTTTGACTAGTCAACACCTCTGACGTCATGCTGACGTCATGATGACGTCAGCAAACACTGTTTTGGATAATGTTTGATTTAATTAATTAATTAAAATCAAAAAATGATTTAAAACTTTGGAAAATCATATCTTTTTATCCGTAACTCAGATTAAAATATTTTCAACATGAAAGTTGCTCAGAACGACGAGACGAACCCGGATACGCAGCCCGTTCATCCGCCGCACACCCCTAACATATCAAACTCGCAACTTTCCCCCTCCGGCTCCCCTGCCCGAAAACGCAGAACTCCGGGGAAACTTTGCCGGATGTTTTCCCCCTCCCTCGGTATCATCCCATACCGCGTTAGGGCACCACTAACGCCGTTACTTGTCATGTCATGCATCACTATGCATCTGCTTGCTTAAATATTTATTGTTTCTTCCCCCTCTTCTCTCGATAGACACCGAGACCGACGCTGCTGCTGCCCCGTTCGACTACGGTGTTGACGATCCCTCTCTCTTGCCAGAGCAACCAGGCAAGCCCCCCCTTGATCACCAGATATCGCCTACTCTCCTCTATACTGCTTGCATTAGAGTAGTGTAGCATGTTACTGCTTTCGTTACTCCTATCCTGATGCATAGCCTAGCTTTGATACTACTGTTGATACCTTTACCTGCCATCCTACTTGCTTAGTTTAGGGTGCTAGTTTACCATCAGTGGCCCTACATTCTTGTCCGTCTGCTGTGCTATACTAACGGGCCGTGATCACTTGGGAGTTGATCACGGGTATATACTATACTTTATACATGATACATGTGGTGACTAAAGTCGGGTCGGCTCGAGGAGTACCCGCAAGTGATTCACGGATTGGGGGCTGAAAGGACCTTTGTCCCGATGGCCCTCTGTGTGGATCTTTGTGGCGAAGCGGCAGGGCAGTTCGGGGCTACTTGGGTGAGGGGTGAGCCTGGCCCTGTCGGCGTTCGGGGATACTTAACACGCTTAACGATATCTAGGTATTTGATCTGAGTCTGGCCATTTGGTCTATACGCACTAACCAACTACGCGGGAAACATATGGGCACTCGGCGTCATGGTATCAGCCGAAGCCTTCGTGACGTCAGCGACTGAGCGGCGCGCGCCGGGTTGGACCGTGTAACGTGACTTCCTTTGTAATGGAGGTTGCTAGGTCTGCTCACCGGCTGCGTACGCAACGTGCAGGTGTGCTAAGGGCGATGGGCCCAGACCCCTGTGCGCATAGGTTTAGACCGGCGTGTTGACCTCTCTGTTGTGCCTAGGTGGGGCTGCGACGTGTTGATCTTCCGCGGCCGGGCATGACCCAGTAAAGTGTGTCCGGCCAAATGGGATCAAGCGTGTTGGGTTATGTGGTGGACCCCTGCAGGGAAGTTAATCTATTCGAATAGTCGTGTCCCTCGGTAAAAGGACGACCCGGAGTTGTACCTTGACCTTATGACAACTAGAACCGGATACTTAATAAAACACACCCTTCCAAGTGCCAGATATAACCCGGTGATCGCTCTCTAACAGGGCAACGAGGAGGGGATCGCCGGGTAGGATTATGCTATATGATGCTACTTGGAGGACTTCAGTCTACTCTCTTCTATATGCTGCAAGACGGAGGCTGCCAGAAGCGTAGTCTTCGACAGGATTAGCTATCCCCCTCTTATTCTGGCATTCTGCAGTTCAGTCCACTGATACAGCCCTTTACACATATATCCATGCATATGTAGTGTAGCTCCTTGCTTGCGAGTACTTTGGATGAGTACTCACGGTTGCCTTGTTCCCCCTTTTCCCCATATCTCTACCCAATTGCTGCAACCAGACGATGGAGCCCAGGAGCCAGACGCCACCGTCGATGACGACTACTACACTGGAGGTGCCTACTACTACGTGCTGCCTGCTGACGACGACCAAGAGTAGTTAGGAGGATCCCAGGCAGGAGGCCTGCTCCTCTTTCGATTGTATCCCAGTTTGTGCTAGCCTTCTTAAGGCAGACTTGTTTAACTTATGTCTGTACTCAGATATTGTTGCTTCCGCGGACTCGTCTATGATCGAGCACTTGTATTCGAGCCCTCGAGGCCCCTGGCTTGTATTATGATGCTTGTATGACTTATTTTATTTGTAGAGTTGTGTTGTGATATCTTCCCGTGAGTCCCTGATCTTGATCGTACACATTTGCGTGCATGATTAGTGTACGATTGAATCGGAGGCGTCATAAGTTGGTATCAGAGCCAACTGCCTGTAGGAATCCCCCTTCCACACTCCTTGGCCGAAGTCGAGTCTAGACATTGCAAAACTTTTACTAACTTGGCTGTGTGCCTTACGGGCCCACGTCGCCATCGGGTGGAACTAGGATCTTTTACTTCTTGACCTTTACTCTGGGACTCTGAACTCTCTTCTACTCGGGTTAAATGAATTTTGCTAAATCTAACATTAGGATCTCGTTATCACTTTCACCCGGAGAGCCCCTTATTATTAATGATCGTCTGCTGCACGTGAAGACCCTGAAGATACTCTCCGCTGTCAACCCGAGAACTTGTGTTCATCGCGTTTACAATTCCCCTTCCACCGTCAACCCTTATGGATAACTACTTACAGTTGTTATTCTTATGTTCATCCCCAGTTGGTCTTGTTATTACAAGATACCACGAAATACTCGTCAATGTTTCGATAATCCTTTGGGCTTATTACCTTGCTGTCCTTTGTCACCTGAATACCCCTATGGATAATTCTCGCACTTATCGAGTATCCGCTTATCCCCAGTTGTTCATATGCTTTTCAAAATACTGGGAAATACTACCCGATCTTCCGAGTATCCTCTTCAAACTATTGCTCGGCAAATACTTGTCTGCTTGCAATATGAATGCTTTCCATATGTGTAGCAATATTCATTAGTATCCTTTGACACCATCATTTTGATCCTATCGATTCAACATATGTGTGAAAGCATGCAATCATCAGTTGATCCTTATAAATTATCTTCCGGCTCAGACGTCTTTCGAACATGAGCTGGTTCTCGGCCAATCAAATTGCCATCGATTTTACCCCTAAGTCTAGTCGACTTATCCATCCTTGATCAGAGCATTTGCTCCTGATCCCTTGATTTGAAAATCATAATTCCTTGCTATTTAGATGTTGAATTATTCAGATGTTCTATAAATCGATGCATTTGCATTCTTTCTTACTCTGATTGGGTATCGATACTCACATCAGCTCCATTTTGGATCGCCGTATCCACTGTTGGATTATTGCCCGACAGTGTCCTTCATAATTAATCACCTTGTGAGTTCTTTCTCCGATACATAATGCCTTTGGTAAATTGTATCCTCTCCTTTTGCCAACCATGCTCTGCTTTCGAGCTGGTGATATCTACTCTTGAAGATCGTGGTATATGTTTCCACGATACCCTAACGGGTTGATCCGATGCCTTCCTTTATATGTGTGAACTCGGAAGTTTTCACGAGTCATACTCTTCTGGTATTTTGCCAGATAAAATTTCAACAATACAACTTCATCGAATGTGAGAAGTGGATGAAAGGTTATGCATTGGAGAAGTGGGAGTCGACCTTGAACTTTATGTTCATGCCCATGGACACGATGTACATCTTCTCATCGAAGCTTCTGATTAAAAATTAATTATTCCCTTGATATAAGTCCATCTTATATCTGGGGTCTGGCCTTTTACAATCGTGGTTCCGACCATATTTTCTCTTTGATCCCATTTCTCGGACAAGTTTAATCACTTGTCATCTATGGATCAATACACCAGTCCAACCTCTACTTTGATCTGTCGTCGAGTATTACCCCCGGTATCTCGAGATTATCTTGGAACTGCATAACTTTTTATGAGTTCTTCATCAAGTACTACATACTCATCGATTACAATTTTTCGTGGGCTCGGGGTTATTAAACACTCAAAGACACCGATAACTGAACCGAGTCTACACTACGGTTCAACGACACTTGATAATCTCCTTTAAAGTACGAGCTTGTAGCCGATCACGCCATTCCTAGCCTGTTAAGCAATATCCTTGTCGTGCCGATTTTAACTGTGCTACCTGGTCCTTATCCCAGGAGCACAACTTTCGCCGATTGAGCTAAGCTTACGTCGATTTCCTTGCTTATCGTTCCATCTTGAACAACAAACTTGATCTCGAGTTTGTGTCGTACCCATGGTTCCAATAACCTCTTGATTCATCATTCTTTTGACTTGATGTGATCGCGGATCGAATTAAATCTCCAGGTAATCTCTCGACAAATGTGTCGTGATCATTATCAACATTCTGAGCTTTTCCAGAATATCAATCAAATTCATGATGAGAACTACCATCCTTGCCCCTCTATGATTTGTGTTGTCATCGACTACTTCCTTGCCTTCTTTCCAACACAAGCTTATTCGTGTTGTGGCTATACCTTGAGTTCCTTGTTAACCGACTTATGTTATGTTCTACCTTGAAGTGTTACCATCTTCTATGTCAAGAATGTCATGAGAAATTCACCACCTCTTAAGAATTCTTGGTATAGTGATACTTCTCATCATCACCATTCCTTCTTGGTCCTCGCGTTGATTCCAACCGGGGTACCAACAAGTGAACGGTGCTGTTTGGATTCTGCCTTTCTAGCAACCCTATTGCCTTGAAGTTAATGGTCGGCCATTCATTCTTAGACTATTGATTATTGAATCACCATTCTGACATTGGTCGTGTAGCCCAACCCATATTTCGGTCGCACCTTTCTACCAATGTTTAATTGTGTATGTTTTTCTCAAACATGCTTCATTATATCATTTGATCTGACAAATGCTATCTCCTTATCCACATAATTGAGGAGATGCATCTTTTGGATACCTCGTTGAATTATCGCTGAGTCCGTCAGCCACTTCCTCATCCTCTCCTTGGTTTAATGATGAACTCTAGTTTCGGAACTTCCTTCCATGGTTCATTTCCCGAGAATCTTAGGATGTCCTGGCGTTAATTTGTGTTGCATCTTTTCTTCTCGGGCATCCTGAGTCTGAGGTATCCTGGCACTAATCAGATCTGAATCTCGGTCAGATATGATGGCTGGGACAACTTTCCAAGAGTTATGATGTTGGTCCTTTGATGAACTGGTAACATGATGTCATGCCTAGCACCCCCCTGGGTGGAGGACCTATCATTATAATTTCTTTTGCAAGGATAACCATTCTTCCTGGAGAAAATTGTAAGACCTATTTTATAAGCTGTTCCTGATGGATCCATTGAGTATCTAAAGTCTGGCCTTTGTTTGAAGACCATGTCAATGCTATCTCGAAGCATGTCTGTGGTACCCTGATCTTTGATAAGAACATTTAAAGCCCAATGCTAAATGTTTCCTGCTCGATTATCCAAACACCGTTGTATGGGTAATGTCATGAAAATTCTCTCCCCTACCTAAAGAGTTTACTACATCATATCCTGTCAAGGATATCATGCTCTGCTTGTCCTTGGGAAGGATATACCCTTGAAATATGTGTTTAAACACATTTTCCTTTCCATTGTTCTGTTTAATCTGATAATCTTATTTTCCTTTCCATTGGTTGGTTTAACCTTTCTTGAGGTCTATATAATCTAAGCAGTATTATTCTACTGCTTATGTAAACACCTCGGTGTACAACTTTGTTGGCAAGACCCTATTACCATTGTTGATGACATTTCGGTAACCACCGATGGACGAGAACTTTGCCTAAAGGTCCGCCTCGTTCAACGAGAAGGAAAATGGTTCTCTTGGTCCCTCGCCCTTGGTATCGATGTTGTTGCCGACATAATCGGCAGGCTACCCCCTGACATGCATTTCTTGCATGATCACGCAAGACGTCTCCGCCCTTCCTACTTTTAACCCACATGGTGGGCCCATAACCCACAGCTACACAGGATCGGAACCTGACTCTCCTGTACACCCTGTTGCCAAAGTTATTCCTTGAGCCTGGCTACGTATGTAATTGACGGGTCACCTTCCTAGTGATCTACTTTGGTATCAGATGCAATACTTATTCTCGTGCCCTGAAACCCTTTCACCTTCTAATTGGGCATCGAACAATTGCCTATTCGCTTGGTACTCTTACTATACCCTCTTGCTTGGCTCTCGATGTGTTTCATTTGACTAACTCGAGAGATACCCTTGTGTTCATTCATGGGTAACCCCCAATGGTTAACCCTTATAGCATTCTATCATTGTCGAACTGCCCCTTACCTATTCGTAAGTACGAGACCGACCCGGAAGAAAGGATGCGACTTTGTCAAGATGACCTGAAGTAGAGAAATGGAGACATCAACGCAAAGGATCAACTACTTCGGGAAGTACAACAAAGACCGAGAAGACCCATTAGAATTTCGCAACCTAGTCTTTCCCCCTTACTCCCCTCCTAAATCTCGGGACGAGATTTCTTGTAGTGGAGGAGAATTGTGACGCCCGGATAATTAGGCTACAGTAATACTCCGTTAATGACGCCACGTCACCGCAGTTACTGTTGGTAAATCCGCGTTAGTTCAAAAACCAATTCAAATTCAAAATTGAATAAAAGGAAAACATCAAAACTTTCAAACTTTAAAACTAAAATGTTCGGGTTGTTCCCAATGATGCAGAAGTAACTACGGTGGAGGAACCACATTTTTATAAAATGTTTAAATACTCTTAGGTGATTAAAACAGTAGCAAAAACGGTTAATTAAATACCTTTTATGATTAATAAAATGTCAAACTACATTATTTGGGGTCTAGACTTTTTGTGACTATGGGCTAAGTTGAAATACTAATTTAGATACCAAGTGTATATTTTACTAAATTAAAAAGTAACTAAAATAAAACAGAAACGAATAAAGAAAAGACAAAACCAAATAAAAGCAAAAGGGAGCAACACCCCCCCTCTCGCTGGGCCTCGGCCCAGCTGGCCATCGGGCCAACCAGGCCGGCCCAGCCGCGCCTACTAACCCCCCCACCCCTGAGACCTAGCGCATCCCACTACCCCACTCGCCCCCCACTCGCTCCCCTCGCTCCTCCTCCCGATCCAATCTGGATCGGGGCAACGGGCCGCCGCCGCCGCCGAACCGCCCCGCCTCACACCGGCGCTCCACCGCCGCACCAGCGCCGCCCCATCCTCACCTCCTCCCGACTGGCGCCCAGCGCTCGGCGCCCCCACCCCGCGCCGTCCTGCGCCCCCGACGACGGTGCCTCCTCCCTGGAGCCCCCCCCCCCCACGCCGGCGCCGCCTCCCCGCCGGACGGCCTTGTCCCCTCCTCGCCCCTCCTGATTTGGGCGCCTTGCCACGGCGCCCCGGCGTTGCCACCGCCCGAGGACGACGTCGCCCCCTCCCCCGCTGGACCTCGCGGCCATCCCGCCGGACCTCCCTCGCCGGATCGCTCCGCCTCGACCACGCCCCCCCACCGGTCTGCTTCCACGCCGACGACGTCCCCGGCATCCTCCCCGAGCCCCGTTGTCCCGTCCCCTACATCCCCCCCTGTGAGCTGCGCCCCTCCCATCTCTCCCGTCACCGGATCTGGCCGTGCCTCCGCGCGCGCGCCCCCGACCACGTCGCCGCGCCGTTCTGCCACACCCCCCTGCGCCGCCCGCGAACCCCCTTGCTCCACTGGCTCCGGCCGCGGCCTGGCCGCTCCGCGCGCGCGGCCCGCGCCCACCGTGGCCTCGCCTCCTCGCACGGCCACCTGCCGCTGCCATGGTGCTCCGATGCCAGGCCCCTCCAGCCGCGCCCCGTCGTGGCCATCCCCGGGGCTCGCCCCTCCAGCCGCCCTGTAACCGCCCGCACGCTCACGGGGCTCCTCCCCAACAACCACGCCCGTGCGCCCGCTTGGCCCTTGTGGGCCACTCACATGGGGGCCCCGCCCCAGAACAAAAAATAGGAATAAAAAATTTAATAATAATAAAATTAATTAATTAAATATTAATTAATTAATTAATTAATTAAGGAACTAATTAAGTTAATTAATTATAATTAGATTAACCTAATTAACTTGTTAGTTTAATTAAACACTAATTAGTTAGCTAAACCTTGATTAGCCTAATTAGTGGATGACAGGTGGGTCCCACTGGACCCACACGTCAGTTTGACTAGTCAACACCTCTGACGTCATGCTGACGTCATGATGACGTCAGCAAACACTGTTTTGGATAATGTTTGATTTATTTAATTAATTAAAATCAAAAAATGATTTAAAACTTTAGAAAATCATATCTTTTTATTCGTAACTCGGATTAAAATATTTTCAACATGAAAGTTGCTCAGAACGACAAGACGAACCCGGATACGCAGCCCGTTCATCCGCCGCACACCCCTAACATATCAAACTCGCAACTTTCCCCCTCCGGCTCCCCTGCCCGAAAACGTGGAACTCCGGGGAAACTTTCCCGGATGTTTTCCCCCTCCCTCGGTATCATCCCATACCGCGTTAGGGCACCTCTAACGCCGTTACTTGTCATGTCATGCATCACTATGCATCTGCTTGCTTAAATATTTATTGTTTCTTCCCCCTCTTCTCTCGATAGACACCGAGACCGACGCTGCTGCTGCCCCGTTCGACTACGGTGTTGACGATCCCTCTCTCTTGCCAGAGCAACCAGGCAAGCCCCCCTTGATCACCAGATATCGCCTACTCTCCTCTATACTGCTTGCATTAGAGTAGTGTAGCATGTTACTGCTTTCGTTACTCCTATCCTGATGCATAGCCTGGCTTTGATACTACTGTTGATACCTTTACCTGCAATCCTACTTGCTTAGTTTAGGGTGCTAGTTTACCATCAGTGGCCCTACATTCTTGTCCGAATGCTATGCTATACTAACGGGCCGTGATCACTTGGGAGTTGATCACGGGTATATACTATACTTTATACATGATACATGTGGTGACTAAAGTCGGGTCGGCTCGAGGAGTACCCGCGAGTGATTCACGGATTGGGGGCTAAAACGACCTTTGTCCCGACGGCCCTCTGTGTGGATCTTTGTGGCGGAGCGGCAGGGCAGTTCGGGGCTACCTGGGTGAGGGGTGAGCCTGGCCCTGTCGGCGTTCGCGGATACTTAACACACTTAACGAGATCTGGGTATTTGATCTGAGTCTGGCCATTTGGTCTATACGCACTAACCAACTACGCGGGAAAGATATGGGCACTCGGCGTCGTGGTATCAGCCGAAGCCTTCGTGACGTCAGCGACTGAGCGGCGCGCGCCGGGTTGGACCGCGTAACGTGACTTCCTTTGTAATGGAGGTTGCTAGGTCTGCTCACCGGCCGCGTACGCAACATGCAGGTGTGCTAAGGGCGATGGGCCCAGACCCTTGTGCGCATAGGTTTAGACCGGCGTGCTGACCTCTCTGTTGTGCCTAGGTGGGGCTGCGACGTGTTGATCTTCCGCGGCCGGGCATGACCCAGAAAAGTGTGTCCGGCCAAATGGGATCAAGCGTGTTGGGTTATGTGGTGCACCCCTGCAGGGAAGTTAATCTATTCGAATAGCCGTGTCCCTCGGTAAAAGGACGACCCGGAGTTGTACCTTGACCTTATGACAACTAGAACCGGATACTTAATAAAACACACCCTTCCAAGTGCCAGATATAACCCGGTGATCGCTCTCTAACAGGGCAACGAGGAGGGGATCGCCGGGTAGGATTATGCTATACGATGCTACTTGGAGGACTTCAGTCTACTCTCTTCTATATGCTGCAAGACGGAGGCTGCCAGAAGCGTAGTCTTCGACAGGATTAGCTATCCCCCTCTTATTCTGGCATTCTGCAGTTCAATCCACTGATACAGCCCTTTACACATATATCCATGCATATGTAGTGTAGCTCCTTGCTTGCGAGTACTTTGGATGAGTACTCACGGTTGCCTTGTTCCCCCTTTTCCCCATATCTCTACCCGATTGCTGCAACCAGACGATGGAGCCCAGGAGCCAGACGCCACCGTCGATGACGACTACTACACTGGAGGTGCCTACTACTACGTGCTGCCCGCTGACGACGACCAGGAGTAGTTAGGAGGATCCCAGGCAGGAGGCCTGCTCCTCTTTCGATTGTATCCCAGTTTGTGCTAGCCTTCTTAAGGCAGACTTGTTTAACTTATGTCTGTACTCAGATATTGTTGCTTCCGCTGACTCGTCTATGATCGAGCACTTGTATTCGAGCCCTCGAGGCCCCTGGCTTGTATTATGATGCTTGTATGACTTATTTTATTTGTAGAGTTGTGTTGTGATATCTTCCCGTGAGTCCCTGATCTTGATCGTACACATTTGTGTGCATGATTAGTGTACGATTGAATCGGGGGCGTCACAGGATCCTTTGTAGAGAAAGAGTTTCTCTGGAAAGAAGTCAGTGGGAGGAAAGTAGAACTTGATGAGGTAACTGTACCTGCTCCCTTATTGGAAAGTAGTTCATCACAGAAATCAGTTCCAGTGATTCCTACACCAATTATTGAGTAAGCTAATGATGATGATCATGAAACTTCAGATCAAGTTACTACCAAACCTCGTAGGTCAACTAGAGTAAGATCCGCACCAGAGTGGTACAATAATCCTGTTCTGGAGGTCATGTTACTTCCATGATGAACCTACGAACTATGAGGAAGCGATGACGAGCCCAGATATCACGAAATGGCTTGAGGCCATGAAATCTGAGATGGGATCCATGTATGAGAACAAAGTGTGGACTTTGGTTGACCTACCCGATGATCGGCAAGCCATAGAGAATAAATGGATCTTCAAGAAGAAGACTGACGCATACGGTAATGTTACTGTCTACAAAGCTCGAATTGTCGCAAAAATGTTTTCGACAAGTTCAAGGTGTTGACTATGATGAGATTTTCTCACTCGTATCGATGCTTAAAGTCTGTCCGAATCATGTTAGCAATTTCCACATTTTGTGAAATCGGGCAAATGGATGTCAAAACTGCATTCCTTACTGGATTTATTAAAGAAGAGTTGTATATGATGCAACCAGAAGGTTTTGTCAATCCTAAAGGTGCTAACAAAATGTGCAAAGCTCCAGCAATCCACTATGGACTGGTGCAAGCATCTCGGAGTTGGAATATACGCTTTGATAAGTTGATCAAAGCACATAGTTTTATATAGACTTACGGTGAAGCCTGTATTTACAAGAAAGTGAGTGGGAGCACTACATCTTTTCTAATAAATATATGTGAATGACATATTCTTGATAGGAAATGATGTAGAATTTTCTAGAAATCATAAAGGAGTGTTTGAAAGGAGTTCTTCAAAGAAATACCTCGGTGAAGCTTCTTACATATTAGGCATCAAGATCTATAGAGATAGATCAAGACGCTTGATAAGATTTTTCAATGAGTACATACCTTGACAAGGTTTTTGAAGTAGTTCAAAATAGGAACAGTCAAAGAAGGAGTTCTAGCCTGTATTGCAAGGTGTAAAGTTGAGTAAGACTCAAAACACGACCACGGCAGAAAACAGAAAGAGAATGAAAGTCATTCCCTATGCCTCAGCCATAGGTTCTGTAGAAGTATGCTATGTTGTGTACCTTGCCATGAGTTTGACAAGGGGGTACGATATTGATCCATGAGTGGATCACTTGATAGCAGTCAAAATTATCCTTAGAAGACTAAGGAGATATTTCTCGGTTATGGAGGTGATAAAGAGTTTGTCGTAAAGAGTTGCGGCGATGCAAGCTTTTACACCGATCCAGATGACTCTGAGTCTCAATTTGGATACATATTGAAAGTGGGAGCAATTAGTTAGAGTAGCTCCATGCAGAGCATTGTAGACATAGAAAATTTGCAAAATACATACGACTCTGAATGTGACAGACCCATTGACTAAGCTTCTCTCACAAGCAAAACAAGATCACACCTCAGTATTCTTTGGGTGTTAATCACATGGCGATGTGAACTAGATTATTGACTCTAGTAAACCCTTTGAGTGTTGGTCACATGGCGATGTGAACTATGGGTGTTAATCACATAATAATGTGAACTATTGGTGTTAAATCACATGGCTATGTGAACTAGATTATTGACTCCAGTGCAAGTGGGAGACTGAAGTAAATATGCCCTAGAGGCAATAATAAAGTTATTATTTATTTCCTTACATCATGATAAATGTTTATTATTCATGCTAGAATTGTATTAACCGAAAACTTAGTACATGTGTGAATACATAGACAAAAAAAAGTGTCCCTGGTATGCCTCTACTTGACTAGCTTGTTTATCAAAGATGGTCATGTTTCTTGACTATAGACATGTGTTTCATTTGATTAATGAGATCACATCATTAGGAGAATGATGTGATGGACAAGACCCATCTGTTAGCTTGGCATAAATGATTGTTTAGTTTTACTCCTACTGCTTTCTTCACAACCTATACATGTTCCTCTGACTATGAGATTATGCAACTCCCGAATACCGGAGGAACTCCTTGTGTGCTATCAAACGTCACAACGTAACTAGGTGATTATAAAGATGCTCTACAGGTGTCTCCAAATGTGTTTGTTGGGTTGGCATAGATCGAGATTAGGATTTGTCACTCCGAGTTTCGGAGAGGTATCTCTGGGCCCTCTCGGTAATGCACATCACTATAAGCCTTGCAAGCAATGTGACTAATGAGTTAGTTGCGGGATGATGCATTACAGAACGAGTAAAGAGACTTGCCGGTAACGAGATTGAACTAGGTATGATGATACCGACGATCCAATCTCGGGCAAGTAACAAACCGATGACAAAGAGAACAACGTATGCAATTATGCGGTTTGACCGATAAAGATCTTCGTAGAATATGTAGGAGCCAATATGAGAATCCAGGTTCCGCTATTGGTTATTGACTGGAGAGGTGTCTCGGTTATGTCTACATAGTTATCGAACCCGTAGGGTCCGCACGCTTAACGTTCGATGACGATTTGTATTGTAAGTTATGTGATTTGATGACCGACGTTTGTTCGGAGTCCCGGATGAGATCACGGACATGACGAGGAGTCTTAAAATGGTCGAGAGGTAAAGATCGATATATTGGAAGTCTATATTCGGACATCGGAAAGGTTCCAATTGATTCGGGTATTTTTCGGAGTACCGGAGAGATACCGGAATTCGCCGGGAGAAGTAGTGGGCCTTAATGGGCCATACGGGAAAGGAGAGAAAGGACCTCAGGGGTTGGCCGCGCCCCCCCCCATTGCAAGTCCGAATTGGACTAGGGAGGGGGCGGCGCCCCCTCTCTTTCCTTCTCCCTCTCCTACTCCTTCCCTCTCTCCCCTCTTGGAAAAGGAAGGGGACTCCTACTAGGATTGGTAATCCTAGTTGGAATCCCCTATAGGCGCGCCCCTCCTAGGCTGGCCTCCTCCTCCTCCCTCCTTTATATACGTGGCCAAGGGGGCACCCTAAAGCACAACAGACAATCTCTTAGGCGTGTGCGGTGCCCCCCTCCACAGTTACACACCTTGGTCATATCGTTGTAGTGCTTAGGCGAAGCCTTGCGCCGGTAACTTCATCATTACCGTTGCCATGCCGTCGTGCCGACAAAACTCTCCCTCGGTCTCAACTGGATCAAGAGTACGAGGGATGTCATCGAGCTGAACGTGTGCTGAACACGGAGGTGACGTACGTTCGGTGCTAGGATCAGTCGGATCGTGAAGACGTACGACTACATCGATTGCGTTGATAAAACACTTCCGCTTTCGGTCTACGAGGGTACGTGGACACACTCTCCCCGCTCGTTGCTATGCTTCTCCTAGATAGATCTTGCGTCATCGTACGAAATTTTTGGAAATTACTGCGTTCCCCAACATAGACCTCATGCCTTAGGCAAATCCGGAGCACCGCAGGAACCTCCATGTGCAGATCACCTCCATGCTCACACTAGAGACGGCAAGAACCGACCGCCTTCCCTTGGCAGCCAATCGAAACCACAAGGCCATCGGAGTCCTTACGCCGCCACCCGTCAGATCCGCGTTGGGAGCGCCGACCACGCGCCCCCGGCGACCCGCACTCTGCAGATCCGCACTGGGAGCGGTGCCTGGGCACCACACGCACACATCTCCCTAGATCCACGTGGGCTTTGCCAGGCGTAGCTTGCCGGTGGCGGTGGTGGACGGGGGTGAGGAGGGGTCAGTGTTCATCGACACTAGGTTAGTGCCTGGTTAGCCCGCTAGGTGTGGGGTGGGGTGGGGGGGGGGGATTGACGCCAAGATCAGAATGGATTTGGGCCTCGGCTCCGCTACGTCCCGAAAGAATCCCACCCTTCCTTCCGAACAACATCGCCTTCATTGCCCCATATAGATCATCTACACCATGATCCCTGCAACCATATCTCATGACACCACTTGTTAGAAAATACGCAATAGGTCATTGCAGAAAACTAGACGGGACACGCGATGTTTTGTTAACAAGGTTCACCATTGTGGTTAATCCCCATAGCATGATTACGGGCGCACCTCCTCATGTACATCACATGATACAAGTCGACGATAAGCCCAGACAGCGCTACGACCACCCGTGCCATGCACCCCTGCCAAGTGTGCGGACCGTCCCTCTCGTGATCTCTGTCTTAGCCTAACTTATGCCTAGTACATTTTGGCTATGTGCGGTACCTTATATAATAGTACTCGGTTACACGTGTCCGACTGAGACACCTAATGCTCCGGATAGTCCTAGTCTAACTGTAGCCTAATACACTTATTCGCCACAATTTTAAAAGATGCCCAATTGTTGGCCAGCAAGCTTCCCTCGGTCTCAGTATCATGGTGGACACCATGGCCTCTCCTGAATGTTGTGCCCAGCAAGTCAAGGATACAATACTGTTCAGGGCATGGCCTATGCACCTGCCTATTATTACAACAAACCCAAAGAAGAAAACAACACTTAATTAACAGAGCACATGATTAATCCAATTTTCTTGCGGATTGATGAAATCTCTCTATATATATCTATTCATACTACTATCTGCTAAATTGTACTATAATTTCCCTCAAGAATTGCAAAAATAAAAGTGGATGCACATGCTTTGTAAATGCTCTGTATCATTCCTAGCAATCCCTAGTCCCAACATTTGTCATGAACAATCTTGAACAAATTCAGCAAACAATACTTGATTATCTTAACAATATGCACAACACTACAGATTTAGTTTGACAAACTGACGGAATCTTGAGCAAACCTTCATATTTACCTACGCGTAAATCCTTATACTAATCCTGTACGACATTACAATCCTTGACATGTAAAGGGACTTTGACGAATCATGTCATCATCTACTTTTGCAAGTTACAATACTAGTCTTGTATCTTTACAGGCCACACAAAATTACAAAGTTTAGTTCGGCACAAGGCAAGCTAATCTAGTTTATGCGTAACAACTTGTAGAATATAACAAACCCAGTTTTAGAAAATGTTGCAATCCGGATCGATGTTTGACATGTAAAGTAAGTAAGATGAGTTATGTCAATTATCAAGATTTGTTGATAGCGGAATGATACATGCAACAACAAAGAACTTTGATGATCAGTGCAGGGATATGCTTGTAAGTAGTTGCACCTAACGCAGCATACCAAATGATAGAGTCCGAGAAGCATCCATGCACTTTTAAGGAAAGGAAATGCAAAGATGAAGAAAGGCGATGCCATGTCAGTTATAAATAGGCCTAAACAATCAAGACACTCCTCCAGCACCCACCATTCACTCAACTGGAGAACAAACATTATCTAACACAAATCAACCATGAAGAAATTCCTCGTCCTTGCCCTCATTGTTGTCGCGGCGACCACCACGGCCGCCGAACCCTTCAATGCATTTCATAGTGCTTCGGAGCGGCACCAACCATCATCTCCGGAGCAGCAACCAACTCCACAGCCACAAGAACAACCAGTTCCACATCAAAAGTTGAACCCATGCAGGGATGCCCTCCTACAACAGTGTAGCCCAGTTGCTGATATGTCGTTCCTCCGGTCACTGGTGGTGCAACATAGCAGCTGCTTGGTAATGTGGGAGCAGTGCTGTCAGCAACTAAAAGCGATCCCCAAGCAGTCAAGATGTGAGGCCATCCACAACGTCGTGCACGCCATTATTTCGCAGCAGCAACAACAATTGGTACAAGCTACTTCCACCCAACCTCAGCAGCAGCAACAACAAGGTCAACAACAACAACAGGGTCTGGGTTCTAGCCAGCCACAACAACAAACACAACTGGATCAGGGTTGGATTGCGGTGATAGGGACATGGGTGATTCAGACCATTCCAGCAATGTGCGACGTGCATGTTCCACCATACTGCTACACCACCATATCACCATCCATTGACGTCACTACCGGCTTGGGCGGCTACTGAGAGCTCTAGTATCCGAAAAACGGACCAGCATTGTTTAGTCAATGGTCCGATCCATGTAGCGGTGAAAAATAAAGTGCCATGCATTATCATGTGTGGACTAGACTGGCACTAGTTCAAACTTGGGAAATAAAAGGCAAACTAAGTTATTTTCTGCACATAGCGTTATCCGTCGGTGTTTCCATTCGGTCACACTTGGAGATGTTCATTCCTAACCACAATATTATGCATTAACTAGCTTTGTATGTAGCAAAAATAACCAAATGGTTGTAAAAGTCAGACTGAGCTAGATCCCTATTAAGGTAAGGAGTAAGGAACTAAGGACTAACGACAAACCAACTCTTTAATGGTGAGCCTTCTGAATTTTGACCTTCTTGAGATGATTCAGAACTAGTTCTAAATAGTATACGGCATTGGTTTCAATGTGGTTCATCTAAGATTTTACTGTTAGTTTAGACTTTAGGGAGCGGGCAATTTGTCATTTCTGTCCATATCCTTGAGGAAATTTTGCTGTCCAGAAAATGCATTCATTAATTAAGTTTGTGCAAAAAAAACTCAAACAGAGAAAGGAAGGAAGCCACTCTTTTTCCACTCTGATTGAAATGCCACTCTGATTGGTTGCTTCCGCCCTCCTCTTCCACAGGATGTCTCGTTCTGCATCTTATGGAAACCACACATTCCTTCAGAAACAAAACTTTCTATAGACCTCTCCATTTTCCCTGATGTCCTGGCAGTACATATATAAGTGACAATTCACAAAACGGATGGAAAGCCATCCACAAATAAAGAAAAGGCCTTCTTCTATCTACCTCTAGAAGCATAGCTATAGCTGGCTTGAGTAGTCATCATCGTCATCATCCCAAAGAAGAAGAAGAGAAGAAGAAGAAGATGCAGGACTGGGGTCCGGTGCTCATCTCCTTCATGCTCTTCATCCTTCTGTCCCCAGGGCTTGTCTTTCAGATCCCTGGCAAATCACGGACGATCGAGTGCGGCAAATTCCACACGAGCGTCGTCTCCATAGTCCATCCTCATCCACACCATCATCTTCTTCGCCCTCGATGCCTTCTTCCTCGTCGTCGTTGGCGTCCGCATCGAGTTCGGCTCCTCATCATGAGTAGTAGAGTACTCTGCTTCACCCTGTTCTAGCTGTTTATTTTACTCTTTATGTCTGCTTGGTTCTTGTTGCTTGTTAATTAGTTTGCCTGCGCTCAGTCGTTGCTGACCTGGGATATGTTACATGGTGGGGTCATGTAAAATTTATATTCTTGAGATTTATTGACAATATTACTGTGTATGTCTGGGATCATATTTTTTTGACAATGATTTTTTTTGTTAGTGTATCAAGCTGATACAAAAAGATAAATTGGGAGCCTCTGTGTCTGTACTGCTTCTAAAAAATACAGAGAAATTCGGCTAGGGGCTGAAGTTTTACGGCGGAGAATTACTTCGTTTGTTTCAGACAGCGAAGAATTATTTTATTTTGTTGTCAATCTCTTTGTTATGTCCCTATTTTCCGCAGAGGCAGGAAGTTTTGCCCTCTTTTCTGCATATGATGGACGTGGAAATGGAATAAAAGAAAATAAAGCCAAACGTCATGTATACAGTACAAGAACTTTGGACCATCCATCCTAGCCAACCAATATAAAATTAATTTATTTTGTTTAAAGACAATTAATTATATTAAAAGTTATATTACTTGCTGTTGCAGATACGATAATAATCCAATTTACTCATAAGAATGGCTCAGCTTAAGAAATCTACAGATCTCCTAACTGAATTTAGGCATTAACAGATATGTGCATTCATAAAAAATGTCAAGATCTGTCCCCATTAAGCAGCAACACAAGGCAAATACATCCACTTGAAATCTTTGCACCAACAAAAAGGAGGATGTACGGTTGATTTTTTCTGGCAACTTTATCATGCTTAATTTTTTTCTTATATATTTCTGTGGATTACTACGTACTTTTCTTGGAATATATATGGTCGCTGCAAATTCAGGCATCAAATCATTGGATTTTTTGTGGTAGAAAAATGCAGCAGGCGGGGTCATGTCCTGAACCAGCACATAATTTGTTTTTTTAGGTGGCGCGTCCTCTACATAATTTGTTTTCTTTATCCTCTACTACTAGCATGTTTTCAATGGAAAGCGAAGAATTTTGTTTCGAGAACCCAAAGGAGATATGTGTGTCGATATATTAAGATAGAGAAGTTCACATACAAGATGGGCTACATCGAAAATGGCAGCACATGCCACAGAAATGCTCTGTTATTCTTAGCAATTCTTGGTCCCAACACTTGCCATTAACAATCTGAATTAATTCAGCAAACAATACTTGATTATCTCAACGATATGCACAACAATACAGTCTTAGTTCGAAAAACCGGCAGAACAAACCTTCACATGCACTTACGTCTAAAGCCTTACTAATCATATACGGCATTACAATCCTTAACATGTAAAATTAATTCGATGAATCATGGCATCGTGTACTTTTGCAAGTTACAATACTAATCTTATGTGTCTTTACAGGCCACAGAATATACAAACTTAGTTCCGTTCAAGGCAAGCTAATCTGATTTATGCATAACAACTTGTAGAACATAACTAACCCAGTTTCAGAAAATGATGCAACCGGATTTATGTTTGACATGTAAAGTGAATAAGATGAGTCATATCAATTATCAAACTTTACTGATAGATGAATGATACATGCAACAACAAAGAACTTTGATGACCAGTCCAAAACTTACACTTGTTTTTTTTGAAGGTAACTAGGGAATTTTATTCAAAGTTCATCACATCCGGAATACAAGCAACATCCGGAAGGATCCCTAGTCACACATGGCGGCCCACCGGCAGAGATGCAGCTCCTTTTGCAACCGAGTGGGCCTCAAAATATTTTCTCTACGCTCAAAACGAAAGACAACTGAAGAGAAAAGGTTCATGCTAATGTGTATATCATGCAGAATAGGCGCATACACTGGTAGAGACTGTGTGCTGATATTTGAAACCACCTCTAGACAGTCAAACGCAATCACCAGATCCTGCAAAATTCAGATCGCGAGCAAGGGCAAGTGCTTCACTACACGCGTGCGCCTCCAAACTTGTCGGGTCGATCAAGACTTCAAACACTAGTGCTCAAGCTCCAAGAAACTTCCCCGACTTGTCTCGACAAACCACAGCCGCCGCTCCCTTCTCACCCAGGGTCGATAATGCTCCATCGCAGTTAAACTTCACCGCTTCACCCTCGGGCGGCAGCCATGCCCGTGCTCTCGGGGCAGCAGGCACATGCATCGGTCGCTCCTTTTAGGACTCAACAATGTCCAGGTCCTCCAAGAAGCGCCTAATAAAACTCATGGTTGACAGCGGGCTCTGGAACTCATTCTCATGGATTGCTTTTCGGCGCGCCCACCAAATTGCCCACATTGTCACTAGAATCCGAGTTACATCACGCTGGCTTGTTGATTCGAACAACCAAAACAGCCAAAGACGGGCATCAGCGGTCTGGTTCGATATCACATGCTCTAGGAGCTCTTCATCACCCAAAGCCCAAACACATCGCGCCATGCAGCAGCTTAACAGGGAATGACGCCAAGTGTCCTCGTCTGCTCCGCAAATCGAGCATGCTGGTGATTCTGCCATATTTCTCTCATGACGCACGTGCCCCGTCGGTATCGAGGTATGCGCTAATCTCCATACAAAATTTTTGATCTTAGAGGGAACCCGTACTTTCCACAGCTGCGACCAAGATTTCCTGTCAGCTGTAATGTTTGAATGTCCCGGCCGTTGATCAAGCCAATCCTCCCTCTGAGCCTTGACTGCAGAAATCATACGGTAGGCCGATCGAACCGAAAAAACACCCTACTAATCCTGCACCCTAGTGCTTAGTGGTATATTCTGAATAACTTCAACATCGGGAGCGATAAAGTGTTCCGTAAGCACCTGCTTATTCCATGACCTGGTGGTGGGATCAATCAGCTCCGAGACCAGAACTGGAGGGTTGGCCGACCGTGAGCATATTGGCTTGAGCTTGTAATCCCTTGACAGCCAATTGTCATGCCATATGTACGTATGTGATCCAGAGCCGATGTGTTTGATGAGTCCTTGCGCTAGCACATCTCTTCCCTCTAGTATGGAGCACCAGACCTGGGACGGACCTGCACCCAACGTGGCATCCAAGAGGTGGCAATCTGGATAGTACCTGGCTTTCAGAATGCGAGCGCTGAGCGAGTCCGGATCCTGCAGTAACCTCCATGCTTGGCGCGCGAGCAAAGCTAGGTTGAACAGCTCCACATCCCTAAAGCCCAATCCCCCCATGAACTTTGGTTTCGACATTGTTTTCCATGAAACCCATGCTGTTTTCCATGAAAGATCCGCTGGTCAAGAGGAGGAAGCAACAAGATGAGGAGGAGTTGAGCAAAACACAAGCAATGGAGGCGGCCTCCCTCGAGGAGGGCCGCCGAGCCAAATGAGAGTACTATGCTGGAATTGTCGTGGGATTGGCGACCCTGCGACAGTCCATGAGCTCCGCGATCTTGCGGGAGCTAGTGCGTCGTCGGTTCTTTGTATTGTGGAAACTCAAATAGCAAAGAATTGAGTGGAAGGTTTGGCGGTCTCTTTAGGTTTTCAAAACAGCTTTGCAGTAGCTAGTAGTGGCCGTAGTGGCGGTCTTTGTATCTTTTGGAAGACGGATGTTAATCTGGTAATAAAGAATTTCTCGCAATATCACATAGACTCCTGGATATCTGAACCAGGGTCAGAACAATGGCGCCTTACATGTTTCTATGGTGAGGCAAATTGGGGCTTGAGGTACAAAACATGGGATACCATGAAAAGGTTGAGGGGAGAAAGCACGCTACCGTGGCTCTGCATGGGCGATTTCAACGAGATACTTTGCCAGGAGGAGCAAATGGGCCCTAATCCAAGGGATAGCGCTCAAATGGAGGGGTTTAGGGAGGCGGTGGATGTATGTGAGCTGGCGGATTTGGGCTATACTGGCTTAGACTGGACTTTTGAGAAGCATGTTACAGGTGGCCAGTTTTGTAGGGTCCGTTTGGACCGGGCGCTAGCTTCGGCAAGTTGGTCCAACATGTTCCCGTTTGCAAGAGTGGAGCATTTAACAGCAGTTAAGAGTGATCATAGCCCTACTTTGTTGATGAATGAGATGGAAGCGGGGAATCAGCGCATCGCGGTGACGAAGCCTTTTCGATATGAATGTGTCTGGGAAAGAGATGCTCGTTTCAAGGACGTGGTGGAAGCAGCATGGAATGGTGATGGACCGGTCTCATCGGTGTCGGACTTGGCCAACAAATTACAGTCGGTGGCCACTTCTATTTCCAGTTGGGGACGAACTACTTTTGGGTCGGTTCGGCAAGAGCAACGATCACTTCGACAGAAACTTGCAATGCTGCGTGCGGATCCTTTGAGACTCGGACCTAGTGAGGAGGAACGCAAGGTCGAGGAGCGCATGGTGGAACTGGCGTATAGGGAGGAAATAATGGCGAGACAGAGGTCTCGTATCACATGGCTGTCCGAGGGCGATAGCAATACAAAGTTTTTTCAGAGGAAGGCAAGTGTTAGACGGGCCAAAAACAACATCACCCAACTTGATCGTGCGGATGGGACCACTTGTACGGACCCGGCGGAATTGGCAAATATGGCTACAGCGTTTTACTCAAACCTCTATACGTCGGAAGGAACAATATGTATGGAAGAGGTGTTATCGCACATAGCGGTGAGGGTGGATGGCAATATGAATGCCCGCCTAAATGCCACTTATAGCAATAATGAGGTTAAAGAAGCTCTCTTTCAAATGTTTCCAACTAAGGCACCGGGACCGGACGGTTTCCCTGCACATTTTTTCAAAAGCATTGGGACTTATGTGGTGACGAAGTTACAAGGATGATCATTAGAGTGCTTGATGGTGTGGACTCACCGGAGGAGATAAATAACACGTTCATCGTTTTAATTCCAAAGATAGCAAGTCCAAAAGTTCTAGGACAGTTTCGGCCGATAAGCCTTTGTAATGTGATCTACAAGATCGCCTCAAAGGTCTTAGCCAACAGGCTGAAGGTAATCCTCCCTGAGATCATTTCCGAAGAGCAGTCGGCTTTTGTCCCTGGTCGTCTCATCACAGAACTTCATTACAGCCTATGAATGCTTACATTACTTGAAGACTAGGAGGGTGAAGGGCAACAGATTTTGTGCTCTAAAATTGGATATGATGAAAGCGTATGATCGCTTGGAGTGGTCGTATTTGAGAGCTGTAATGCTAAGGATGGGTTTTAGCCCCCGCTTCACTAAGACAGTTATGAGATGTGTGACGTCGGTATCCTTTTCGGTTATGTTTAATGGCAGGAGTCTGGATGGTTTCAAGCCCTCTCGGGGTTTGCGCCAGGGCGATCCAAGCTCACCATATTTGTTCTTGTTGGCAGCTGAAGGACTGTCCTGTTTACTGAAATCTGGTGCAGGAGTACGGGGGATCACAGTTCCACCAAATGCACCATCTGTTAATCATCTACTTTTTGCTGACGATAGCTTACTTTTCTTTGAAGCAAATGATGATTCGGCCACACGTATTGATGAGCTACTGCGGATCTATTGTAACGCCTCCGGACAAAGGGTTAATATGGAGAAGTCATCTATCTTTTTCAGTAAGGGAGTACCCAACTCTGCTCGTGACTCCATCAAGAACATCCTCGCTGTACACAATGAATCTTTAATAGAGAAGTACCTGGGCTTGCCTTCGGATGTGGGGAGGGCCAAAGAAGGATCTTTTAAGTACTTGAAGGATAGAATTTGGAAGAAGATGCAAGGGTGGACGGAGAAGTGTTTATCTGCCGGAGGGAAAGAGGTACTAGTAAAATCTGTAGCTCAATCTATTCCAACGTATTCTATGTCATGTTTCAAGCTGCCACGGGGTTTGTGTGAGCATATCAACGGCATGATCCGTAAGTTTTGGTGGGAAAAACTTACACTTGTAAGTAGTTCCAGGGTGGACGGCACGAGCAAGCTTTTAGGCCCTCTCATGGCCCGTTCAGGACCGGACTGTACGGTCCAGGCCCGCTAGAGAAATTGTTCGGTCCGGGCCAAGAAAGTCAGACCGGTTAAACCTCGGTCCGCTCGGGCGGACCGTGACTTTTGGCCCAGCCCAGGACTGCAGTCCATCGTTGCCGGGGCATAGCCCCCCGATCCCAATTCCCGAGCCACTACCCGCCATAGCTGCAGGAGGAAGGGAGCTCCGCCTCCATTGGGCGCAGGGCGCCGACCTGCCGTTGCCGTCGTCGACCACCTGCGCCTCCTCCTCTTTCCGCCATCTCGTCTCCCACTTTAGTCTCGTCGACCAACACCTCCTCGTCTGCACCTGCACGCGGGGAAAGGAGTAGTGGAGGAGCAGTGTAGGGAACGCTGCACCTGCCCGCCATCGTCGACGGTCGCCGTCTTCACCTGTCCGTAGTAGACTATCTCCTCCTCGTCTGGCGGTCGTCGACCATGTCACTTTAGAGCTGCATGCTGTCGAAGTTTCAAAAAATATTTCGTCAGTTGTAGCCATAAGCTGTTAGAATTCAGTTTCGTCAGGCAATAAAATTTCTTCAGTTTCGTCAGAAGATACAGTTTCGTCAGTTGTAGCCATAAACTGTTAGAATTCAGTTTCGTCAGACAATAAGATTTCTTCAGTTTCGTCAGAAAATACAGTTTTCTTGGAAGAGCACGGAAATGGCAGCGTTTCAGCACAGCACGCACGTAACGCAGGCCGCCATCTGGAAGAAATACTCGATCGGCCGTGATTTTCTGATTGTTGGAGACCGTGATTTTCGCATCCAACAAATCAGGCAAGTATTTTTTGGAAGGCGCTAGATATAATAGGAGTATTTTCTGATCGTGCGTGGGAGAAACGCCCACTTCCTATAATCACGGGCCGGATCCGGCTTGCCTGCTCCCTTCTCATGCTCCCATCCGTGCTCCCACCTCATCCAACGGCTGTCTTTTTCTCTTTTTCCTTTCTAATCTAATCATCTCCCCCCTGATTTTAAGGGGGTAGGGCCGGGCCTTATTTTATTTCAATCAAATCAAGGCACGTATGCGGAAGCAGGCAAGTCTCGTCCTCACGGGCCATCACCCCACGTTGTTGTTTCCTTTTATTCGGTCGAGCAGAAAACAAAAAATACGAGAGAAACAAGGCTTGATCCGAAAATTATAGTGCCATTTGAGGAAGAACTTCACGTCAGATTTGATCCTCTTATCCAGGCAAGACCCGTACAAAGAAAATCGTGGCCTCATAGACGTGCCAGATTACTTGCATGCAATAGGAAAAACTGCTAATGAACAAATATGTACAAGTTCATGAATAAGAGCATCTCCAGCTGCGCCCCCAGAACGGCCTCCCTAGGCGGTTTATTCGTGCCGGCGTCGAAAAAACGGCCCAGTCGCGCCCCCAGAACGCCGAATTCCGTCGGCTCGGCCCGTTTTTGCGCCCGGCGCTCGCAGGCCCAACCCGGCGCATTGGAGGACGCTCGGGGGCTCCGGCGCAAGGGAAAAACGTTCCTGGGGCCACATTGACAGGCGAAAAGTCAAGCCACTAGCCCAGATTCGCCTCCTACCGCCCACGCTCGGCCGCCACCTTGCGCCACCCTACTGATCCCGGCGCCGACCACCGCCCAACATGATCATCGAAAGCGAGCAAGAAGACCCAGTGTTTGACACTGGACCATACTACAGGCAAGGCCCTCTAGCCGAAGTTGATCACCAGCTACCGGTGTCGTTGTTCTAAGTCTGACAGTAGTGTAGGGGGGTAGGAATGGAGAGGCAAGATCCTAGCTGTGGAGTAGTTGTAGATACACGAGGTTTACGAGTTCAGGCCCTTCTCGGAGGAAGTAATAGCCCTACGTCTCGGAGCCCGGAGGCGGTCGACTGGATTATGTGTGTATGGATTACAGGGGTGCGAACCCTTTACACCGAGGAGGGGGGTGACTTATATAGAGTTCGCCATACCCCTCCGGCCCTCATTCTGCAAGGTTTAAGGTACATTAAGGTCGGGCGTTACTGGTAACGCCATAAATAAAGTGCTATGATGACCATAAAAGCTACTTAATGACCGACCGTTAGCATGCAGAGTGGCTTTAGATCTCCTGGCTGTCGAGTGGTTGGCTTCATGGTCGAGTGTCTCCGAGTCCGTCAAGTGGAACACTTCTAAGTCGATTGAAAGGTGATTTCTTCTAGAGATGTCCTAGGGGAGGGTAGCTTGGATAGGTCCATGACCCTACCCTAGGTACATAGCTTTATCAGCCGGCAACCTGGACTGCTTACCTCAGTATGCGTCAGGAGATCCGAGACCCACAGGTGCATCATCAGCTGCAGCAGGATCTGGTGGAGCACCTATGGAGGCTCAAGGGCGAGGCCGGAATGACGTGCGATGAAACTTGAGTTTTTATTTGTTAAACTATATAATTTGTAGTGAACTATTTGTTGAACACGCCGAACCACGCCGAACTATGTGACGACATAATTGATTTATATATTTGTATGCGAAACACGCCGAACCGCACCGAATATGGGCCGATTCACACAGATATCGGGCCGTTTTTGGGCTGAAAGATGGGCTGAATCCGGCGCCTGGGGGCGACCGGGGGCCGACGGCTGGGTGCCAAACCGCCCCCAGCGCTGAGTTTATCGCCGACGCACCCCCAGGCCGCTCTTTTTCGGCCCCCTGGGGGGCCGAACGGCTGGAGATGCTGTAACAGCCGCGATGCCCAAAGCACATGTCGCCCACCTTGCCGCCGGCGCTCCCGCATGTCCCCACCTCGCCACAGCACCCGCGCATCGTCGCACATCTCGCCGCTGCACCCCGTGCAAGTCGCCGCCGGTGGTCGTTAGCCGGTCCGCTCGGTCCGGCCCAGGCTTCGTCGTTGCCGGTCCGGTTGCTGAAATCAGGACTGCCATGCTGCTCGGTCCGGTCCGGCCCGGACCGCCGGCGGCCGGTCCAAACGACGGCTCGGACCGGGACCGTACCGGCGCGGACCGTGTCCACCACCTAACGCAACATACCAAATGATGGAGTCCGAGAACCATCCATGCACTTTTAGGAAAAGGCACTAGTAGAAAACGGGCCTATTGTTCCGGTTCGTAAGGGCCTTTTGTCTCGGTTTCTGAACCGGGACTAAAGGGTCGTTACTAATGCCCTAACCTTTTAGTCCCGGTTCTAACCAGAATCGGGACAGATGGGCTTCCACGTGTCCTGTGCGCCGAGCCCAGGCAGGAGGGCCTTTGGTCCCGGTTGGTGGCACCAACCGGGACCAATAGGCATCCACGTGTCAGCATTTCTGTGGCTGGGGTTTTTGTGTTTTTTTGAAAGGGGGGGGGGTTGGGGGTTTTGGGGGGTTAATAATTTAGGTATTTCATATATTGTGTTAGCTAGCTAATTAATAGAGAGAAGTGTCCTCTCTTATGTCCGTGCTTGGTCGACGCTACGTACTATACATAAGTATAGAGAGGACAAAACACGCTAGCTAGCTAGTAAGCAAACGAAGGAAACAGAAGATCGTCATGAACATATATGCATACAGAGAGAAGTGATATCGACCACCTCTCCTTCTCCGAGAGATTGGTCGAACAACAAGTTCTCGTTTATCTATCCGACACTACCGACTACATATATACAATAATTATCTCTTACAAATATACTCTCCTAAACTACGGACGCATGGTCAACATAGTATTCTCCGTCTTCAGCGATCACGTGGTCAAGAAAGAATGCCGCCAATTCCTCTTGAATTGCTCGCATGCGATCTGGTGCTAGGAGTTCATCCCGCATCCGAAATATCTAATTTGAAGAAGGGGGTCAATACACAAATATATATATATGAATGAATGAAACTCAACACAAACGATGGTAATAAAATAAAATTGTGAATATTGTTATTTACGCACTTCACATTGTTTGTCAGAGTAGCCCCACTCACAGGTCGTGTGGCGGATGGACTCGCAAACGTAGTATCTACAGAAATCATTCCCTTGTTACTGCCACAACCACTTTACAAGAAATAGAGGTCAATCAAACTGATAAGCAAGAATGCCAAATGGTATTGATGAAACTAGCGCTTGAATCACTAGGAGATGCGCGGAACATGCTACTATAGTACTTACTTTCGGGTGTCTAAATTCCAGCTTCTTCGGCAGTCCCGGAGCATTTCTGGTGAATTTTCTCCAAACCCTGCCAGACAAAGAAAACAATTACTTGATATCAGAAATGAACAAAGTTGCTGATATGGTGGATAATGATCGATTTAACTTACTTCTCGAGCATTTGAGTCATGTCCGCATACTCCTGGGGATCTTTTCGTTTAGATTCCAAGACAATTACTACTCCCTGCTCAAGCTTAATCTCTAGGAGAATATAGTGGTACCTGCGCACGCATGCATAACTCATCAATTACATTACTATAACCTTGACCAATATATAAGGGAAACCGAATATGCACAAGACAGTAACACTCACTTGAACTTCTAAGGAAAGAGTATTATATCTTTGTTTTCATTTATTACCAACGATCGTAGCAAGTTGGCCTCGGTATCTGCGGCATGAAATTTAAACTAAGTTGCATCTATGAGATATGTGTTAATGAACCCAATATCACCGACTTGTCTTTTCTTCAATTCGACGATCTTCAATCTGCATAATATAGCCAGGATAATTGTAAATACATGCAATGAAAGAGCTGAGCTATATAGAGAGACTTAATGATAGAAGTAGTACTACTTACAGACAGTAGCAGGTGACCGTTGCTTTATCGAGGGCGAATTGATTGAAAAACTGATAGAACTCCTCAAATGGAATAGGCAACAGTTCAATTCCAACGAGGTCATGCTCCTTTTTAACTCTCACATACAAAGTATTCCTCCCCCCAGACTCTCTGCAGATTTTCAAGTACCAATCATGCAATCTTCGCGTCTTCGTTGATAGAGATCTTTCATCTTTGACGAGAGGCTTCCCGTACTCGTATCTGTGTATCTGCACATCCATAAAATCATAATGTACATCGTCGTGCAGGTAATCTCCAAGATTGCTATAACGGGCACCATCCTCGGATCGACGATGTCGCTAGGCACCTTGAGCGGGGGGCACGATTGATTCCCTTGTTCGCCAAGCTGGGCAATTTGTTTCCCAGCTCGTCGTTCTTTCATCCTTTCATCACTGACTGTACTTCCTGACCGCTCCACTTCGACAAATGCCTTTCCAATAATGCGCTCATAGTTGCCTTTCGGCGAAGACTTAGGTGGTTTTCCCAGGGCAGCCAGAGTGCGCTTCGCTTTCACCGGATCTACCTTCACCTCCGAAGGTGGATGTCTCTGTGCTTTCAACCCTTGAAACTAGTCCTTCACTACGGTTCGCGCGATCTTCGCGTTCTCCTCCGGGGTCATCTCGTATGGTAACTTCTCTGGAGTCTTCAGAGAAGGACCGAATCTGTACGTCCTCCCGCCTCTGGCTGTACTGCTAGATGCCGGCAGAGAAGATGGAGCGGCTGTCTTCTTTACTTGCTTACGAGGCGGAGGAGAAGGACTACGACGCGCCGAAGCAGCCGGAGCAGCGGCGGGTCTCTTCCCCCCTTGCTGACGAGGCGGAGAAGGAGGAGGCTGGCTGCTCGGGCGCGCCGGCGCAGGCGGAGAAGGAGACGGAGTGCCGCCACGCGCCGGAGAAGGAGCCGGCCGAGTGCCCTAAACGTCACTCCCCGGAGGAGGAGGCGGTGGAGGAGGCGGAGTGCCCTGACTCGCCGGAGGATGAGGATGAGGCGGAGGCGTCCAGTTCGGAAGGTTGATGAGATCCTTCCGCCATAGGCATGGAGTCTTCAGAGCAGAACCTAGCCGAGTCTCCCCTTCACCGGTAGGGTGGTCAAGCTGGAGGTCCTCAAATCACTCCGTTATTTCATCCACCATCACCCTAGCATATCCTTCTAGAATCGGCCGGCAGTGAAAAGTTGCGCCGGGTTCAGTAGGATAAACAGAGCCAACAGCCGCCTTGACCTTCATATTAATCCATTGCGTCATAAGGTGGCAATTTTGAGACTCCGTGATAGCATCCACAGGATAGCTGGCAGGAGCCGTCAAGACATGCTCCGGCTGAAGCTGCTTGGTGGAAGCCATGCTGCTTCTCCGCTGAGATGGCGGGGTAGCTTCGGGGGAAGCTTCGGCAGCTCGTTTGCTGCGATTTGCTTCTCGTTCCTCTATCGCTTGTACCCTAGCGTGCAGCGCCTGCAGTTCGATCTGCTGCACTTTCTTCCTCCTCTCGTGGCATT
This sequence comes from Aegilops umbellulata, assembly GCA_032464435.1. Lineage (NCBI taxonomy): Eukaryota > Viridiplantae > Streptophyta > Magnoliopsida > Poales > Poaceae > Aegilops > Aegilops umbellulata. Next base: position 10,536,744 of record CP136054.1, read on the forward strand.
TGTAACCGCCTGCGTCCGGAAACCCAGCCTTCCATAGAATGGAGCCTGGCGTGCCTCGTGTCCGTCCAGGGTGCTCAGGATTCCCGAGGGCCATTGTAAGCTCGTCGTTCTCTCTGTCTGGAATGACCGTCCCTTGCTGCGCTGCTTCGATATAGTGCTGAAGCCTCGTGACTGGTATTTCCAATTGCTCGTCCGTCCAAATGCACACTACTAGGGAAAACCTTATACACAGAATCTTAGCAGCAGCGTGGTTTAAGAAGAGACGCTACTGCTAATTAGTAGTAGCGATCTTCAGCGAGCCGCGCTACTAGTATCTAAGTAGCAGTAGCGCCCTATGTGAAACAAGCGCTACTACTATAATTGCCACGGTGTTGCCCCCCGGGTAGATACAGTAGTAGCGCCCTTCTGAGGGACGCGCTACTGCTAACACTAGTAGAAAACGGGCCTATTGTCCCGGTTTGTAAGGGCCTTTAGTCCCGGTTCCTGAACCGGGACTAAAGGGTCGTTACTAATGCCCTCACCCTTTAGTCCCGGTTCAAACCAGAACCGGGACAGATGGGCCTCCACGTGGCCTGCGCCCTGAGCCCAGGCAGGAGGGCCTTTGGTCCCGGTTGGTGGTACCAACCGGGACCAATAGGCATCCACGCGTCAGCATTTCTGTGGCTGGGGTTTTTGGTTTTTTTTGAAAGGGGGGGAGGGGGTTTGGGGGTTTTGGGGGGTTAATTTAGGTATTTCATATATTGTGTTAGCTAGATAGCTAATTAATAGAGAGAAGTGTCCTCTCTTATGTCCGTGCTTGGTCGACGTTACGTACTAAACATACGTATAGAGAAGACTAGGCATATGCTAGCTAGCTATGCAAACGAAGGAAACAGAAGATCGTCATGAACATATATGCATACGGTGAGAAGTGATATCGACCACCTCTCCTTCTCCGAGAGATTGGTCGAACAACAAGTTCTCGTATATCTATCCGACACTACCGGCTACATATATACAATAATTATCTCTTACAAATATAATCTCCTAAATTACGGACTCATGGTCCACATAGTATTCTCCGTCTTCAGCGATCACGTGGTCAAGAAAGAATGCCGCCAATTCCTTTTGAATTGCTCGCATGCGATCTGGTCCTAGGAGTTCCTGCCGCTGCCGAAACATCTAATTTAAAGAAGGGGGTCAATACATATATATATATATATATATATATATATATATACGAGTGAAACACAACACAAATGATGGTAATAAACAAAAATTGTGAATATTATTTCTTACGCACTTCATATTGTTTCTCAGAGTACCCGCCCCGCTCACAAGTCGTGTGGCGGATGGACTCGCAGACGTAGTATCCACAGAAATCATTCACTTGTTCCTGCCACAACCACTTTACAAGAAATAGAGGTCAATCAAACAGATAAGCAAGAATGCCAAATGGTATTGATGAAACTAGCGCTTGAATCAATAGCTAGGAGACGCGCGGAACATGGTACTATAGTACTTACTTTCGGGTATCTAAATTGCAGCTCCTTCGGGAGTCCCGGGGATTTTGTGCTGAATTTTCTTCAAACACTGCGAGACAAAAGAAAACAATTATCAGGAAATGAACAAATTTGCTGATATGGTGGATAATGATCAATTTAACTTACTTCTTGAGGATTTGAGTCATGTCCGCATACTCCTGGGGATCTTTTCGTCTCGAGTCCAAGACAGTTACTACTCCCTGATCAAGCCTAATCTCCAGGAGAATATAGTGGAAACTGCGCACGCATGCATAACTCATCAATTACATTACTATAACCTGGACTAATATATAAGGGAAACCGAATATGCACAAGACAGTAACACTCACTGGAAGTTGTAAGGAAAGAGTATTATATCTTTGTGTTCATTTCTTTTGAATGATCGTAGCAAGTTGGCCTCGGTATGTTCGGGCCCTTTATCAACTTCAGTTGCATCTATGAGATATGAGTTAACGAGCCCAATATCACCGATTTGTCTTTTCTTCAATTCGGCGATCTTCAATCTGCATAATATAGTGAGGATAATTATAAATACATGCAATCAAAGTGCTGAGATATATAGAGAGACTTAATGACAGAAGTAGTAGTACTTACAGACAGTAGCAGGTGACCGTTACTTTATTGAGGGCCAATTGATTGAAAAACTGAAAGAACTCCTCAAATGGAATAGGCAACAGTTCAATTCCAACGAGGTCATGCTCCGGCTTAACTCTCGCATACAAAGTACTCCTCCCCCCAGACTCTCTGCAGATTTTCAAGTACCAATCATGCAATCTTCGCATCATCGTTGTTAGAGATTTCTCATCTTTTACGAGAGGCTTCCCGTACTCGTATCTATGTATCTGCACCTTCAAGAAATCGTAATGTACTTCGTCGGGCAGGTAATCGTCAAGATTGTTATAACCGGGCACCATCCTCGGATCGACGCTAGGCACCTTGAGCGGGGGGCACGATTGCTTTGCTTGTTCGCCGAGCTGGGCAATTTGTTTCCCAGCTGCTCGTCGTTCTTTCAGTCTTTGATCACTAACTGTACTTCCCGACCGTGACGCTTCGGCCCATGTCTTTGCAATAATGCGCTCATAGTTGCCTTTCGGCGAAGACTTGGGTGGTTTTGCCAGGGCAGCCAGAGTGCGCTTCGCTTTCACCGGATCTACCTTCTCCTCCGGAGGTGGATGTCTCTTTGCTTTCAACCCTTGAAACCAGTCCTTCACTTCGGCTCGCACGATCTTCTCGTTCTCCTCCGGGGTCATCTCGTATGGTAACTTCTCTGGAGTCTTCAGAGAAGGACCGAATCTGTATGTCCTCCCGGCTCTGGCTATACTGCTAGACGCCGGCAGAGAAGACAGAGCGGCAGTCTTCTTTACTGCTTGCTTTTTGCGAGGCGGAGAAGAAGGACTACGACGCGCAGGAGCAGCTGCCGGAGCGGCGGCGGGTCTCTTCCGCCCTTGTTGACCAGGCGGAGAAGGAGTAGGCTGGCTGCTCGGGCGCGCCGGCGCAGGCGGAGAAGGAGGCGGAGTGCCGCCACGCGCCGGAGAAGGAGCCGGCCGAGGGCCCTGATCGTCACTCGCCGGAGGAGGAGGCGGTGGAGGAGGCGGAGTCCCCTGACTCACCAGAGGAGGAGGAGGCGGCGGAGGCGTCCAGTTTGGAAGGTTGATGAGCTCCTTCCACCATAGGCATGGAGTCTTCAGAGCAGAACCCAGCCGAGTCTCCCCTTCTCCGGTAGGGTGGTGAAGCGGGAGGTCCTCAAATCCCTCCGTTATTTCATCCACCATCACCTTAGCATATCCTTCTGGAATCGGCCGGCAGTGAAAAGTTGCGCCGGGTTCATTAGGATAAACAGAGCCAACAGCTGCCTTGACCTTCATATTCATCCAGTGCGTCATAAGGTGGCAATTTTGAGCCTCCGTGATAGCATCCACGGGATAGCTGGCAGGTGCCGTCAAGACATGCTCTCGCTGAAGCAGCTCGGTGGAAGCCACGCTGCTTCTCTGCTGAGATGGCGGGGTAGCTTCAGGGGAAGCTTCGGCAGTTCGATTGCAGCGATTTGCTTCTCGTTCCTCTATCCCGAGTACCCTTGCTTTAAGCGCCTGCAGTTCGGACTGCTGCGCTTTCTTCCTCCTCTCCTGGCTTTTGTAACCGCCTGCGTCCGGAAACCCAGCCTTCCACGGAATGGAGCCTGGCGTGCCTCGTGTCCGTCCAGGGTGCTCAGGATTCCCGAGGGCCTTTGTGAGCTCGTCGTTCTCTCTGTCTGGATGGAACGTCCCTTCCCGCGCTGCTTTGATATAGTACCGAAGCTTCTTCAAGGGAATGTTAAGTTGCTCGTTCGTCCAAATGCACTTCCCTGTTACAGGGTCCAAGGTTCCGCCAGCCCCGAAGAACCAAGTCCGGCAACGGTCTGGCCAGCTCATTGTCTCTGGTTCGATCCCTTTTTCAACCAGATCATTCTCAGCCTTGTCCCACTTAGGCCGGGCTACCAGGTAGCCACCTGACCCCGTGCGATGGTGAAGCTTCTTCTTCGCAGCATTTTTCTTGTTTGTCTCCGACATCTTCTTACTCTTTTCCGATGTCTTGTGGGCCACAAATGCAGGCCAGTCATCTCTGATCTTCTCATATATGCCCTTGAATTCTGGTGTCTCTTTTTTCTCGAAAAACCTATTCAGGTCTTTCTTCCACCTCCTGAATAGGTCTGCCATCCTCTTAAGAGCAAAAGACTTGATTAATTGCTCTTTAACTGGCTTCTCCGGATCATCCTCTGGCGGTAGGGTGAAATTTGACTTCAGCTCAGTCCAAAGATCATTTTTCTGCATATCATTGACGTAAGACACCTCAGGGTCTTCTGTAGCCGGCTTTAACCATTCCTGGATGCTGATCGGGATCTTGTCCCTAACCAGAACCCCGCACTGAGCAACAAATGCCTTCTTTGTTCGGATGGGTTGAATAGGTTGGCCGTCGGGCGCGATTGCTATGATCTCAAACCTTTCATCCGAGCTCAACTTTCTCTTCGGGCCTTGTCTCTTTACCTCAGTTGTGCTCGATCCGGAGGGCTAGAAAAAAGAACAAAGACTTAATTAATATGTGTACATACCAAAACAATGAATGCATCAATTAGCTAGTCAGCACAGGCTTAACTAATATATATACCTGGCCGGACTCGGCTCGGTCGCCGGACTCGTTTCGGTCACCGGACCCGTCATCACGTTCTCCTTCTTGCACCGCCATTAGGTCACCGGAGCCATCTTCTTCACCCTCTCCTTGCAGACCATCGAAGTCGTCGTTGAGATATAACGAGATGGCATCACTTCCTTCTGCGATTATGTCCCTCAACATCGCTTCTCTTGCTTCATCTCGGGCGGTGTCCATAGTTTCTACAAATATTTACAACATGGCAATTATTATTCAAACATGACAAATGGATATATTAGTGGCAAACGTAGAACTAGCTAGCTAATCGTAGTAAGGAATCATATATATCGGAAACGAGGGTCGTCGAGGGTCGCCGAACGGTAGAGGAAACCCTAAATAGCAAGTATCGTGGGTGTGAGATACAAGTGGCCGTCGGCGTCGGACACTACATCCATGTCCCACAAGTGACGTGGGCGTCGAAGCCCGCGTCACTTGTGGGACGTGGATGTAGTGTCCGACACCGACGACCACATGTATCTCACACCGACGATACTTGCTATTTAATTAGGGTTTCCTCTACCGCTCGGCGACCCTCGTTTCCGATATATAAAGAAGAGGAAGAAGAAGAAAAAAAGAGGAGAAGGGTCGCCGAACGGTAGAGGAAACCCTAAATAGCAAGTATCGTGGGTATGAGATACAAGTGGCCGTCGGTGTCGGACACTACATCCACGTCCCACAAGTGACGTGGGCGTCGAAGCCCGCGTCACTTGTGGGACGTGGATGTAGTGTCCGACACCGACGGCCACATGTATCTCACACAGACGATACTTGCTATTTAATTAGGGTTTCCTCTACCGCTCGGCGACCCTCGTTCACGATAAAAAAAGAGGAAGAAGAAGAAAAAAAGAGGAGAAATAAAAAAAGAGGAGAAGAAAGAATAGAGGAGAAGAACTCCTCTATTCTTTCTTCTCCTCTTTTTTCTTCTTCTTCCTCTTCTTTATATATCGGAAACGAGGGTCGTCGAGGGTCGCCGAATGGTAGTGGAAAACCTAAATAGCAAGTATCGTGGGTGTGAGATACAAGTGGCCGTCGGTGTCGGACACTACATCCACGTCCCACAAGTGACGTGGGCGCCGAAGCCCGCGTCACTTGTGGGACGTGGATGTAGTGTCGGACACCGACGGCCACATGTATCTCACACCGACGATACTTGCTATTTAATTAGGGTTTCCTCTACCGCTCGGCGACCCTCGTTCACGATAAAAAAAGAGGAAGAAGAAGAAAAAAAGAGGAGAAGAAAGAATAGAGGAGTTCTCCTCTATTCTTTCTTCTCCTCTTTTTTTCTTCTTCTTCCTCTTCTTTTTTTATCCTCTTCTTCCTGTCATGTTCGACGACCCTCGTTCCCGATAAAAATTAAGAAGAAGAAGAAAAAAAGGAGAAAAAAAAAAGGAGAAGAAGCTCTCTATTCCTTCTTCTTCCTCTCCTCGTCTTCTCCTTCTTCTTCTCCTTCTTTCTCTACTTATTTTCCTTTTCCTTATTTTACTTTTTCCTCTCCACTATCCTTCTTTTTCTAAAATTGTAACTTTTGCATATATAAAACTTTTGTAAAATTGTAACTTTCTATATATGAACAAAAAACTTTCTATGAACAAAAAACTTCTCTAAAATTGTAACTTTTGCATATATAAAACTTTACTATTTTCTTTTCCTCTCCTCTTCTTCTTTCCTATCCATCTTTTTCTAAAACTTTTGCATATATATTTAGCAAATTCTAGCCACATACATCACATACACATATACATTATAGCCACATACACACATACATCACATACGAACAAAAAAAATAAACTAATAAAAACAAAAAAAAACATATTGCAACATATGAAAAAAAACATGGTGGCGCCGGCGGGGCAGAGGGGCATGGCGGCAGGTGCTCACAGAGGGGAGCGGCGCCGGCGTCGAGGCAGATGGCATCGAGGGCGGCGGCGACGGCGTCGGGGCGGCGCGGGGCAGCGACGGCGTCGGGGTGACGCGGGGCGCGGGCGGCGATGGGGCGACGACGACGGCCGCGGGCGACGGCGACGAGGAGCTGGGCGTCGGGGCAGATGGCGTCGAGGGCGGCGGCGACGGCGTCGGGGCGACGCGGGCGGCGACGGGGTGATGACGACGGGCGCGGGCGACGGCGACGAGGAGAAGGGCGTCGGGGCAGATGGCGTCGAGGGCGGCGGCGACGGCGTCGGGGCGACGCGGGGCGCGGGCGGCGACGGGGCGGCGACGACGAGGAGCAGGGCGTCGGGGCAGAGGGTGGTTCGGCGGCGGGGAGAATGAAGAACTGAACGAAAATTTTCACAAGTCCTGTATATATAGCAAGAGCATTGGTCCCGGTTCGTGGCAGAAACCGGGACTAATGCCCCCTTTAGTCCCGGTTGGAGCCACGAACCGGGACCAAAGGCCTCTTTTCAGCAGCCGAAAGGGCGGGAAGCGGCGGCCTTTGGTCCCGGTTGGTGGCACCAACCGGGACTAAAGAGGGGGCATTGGTCCCGGTTGGTGCTACGAACCGGGACCAATGCCCCCTTTGGTCCCGGTTCGTCCCTCCAACCGGGACCAAAGGCCTATGCTGCCCCAAACCCAAATGTTTAGTCCCACCTCGCTAGTTGAGAGGGAGGCGCACCTGTTTATAAGGTGCGGTGCGCCATCCCTCTCGAGCTCCTCTCTAAAGCAGGCTTTCGGGCCTAACTCTGCAATATGTGCCTGTGGGCCTACTGGGCCTCCCTCGGGCCTGAATCCTGGCCCATGGTAGGGTTTCTAGTCGTATTCAGGCCCTGGGGGCCCAGTAGGTGGCATTTTTTTTGTTTTTTTTGTTTCTACTTAGAACTAAATACTTATAGTTTTGTAGTGATTTCTTTTTTATTTTAGGTCACAAAAATTATAAACTTTCTGTTAGTGCCATTAGTTTTAAAATTTGAATAGTTTAACTTTGAATTTTTTAAAATTTGTGTGAATCACTAGTTTATGAATAACTTTACTATAAAAAATTCCTGCTATTTAATATAAACTTTTTTAGCTTTTAAACTTTTTTAGTTTTAGAAAAATTATAAACTTTTAAACTTTCTTGCTTTATAGTTTTAGAAAAATTATAAACTTTCTGTTAGTGACATTAGTTTTCAAATTTGAAAACACTTTTTTAGTTTTTTTGTTTTCTTTGTTGTTTTATTTTGTTTTTGCTATATTTTTTAATTATTTTTGCTTTTAGGTCAGCAAAATTATGAACTTTCTGTTAGTGCCATTAGTTTTCAAATTTGAATAGTTAAAATTTGAATTCTTTGAAATTTGTGTGAATCACAAGTTTGTGATTAACTTTAATAAAAAAATTTAACATAGATGCACCTACTCGTCTGTTTTCAAATGAATTCTAAAATACTTGGCATAACATACTCGTCTGTTACAAATTTGGCATGGTATCATCATAATAGTTGCGGGAGAAATTCTTCACTTTTTCTTCGCTTGTGTCATTTGCTTATTGCGCCGTAACCATGGATAATCTTCATCGTTTATCATGATGCTTGGGTCAGCCTTGACATTGAAGGGAGGAATTTCATGAAACCTTTCATAATCTTCAGACATGTCTGTCTTGCCCTCCACTCGCAGGATGTCCCTTTTTCCTGAAAGAACTATGTGGCGCTTTGGCTCATCGTATGATGTATTCGTTTCCTTATCTTTTCTTTTTCTCGATCTGGTAGACATGTCCTTCACATAGATAACCTGTGCCACATCATTGGCTAGGACGAACGGTTCATCAGTGTACCCAAGATTTTTCAGATCGACTGTTGTCATTCCGTACTGTGGGTCTACATGTACCCCGCCTCCTGACAGATTGACCCATTTGCACTTAAACAAAGGGACCTTAAAATCTTGTCCGTAGTCAAGTTCCTATATGTCCACTATGTAACCATAATATGTGTCCTTTCCCTTCTCGGTTGTTGCATCAAAGCGGACACCGCTGTTTTGGTTGGTGCTCTTCTCATCTTGGTCAATCGTGTAAAATGTATTCCCATTTATCTCGTATCCTTTCCAAATCAATACAGTCAAAGATGGTCCCCTGGACAACAAGTACAACTCATCACAAACAGTGTTGTCACCTCTGATACGTGCTTCCAACCAACTGCTGAAAGTCCTGATGTGTTCACATGTAATCCAGTCGTCGCACTGCTCCGGGTGTTTGGAGCGCAGACTGTTCTTGTGTTCATCGACATACGGGGTCACCAAGGTAGAGTTCTGTAGAACTGTGCTCATCTCACGTACGTACACCATTTCCATTCCACAGCTGTAAAAGTTCTTCAACTAATGGCCTTAGGTACACATCAATGTCGTTGCCGGGTTGCTTAGGGCCTTGGATGAGAACTGGCATCATAATGAACTTCCGCTTCATGCACATCCAAGGAGGAAGGTTATACATACATAGAGTCACAGGCCAGGTGCTGTGATTGCTGCTCTGCCCCCCGAAAGGATTAATGCCATCCGCGCTTAAAGCAAACCATATGTTCCTTGGGTCCTTTGCAAACTCATCCCAGTACTTTCTCACGATTTTGCTCCACTGCGACCCGTCAGCGGGTGCTCTCAACTTCCCGTCTTTCTTACGGTCCTCACTGTGCCATCGCATCGACTTGGCATGTTCTCCGTTTCTGAACAGACGTTTCAACCGTGGTATTATAGGAGCATACCACATCACCTTCGCAGGAACCCTCTTCCTGCGGGGATCGCCGTGAACATCACCAGGGTCATCTCGTTTGATCTTATACCGCAATGCACCGCATACCCGGCATGCATTCAGATCCTTGTATGCACCTCGGTATAGGATGCAATCATTAGGGCATGCATGTATCTTCTCCACCTCCAATCCTAGAGGGCATACGACCTTCTTTGCTGCGTATGTACTATCGGGCAATTCGTTATCCTTTGGAAGCTTCTTCTTCAATATTTTCAGTAGTTTCTCAAATCCTTTGTCAGGCACAGCATTCTCTGCCTTCCACTCCAGCAATTCCAGTACGGTACCGAGCTTTGTGTTGCCATCTTCGCAATTGGGGTACAACCCTTTTTTGTGATCCTCTAACATGCGATCGAACTTCAGCTTCTCCTTTTGACTTTCGCATTGCGTCCGTGCATCGACAATTACCCGGCGGAGATCATCATCATCGGGCACATCGTCTGGTTACTCTTCATCTTCAGCAGCTTCACCCGTTGCAGCATCATTGGGCACATCGTCTGGTTCCTCTTGATCTTCACCAGCTCCCCCCGTTGCAGCATCACTGTATTCAGGGGGAACGTAGTTGTCATCGTACTCTTCTTCTTCGTCGTCTTCCATCATAACCCCTATTTCTCCGTGCCTCGTCCAAACATTATAGTGTGGCATGAAACCCTTGTAAAGCAGGTGGGTGTGAAGGATTTTCCGGTCAGAGTAAGACTTCGTATTCCCACAATCAGGGCATGGACAACACATAAAACCATTCTGCTTGTTTGCCTCAGCCGCATCGAGAAACTCATGCACGCCCTTAATGTACTCGGAGGTGTGTCTGTCACCGTACATCCATTGCCGGTTCATCTGCGTGCATTATATATAATTAAGTGTCCAAATTAATAGAAGTTCATCATCACATTAAAACCAAAGTACATACATAGTTCTCATCTAACAACATATAGTTCTCCAGAGCATCTAATTAATTAAACCATACATTAATTAAAACAAAGGCGATCATAATCGCAACCAAGGTAACAATTGATCCAATGGTATAATGATACCCAGCCTCGGTATGAATGGCATATTTTCTAATCTTTCTAATCTTCTAGCGCATTGCATCCATCTTGATCTTGTGATCATCGACGACATCCGCAACATGCAACTCCAATATCATCTTCTCCTCCTCAATTTTTTTTTATTTTTTCCTTCAAGAAATTGTTTTCTTCTTCAACTAAATTTAACCTCTCGACAATAGGGTCGGTTGGAATTTTCGGTTCACATACATCCTAGATAAATAAAATCTATGTCACGTTGGTCCGCATAATTATCATAAACAATAAATGAACCAATAGTTATAAAGATTAATATATATACCACATCCGAATCATAGACAGGACGAGGGCCGACGGGGGCGGATACCAAAACCATCGCACTATATAAGATGCAATAATAAAAGTAAGAAAATGATACAAGTATCTATCTAAACATACAAGTAAGAATATTTTTCCTTTCAGAAAGAAGATAAGAGCAAGAGGCTCACCACGGTGGTGTCGGCGATGAGATCGGCGCGGGTGATCGACGGCGGTGAAGACAGGGGTGGGGCGTGACGGACCGCTAAATCTAGACAAATCTCGAGGAAAATGGAGCTTTGAGGTCGAGCTTCGAGAGGAGAAAGCTTAACTAGTGTGGCTCGGGCATTTTATCAAACACCTCATGTGCATAGGAGGTGAGCTAGAGCACCACAAGCACCTCCCCTCGCCGGCCAGAGAAAAACAGAGCACTGGAGTGCTCTGCTCGCGGGCGAGGGTATATATAGGCACCTCATTAGTCCCGGTTCGTGGCATGAACCGCGACTAAATGGGAGCCTTTGGTCCCGGTTCATGCCACGAACCGGGACCAATGGTGGTGGGCCAGGAGCCAGGCACATTGGTCCCGGTTCGTCCCACTAACCGGGACCAAAAGGTCCAGACGAACCGGGACCAATGGCCCACGTGGCCTGGCCGGCCCCCTGGGCTCACGAACCGGGTCCAATGCCACCATTGGTCCCGGTTCTAGATTGAACCGGGACTAATGGGCTGACCCGGCCTGGACCATTGCCCCCTTTTCTACTAGTGTAAAGTACTTAGTAGCAGTGTGTTTCTTCAAAACTCGCTGCTGCTAAGTATCACCGCAACTAATTAAGTTTAGTCCCATACTGCTAAGCGAACACGGTTTTTACCACCTTAAATACGTTACTTCTCAACCTATCTCGAGCACTTGGTCTTCATTGAACTATATGTGTATGATTTGTAGCTGCAATATGAATCCTCGCCTATACCTATACAGGTACAGTGAGGATTAATGTTGACTATTTAGATTCTACACAAAAAGATCAATGGTGACCAATGCATATTTTTGATGTTTTTGCATTGCTTAGACTTATAGCGTTTTTTTTAGAATAAAGCATTACTGATTTTGGGATAAACAAAAGAAATAACTGGTTGCATTAGCCGTAGCGTTTTTCTGCAAAACGCGCTATAGATAAGTTAGCTATAGCACGTTTTTCTTACGAGCGCTACTGCTAGTTCGATTTAACCACCCCGGCCCGGCTCAAAATTTCGCTAAGTCTCCTTTCCCCCCTGTTCCCCTACTCCTGTCGCGCCGCCGCCCGAGCCCGAGCCTGCCCTCACCGCCGCCGCCCGAGCCCGCCCTCAACCTCACCGCCGCCGCTCTCGACCTCACCGCCGCTGCCCGAGCCCGCCCAGGACCGCCGCCTCCCGATCCCGAGCCCACCCTCGCCACCCCTACCTCCATCGCCGAGCACCTCCCCGCCACCGTCTCTCCCCTCTCTGTAAGCCCCCCACCCCTCCCCCACCCCCTCTCTCTTTGCTTAGTTAGTAGATGATTTTAGTATTAGTAGATGTTAATTTAGGGTTAATAGATAATGATTTCTTGTAGTAGTAGATATTAATTAGTAGTAGTGATGGTAAACTAGTTGTATAATTAGCAGTACTAGATGTTAATTAGTAGTAGATGTAGTAGTAGATGTTAATTAGTAGTAGTAGATGTACTGATTTCTTTCTATTTATAGTAATTTTATATTTAGTAAGAACGAGTTGAATTAATAGAACTAGTTTAGTTTTAGTTGAACTAGTTTAGTTTTAGTTGAACTAGTTTAGTAAGTAAATTAATAAACTAGTTGAATTAATAGAACTAATGTATTTTTAGTAAGAAAATTAAAATAACTGGTTGAACTACTTTATTTTTAGAAAGAACTAGTTTTTTTCTATTTATAGTAAGTTTATATTTAGTAAGAACTAGTTGAATTAATAGAACTAGTTGAACATGTCATATTTCTTGTTATTTTTTAGTTTAAGCAATTATTCAGGATGTATTAGTGATAACTAATAGGGTTTTTGCTTTTGCAGAAATCAAGGAACCCCTCCATCATCCCCGCCGTCGTCCCCGTCACCGACCCCCTCCGACCTCGTGGTGAGACCAGTCAAATCTCCATGTCAATATGAGTCCTATAAGATATATATGATGTAGATAAAAAATTCAGTCGTTCGAGTTTCAGGCGCTTGTTTTGCCGGAGTGCCCGGTCATGTTTTGGTTACACCTCCGAGTGGCCTATGTTTTGCCGGAGTGTTGATTAATTTCCGTTCCGGCAAATTTCAGGTGCTCGATATGTCCTTTTTTAGCAAAGGTCATGCCGGATTTTTCCGTGAATTCTGGCATGACTTGTGCTAGAATATGTAGGAAATATCGAGTGGCCTGGATTTTCTCGAAAAATAATGATCTAATTTAGGTTTTTAGTACATATATTTAATTGTACAAGTTTAATCTTTGAATTATGAACGTAGGAAATGTCGTACTTGGACGACGACAGTCTCCCGTGGGAGTGCGGCTGGTGCCACGACGATCGAGGTATGTAAGACAGGTTCGTTGAGCTGTATGAAGATCGGCGCTTCAGCATTAAGCGCGAGGATACCTTCGATGTTGAAACGGTACGCAACAACGACAAGTGTTTTTTTCGTAATTAAGCATGACTTTAACTATTTCAACGTCTAATTTTCATCTTTTACAATTCGACTAGCTTATCCCAGTATGCCTCCAGCTCCCGACCCCTCGCTTCATGGTCCTCGCCTCCCTGATGAATGTCGTAATGGCTAGGGATTTGTTCTACTTATCTTGTATGTACCAGTATGAAAGATGCATGGTCTATAGCTTAATAATTAACTTGTAGGATTGCATATTTTATTGCTCTTCACCTTCGTGGAGGCTTTTGGAAATTCCTTGCCATGTGGATGCGCTTCTCTTCATGGTAATGTTGTACGGAATTCAACACAGAAAGCACATATGTAATTATCGTTAATATCATATGTGCACGATGTGTATGGTTGCTTTTTGTCTCTGATTTTTAAAAGATGAGTTACCTGATTGATGGGAGCTGCTGCCGCTATAAGATTGCTGATTTGCCAATGATTGCTAATTTGTTTGTCTTTTTACAGTTGAGAGTTCCCAATGGGAAGATGCTTGATCTGCCACAAATACCTTAGTGGCTGAAACTGCCGAGTTGTGGCAAAATAAGTTTTAAATACCCAGTTGTGGCAAAACTTAGATTACAATTGAAACTTTGAGACGGTGATATCTTTCCTGGAGCATGAAATGGATTTTTTTTACTATGATAGTATTTTTAGATGATAACTTCACCAGAACTTTGGGATGTCCAACGGCAAAGTCCTAACAGTGCAAGGAGGATCACGTAAAAGAGACCAGCTGCTGCTGTTTGTGGACTATAATAAGTATGTTCCATGGACGTGGGGCAATTACATGGATATCCTCCTTTTGTTTTGGATGGACCCACAAGATTAATGGCTGGATCTTTCGGATTGTGGTTGTGGTTGAATACGCACATACGTTTAGTCCAATCTGAACACGGCATGTTCTTTAGTTTTCTTCTTTTTTTCTATCTCTTGCATATTCAGACGTAGAAATTCTATTCATTCCCACATCAACACATCTACGTGTTTGCCTTAACTGGACCCATGTTTGCGTTTCTTACATGGGTCATGTTACGCGGGAAGTTATCCACGCCCTACCTTCTTAAGCAGTTGAACGGTCGTAGATTTATAATTTTTAAAATTAAACGGATCAAGGGTTCATATTTTCTAATTAACGCCGAATTTTCTAGCCTATTTCCCTATTTTGAACCTGTATTTTCCTTTTAGTATATAATAGCTTGCCCAATAGTAATGTGTTTACCCACCGTATGTTTTCTGATCAAGAGAGAATCCTCTAGTGAAAACTATGCCCCCCCCGGGTCTACCTTTATCATATATAAAAACACAAAAATACCTTGCTGCAATTTATTTATTTTTATTCTATTTAGTATTTTATTTTATCTATGTATCACTGTCAGAATTAATCCTTGCAAATAACCGCTAAGAGGATTGACAACCCTCTTATTTGTGTTCGGTGCAAGTGTTTGCTTTTGTGTGTGCAGGTGCTGCTAATGAGGTTTTGTGTGGTTCTCCTACTGGATTGATAACCTTGGTTCTTAATTGATGGAAATACTTGTAGCTACTATACTAAATCATCCTCTCCTCTTCGGGGAATTAACAACGCAGTCTACAGTTATAACTCTCCATTGAAATGTTAAATTGTAACTACTACTTACTCGTGAATTAATAGTACTTCAATTTGAGCCAATTTTTAGACATGTTAATTATGTTATGTTCATAATACTACACTTCATAATAAGTAGATAGCCCATAACATTGAGATTGTAGTTAGGGATGGAAATCGAAATATGGCATGAATGTAACAATTGCCAGCAATGTGCTTCAGAAAAGAACTTATTTGTCTTTTATTCCCATGTTTGAACTAGTACAGGTCGGGGTTACACATATGATGGTGCACATCATTTTATTTATACCCGTTACATTATGCTCCATTGACTAACAACGATGATTCATCTGTCTAGTATTACATCTCTTCATTTCATCGGCCACTGATACTTATAACGTCGCTCCCAGATGGTTGTTGTTGTTGTGGTATTGTTGGTATGGGGAAGCTTCTTGTGATTGTTGTTGGGGTGGGTATGGTATGGGAAATTGTTGTTGGAGGAATTGTTGTTGTGGTTGCTGGGGGAATTGTTGCTGGGGGGATTGTTGTGGATGGGGGAATTGTTGTTGCGGAAATTGTTGTTGTTGTGGGAATTGTCGTTGTTGGGGAAATTGTTGTTGCGGGAATTGTTGTTGGGGGAATTGTTGTTGTTGGGGGATTTGTTGCTGGGGGAATTGTTGTGGTTGCTCGGGGATTTGTTGTTGTTGTTGTTGTTGGGGGAATTGTTGTTGCGGTAATTGTCGTTGTTGGGGAAATTGTTGTTGTTGGGGGAATTGCTGTTGCGGGAATTGTTGTTGTTGGGGGAACTGTTGTTGTTGGGGAAATTGTTGTGGTTGCTGGGGAATTTGTTGTTGTTGGGGGAGTTGCTGTGGTTGCTGGGGGATTTGTTGTTGCGGGATTTGTTGTTGTTGTGGGAATTGCTGTTGAGGGAATTGCTGTTGGGGGAATTGCTGTTGAGGGAATTGCTGTTGTTGTGGGAATTGTTGCTGGGGGATTTGTTGTTGTTGTTGGGGGATTTGTTGTGGTTGGGGGAATTGTTGTTGTTGGGGGAATTGTTGTTGTTGGGGGAATTGTTGTGGTTGCTGGGGGATTTGTTGTTGTTGGGGGAATTGTTGTTACGGGATTTGTTGTGGTTGTGGGAATTGTTGTTGAGGGATTTGTTGTTGTGGGAATTGTTGTTGGGGGATTTGTTGTTGCGGGAATTGCTGTTGGGGGAATTGTTGTGGTTGTTGGGGGATTTGTTGTTGTTGGGGGAATTGTTGTGGTTGCTGGGGGATATGTTGTTGTTGGGGTATTTGTTGTGGTTGCGGGAATTGTTGTTGAGGGATTTGTTGTTGTGGGAATTGCTGTTGGGGGAGTTGTTGTTGCGGGAATTGCTGTTGGGGGAATTGTTGTGGTTGCTGGGGGATTTGTTGTTGTTGGGGGAATTGTTGTTGGAGGATTTGTTGTGGTTCAGAGAATTGATCTTGGGGGAATTGTTCTTGTGGTGTTTGCAACTCCTTGCCTCTAGGGCTTAGTTGCCTAGTGGCACTGGCGATGCTCATCGCCATAGCAAGGAGGACAAATATGATGAAGGTCTTCATGTTTGATTTGTGTTTACTATTGCTCACTTGGCTTTTGTGTTTCTGCTCTAGGTGCTTGAAGGTTGGATGATGGAAGAGACCCACATGGTGTGATCGTATTTATAGCAGGTATGACATATTTTGTTTTCATCTTCCCACTCTTTTCTTGAAAAAGTGCACTTAAGATTATTGACCAAATAATTTGGTAAGTTGTGTTTGGTGGCACTACTTCCTAGCGTGATTTTGGATTGTTCATCATAGTTGATTATTCTTGCACATATCATCTGGGTGTATCGAATGCTTGATCACCATGAATGACTCATCATATTCACTTTACACTTCAAACATTGATCTAGATTTTGTCCTTCTTTCCGATTTAGTTTGTGATGTTCTACATGTTGTTAGGTGTATCCAGATTGGCATAACTTAAGGGGACTAAGTTTTTAATCTCCACACTTGCTTCTTGAAAAAGTGCTCTTAAGCTTATCATTTACAATAATTTGGTATGTCGTGTTTTATGGTACTACTTACTAGCGTGATTTTGGATTGTTCGTCATAGTTGATTGTTCTTGCACATATCATCTAGGTGTATGGAATGCTTGATAACAACAAATGACTCATCGTATTCACTTTACACTTCAAACATTGATCTAGATTTTGTCCCTTGTTCTGATTTAATTTGTCATGTTCTACATGTTGTTAGGCGTATCCAGATTGGCATACTTAAGGGAACAAACTTCGTAATCTTGTGTGAGTCATTGAGACAGATCACACTAATAATGTGAAGATTGTTCTAGACACCATTTTCTCTGAACTAACTCGATATTTTTTGCATAATAAATTTATAAGATGGATAAGCATTCATGAACCGTCATATTACCTTTTCATATGGAGCGGTTGTATTCTCATATGAGTTATCTATTATATTATTAAAAAGATAGAAAACGAACGATAGAGATTTAATATTTCAAAATATGATATTTGAACGGTGGAGATTGATCGGCATGTTAGCTGTCGCCAAAGCGCTAGATTCCATCCGATATGTAAACCACGTTGGTTTCCTGTGGTGTTTGGACTCCCAACACAAGAGTCTGATTTGACGTACAATTGACTGCCTTCTAAAAGGACACGTGCAGTCCCGTTGGAGACATCCGATAAATACAAGGGCACGTGCATACCTTTCTACTCAAAATAGACGGACACACATCTACATATAGCCAAATTGATTTCCATAGCCATGATTGGTAAGCTGATATACATACGTGATTAATTAGCTTCCAGCAACAAGCACACGTCTACACAGCCATGACGACAAAAGAACTCTCAACTTAATAAAGAGAGAATAAGACCACGTTGAACCAGAAGCACACCCGCATAGACTCTCTGGCCTGAAGTCTTCGACGAGCTCAATGAAGCGACGTACGGCAAATGCCACAGCACTAGAGGAAGCGACAAGGTCTGATAGTCATGTTAAGTTGACCCGATAGCGGCAAGTGCAACAACTATAGAGGATTTGGCAACTGCCCGAACGAGATTGGCCACTGCTTTGTTCAGTTTTCACTCACTAGCGTTGATTGATGATTATAATTCAATTCCAACATGCACAAGGCCCATGAGTGTATGATGATGTCTACTACCTCTATCACAGAATATGGTATTTTAGCAAGTTATGTTAGCTTGCAAAAACGTCTTATATTTGTGGGATGGATGGAACACCGTTTAGAGCGAGAACTAGCATGGGCGGACGAACATGCAAAGGTCGACACCTCACACCACATACAACAGTAAATACATCTGCTGTTGATCATTTAGTGTCCTGACGATTTAGATCACTCAGCCATGGGTTCGACAATTTTTCAATCACTGGCATTGACTCAAGATTAAATTCAACTCCAACATAGCTTTTATTAACGACAATCCCAACGTATCAAGTCGAATAAATGAGTTATATACTCTCCTAGAGAATAGACGAAGATGCGGGGCATCAGGATGGTTTGTTGAAATTATAGAAGGAGCATGTAAGTGTCTTTCTAACAAATCATGGACGTTTGAAAACAGCTTGAGGAAGAAAATCGTGGACGTGTGAGGAAAGTTCATGCAAAAGTGTTTTAGAGCGGGCCTTTCTAGAAAAAAGTATGGACGTGTACTAAGAGCTAGCTTGGGGAAGAAAATACAAGGTGTACACGTGGCAACTTCTAGAGAAGATCTAACGAAGAAAGAGAGCTAAGCTTATAGGATTTCCTCACCCGTTTGATGTCAGCCCATCAGATTAGTGGTGCATCATTCAGAGTCAATGACAATGCCGGACAAGAAACACACCCATGTATGATTATATAGTTATATAAGTTACCATAGGTGGGAAAGCAAAATAGGAAATGAAATAGCGTGCATCTCATCATAGAAAACAAGCTACCATGAGAGGGACTGGGAACAAATGTTTGAGCAAAATTCTGTTTAATACTCCCTCCGCTCCTAA
This sequence comes from Aegilops umbellulata, assembly GCA_032464435.1. Taxonomy (NCBI): domain Eukaryota; kingdom Viridiplantae; phylum Streptophyta; class Magnoliopsida; order Poales; family Poaceae; genus Aegilops; species Aegilops umbellulata. The sequence goes on from CP136054.1 coordinate 10,555,770, forward strand.
ATATATGTCTTTTGAGAGATTTCAATATGGACTACATACGAAGCAACATAAACGAATCTACACTCTAAAATACGTCTATATACATCGTTATGTAGTTTATATTAAAATTGCTAAAAAGACTTACATTTAGGAACGGACATAGTAACATATTTTAGTGTGCACAATGAACGTAAGTCAGGGAAAAATATAAAATATATAAGAATGGGTAATTTATTTCAAGAGTGGATGAGAGAATAAATTTAGTATTTTGAACAATATATGTAAATAGCTGACTATACTACTTAAAAGACACCAAGGTATAGCAATAACCTAATCTACTTTTTTTGAGGGAGAATAACCTAATCTACTTAATACAACTTTTGGCCAAAATATGAGTGGTTAGATATAAAGGATATTGAATGGCAGTTCACGCAGAGGTAAAGTAAGCTCGATATCATGTCATGCGACTGTGCTTATTTGTATATTAAAATGGTAATCTAACATCATGCCAATAAGTAAGAAGTAATATAATAATAATATATAATATCGTTGCAAATATACCATAAAGCAAGCCGTGCAAATGCGTTGGTCAAAACTGCTAGAAAAATATGGGCATGTGGGCGCAGGCAAGGCAAAAAAGAAATCTACAATGGTCTGGGTTCACATTATATTAGTCTATCAGACTTACTTCAATTTTCTTTCATGATCCACGTTAGCAAAATTGTTATTAGGTTGATAAATAATATAGTTGTTTTTATACATCTTTATATAGATGATGTTATATATATTAAGATTGAGAAAAATATCAATTCTCATTTTCATGCAAACTTCATATGATATCATTAAAACTAAAATCTTGGTATAGATTATACACGAAAACTCTTATTACGAGGACAAACAATGCACCTCTATACATATATGAAATACGGATAGAATAATTATAAGTTAGCAATTAGATTTTGGATAAACATGGTATGAAAACATTAATATATAGCTAAGTGTGAATACTCTATTCCCTGCAACATCAAAATGTGAATACTTTATGTTCCGAAGAAATGTGGTTTCTTCACTAAAGATTAAACTTTTTTACTATGGGAATGTCGAAATAGGAAACGAAGGAAAGAAGTAAATCTATTTTCGCATGGAATTCATATACAACCCACCGATATACAAACTAGAATATAAGTCAATGCAAAAAAATGATGGGAACAATTAGAAGGAACATATCAGGATGAGAGAGACCTATTTTGCAAGAAATAAATGTTCGTAATTTTATATGGACAAGTGAAACATGTGTGAGAGATTTTGATACAGGTCAAGAAAGAGAACACAATGTTTCGGTCATTAGTATTTTAATTTTTTTAAACCATTTTGATTTATTTTTGATGGATAATTTGTGTAAATAATTGGTGAAAATACAAAAACGAAGCATATAGGGAAAGTAAATATGATACTGCATAAATAAAAATGCTATGATTCTACAAGTCGGCCATTGATCGTCGATCATTCGTTAGAAGACACGAAAGGTTAGATATAACCTAATCTACTTAATACAACTTTTGTTAAAATGTGAGTGGTCATATGTAAACAAAGTTGAATGGCAGTTCATGCAGGGGTCAAATAAACTTGATATCATGTCTTGCCGCTATGCCTTTTTGTATATTAAAATGGTAACCTAACACCATGGCAATAACTAAGAAAATAATCTCATAATATATATACAGTATCGTTGCAAACAGACTATAAAAGCTAGCCGCGCAAATGCACGGGTGACCGTGCTAGTTAATACAAAATAAACTATTTGGGCTTTGCACAGCTTGATCGATTCACTCCACGTAGACATGAACATTGCTTTTGGATTTCTGTCGTTAGTTGATCTAAGTTTGTATATATTGTTTCAAATTGTTCAGATAGTCTCCAGGTTTCTTTTATTGAATTTACTGCCGCCAGTATAGAAAGCTATTAGTACTATGATTGTTGATACTGATACGGAACAAAAAGGGAAGACTGGGCGACATACAGTTGATTTTGTCTCGTAATTATATAAGTGTCTTTTTTTCTATTTTCTTCTAAGCAAGGAACCTACAGAAAAGAAATGAAATTTGTTCTCCTTCTACCCGATACGTGAATAAATGAATTTAGGACTTAGCATACCTAACTGAATGGGAACCTGTCGCCATCATGCAGCAAACACAAGCCATACTGCCGATACACTTGGCTCATGCAACATGCATACATGAACAAAAGAAGAGCCTATTGGTATATTTATATTTCTTTCCCTTCTCTTATCCTTGGCGATATTATTCGTCCATATGGTTGCAGGAAATCAATTGACTTGTCAATGTCATGGACCAGCTAGCATACTGCTGTTTTTGTGTGTCTGGCTTTATGTGTTGCGTATCCTCTACACATGTTTTTTTCATTCTTTTGCCCTCTAACACTTGTTTTCAGATTGATGGAAAGCGAAGTTTCTGACAAGGCCAAAAACACGACTACATCCTCCTCCATGTCGCTTCTCGGAAGCTAATTATAATTGAAACTCCTGTTAATCACACATGATGTCATGCTAGATTCGTGCAGAATTTGCCGGATTGATTGATCAGGATTTGACCCTTGGATTTTTAATCATGTACGTAGTAATTTTCATTGTACATGGATTAGTCAAGATATAGTCGATCCACCATCATTACTGCCTAGCTTGCAATACCTAACTACCTAGCTTGCAACTCGATACAGATGAAACAGTCAAACACCTCTTTCTCGATTGTCCTTTGGCAAAGATCCTTTGGCAATCAGTTAACATTGCCATCAATATTACTCCACCGAATAGTATTAGCACGTTATTTGGGACGTGGTTGGATGGGATTGAGTCCCAAACAGCAAGACACATTCGTGTAGGAGTATGTGCTTTATTATGGGCTATCTGGAATTACAGAAATGATTTGGTCTTTAACAGAACAACAAACACTCACTTTTTGCAGGTTATCTTCCGAGCCACTGCGTGGATCCATATGTGGTCGTTACTCACTCCGACGGAGGCCAGGGAGCGTTTGATTACTGGATCTATCCGATGGGAGATGGTAGCACGGGATATTTTCAGCCGGTTTGGATGGCGGTCATGTAATAGGATAGGCAATTAGTTTTCCTATCTCTCTTTTGCCAGCCGGTTGTGGCTTTTATTTTGGTTCCTTAGCTCTTTGTGAGCAGCTTTTGTTTGAGTCTTTAAGACTATTGTTGAACCTTTTTTATTCACTAATAAAGGTGGCCGTATGCATCATTCTGATGCAGAGGCCGGGGATGTCCCCTTTTCTAAAAAAAACTAGCTTGCAAATCATAGTTGTCCTACTCTAAAATACTGTAGAAAGTCCTATGCATGTAGTTAATTAAGCAAGTGAAATTTTAAAAGAAAAACTATTCTGAAGTTGTTGATCTATTTCTGTTGCTGTTGTTTTCGTTGTTCTCGAAATAGGCTTTTCCCCCGCTTTATAAACAAAGCAACATCCAAAGATGTACACGACCAAACGATACAATAAGGTCAGGTAGACCTTACAAAGTCGATCCTGAGTTATCCGGCACATGCAAAACGCACGCTTCTACGCTACTAGCAACAAGCACCGGAAGAACAAAACATCCTCATGCTACGACCTAGCACGCCTAAGCTCTATGACAACGGCCCCAAGAGGGAGAACTCCGCACAGCGTCGTCCCTGTCGAGTCCACACAAGACAAAGGTCTACACCCGGGGCCCTGACACGAAGAGAAGAACCACAACGACGTCTTCAAGAAGAGCGCGGCACCCATGAGTGTCGTCGGCGGTGACGGCAGGGCACGGAGCTTTTGCTCGGAAACTCACCTGTGCCACCACGAGGTCCTCAGGACTAGCGCGGCGATGTTAGATCCCCAGATCTTGATCAGGACGCTGCCCCTCCGAGCGAGCGGGCACGGCTGAGCTACTAACTGCAACACCTCCTGTAGCCCCCACAACCTAGGAGGGTAGACACCACCAGCGAAATAATGCCCGCCAAAGAGCATCCATGCGGCCCTCCATCAGGGGACGCCAACCTGGCATCCCTGTCGCGAAATACCATACGTCGCTCACATCACAACATAGCCAACCATCGTAGGAAGAGCGACGACACTCCATCTACTCCTAGCCCAGACTCAGTCCGAGAGTTTGGTTGGGCGCCTCCGCCGTAGGACGCACCCACACCTGCATCCCCAGTCAATGCTCGGTGGAGTAGGGGGGGCGCCGTGAGCCAGCACCGAGCCCTTGGCCAGGCGAGCTCACATCACGCCATGTCTGCGGTCACCGGCACTGATCGGCGCACGAATGTAATGCTTACACAACCATCACCATCGAGAACCACCCAGACTCGCTCGCTTCGCAATGCACAAATCACAGCAAGTAAACCCCGGCATCAGTCACCTCGCCAGTGAATGCCGACGACCATCGTCGAGACCAGCGTAGATGCCAAGTCTGCGAACTCAGGCACTGGTCCGCCAGCCGGCATATAATAGCCCTGACCACCACATCAACCAATCATCACCGACACTACAACATGTGCAGGTTCCTCCCCCAACCGAGCTGCAAGCATCCACCTTTGCTTGACCGACAACGACCCAGAGTAAAAAAAACCTAATCCAAGGCGACTAAGCACTAAAACTTGTGTGAGGAGCAACTAACCCCAACAAGGACGACGACCATGTCAAACTCCATGCCCGGCGGCTAGTCTGCATCAACGACCCGCTGCCGACATATGCACGAGGGGGCGCCACCCCATCAAGAGGCGAGGGGGTGCTCCGAACAGCCGGCTACTCCAGTCGCTGAGAATTCGCACCAATGCCAGCCCCGCCTCTCCATTGACTCCCCCTGCCCAGATCCGCCAGTGTCAGCCAAAACCACAGCCACCACTCACCGCCCCTTGACCTGCCTCCACACCCGCGAGAGGGACTGTCGAAACCCACCGTCGCCAGTTGTCGCGCTCAAAAAGGGAGGACCACCACCATCGCCCCACACAGCTTGTCACAACTCGGTAGTCAGATCCACACTTCCATAGCCATCACAAGCCCGCCTACACAGTAAAATGTGCTAGCTTTTACCGCGTCTGCACAATTCTTTTTTCCTGTTTTCTCCAAGATGTTGTTTTAAATGTGCTTGCAGATTTTAGGAAAGGAGGAGATCACTATCACCACCAGCTAGCGCAAGGGGACGTCACCATCATCCATCTCCTTCCCATTGTAATACCAAAACCTTGTGATCCATACATGTATTATCCGTGTGTTTAAACCATGTTTACCACCACTATTTCCACTATTCGTATGATCCATACATGTATTATCCGATGTTTCATCCATGTCTCAATATGTGAGTAGTTTCCTCAGTTCTCAGGGATATGGATGAACCATGGTATTTATAGGAGGCTGAAATGTTAATAAGGATGTGATATTCTCTGTTGAATGTTTGTTTCAATAGCCTTCATGAATTTTGTGAAGGGGCCCCACTCACCATTTCTGTCGCAAGGCCACGAGGCATATTACCATGGTTGTAAAGGTTAGGATGTTGAGGTAATTCGAGGTAAGTGTAAAAGACTCTCTACCTCGCCTCTGCAACTGATAGGGGCATAACGAAGAACCCTTGATAAGGCCGCTTCCACGGGAAAACCCTTAATTACCGCAGTGAGAACCAGAGTGGGGAAGCTTCCGTGGTGGCCTTCGTGGTACAGAGTACACCTGGAGTAGAACGTATTTTGTACCCGGATACGCCCAATAACAAATGTCAAGAGTATCTAGCTTAGTATTACGAAGTGGCATATGTTACCTTAGACACACTGCAATGGGAATTATGGAGTCCCTGAGAATGCTTCAATCCTGCACCGGTTTCCCTGCTTTATTCGTTCCGCTGCGCTCTTTTAATTCTTTTGCGTTATTTACTTTTGTTCGCACTAAACTCAGAAGTCATTATAATCTTCGGCATTCACTTTGCTTTGTATCGAAAACAAATATGCAGGAACAGTGTCTCTTAGGGACAAAGTCCAATTCATGTATTCCATGTGGGATTTATACTCATACTTAAATAGGTGAAAAATATGTGCACTTGCAGGTCAACAAGATTTTTCTGGCCCTAGGAGTTGAGCGCTTTTGGGCTTGTATTGCGTTTGGATTAATTTTGTGTTTATGGGTGATAATGTGCGCCTCCAAAAATAGTTGTTCGGTAGCGGCAATGGTGCACTCACTGCGTAGATGTGTATCGAGTGGAGGGCTGAAGAAGCCCATAATGATTTTGGTTGATTGTATGCAAATTATTTGTTTGACTCAAGTTGAAGGGGTCATTTTCCTTCAAATTTGAACCATGTTTGATGGGTCGTGATTTGTCAGAGGATACTTTTTGTCCCGCTAAGACTGTTTTTGGAGATAGTTGGTAGTTAAACTTATTTTGTTAGTGGAACATCGAAGGAGAAAAGTGCATAAGTAATCAATTATTCTCACTATAGATGAACAATGAAATGAAACATGGAGTTCGTGGAGAACATTAACACCTAGTCTGATGTAGATCCATGTCAGATAAGAAGGTTGCACAACTCATGTGGCTCTCCATTGAAATGTTAAATTATAATTAATCATTACCCCCGAGTTAATAGTACATCAATTTGAACCAAGTTTCACACACGTTAATATGTTATGTTCATAATACTACACTTCATAAATAAGTAGATAGCGCATAACATTGAGACTGTAGTTAGGGATGAAAATTGAAATATGGCATGAATGTAACAATTGCCAGCAATGTGCTTTAGAAAAGAACTTATTTGTCTTTTACCCCATGTTTGAACTAGTATAGGTCGGGGTCACACATGATGGTGCACATCACTTTATTTATCATCGTTACATTAAATGCTCAATTGACTAACAACGATGATTCACCCGTCTAGTATCCAGGAACGCGCTGTAGCTAACTTAGCAGTAGCGCACTTCCAGGAACGCGCTAGTGCTACTTTTGACTTAACCGCGCGATTCGTTCTTCCACACGGAAACTTCCCCCAAATCCCAACTCCTTCGTTGTCGCCGCCGCCGTCGCCCGTAGGCTGCCACGCGCTCTCCTGTCGCTCTCTGCACACCCTCGACGCCGCCCCCGACCCTGGATTTGACGCTGCCCCCGACCCCGACCTCGATGCCGCCCCCGACCCCGGCCTCGACGCCGCCCTCCGACGCACGCCCGAGCCCCGACCCCGACCTCGATGCCGCCTGCCCCTCCCTCGCCGCAGGCACCCGAGGTGAGCACGCGTGCTCCTCCCCCTCGCCATACCTTTGCCTAGGGTTGTTCAAATTTTAATTGCATCAAATTAGTTAGGGTTCCTCTAGGGGTGGAAACGAATCAGATGCGTATCGGATAGTGCTCTTACCACTTCCGTTTTCATATTTACAAAACGAATAGGAATGCGAATACAGATGTTATCGGATACGGATGCGGCTCAGATGTTTTCTTGATTCAGAACGGATACAAATAGTACCGTCATATTGCTTAAGTGTATTAGTGAATAGCCATGTGACATGAAGTATTCAACTTGTGACATACAATAAGTCAATGATAAATAGGTTTATGAATAAACACTATTGTAATGCATAATAATTTCTAAGATTAATCATAAAACAGGTAAAATTTGACCACTTATTTGACTTTTAAGTTGGATAATTGGAATATCTGATCGAATACGAATATCGGATATTTCTTATTATCCGCTACCACTTTCCAGCCCTAGGTTCATCAAATTAGATGGTAATTAGGGAAGTAGTTCCTAGGTACTAATTAGTTAGTAAGAACTAGGTACTAGTTTATTTTTATTTATAGTAAGATTATTTTTAGTAAGAACTAGTTGAACATGTCACATTTGTTGTTATTTTTTAATTAAAGCAATTATTCCCGCATCGACATTGACGATGCCTATCCCTCATCCTCGTCGTCGACTCGGCGGAGGACACCTGCTTGACCAGATGGGCCATGTCCGGGACTGGGCTCCGCCGGGCTGGTACTGGGAGGTGCATCTTGGTGAGGAGTCAGCCCGTCATTGACCCGAATCTTCTTTGGTGACGGTCGCGTGGGCCAGTGAAGGTCTAGAGGCTTGAGGACCCCGCGGAGGTTGTATGTCACCGTGTCAGCGAGGAGGACGCCCACATCCGTCGCTACTTGGTTGCGTCGGAGCACAGGTTCTCCAATACCTTGCAGGTTCTCCAGGGATCCCACTGGAGCTATGATCCTGTGATGCTTCCTTCCCTTTGTGTGTCCACCGTCCGTCGCTAGGGTTTTAGTTGTATTAGTGATGTCATTTGTATGATACTATTCGGGATGTATTAGTGATAATATTCGATGATGTACGGACGCAAGAGATGATTTACTTTTGCTTATTAAATGCATGCTAATTTGAAGACTTATTTATTTTACAGTTAGTTTTTGCATATTGAATGCTCATGTCAATATGAGTCCTATAATATATTTTGAAATGTATATCTGGTGTTGCTCAAATAGGATATGTGCTTGCCCAAGTGGTTGGTCATGTTTGCAGGTTACACCTCCGAGTGGCCTATGTTTTGTCAGAGTGTTGATTCATCTCCGTTCCAGCAAATTTCAGGCGATCGATATGTCCTATTTTAGCAAAGGTCATGCCGGATTTTTCCGTGAAATTTGGCATGACTTGTGCCAGAATATGTAGGTAATATCGAGTGCCCCGGATTTGTGTGTTGAGTATCCTGGTAGTTGCCTTCGATCGATTTTCAATTAATGTTTCAACTATGAACATAGGAAATGTCTGACGACGAAAAGGATTTCGGTATTTGCGAATACTGTGAAAAGGAGCGCGGTCTATGCGACAGAATCTTCCTAGATGATGATAGGCGCCTTAGTATCAAGCTGGACGAGAACTTTGAAGTGGATACAGTAAGTCACAACGACAAGTCCTTTTTCGTAATTAAGCATGACATCTGCTTCATTTGCTTCACTTATAATTTAATTTTTTTTACTATTCTACTAGCGTGTCCCCTGCCATGCAAGAATTTTTGTCTTGGATAAGATAGGTTTCAGTCCTATGAAAACTACTATGGAGGTAAAGAGAGTTTACTTGAACACCAAGCATGGTTATACTTTCCACGCAAAATTATGCAACGCCGACACCTACACCTATTTTGAATGCAAAACTTGGCAAGCACTATGCAAGACTTATGCATTTGAGCCTGATATGGTTATCACCTTTGATATTCGTTCGGAAGATGATATTGAAGGTAATATCGACATCTAGGTCTATGTGCAGACACCTCCAGTTATACCATTATGTGAGTTTCTCAACCATATTTATGTCTTTGATATATTCAAAAATAGTTGACAACTAATTTCTATTGACAAGTTATTTCCATTCAAGCAAACATGTCCGGCGCTTGGTAGACATGACCGTCCACTGTCCCGGGGCTAAACCAAACTGTGAGGAGATAGGTCATTATGTTTCATGCCTTGAGGATCTTCATACTGTCAAGACAAATTATTTTCCTGGACTTAAAAATCTCAGTACTCAAAACGTGCGACCAATAGTGTTCGTATTGAACTACGGTCACATCTATTTAGGAAAAATGGTAAAATGTTTACTATTTTTCCTCAGTGCATCTTTTGTATACATTATTTTTTAAGCTAAACTTCATTGCTAAGTATGTTACTATACGATGTTCTTCAACAGGGACTCCTGATGAATGTTGTGCCTCATTGGATCGAGACTAAAGGTCGCATGAGAATGGTTAGCTTACGGCCAAGACATCCTACAACGCACTTTAGTGGATTCAGGATTTCTAAGAGTGAGGAATGCTTAAGAGTGAAAGACTGGAGCAAAATTGTGAACGATCGTAGAGAAGTACTAGGGGGCAGCAATCAGAAGCGCAGCCCACGATTAGGAGACGGGTTCATCTGCATGCTCCAACATGATTAAGCAGGAGTGCTAACATGTTTCATGCTATTTTACCTGAGAGAGAGGAGCAGGAGTGATTAGCTAGCTAGAAATGAGTTTGAAGATGATGATGTGCTACACTATGACTATGATGATTAAATAGCTAGTGTTGGTGGTAATGACTATGATGATTATTATTAGCTAGTGTTGATGATGATTAGATAGCTACGCAGCTAGGGTTGGTGGTGATTAGCTAGCTAGAATGAGTTTGAAGATGATGATGTGCTACACTATGACTATGATGATTAAATAGCACCTGTTGGTGGTAATGACTATGATGATGATTAAATAGCTTGTGTTGGCGGATTAGATTCAAGTGGAGGCAACATGTGGTGCACATCGAAAGTACTACTTGTCCAAACTAGATCAAGTTTGGATTAGTAGTATACTTTTTACATGCACCACATGTTGCCTCCACTTGAACCTAATCCACATTCATTTGACACACTGTTATGGACATAATGATATAACAACCTCATAATGTGTATTGTACCAAAATATGTATAACGGCGTATAAATATACTAAAAATAAAAAAATGAAAAAAAGAATACTAGTAGCGATGGAGAGTAAAAAAAGAATACTACTAGCTATATTAGCAGTAGCGCGGGAGTGAACAAACGCTGCGGCTATTTGTCTTAGCAGTAGCGCGTGTCGCACGCACTACAACTAAAGAATAGCTGTAGCGCCTTACTAGTAGCGCGGTGTCTCGCGCTACTAGTAGGCATTAAACACGCGCTACTACGAGGGTTTTCCCTAGTAGTGCCTAGCCTATCATCTGTCATCTCTCATCTCTCTCTCAATTCTATCCCCGGCCTCTCCTCTCTTGGCTGAGACACGGGGTACTCCGCTATTCCCTCCAGCTCGCAACCCCTCGCTTCACAGTCCTCGCCTCCCTGATGAATGTCGTAACGGCTAGGGATTTGTTCTACTTATCTTGTATGTACCAGTATGAAAGAAGCATGTTCTATAGCTTAATAATTAACTTGTAGGATTGCATATTTGATTGCTCTTCACCTTCGTGGAGGCTTTTGGAAATTCCTTGCCATGTGGATGCGCTTCTCTTCATGGTAATGTTGTACGGAATTCAACACAGAAAGCACATATGTAATTATCGTTAATATCATATGTGCACGTTGTGTATGGTTGCTTTTTGTCTCTGATTTTTAAAAGACGAGTTACCTGATTGATGGGAGCTGCTGCCGCTATAAGATTGCTGATTTGCCAATGATTGCTAATTTGTTGGTCTTTTTACGGTTGAGAGTTCCCAATGGGAAGATGCTTGATCTGCCACAAAAACCTTAGTGGCTGAAACTGCCGAGTTGTGGCAAAATAAGTTTTAAATACCCAGTTGTGGCAAAACTTAGATTGCAATTGAAACTTTGGGACGGTGATATCTTTCCTGGAGCATGAAATGGATTTTTTTTTACTAAGATAGTATTTTTAGATGCGAACTTCACCAGAACTTTGGGATGTCCAACGTCAAAGTCCTAACAGAGTAAGGAGGATCACGTAAAAGAGACCAGCTGCTGCTGTTTGTGGACTATAATAAGTGTGTACCATGGACGTGGGGCAATTACATGGATATCCTCCTTTTGTTTTGGATGGACCCACGAGATTAATGGCTGGATCTTTCGGATCGTGATTGTGGTTGAATACGCACATACGTTTAGTCCAATCTGAACACGGCATGTTCTTTAGTTTTCTTCTTTTTTTCTATCTCTTGCATATTCAGACGTAGAAATTCTATTCATTCCCACATCAACACATCTACGTGTTTGCCTTAAGTGGACCCATGTTTGTGTTTCTTACATGGGTCATGTTACGCGGGAAGTTATCCACGCCCTACCTTCTTAAGCAGTTGAACGGTCGTAGATTTATAATTTTTAAAATTAAACGGACCAAGGGTTCATATTTTCTAATTAACGCCGGATTTTCTAGCCTATTTCTCTATTTTGAACCTGTATTTTCCTTTTAGTATATAATAGCTTGCCCAACAGTAATGTGTTTACCCACCGTATGTTCTGTGATCAAGAGAGAATCCTCTAGTGAAAACTATGCCCCCCCCGGGTCTACCTTTATCATATATAAAAACACAAAAATACCTTGCTGCAATTTATTTATTTTTATTCTATTTAGTATTTTATTTTATCTATGTATCACTGTCAGAATTAATCCTTGCAAATAACCGCTAAGAGGATTGACAACCCTCTTATTTGCGTTCGGTGCAAGTGTTTGCTTTTGTGTGTGCAGGTGCTGCTAATGAGGTTTTGTGTGGTTCTCCTACTGGATTGATAACCTTGGTTCTTAATTGATGGAAATACTTGTAGCTACTATACTAAATCATCCTCTCCTCTTCGGGGAATTAACAACGCAATCTACAATTATAACTCTCCATTGAAATGTTAAATTGTAACTACTACTTACTCGTGAATTAATAGTACTTCAATTTGAGCCAATTTTTAGACATGTTAATTATGTTATGTTCATAATACTACACTTCATAATAAGTAGATAGCCCATAACATTGAGATTGTAGTTAGGGATGGAAATCGAAATATGGCATGAATGTAACAATTGCCAGCAATGTGCTTCAGAAAAGAACTTATTTGTCTTTTATTCCCATGTTTGAACTAGTACAGGTCGGGGTTACACATATGATGGTGCACATCATTTTATTTATACCCGTTACATTATGCTCCATTGACTAACAACGATGATTCACCTGTCTAGTATTACATCTCTTCATTTCATCGGCCACTGATACTTATAACGTCGCTCCCAGATGGTTGTTGTTGTTGTGGTATTGTTGGTATGGGGAAGCTTCTTGTGATTGTTGTTGGGGTGGGTATGCTATGGGGAATTGTTGTTGGAGGAATTGTTGTTGTGGTTGCTGGGGGAATTGTTGCTGGGGGGATTGTTGTGGATGGGGGAATTGTTGTTGCGGAAATTGTTGTTGTTGTGGGAATTGTCGTTGTTGGGGAAATTGTTGTTGCGGGAATTGTTGTTGGGGGAATTGTTTTTGTTGGGGGAATTGTTGCTGGGGGAATTGTTGTGGTTGCTCGGGGATTTGTTGTTGTTGTTGTTGGGGGAATTGTTGTTGCGGTACTTGTTGTTGTTGGGGAAATTGTTGTTGTTGGGGGAATTGCTGTTGCGGGAATTGTTGTTGTTGGGGGAACTGTTGTTGTTGGGGAAATTGTTGTGTTTGCTGGGGAATTTGTTGTTGTTGGGGGAGTTGTTGTGGTTGCTAGGGGATTTGTTGTTGCGGGATTTGTTGTTGTTGTGGGAATTGCTGTTGAGGGAATTGCTGTTGTTGTGGGAATTGTTGCTGGGGGATTTGTTGTTGTTGTTGGGGGATTTGTTGTGGTTGGGGGAATTGTTGTTGTTGGGGGAATTGTTGTTGTCGGGGGAATTGTTGTGGTTGCTGGGGGATTTGTTGTTGTTGGGGGAATTGTTGTTGTTGTTGGGGGAATTGTTGTGGTTGCTGGGGGATTTGTTGTTGTTGGGGTATTTGTTGTGGTTGCGGGAATTGTTGTTGAGGGATTTTTTGTTGTGGGAATTGCTGTTGGGGGAGTTGTTGTTGCGGGAATTGCTGTTGGGGGAATTGTTGTGGTTGCTTGGGGATTTGTTGTTGTTGGGGGAATTGTTGTTGGAGGATTTGTTGTGGTTCAGGGAATTGATCTTGGGGGGATTGTTCTTGTGGTGTTTGCAACTCCTTGCCTCTAGGGCTTAGTTGCCTAGTGGCACTGGCGATGCTCATCGCCATAGCAAGGAGGACAAATATGATGAAGGTCTTCATGTTTGATTTGTGTTTACTATTGCTCACTTGGCTTTTGTGTTTCTGCTCTAGGTGCTTGAAGGTTGGATGATGGAAGAGACCGACATGGTGTGGTCGTATTTATAGCAGGTATGACATATTTTGTTTTCATCTTCCCACTCTTTTCTTGAAAAAGTGCACTTAAGATTATCGACCAAATAATTTGGTAAGTTGTGTTTGGTGGCACTACTTCCTAGCGTGATTTTGGATTGTTCATCCTAGTTGATTATTCTTGCACAAATCATCTGGGTGTATCGAATGCTTGATCACGATGAATGACTCATCGTATTCACTTTACACTTCAAACATTGATCTAGATTTTGTCCTTCTTTCCGATTTAGTTTGTGATGTTCTACATGTTGTTAGGTGTATCCAGATTGGCATAACTTAAGGGGACTAAGTTTGTAATCTCCACACTTGCTTCTTGAAAAAGTGCTCTTAAGCTTATCATTTACAATAATTTGGTATGTCGTGTTTTATGGTACTACTTACTAGCGTGATTTTGGATTGTTCGTCATAGTTGATTGTTCTTGCACATATCATCTAGGTGTATGGAATGCTTGATAACAACAAATGACTCATCGTATTCACTTTACACTTCAAACATTGATCTAGATTTTGTCCATTGTTCTGATTTAATTTGTCATGTTCTACATGTTGTTAGGCGTATCCAGATTGGCATACTCAAGGGAACAAACTTCGTAATCTTGTGTGAGTCATTGAGATAGATCACACTAATAATGTGAAGATTGTTCTAGACACCATTTTCTCTGAACTAACTCGATATTTTTTGCATAATAAATTTATAAGATGGATAAGCATTCATGAACCGTCATATTACCTTTTCATATGGAGCAGTTGTATTCTCATATGAGTTATCTATTATATTATTAAAAAGATAGAAAACGAACGATAGAGATTTAATATTTCAAAATATGATATTTGAACGGTGGAGATTGATCGGCATGTTAGCTGTCGCCAAAGCGCTAGATTCCATCCGATATGTAAACCACGTTGGTTTCCTGTGGTGTTTGGACTCACAACACAAGAGTCTGATTTGACGTACAATTGACTGCCTTCTAAAAGGACACGTGCAGTCCCGTTGGAGACATCCGATAAATACAGGGGCACGTGCATACCTTTCTACTCAAAATAGACGGACACACATCTACATATAGCCAAATTGATTTCCATAGCCATGATTGGTAAGCTGATATAAATACGTGATTAATTAGCTTCCAGCAACAAGCACACGTCTACACAGCCATGACGACAAAAGAACTCTCAACTTAATAAAGAGAGAATAAGACCACGTTGAACCAGAAGCACACCCGCATAGACTCTCTGGCGAGAAGTCTTCGACGAGCTCAATGAAGCGACGTATGGCAAATGCCACAGCACTAGAGGAAGCGACAAGGTCTGATAGTCATGTTAAGTTGACCCGATAGCGGCAAGTGCAACAGCTATAGAGGATTTGGCAACTGCCCGAACGAGATTGGCCACTGCTTTGTTCAGTTTCACTCACTAGCGTTGATTGATGATTATAATTCAATTCCAACATGCACAAGGCCCATGAGTGTATGATGATGTCTACTACCTCTATCACAGAATATGGTATTTTAGCAAGTTATGTTAGCTTGCAAAAACGTCTTATATTTGTGGGATGGATGGAACACCGTTTAGAGCGAGAACTCGCATGGGCGGACCAACATGCAAAGGTCGACACCTCACACCACATACAACAGTAAATACATCTGCTGTTGATCATTTAGTGTCCTGACGATTTAGATCACTCAGCCATGGGTTCGACAATTTTTCAATCACTGGCATTGACTCAAGATTAAATTCAACTCCAACATAGCTTTTATTAACGACAATCCCAACGTATCAAGTCGAGTAAATGAGTTATATACTCTCCTAGAGAATAGACGAAGATGCGGGGCATCAGGATGGTTTGTTGAAATTATAGAAGGAGCATGTAAGTGTCTTTCTAACAAATCATGGACGTTTGAAAACAGCTTGAGGAAGAAAATCGTGGACGTGTGAGGAAAGTTCATGCAAAAGTGTTTTAGAGCGGGCCTTTCTAGAAAAAAGTATGGACGTGTACTAAGAGCTAGCTTGGGGAAGAAAATACAAGGTGTACACGTGGCAACTTCTAGAGAAGATCTAACGAAGAAAGAGAGCTAAGCTTATAGGATTTCCTCACCCGTTTGATGTCAGCCCATCAGATTAGTGGTGCATCATTCAGAGTCAATGACAATGCCGGACAAGAAACACACCCATGTATGATTATATAGTTATATAAGTTACCATAGGTGGGAAAGCAAAATAGGAAATGAAATAGCGTGCATCTCATCATAGAAAACAAGCTACCATGAGAGGGACTGGGAACAAATGTTTGAGCAAAATTCTGTTTAATACTCCCTCCGCTCCTAAATATATGTCTTTTGAGAGATTTCAATATGGACTACATACGAAGCAACATAAACGAATCTACACTCTAAAGTACGTCTATATACATCGTTATGTAGTTTATATTAAAATTGCTAAAAAGACTTACATTTAGGAACGGACATAGTAACATATTTTAGTGTGCACAATGAACGTAAATCAGGGAAAAATATAAAATATATAAGAATGGGTAATTTATTTCAAGAGTGGATGAGAGAATAAATTTAGTATTTTGAACAATATATGTAAATAGCGGACTATACTACTTAAAAGACACCAAGGTATAGCAATAACCTAATCTACTTTTTTTGAGGGAGAATAACCTAATCTACTTAATACAACTTTTGGCCAAAATATGAGTGGTTAGATATAAAGGATATTGAATGGCAGTGGTAATCTAACATCATGCCAATAAGTAAGAAGTAATATAATAATAATATATAATATCGTTGCAAATATACCATAAAGCAAGCCGTGCAAATGCGTGGGTCAAAACTGCTAGAAAAATATGGGCATGTGGGCGCAGGCAAGGCAAAAAAGAAATCTACAATGGTCTGGGTTCACATTATATTAGTCTATCAGACTTACTTCAATTTTCTTTCATGATCCACGTTAGCAAAATTGTTATTAGGTTGATAAATAATATAGTTGTTTTTATACATCTTTATATATATGATGTTATATATATTAAGATTGAGAAAAATATCAATTCTCATTTTCATGCAAACTTCATATGATATCATTAAAACTAAAATCTTGGAATTGTTTCCTTCAAGAAATTGTTTTCTTCTTCAACTAAATTTAATCTCTCGACAATAGGGTCGGTTGGAATTTCCGGTTCACATACATCCTAGATAAATAAAATCTATGTCACGTTGGTCCGCATAATTATCATAAACAATAAATGAACCAATAGTTATAAAGATTAATATATATACCACATCCGAATCATAGACAGGACGAGGGCCGACGGGGGCGGATACCAAAACCATCGCACTATATAAGATGCAATAATAAAAGTAAGAAAATGATACAAGTATCTATCTAAACATACAAGTAAGAATATTTTTCCTTTCAGAAAGAAGATAAGAGCAAGAGGCTCACCACGGTGGTGTCGGCGATGAGATTGGCACGGGTGATCGACGACGGTGAAGACAGGGGTGGGGCATGACGGACCGCTAAATCTAGACAAATCTCGAGGAAAATGGAGCTTTGAGGTCGAGCTTCGAGAGGAGAAAGCTTAACTAGTGTGGCTCGGGCATTTCATCGAACACCTCATGTGCATAGGAGGTGAGCTAGAGCACCACAAGCACCTCCCCTCGCCGGCCAGAGAAAAACAGAGCACTGGAGTGCTCTGCTCGCGGGCGAGGGTATATATAGGCACCTCATTAGTCCCGGGTCGTGGCATGAACCGCGACTAAATGGGAGCCCTTGGTCCCGGTTCATGCCACGAACCGGGACCAATGGTGGTGGGCCAGGAGCCAGGCACATTGGTCCCGGTTCGTCCCACTAACCGGGACCAAAAGGTCCAGACGAACCGGGATCAATGGCCCACGTGGCCCGGCCGGCCCCCTGGGCTCACGAACTGGGTCCAATGCCACCATTGGTCCCGGTTCTAGATTGAACCGGGACTAATGGGCTGACCCGGCCTGGACCATTGCCCCCTTTTCTACTAGTGTAAAGTACTTAGTAGCAGTGTGTTTCTTCAAAACTCGCTGCTGCTAAGTATCACCGCAACTAATTAAGTTTAGTCCCATACTGCTAAGCGAACACGGTTTTTACCACCTTAAATACGTTACTTCTCAACCTATCTCGAGCACTTGGTCTTCATTGAACTATATGTGTATGATTTGTAGCTGCAATATGAATCCTCGCCTATACCTATACAGGTACAATGAGGATTCATGTTGACTATTTAGATTCTACACAAAAAGATCAATGGTGACCAATGTATATTTTTGATGTTTTTGCATTGCTTAGACTTATAGCGTTTTTTTCAGAATAAAGCATTACTGATTTTGGGATAAACAAAAGAAATAACTGGTTGCATTAGCAGTAGCGTTTTTCTGCAAAACGCGCTATAGATAAGTTATCTATAGCACGTTTTTCTTACGAGCGCTACTGCTAGTTCGATTTAACCACCCCGGCCCGGCTCAAAATTTTGCTAAGTCTCCTTTCCCCCCTGTTCCCCTACTCCTGTCGCGCCGCCGCCCGAGCCCGAGCCTGCCCTCACCGCCGCCGCCCGAGCCCGCCCTCAACCTCACCGCCGCCGCTCTCGACCTCACCGCCGCCGCCCGAGCCCGCCCAGGACCGCCGCCTCCCGATCCCGAGCCCACCCCCGCCACCCCTACCTCCATCGCCGAGCACCTCCCCGCCACTGTCTCTCCCCTCTCTGTAAGCCCCCCACCCCTCCCCCACCCCCTCTCTCTTTGCTTAGTTAGTAGATGATTTTAGTATTAGTAGATGTTAATTTAGGGTTAATAGATAATGATTTCTAGTAGTAGTAGATATTAATTAGTAGTAGTGATGGTAAACTAGTTGTATAATTACCAGTACTAGATGTTAATTAGTAGTAGATGTTAATTAGTAGTAGTAGATGTACTGGTTTCTTTCTATTTATAGTAATTTTACATTTAGTAAGAACAAGTTGAATTAATAGAACTAGTTTAGTTTTAGTTGAACTATTTTAGTTTTAGTTGAACTAGTTTAGTAAGTAAATTAATAAACTAGTTGAATTAATAGAACTAATGTATTTTTAGTAAGAAAATTAAAATAACTGGTTGAACTACTTTATTTTTAGAAAGAACTAGTTTTTTTCTATTTATAGTAAGTTTATATTTAGTAAGAACTAGTTGAATTAATAGAACTAGTTGAACATGTCATATTTCTTGTTATTTTTTAGTTTAAGCAATTATTCAGGATGTATTAGTGATAACTAATAGGGTTTTTGCTTTTGCAGAAATCAAGGAACCCCTCCATCATCCCCGCGGTCGTCCCCGTCACCGACCCCCTCTGACCTCGTGGTGAGACCAGTCAAATCTCCATGTCAATATGAGTCCTATAAGATATATATGATGTAGATAAAAAATTCAGTCGTTCGAGTTTCAGGCGCTTGTTTTGCCGGAGTGCCCGGTCATGTTTTGGTTACACCTCCGAGTGGCCTATGTTTTGCCGGAGTGTTGATTAATTTCCGTTCCGGCAAATTTCAGGTGCTCGATATGTCCTTTTTTAGCAAAGGTCATGCCGTATTTTTCCGTGAATTCTGGCATGACTTGTGCTAGAATATGTAGGAAATATCGAGTGGCCTGGATTTTGTCGAAAAATAATGATCTAATTTAGGTTTTTAGTACATATATTTAATTGTACAAGTTTAATCTTTGAATTATGAACGTAGGAAATGTCGTACTTGGACGACGACAGTCTCCCGTGGGAGTGCGGCTGGTGCCACGACGATCGAGGTATGTAAGACAGGTTCGTTGAGCTGTATGAAGATCGGCGCTTCAGCATTAAGCGCGAGGATACCTTCGATGTTGAAACGGTACGCAACAACGACAAGTGTTTTTTTTCGTAATTAAGCATGACTTTAACTATTTCAACGTCTAATTTTCATCTTTTACAATTCGACTAGCTTATCCCAGTATGCCTCCAGCTCCCGACCCCTCGCTTCACAGTCCTCGCCTCCCTGATGAATGTCGTAATGGCTAGGGATTTGTTCTACTTATCTTGTATGTACCAGTATGAAAGATGCATGGTCTATAGCTTAATAATTAACTTGTAGGATTGCATATTTTATTGCTCTTCACCTTCATGGAGGCTTTTGGAAATTCCTTGCCATGTGGATGCGCTTCTCTTCATGGTAATGTTGTACGGAATTCAACACAGAAAGCACATATGTAATTATCGTTAATATCATATGTGCACGATGTGTATGGTTGCCTTTTGTCTCTGATTTTTAAAAGATGAGTTACCTGATTGATGGGAGCTGCTGCCGCTATAAGATTGCTGATTTGCCAATGATTGCTAATTTGTTTGTCTTTTTACAGTTGAGAGTTCCCAATGGGAAGATGCTTGATCTGCCACAAATACCTTAGTGGCTGAAACTGCCGAGTTGTGGCAAAATAAGTTTTAAATACCCAGTTGTGGCAAAACTTAGATTGCAATTGACACTTTGGGACGGTGATATCTTTCCTGGAGCATGAAATGGATTTTTTTTACTATGATAGTATTTTTAGATGATAACTTCACCAGAACTTTGGGATGTCCAACGGCAAAGTCCTAACAGTGCAAGGAGGATCACGTAAAAGAGACCAGCTGCTGCTGTTTGTGGACTATAATAAGTATGTTCCATGGACGTGGGGCAATTACATGGATATCCTCCTTTTGTTTTGGATGGACCCACGAGATTAATGGCTAGATCTTTCGGATTGTGGTTGTGGTTGAATACGCACATACGTTTAGTCCAATCTGAACACGGCATGTTCTTTAGTTTTCTTCTTTTTTTCTATCTCTTGCATATTCAGACGTAGAAATTCTATTCATTCCCACATCAACACATCTACGTGTTTGCCTTAACTGGACCCATGTTTGCGTTTCTTACATGGGTCATGTTACGCGGGAAGTTATCCACGCCCTACCTTCTTACGCAGTTGAACGGTCGTAGATTTATAATTTTTAAAATTAAACGGATCAAGGGTTCATATTTTCTAATTAACGCCGAATTTTCTAGCCTATTTCCCTATTTTGAACCTGTATTTTCCTTTTAGTATATAATAGCTTGCCCAATAGTAATGTGTTTACCCACCGTATGTTCTCTGATCAAGAGAGAATCCTCTAGTGAAAACTATGCCCCCCCCCCCCGGGTCTACCTTTATCATATATAAAAACACAAAAATACCTTGCTGCAATTTATTTATTTTTATTCTATTTAGTATTTTATTTTATCTATGTATCACTGTCAGAATTAATCCTTGCAAATAACCGCTAAGAGGATTGACAACCCTCTTATTTGCGTTCGGTGCAAGTGTTTGCTTTTGTGTGTGCAGGTGCTGCTAATGAGGTTTTGTGTGGTTCTCCTACTGGATTGATAACCTTGGTTCTTAATTGATGGAAATACTTGTAGCTACTATACTAAATCATCCTCTCCTCTTCGGGGAATTAACAACGCAGTCTACAATTATAACTCTCCATTGAAATGTTAAATTGTAACTACTACTTACTCGTGAATTAATAGTACTTCAATTTGAGCCAATTTTTAGACATGTTAATTATGTTATGTTCATAATACTACACTTCATAATAAGTAGACAGCCCATAACATTGAGATTGTAGTTAGGGATGGAAATCGAAATATGGCATGAATGTAACAATTGCCAGCAATGTGCTTCAGAAAAGAACTTATTTGTCTTTTATTCCCATGTTTGAACTAGTACAGGTCGGGGTTACACATATGATGGTGCACATCATTTTATTTATACCCGTTACATTATGCTCCATTGACTAACAACGATGATTCACCTGTCTAGTATTACATCTCTTCATTTCATCGGCCACTGATACTTATAACGTCGCTCCCAGATGGTTGTTGTTGTTGTGGTATTGTTGGTATGGGGAAGCTTCTTGTGATTGTTGTTGGGGTGGGTATGGTATGGGAAATTGTTGTTGGAGGAATTGTTGTTGTGCTTGCTGGGGGAATTGTTGCTGGGGGGATTGTTGTGGATGGGGGAATTGTTGTTGCGGAAATTGTTGTTGTTGGGGGAATTGTTGTTGTTGGGGGAATTGTTGCTGGGGGAATTGTTGTGGTTGCTCGGGGATTTGTTGTTGTTGTTGTTGGGGGAATTGTTGTTGCGGTAATTGTTGTTGTTGGGGAAATTGTTGTTGTTGGGGGAATTGCTGTTGCGGGAATTGTTGTTGTTGGGGGAACTGTTGTTGTTGGGGAAATTGTTGTGGTTGCTGGGGAATTTGTTGTTGTTGGGGGAGTTGTTGTGGTTGCTGGGGGATTTGTTGTTGCGGGATTTGTTGTTGTTGTGGGAATTGCTGTTGAGGGAATTGTTGTTGTTGTGGGAATTGTTGCTGGGGGATTTGTTGTTGTTGTTGGGGGATTTGTTGTGGTTGGGGGAATTGCTGTTGTTGGGGGAATTGTTGTGGTTGCTGGGGGATTTGTTGTTGTTGGGGGAATTGCTGTTGGGGGATTTGTTGTGGTTGTGGGAATTGTTGTTGAGGGATTTGTTGTTGTGGGAATTGCTGTTGGGGGATTTGTTGTTGCGGGAATTGCTGTTGGGGGAATTGTTGTGGTTGTTGGGGGATTTGTTGTTGTTGGGGGAATTGTTGTGGTTGCTGGGGGATTTGTTGTTGTTGGGGTATTTGTTGTGGTTGCGGGAATTGTTGTTGAGGGATTTGTTGTTGTGGGAATTGCTGTTGGGGGAGTTGTTGTTGCGGGAATTGCTGTTGGGGGAATTGTTGTGGTTGCTGGGGGATTTGTTGTTGTTGGGGGAATTGTTGTTGGAGGATTTGTTGTGGTTCAGGGAATTGATCTTGGGGGGATTGTTCTTGTGGTGTTTGCAACTCCTTGCCTCTAGGGCTTAGTTGCCTAGTGGCACTGGCGATGCTCATCGCCATAGCAAGGAGGACAAATATGATGAAGGTCTTCATGTTTGATTTGTGTTTACTATTGCTCACTTGGCTTTTGTGTTTCTGCTCTAGGTGCTTGAAGGTTGGATGATGGAAGAGACCCACATGGTGTGATCGTATTTATAGCAGGTATGACATATTTTGTTTTCATCTTCCCACTCTTTTCTTGAAAAAGTGCACTTAAGATTATCGACCAAATAATTTGGTAAGTTGTGTTTGGTGGCACTACTTCCTAGCGTGATTTTGGATTGTTCATCATAGTTGATTATTCTTGCACATATCATCTGGGTGTATCGAATGCTTGATCACGATGAATGACTCATCATATTCACTTTACACTTCAAACATTGATCTAGATTTTGTCCTTCTTTCCGATTTAGTTTGTGATCTTCTACATGTTGTTAGGTGTATCCAGATTGGCATAACTTAAGGGGACTAAGTTTGTAATCTCCACACTTGCTTCTTGAAAAAGTGCTCTTAAGCTTATCATTTACAATAATTTGGTATGTCGTGTTTTATGGTACTACTTACTAGCGTGATTTTGGATTGTTCGTCATAGTTGATTGTTCTTGCACATATCATCTAGGTGTATGGAATGCTTGATAACAACAAATGACTCATCGTATTCACTTTACACTTCAAACATTGATCTAGATTTTGTCCCTTGTTCTGATTTAATTTGTCATGTTCTACATGTTGTTAGGCGTATCCAGATTGGCATACTTAAGGGAACAAACTTCGTAATCTTGTGTGAGTCATTGAGACAGATCACACTAATAATGTGAAGATTGTTCTAGACACCATTTTCTCTGAACTAACTCGATATTTTTTGCATAATAAATTTATAAGATGGATAAGCATTCATGAACCGTCATATTACCTTTTCATATGGAGCGGTTGTATTCTCATATGAGTTATCTATTATATTATTAAAAAGATAGAAAACGAACGATAGAGATTTAATATTTCAAAATATGATATTTGAACGGTGGAGATTGATCGGCATGTTAGCTGTCGCCAAAGCGCTAGATTCCATCCGATATGTAAACCACGTTGGTTTCCTGTGGTGTTTGGACTCACAACACAAGAGTCTGATTTGACGTACAATTGACTGCCTTCTAAAAGGACACGTGCAGTCCCGTTGGAGACATCCGATAAATACAGGGGCACGTGCATACCTTTCTACTCAAAATAGACGGACACACATCTACATATAGCCAAATTGATTTCCATAGCCATGATTGGTAAGCTGATATAAATACGTGATTAATTAGCTTCCAGCAACAAGCACACGTCTACACAGCCATGACGACAAAAGAACTCTCAACTTAATAAAGAGAGAATAAGACCACGTTGAACCAGAAGCACACCCGCATAGACTCTCTGGCGAGAAGTCTTCGACGAGCTCAATGAAGCGACGTATGGCAAATGCCACAGCACTAGAGGAAGCGACAAGGTCTGATAGTCATGTTAAGTTGACCCGATAGCGGCAAGTGCAACAGCTATAGAGGATTTGGCAACTGCCCGAACGAGATTGGCCACTGCTTTGTTCAGTTTTCACTCACTAGCGTTGATTGATGATTATAATTCAATTCCAACATGCACAAGGCCCATGAGTGTATGATGATGTCTACTACCTCTATCACAGAATATGGTATTTTAGCAAGTTATGTTAGCTTGCAAAAACGTCTTATATTTGTGGGATGGATGGAACACCGTTTAGAGCGAGAACTCGCATGGGCGGACGAACATGCAAAGGTCTGACACCTCACACCACATACAACAGTAAATACATCTGCTGTTGATCATTTAGTGTCCTGACGATTTAGATCACTCAGCCATGGGTTCAACAATTTTTCAATCACTGGCATTGACTCAAGATTAAATTCAACTCCAACATAGCTTTTATTAACGACAATCCCAACGTATCAAGTCGAGTAAATGAGTTATATACTCTCCTAGAGAATAGACGAAGATGCGGGGCATCAGGATGGTTTGTTGAAATTATAGAAGGAGCATGTAAGTGTCTTTCTAACAAATCATGGACGTTTGAAAACAGCTTGAGGAAGAAAATCGTGGACGTGTGAGGAAAGTTCATGCAAAAGTGTTTTAGAGCGGGCCTTTCTAGAAAAAAGTATGGACGTGTACTAAGAGCTAGCTTGGGGAAGAAAATACAAGGTGTACACGTGGCAACTTCTAGAGAAGATCTAACGAAGAAAGAGAGCTAAGCTTATAGGATTTCCTCACCCGTTTGATGTCAGCCCATCAGATTAGTGGTGCATCATTCAGAGTCAATGACAATGCCGGACAAGAAACACACCCATGTATGATTATATAGTTATATAAGTTACCATAGGTGGGAAAGCAAAATAGGAAATGAAATAGCGTGCATCTCATCATAGAAAACAAGCTACCATGAGAGGGACTGGGAACAAATGTTTGAGCAAAATTCTGTTTAATACTCCCTCCGCTCCTAAATATATGTCTTTTGAGAGATTTCAATATGGACTACATACGAAGCAACATAAACGAATCTACACTCTAAAATACGTCTATATACATCGTTATGTAGTTTATATTAAAATTGCTAAAAAGACTTACATTTAGGAACGGACATAGTAACATATTTTAGTGTGCACAATGAACGTAAGTCAGGGAAAAATATAAAATATATAAGAATGGGTAATTTATTTCAAGAGTGGATGAGAGAATAAATTTAGTATTTTGAACAATATATGTAAATAGCTGACTATACTACTTAAAAGACACCAAGGTATAGCAATAACCTAATCTACTTTTTTTGAGGGAGAATAACCTAATCTACTTAATACAACTTTTGGCCAAAATATGAGTGGTTAGATATAAAGGATATTGAATGGCAGTTCACGCAGAGGTAAAGTAAGCTCGATATCATGTCATGCGACTGTGCTTATTTGTATATTAAAATGGTAATCTAACATCATGCCAATAAGTAAGAAGTAATATAATAATAATATATAATATCGTTGCAAATATACCATAAAGCAAGCCGTGCAAATGCGTTGGTCAAAACTGCTAGAAAAATATGGGCATGTGGGCGCAGGCAAGGCAAAAAAGAAATCTACAATGGTCTGGGTTCACATTATATTAGTCTATCAGACTTACTTCAATTTTCTTTCATGATCCACGTTAGCAAAATTGTTATTAGGTTGATAAATAATATAGTTGTTTTTATACATCTTTATATAGATGATGTTATATATATTAAGATTGAGAAAAATATCAATTCTCATTTTCATGCAAACTTCATATGATATCATTAAAACTAAAATCTTGGTATAGATTATACACGAAAACTCTTATTACGAGGACAAACAATGCACCTCTATACATATATGAAATACGGATAGAATAATTATAAGTTAGCAATTAGATTTTGGATAAACATGGTATGAAAACATTAATATATAGCTAAGTGTGAATACTCTATTCCCTGCAACATCAAAATGTGAATACTTTATGTTCCGAAGAAATGTGGTTTCTTCACTAAAGATTAAACTTTTTTACTATGGGAATGTCGAAATAGGAAACGAAGGAAAGAAGTAAATCTATTTTCGCATGGAATTCATATACAACCCACCGATATACAAACTAGAATATAAGTCAATGCAAAAAAATGATGGAAACAATTAGAAGGAACATATGAGGATGAGAGAGACCTATTTTGCAAGAAATAAATGTTCGTAATTTTATATGGACAAGTGAAACATGTGTGAGAGATTTTGATACAGGTCAAGAAAGAGAACACAATGTTTCGGTCATTAGTATTTTAATTTTTTTAAACCATTTTGATTTATTTTTGATGGATAATTTGTGTAAATAATTGGTGAAAATACAAAAACGAAGCATATAGGGAAAGTAAATATGATACTGCATAAATAAAAATGCTATGATTCTACAAGTCGGCCATTGATCGTCGATCATTCGTTAGAAGACACGAAAGGTTAGATATAACCTAATCTACTTAATACAACTTTTGTTAAAATGTGAGTGGTCATATGTAAACAAAGTTGAATGGCAGTTCATGCAGGGGTCAAATAAACTTGATATCATGTCTTGCCGCTATGCCTTTTTGTATATTAAAATGGTAACCTAACACCATGGCAATAACTAAGAAAATAATCTCATAATATATATACAGTATCGTTGCAAACAGACTATAAAAGCTAGCCGCGCAAATGCACGGGTGACCGTGCTAGTTAATACAAAATAAACTATTTGGGCTTTGCACAGCTTGATCGATTCACTCCACGTAGACATGAACATTGCTTTTGGATTTCTGTCGTTAGTTGATCTAAGTTTGTATATATTGTTTCAAATTGTTCAGATAGTCTCCAGGTTTCTTTTATTGAATTTACTGCCGCCAGTATAGAAAGCTATTA
This sequence comes from Aegilops umbellulata, assembly GCA_032464435.1. NCBI lineage: Eukaryota > Viridiplantae > Streptophyta > Magnoliopsida > Poales > Poaceae > Aegilops > Aegilops umbellulata. The sequence goes on from CP136054.1 coordinate 10,583,042, forward strand.
GTACTATGATTGTTGATACTGATACGGAACAAAAAGGGAAGACTGGGCGACATACAGTTGATTTTGTCTCGTAATTATATAAGTGTCTTTTTTTCTATTTTCTTCTAAGCAAGGAACCTACAGAAAAGAAATGAAATTTGTTCTCCTTCTACCCGATACGTGAATAAATGAATTTAGGACTTAGCATACCTAACTGAATGGGAACCTGTCGCCATCATGCAGCAAACACAAGCCATACTGCCGATACACTTGGCTCATGCAACATGCATACATGAACAAAAGAAGAGCCTATTGGTATATTTATATTTCTTTCCCTTCTCTTATCCTTGGCGATATTATTCGTCCATATGGTTGCAGGAAATCAATTGACTTGTCAATGTCATGGACCAGCTAGCATACTGCTGTTTTTGTGTGTCTGGCTTTATGTGTTGCGTATCCTCTACACATGTTTTTTTCATTCTTTTGCCCTCTAACACTTGTTTTCAGATTGATGGAAAGCGAAGTTTCTGACAAGGCCAAAAACACGACTACATCCTCCTCCATGTCGCTTCTCGGAAGCTAATTATAATTGAAACTCCTGTTAATCACACATGATGTCATGCTAGATTCGTGCAGAATTTGCCGGATTGATTGATCAGGATTTGACCCTTGGATTTTTAATCATGTACGTAGTAATTTTCATTGTACATGGATTAGTCAAGATATAGTCGATCCACCATCATTACTGCCTAGCTTGCAATACCTAACTACCTAGCTTGCAACTCGATACAGATGAAACAGTCAAACACCTCTTTCTCGATTGTCCTTTGGCAAAGATCCTTTGGCAATCAGTTAACATTGCCATCAATATTACTCCACCGAATAGTATTAGCACGTTATTTGGGACGTGGTTGGATGGGATTGAGTCCCAAACAGCAAGACACATTCGTGTAGGAGTATGTGCTTTATTATGGGCTATCTGGAATTACAGAAATGATTTGGTCTTTAACAGAACAACAAACACTCACTTTTTGCAGGTTATCTTCCGAGCCACTGCGTGGATCCATATGTGGTCGTTACTCACTCCGACGGAGGCCAGGGAGCGTTTGATTACTGGATCTATCCGATGGGAGATGGTAGCACGGGATATTTTCAGCCGGTTTGGATGGCGGTCATGTAATAGGATAGGCAATTAGTTTTCCTATCTCTCTTTTGCCAGCCGGTTGTGGCTTTTATTTTGGTTCCTTAGCTCTTTGTGAGCAGCTTTTGTTTGAGTCTTTAAGACTATTGTTGAACCTTTTTTATTCACTAATAAAGGTGGCCGTATGCATCATTCTGATGCAGAGGCCGGGGATGTCCCCTTTTCTAAAAAAAACTAGCTTGCAAATCATAGTTGTCCTACTCTAAAATACTGTAGAAAGTCCTATGCATGTAGTTAATTAAGCAAGTGAAATTTTAAAAGAAAAACTATTCTGAAGTTGTTGATCTATTTCTGTTGCTGTTGTTTTCGTTGTTCTCGAAATAGGCTTTTCCCCCGCTTTATAAACAAAGCAACATACAAAGATGTACACGACCAAACGATACAATAAGGTCAGGTAGACCTTACAAAGTCGATCCTGAGTTATCCGGCACATGCAAAACGCACGCTTCTACGCTACTAGCAACAAGCACCGGAAGAACAAAACATCCTCATGCTACGACCTAGCACGCCTAAGCTCTATGACAACGGCCCCAAGAGGGAGAACTCCGCACAGCGTCGTCCCTGTCGAGTCCACACAAGACAAAGGTCTACACCCGGGGCCCTGACACGAAGAGAAGAACCACAACGACGTCTTCAAGAAGAGCGCGACACCCATGAGTGTCGTCGGCGGTGACGGCAGGGCACGGAGCTTTTGCTCGGAAACTCACCTGTGCCACCACGAGGTCCTCAGGACTAGCGCGGCGATGTTAGATCCCCAGATCTTGATCAGGACGCTGCCCCTCCGAGCGAGCGGGCACGGCTGAGCTACTAACTGCAACACCTCCTGTAGCCCCCACAACCTAGGAGGGTAGACACCACCAGCGAAATAATGCCCGCCAAAGAGCATCCATGCGGCCCTCCATCAGGGGACGCCAACCTGGCATCCCTGTCGCGAAATACCATACGTCGCTCACATCACAACATAGCCAACCATCGTAGGAAGAGCGACGACACTCCATCTACTCCTAGCCCAGACTCAGTCCGAGAGTTTGGTTGGGCGCCTCCGCCGTAGGACGCACCCACACCTGCATCCCCAGTCAATGCTCGGTGGAGTAGGGGGGGCGCCGTGAGCCAGCACCGAGCCCTTGGCCAGGCGAGCTCACATCACGCCATGTCTGCGGTCACCGGCACTGATCGGCGCACGAATGTAATGCTTACACAACCATCACCATCGAGAACCACCCAGACTCGCTCGCTTCGCAATGCACAAATCACAGCAAGTAAACCCCGGCATCAGTCACCTCGCCAGTGAATGCCGACGACCATCGTCGAGACCAGCGTAGATGCCAAGTCTGCGAACTCAGGCACTGGTCCGCCAGCCGGCATATAATAGCCCTGACCACCACATCAACCAATCATCACCGACACTACAACATGTGCAGGTTCCTCCCCCAACCGAGCTGCAAGCATCCACCTTTGCTTGACCGACAACGACCCAGAGTAAAAAAAACCTAATCCAAGGCGACTAAGCACTAAAACTTGTGTGAGGAGCAACTAACCCCAACAAGGACGACGACCATGTCAAACTCCATGCCCGGCGGCTAGTCTGCATCAACGACCCGCTGCCGACATATGCACGAGGGGGCGCCACCCCATCAAGAGGCGAGGGGGTGCTCCGAACAGCCGGCTACTCCAGTCGCTGAGAATTCGCACCAATGCCAGCCCCGCCTCTCCATTGACTCCCCCTGCCCAGATCTGCCAGTGTCAGCCAAAACCACAGCCACCACTCACCGCCCCTTGACCTGCCTCCACACCCGCGAGAGGGACTGTCGAAACCCACCGTCGCCAGTTGTCGCGCTCAAAAAGGGAGGACCACCACCATCGCCCCACACAGCTTGTCACAACTCGGTAGTCAGATCCACACTTCCATAGCCATCACAAGCCCGCCTACACAGTAAAATGTGCTAGCTTTTACCGCGTCTGCACAATTCTTTTTTCCTGTTTTCTCCAAGATGTTGTTTTAAATGTGCTTGCAGATTTTAGGAAAGGAGGAGATCACTATCACCACCAGCTAGCGCAAGGGGACGTCACCATCATCCATCTCCTTCCCATTGTAATACCAAAACCTTGTGATCCATACATGTATTATCCGTGTGTTTAAACCATGTTTACCACCACTATTTCCACTATTCGTATGATCCATACATGTATTATCCGATGTTTCATCCATGTCTCAATATGTGAGTAGTTTCCTCAGTTCTCAGGGATATGGATGAACCATGGTATTTATAGGAGGCTGAAATGTTAATAAGGATGTGATATTCTCTGTTGAATGTTTGTTTCAATAGCCTTCATGAATTTTGTGAAGGGGCCCCACTCACCATTTCTGTCGCAAGGCCACGAGGCATATTACCATGGTTGTAAAGGTTAGGATGTTGAGGTAATTCGAGGTAAGTGTAAAAGACTCTCTACCTCGCCTCTGCAACTGATAGGGGCATAACGAAGAACCCTTGATAAGGCCGCTTCCACGGGAAAACCCTTAATTACCGCAGTGAGAACCAGAGTGGGGAAGCTTCCGTGGTGGCCTTCGTGGTACAGAGTACACCTGGAGTAGAACGTATTTTGTACCCGGATACGCCCAATAACAAATGTCAAGAGTATCTAGCTTAGTATTACGAAGTGGCATATGTTACCTTAGACACACTGCAATGGGAATTATGGAGTCCCTGAGAATGCTTCAATCCTGCACCGGTTTCCCTGCTTTATTCGTTCCGCTGCGCTCTTTTAATTCTTTTGCGTTATTTACTTTTGTTCGCACTAAACTCAGAAGTCATTATAATCTTCGGCATTCACTTTGCTTTGTATCGAAAACAAATATGCAGGAACAGTGTCTCTTAGGGACAAAGTCCAATTCATGTATTCCATGTGGGATTTATACTCATACTTAAATAGGTGAAAAATATGTGCACTTGCAGGTCAACAAGATTTTTCTGGCCCTAGGAGTTGAGCGCTTTTGGGCTTGTATTGCGTTTGGATTAATTTTGTGTTTATGGGTGATAATGTGCGCCTCCAAAAATAGTTGTTCGGTAGCGGCAATGGTGCACTCACTGCGTAGATGTGTATCGAGTGGAGGGCTGAAGAAGCCCATAATGATTTTGGTTGATTGTATGCAAATTATTTGTTTGACTCAAGTTGAAGGGGTCATTTTCCTTCAAATTTGAACCATGTTTGATGGGTCGTGATTTGTCAGAGGATACTTTTTGTCCCGCTAAGACTGTTTTTGGAGATAGTTGGTAGTTAAACTTATTTTGTTAGTGGAACATCGAAGGAGAAAAGTGCATAAGTAATCAATTATTCTCACTATAGATGAACAATGAAATGAAACATGGAGTTCGTGGAGAACATTAACACCTAGTCTGATGTAGATCCATGTCAGATAAGAAGGTTGCACAACTCATGTGGCTCTCCATTGAAATGTTAAATTATAATTAATCATTACCCCCGAGTTAATAGTACATCAATTTGAACCAAGTTTCACACACGTTAATATGTTATGTTCATAATACTACACTTCATAAATAAGTAGATAGCGCATAACATTGAGACTGTAGTTAGGGATGAAAATTGAAATATGGCATGAATGTAACAATTGCCAGCAATGTGCTTTAGAAAAGAACTTATTTGTCTTTTACCCCATGTTTGAACTAGTATAGGTCGGGGTCACACATGATGGTGCACATCACTTTATTTATCATCGTTACATTAAATGCTCAATTGACTAACAACGATGATTCACCCGTCTAGTATCCAGGAACGCGCTGTAGCTAACTTAGCAGTAGCGCACTTCCAGGAACGCGCTAGTGCTACTTTTGACTTAACCGCGCGATTCGTTCTTCCACACGGAAACTTCCCCCAAATCCCAACTCCTTCGTTGTCGCCGCCGCCGTCGCCCGTAGGCTGCCACGCGCTCTCCTGTCGCTCTCTGCACACCCTCGACGCCGCCCCCGACCCTGGATTTGACGCTGCCCCCGACCCCGACCTCGATGCCGCCCCCGACCCCGACCTCGACGCCGCCCTCCGACGCACGCCCGAGCCCCGACCCCGACCTCGATGCCGCCTGCCCCTCCCTCGCCGCAGGCACCCGAGGTGAGCACGCGTGCTCCTCCCCCTCGCCATACCTTTGCCTAGGGTTGTTCAAATTTTAATTGCATCAAATTAGTTAGGGTTCCTCTAGGGGTGGAAACGAATCAGATGCGTATCGGATAGTGCTCTTACCACTTCCGTTTTCATATTTACAAAACGAATAGGAATGCGAATACAGATGTTATCGGATACGGATGCGGCTCAGATGTTTTCTTGATTCAGAACGGATACAAATAGTACCGTCATATTGCTTAAGTGTATTAGTGAATAGCCATGTGACATGAAGTATTCAACTTGTGACATACAATAAGTCAATGATAAATAGGTTTATGAATAAACACTATTGTAATGCATAATAATTTCTAAGATTAATCATAAAACAGGTAAAATTTGACCACTTATTTGACTTTTAAGTTGGATAATTGGAATATCTGATCGAATACGAATATCGGATATTTCTTATTATCCGCTACCACTTTCCAGCCCTAGGTTCATCAAATTAGATGGTAATTAGGGCAGTAGTTCCTAGGTACTAATTAGTTAGTAAGAACTAGGTACTAGTTTATTTTTATTTATAGTAAGATTATTTTTAGTAAGAACTAGTTGAACATGTCACATTTGTTGTTATTTTTTAATTAAAGCAATTATTCCCGCATCGACATTGACGATGCCTATCCCTCATCCTCGTCGTCGACTCGGCGGAGGACACCTGCTTGACCAGATGGGCCATGTCCGGGACTGGGCTCCGCCGGGCTGGTACTGGGAGGTGCATCTTGGTGAGGAGTCAGCCCGTCATTGACCCGAATCTTCTTTGGTGACGGTCGCGTGGGCCAGTGAAGGTCTAGAGGCTTGAGGACCCCGCGGAGGTTGTATGTCACCGTGTCAGCGAGGAGGACGCCCACATCCGTCGCTACTTGGTTGCGTCGGAGCACAGGTTCTCCAATACCTTGCAGGTTCTCCAGGGATCCCACTGGAGCTATGATCCTGTGATGCTTCCTTCCCTTTGTGTGTCCACCGTCCGTCGCTAGGGTTTTAGTTGTATTAGTGATGTCATTTGTATGATACTATTCGGGATGTATTAGTGATAATATTCGATGATGTACGGACGCAAGAGATGATTTACTTTTGCTTATTAAATGCATGCTAATTTGAAGACTTATTTATTTCACAGTTAGTTTTTGCATATTGAATGCTCATGTCAATATGAGTCCTATAATATATTTTGAAATGTATATCTGGTGTTGCTCAAATAGGATATGTGCTTGCCCAAGTGGTTGGTCATGTTTGCAGGTTACACCTCCGAGTGGCCTATGTTTTGTCAGAGTGTTGATTCATCTCCGTTCCAGCAAATTTCAGGCGATCGATATGTCCTATTTTAGCAAAGGTCATGCCGGATTTTTCCGTGAAATTTGGCATGACTTGTGCCAGAATATGTAGGTAATATCGAGTGCCCCGGATTTGTGTGTTGAGTATCCTGGTAGTTGCCTTCGATCGATTTTCAATTAATGTTTCAACTATGAACATAGGAAATGTCTGACGACGAAAAGGATTTCGGTATTTGCGAATACTGTGAAAAGGAGCGCGGTCTATGCGACAGAATCTTCCTAGATGATGATAGGCGCCTTAGTATCAAGCTGGACGAGAACTTTGAAGTGGATACAGTAAGTCACAACGACAAGTCCTTTTTCGTAATTAAGCATGACATCTGCTTCATTTGCTTCACTTATAATTTAATTTTTTTTACTATTCTACTAGCGTGTCCCCTGCCATGCAAGAATTTTTGTCTTGGATAAGATAGGTTTCAGTCCTATGAAAACTACTATGGAGGTAAAGAGAGTTTACTTGAACACCAAGCATGGTTATACTTTCCACGCAAAATTATGCAACGCCGACACCTACACCTATTTTGAATGCAAAACTTGGCAAGCACTATGCAAGACTTATGCATTTGAGCCTGATATGGTTATCACCTTTGATATTCGTTCGGAAGATGATATTGAAGGTAATATCGACATCTAGGTCTATGTGCAGACACCTCCAGTTATACCATTATGTGAGTTTCTCAACCATATTTATGTCTTTGATATATTCAAAAATAGTTGACAACTAATTTCTATTGACAGCTTATTTCCATTCAAGCAAACATGTCCGGCGCTTGGTAGACATGACCGTCCACTGTCCCGGGGCTAAACCAAACTGTGAGGAGATAGGTCATTATGTTTCATGCCTTGAGGATCTTCATACTGTCAAGACAAATTATTTTCCTGGACTTAAAAATCTCAGTACTCAAAACGTGCGACCAATAGTGTTCGTATTGAACTACGGTCACATCTATTTAGGAAAAATGGTAAAATGTTTACTATTTTTCCTCAGTGCATCTTTTGTATACATTATTTTTTAAGCTAAACTTCATTGCTAAGTATGTTACTATACGATGTTCTTCAACAGGGACTCCTGATGAATGTTGTGCCTCATTGGATCGAGACTAAAGGTCGCATGAGAATGGTTAGCTTACGGCCAAGACATCCTACAACGCACTTTAGTGGATTCAGGATTTCTAAGAGTGAGGAATGCTTAAGAGTGAAAGACTGGAGCAAAATTGTGAACGATCGTAGAGAAGTACTAGGGGGCAGCAATCAGAAGCGCAGCCCACGATTAGGAGACGGGTTCATCTGCATGCTCCAACATGATTAAGCAGGAGTGCTAACATGTTTCATGCTATTTTACCTGAGAGAGAGGAGCAGGAGTGATTAGCTAGCTAGAAATGAGTTTGAAGATGATGATGTGCTACACTATGACTATGATGATTAAATAGCTAGTGTTGGTGGTAATGACTATGATGATTATTATTAGCTAGTGTTGATGATGATTAGATAGCTACGCAGCTAGGGTTGGTGGTGATTAGCTAGCTAGAATGAGTTTGAAGATGATGATGTGCTACACTATGACTATGATGATTAAATAGCACCTGTTGGTGGTAATGACTATGATGATGATTAAATAGCTTGTGTTGGCGGATTAGATTCAAGTGGAGGCAACATGTGGTGCACATCGAAAGTACTACTTGTCCAAACTAGATCAAGTTTGGATTAGTAGTATACTTTTTACATGCACCACATGTTGCCTCCACTTGAACCTAATCCACATTCATTTGACACACTGTTATGGACATAATGATATAACAACCTCATAATGTGTATTGTACCAAAATATGTATAACGGCGTATAAATATACTAAAAATAAAAAAATGAAAAAAAGAATACTAGTAGCGATGGAGAGTAAAAAAAGAATACTACTAGCTATATTAGCAGTAGCGCGGGAGTGAACAAACGCTGCGGCTATTTGTCTTAGCAGTAGCGCGTGTCGCACGCACTACAACTAAAGAATAGCTGTAGCGCCTTACTAGTAGCGCGGTGTCTCGCGCTACTAGTAGGCATTAAACACGCGCTACTACGAGGGTTTTCCCTAGTAGTGCCTAGCCTATCATCTGTCATCTCTCATCTCTCTCTCAATTCTATCCCCGGCCTCTCCTCTCTTGGCTGAGACACGGGGTACTCCGCTATTCCCTCCAGCTCGCAACCCCTCGCTTCACAGTCCTCGCCTCCCTGATGAATGTCGTAACGGCTAGGGATTTGTTCTACTTATCTTGTATGTACCAGTATGAAAGAAGCATGTTCTATAGCTTAATAATTAACTTGTAGGATTGCATATTTGATTGCTCTTCACCTTCGTGGAGGCTTTTGGAAATTCCTTGCCATGTGGATGCGCTTCTCTTCATGGTAATGTTGTACGGAATTCAACACAGAAAGCACATATGTAATTATCGTTAATATCATATGTGCACGTTGTGTATGGTTGCTTTTTGTCTCTGATTTTTAAAAGACGAGTTACCTGATTGATGGGAGCTGCTGCCGCTATAAGATTGCTGATTTGCCAATGATTGCTAATTTGTTGGTCTTTTTACGGTTGAGAGTTCCCAATGGGAAGATGCTTGATCTGCCACAAAAACCTTAGTGGCTGAAACTGCCGAGTTGTGGCAAAATAAGTTTTAAATACCCAGTTGTGGCAAAACTTAGATTGCAATTGAAACTTTGGGACGGTGATATCTTTCCTGGAGCATGAAATGGATTTTTTTTACTAAGATAGTATTTTTAGATGCGAACTTCACCAGAACTTTGGGATGTCCAACGTCAAAGTCCTAACAGTGTAAGGAGGATCACGTAAAAGAGACCAGCTGCTGCTGTTTGTGGACTATAATAAGTGTGTACCATGGACGTGGGGCAATTACATGGATATCCTCCTTTTGTTTTGGATGGACCCACGAGATTAATGGCTGGATCTTTCGGATCGTGATTGTGGTTGAATACGCACATACGTTTAGTCCAATCTGAACACGGCATGTTCTTTAGTTTTGTTCTTTTTTTTCTATCTCTTGCATATTCAGACGTAGAAATTCTATTCATTCCCACATCAACACATCTACGTGTTTGCCTTAAGTGGACCCATGTTTGTGTTTCTTACATGGGTCATGTTACGCGGGAAGTTATCCACGCCCTACCTTCTTAAGCAGTTGAACGGTCGTAGATTTATAATTTTTAAAATTAAACGGACCAAGGGTTCATATTTTCTAATTAACGCCGGATTTTCTAGCCTATTTCTCTATTTTGAACCTGTATTTTCCTTTTAGTATATAATAGCTTGCCCAACAGTAATGTGTTTACCCACCGTATGTTCTGTGATCAAGAGAGAATCCTCTAGTGAAAACTATGCCCCCCCGGGTCTACCTTTATCATATATAAAAACACAAAAATACCTTGCTGCAATTTATTTATTTTTATTCTATTTAGTATTTTATTTTATCTATGTATCACTGTCAGAATTAATCCTTGCAAATAACCGCTAAGAGGATTGACAACCCTCTTATTTGCGTTCGGTGCAAGTGTTTGCTTTTGTGTGTGCAGGTGCTGCTAATGAGGTTTTGTGTGGTTCTCCTACTGGATTGATAACCTTGGTTCTTAATTGATGGAAATACTTGTAGCTACTATACTAAATCATCCTCTCCTCTTCGGGGAATTAACAACGCAATCTACAATTATAACTCTCCATTGAAATGTTAAATTGTAACTACTACTTACTCGTGAATTAATAGTACTTCAATTTGAGCCAATTTTTAGACATGTTAATTATGTTATGTTCATAATACTACACTTCATAATAAGTAGATAGCCCATAACATTGAGATTGTAGTTAGGGATGGAAATCGAAATATGGCATGAATGTAACAATTGCCAGCAATGTGCTTCAGAAAAGAACTTATTTGTCTTTTATTCCCATGTTTGAACTAGTACAGGTCGGGGTTACACATATGATGGTGCACATAATTTTATTTATACCCGTTACATTATGCTCCATTGACTAACAACGATGATTCACCTGTCTAGTATTACATCTCTTCATTTCATCGGCCACTGATACTTATAACGTCGCTCCCAGATGGTTGTTGTTGTTGTGGTATTGTTGGTATGGGGAAGCTTCTTGTGATTGTTGTTGGGGTGGGTATGCTATGGGGAATTGTTGTTGGAGGAATTGTTGTTGTGGTTGCTGGGGGAATTGTTGCTGGGGGGATTGTTGTGGATGGGGGAATTGTTGTTGCGGAAATTGTTGTTGTTGTGGGAATTGTCGTTGTTGGGGAAATTGTTGTTGCGGGAATTGTTGTTGGGGGAATTGTTTTTGTTGGGGGAATTGTTGCTGGGGGAATTGTTGTGGTTGCTCGGGGATTTGTTGTTGTTGTTGTTGGGGGAATTGTTGTTGCGGTACTTGTTGTTGTTGGGGAAATTGTTGTTGTTGGGGGAATTGCTGTTGCGGGAATTGTTGTTGTTGGGGGAACTGTTGTTGTTGGGGAAATTGTTGTGTTTGCTTGGGAATTTGTTGTTGTTGGGGGAGTTGTTGTGGTTGCTAGGGGATTTGTTGTTGCGGGATTTGTTGTTGTTGTGGGAATTGCTGTTGAGGGAATTGCTGTTGTTGTGGGAATTGTTGCTGGGGGATTTGTTGTTGTTGTTGGGGGATTTGTTGTGGTTGGGGGAATTGTTGTTGTTGGGGGAATTGTTGTTGTCGGGGGAATTGTTGTGGTTGCTGGGGGATTTGTTGTTGTTGGGGGAATTGTTGTTGTTGTTGGGGGAAGTGTTGTGGTTGCTGGGGGATTTGTTGTTGTTGGGGTATTTGTTGTGGTTGTGGGAATTGTTGCTGGGGGATTTGTTGTTGTTGTTGGGGGATTTGTTGTGGTTGGGGGAATTGTTGTTGTTGGGGGAATTGTTGTTGTCGGGGGAATTGTTGTGGTTGCTGGGGGATTTGTTGTTGTTGGGGGAATTGTTGTTGTTGTTGGGGGAATTGTTGTGGTTGCTGGGGGATTTGTTGTTGTTGGGGTATTTGTTGTGGTTGCGGGAATTGTTGTTGAGGGATTTGTTGTTGTGGGAATTGCTGTTGGGGGAGTTGTTGTTGCGGGAATTGCTGTTGGGGGAATTGTTGTGGTTGCTGGGGGATTTGTTGTTGTTGGGGGAATTGTTGTTGGAGGATTTGTTGTGGTTCAGGGAATTGATCTTGGGGGGATTGTTCTTGTGGTGTTTGCAACTCCTTGCCTCTAGGGCTTAGTTGCCTAGTGGCACTGGCGATGCTCATCGCCATAGCAAGGAGGACAAATATGATGAAGGTCTTCATGTTTGATTTGTGTTTACTATTGCTCACTTGGCTTTTGTGTTTCTGCTCTAGGTGCTTGAAGGTTGGATGATGGAAGAGACCGACATGGTGTGGTCGTATTTATAGCAGGTATGACATATTTTGTTTTCATCTTCCCACTCTTTTCTTGAAAAAGTGCACTTAAGATTATCGACCAAATAATTTGGTAAGTTGTGTTTGGTGGCACTACTTCCTAGCGTGATTTTGGATTGTTCATCCTAGTTGATTATTCTTGCACAAATCATCTGGGTGTATCGAATGCTTGATCACGATGAATGACTCATCGTATTCACTTTACACTTCAAACATTGATCTAGATTTTGTCCTTCTTTCCGATTTAGTTTGTGATGTTCTACATGTTGTTAGGTGTATCCAGATTGGCATAACTTAAGGGGACTAAGTTTGTAATCTCCACACTTGCTTCTTGAAAAAGTGCTCTTAAGCTTATCATTTACAATAATTTGGTATGTCGTGTTTTATGGTACTACTTACTAGCGTGATTTTGGATTGTTCGTCATAGTTGATTGTTCTTGCACATATCATCTAGGTGTATGGAATGCTTGATAACAACAAATGACTCATCGTATTCACTTTACACTTCAAACATTGATCTAGATTTTGTCCATTGTTCTGATTTAATTTGTCATGTTCTACATGTTGTTAGGCGTATCCAGATTGGCATACTCAAGGGAACAAACTTCGTAATCTTGTGTGAGTCATTGAGATAGATCACACTAATAATGTGAAGATTGTTCTAGACACCATTTTCTCTGAACTAACTCGATATTTTTTGCATAATAAATTTATAAGATGGATAAGCATTCATGAACCGTCATATTACCTTTTCATATGGAGCAGTTGTATTCTCATATGAGTTATCTATTATATTATTAAAAAGATAGAAAACGAACGATAGAGATTTAATATTTCAAAATATGATATTTGAACGGTGGAGATTGATCGGCATGTTAGCTGTCGCCAAAGCGCTAGATTCCATCCGATATGTAAACCACGTTGGTTTCCTGTGGTGTTTGGACTCACAACACAAGAGTCTGATTTGACGTACAATTGACTGCCTTCTAAAAGGACACGTGCAGTCCCGTTGGAGACATCCGATAAATACAGGGGCACGTGCATACCTTTCTACTCAAAATAGACGGACACACATCTACATATAGCCAAATTGATTTCCATAGCCATGATTGGTAAGCTGATATAAATACGTGATTAATTAGCTTCCAGCAACAAGCACACGTCTACACAGCCATGACGACAAAAGAACTCTCAACTTAATAAAGAGAGAATAAGACCACGTTGAACCAGAAGCACACCCGCATAGACTCTCTGGCGAGAAGTCTTCGACGAGCTCAATGAAGCGACGTATGGCAAATGCCACAGCACTAGAGGAAGCGACAAGGTCTGATAGTCATGTTAAGTTGACCCGATAGCGGCAAGTGCAACAGCTATAGAGGATTTGGCAACTGCCCGAACGAGATTGGCCACTGCTTTGTTCAGTTTCACTCACTAGCGTTGATTGATGATTATAATTCAATTCCAACATGCACAAGGCCCATGAGTGTATGATGATGTCTACTACCTCTATCACAGAATATGGTATTTTAGCAAGTTATGTTAGCTTGCAAAAACGTCTTATATTTGTGGGATGGATGGAACACCGTTTAGAGCGAGAACTCGCATGGGCGGACCAACATGCAAAGGTCGACACCTCACACCACATACAACAGTAAATACATCTGCTGTTGATCATTTAGTGTCCTGACGATTTAGATCACTCAGCCATGGGTTCGACAATTTTTCAATCACTGGCATTGACTCAAGATTAAATTCAACTCCAACATAGCTTTTATTAACGACAATCCCAACGTATCAAGTCGAGTAAATGAGTTATATACTCTCCTAGAGAATAGACGAAGATGCGGGGCATCAGGATGGTTTGTTGAAATTATAGAAGGAGCATGTAAGTGTCTTTCTAACAAATCATGGACGTTTGAAAACAGCTTGAGGAAGAAAATCGTGGACGTGTGAGGAAAGTTCATGCAAAAGTGTTTTAGAGCGGGCCTTTCTAGAAAAAAGTATGGACGTGTACTAAGAGCTAGCTTGGGGAAGAAAATACAAGGTGTACACGTGGCAACTTCTAGAGAAGATCTAACGAAGAAAGAGAGCTAAGCTTATAGGATTTCCTCACCCGTTTGATGTCAGCCCATCAGATTAGTGGTGCATCATTCAGAGTCAATGACAATGCCGGACAAGAAACACACCCATGTATGATTATATAGTTATATAAGTTACCATAGGTGGGAAAGCAAAATAGGAAATGAAATAGCGTGCATCTCATCATAGAAAACAAGCTACCATGAGAGGGACTGGGAACAAATGTTTGAGCAAAATTCTGTTTAATACTCCCTCCGCTCCTAAATATATGTCTTTTGAGAGATTTCAATATGGACTACATACGAAGCAACATAAACGAATCTACACTCTAAAGTACGTCTATATACATCGTTATGTAGTTTATATTAAAATTGCTAAAAAGACTTACATTTAGGAACGGACATAGTAACATATTTTAGTGTGCACAATGAACGTAAATCAGGGAAAAATATAAAATATATAAGAATGGGTAATTTATTTCAAGAGTGGATGAGAGAATAAATTTAGTATTTTGAACAATATATGTAAATAGCTGACTATACTACTTAAAAGACACCAAGGTATAGCAATAACCTAATCTACTTTTTTTGAGGGAGAATAACCTAATCTACTTAATACAACTTTTGGCCAAAATATGAGTGGTTAGATATAAAGGATATTGAATGGCAGTGGTAATCTAACATCATGCCAATAAGTAAGAAGTAATATAATAATAATATATAATATCGTTGCAAATATACCATAAAGCAAGCCGTGCAAATGCGTGGGTCAAAACTGCTAGAAAAATATGGGCATGTGGGCGCAGGCAAGGCAAAAAAGAAATCTACAATGGTCTGGGTTCACATTATATTAGTCTATCAGACTTACTTCAATTTTCTTTCATGATCCACGTTAGCAAAATTGTTATTAGGTTGATAAATAATATAGTTGTTTTTATACATCTTTATATATATGATGTTATATATATTAAGATTGAGAAAAATATCAATTCTCATTTTCATGCAAACTTCATATGATATCATTAAAACTAAAATCTTGGAATTGTTTCCTTCAAGAAATTGTTTTCTTCTTCAACTAAATTTAATCGCTCGACAATAGGGTCGGTTGGAATTTCCGGTTCACATACATCCTAGATAAATAAAATCTATGTCACGTTGGTCCGCATAATTATCATAAACAATAAATGAACCAATAGTTATAAAGATTAATATATATACCACATCCGAATCATAGACAGGACGAGGGCCGACGGGGGCGGATACCAAAACCATCGCACTATATAAGATGCAATAATAAAAGTAAGAAAATGATACAAGTATCTATCTAAACATACAAGTAAGAATATTTTTCCTTTCAGAAAGAAGATAAGAGCAAGAGGCTCACCACGGTGGTGTCGGCGATGAGATTGGCACGGGTGATCGACGACGGTGAAGACAGGGGTGGGGCATGACGGACCGCTAAATCTAGACAAATCTCGAGGAAAATGGAGCTTTGAGGTCGAGCTTCGAGAGGAGAAAGCTTAACTAGTGTGGCTCGGGCATTTCATCGAACACCTCATGTGCATAGGAGGTGAGCTAGAGCACCACAAGCACCTCCCCTCGCCGGCCAGAGAAAAACAGAGCACTGGAGTGCTCTGCTCGCGGGCGAGGGTATATATAGGCACCTCATTAGTCCCGGGTCGTGGCATGAACCGCGACTAAATGGGAGCCCTTGGTCCCGGTTCATGCCACGAACCGGGACCAATGGTGGTGGGCCAGGAGCCAGGCACATTGGTCCCGGTTCGTCCCACTAACCGGGACCAAAAGGTCCAGACGAACCGGGATCAATGTCCCACGTGGCCCGGCCGGCCCCCTGGGCTCACGAACTGGGTCCAATGCCACCATTGGTCCCGGTTCTAGATTGAACCGGGACTAATGGGCTGACCCGGCCTGGACCATTGCCCCCTTTTCTACTAGTGTAAAGTACTTAGTAGCAGTGTGTTTCTTCAAAACTCGCTGCTGCTAAGTATCACCGCAACTAATTAAGTTTAGTCCCATACTGCTAAGCGAACACGGTTTTTACCACCTTAAATACGTTACTTCTCAACCTATCTCGAGCACTTGGTCTTCATTGAACTATATGTGTATGATTTGTAGCTGCAATATGAATCCTCGCCTATACCTATACAGGTACAATGAGGATTCATGTTGACTATTTAGATTCTACACAAAAAGATCAATGGTGACCAATGTATATTTTTGATGTTTTTGCATTGCTTAGACTTATAGCGTTTTTTTCAGAATAAAGCATTACTGATTTTGGGATAAACAAAAGAAATAACTGGTTGCATTAGCAGTAGCGTTTTTCTGCAAAACGCGCTATAGATAAGTTATCTATAGCACGTTTTTCTTACGAGCGCTACTGCTAGTTCGATTTAACCACCCCGGCCCGGCTCAAAATTTTGCTAAGTCTCCTTTCCCCCCTGTTCCCCTACTCCTGTCGCGCCGCCGCCCGAGCCCGAGCCTGCCCTCACCGCCGCCGCCCGAGCCCGCCCTCAACCTCACCGCCGCCGCTCTCGACCTCACCGCCGCCGCCCGAGCCCGCCCAGGACCGCCGCCTCCCGATCCCGAGCCCACCCCCGCCACCCCTACCTCCATCGCCGAGCACCTCCCCGCCACTGTCTCTCCCCTCTCTGTAAGCCCCCCACCCCTCCCCCACCCCCTCTCTCTTTGCTTAGTTAGTAGATGATTTTAGTATTAGTAGATGTTAATTTAGGGTTAATAGATAATGATTTCTAGTAGTAGTAGATATTAATTAGTAGTAGTGATGGTAAACTAGTTGTATAATTACCAGTACTAGATGTTAATTAGTAGTAGATGTTAATTAGTAGTAGTAGATGTACTGGTTTCTTTCTATTTATAGTAATTTTACATTTAGTAAGAACAAGTTGAATTAATAGAACTAGTTTAGTTTTAGTTGAACTATTTTAGTTTTAGTTGAACTAGTTTAGTAAGTAAATTAATAAACTAGTTGAATTAATAGAACTAATGTATTTTTAGTAAGAAAATTAAAATAACTGGTTGAACTACTTTATTTTTAGAAAGAACTAGTTTTTTTCTATTTATAGTAAGTTTATATTTAGTAAGAACTAGTTGAATTAATAGAACTAGTTGAACATGTCATATTTCTTGTTATTTTTTAGTTTAAGCAATTATTCAGGATGTATTAGTGATAACTAATAGGGTTTTTGCTTTTGCAGAAATCAAGGAACCCCTCCATCATCCCCGCGGTCGTCCCCGTCACCGACCCCCTCTGACCTCGTGGTGAGACCAGTCAAATCTCCATGTCAATATGAGTCCTATAAGATATATATGATGTAGATAAAAAATTCAGTCGTTCGAGTTTCAGGCGCTTGTTTTGCCGGAGTGCCCGGTCATGTTTTGGTTACACCTCCGAGTGGCCTATGTTTTGCCGGAGTGTTGATTAATTTCCGTTCCGGCAAATTTCAGGTGCTCGATATGTCCTTTTTTAGCAAAGGTCATGCCGTATTTTTCCGTGAATTCTGGCATGACTTGTGCTAGAATATGTAGGAAATATCGAGTGGCCTGGATTTTGTCGAAAAATAATGATCTAATTTAGGTTTTTAGTACATATATTTAATTGTACAAGTTTAATCTTTGAATTATGAACGTAGGAAATGTCGTACTTGGACGACGACAGTCTCCCGTGGGAGTGCGGCTGGTGCCACGACGATCGAGGTATGTAAGACAGGTTCGTTGAGCTGTATGAAGATCGGCGCTTCAGCATTAAGCGCGAGGATACCTTCGATGTTGAAACGGTACGCAACAACGACAAGTGTTTTTTTCGTAATTAAGCATGACTTTAACTATTTCAACGTCTAATTTTCATCTTTTACAATTCGACTAGCTTATCCCAGTATGCCTCCAGCTCCCGACCCCTCGCTTCACAGTCCTCGCCTCCCTGATGAATGTCGTAATGGCTAGGGATTTGTTCTACTTATCTTGTATGTACCAGTATGAAAGATGCATGGTCTATAGCTTAATAATTAACTTGTAGGATTGCATATTTTATTGCTCTTCACCTTCATGGAGGCTTTTGGAAATTCCTTGCCATGTGGATGCGCTTCTCTTCATGGTAATGTTGTACGGAATTCAACACAGAAAGCACATATGTAATTATCGTTAATATCATATGTGCACGATGTGTATGGTTGCCTTTTGTCTCTGATTTTTAAAAGATGAGTTACCTGATTGATGGGAGCTGCTGCCGCTATAAGATTGCTGATTTGCCAATGATTGCTAATTTGTTTGTCTTTTTACAGTTGAGAGTTCCCAATGGGAAGATGCTTGATCTGCCACAAATACCTTAGTGGCTGAAACTGCCGAGTTGTGGCAAAATAAGTTTTAAATACCCAGTTGTGGCAAAACTTAGATTGCAATTGACACTTTGGGACGGTGATATCTTTCCTGGAGCATGAAATGGATTTTTTTTACTATGATAGTATTTTTAGATGATAACTTCACCAGAACTTTGGGATGTCCAACGGCAAAGTCCTAACAGTGCAAGGAGGATCACGTAAAAGAGACCAGCTGCTGCTGTTTGTGGACTATAATAAGTATGTTCCATGGACGTGGGGCAATTACATGGATATCCTCCTTTTGTTTTGGATGGACCCACGAGATTAATGGCTAGATCTTTCGGATTGTGGTTGTGGTTGAATACGCACATACGTTTAGTCCAATCTGAACACGGCATGTTCTTTAGTTTTCTTCTTTTTTTCTATCTCTTGCATATTCAGACGTAGAAATTCTATTCATTCCCACATCAACACATCTACGTGTTTGCCTTAACTGGACCCATGTTTGCGTTTCTTACATGGGTCATGTTACGCGGGAAGTTATCCGCGCCCTACCTTCTTACGCAGTTGAACGGTCGTAGATTTATAATTTTTAAAATTAAACGGATCAAGGGTTCATATTTTCTAATTAACGCCGAATTTTCTAGCCTATTTCCCTATTTTGAACCTGTATTTTCCTTTTAGTATATAATAGCTTGCCCAATAGTAATGTGTTTACCCACCGTATGTTCTCTGATCAAGAGAGAATCCTCTAGTGAAAACTATGCCCCCCCCGGGTCTACCTTTATCATATATAAAAACACAAAAATACCTTGCTGCAATTTATTTATTTTTATTCTATTTAGTATTTTATTTTATCTATGTATCACTGTCAGAATTAATCCTTGCAAATAACCGCTAAGAGGATTGACAACCCTCTTATTTGCGTTCGGTGCAAGTGTTTGCTTTTGTGTGTGCAGGTGCTGCTAATGAGGTTTTGTGTGGTTCTCCTACTGGATTGATAACCTTGGTTCTTAATTGATGGAAATACTTGTAGCTACTATACTAAATCATCCTCTCCTCTTCGGGGAATTAACAACGCAGTCTACAATTATAACTCTCCATTGAAATGTTAAATTGTAACTACTACTTACTCGTGAATTAATAGTACTTCAATTTGAGCCAATTTTTAGACATGTTAATTATGTTATGTTCATAATACTACACTTCATAATAAGTAGACAGCCCATAACATTGAGATTGTAGTTAGGGATGGAAATCGAAATATGGCATGAATGTAACAATTGCCAGCAATGTGCTTCAGAAAAGAACTTATTTGTCTTTTATTCCCATGTTTGAACTAGTACAGGTCGGGGTTACACATATGATGGTGCACATCATTTTATTTATACCCGTTACATTATGCTCCATTGACTAACAACGATGATTCACCTGTCTAGTATTACATCTCTTCATTTCATCGGCCACTGATACTTATAACGTCGCTCCCAGATGGTTGTTGTTGTTGTGGTATTGTTGGTATGGGGAAGCTTCTTGTGATTGTTGTTGGGGTGGGTATGGTATGGGAAATTGTTGTTGGAGGAATTGTTGTTGTGCTTGCTGGGGGAATTGTTGCTGGGGGGATTGTTGTGGATGGGGGAATTGTTGTTGCGGAAATTGTTGTTGTTGGGGGAATTGTTGTTGTTGGGGGAATTGTTGCTGGGGGAATTGTTGTGGTTGCTCGGGGATTTGTTGTTGTTGTTGTTGGGGGAATTGTTGTTGCGGTAATTGTTGTTGTTGGGGAAATTGTTGTTGTTGGGGGAATTGCTGTTGCGGGAATTGTTGTTGTTGGGGGAACTGTTGTTGTTGGGGAAATTGTTGTGGTTGCTGGGGAATTTGTTGTTGTTGGGGGAGTTGTTGTGGTTGCTGGGGGATTTGTTGTTGCGGGATTTGTTGTTGTTGTGGGAATTGCTGTTGAGGGAATTGTTGTTGTTGTGGGAATTGTTGCTGGGGGATTTGTTGTTGTTGTTGGGGGATTTGTTGTGGTTGGGGGAATTGCTGTTGTTGGGGGAATTGTTGTGGTTGCTGGGGGATTTGTTGTTGTTGGGGGAATTGCTGTTGGGGGATTTGTTGTGGTTGTGGGAATTGTTGTTGAGGGATTTGTTGTTGTGGGAATTGCTGTTGGGGGATTTGTTGTTGCGGGAATTGCTGTTGGGGGAATTGTTGTGGTTGTTGGGGGATTTGTTGTTGTTGGGGGAATTGTTGTGGTTGCTGGGGGATTTGTTGTTGTTGGGGTATTTGTTGTGGTTGCGGGAATTGTTGTTGAGGGATTTGTTGTTGTGGGAATTGCTGTTGGGGGAGTTGTTGTTGCGGGAATTGCTGTTGGGGGAATTGTTGTGGTTGCTGGGGGATTTGTTGTTGTTGGGGGAATTGTTGTTGGAGGATTTGTTGTGGTTCAGGGAATTGATCTTGGGGGGATTGTTCTTGTGGTGTTTGCAACTCCTTGCCTCTAGGGCTTAGTTGCCTAGTGGCACTGGCGATGCTCATCGCCATAGCAAGGAGGACAAATATGATGAAGGTCTTCATGTTTGATTTGTGTTTACTATTGCTCACTTGGCTTTTGTGTTTCTGCTCTAGGTGCTTGAAGGTTGGATGATGGAAGAGACCCACATGGTGTGATCGTATTTATAGCAGGTATGACATATTTTGTTTTCATCTTCCCACTCTTTTCTTGAAAAAGTGCACTTAAGATTATCGACCAAATAATTTGGTAAGTTGTGTTTGGTGGCACTACTTCCTAGCGTGATTTTGGATTGTTCATCATAGTTGATTATTCTTGCACATATCATCTGGGTGTATCGAATGCTTGATCACGATGAATGACTCATCATATTCACTTTACACTTCAAACATTGATCTAGATTTTGTCCTTCTTTCCGATTTAGTTTGTGATCTTCTACATGTTGTTAGGTGTATCCAGATTGGCATAACTTAAGGGGACTAAGTTTGTAATCTCCACACTTGCTTCTTGAAAAAGTGCTCTTAAGCTTATCATTTACAATAATTTGGTATGTCGTGTTTTATGGTACTACTTACTAGCGTGATTTTGGATTGTTCGTCATAGTTGATTGTTCTTGCACATATCATCTAGGTGTATGGAATGCTTGATAACAACAAATGACTCATCGTATTCACTTTACACTTCAAACATTGATCTAGATTTTGTCCCTTGTTCTGATTTAATTTGTCATGTTCTACATGTTGTTAGGCGTATCCAGATTGGCATACTTAAGGGAACAAACTTCGTAATCTTGTGTGAGTCATTGAGACAGATCACACTAATAATGTGAAGATTGTTCTAGACACCATTTTCTCTGAACTAACTCGATATTTTTTGCATAATAAATTTATAAGATGGATAAGCATTCATGAACCGTCATATTACCTTTTCATATGGAGCGGTTGTATTCTCATATGAGTTATCTATTATATTATCAAAAAGATAGAAAACGAACGATAGAGATTTAATATTTCAAAATATGATATTTGAACGGTGGAGATTGATCGGCATGTTAGCTGTCGCCAAAGCGCTAGATTCCATCCGATATGTAAACCACGTTGGTTTCCTGTGGTGTTTGGACTCACAACACAAGAGTCTGATTTGACGTACAATTGACTGCCTTCTAAAAGGACACGTGCAGTCCCGTTGGAGACATCCGATAAATACAGGGGCACGTGCATACCTTTCTACTCAAAATAGACGGACACACATCTACATATAGCCAAATTGATTTCCATAGCCATGATTGGTAAGCTGATATAAATACGTGATTAATTAGCTTCCAGCAACAAGCACACGTCTACACAGCCATGACGACAAAAGAACTCTCAACTTAATAAAGAGAGAATAAGACCACGTTGAACCAGAAGCACACCCGCATAGACTCTCTGGCGAGAAGTCTTCGACGAGCTCAATGAAGCGACGTATGGCAAATGCCACAGCACTAGAGGAAGCGACAAGGTCTGATAGTCATGTTAAGTTGACCCGATAGCGGCAAGTGCAACAGCTATAGAGGATTTGGCAACTGCCCGAACGAGATTGGCCACTGCTTTGTTCAGTTTTCACTCACTAGCGTTGATTGATGATTATAATTCAATTCCAACATGCACAAGGCCCATGAGTGTATGATGATGTCTACTACCTCTATCACAGAATATGGTATTTTAGCAAGTTATGTTAGCTTGCAAAAACGTCTTATATTTGTGGGATGGATGGAACACCGTTTAGAGCGAGTACTCGCATGGGCGGACGAACATGCAAAGGTCTGACACCTCACACCACATACAACAGTAAATACATCTGCTGTTGATCATTTAGTGTCCTGACGATTTAGATCACTCAGCCATGGGTTCAACAATTTTTCAATCACTGGCATTGACTCAAGATTAAATTCAACTCCAACATAGCTTTTATTAACGACAATCCCAACGTATCAAGTCGAGTAAATGAGTTATATACTCTCCTAGAGAATAGACGAAGATGCGGGGCATCAGGATGGTTTGTTGAAATTATAGAAGGAGCATGTAAGTGTCTTTCTAACAAATCATGGACGTTTGAAAACAGCTTGAGGAAGAAAATCGTGGACGTGTGAGGAAAGTTCATGCAAAAGTGTTTTAGAGCGGGCCTTTCTAGAAAAAAGTATGGACGTGTACTAAGAGCTAGCTTGGGGAAGAAAATACAAGGTGTACACGTGGCAACTTCTAGAGAAGATCTAACGAAGAAAGAGAGCTAAGCTTATAGGATTTCCTCACCCGTTTGATGTCAGCCCATCAGATTAGTGGTGCATCATTCAGAGTCAATGACAATGCCGGACAAGAAACACACCCATGTATGATTATATAGTTATATAAGTTACCATAGGTGGGAAAGCAAAATAGGAAATGAAATAGCGTGCATCTCATCATAGAAAACAAGCTACCATGAGAGGGACTGGGAACAAATGTTTGAGCAAAATTCTGTTTAATACTCCCTCCGCTCCTAAATATATGTCTTTTGAGAGATTTCAATATGGACTACATACGAAGCAACATAAACGAATCTACACTCTAAAATACGTCTATATACATCGTTATGTAGTTTATATTAAAATTGCTAAAAAGACTTACATTTAGGAACGGACATAGTAACATATTTTAGTGTGCACAATGAACGTAAGTCAGGGAAAAATATAAAATATATAAGAATGGGTAATTTATTTCAAGAGTGGATGAGAGAATAAATTTAGTATTTTGAACAATATATGTAAATAGCTGACTATACTACTTAAAAGACACCAAGGTATAGCAATAACCTAATCTACTTTTTTTGAGGGAGAATAACCTAATCTACTTAATACAACTTTTGGCCAAAATATGAGTGGTTAGATATAAAGGATATTGAATGGCAGTTCACGCAGAGGTAAAGTAAGCTCGATATCATGTCATGCGACTGTGCTTATTTGTATATTAAAATGGTAATCTAACATCATGCCAATAAGTAAGAAGTAATATAATAATAATATATAATATCGTTGCAAATATACCATAAAGCAAGCCGTGCAAATGCGTTGGTCAAAACTGCTAGAAAAATATGGGCATGTGGGCGCAGGCAAGGCAAAAAAGAAATCTACAATGGTCTGGGTTCACATTATATTAGTCTATCAGACTTACTTCAATTTTCTTTCATGATCCACGTTAGCAAAATTGTTATTAGGTTGATAAATAATATAGTTGTTTTTATACATCTTTATATAGATGATGTTATATATATTAAGATTGAGAAAAATATCAATTCTCATTTTCATGCAAACTTCATATGATATCATTAAAACTAAAATCTTGGTATAGATTATACACGAAAACTCTTATTACGAGGACAAACAATGCACCTCTATACATATATGAAATACGGATAGAATAATTATAAGTTAGCAATTAGATTTTGGATAAACATGGTATGAAAACATTAATATATAGCTAAGTGTGAATACTCTATTCCCTGCAACATCAAAATGTGAATACTTTATGTTCCGAAGAAATGTGGTTTCTTCACTAAAGATTAAACTTTTTTACTATGGGAATGTCGAAATAGGAAACGAAGGAAAGAAGTAAATCTATTTTCGCATGGAATTCATATACAACCCACCGATATACAAACTAGAATATAAGTCAATGCAAAAAAATGATGGGAACAATTAGAAGGAACATATGAGGATGAGAGAGACCTATTTTGCAAGAAATAAATGTTCGTAATTTTATATGGACAAGTGAAACATGTGTGAGAGATTTTGATACAGGTCAAGAAAGAGAACACAATGTTTCGGTCATTAGTATTTTAATTTTTTTAAACCATTTTGATTTATTTTTGATGGATAATTTGTGTAAATAATTGGTGAAAATACAAAAACGAAGCATATAGGGAAAGTAAATATGATACTGCATAAATAAAAATGCTATGATTCTACAAGTCGGCCATTGATCGTCGATCATTCGTTAGAAGACACGAAAGGTTAGATATAACCTAATCTACTTAATACAACTTTTGTTAAAATGTGAGTGGTCATATGTAAACAAAGTTGAATGGCAGTTCATGCAGGGGTCAAATAAACTTGATATCATGTCTTGCCGCTATGCCTTTTTGTATATTAAAATGGTAAACTAACACCATGGCAATAACTAAGAAAATAATCTCATAATATATATACAGTATCGTTGCAAACAGACTATAAAAGCTAGCCGCGCAAATGCACGGGTGACCGTGCTAGTTAATACAAAATAAACTATTTGGGCTTTGCACAGCTTGATCGATTCACTCCACGTAGACATGAACATTGCTTTTGGATTTCTGTCGTTAGTTGATCTAAGTTTGTATATATTGTTTCAAATTGTTCAGATAGTCTCCAGGTTTCTTTTATTGAATTTACTGCCGCCAGTATAGAAAGCTATTAGTACTATGATTGTTGATACTGATACGGAACAAAAAGGGAAGACTGGGCGACATACAGTTGATTTTGTCTCGTAATTATATAAGTGTCTTTTTTTCTATTTTCTTCTAAGCAAGGAACCTACAGAAAAGAAATGAAATTTGTTCTCCTTCTACCCGATACGTGAATAAATGAATTTAGGACTTAGCATACCTAACTGAATGGGAACCTGTCGCCATCATGCAGCAAACACAAGCCATACTGCCGATACACTTGGCTCATGCAACATGCATACATGAACAAAAGAAGAGCCTATTGGTATATTTATATTTCTTTCCCTTCTCTTATCCTTGGCGATATTATTCGTCCATATGGTTGCAGGAAATCAATTGACTTGTCAATGTCATGGACCAGCTAGCATACTGCTGTTTTTGTGTGTCTGGCTTTATGTGTTGCGTATCCTCTACACATGTTTTTTTCATTCTTTTGCCCTCTAACACTTGTTTTCAGATTGATGGAAAGCGAAGTTTCTGACAAGGCCAAAAACACGACTACATCCTCCTCCATGTCGCTTCTCGGAAGCTAATTATAATTGAAACTCCTGTTAATCACACATGATGTCATGCTAGATTCGTGCAGAATTTGCCGGATTGATTGATCAGGATTTGACCCTTGGATTTTTAATCATGTACGTAGTAATTTTCATTGTACATGGATTAGTCAAGATATAGTCGATCCACCATCATTACTGCCTAGCTTGCAATACCTAACTACCTAGCTTGCAACTCGATACATTTGAAACAGTCAAACACCTCTTTCTCGATTGTCCTTTGGCAAAGATCCTTTGGCAATCAGTTAACATTGCCATCAATATTACTCCACCGAATAGTATTAGCACGTTATTTGGGACGTGGTTGGATGGGATTGAGTCCCAAACAGCAAGACACATTCGTGTAGGAGTATGTGCTTTATTATGGGCTATCTGGAATTACAGAAATGATTTGGTCTTTAACAGAACAACAAACACTCACTTTTTGCAGGTTATCTTCCGAGCCACTGCGTGGATCCATATGTGGTCGTTACTCACTCCGACGGAGGCCAGGGAGCGTTTGATTACTGGATCTATCCGATGGGAGATGGTAGCACGGGATATTTTCAGCCGGTTTGGATGGCGGTCATGTAATAGGATAGGCAATTAGTTTTCCTATCTCTCTTTTGCCAGCCGGTTGTGGCTTTTATTTTGGTTCCTTAGCTCTTTGTGAGCAGCTTTTGTTTGAGTCTTTAAGACTATTGTTGAACCTTTTTTATTCACTAATAAAGGTGGCCGTATGCATCATTCTGATGCAGAGGCCGGGGATGTCCCCTTTTCTAAAAAAAACTAGCTTGCAAATCATAGTTGTCCTACTCTAAAATACTGTAGAAAGTCCTATGCATGTAGTTAATTAAGCAAGTGAAATTTTAAAAGAAAAACTATTCTGAAGTTGTTGATCTATTTCTGTTGCTGTTGTTTTCGTTGTTCTCGAAATAGGCTTTTCCCCCGCTTTATAAACAAAGCAACATCCAAAGATGTACACGACCAAACGATACAATAAGGTCAGGTAGACCTTACAAAGTCGATCCTGAGTTATCCGGCACATGCAAAACGCACGCTTCTACGCTACTAGCAACAAGCACCGGAAGAACAAAACATCCTCATGCTACGACCTAGCACGCCTAAGCTCTATGACAACGGCCCCAAGAGGGAGAACTCCGCACAGCGTCGTCCCTGTCGAGTCCACACAAGACAAAGGTCTACACCCGGGGCCCTGACACGAAGAGAAGAACCACAACGACGTCTTCAAGAAGAGCGCGGCACCCATGAGTGTCGTCGGCGGTGACGGCAGGGCACGGAGCTTTTGCTCGGAAACTCACCTGTGCCACCACGAGGTCCTCAGGACTAGTGCGGCGATGTTAGATCCCCAGATCTTGATCAGGACGCTGCCCCTCCGAGCGAGCGGGCACGGCTGAGCTACTAACTGCAACACCTCCTGTAGCCCCCACAACCTAGGAGGGTAGACACCACCAGCGAAATAATGCCCGCCAAAGAGCATCCATGCGGCCCGCCATCAGGGGACGCCAACCTGGCATCCCTGTCGCGAAATACCATACGTCGCTCACATCACAACATAGCCAACCATCGTAGGAAGAGCGACGACACTCCATCTACTCCTAGCCCAGACTCAGTCCGAGAGTTTGGTTGGGCGCCTCCGCCGTAGGACGCACCCACACCTGCATCCCCAGTCAATGCTCGGTGGAGTAGGGGGGGGCGCCGTGAGCCAGCACCGAGCCCTTGGCCAGGCGAGCTCACATCACGCCATGTCTGCGGTCACCGGCACTGATCGGCGCACGAATGTAATGCTTACACAACCATCACCATCGAGAACCACCCAGACTCGCTCGCTTCGCAATGCACAAATCACAGCAAGTAAACCCCGGCATCAGTCACCTCGCCAGTGAATGCCGACGACCATCGTCGAGACCAGCGTAGATGCCAAGTCTGCGAACTCAGGCACTGGTCCGCCAGCCGGCATATAATAGCCCTGACCACCACATCAACCAATCATCACCGACACTACAACATGTGCAGGTTCCTCCCCCAACCGAGCTGCAAGCATCCACCTTTGCTTGACCGACAACGACCCAGAGTAAAAAAAACCTAATCCAAGGCGACTAAGCACTAAAACTTGTGTGAGGAGCAACTAACCCCAACAAGGACGACGACCATGTCAAACTCCATGCCCGGCGGCTAGTCTGCATCAACGACCCGCTGCCGACATATGCACGAGGGGGCGCCACCCTATCAAGAGGCGAGGGGGTGCTCCGAACAGCCGGCTACTCCAGTCGCTGAGAATTCGCACCAATGCCAGCCCCGCCTCTCCATTGACTCCCCCTGCCCAGATCCGCCAGTGTCAGCCAAAACCACAGCCACCACTCACCGCCCCTTGACCTGCCTCCACACCCGCGAGAGGGACTGTCGAAACCCACCGTCGCCAGTTGTCGCGCTCAAAAAGGGAGGACCACCACCATCGCCCCACACAGCTTGTCACAACTCGGTAGTCAGATCCACACTTCCATAGCCATCACAAGCCCGCCTACACAGTAAAATGTGCTAGCTTTTACCGCGTCTGCACAATTCTTTTTTCCTGTTTTCTCCAAGATGTTGTTTTAAATGTGCTTGCAGATTTTAGGAAAGGAGGAGATCACTATCACCACCAGCTAGCGCAAGGGGACGTCACCATCATCCATCTCCTTCCCATTGTAATACCAAAACCTTGTGATCCATACATGTATTATCCGTGTGTTTAAACCATGTTTACCACCACTATTTCCACTATTCGTATGATCCATACATGTATTATCCGATGTTTCATCCATGTCTCAATATGTGAGTAGTTTCCTCAGTTCTCAGGGATATGGATGAACCATGGTATTTATAGGAGGCTGAAATGTTAATAAGGATGTGATATTCTCTGTTGAATGTTTGTTTCAATAGCCTTCATGAATTTTGTGAAGGGGCCCCACTCACCATTTCTGTCGCAAGGCCACGAGGCATATTACCATGGTTGTAAAGGTTAGGATGTTGAGGTAATTCGAGGTAAGTGTAAAAGACTCTCTACCTCGCCTCTGCAACTGATAGGGGCATAACGAAGAACCCTTGATAAGGCCGCTTCCACGGGAAAACCCTTAATTACCGCAGTGAGAACCAGAGTGGGGAAGCTTCCGTGGTGGCCTTCGTGGTATGGAGTACACCTGGAGTAGAACGTATTTTGTACCCGGATACGCCCAATAACAAATGTCAAGAGTGACTCAAGTATCTAGCTTAGAATTACGAAGTGGCATATGTTACCTTAGACACACTACAATGGGAATTATGGAGTCCCTGAGAATGCTTCAATCCTCCACCGGTTTCCCTGCTTTATTCGTTCCGCTGCGCTCTTTTAATTCTTTTGCGTTATTTACTTTTGTTCGCACTAAACTCAGAAGTCATTATAATCTTCGGCATTCACTTTGCTTTGTATCGAAAACTAATATGCAGGAACAGTGTCTCTCAGGGACAAAGTCCAATTCATGTATTCCATGTGGGATTTATACTCATACTTAAATAGGTGAAAAATATGTGCACTTGCAGGTCAACAAGATTTTTCTGGCCCTAGGAGTTGAGCGCTTTTGGGCTTGTATTGTGTTTTGATTAATTTTGAGTTTATGGGTGATAATGTGCGCCTCCAAAAATAGTTGTTCGGTAGCGGCAATGGTGCACTCACTGCGTAGATGTGTATCGAGTGGAGGGCTGAAGAAGCCCATAATGATTTTGGTTGATTGTATGCAAATTATTTGTTTGACTCAAGTTGAAGGGGTCATTTTCCTTCAAATTTGAACCATGTTTGTGTTGGGGAACGTAGCAGAAAATCAAAATTTTCCTACGTGTCACCAAGATCTATCTATGGAGAAACCAGCAACGAGGGGAAGGAGAGTGCATCTACATACCCTTGTAGATCGCTAAGCGGAAGCATTCAATAGAACGGGGTTGAAGGAGTCGTACTCGTCGTGATCCAAATCACCGGAGATCCTAGTGCCGAACGGACGGCACCTCCGCGTTCAACACACGTACAGCCCGGTGACGTCTCCCATGCCTTGATCCAGCAAGGAGAGAGGGAGAGGTTGAGGAAGACTCCATCCAGCAGCAGCACAACGGCATGGTGGTGGTGGAGGAGCGTGGTAATTCAGCAGGGCTTCGTGAAGCACTACGAGATATGAGGAGAAAGAGAGGTAGGGCTGCACCAACAGGGAGAGGAACTCGTGTGTATTGGGCAGCCCAAACCTCAACTATATATAGGGGAAGGGGAGGGGCTGCGCCCCCACCTAGGGTTCCCTCCCTAGGGGTGGCGGCAGCCCCCTAGATCCCATCTAGGGGCGGCCAAGGGGAGGGGAGAGGGGGAGGCGCACCAGGGTGGGCCTTAGGGCCCATCTGCCCTAGGGTTTGCCCCCTTCCCCTCTTCCTTGCGCCTTGGGCCTTGGTGGGGGGGCGCACCAGCTCACCTGGGGCTGGTACCCTCCCACACTTGGCCCATGCAGCCCTCCGGAGTTTGTGGCCCCACTTGGTGGACCCCCGGGACCCTCCCGGTGGTCCCGGTACGTTACCGATAAAACTTGAAACTTTTCCGGTGACCAAAACAGGACTTCCCATATATAAATCTTTACCTCCGGACCATTCCGGAACTCCTCGTGACGTCCGGGATCTCATCCGGGACTCCGAACAACATTTGGTAACCACATACAAACTTCCTTTATAACCCTAGCGTCATCGAACCTTAAGTGTGTAGACCCTACGGGTTCGGGAACCATGCAGACATGACCGAGACGTTCTCCGGTCAATAACCAACAGCGGGATCTGGATACCCATGTTGGCTCCCACATGTTCCACGATGATCTCATCGGATGAACCACGATGTCTAGGACTCAATCGATCCCGTATACAATTCCCTTTGTCTAGCGATATATTACTTGCCCGAGATTCGATCGTCGGTATACCGATACCTTGTTCAATCTCGTTACCGGCAAGTCTCTTTACTCATTCCATAACACATCATCCCGTGATCAACCCCTTGGTCACATTGTGCACATTATGATGATGTCCTACGAGTGGGCCCAGAGATACCTCTCCGTTTACACGGAGTGACAAATCCCAGTCTCGATTCGTGCCAACCCAACAGACACTTTCGGAGATACCTGTAGTGCACCTTTATAGCCACCCAGTTACGTTGTGACGTTTGGTACACCCAAAGCATTCCTACGGTATCCGGGAGTTGCACAATCTCATGGTCTAAGGAAATGATACTTGACATTAGAAAAGCTTTAGCATACGAACTACGATCTTTGTGCTAGGCTTAGGATTGGGTCTTGTCCATCACATCATTCTCCTAATGATGTGATCCCGTTATCAACGACATCCAATGTCCATGGTCAGGAAACTGTGACCATCTATTGATCAACGAGCTAGTCAACTAGAGGCTTACTAGGGACATGGTGTTGTCTATGTACCCACACATGTATATGAGTTTTCCTTTCAATACAATTATAGCATGGATAATAAACGATTATCATGAACAAGGAAATATAATAATAACTAATTTATTATTGCCTCTAGGGCATATTTCCAACAGTCTCCCACTTGCACTAGAGTCAATAATCTAGTTCACATCGCCATGTGATTAACATCCAAAGAGTTTACTAGTGTCCTTAAACTAGTTCACATCATCATGTGATTAAGACTCAATGGGTTCTAGGGTTTGATCATGTTTTGCTTGAGAGAGGTTTTAGTCAACGGGTCTGCAACATTCAGATCCGTATGTACTTTGCAAATGTCTAGGTCATTCTATAAATGCTGCTTCCACGCTCCACTTGGAGATATTCCAAATGGTTGCTCCACTATACGTATCCGGTTTGCTACTCAGAGTCACTCGGATAGGTGTTAAAGCTTGCATCGACGTAACCCTTTACGCCGAACTCTTTATCACCTCCATAATCGAGAAACCTGTCCTTATTTACTCCAAGGACAATTTTGACCGCTGTCCAATGATCCATTCCTGGATCATTCTTGTACCCCTTGACTGACTCATGGCAAGGCACACTTCCGGTGCGGTACACAGCATAGCATACTATAGAGCCTATGTCTGAAGCATAGGGGACGACCTTCGTCCTTTCTCCCTATTCTGCCGTGGTCGAGCTTTAAGTCTTAACTTCGTACCTTACATCTCAGGCAAGAACTCTTTCTTTGACTGAACCATCTTGGACACTTTCAAGATCATGTTAAGGTATATGCTCATTTGAAAGTACCATTAAGTGTTTTGATCTATCCTTATAGATCTTGATGCTCAATGTTCAAGCAGCTTAATCCAGGTTTTCTATAGAAAAACACTTTTCAAATAACCCTATATGCTTTCCAGAAATTCTACATCATTTTTGATCAACAATATGTCAATAACATATACTCATCAGAAATTCTATAATGCTCCCACTCACTTCTTTGGAAATACAAGTTTCTCATAAACTTTTGTATAAACCCAAAATCTTTGATCATCTCATCAAAGCGTACATTCCAACTCCGAGATGCTTACTCCAGTCCATGGAAGGATCACTGGAGCTAGCATACCTTTTAGCATCCTTAGGATCGACAAAAACTTTCTGATTGTATCACATACAACCTTTCCTTACGAAGACTGGTGAGGAAACTCGTTTTGACATCCAACTGCTAGATTTCGTAAATGCAGCTAATGCTAACATGATTCCGACGGACTTTAAGCATCGCTACGGATGAGAAAATCTCATTGTAGTCAACTCCGTGAACTTGTGAAAAACTCTTCGCCACAAGTCGAGCTTCATAGACGGTGACATTACCGACCACGTCCGTCTTCTTCTTAAAGATCCATTTATCTCAATGGCTTCCCGATCATTGGGCAAGTCCACCAAAGTCCATGCTTTGTTCTAATACATGGATCCTATCTCGGATTTCATGGCTTCTAACCATTTGTCGGAATTTGGGCCCACCATCGCTTCTCCATAGCTCGTAGGTTCATTGTTGCCTAGCAACATGACCTTCAAGACAGGATTACTGTACCACTCTGAAGTAGTACACATCCTTGTCACCCTACGAGGTACGGTAGTGACTTGATCCAAAACTTCATGATCACTATCATAAGCTTCTACTTCAATTGGTGTAGGCGCCACAGGAACAACTTCCTGTGCCCTGCTACACACTTGTTGAAGTGAAGGTTCAATAACCTCATCAAGTCTCCACCATCCTCCCACTCAATTCTCGAGACAAACCTTTCTTCGAGAAAGGACCCGATTCAAGAAACAATCCCTATTGCTTTCGGATCTGAATTAGGAGGTATACCCAACTGTTTTGGGTGTCCTATGAAGATGCATTTTATCCGCTTTGGGTTCGAGCTTATCAACCTAAAACTTTTATATAAGTGTCGCAGCCCCAAACTTTTAAGAAACGACAACTTAGGTTTCTCCAAACCATAATTGTAACGGTGTCGTCTCAACGGAATTACGTGGTGCCCTATTAAAGTGAGTGCGGCTGTCTCTAATGCCTAACCCATGAATGATAGTGGTAATTTGATGAGAGACATCATGGTACGCACCATATCCAATAGGGTGCAACTATGATGTTCGGACACACCATCACAATATGGTGTTCCAGGCGGTATTAATTGTAAAACAATTTCCACAATGTCTTTGTTGCGTGCCAAAGCTCGTAACTCAGATATTCATCTCTATGATCGTATCATAGACATTTTATCCTCTTGTCACGATAATCTTCAACTTCATTCTGAAATTACTTGAACCATTCAATAATTCAGACTTGTGTTTCATCAAGTAAATATACTCAACATCTACTCGAATCATCTGTGAAGTAAGAACATAACGATATTCACTGCATGCCTCAGCACTCATTGGATTACACACATCAAAATGTGTTACTTCCAACAAGTTGCTATCTTGTTCCATCTTACTGAAAATGAGGCTTTTCAGTCATCTTGCCCATGTGGTATGATTTGCATATCTCAAGTGATTCAAAATCTAATGAGTCCAAACGATCCATCTGCATGGAGTTTCTTCATGCGTATACACCAATAGACATGGTTCGCATGTCTCAAACTTTTCAAAAACGAGTGAGTCCAAAGATCTATCAACATGGAGCTTCTTCATGCGTTTTACACCAATATGACTTACATGGCAGTGCCACAAGTAAGCGGTACTATCATTACTATCTTATATCTTTTGGCATGAAAATGTATATCACTACGATCGAGATTCAATAAACCATTCATTTTAGGTGTAAGACCATTGAAGGTAATATTCAAATAAACAGAGTAACCATTATTCTCCTTAAATGAATGACCGTATTGCGATAGACATAATCCAATCATGTCTATGCTCAACGCAAACACCAAATAACAATTATTTAGGTTTAACACCGATCCCGATGGTAGAGGGAGCGTGCGATGTTTGATCACATCAACCATGGAAATACTTCCAACACCTATCGTCACCTCGCCTTTAGCTAGTCTCCATTTTTTTTCGTAGCCTTTTATTTCGAGTTACTAACACTTAGCAACTGAACCGGTATCTTTATACCCTGGTGCTACTAGGAGTACTAGTAAAATACACATTAACATAATGTATATCCAATATACTTCTATCGACCTTGCCACCCTTATCATCTACCAAGTATCTAGGGTAATTCTGCTCCAGTGGTTGTTCCCCTTATTACAGAAGCACTTAGTCTCGTTTTTGGGTTCAACCTTGGGTTTCTTCACTGGAGCAGCAACTGATTTGCCGTTTCATGAAGTATCCCTTCTTGCCCTTGCCCTTCTTGAAACTAGTGGTTTCACCAACCATCAACAGTTGATGCTCCTTCTTGATTTCTACTTTCGCGGTGTCAAACATCGCGAATACCTCAAGGATCATCATCTCTATCCCTGATATGTTATAGTTCATCACGAAGCTCTAGCAGCTTGGTGGCAATGACTTTGGAGAAACATCACTATCTCATCTGGAAGATCAAATCCCACTTGATTTAAGTGATTGTTGCACTCAGACAATTTGAGCACAAGCTCAACGATTGAGGTTTTTTCCCTTAGTTTGCAGGCTAAGAAAATCGTCGAAGGTCTCATACCTCTTGACTTGGGCACGAGCCTGAAATCCCAATTTCAGCCCTTGAAACATCTCATATGTTCCGTGACGTTTCGAAAACGTCTTTGGTGCCTCAACTCTAAACCGTTTAACTGAACTATCACGTAGTTATCAAAACGTGTATGTCCGATGTTCGCAACATCCACAAACGACGTTTGGGGTTCAGCACACTGAGCGGTGCATTAAGGACATAAGCTTTCTACTGTTCGCATAATCGCTGCTGTCAACTTTCAACTATATTTTCTCTAGGAACATATCTAAACAGTGGAACTAAAGCGCGAGCTATGACATAATTTGCAAAGGGTCTTTTGACTATGTTCAGGATAATTAAGTTCATCTCATGAACTCCCACTCAGATGGACATCCCTCTAGTCATCTAAGTGATTACATGATCCGAGTCAACTAGGCCGTGTCCGATCATCACGTGAGACGGACTAGTCATCATCGGTGAACATCTTCATGTTGATCGTATCCTCCATACGACTCATGCTCGACCTTTCGGTCTCTTGTGTTCCGAGGCCATGTCTGTACGTGCTAGGCTCGTCAAGTCAACCTAACTGTTTCGCGTGTGTAAATCTGGCTTACACCCGTTGTATGTGAACGTAAGGATCTATCACACCCGATCATCACGTGGTGCTTCGAAACGACGAACTTTCGCAACGGTGCATAGTTAGGGGGAACACTTTCTTGAAATTTTAATGAGAGATCATCTTATTTACTACCGTCTTTCTAAGCAAATAAGATGTATAAACATGATAAACATCACATGCAATCAAAACTGTGACATGATATGGCCAATATCATTTTGCTCCTTTTGATCTCCATCTTTGGGGCTCCATGATCATCATCGGCACCGGCATGACACCATGATCTCCATCATCATGATCTCCATCATCGTGTCTCCATGAAGTTGTCACGCCAACTTATTACTTCTACTACTATAGCTACCGGTTAGCAATAAAGTAAAGTAATTACATGACGTTGTTCAATGACACGCAGGTCATACAATAAATAAAGACAACTCCTATGGCTCCTGCCGGTTGTCATACTCATCGACATGCAAGTCGTGAATCCTATTACAAGAACATGATCAATCTCATACATCACATATCATTCATCACATTCTTCTTGGCCATATCACATCACATAGCATACCCTTCAAAAATAAGTTAGACGTCCTCTAATTGTTGTTTGCATGTTTTACGTGGCTGCTATGGGTTTCTAGCAAGAACGTTTCTTACCTACGTAATAACCACAACGTGATATGTTAATTGCTATTTACCCTTCATAAGGACCCTTTTTATCGAATCCGTTCTGACTAAAGTGGGAGAGACTGGCACCCGCTAGCCACCTTATGCACCAAGTGCATGTCAGTCGGTGGAACCTGTCTCACGTAAGAGTACGTGTAAGGTCGGTTCGGGACGCTTCATCCCACAATACCGTCGAAACAAGATTGACTAGTAACGGTAAGCATATTGAACAAAATCAATGCCCACAACTACTTTGTGGTCTACTCGTGCATAGAATCTACGCAATAGACCTAGCTCATGATGCCACTGTTGGGGAACGTAGCGGAAATTCAAAATTTTCCTACGTGACACCAAGATCTATCTATGGAGAAACCAGCAACGAGGGGAAGGAGAGTGCATCTACATAGCCTTGTAGATCGCAAAGCGGAAGCGTTCAAGAGAACAGGGTTGAAGGATTCGTACTCGTCGTGATCCAAATCACCGGAGATCCTAGTGCCGAACGGACGGCACCTCCGCGTTCAACACACGTACAGCCCGGTGACGTCTCCCATGCCTTGATCTAGCAAGGAGGGAGGGAGAGGTTGAGGAAGACTCCATCCAGCAGCAGCACAACGGCGTGGTGGTGGTGGAGGAGCGTGGTAATCCAGCAGGGCTTCGCCAAGCACTACGAGATATGAGGAGAAAGAGAGGTAGGGCTGCACCAACAGGGAGAGGAACTCGTGTGTATTGGGCAGCCCAAACCTCAACTATATATAGGGGAAGGGGAGGGGCTGCGCCCCCACCTAGGGTTCCCTCCCTAGGGGTGGCGGCAGCCCCCTAGATCCCATCTAGGGGCGGCCAAGGGGAGGGTAGAGGGGGAGGCGCACCAAGGTGGGCCTTAGGGCCCATCTGCCCTAGGGTTTGCCCCCTTCCCCTCTTCCTTGCGCCTTGGGCCTTGGTGGGGGGGCGCACCAGCCCACCTGGGGCTGGTCCCCTCCCACACTTGGCCCATGCAGCCCTCCGAAGCTTGTGGCCCCACTTGGTGGACCCCCGGGACCCTCCTGGTGGTCCCGGTACGTTACCGATAAAACCCGAAACTTTTCCGGTGACCAAAACAGGACTTCCCATATATAAATCTTTACTTCCGGACCATTCCGGAACTCCTCGTGACGTCCGGGATGTCATCCGGGACTCCGAACAATATTAGGTAACCACATACAAACTTCCTTTATAACCCTAGCGTCATCGAACCTTAAGTGTGTAGACCCTACGGGTTCGGGAACCATGCAGACATGACCGAGACGTTCTCCGGTCAATAACCAATAGCGGGATCTGGATACCCATGTTGTCTCCTACATGTTCCACGATGATCTCATCGGATGAACCACGATGTCAAGGACTCAATCGATCCCGTATACAATTCCCTTTGTCTAGTGGTATATTACTTTCCCGAGATTCGATCGTCGGTATACCGATACCTTGTTCAATCTTGTTACCCGCAAGACTCTTTACTCGTTCCGTAACACACCATCCCGTGATCAACCCCTTGGTCACATTGTGCACATTATGATGATGTCCTACCGAGTGGGCCCAGAGATACCTCTCCGTTTACACGGAGTGACAAATCCCAGTCTCGATTCGCGCCAACCCAACAGACACTTTCGGAGATACCTGTAGTGCACCTTTATAGCCACCCAGTTACGTTGTGACGTTTGGTACACCCAAAGCATTCCTACGGTATCCGGGTATTGCACAATCTCATGGTCTAAGGAAATGATACTTGACATTAGAAAAGCTTTAGCATACGAACTACGATCTTTGTGCTAGGCTTAGGATTGGGTCTTGTCCATCACATCATTCTCCTAATGATGTGATCCCGTTATCAACGACATCCAATGTCCATGGTCAGGAAACTATGACCATCTATTGATCAGCGAGCTAGTCAACTAGAGGCTTACTAGGGACATGGTGTTGTCTATTTACCCACACATGTATCTGAGTTTTCCTTTCAATACAATTATAGCATGGATAATAAACGATTATCATGAACAAGGAAATACAATAATAACTAATTTATTATTGCCTCTAGGGCATATTTCCAATAGTTTGATGGGTCGTGATTTGTCAGAGGATACTTTTTGTCCCGCTAAGACTGTTTTTGGAGATAGTTGGTAGTTAAACTTATTTTGTGAGTGGAACATCAAAGCCGAAAAGTGCATAAGTAATCAATTATTCTCACTATAAATGAACAATGAAATGAAACATGGAGTTCGTGGAGAACATTAACACCTAGTCTGATGTAGATCCATGTCAGATAAGAAGGTTGCACAACTCATGTGGCTCCCCATTGAAATGTTAAATTATAATTAATCATTACCCCCGAGTTAATAGTACATCAATTTGAACCAAGTTTCACACACGTTAATATGTTATGTTCATAATACTACACTTCATAAATAAGTAGATAGTGCATAACATTCAGACTGTAGTTAGGGATGAAAATCGAAATATGGCATGAATGTAACAATTGCCAGCAATGTGCTTTAGAAAAGAACTTATTTGTCTTTTACCCCATGTTTGAACTAGTATAGGTCGGGGTTACACATTATGGTGCACATCAGTTTATTTATCATCGTTACATTAAATGCTCAATTGACTAACAACGATGATTCAACCGTCTAGTATCCAGGAACGCGATGTAGCTAACTTAGCTGTAGGGCACTTCCAGGAACGCGCTACTGCTACTTTTGACTTAACTGTGCGATTCGTTCTTCCACACGACCACTTCCCCCAAATCCCAACTCCTTCGTTGTCGCC
Source organism: Aegilops umbellulata (assembly GCA_032464435.1). Lineage (NCBI taxonomy): Eukaryota > Viridiplantae > Streptophyta > Magnoliopsida > Poales > Poaceae > Aegilops > Aegilops umbellulata. The sequence goes on from CP136054.1 coordinate 10,622,334, forward strand.
ACCGCCGTCGCCCGTAGGCCGCCGCGCGCTCTCCTGTCGCTCTCTGTACACCCTTGACGCCGCCCCCGACCCAGGATTCGACGCTGCCCCCGACCCCGACCTCGACGCAGCCCCCGACCCCGACCTCGACGCCGACCTCCGACGCACGCCCGAGCCCCGACCCCGACCTCGATGCCGCCTGCCCCTCCCTCGCCGCAGGCACCCGTGGTGAGCACGCTTGCTCCTCCCCCTCCCCATACCTCTCCCTAGGGTTCTTCAAATTTTAATTGCATCAAATTAGTTAGGGTTCCTCTAGGGGTGGAAACGAATCAGATGCAGATCGGATAGTGCTCTTACTACTTCCGTTTTCATATTTACAAAATGAATAGGAATGCGAATACGGATGTTATCAGATACGGATGCGGCTCAGATGTTTTCTTGATTCGGAACGGATATGAATAATACAGACATATTGCTTAAGTGTATTAGTCAACAGCCATGTGACATGAAGTATTCAACTTGTGACATACAATAAGTCAATGATAAATAGGTTTATGAATAAACACTATTGTAATGCATAATAATTTCTAAGATTAATCATAAAACAGGTAAAATTTGACCACTTATTTGACTTTTAAGTTGGATAATTGGAATATCTGATCGAATACGAATATCGGATATTTCTTATTATCCGCTACCACTTTCCACCCCTAGGTTCATCAAATTAGATGGTAATTAGGGCAGTAGTTCCTAGGTACTAATTAGTTAGTAAGAACTAGGTACTAGTTTATTTTTATTTATAGTAAGATTATTTTTAGTAAGAACTAGTTGAACATGTCACATTTGTTGTATTTTTTTAACTAAAGCAATTATTCCTGCATCGACATCAACGATGCCTATCCCGCATCCTCGTCGTCGACTCGGCGGAGGACACCTGCTTGACCAGATGGGCCATGTCCGGGACTAGAGTCCGCCGGGCTGGTACTGGGAGGTGCAGCTTGGTGAGGAGTCAGCCTGTCATTGACCCAAATCTTCTTTTGTGGCAGTCGCGTGGGCCAGTGACGGTCCAGAGGCTTGAGGACCCCACGGAGGTTGTATGTCACCGTGTCAGCAAGGAGGACGCCCACATCCGTCGCTACTTGGTTGCATCGGAGCACAGGTTCTCCAATACCTTGCAGGTTCTCCAGGGATCCCACTGGAGCTATGATCCTGTGATGCTTCCTTCCCTTTGGGTGTCCACCGTCCGTCACTAGGATTTTAGTTGTATTAGTGATGTCATTTGTATGATACTATTCGGGATGTATTACTGATAATATTCGATGATGTACGGACGCAAGAGATGATTTACTTTTTCTTATTAAATGCATGCTAATTTGAATACTTATTTATTTTACGATTAGTTTTTGCTTATTGAATGCTCATGTCAATATGAGTCCTATAATATATTTTGAAATGTATATCTGGTGTTGCTCAAATAGATATGTGCTTGCCCAAGTGGTTGGTCATGTTTGCAGGTTACACCTCCGAGTGGCCTATGTTTTGTCGGAGTGTTGATTCATCTCCGTTCCAGCAAATTTCAGGCGATCGATATGTCCTATTTTAGCAAAGATCATGCCGGATTTTTCCGTGAAATTTGGCATGACTTGTGCCAGAATATGTAGGTAATATTGAGTGCCCCGGATTTGTGTGTTGAGTATCCTGGTAGTTTCCTTCGATCGATTTTCAAGTAATGTTTCAACTATGAACATAGGAAATGTCTGACGACGAAAAGGATTTCGGTATTTGCGAATACTATGAAGTCGAGCCGGCCTGTGCGACATAATCTTCCTAGATGATGATAGGCGCCTTAGCATCAAGCTGGACGAGAACTTTGAAGTGGATACAGTAAGTCACAACGACAAGTCCTTTTTCTTAATTAAGCATGACATCTGCTTCATTTGCTTCACTTATAATTTAATTTTTTTACTATTCTACTAGCGTGTCCCCTACCATGCAAGAGTTTTTGTCTTGGATAAGATAGGTTTCAGTCCTATGAAAACTACTATGGAGGTAAAGAGAGTTTACTTGAACACCAAGCATGGCTGTACTTTCCACGCAAAATTATACAACGCAGACACCTACACCTATTTTGAATGCAAAACTTGGCAAGCACTATGCAAGACTTATGCATTTGAGCCTGATATGGTTATGAACTTTGATATTCGTTCGGAAGATGATATTGAAGGTAATATCGACATCTAGGTCTATGTGTAGACACCTCCAGTTATACCATTATGTGAGTTTCTCAACCATATTTATGTCTTCGATATTTTTTATTCAAAAATAGTTGACAACTAATTTCTATTGACAGCTTATTTACATTCAAGCAAACATGTCCGGCGCTTGGTAGACATGACCGTCCACTGTCCCGGGGCTAAACCAAACTGCGAGGAGATAGGTCAATATGTTTCATGCCTTGAGGATCTTCATACTGTCAAGACAAATTATTTTCCTGGACTTAAAAATCTCAGTACTCAAAACGTGCGACCAATAGTGTTCGTATTGAACTACGGTCACATCTATTTAGGAAAAATGGTAAAATGTTTACTATTTTTCCTCAGTGCATCTTTTGCATACATTATTTTTTAAGCTAAACTTCATTGCTAAGTATGTTACTATACGATGTTCTTCAACAGGGACTCCCGATGAATGTTGTGCCTCATTGGATCGAGACTAAAGGTCGCATGAGAATGTTTAGCTTACGGCCAAGACATCCTACAACGCACTTTAGTGCATTCAGGATTTCTAAAAGTGAGGAATGCTTAAGAGTGAAAGACTGGAGCAAAATTGTGAACGATTGCAGAGAAGTACTAGGGCGCAGCAATCAGAAGCGCAGCCCACGATTAGGAGACGGGTTCATCTGCATGCTCCAACATGATGAAGCAGGAGTGCTACACATGTTTCATGCTATTTTACCTGAGAGAGAGCAGCAGGAGTGATTAGCTAGCTAGAAATGAGTTTGAAGATGATGATGTGCTACACTATGACTATGATGATTAAATAGCTAGTGTTGGTGGTAATGACTATGATGATTATTATTAGCTAGTGTTGGTGGTGATTAGATAGCTACGCAACTAGCGTTGGTGGTGATTAGCTAGCTAGAATGAGTTTGAAGATGATGATGTGCAACACTATGACTCTGATGATTAAATAGCACCTGTTGGTGGTAATGACTATGATGATGATTAAATAGCTTGTGTTGGCGGATTAGATTCAAGTGGAGGCAACATGTGGTGCACATCGAAAGTACTACTTGTCCAAACTAGATCAAGTTTGGATTAGTAGTATACTTTTGACATGCACCACATGTTGCCTCCACTTGAACCTAATCCACATTTATTTGACACACTGTTATGGACATAATTATATAACAACCTCATAATTGGTATTGTACCAAAATTTGTATAACGACGTATAAATATACTAAAAATAAAAAAATGAAAAAAAGAATACTAGTAGCGACGGAGAGTAAACACGCTACTACTAGCTATATTAGCAGTAGCGCGGGAGTGAACAAACGCTGCGGCTATTTGTATTAGCAGTAGTGCGTGTAGCACACGCTACATCTAAAGAATAGCTGTAGCGCCTTACTAGTAGCGAGGTGTCCCGCGCTACTAGTAGGCATTAAACCCGCGCTACTACAAGGGCTTTCCCTAGTAGTGCCTATCCTATCATCTGTCATCTCTCGTCTCTCTCTCAATTCTATCCCCGGTCTCTCCTCTCTCGACTGAGACACGGGGTGCGCCGCCATTCCCTCCAGCTCGCAACCCCTCGCTTCACAGTCCTCGCCTCCCTGATGAATGTCGTAACGGCTAGGGATTTGTTCTACTTATCTTGTATGTACCAGTATGAAAGATGCATGGTCTATAGCTTAATAATTAACTTGTAGGATTGCATATTTGATTGCTCTTCGCCTTCATGGAGGCTTTTGGAAATTCCTTGCCATGTGGATGCGCTTCTCTTCATGGTAATGTTGTACGGAATTCAACACAGAAAGCACATATGTAATTATCGTTAATATCATATGTGCATGATGTGTATGGTTGCTTTTTGTCTCTGATTTTTAAAAGATGAGTTACCTGATTGATGGGAGCTGCTGCCGCTATAAGATTGCTGATTTGCCAATGATTGCTAATTTGTTGGTCTTTTTACGGTTGAGAGTTCCCAATGGGAAGATGCTTGATCTGCCACAAAAACCTTAGTGGCTGAAACTGCCGAGTTGTTGCAAAATAAGTTTTAAATACCCAGTTGTGGCAAAACTTAGATTGCAATTGAAACTTTGGGACGGTGATATCTTTCCTGGAGCATGAAATGGATTTTTTACTATGATAGTATTTTTAGATGCGAACTTCACCAGAACTTTGGGATGTCCAACGACAAAGTCCTAACAGTACAAGTAGGATCACGTAAAAGAGACCAATTGCTGTTGTTTGTGGACTATAGTAAGTATGTACCATGGACGTGGGGCAATTACATGGATATCCTCCTTTTGTTTTGGATGGACCCACGAGATTAATGGCTGGATCTTTCGGATTGTGGTTGTGGTTGAATACGCACATACGTTTAGTCCAATCTGAACACGACATGTTCTTTAGTTTTCTTCTTTTTTTTCTATCTCTTGCATATTCAGACGTAGAAATTCTATTCATTCCCACATCAACACATCTACGTGTTTGCCTTAACTGGACCCATGTTTGTGTTTCTTACATGGGTCATGTTACGCGGGAAGTTATCCACGCCCTACCTTCTTAAGCAGTTGAACGGTCGTAGATTTATAATTTTTAAAATTAAACAGATCAAGGGTTCATATTTTCTAATTAGCGCCGGTTTTTCTAGCCTATTTCTCTATTTTGAACCTGTATTTTCCTTTTAGTATATAATAGCTTGCCCAACAGTAATGTTCTGTGATCAAGAGAGAATCCTCTAGTGAAAACTATGCCCCCCCGGGTCTACCTTTATCATATATAAAAACAGAAAAATACCTTGCTGCAATTTATTTATTTTTATTCTATTTAGTATTTTATTTTATCTATGTATCACTGTCAGAATTAATCCTTGCAAATAACCGCTAAGAGGATTGACAACCCTCTTATTTGCGTTGGGTGCAAGTGTTTGCTTTTGTGTGTGCAGGTGCTCCAAACGAGGTTTTGTGTGGTTCTCCAACTGGATTGATAACCTTGGTTCTGAACTGATGGAAATACTTGTAGCTACTATACTAAATCATCCTCTCCTCTTCGGGGAATTAACAACGCAGTCTACAATTAGAACTCTCCATTGAAATGTTAAATTGTAGTTACTACTTACTCTTGAATTAATAGTACTTCAATTTGAGCCAATTTTCAGACATGTTAATTATGTTATGTTCATAATACTACACTTCATAATAAGTAGATAGCCCATAACATTGAGATTGTAGTTAGGGATGGAAATCAAAATATGGCATGAATGTAACAATTGTCAGCAATGTGCTTCAGAAAAGAACTTATTTGTCTTTTATTCCCATGTTTGAACTAGTACATGTCGGGGTTACACATGATGGTGCACATCATTTTATTTATACCCGTTACATTATGCTCCATTGACTAACAACGATGATTCACCTGTCTAGTATTACATCTCTTCATTTCATTGGCCACTGATACTTATAACGTCGCTCCCAGATGGTTGTTGTTGTTGTGGTATTGTTGGTATGGGGAAGCTTCTTGTGATTGTTGTTGGGGTGGGTATGGTATGGGAAATTGTTGTTGGGGGAATTGTTGTTGTGGTTGCTGGGGGAATTGTTGCTGGGGGAATTGTTGTGGATGAGGGAATTGTTGTTGCGGGAATTGTTGTTGTTGTCGGAATTGTTGTTGTTGGGGAAATTGTTGTTGCGGGAATTGTTGTTGGGGGAATTGTTGTTGCTGGGGGAATTGTTGTGGTTGCTCGGGGATTGGTTGTTGTTGTTGGGGGAATTGTTGTTGCGGTAATTGTTGTTGTTGGGGAAATTGTTGTTGTTGGGGGAATTGCTGTTGCGGGAATTGTTGTTGTTGGGGGTATTGTTGTTGGGGGAACTATTGTTGTTGGGGAAATTGTTGTGGTTGCTGGGGAATTTGTTGTTGTTGGGGGAGTTGTTGTGGTTGCTGGGGGATTTGTTGTTGCGGGATTTGTTGTTGTTGTGGGAATTGCTGTTGAGAGAATTGTTGTTGGGGGAATTGTTTTTGCGGGAATTGCTGTTGTTGTGGGAATTGTTGTTGGGGGATTTGTTGTTGTTGTTGGGGGATTTGTTGTGGTTGGGGGAATTGTTGTTGCGGGATTTGTTGTTGTGGGAATTGTTGTTGGGGCAATTGTTGCTGCGGGAATTGTTGTTGTTGGGGGAATTGCTGTTGTTGGGGGAATTGTTGTGGTTGCTGGGGGATTTGTTGTTGTTGGGGGAATTGTTGTTGGGGGATTTGTTGTGGTTGTGGGAATTGTTGTTGAGGGATTTGTTGTTGTGGGAATTGCTGTTGGGGGAATTGTTGTTGCGGGAATTGCTGTTGGGGGAATTGTTGTGGTTGTTGGGGGATTTGTTGTTGTTGGGGTAATTGTTGTGGTTGCTGGGGGATTTGTTGTTGTTGGGGTATTTGTTTTGGTTGCGGGAATTGTTGTTGAGGGATTAGTTGTTGTGGGAGTTGTTGTTGCGGGAATTGCTGTTGGGGGAATTGTTGTTGCGGGAATTGCTGTTGGGGGAATTGTTGTGGTTGTTCGGGGATTTGTTGTTGTTGGGGGAATTGTTGTGATTTCTGGGGGATTTGTTGTTGTTGGGGTATTTGTTGTGGTTGCGGGAATTGTTGTTGAGGGATTAGTTGTTGTGGGAATTGCTGATGGGGGAGTTGTTGTTGCGGGACTTGCTGTTGGGGGAAATGTTGTGGTTGCTGCGGGATTTGTTGTTGTTGGGGGAATTGTTGTTGGAGGATTTGTTGTGGTTCAGGGAATTGCTCTTGGGGGAATTGTTCTTGTGGTGTTTGCAACTCCTTGCCTCTAGGGCTTAGTTGCCTAGTGGCACTGGCGATGCTCATCGCCATAGCAAGGAGGACAAATATGATGAAGGTCTTCATGTTTGATTTGTGTTTACTATTGCTCACTTGGCTTTTGTGTTTCTGCTCTAGGTGCTTGAAGGTTGGATGATGGAAGAGACCCACATGGTGTGGTCGTATTTATAACAGGTATGACATATTTTGTTTTCATCTTCCCACTCTTTTCTTGAAAAAGTGCACTTAAGATTATCGACCAAATAATTTGGTATGTTGTGTTTGGTGGCACTACCTAGCGTGATTTTGGATTGTTCATCATAGTTGATTATTCTTGCACATATCATCTGGGTGTATCGAATGCTTGATCACGATCAATGACTCATCGTATTCACTTTACACTTCAAACATTGATCTAGATTTTGTCCTTCTTTCCGATTTAGTTTGTGATGTTCTACATGTTGTTAGGTGTATCCAGATTGGCATAACTTAAGGGGACTAAGTTTGTAATCTCCACACTTGCTTCTTGAAAAAGTGCTCTTAAGCTTATCATTTACAATAATTTGGTATGACGTGTTTTATGGTACTACTTACTAGCGTGATTTTGGATTGTTCGTCATAGTTGATTGTTCTTGCACATATCATCTAGGTGTATGGAATGCTTGATAACAACAAATGACTCATCGTATTCACTTTACACTTCAAACATTGATCTAGATTTTGTCCCTTGTTCTGATTTAATTTGTCATGTTCTACATGTCGTTAGGCGTATCCAGATTGGCATACTTAAGGGAACAAACTTCGTAATCTTGTGTGAGTCATTGAGATATATCACACTAATAATGTGAAGATTGTTCTAGACACCGTTTTCTCTGAACTAACTCGATATTTTTTGCACAATAAATTTATAAGATGGATAAGCATTCATGAACCGTCATATTACCTTTTCATATGGAGCGGTTGTATTCTCATATGAGTTATCTATTATATTATTAAAACGATAGAAAATGAACGATAGAGATTTAATATTTCAAAATATGATATTTGAACGGTGGAGATTGATCGACATGTTAGCTTTCGCGAAAGCGCTAGATTCCATCCGATATGTAAACCACGTTGGTTTCGTGTGGTGTTTGGACTCACAACACAATTTGACGTACAATTGACTGCCTTCTAAAAGGACACGTGCAGTCCCGTTGGAGACATCCGATAAATACAGGGGCACGTGCATACCTTTCTACTCAAAACAGACGGACACACATCCGCATATAGCCAAATTGATTTCCATAGCCATGATTGGTCTGCTGATATACATACGTGATTAATTAGCTTCCAGCAACAAGCAGACGTCTACACAGCCATGACGACAAAAGAACTCTCAACTTAATAAAGAGAGAATAAGACCACGTTGAACCCGAAGCACACCCGCATAGACTCCCTGGCCTGATGTCTTCGACGAGCTCAAGGAAGCGACGTATGGCAAATGCCACAGCACTAGAGGAAGCGACAAGGTCTGATAGTCATGTTAAGTTGACCCAATAGCGGCAAGTGCTGTTGGGGAACGTAGTAATTTCAAAAAATTTCCTACGCACACGCAAGATCATGGTGATGCATAGCAATGAGAGGGGAGAGTGTTGTCTACGTACCCTCGTAGACCGAAAGCGGAAGCGTTATATTAACGCGGTTGATGTAGTCGTACGTCTTCACGATCCGACCGATCCAAGCACCGTTACTCCGGCACCTCCGAGTTCTTGGCACACGTTCGGCTCGATGACGTTCCCCGGGCTGCGATCCAGCAAAGCTTCGGGGAGGAGTTCCGTCACCACGACGGCGTGGTGACGATGATGATGTTCTACCGACGCAGGGCTTCGCCTAAACACTGCAACGATATGACCGAGGTGGAATATGGTGGAGGGGGGCACCGCACACGGCTAAGGAACGATCACGAAGATCAACTTGTGTGTTCTAGGGTGCCCCCCTGCCCCCGTATATAAAGGAGCCAAGGGGGAGGGGCGGCCGGCCAGGTTGGGCGCGCCAGGGGGGGAGTCCTACTCCCACCGGGAGTAGGACTCCCTCTTTTCCTATTTGGAGAAGGAGAAGGGGGGAAAGAGGAGGAGGGGGAAAGGAAAGGGGGGGCGCCGCCCCCCTTCCCTTGTCCTATTCAGAAAAGGAAGGGGAGGGGCGCGCGGCCACCTGCTGCTCCCGTCTCCCTTCTCCCTTAAGGCCCACGAAGGCCCATTAACCCCCCGGGGGGTTCCGGTAACCCCCCGGTACTCCGGTAAAATGCCGATTTCACCCGGAACAATTACGATGTCCAAATATAGGCTTCCAATATATCAATCTTTATGTCTCGACCATTTCGAGACTCCTCGTCATGTCCGTGATCACATCCGGGACTTCGAACAACCTTCAGTACATCGAAATACATAAACTCATAATAATTGTCATCGTAACGTTAAGCCTGCGGACCCTACGGTTCGAGAACAATGTAGACATGACCGAGACACATCTCCGGTCAATAACCAATAGCGGGACCTGGATGCCCATTTTGGCTCCTACATATTCTACGAAGATCTTTATCGATCAGACCGCATAACAACATACGTTGTTCCCTTTGTCATCGGTATGTTACTTGCCCGAGATTCGATCGTCGGTATCCAATACCTAGTTCAATCTCGTTACCGGCAAGTCTCTTTACTCGTTCCGTAATACATCATCTCACAACTAACTCATTAGTTGCAATGCTTGCAAGGCTTATGTGATGTGCATTACCGAGAGGGCCCAGAGATACCTCTCCGACATTCGGAGTGACAAATCCTAATCTCGAAATACGCCAACCCAACAAGTACCTTTGGAGACACCTGTAGAGCACCTTTATAATCACCCGGTTACGTTGTGACGTTTGGTAGCACACAAAGTGTTCCTCCGGTAAACGGGAGTTGCATAATCTCATAGTCATAGGAACATGTATAAGTCATGAAGAAAGCAATAGTAACATACTAAACGATCGGGTGCTAAGCTAATGGAATGGTTCATGTCAATCAGATCATTCAACTAATGATGTGACCTCATTAATTTAAATAACAACTCTTTGTTCATGGTTAGGAAACATAACCATCTTTGATTAATGAGCTAGTCAAGTAGAGGAATACTAGTGACACTCTTGTTTGTCTATGTATTCACACATGTATTATGTTTCCGGTTAATACAATTCTAGCATGAATAATAAACATTTATCATGAAATAAGGAAATAAATAATAACTTTATTATTGCCTCTAGGGCATATTTCCTTCAGTCTCCCACTTGCACTAGAGTCAACAATCTAGATTACACAGTAATGATTCTAACACCCATGGAGCTCTGGTGTTGATCATGTTTTGCTCGTGGAAGAGGCTTAGTCAACGGGTCTGCTACATTCAGATCCGTATGTATCTTGCAAATCTCTATGTCTCCCACCTGGACTAGATCCCGGATGGAATTGAAGCGTCTCTTGATGTGCTTGGTCCTCTTGTGAAATTTGGATTCCTTTGCCAAGGCAATTGCACCAGTATTGTCACAAAAGATTTTCATTGGACCCGATGCACTAGGTATGACACCCAGATCGGATGTGAACTCCTTCATCCAGACTCCTTCATTTGTTGCTTCCGAAGCAGCTATGTACTCCGCTTCACATGTAGATCCCGCCACAACACTTTGTTTTGAACTGCACCAACTGACAGCTCCACCATTTAATGTAAACACGTATTCGGTTTGCGATTTAGAATCGTCCGGATCAGTGTCAAATCTTGCATCAACGTAACCGTTTACGATGAGCTCTTTGTCACCTCCATATATGAGAAACATATCCTTGGTCCTTTTCATGTATTTCAGGATGTTCTTGACCGCTGTCCAGTGATCCACTCCTGGATTACTTTGGAACCTCCCTGCTAAACTTATAGCAAGGCACACATCAGGTCTGGTACACAGCATTGCATACATGATAGAGCCTATGGCTGAAGCATAGGGAACATCTTTCATTTTCTCTCTATCTTGTGCAATGGTCGGGATTTGAGTCTTACTCAACTTCACTCCTTGTAATACAGGCAAGAACCCTTTCTTTGCTTGATCCATTTTGAACTTTTTCAAAACTTTGTCAAGGTATGTGCTTTGTGAAAGTCCAATTAAGCGTCTTGATCTATCTCTATAGATCTTAATGCCCAATATGTAAGCAGCTTCACCGAGGTCTTTCATTGAAAAACTCTTATTCAAGTATCCCTTTATGCTATCCAGAAATTCTATATCATTTCCGATTAGCAATATGTCATCTACATATAATATCAAAAATGCTATAGAGCTCCCACTCACTTTCTTGTAAATACAGGCTTCTCCAAAAGTTTGTACAAACCCAAATGCTTTGATCACACTATCAAAGCGTTTATTCCAACTCCGAGAGGCTTGCACCAGTCCATAAATGGATCGCTGGAGCTTGCACACTTTGTTAGCTCCCTTTGGATCAATAAAACCTTCTGGTTGCATCATATACAACTCTTCTTCCAGAAATCCATTCAGGAATGCAGTTTTTACATCCATCTGCCAAATTTCATAATCATAAAATGCGGCAATTGCTAACATGATTCGGACAGACTTAAGCATCGCTACGGGTGAGAAGGTCTCATCGTAGTCAACCCCTTGAACTTGTCGAAAACCTTTTGCGACAAGTCGAGCTTTGTAGACAGTAACATTACCGTCAGCGTCAGTCTTCTTCTTGAAGATCCATTTATTCTCAATTGCTTGCCGATCATCGGGCAAGTCAACCAAAGTCCATACTTTGTTCTCATACATTGATCCCATCTCAGATTTCATGGCTTCAAGCCATTTTGCGGAATCTGGGCTCACCATCGCTTCTTCATAGTTCGTAGGTTCATCATGATCTAGTAGCATGACTTCCAGAATAGGATTGCCGTACCACTCTGGTGCGGATCTTACTCTGGTTGATCTACGAGGTTCTGTAGTAACTTGATCTGAAGTTCTATGATCATCATCATCAACTTCCTCACTAGTTGGTTTTGACGTCACAGAAACTGGTTCCTGTGATGTACTGTTTTCAAACAAGGGAGTAGGTACAGTTACCTCATCAAGTTCTACTTTCCTCCCACTCACTTCTTTCGAGAGAAACTCCTTCTCCAGAAAGGATCCATTTTTAGCAACGAATGTCTTGCCTTCGGATCTGTGATAGAAGGTGTACCCAACTGTCTCCTTTGGGTATCCTATGAAGACACATTTCTCCGATTTGGGCTCGAGCTTATCAGGTTGAAGCTTTTTCACATAAGCATCGTAGCCCCAAACTTTAAGAAACGACAACTTTGGTTTCTTGCCAAACCACAGTTCATAAGGTGTCGTCTCAACGGATTTTGATGGTGTCCTATTTAACGTGAATGCGGCCGTCTCTAAAGCATGACCCCAAAATGATAGCGGTAAATCTGTAAGAGACATCATAGATCGTACCATATCAAGTAAAGTATGATATCGATTACGATGTTCGGACACACCATTACGTTGTGGTGTTCCGGGTGGCATGAGCTGCGAAACTATTCCGCATTGTTTCAAATGTAGACCAAACTCGTAACTCAAATATTCTCCTCCACGATCAGATCGTAGAAACTTTATTTTCTTTTTACGATGATTTTCAACTTCACTCTGAAATTCTTTGAACTTTTCAAATGTTTCAAACTTATGCTTCATTAAGTAGATATACTCATATCTGCTCAAATCATCTGTGAAGGTGAGAAAATAACGATATCCGCCACAAGCCTCAACATCCATCGGACCACATACATCTGTATGTATGATTTCCAATAAATCTGTTGCTCTCTCCATAGTACCGGAGAACGGTGTTTTAGTCATCTTGCCCATGAGGCATGGTTCGCAAGTAACAAGTGATTCATAATCAAGTGGTTCCAAAAGTCCATCAGTATGGAGTTTCTTCATGCGCTTTACACCGATATGACCTAAACGGCAGTGCCACAAATAAGTTGCACTATCATTATCAACTCTGCATCTTTTGGCTTCAACATTATGAATATGTGTATCACTACTATCGAGATTCATCAAAAATAGACCACTCCTCAAGGGTGCATGACCATAAAAGATATTACTCATATAAATAGAACAACCATTATTCTCTGATTTAAATGAATAACCGTCTCGCATCAAACAAGATCCAGATATAATGTTCATGCTCAACGCTGGCACCAAATAACAATTATTTAGGTCTAATACTAATCCCGAAGGTAGATGTAGAGGTAGCGTGACGACCGCGATCACATCGACTTTGGAACCATTTCCCACGCGCATCGTCACCTCGTTCTTTGCCAGTGTTCGCTTAATCTGTAGTCCCTGTTTCGAGTTGCAAATATTAGCAACAGAACCAGTATCAAATACCCAGGTGTTACTGCGAGCTATAGTAAGGTACACATCAACAACATGTATATCACATATACCTTTGTTCACCTTGCTATCCTTCTTATCCGCCAAATACTTGGGGCAGTTCCGCTTCCAGTGACCAGTCTGCTTGCAGTAGAAGCACTCAGTTTCAGGCTTAGGTCCAGACTTGGGTTTCTTCTCTTGAGCAGCAACTTGCTTGTTGTTCTTCTTGAAGGTCCCCTTCTTCTTCCCTTTGCCCTTTTTCTTGAAACTAGTGGTCTTGTTGACCATCAACACTTGATGCTCCTTCTTGATTTCTACCTCCGCAGCCTTTAGCATTGCGAAGAGCTCGGGAATTGTCTTATCCATCCCTTGCATATTATAGTTCATCACGAAGCCTTTGTAGCTTGGTGGAAGTGATTGGAGAATTCTGTCAATGACGCAATCATCCGGAAGATTAACTCCCAGTTGAATCAAGTGATTATAATACCCAGACATCTTGAGTATATGTTCACTGACAGAACTATTCTCCTCCATCTTGCATCTATAGAACTTATTGGAGACTTCATATCTCTCAATCCGGGCATTCTGTTGAAATATTAACTTCAACTCCTGGAACATCTCATATGCCCCATGACGTTCAAAACGTCGTTGAAGTCCCGGTTCTAAGCCGTAAAGCATGGCACATTGAACTATCGAGTAGTCATCAGCTTTGCTCTGCCAAACGTTCTTAACGTCGTCAGTTGCATCAGCAGCAGGCCTGGCACCCAGCGGTGCTTCCAGGACGTAACTCTTCTGTGCAGCAATGAGGACAATCCTCAAGTTATGGACCCAGTCCGTGTAATTGCTACCATCATCTTTCAACTTTGTTTTCTCAAGGAACGCATTAAAATTCAACGGAACAACAGCACGGGCCATCTATCTACAATCAACATAAACAAGCAAGATACTATCAGGGACTATGTTCATGATAAATTTAAGTTCAATTAATCATATTACTTAAGAACTCCCACTTAGATAGACATCCCTCTAATCTTCTACGTGATCACGTGATCCAAGTCAAACTAAACCATAACCGATCATCACGTGAAATGGATTAGTCTTCAATGGTGAACATCATTATGTTGATCATATCTACTATATGATTCACGCTCGACCTTTCGGTCTCCGTGTTCCGAGGCCATATCTGCATATGCTAGGCTCGTCAAGTATAATCCGAGTATTCTGCGTGTGCAAAACTGGCTTGCACCCGTTGTAGATGGACGTAGAGCTTATCACACCCGATCATCACGTGGTGTCTGGGCACGACGAACTTTGGCAACGGTGCATACTCGGGGAGAACACTTCTTGATAATTTAGTGAGAGATCATCTTATAATGCTCCCGTCAATCAAAGCAAGATAAGATGCATAAAAGATAAACATCACATGCAATCAATATAAGTGATATGATATGGCCATCATCATCTTGTGCTTTGTGATCTCCATCTCCGAAGCACCGTCATGATCACCATCGTCACCGGCGCGACACCTTGATCTCCATCGTAGCATCGTTGTCGTCTCGCCAATCTTATGCTTCTACGACTATCGCTACCGATTAGTGATAAAGTAAAGCATTACAGGGCCATTGCATTGCATACAATAAAGCGACAACCATATGGCTCCTGCCAGTTGCCGATAACTCAGTTACAAAACATGATCATCTCATACAATAAAATTTAGCATCATGTCTTGACCATATCACATCACAACATGCCCTGCAAAAACAAGTTAGACGTCCTCTACTTTGTTTGTTGCAAGTTTTACGTGGCTGCTACGGGCTTAAGCAAGAATCAATCTCACCTACGCATCAAAACCACAACGATAGTTTGTCAAGTTGATGCCGTTTTAACCTTCGCAAGGACCGGGCGTAGCCACACTCGGTTCAACTAAAGTTGGAGAAAGTGACACCCGCCAGCCACCTGTGTGCAAAGCACGGCAGTAGAACCAGTCTCGCGTAAGCGTACGCGTAATGTCGGTCCGGGCCGCTTCATCCACCAATACCGCCGAACCAAAGTATGACATGCTGGTAGGCAGTATGACTTATATCGCCCACAACTCACTTGTGTTCTACTCGTGCATAACATCAAACCATAAAAACCTAGGCTCGGATGCCACTGTTGGGGAACGTAGTAATTTCAAAAAAATTCCTACGCACACGCAAGATCATGGTGATGCATAGCAACGAGAGGGGAGAGTGTTGTCTACGTACCCTCGTAGACCGAAAGCGGAAGCGTTATATCAACGCGGTTGATGTAGTCGTACGTCTTCACGATCCGACCGATCCAAGCACTGTTACTCCGGCACCTCCGAGTTCTTGGCACACGTTCGGCTCGATGACGTTCCCCGGGCTCCGATCCAGCAAAGCTTCGGGGAGGAGTTCCTCAGCACGACGGCGTGGTGAGGATGATGATCTTCTACCGTCGCAGGGCTTCGCGTAAACACTGCAACGATATGACCGAGGTGGAATATGGTGGAGGGGGGCACCGCACACGGCTAAGGAACGATCACGAAGATCAACTTGTGTGTTCTAGGGTGCCCCCTGCCCCCGTATATAAAGGAGCCAAGGGGGAGGGGCGGCCGGCCAGGTTGGGCGCGCCAGGGGGGGGAGTCCTACTCCCACCGGGAGTAGGACTCCCTCTTTTCCTATTTGGAGAAGGAGAAGGGGGAAAGAGGAGGAGGGGGGAAAGGAAAGGGGGGCGCCGCCTGATGAAGTCATGTACCTGGGGTAGGGTCATGGGCCTGCCCAAGGGTACCCTCCCCAAGGTCACTTACTAAAAGAAGCTGCTTACGAGTCGACCTGGCAAGGATTCACTCGACTAACATGGAGACACTCGACCGTGAAGATTCACTCGACCATCGGAAGAACAGGAGCCACTCCGCATCCAAACGGTCTGTAATTAAATAGCCTTTATAGCCTTAATAAGCACTTTATGTAGGACGTTTCCAGTAACGCCCTGCCTTAATGTACTTTAAAACTCTACATTACGTGGGCTGGCTGGGGTCCGGGCGAACTCTATATAAGCCACCCCCCTCCACAGGAAGAGGGGTTCGCATCATTGTAACACACAGGCATATAATCCAGTCGACCGCCTCCGGGCTCCGAGACGTAGGGCTATTACTTCCTCCGAGAAGGGCCTGAACTCGTTAACTCTTTGCGTGCACAACTACTCCAGAGCTAGGATCTTGCCTCTCCATCCCTACCCCCCATTCTACTGTCAGACTTAGAACCACGACAGTTGGCGCCCACCGTGGGGCAGGTGTTCTAGCAAATTTCTGGAGAAGTTGGGATTCTTTTGACATCTCCCATCATGTCTTCGAGCGGAATCCTGGTTGAGGGGCGCGAGATCTGTCTCGGCGCTCTCACTTTCGTCGTCGATGATTCTGCTTGGCTCCAGGAGGCTCCACTCGACGTGGACGCGCTCCCCGCCCGCGGAGCGACGCTCTTCCGCGCGTGCATTCGTGGAGTCGTCCTGCGACAACCGTCGGCCCAGTACGGGTCGGTACCCGTTTTGCCCTCGCTCCATGTTTCCCGCCGGCGCAAGCGCTCTGGTCGGTCGAGACTCCAGCGGTGGGTGAGGCATGCATTGGCCCGCCAGTCGGCCATCCCCCAAGTCGCGGCGATTGAACCCGACGAATCACTCTACGGCCTGTTCGATCTGTCGACTGGCTCCGCAGAGACTGCGTCCGAGTGCGACAGCAGCGATCCAGCAGAGGAGGTACTCATGGTCGACGGACCGCGCAGTCCTCCCAGTTTTCCCCACACCGAAGAGGTTGCCGGGGGAGGAGTCCCGACGCGGGACCATGAAGAGTACAGGCCCCAGCCCCTCACCTCGCTGCAGAGGGAGGAACTTCGTTGCCGGAACATGGATGCGCTTCACACTCCTATTGTTGGAGAAACCACCGAGGCACGCGCCTTGGAGGAGGCGCGCTTGGCCAACCTGGCTGAACGTACTCGACTGGAGAATCTCCAGAGGGTACTCGACGAGCGCGCTCGACCGCCAGTCGCCGAATCCAGTCGATGCCGCCTCTTCCAGCCACCAACTCAGGTATACCGAACCCCAATTCAGAATTTAGCAGCTGCAGCTCGCATAGCAGAGTCGATCCAACTTTCTCAGTCAGAGGCGGGTAGAGGTCTGTTACAGATCAGAGATTTGCTCCGGGCAGCGGGGGATCAGAACTCAGTGGTATCTCAGTCGCGTAACAGGATTCACAGCCGATCCGTCGCTGCGAATTCTGTACAGTCGGCTCACAGTCCAGGATCGCCTCCGAGGCATGGGGAACGTAGAGACCGGCGCGATGATCAGTATCAAGACCGTGAGCAGTACGAACACCGATTCGATCGCAATGATCGACGTCGAGTGCCCACTCCTCCCCCAAGGGGTGGATCGTACGTTTCTCGGCAGCAAGATGACAAACGCCAGCTCAGTGCTGGGCGAAGGTTTCCAATCGACCCCAGGGAACCAGGCTTTGATGCGAGGTCCATTATCGTTCAAGGTCTGGTCGACAGGAATAGAGCTCATAGAGGAGGCCACGACAGAGAGGCTCCGTCCAGCAGCAGGGCTCGTGTATCAGGACCAGAGTGTTTCAGCAGGGCGATCAGAGCCGCAGTAATTCCCCCCAACTTCAGGTTGCGGCTGGAGTTAGCAAGTTCACCAGCGAGTCCAAGCCTGACACCTGGCTCGAAGATTACCGAGTGGCTGTTCAGATTGGGGGCGGCAACGACGAGGTAGCCATGAAGCATTTGCCTCTTATGTTGGAAGGGTCGGCCAGAGCATGGTTGAACCAGTTGGCACCCAACAGTATTTACACTTGGGAGGATCTTGCCCAAGTGTTTGTCAGGACATTTGAAGGGACTTGCAAGCGACCAGCAGGGTTGACAGAATTGCAGTCGTGTGTTCAGAAGTCGAGTGAAACTCTGAGGGATTATATCCAGAGGTTGATCACTTTACATCACACAGTCGAGAATGTATCTGATCACCAGGCAGTTTGTGCCTTCAAGGAAGGCGTCAAGAACAGAGAACTGAGTTTGAAATTCGGTAGAACCGGAGATATGACATTGAGTCGAATGATGGAAATTGCCACCAAGTATGCAAACGGTGAAGAAGAAGATAGGCTCCGGAGTGGCAAGTATAAAGCAGCCGCTAATGAGACCGGCGGAGGGAACTCCGGTCGGAAGCAAAAGCGCAAAGCCGAGCCAGCTGCACCCGGAGAGACCTTGGTTGTGACCCCAGGAAAGTTTAAGGGGAAACCCAAGGGTTCCTGGAACCCCAAGAAAGTGAAAGACCAGGATGGGAACGATGTGATGGACTTACCGTGTCACATTCACATGAAGAATGACGAGGAGGGTAAACTCATTTACCCAAAGCATACCACTCGACAATGTCGACTCCTGATGCAGCAGTTTCAAGGGAAACAGGCCAAAGACAAAGAGAAAGAGTCAGACAAAGTTGAGGACAAGGAAGACAGCGGTGAGGAATACCCCCAGGTCAATTCCACCTTGATGATTTTTGCTGACGTCGAAAGCAAAAGTCGATTGAAGGTCATCAATCGAGAGGTGAACATGGTCGCTCCGGCGACACCCAATTATCTGAAATGGTCCCAGACTGCCATCACCTTCGACCAGTCCGACCACCCGACTCACATTGCTACCCCAGGGAGGCAAGCGTTGGTGGTCCACCCAGTCATTAAAGGCACTCGACTAACCAAAGTTCTGATGGATGGTGGCAGTGGTTTTCAGAGTGCATACCACGCCATCCTTGGAAGGCCAGCATACGCTCGTTTCATGGCCCGACCATGCTACGTGTACCTCAAATTAAAGATGCTCGGTCCCAAAGGTGTGATCACCATCACGGGTAATCGGAAGAAGGCAGAAGAGTGCTTCCAGAAAGGCTCCAAAATTGCTGACGCTCAGATGGACGAAATGGAATTACAGGAGTACCAGAAGACTGCAGACCTGAGTGATTTGTTACGAGCCAAGAAGCCCGCCACAGAGTCAGCATTTCAGTCGTCCGGTGAGACAAAACAGGTTCACATCCACCTGACTGACCCCAATGCGGCTCCGGCCAATATCTCCACTACACTCGACTCTAAATAGGAAGAAGCGCTCATCCAGTTCCTCCGTGAGAACTGGGACATCTTTGCATGGAAGCCTGCTGACATGCCGGGTGTTCCCAGGGGACTGGCTGAGCACCGCCTTCGAGTCGACCCAAAGGTCAAACCAGTTAAGGAACATCTTCGACGGTCCGCCGTACAGAAGAGAAAGGCCATTGGCGAAGAGGTGGCTCGACTCTTAGTGGCAGGTTTCATTCGCGTGATTTTCCACTCCGAGTGGATCACCAACGTTGTAATGGTCCCAAAGAAGGACAAGTCGTTGCGCATGTGCATCGATTTCAAACATGTCAATCGGGGCTGCCCGAAAGATCATTTTCCTCTTCCTCGCATCGACCAAATAGTCGACTCGACTGCACGATGCGAGAGGTTGTCTTTTTTAGATGCTTACTCCAGATACCATCAGATCCGTTTGTATGGACCCGATGAAATAAAAACAGCTTTCATCACCCCATTCTGGTGTTTCTGTTATGTCACCATGCCCTTCGGCCTCAAGAATGCTGGAGCTACATTCATGAGAATGATTCAGAAGTGCCTGATCACACAAATCAGTCGGAATGTAGAAGCATACATGGATGATATAGTGGTCAAGTCACGAAAAGGTTACGACCTGTTGACTGACCTTACTGAAACATTTGCCAATCTCAGGAGGTATGATATCAAGCTTAATCGGTCGAAATGCACGTTCGGGGTCCCTGGAGGAAAGTTACTCGGTTTTCTCGTTTCCGAACGAGGAATCGATGCTAACCCTGAAAAAGTTGGCACTATACTCCGAATGAAACGCCCTGTGCGTGTGCACGACGTCCAGAAATTTACTGGATGCTTGGCCGCTTTAAGTCGATTCATCTCCAGGCTCGGTGAAAAAGCACTGCCTCTTTACCGACTGATGAAGAAGTCAGACAAGTTCGAGTGGACTCCAGAAGATGATGCAGCGTTTGCAGAGCTGAAAGCCCTGCTCTCCACCCAGCCGGTGCTTGCTGCCCCTGTCAGCAAAGAGCCATTGTTGCTTTACATTGCAGCCACTGGACAAGTCGTTAGTACCGTTCTTACGGTCGAGCGGGAAGAGGAAGGGAAAGCCTTCAAAGTTCAGCGCCCAGTTTATTACCTTTCTGAAGTTCTGACCCCGTCAAAGCAAAGATACCCTCACTATCAGAAGCTTGTTTACGGGATTTACATGACCACGAAGAAGGTTGCTCATTATTTCTCTGATCACTCCATTACAGTCGTTAGCGACGCCCCGTTATCAGAGATTCTTCATAACAGAGATGCAACCGGTCGAGTGGCAAAATGGGCAATTGAACTTCTTCCTCTTGGTATCGAGTTCGAGGCAAAGAAAGCTATCAAGTCCCAAGCAATAGCCAATTTCCTCGCTGAGTGGACTGAACAACAACTTCCGACTCAAGTTCACTCGAAACACTGGACTATGTTTTTTGATGGCTCCAAGATGCTGAATGGGTCCGGTGCGGGGGTTGTACTTGTTTCCCCCCAAGGAGATAGGCTCAAATATGTCCTCCAGATTCACTTTGATTCCTCCAACAATGAGGCAGAATATGAAGCACTCCTATATGGATTACGTATGGCCATTTCACTCGGCGTCCGTCGCCTTATGGTCTATGGCGACTCAGATCTGGTTGTTAATCAAGTGATGAAAGAGTGGGATGTCCGAAGCCCCGCCATGACGGGATATTGCAATGCGGTGAGAAAGTTGGAAAAGAGATTTGAGGGGCTAGAGCTCCATCATATACCCCGACTGAAAAAACCAAGCTGCAGATGACTTGGCAAAAATTGGGTCCAAGAGAGAAGCCATCCCCAGTGACGTGTGTTTAGAGCACATTCGCGCGCCATCAGTACAGGAAGCTCCTTTCACAGAAGAACCTCCGCAGCCAAGGAGCGCCAACGATCCGACCGAAGTGGAGATTCCAGCCGTGGTCGACCTGATTATGGAAGTTGTAGTCATCATTCCCGACTAGACAACGCCTTACATCGCGTATATTATGAGGAAAGAGCTCCCAGAAGATGAAGAAGAGGCTCGACAGATCATCCGTTGATCCAAGGCCTTTACAGTAATCAAAGGGCAGTTGTACAGAGAAAGCGCGACTGGAGTCGGCCAGAAGTGCATCACGCCAGAAGAAGGTCAGACAATTCTTGAGGATATCCACTCGGGGACCTGTGGCCATCATGCGTCCTCTCGGACTATTGTGGCTAAAGCATACCGAGCGGGATTTTACTGGCCGAGGGCGAATGAAATGGCAAAAGATATAGTCGACAAGTGCGAAGGGTGTCAATTTTATTCCAACATGTCACACAAGCCCGCCTCTGCTCTGAAGACCATTCCACTTGTCTGGCCCTTCGTTGTTTGGGGGCTAGACATGATCGGACCGCTAAGAACTGGTAGAAGCGGCTTCACCCACTTACTGGTCGCAGTCGACAAGTTCACCAAGTGGATAGAAGCTAAACCCATCAAGAACCTCGATGCAAGCACTGCTATCAGTTTCATCAAGGAGCTGATATTCAGATATGGGGTTCCACATAGTATCATCACGGACAATGGATCAAACTTCGATAACGACAGATTCAAAGCCTTTTGCGTCTCCCAGGGCACGCGAGTCGACTATGCCTCAGTTGCCCATCCTCAGTCGAATGGGCAGGCAGAGCATGCGAATGGCCTCATCCTCAAAGGTCTGAAACCTCGATTGATGCGTGATCTCAAGCACGCGGTAGGAGCTTGGGTCGACGAACTTCCGTCAGTTCTTTGGGGATTAAGGACCACTCCTAATCGATCGACTGGAAGAACGCCATTCTTTCTGGTCTACGGGGCTGAAGCGGTTCTTCCGAGTGATCTGCTCCACAACGCACCTCGGGTCGAACTATACTCTGAAGCAGAAGCGGAACAAGCTCGGCAAGATGCAGTCGACCTCTTGGAAGAAGAGAGGGAGATGGTCCTAATCCGCTCGACTATATACCAGCAGGACTTACGTCGGTTCCACGCGAGAAACGTGAAGAGTCGAGCCTTTCAGGAAGGAGACTTGGTCCTCCGAGTGGATCAGCAAAAACCTCACAAGCTCGCTCCGACTTGGGAAGGCCCCTTCATCGTCACCAAAGTCCTCCACAACGGAGCATATCACCTCTACAACGTTGATCGCCGGATCGACGAGCCTCGAGCTTGGAACGCGGAGTTGCTTCGTCCTTTTTACACTTGAAAAAAGAAACTCACTCGAGTGAGATGTAATAAAAGTACCTCTGTAGTTCTTTTATTTAAAGCAAGAATGTTATAATTTTCACAGAAGATTGCTATTTTTTTTCGAAATTTCCCCTAGTGGGTGGCTTAGCCGCGAATCCGTTTCGCCTAAGTTTGTAAAAATCCCACCGAGTGGAGAGCCGGCCTCCCACTCGGGGGCTTAGCCGCGAACCCGTTTTGCCTAAGTATTCAAAAATCCTACCGAGTGGAGAGCCAGCCTCTCACTCGAGGGCTTAGCTGCAGTCCAAGTACTCGCCTAAGTATTCAAAAATCCCACCGAGTGGAGAGCCAGCCTCCCACTCGGGGGCTTAGCTGCAGTCCAAGTACTCGCCTAAATATTTAAAAATCCCACCGAGTGGAGAGCCAGCCTCCCACTCGGGGGTTAGCTGCAGTCCAAGTACTCGCCTAAGTATTCAAAAATCCTACCGAGTGGAGAGCGAGCCTCCTACTCGGGGGCTTAGCTGCAGCCCAGGGCTCGCCTAAGTTTTTAAAATTCCTACAGAGCGGAAAGCCAGCCTCCCGCGAAGTTAAACTCTCATTCTTATCCTTCAGAAGCTACGTTCAAAAATCCTACCGAGTGGAGAGCAGACCTCCCACTCGGAGGCTTAGCTGCAGCCCAGCGCTCGCCTAAGTAATTCAAAATCCTGCCGAGTGGAGAGCAGACCTCCCACTCGGAGGCTTAGCTGCAGCCCAGCGCTCGCCTAAGTAATTCAAAATCCTACCAAGTGGAGAGCAGACCTCCCACTCGGAGGCTTAGCTGCAGCCCAGCGCTCGCCTAAGTAATTCAAATCCTACCGAGTGGAGAGCAGACCTCCCACTCGGAGGCTTAGCTGCAGCCCAGCGCTCGCCTAAGTAATTCAAAATCCTATCGAGTGGAGAGCAGACCTCCCACTCGGAGGCTTAGCTGCAGCCCAGCGCTCGCCTAAGTAATTCAAAATCCTACCGAGTGGAGAGCAGACCTCCCACTTGGAGGCTTAGCTGCAGCCCAGCGCTCGCCTAAGTAATTCATAATCCTACCGAGTGGAGAGCAGACCTCCCACTCGGAGGCTTAGTTGCGGCCCAGTGCTCGCCTAAGTAATTAAAAATCCTACCGAGCGGAGAGCAGACCTCCCACTCGGAGGCTTAGCTGCAGCTCAGTGCTCGCCTAAGTCATTTTCTGTAAAAGTCGAGCCAAATCCCACTCGGCGGATAAATCACGAAGATATTCAACGATAAATAAAGTCTGGACAAAGATCAAAAGGTCCTGGACCGCAGATAAAAGTACTCGAGCCTCCAGCTCGACAGAGTTTAGCGGTTACATAAACCACTCGGCATTCCGAGGCAAATTTAAAGCGAGACACAACAGTTTTTTACTCCTGCGGCGGAGGACTGGATGGTGCAACAAACTCGTCCAAATCAATCCCATCTGAGATGCGAGTGGCAGCAACAATGAAGGTCTCCATGAAGTCCTGGAAATTGTGCTTCCTGGTATTGGCAACTTGGAGGGCGGCCAGCTTCTCTTCTCGCGCCTCCTTGCGGTGGACACGAACCAGCGACAGAGCAACATCGTCACCACACCTGGCAGAAGACTCTTTCCATTCTTGCACTTGATTTGGAACTTCATTCAGTCGAGTGACCAAGGATTCAAGGTCATTCTGAAGCGTCTGTTTGGGCCAGAGTGCAGAGTCGATCCGCGACACTGCAGCCTTCAGTCGAGCAAGATAGTCCACCACGCCAGCAACACGAGACTCCAACCGGAGAACATTCCTGGCAGCTTCGTCCTTCACAGGAGAGTTGATGGGGTCCAGACTAGTCTCCACTCGACCAGTTTCTTCCTCGAAGTTCTGACAGAATTCTGAAAGGTACAGTCCAATATTATAATTGAATGATGAGTTGACAACGGCAAGTCAATCGAATGAGGAGATTACCTTCAAGCATGAGGAATAGTTTCTTGGCGAGCCCTCCGCGGTAAGCCTCCAGATCCTTTCGCTTCCCCGCCATATCGCCGACCTTGTCAGTCAGAGCAATCTTGTCGTTTTTCAATCGACTTGCTTCCTTGTTGGCCGCATCAAGGGCAGACTTCAGCCTGGCATTCTCATCTTCGAGCCGACCAACTGAGGCAAGCTTCTCCTCAGCGAGCTTCATCTTCTCCGAAGCCGCCTTTTGGGCTTCCGCAAGGTCAAGATCCTTCTTCCTCAGAGCCTCCTCCAGTTGGTGTGCAAAACAATAATGAGGACAGGGTTGAGAATAAGCAGAAAAACAGAGGCAGTCGTCGAATCCTCACCAACCATACCTTTCGCGTCATCCTTCGCCTTCTGCAAGTTTTCTTGGGCAAACTGTAAGTCGAAGTTAAGCTGGATTTGTTTCTCCTTCAAATCAGCAAGCTGAGCAACAAGCTCGCAAGACTTCTGCAAAGAGACAATCGACAAAAGACATCAAAGACAAGTTATTTCTGAGTGACTAAAGGAAAGGATGTGACATTTCTAAGACTACAGCCGAATCAAAACATTCGACAGTAGCCTCGGGGACTACACCCAGTGGGTGCACTCAGCGTGCCCCCACCGGTATTTTTCAAAGATTCTGCTCGAACAGTCGACTCATTATTTCCGAGTGACTAAAGGAAGAAGAGAGCATAAAATTCTTTAGACTATAGTCGACCGCCAGCAGTCGACCATAGCCTCGGGGACTACACCCAGTGGGTGCACTCAGCGTGCCCCCACAGGTTTTCTTGATACCACTCGACTTGATCTGACCAGGCCGAGTGAAGAAGTTTGAAAGCATAAAGACTATAGTCGACTGCCAGCAGTCGACCATAGCCTCGGGGACTACACTCAGTGGGTGCACTCAGCGTGCCCCCCACAGAAATTCAATCGACACACACACCCCAGTGGGTGTATAAACTGCAAAAATCTTCAGAAAGAAGTAGTTTTCGGGTGGCATTTCGCGACGAAACAGACAAGTCGACTTACCTGAACATTACTCTGAAGAGCTGAGCTAGCATCATAAGCCGCTTGACCGGCCTCTCGAACCATCTTCACTTGTTCCATCATAACCCCTGCTTGGCGTATGGCTTCCTTAGCAGCGCTCACTAGGTCTTCCGGGACGCGGTGGATAGCAAAAAGAGATGGTGGAACAGCAATCGACGAAGTAGGTTGAGCACTCGTAAGCTGTTCAGCAAAAGTCACGGAAGTCCGAGCAACGTCACCCCCATCCCGAGCCACGACCTCAGACGTTGGAGTAGCTTGTGGAGTCTGGCCAGCCAGAACCTTCTTGTTCCTCCTCGCCCCCGGCGGCACTTCATCGTCGTCATCAGGGAGGTCCATGACATAAGGAGGAGCTGCAAGAAAAGTTCAACCGACCAGAGTTACAAGAAATAGTCAGTCGACCAATGACAGAACATCAGTAACTGTACCTGGGTTGGAAGTAATAGCGTCTTCCATCTCTTGGTCTCTGTCCTTGGCAGAGGTCTCAGAAGTAGCAGCACTACAAATGTCG
This sequence comes from Aegilops umbellulata, assembly GCA_032464435.1. Taxonomy (NCBI): domain Eukaryota; kingdom Viridiplantae; phylum Streptophyta; class Magnoliopsida; order Poales; family Poaceae; genus Aegilops; species Aegilops umbellulata. Next base: position 10,648,601 of record CP136054.1, read on the forward strand.
GAAGTCAGTCAGTTGGTTCAATGAATCGACCGAGGATCCGTCCACAGTCGACAAAGGGAAACAAGTATCGTTATTACCCAGAAATGGTGGGGACAATCATCTTCATCTTGGGCAGAGCCTTGGGCGGCTTGGATGGCGTCGCGCGTTGGTGCTTGGGAGCCTTCTCAGTCGACGCAGGAGAAGAGGTCCAAGGGCGTTTCGACGACTGCCCAACAGGAGTAGTCGCCTTACCATGTTCCTTCGCGGGATCGTGTGTAATCTTGGATCGCCTCTCCGTGCGGGGAGGTTCATCTTCCTCCTCCTCCTCTTCGATGGAGTCGACGTCGTCGTCTCCCTCCCCTTCGCCATCGGATTTCGCCGTGCTCTTCTCCGCTTTCACCTCCGCTCGCCTCCCCTTCTTCAGTTGACTCCTGTGCCCCGTTGGGCGTCGAGTACATCTCAGTAATTTCTTGGAGAACAACAAACAAGAGAAAGATCAATCGACTGTCTCGGAAGATTGAATATTACAGATCAGTCGGAGAAAGCTATTCACACCTTGTCTGGCTGACGAGACTGGTCGAATGGGAGAACTCTCCTGGCGCCTCGAGGATTGTCCTTGTTCCCAGTAATGGCAGTCATCCACCTCTCCAATGTGGCCTCGTCGACCTCTTCTGGATCAATCCGAGTGGTGTCGTCGGTACCAGAGTACATCCACATCGGATGGCCTCAGTATTGCAGTGGTTGAATTCGCCGTCGAAGGAAAACTTCCAGGAGGTCCATGCCAGTCACTCCGTCGCGGATAAGCTGGACTACGCGCTCCATCAACAACTTCACTTGGGCCTTCTCCTCAGGTAACACTTTCAGAGAAGATGGCTTGTATACTCGACTGATGGAGAAAGGGGGGAGCCCAGTCGACTGCCCAGGCGTCGACTGGTCTTGGCAGTAGAACCAGGTCGACTGCCACCCTCTAACCGAGTCAGGCAGAGTCATCGCCGGAAAGGCACTCTTGCCCCTCATCTGGACTCCGAGTCCTCCACACATCTGGACCACTTGGGTTTTCTCGTCATCTGGATGTGTTCTCTTCACTGACTGAGAGCGGCAAGTGAATATGTGCTTGAAAAGCCCCCAGTGCGGCCGGCAGCCCAAGAAATTTTCACACAGCGAAACAAAGGCAGCAAGGAAGACGATGGAATTGGGAGTGAAATGATGGAGTTGCGCCCCAAAGAAGTTCAGAAACCCTCGAAAGAAATGACTCGGCGGCAGAGAAAACCCGCGATCTAGATGAGTGGCCAGAAGAACGCACTCACCCTCCTTAGGTTGCGGTTGCGACTCCGTTCCCGGGAGCCTCGCTGACCCGTGAAGGATCAATCCCTCGTCGGCCAGATCAGCAAGGTCCTTCTCGGTGATGGTCGAGCGGATCCAATCCCCTTGGACCCAACCCTGCGGCAACTTGGACCGCAACGAGGATCCGCCCCGGCTTGACGCCTTCCCCTTCGTCGTCGCCGTCGCCTTCTTCGCCCGCTCCAAAGCCGCGGTCTTCTCCTTCCCCATCGTCGCCGGCGAGATTGGTACGAAGCGGCGGCGCGGAGGAAGCTGCAGGCGCTACGGAGAGATTTGGAAGCGAAGGGAGACGAAGATTGTGTTGGCACTGTTCAAAATGCGCCCGCCCGGCGCCTTAAATGAGGCTGCTTCCGAGTGGCTGACGGGTAGGCCCAGGCAATCTGTCAAATCCCGCAACAGGCGCGCGAGCGATACGTGGCGAAAAAGGCAGCGCGAAGATCGAGGCGTCATTGTCTCGTCCCATCCGAGTGCCGCGGTTTTCTTCGCTTCGCGCGCTTCTCAAAATTCGGATCCCGTGAAATCAGCTAACCACAGAGCAACCAACTTGACAACGGTCTCCGCTGATCTGTCACTCGGAGATCCTCAAGGCTACGAAGTTCACTTGACAAAACGCAAAGAATGGATCAAGGCGACTGAAAGAGAATTTGAAGCCATCACTGCAAGACCCTTAATCCAGGGCAAGACACACTTTCAACACGAGAAGCAGGGCGGAAGACTATCAACTCCTTCCTCACTCAAACCTCGATCCATTCGGGGGCTAATGATGAAGTCATGTACCTGGGGTAGGGTCATGGGCCTGCCCAAGGGTAACCTCCCCAAGGTCACTTACTAAAAGAAGCTGCTTACCAGTCGACCTGGCAAGCATTCACTCGACTAACATGGAGACACTCGACCGTGAAGATTCACTCGACCATCGGAAGAACAGGACCCACTCCGCATCCTAACGGTCTGTAATTAAATAGCCTTTATAGCCTTAATAAGCACTTTATGCAGGACGTTTCCAGTAACGCCCTGCCTTAATGTACTTTAAAACTCTTCATTACATGGGTTGGCTGGGGTCCGGGCGAACTCTATATAAGCCACCCCCCTCCACAGGAAGAGGGGTTCGCATCATTGTAACACACACGCATATAATCCAGTCGACCGCCTCCGGGCTCCGAGACGTAGGGCTATTACTTCCTCCAAGAAGGGCCTAAACTCGTTAACTCTTTGCGTGCACAACTACTCCAGAGCTAGGATCTTGCCTCTCCATCCCTACCCCCCATTCTATTGTCAGACTTAGAACCACGACACCGCCCCCCTTCCCTTGTCCTATTCGGACTAGGAAGGGGAGGGGCGCGCGGCCACCTCCTGCTCCCTTCTCCCTTCTCCCTTAAGGCCCACGAAGGCCCATTAACCCCCCGGGGGGTTCCGGTAACCCCCCGGTACTCCGGTAAAATGCCGATTTCACCCGGAACAATTCCGATGTCCAAATATAGGCTTCCAATATATCAATCTTTATGTCTCGACCATTTCGAGACTCCTCGTCATGTCCGTGATCACATCCGGGACTCCGAACAACCTTCGGTACATCAAAATACATAAACTCATAATAATTGTCATCGTAACGTTAAGCGTGCGGACCCTACGGTTCGAGAACAATGTAGACATGACCGAGACACATCTCCGGTCAATAACCAATAGCGGGACCTGGATGCCCATATTGGCTCCTACATATTCTACGAAGATCTTTATCGGTCAGACCGCATAACAACATACGTTGTTCCCTTTGTCATTGGTATGTTACTTGCCCGAGATTCGATCGTCGGTATCCAATACCTAGTTCAATCTCGTTACCGGCAAGTTTCTTTACTCGTTCCGTAATACATCATCTCACAACTAACTCATTAGTTGCAATGCTTGCAAGGCTTATGTGATGTGCATTACCGAGAGGGCCCAGAGATACCTCTCCGACATTCGGAGTGACAAATCCTAATCTCGAAATACGCCAACCCAACAAGTACCTTTGGAGACACCTGTAGAGCACCTTTATAATCACCCAGTTACGTTGTGACGTTTGGTAGCACACAAAGTGTTCCTCCGGTAAACGGGAGTTGCATAATCTCATAGTCATAGGAACATGTATAAGTCATGAAGAAAGCAATAGCAACATACTAAACGATCGGGTGCTAAGCTAATGTAATGGGTCATATCAATCAGATCATTCAACTAATGATGTGACCTCATTAATCAAATAACAACTCTTTGTTCATGGTTAGGAAACATAACCATCTTTGATTAATGAGCTAGTCAAGTAGAGGAATACTAGTGACACTCTTGTTTGTCTATGTATTCACACATGTATTATGTTTCCGGTTAATACAATTCTAGCATGAATAATAAACATTTATCATGAAATAAGGAAATAAATAATAACTTTATTATTGCCTCTAGGGCATATTTCCTTCAAGTGCAACAGCTATAGAGGATTTGGCGACTGCCCGGACGAGATTGGCCACGGCTTTGTTCAGTTTTCACTCACTAGCGCTGATTGATGATTATAATTCAATTCCAACATACACAAGGCCCATGAGTGTATGATGATGAATACTACCTCTATCACAGAATATGGTATTTTAGCAAGTTATGTTAGCTTGCAAAAATGTCTTATATTTGTGGGATGGATGGAACACCGTTTAGAGCGAGAACTCGCATGGGCGGACGAACATGCAAAGGTCGACACCTCACACCACATACAACAGTAAATACATCTGCTGTTGATCATTTAGTGTCCTGACGATTTAGATCGCTCAGCCATGGGATCAACAATTTTTCAATCACTGGCATTGACTCAAGATTAAATTCAACTCCAACATAGCTTTTATTAATGACAATCCCAACGTATCAAGTCGAATAAATGAGTTATATACTCTCCTAGAGAATAGACGAGCATACGGTGCATCAGGATTGTTTGTTGAAATTATAGAAGGAGCATGTAAGTGTCTTTCTAACAAATCAGGTACGTTTGAAAACAGCATGAGGAAAAAAATCGTGGACGTATGAGGAAAGTTCATGCGAAAGTGTTTTAGAGCGGGCCTTTCTAGAAAAAAGTATGGACGTGTGCTAAGAGCTAGCTTGGGGAAGAAAATACAAGGTGTACACGTGGCAACTTCTAGAGAAGATCTAACGAAGAAAGAGAGCTAAGCTTATAGGATTTCCTCACCCGTTTGATGTCAGCCCATCAGATTAGTGGTGCATCATTCAGAGTCAATGACAATGCCGGACAAGAAACACACCCATGTATGATTATATAGTTATATAAGTTACCATAGGTGGGAAAGCAAAATAGGAAATGAAATAGCGTGCATCTCATCATAGAAAACAAGCTACCATGAGAGGGACTGGGAACAAATGTTTGAGCAAAATTCTGTTTAATACTCCCTCCGCTCCTAAATATGTCTTTTGAGAGATTTCAATATGTACTATATATGAAGCAACGTAAACGAATCTACGCTCTAAAATACGTCTATATACATCGTTATGTAGTTTATATTAAAATCGCTAAAAAGACTTACATTTAGGAACGGACATAGTAACATATTTTAGTGTGCATAATGAACGTAAGTCAGGGAAAAAATATAAAATATATAAGAATGAGTAATTTATTTCAAGAGTGGATGAGAAAGTATAATTTAGTATTTTGAACAATATACGTAAATAGCTGACTATACTACTTAAAAGACACCAAGGTATAGCAATAACTTAATCTACTTTTTTTAGGGAGAATAACCTAATCTACTTAATACAACTTTTGGCCAAAATATGAGTGGTTAGATATAAAGGATATTGAATGGCAGTTCATGCAGTGGTAAAGTAAGCTCGATATCATGTCATGCTACTGTGCTTATTTGTATATTAAAATGGTAATCTAACATCATGCCAGTAAGTAAGAAATAATATAATAATAATAATATATAATATCGTTGCAAATATACCATAAAGCAAGCCGTGCAAATGCGTGGGTCAAAACTGCTAGAAAAAAATGGGCATGTGGGCGCAGGCAAGGCAAAAAAGAAATCTACAATGGTCTGGGTTCACATTATATTAGTCTATCAGACTTACTTCAATTTTCTTTCATGATCCACATTAGCAAAATTGTTATTAGGTTGATAAATAATATAGTTGTTTCTATACATCTTTATATATATGATGTTATATATAATAAGATTGAGAAAAAATATCAATTCTCATTTTCATGCAAACTCCATATGATATCATTAAAACTAAAATCTTGGTATAGATTATATACGAAAACTCTTATTACGAGGACAAATAGTGCACCTCTATACTTATATGAAATACGGATAGATTAATTATAATTGAGCAATTAGATTTTGGATAAACACGGTATGAAAACATTAATATATAGCTAAGTGTGAATACTCTATTCCCTGCAACAAAAAAGTGTGAATACTTTATGTTCAGAAAAAATGTGGTTTCTTTACTAAAGATTAAACTTTTTTATTATGGGAATGTCGAAATAGGAAACGAAGGAAAGAAGTAAATCTATTTTCGCATGGAATTCATATACAACCCATCGATATACAAACTAGAATATAAGTCAATGCAAAAAAAATCATGGGAAGGATTACAAGGAACATATGAGGATGAGAGAGACCTATTTTGCAAGAAATAAATTTTCGTAATTTTATATGGACAAGTGGAACATGTGTGAGAGATTTTGATACAGGACGAGAAAGAGAACACAATGTTTCGGTCATTAGTATTTTAATTTTTTTAAACAATTTTGATTTTACTTTTGATGGATAATTTGTTTGAATAATTGGTGAAAATACAAAAATGAAGCATATAGGGAAAGTGAATATGATACTGCATAAATAAAAATGCTATGATTCCACAAGTCGGCCATTGATCGTCGATCATTCGTTAGAAGACACCAAAGGTTAGAAATAACCTAATCTACTTAATACAACTTTTGTTAAAATGTGAGTGGTCAGATGTAAACAAAGTTGAATGGCAGTTCATGCAGGGGTCAAATAAGCTTGATATCATGTCTTGCCGCTATGCCTTTTTGTATATTAAAATGGTAACCTAACACCATGGCAACAACTAAGAAATAATCTAATAATATATATACAGTATCATTGCAAACAGACTATAAAAGCTAGCCGTGTAAATGCGCGGGTGACCCTGCTAGTTAATACAAAACAAACTATTTGGGCTTTGCACGGCTTGATCGATTCACTCCACGTAGACATGAACATTGCTTTTGGATTTCTGTCGTTAGTTGATCTAAGTTTGTATATATTGTTTCAAATTGTTTAGATAGTCTCCAGGTTTCTCTTATTGAATTTACTGCCGCCAGTATAGAAAGCTATTAGTACTATGATTGTTGATACTGATACGGAACAAAAAGGGAAGACTGGGCGACATACAGTTGATTTTGTCTCGTAATTATATAAGTGTCTTTTTTTCTATTTTCTTCTAAGCAAGGAACCTACTGAAAAGAAATGAAATTTGTTCTCCTTCTACCCGATACGTGATTAAATGAATTTAGGACTTAGCATACCTAACTGAATGGGAACCTGTCGCCATCATGCAGCAAACACAAGCCATACTGCCGATACACTTGGCTCATGCAACATGCATCCATGAAAAAAAGAAGAGCCTATCGGTATATTTATATTTTTTTCCTTCTCTTATCCTTGGCGATATTATTCGTACATATGGTTGCAGGAAATCAATTGACTTGTCAATGTAATGGACCAGCTAGCATACTGCTGTTTTTGTGTCTGTGTGGCTTTATGTGTTGCGTATCCTCTACACATGTTTTTTTCATTCTTTTGCCCTCTAACACTTGTTTTCAGATTGATGGAAAGCGAAGTTTCTGACAAGGCCAAAAACACGACTACATCCTCCTCCATGTAGCTTCTCGGAAGCTAATTATAATTGAAACTCCTGTTAATCACACATGATGTCATGCTAGATTCGTGCAGAATTTGCCGGATTGATTGATGAGGATTTGACCCTTGGATTTTTAATCAGGTACGTAGTAATTTTCGTTGTACATGGATTAGTCAAGATATAGTCGATCCACCATCATTACTGTGAATCAGTATTACGGATTCAGAACAGGTCTTTGCCAGCGAAGGAAGTAGGAGTAGCCATACAGGAAAAAGGCAGAGAGACCTCACTCTCACACACCCACTCTCCACCTGCCTGTCTGGCTGTTAACAGTTCATCTCCTTCTCCTTGCTGTTAATGTTGTGTTGAAATACCTAACTACCTAGCTTGCAACTCGATACAGATGAAACAGTCAAACACCTCTTTCTCGATTGTCCTTTGGCAAAGATCCTTTGGCAATCAGTTAACATTGCCATCAATATTACTCCACCGAATAGTATTAGCACGTTATTTGGGACGTGGTTGGATGGGATTGAGTCCCAAACAGCAAGACACATTCGTGTAGGAGTATGTGCTTTATTATGGGCTATCTGGAATTACAGAAATGATTTGGTCTTTAACAGAACAACAAACACTCACTTTTTGCAGGTTATCTTCCGAGCCACTGCGTGGATCCATATGTGGTCGTTACTCACTCCGACGGAGGCCAGGGAGCGTTTGATTACTGGATCTATCCGATGGGAGATGGTAGCACGGGATATTTTCAGCCGGTTTGTAATAGGATAGGCAATTAGTTTTCCTATCTCTCTTTTGCCAGCCGGTTGTGGCTTTTATTTTGGTTCCTTAGCTCTTTGTGAGCAGCTTTTGTTTGAGTCTTTAAGACTATTGTTGAACCTTTTTTATTCACTAATAAAGGTGGCCGTATGCATCATTCTAATGCAGAGGCCGGGGATGTCCCCTTTTCTAAAAAAAACTAGCTTGCAAATCATAGTTGTCCTACTCTAAAATACTGTAGAAAGTCCTATGCATGTAGTTAATTAAGCAAGTGAAATTTTAAAAGAAAAACTATTCTGAAGTTGTTGATCTATTTCTGTTGCTGTTGTTTTCGTTGTTCTCGAAATAGGCTTTTCCCCCGCTTTATAAACAAAGCAACATCCAAAGATGTACATGACCAAATGATACAATATGGTCAGGTAGACCTTACAAAGTCGATCCTGAGTTATCCGGCACATGCAAAACGCACGCTTCTACGCTACTAGCAACAAGCACCGGAAGAACAAAACATCCTCACGCTACGACCTAGCACACCTAAGCTCTATGACAACGGCCCCAAGAGGGAGAACTCCGCACAGCGTCGTCCCTGTCGAGTCCACACAAGACAAAGGTCTACACCCGGAGCCCTGACACGAAGAGAAGAACCACAACGATGTCTTCAAGAAAAGCGCGGCACCCATGAGTGTCGTCGGCGGTGACGGCAGGGCACAGAGCTTTTGCTCGGAAACTCACCTGTGCCACCACGAGGTCCTTAGGACTAGCGCGGTGATGTTAGATCCCCAGATCTTGATCAGGACGCTGCCCCTCCGAGCGAGCGGGCATGTCTGAGCTACTAACTGCAACACCTCCTGTTGCCCCCACAACCCAGGAGGGTAGACACCACCAGCGAAATAATGCCCGCCAAAGAGAAACCATGCGGCCCGCCATCAGGGGACGCCAACCTGGCATCCCTGTCGCGAAATACCATACGTCGCTCACATCACAACATAGCCAACCATCGTAGGAAGAGCGACGACACTCCATCTACTCCTAGTGCATACTCAGTCCGAGAGTTTGGTTGGGCGCCTCCGCCGTAGGACGCACCCACACCTGCATTCCCAGCCAATGCTCGGTGGAGTAGGGGGGGACCGCCATGAGCCAGCACCGAGCCCTTGGCCAGGCGAGCTCACATCACGCCATGTCTGCGGTCACCGGCACTGATCGGCGCACGAATGCAATGCTAACACAACCATCACCATCGAGCACCACCCAGACTCGCTCGCTTCGCAATGCACAAATCACAGCAAGTAAACCCCGGCATCAGTCACCTCGCAAGTGAATGCCGACGACCATCGTCGAGACCAACGTAGATGCCAAGTCTGCGAACTCAGGCACTGGTCCGCCAGCCGGCATATCATAGCCCTGACCACCACATCAACCAAGCATCACCGACACTACAACGTGTGCAGGTTCCTCCCCCAACCGAGGTGCAAGCATCCACCTTTGCTTGACCGACAACGACCCAGAGTAAAAAAAACCTAATCCAAGGCGACTAAGCACTAAAACTTGTGTGAGGAGCAACTAACCCCAACAAGGACGACGACCATGTCAAACTCCATGCCCGGTGGCTAGTCTGCATCAACGACCCGCTGTCGACATATGCACGAGGGGGCACCACCCCATCAAGAGGCGAGGGGGTGCTCCGAACAGCCGGCAACTCCAGTCGCTGAGAATTCGCACCAATGCCAGCACCGCCTCTCCATTGACTCCCCCTGCCCAGATCCGCCAGTGTCAGCCAAAACCACAGCCACCACTCACCGCCCCTTGACCTGCCTCCACACCCGTGAGAGGGACTGTCGAAACCCACCGTCGCCAGTTGTCACGCTCAAAAAGGGAGGACCGCCACCATCGCCCCACACAGCTTGTCACAACTCGGTAGTCAGATCCACACTTCCATAGCCATCACAAGCCCGCCTACACAGTAAAATTTGCTAGCTTTTACCACGTCTGCACAATTCTTTTTTCCTGTTTTCTCCAAGATGTTGTTTTAAATGTGCTTGCAGATTTAAGGAAAGGAGGAGATCACTATCACCACCAGCTCGTGCAAGGGGACGTCACCATCATCCATCTCCTTCCCATTGTAATACCAAAACCTTGTGGATCCATACATGTATTATCCGTGTGTTTAAACCATGTTTACCACCACTATTTCCACTATTCGTACGATCCATACATGTATTATCCGATGTTTCATCCATGTCTCAATATGTGAGTAGTTTCCTCAGTTCTCAGTGATATGGATGAACCATGGTATTTATAGGAGGTAGAAATGTTAATAAGGATGTGATATTCTCTGTTGAATGTTTGTTTCAATAGCCTTCATGAATTTTGTGAAGGGGCCCCACTCACCATTTTTGTCGCAAGGCCACGAGGCATATTACCATGGTTGTAAAGGTTAGGATGTTGAGGTAATTCGAGGTAAGTGTAAAAGACTCTCTACCTCGCCTCTGCAACTGATAGGGGCATAACGAAGAACCCTTGATAAGGCCGCTTCCACGGGAAAACCCTTAATTACCGCAGTGAGAACCAGAGTGGGGAAGCTTCCATGGTGGCCTTCGTGGTACGGAGTACACCTGGAGTAGAACGTATTTTGTACCCGGATACGCCCAATAACAAATTTCAAGAGTGACTCAAGTATCTAGCTTAGAATTACGAAGTGGCATATGTTACCTTAGACACACTGCAATGGGAATTATGGAGTCCCTGAGAATGCTTCAATCCTCCACCGGTTTCCCTGCTTTATTCGTTCCGCTGCGCTCTTTTAATTCTTTTGCGTTATTTACTTTTGTTCGCACTAAACTCAGAAGTCATTATAATCTTCGGCATTCACTTTGCTTTGTATCGAAAACTAATATGCAGGAACAGTGTCTCTCAGGGACAAAGTCCAATTCATGTATTCCATGTGGGATTTATACTCATACTTAAATAGGTGAAAAATATGTGCACTTGCAGGTCAACAAGATTTTTCTGGCCCTAGGAGTTGAGCGCTTTTGGGCTTGTATTGCGTTTTGATTAATTTTGTGTTTATGGGTGATAATGTGCGCCTCCAAAAATAGTTGTTCGGTAGCGGCAATGGTGCACTCACTGCGTAGATGTGTATCGAGTGGAGGGCTGAAGAAGCCCATAATGATTTTGGTTGATTGTATGCAAATTATTTGTTTGACTCAAGTTGAAGGGGTCATTTTCCTTCAAATTTGAACCATGTTTGATGGGTCGTGATTTGTCAGAGGATACTTTTTGTCCCGCTAAGACTGTTTTTGGAGATAGTTGGTAGTTAAACTTATTTTGTGAGTGGAACATCGAAGGCGAAAAGTGCATAAGTAATCAATTATTCTCACAATAAATGAACAATGAAATGAAACATGGAGTTCGTGGAGAACATTAACACCTAGTCTGATGTAGATCCATGTCAGATAAGAAGGTTGCACAACTCATGTGGCTCTCCATTGAAATGTTAAATTATAATTAATCATTACCCCCGAGTTAATAGTACATCAATTTGAACCAAGTTTCACACACGTTAATATGTTATGTTCATAATACTACACTTCATAAATAAGTAGATAGCGCATAACATTGAGACTGTAGTTAGGGATGAAAATCGAAATATGGCATGAATGTAACAATTGCCAGCAATGTGCTTTAGAAAAGAACTTATTTGTCTTTTACCCCATGTTTGAACTAGTATAGGTCGGGGTTACACATGATGGCGCACATCACTTTATTTATCATCGTTACATTAAATGCTCAATTGACTAACAACGATGATTAACCCGTCTAGTATCGAGGAACGCGATGTAGCTAACTTAGCAGTAGGGCACTTCCAGGAACGCGCTACTGCTACTTTTGACTTAACCGTGCGATTCGTTCTTCCACACGGCCACTTCCCCCAAATCCCAACTCCTTCGTTGCCGCTGCCGCCGTCGCCCGTAGGCCGCCGCGCGCTCTCCTGTCGCTCTTTGTACACCCTCGACGCCGCCCCCGACCCTGGATTCGACGCTGCCCCCAACCCCGAGCTCGACGCAGCCCCCGACCCCGACCTCGACGCCGCCCTCCGACGCACGCCCGAGCCCCGACCCCGACCTCGACGCCGCCTGCCCCTCCCTCGCCGCAGGCACCCGAGGTGAGCACGCCTGCTCCTCCCCCTCCCCATACCTCTGCCTAGGGTTCTTCAAATTTTAATTGCATCAAATTAGTTAGGGTTCCTCTAGGGGTGGAAACGAATCAGATGCGGATCGGATAGTGCTCTTACCACTTCCGTTTTCATATTTACAAAACGAATAGGAATGCGAATACGGATGTTATCGGATACGGATGCGGCTCAGATGTTTTTTTGATTCGGAATGGATACGAATAATGCCGACATATTGCTTAAGTGTATTAGTCAATAGCCATGTGACATGAAGTATTCAACTTGTGACATACAATAAGTCAATGATAAATAGGTTTATGAATAAACACTATTGTAATGCATAATAATTTCTAAGATTAATAATAAAACAGGTAAAATTTGACCACTTATTTGACTTTTAAGTTGGATAATTGGAATATGTGATCGAATACGAATATCGGATATTTCTTATTATCCGCTACCACTTTCCACCCCTAGGTTCATCAAATTAGATGGTAATTAGGGCAGTAGTTCCTAGGTACTAATTAGTTAGTAAGAATTAGGTACTAGTTTATTTTTATTTATAGTAAGATTATTTTTAGTAAGAACTAGTTGAACATGTCACATTTGTTGTTATTTTTTAATTAAAGCAATTATTCCCGCATCGACATCGACGATGCCTATCCCGCATCCTCGTCGTCGACTCGGCGGAGGACACCTGCTTGACCAGATGGGCCATGTCCGGGACTAGGCTCCGCCGGGCTGGTACTGGGAGGTGCAGCTTGGTGAGGAGTCAACCCGTCATTGACCCGAATCTTCTTTTGTGGCGGTCGCGTGGGCTAGTGACGGTCCAGAGGCTTGAGGACCCCGCGGAGGTTGTATGTCATCGTGTCAGCAAGGAGGACGCCCACATCCGTCGCTACTTGGTTGCATCGGAGCACAGGTTCTCCAGGGATCCCACTGGAGATATGATCCTGTGATGCTTCCTTCCCTTTGGGTGTCCACCGTCCGTCGCTAGGGTTTTAGTTGTATTAGTGATGTCATTTGTATGATACTATTCGGGATGTATTAGTGATAATATTCGATGATGTACGGACGCAAGAGATGATTTACTTTTGCTTATTAAATGCATGCTAATTTGAATACTTATTTATTTTATGATTAGTTTTTGCTAATTGAATGCTGATGTCAATATGAGTCCTATAATATATTTTGAAATGTATATCTGGTGTTGCTCAAATAGGATATGTGCTTGCCCAAGTGGTTGGTCATGTTTCCAGGTTACACCTCCGAGTGGCCTACGTTTTGTCGGAGTGTTGATTCATCTCCGTTCCAGCAAATTTCAGGAGATCGATATGTCCTATTTTAGCAAAGGTCATGCCGGATTTGTCCGTGAAATTTGGCATGACTTGTGCCAGAATATGTAGGTAATATCGAGTGCCCCGGATTTGTGTGTTGAGTATCCTGGTAGTTGCCTTCGATCGATTTTCAATTAATGTTTCAACTATGAACATAGGAAATGTCTGACGACGAAAAGGATTTCGGTATTTGCGAATACTGTAAAGACGAGCGCGGCCTGTGCGACAGAATGTTCCTAGATGATGATAGGCGCCTTAGCATCAAGCTGGACGAGAACTTTGAAGTGGGTACAGTAAGTCACAACGACAAGTCCTTTTTCTTAATTAAGCATGACATCTGCTTCATTTGCTTCACTTATAATTTAACTTTTTTACTATTCTACTAGCGTGTCCCCTGCCATGCAAGAGTTTTTGTCTTGGATAAGATAGGTTTCAGTCCTATGAAAACTACTATGGAGCTAAAGAGAGTTTACTTGAACACCAAGCATGGCTATACTTTCCACGCAAAATTACACAACGCAGACACCTACACCTATTTTGAATGCAAAACTTGGCAAGCACTATGCAAGACTTATGCATTTGAGCCTGATATGGTTATCACCTTTGATATTCGTTCAGAAGATGATATTGAAGGTAATATCGACATCTAGGTCTATGTGTAGACACCTCCAGTTATACCATTATGTGAGTTTCTCAACCATATTTATGTCTTCGATATTGTTTATGCAAAAATAGTTGACAACTAATTTCTATTGACATCTTATTTCCATTCAAGCAAACATGTCTGGCGCTTGGTAGACATGACCGTCCACTGTCCCGGGGCTAAACCAAACTGCGAGGAGATAGGTCATTATGTTTCATGCCTTGAGGATCTTCATACTGTCAAGACAAATTATTTTCCTGGACTTAAAAATCTCAGTACTCAAAACGTGCGACCAATAGTGTTCGTATTGAACTACGGTCACATCTATTTAGGAAAAATGGTAAAATGTTTACTATTTTTCCTCAGTGCATCTTTTGCATACATTATTTTTTAAGCTAAACTTCATTGCTAAGTATGTTACTATACGATGTTCATCAACAGGGACTCCCGATGAATGTTGTGCCTCATTGGATCGAGACTAAAGGTCGCATGAGAATGGTTAGCTTATGTCCAAGACATCCTACAACGCACTTTAGTGCATTCAGGATTTCTAAAAGTGAGGAATGCTTAAGAGTGAAAGACTGGAGCAAAATTGTGAACGATCGCAGAGAAGTACTAGGGGCAGCAATCAGAAGCGCAGCCCATGATTAGGAGACGGGTTCATCTGCATGCTCCAACATGATGAAGCAGGAGTGCTACACATGTTTCATGCTATTTTACCTGAGAGAGAGCAGCAGGAGTAATTAGCTAGCTAGAAATGAGTTTGAAGATGATGATGTGCTACACTATGACTATGATGATTAAATAGCTAGTGTTGGTGGTAATGACTATGATGATTATTATTAGCTAGTGTTGGTGGTGATTAGATAGCTACGCAGCTAGCGTTGGTGGTGATTAGCTAGCTAGAATGAGTTTGAAGATGATGATGTGCAACACTATGACTATGATGATTAAATAGCACTTGTTGGTGGTAATAACTATGATGATGATTAAATAGCTTGTGTTGGCGGATTAGATTCAAGTGGAGGCAACATGTGGTGCACATCGAAAGTACTACTTGTCCAAACTAGATCAAGTTTGGATTAGTAGTATACTTTTGACATGCACCACATGTTGCCTCCACTTGAACCTAATCCACATTCATTTGACACACTGTTATGGACATAATTATATAACAACCTCATAATTGGTATTGTACCAAAATTTGTATAACGGCGTATAAATATACTAAAAATAAAAAATGAAAAAAAGAATACTAGTAGCGATGGAGAGTAAACACGCTACTACTAGCTATATTAGCAGTAGCGTGGGAGTGAACAAATGCTGTGGTTATTTGTATTAGCAGTAGCGCGTGTAGCACGCGCTACAGCTAAAGAATAGCTGTAGCGCCTTACTAGTAGCGCAGTGTCCCGCGCTACTAGTAGGCATTAAACCCGCGCTACTACAAGGGCTTTCCCTAGTAGTGCCTAGCCTATCATCTGTCATCTCTCGTCTCTCTCTCAATTCTATCCCCGGTCTCTCCTCTCTTGGCTGAGACACCTGGTGCGCCGCCATTCCCTCCAGCGCGCAACCCCTCGCTTCACAGTCCTCACCTCCCTGATGAATGTCGTAACGGCTAGGGATTTGTTCAACTTATCTTGTATGTACCAGTATGAAAGATGCATGGTCTATAGCTTAATAATTAACTTGTAGGATTGCATATTTGATTGCTCTTCGCCTTCATGGAGGCTTTTGGAAATTCCTTGCCATGTGGATGCGCTTCTCTTCATGGTAATGTTGTACGGAATTCAACACAGAAAGCACATATGTAATTATCGTTAATATCATATGTGCACGATGTGTATGGTTGCTTTTTGTCTCTGATTTTTAAAAGATGAGTTACCTGATTGATGGGAGCTGCTGTCGCTATAAGATTGCTGATTTGCCAATGATTGCTAATTTGTTGGTCTTTTTACGGTTGAGAGTTCCCAATGGGAAGATGCTTGATCTGCCACAAAAACCTTAGTGGCTGAAACTGCCGAGTTGTGGCAAAATAAGTTTTAAATACCCAGTTGTGGCAAAACTTAGATTGCAATTGAAACTTTGGGACGGTGATATCTTTCCTGGAGCATGAAATAGATTTTTTACTATGATAGTATTTTTAGATGCGAACTTCACCAGAACTTTGGGATGTCCAACGGCAAAGTCCTAACAGTGCAAGTAGGATCACGTAAAAGAGACCAACTGCAGCTGTTTGTGGACTATAATAAGTATGTTCCATGGACGTGGGGCAATTACATGGATATCCTCCTTTTGTTTTGGATGGACCCACGAGATTAATGGCAGGATCTTTCGGATTGTGGTTGTGGTTGAATACGCACATACGTTTAGTCCAATCTGAACACGACATGTTCTTTAGTTTTCTTCTTTTTTTCTATCTCTTACATATTCAGACGTAGAAATTCTATTCATTCCCACATCAACACATCTACGTGTTTGCCTTAACTGGACCCATGTTTGTGTTTCTTACATGGGTCATGTTACGCAGGAAGTTATCCACGCCCTACCTTCTTAAGCAGTTGAACGGTCGTAGATTTATAATTTTTAAAATTAAACGGATCAAGGGTTCATATTTTCTAATTAACGCCGGTTTTCTAGCCTATTTCTCTATTTTGAACCTGTATTTTCCTTTTAGTATATAATAGCTTGCCCAACAGTAATGTGTTTACCAACCGTATGTTCTGTGATCAAGAGAGAATCCTCTAGTGAAAACTATGCCCCCCCCCGGGTCTACCTTTATCATATATAAAAACAGAAAAATACCTTGCTGCAATTTATTTATTTTTATTCTTTTTAGTATTTTATTTTATCTATGTATCACTGTCAGAATTAATCCTTGCAAATAACCGCTAAGAGGATTGACAACCCTCTTATTTGCGTTGGGTGCAAGTGTTTGCTTTTGTGTGTGCAGCTGCTGCTAACGAGGTTTTGTGTGGTTCTCCTACTGGATTGATAACCTTGGTTCTTAACTGATGGAAATACTTGTAGCTACTATACTAAATCATCCTCTCCTCTTCGGGGAATTAACAACGCAGTCTACAATTAGAACTCTCCATTGAAATGTTAAATTGTAATTACTACTTACTCTTGAATTAATAGTACTTCAATTTGAGCCAATTTTCAGACATGTTAATTATGTTATGTTCATAATACTACACTTCATAATAAGTAGATAGCCCATAACATTGAGATTGTAATTAGGGATGGAAATCAAAATATGGCATGAATGTAACAATTGCCAGCAATGTGCTTCAGAAAAGAACTTATTTGTCTTTTATTCCCATGTTTGAACTAGTACAGGTCGGGGTTACACATGATGGTGCACATCATTTTATTTATACCCGTTACATTATGCTCCATTGACTAACAACGATGATTCACCTGTCTAGTATTACATCTCTTCATTTCATTGGCCACTGATACTTATAATGTCGCTCCCAGATGGTTGTTGTTGTTGTGGTATTGTTGGTATGGGGAAGCTTCTTGTGATTGTTGTTGGGGTGGGTATGGTATGGGAAATTGTTGTTGGGGGAATTGTTGTTGTGGTTGCTGGGGGGATTGTTGAGGTTGTGGGAATTGTTGTTGCGGGAATTGTTGTTGTTGTGGGAATTGTTGTTGTTGGGGAAATTGTTGTTGCGGGAATTGTTGTTGGGGGAATTGTTGTTGCTGGGGGAATTGTTGTGGTTGCTCGGGGATTTGTTGTTGTTGTTGGGGGAATTGTTGTTGCAGTAATTGTTGTTGTTGGGGAAATTGTTGTTGTTGGGGGAATTGCTGTTGTGGGAATTGTTTTTGTTGGGGGTATTGTTGTTGGGGGAACTGTTGTTGTTGGGGAAATTGTAGTGGTTGCTGGGAAATTTGTTGTTGTTGGGGGAGTTGTTGTGGTTGCTGGGGGATTTGTTGTTGCGGGATTTGTTGTTGTTGTGGGAATTGCTGTTGAGAGAATTGCTGTTGGGGGAATTGTTGTTGCGGGAATTGCTGTTGTTGTGGGAATTGTTGCTGGGGGATTTGTTGTTGTTGTTGGGGGATTTGTTGTGGTTGGGGGAATTGTTGTTGCGGGATTTGTTGTTGTGGGAATAGCTGTTGGGGCAATTGTTGCTGCGGGAATTGTTGTTGTTGGGGGAATTGCTGTTGTTGGGGGAATTGTTGTGGTTGCTGGGGGATTTGTTGTTGCTGGGGGAATTGTTGTTGGGGGATTTGTTGTGGTTGCGGGAATTGTTGTTGAGGGATTTGTTGTTGTGGGAATTGTTGTTGGGGGAATTGTTGTTGCGGGAATTGCTGTTGGGGGAATTGTTGTTGCGGGAATTGTTGTTGGGCGAATTGTTGTGGTTGTTGGGGGATTTGTTGTTGTTGGGGGAATTGTTGTGGTTGCTGGGGGATTTGTTGTTGTTGGGGTATTTGTTGTGGTTGCGGGAATTGTTGTTGAGGGATTAGTTGTTGTGGGAATTGCTGTTGGGGGAGTTGTTGTTGCGGGAATTGCTGTTGGGGAAATTGTTGTTGCGGGAATTGCTGTTGGGGGAATTGTTGTGGTTGTTGGGGGATTTGTTGTTGTTGGGGGAATTGTTGTGGTTGCTGGGGGATTTGTTGTTGTTGGGGTATTTGTTGTGGTTGCGGGAATTGTTGTTGAGGGATTAGTTGTTGTGGGAATTGCTGTTGGGGGAGTTGTTGTTGCGGGAATTGCTGTTGGGAGAATTGTTGTGGTTGTTGGGGGATTTGTTGTTGTTGGGGGAATTGTTGTTGGAGGATTTGTTGTGGTTCAGGGAATTACTCTTGGGGGAATTGTTCTTGTGGTGTTTGCAACTCCTTGCCTCTAGGGCTTAGTTGCCTAGTGGCACTGGCGATGCTCATCACCATAGCAAGGAGGACAAATATGATGAAGGTCTTCATGTTTGAATTGTGTTTACTATTGCTCACTTGGCTTTTGTGTTTCTGCTCTAGGTGCTTGAAGGTTGGATGATGGAAGAGACCCACATGGTGTGGTCGTATTTATAGCAGGTATGACATATTTTGTTTTCATCTTCCCACTCTTTTCTTGAAAAAGTGTACTTAAGATTATCGACCAAATAATTTGGTATGTTGTGTTTGGTGGCACTACCTAGCGTGATTTTGGATTGTTCATCATAGTTGATTATTCTTGCACATATCATCTGGGTGTATCGAATGCTTGATCACGATGAATGACTCATCGTATTCACTTTACACTTCAAACATTGATCTAGATTTTGTCTTTCTTTCCGATTTAGTTTGTGATGTTCTACATGTTGTTAGGTGTATCCAGATTGGCATAACTTAAGGGGACTAAGTTTGTAATCTCCACACTTGCTTCTTAAAAAGTGCTCCTAAGCTTATCATTTACAATAATTTGGTATGTCGTGTTTTATGGTACTACTTACTAGCGTGATTTTGGATTGTTCGTCATAGTTGATTGGTCTTGCACATATCATCTAGGTGTATGGAATGCTTGATAACAACAAATGACTCATCGTATTCACTTTACACTTCAAACATTGATCTAGATTTTATCCCTTGTTCTGATTTAATTTGTCATGTTCTACATGTTGTTAGGCGTATCCAGATTGGCATACTTAAGGGAACAAACTTCGTAATCTTGTGTGAGTCATTGCGATAGATCACACTAATAATGTGAAGATTGTTCTAGACACCGTTTTCTCTGAACTAACTCGATATTTTTTGCACAATAAATTTATAAGATGGATAAGCATTCATGAACCGTCATATTACCTTTTCATATGGAGCGGTTGTATTCTCATATGAGTTATCTATTATATTATTAAAACGATAGAAAACGAACGATAGAGATTTAATATTTCAAAATATGATATTTGAACGGTGGAGATTGATCGGCATGTTAGCTTTCGCGAAAGCGCTAGATTCCATCCGATATGTAAACCACGTTGGTTTCGTGTGGTGTTTGGACTCACAACAGAAGAGTCTGATTTGACGTACAATTGACTGCCTTCTAAAAGGACACTTGTAGTCCCGTTGGAGACATCCGATAAATACAGGGGCACGTGCATACCTTTCTACTCAACACAGACGGACACACATCTACATATAGCCAAATTGATTTCCATAGCCATGATTGGTCTGCTGATATACATACGTGATTAATTAGCTTCCAGCAACAAGCACACGTCTACACAGCCATGACGACAAAAGAACTCTCAACTTAATAAAGAGAGAATAAGACCACATTGAACCACAAGCACACCCGCATAGACTCCCTGGCCTGAAGTCCTCGACGAGCTCAATGAAGCGACGTACGGCAAATGCCACAGCACTAGAGGAAGCGACAAGGTCTGATAGTCATGTTAAGTTGACCCGATAGCGGCAAGTGCAACAGCTATAGAGGATTTGGCGACTGCCCGGACGAGATTGGCCACGGCTTTGTTCAGTTTTCACTCACTAGCGTTGATTGATGATTATAATTCAATTCCAACATACACAAGGCCCATGAGTGTATGATGATGAATACTACCTCTATCACAGAATATGGTATTTTAGCAAGTTATGTTAGCTTGCAAAAACGTCTTATATTTGTGGGATGGATGGAACACCGTTTAGGGCGAGAACTCGCATGGGCGGACGAACATGCAAAGGTCGACACCTCACACCACATACAACAGCAAATACATCTGCTGTTGATCATTTAGTGTCCTGACGATTTAGATCGCTCAGCCATGGGCTCGACAATTTTTCAATCACTGGCATTGACTCAAGATTAAATTCAACTCCAACATAGCTTTTATTAACGACAATCCCAACGTATCAAGTCGAATAAATGAGTTATATACTCTCCTAGAGAATAGACGAAGATGCGGGGCATCAGGATGGTTTGTTGAAATTATAGAAGGAGCATGTAAGTGTCTTTCTAACAAATCATGGACGTTTGAAAACAGCTTGAGGAAGAAAATAATGGACGTATGAGGAAAGTTCATGTGAAAGTGTTTTAGAGCGGGCCTTTCTAGAAAAAAGTATGGACGTGTGCTAAGAGCTAGCTTGGGGAAGAAAATACAAGGTGTACACGTGGCAACTTCTAGAGAAGATCTAACGAAGAAAGAGAGCTAAGCTTATAGGATTTCCTCACCCGTTTGATGTCAGCTCATCAGATTAGTGGTGCATCATTCAGAGTCAATGACAATGCCGGACAAGAAACACACCCATGTATGATTATATAGTTATATAAGTTACCATAGGTGGGAAAGCAAAATAGGAAATGAAATAGCATGCATCTCATCATAGAAAACATGCTACCATGAGAGGGGCTGGGAACAAATGTTTGAGCAAAATTCTGTTTAATACTCCCTCCGCTCCTAAATATGTCTTTTGAGAGATTTCAATATGTACTATATACGAAGCAACGTAAACGAATCTACACTCTAAAATACGTCTATATACATCGTTATGTAGTTTATATTAAAATCGCTAAAAAGACATACATTTAGGAACGGACATAGTAACATATTTTAGTGTGCATAATGACCGTAAGTCAGGGGAAAAAATATAAAATATATAAGAATGGGTAATTTATTTCAAGAGTGGATGAGAAAGTATAATTTTAGTATTTTGAACAATATACATAAATAGCTGACTATACTACTTAAAAGACACCAAGGTATAGCAATAACTTAATCTACTTTTTTTAGGGAGAATAACCTAATCTACTTAATACAACTTTTGGCCAAAATATGAGTGGTTAGATATAAAGGATATTGAATGGCAGTTCATGCAGTGGTAAAGTAAGCTCGATATCATGTCATGCTACTGTGCTTATTTGTATATTAAAATGGTAATCTAACATCATGCCAGTAAGTAAGAAATAATATAATAATAATATATAATATCATTGCAAATATACCATAAAGCAAGCCGTGCAAATGCGTGGGTCAAAACTGCTAGAAAAAAATGGGCATGTGGGCGCAGGCAAGGCAAAAAAGAAATCTACAATGGTCTGGGTTCACATTATATTAGTCTATCAGACTTACTTCAATTTTCTTTCATGATCCACATTAGCAAAATTGTTATTAGGTTGATAAATAATATAGTTGTTTTTATACATCTTTATATATATGATGTTATATATAATAAGATTGAGAAAAATATCAATTCTCATTTTCATGCAAACTCCACATGATATCATTAAAACTAAAATCTTGGTATAGATTATATACGAAAACTCTTATTACGAGGACAAATAGTGCACCTCTATACATATATGAAATACGGATAGATTAATTATAAGTGAGCAATTAGATTTTGGATAAACACGGTATGAAAACATTAATATATAGCTAAGTGTGAATACTCTATTCCCTGCAACAAAAAAGTGTGAATACTTTATGTTCAGAAAAAATGTGGTTTATTTACTAAAGATTAAACTTTTTTACTATGGGAATGTCGAAATAGGAAACGAAGGAAAGAAGTAAATCTATTTTCGCATGGAATTCATATACAACCCATCGATATACAAACTAGAATATAAGTCAATGCAAAAAAAAAATCATGGGAACGATTACAAGGAACATATGAGGATGAGAGAGACCTATTTTGCAAGAAATAAATTTTCGTAATTTTATATGGACAAGTGGAACATGTGTGAGAGATTTTGATACAGGTCGAGAAAGAGAACACAATGTTTCGGTCATTAGTATTTTAATTTTTTTAAACAATTTTGATTTTACTTTTGATGGATAATTTGTTTGAATAATTGGTGAAAATACAAAAATGAAGCATATAGGGAAAGTGAATATGATACTGCATAAATAAAAATGCTATGATTCTACAAGTCGGCCATTGATCGTCGATCATTCGTTAGAAGACACCAAAGGTTAGAAATAACCTAATCTACTTAATACAACTTTTGTTAAAATGTGAGTGGTCAGATGTAAACAAAGTTGAATGGCAGTTCATGCAGGGGTCAAATAAGCTTGATATCATGTCTTGCCGCTATGCCTTTTTGTATATTAAAATGGTAACCTAACACCATGGCAACAACTAAGATATAATCTAATAATATATATACAGTATCATTGCAAACAGACTATAAAAAAAGCTAATTGTGACTTTAAGACTATTGTTGAACCTTTTTTATTCGCTAATAAAGGTGGCCGTATGCATCATTGTGATGCAGAGGCCGGGGATGTCCCCTTTTCTAAAAAAAGCTAGCTTGCAAATCGTAGTTGTCCTTCTCTAAAACATTGTAGAAAGTCATATGCATGTAGTTAATTAAGCAAGTGAAATTTTAAAAGAAAAACTCTTCTGAAGTTGTTGATCTGTTTGTTGTTGCTGTTGTTTTCGTTGTTCTCAAAATAGGCTTTTGCCCCGCTTTATAAACAAAGCAACATCCAAAGATGTACACGGCCAAACGATACAATATGGTCAGGTAGACCTTACAAAGTCGATAATGAGTTATCCGGCACATGCAAAACGCACGCTTCTACGCTACCAGTAACAAGCACCGGAAGAACAAAACATCCTCATGCTACGACCTAGCATACCTAAGCTCCACGACAACGGCCCCAAGAGGGAGAACTCCGCCCAGCGTCGCCCCTGTCGAGTCCACACTAGACAAAGGTCTACACCCGGAGCCCAGACACGGAGAGAAGAACCACAACAACGTCTTCAAGAAGAGCGCGACACCCATGAGTGTCGTCGGTGGTGACGGCAGGGCACAGAGCTTTTGCTCGGCAACTCACCTGTGCCACCGTGAGGTCCTCAGTACTAGCGCGGCGACGTTAGATCCCCAGATCTTAATCAGGACGCTGCCCCTCCGAGAGAGAGGGCACGTCTGAGCTACTAACCGAACACCTCCTGTTGCCCCCACAACCCAGGAGGGTAGACACCACCAGCAAAATAATGTCCGCCAAAGAGCAACCATGCGGCCCGCCATCAGGGGCCGCCAACCCGGCATCCCTGTCGCGAAATACCATACGCCGCTCACATCACAACGTAGACAACCATCATAGGAAGAGCGACGGCACTCCATCTACTCCTAGCCCAAACTCAGTCCGAGAGTTTGGTTGGGTGCCTCCACCCCAGCCAATGCTCGGTGGACTAGGGGGACCGCCGTGAGCCAGCACCGAGCCCTTGGCCAGGCGAGCTCACACCACGCCATGTTTGCGATCACCGACACTGATACACGCACGAATGCAATGCTAACACAACCATCACCATCGAGCACCACCCAGACCTGCTCGCTTCGCAATGCACAAATCTCAGCAAGTAAAGCCCGGCATCAGTCACCTCGCCAGTGACTGTCGACGACCATCGTCGAGACCAGCGTAGATGCCAAGTCTGCGAACTGAGGCACTGGTCCGCCAGCCGGCATATCATAGCCCTGACCACCACATCAACCAATCATCACCGACACTACAATGTGTGGAGGTTCCTCCCCCAACCGAGCTGCAAGCATCCACCTTTGCTTGACCGACAACGACCCAGAGTCAAAAAACCCTAATCCAAGGCGACTAAGCACTAAATCTTGTGTGAGGAGCAACTAACCCCGACAAGGACGACGACCATGTCAAACTCCATTCCCGGCGGCTAGTCTACATCACCGATCCGCTGCCAACATATGCACGAGGGGGTCGCCACCCCATCAAGAGGGGCGGGGGTGCTCCGAACAGCCGGCAACTCCAGTCGCTGAGAAGTTGCACCAACGTCAGGCCCGCCTCTCCATTGACTCCCTCTACCCAGATCCACCAGTGCCAGCCAAGACCACAGCCACCACTCACCGCCCCTTGACTTGCCTCCACACCCATGAGAGGGACTGTCGAAACCCATCGTCGCGAGCTGTCGCGCTCAGAAGAGGGAGGACCGCCACCATCGCCCCACACAGCTTGTCACAACTCAGTAGTCAGATCCACACTTCCATAGCCATCACAAGCCCGCCTACACAGTAAAATTTGCTAGCTTTTACCGCGTCTGCACAATTATTTTTTTCCTGTTTTCTCCAAAATGTTTTTTTAAATGTGCTTGCAGATTTAAGGAAAGGAGGAGATCACTGTCACCACCAGCTCGTGCAAGGGGACGTCAGCATCATCCATCTCCTTCCCATTGTAATACCAAAACCTTGTGGATCCATACATGTATTGTCCGTGTGTTTAAACCATGTTTACCACCACTATTTCCACTATTCGTATGATCCATACATGTATTATCTGATGTTTCATCCATGTCTCAACGTGTGAGTAGTTTCCTCAGTTCTCAGGGATATGGATGAACCATGGTATGTATAGGAGGCTGAAATGTTAATAAGGATGTGATATTCTCTGTTGAATGTTTGTTTCAATAGCCTTCATGAATTTTGTGAAGGGGCCCCTCTCACCATTTCTGTCGCAAGGCCATGAGTCATATTACCATGGTTGTAAAGGTTAGGATGTTGAGGTAATTCGTGGTGAGTGTAAAAGACTCTCTACCTCGCCTTTGCAACTGATAGGGGCATAACGGAGAACCCTTGATAAGGCCGCTTCCACGGGGAAACCCTTAATTACCGCAGTGAGAACCAGAGTGGAGAAGCTTCTGTGGTGGCCTTCGTGGTACGGAGTACACCTGGAGTAGAACATATTTTGTACTCGGATACGCCCAATAACAAATGTCAAGAGTGACTTAAGTATCTAGCTTAGAATTATGAAGTGGCATATGTTACCATAGACACACTGCAATGGGAATTATGGAGTCCCTGAGAATGCTTCAATCCTCCACTGGTTTCCCTGCTTTATTCGTTCCGCTGCGCTCTTTTAATTCTTTTGCGTTATTTACTTTTATTCGCACTAAACTCGGAAGTCATTATAATCTTCGGCATTCACTTTGCTTTGTATCGAAAACTAATATGCAGGAACATTACCATAAGTGTCTCTTAGGACAAAGTCCAATTCATGTATTCCCTGTGAGATATATACTCATACTTAAATAGGTGAGAAATAAACCATGTGCACTTGCAGGTCAACAAACCTTTTCTAGCCCTAGGAGTTGAGAGCTTTTGGGCTTGTATTGCGTTTTGATTTATTTTGTGTTTATGGGTGATAATGTGCGCCTCCAAAAATTGTTGTTCGGTAGCGGCAATGGTGGACTCCCTGCGTAGATGTGTATCGAGTGGAGGGCTGAAGAAGCCCATAATGATTTTGGTTGATTGTATGCAAATTATTTGTTTGACTCAAGTTGAAGGGGTCATTTTCCTTCAAATTTGAACCTTGTTTGATGGGTCTTGATTTGTCAGAGGATACTTTTTTTTCCCACTAAGATTGTTTTTGGAGATAGTTGGTAGTTAAACTTATTTTGTGAGTGGAACATTGAAGGTGAAAAGTGCATAAGTAATTAATTATTCTCAATGAACAATGAAATCTGACACGGTGTTCGTGGAGAACATTAACACCTAGTTTGATGTAGATCCATGTCAGATAAGAAGGTCGCACAACTCATGTGGGTCTCCATTGAAATGTTAAATTGTAATTAATCATTGCTCCCGAGTTAATAGTACATCAATTTGAACCAAGTTTCACACACGTTAATATGTTATGTTCATTATACTACACTTCATAAATAAGTAGATAGCGCATAACATTGAGACTGTAGTTAGGGATGAAAATCGAAATATGGCATGAATGTAACAATTGCCAGCAATGTGCTTTAGAAAAGAACTTATTTTTCTTTTACCCCATGTTTGAACTAGTATAGGTCGGGGTTACACATGATGGTGCACATCACTTTATTTATCATCGTTACATTAAATGCTCAATTGACTAACAACGATGATTCACCCGTCTAGTATTACATCTCTTCATTTCATCGGCCACTGATACTTATAACGTCCCTCCCAGTTTGTTGTTGGTGTGGGGAAGGTTGTTGTGATTGCTGGGGGATTGGTTGTTGGGGTGGGTGTGGTATGGGAAATTGTTGTTGTGGTTGCTTGGGGAATTGTTGCGGTTGGGGAACTTTTGTTGATGGCGCAATTGTTGTTGTGGTAATTGTTGTTGTTGGGGGAATTATTGTTGGTGTAATTTTTTATGGCAAAAAAGAAAAAGTTCATGGAAATTTTGCATCTGTACCATGATGGCAAGAAATGTGGATTAAAAATTTACATGCTATTTTTTCTATATAAATGAAGAGACAAACATATTAATCTAAAATTGCCACCATGTGGAGCACAAACAAAAACACACAATCTATTATTTACGTGCCTCTTCAAAGGAGGGAACTTCGGAAACACATCCTAGTCTCCATCGACTCCACTTGTGATTATTTCGGTCCTTTACTTTATGCAAGTTTATATCTTGTGTTTTACTCTTTCTTGCACTTGTTACTTCTAAGGATTTTCATATATTTTGTCCATCTAGTTGCATATCTAGACAACCTACTTTTTTTGTAAAAGAGGTCAAAATTTTATTAGTCGCATAATCACCCCCCCCAAACCCCTCTAGCGGTGATAAATAAAGTGTCACACCATGGCATGTGTGATCCGCCCAAAGTAGCTGTTTAAAATATGGAATAAAATACAATTTAATCTTTATCTAGACAATGTTGATGTTGGGGTTGTCTGCACATCAATCTGAATGCCATGCTTGCAAGTTCATAAGTTGGTCTTGCCTGGTCACAACTGAAACCTCATGCATTAATTATTTATCATGTACTGCAATAATATTAATATAAGTACATTAGCGCTATTGTTAAATTTGGATTGAACTAAAGCCAAGCCAAGCTAGGACTATCTGAAAAATCTTAATGCTTAGAGATTTGAGACCCTTTTGATTGGTGTGAGTCTGATTCCAAGTACTACATGCCATTGTCTAACCACATCGACAATTATGGTTGCTCTCTTCTTTAAGAAACGTGTTGGTCAATTTTTCTCAAGTTCACTTATTTCTCGAAGAAATATGTCAGTTTCCTCTTGAACTTCTCGGAAACCACTAGCTAGTTAACTGAAAGTAACTTTCCAGTTTCTAGTTCTAAATGGCTGTGTGCATCACGTGATGCAGAGACCGTGGGTCTTCCTCCTTTTTGAAAAAGAAAAAAGAAAGTTCTTTGGTTTTCGGTCTAGTTTCCAGCATAAAAGAGACCAGTCTTCTTAATGAATCAACGGAAAGGCTAGGCAAGGTACTGGTAGGCCGGAAAGAAAGGGGCTCACTAGTGCTCCATGGTATATATTGGTGAAATAATTTAAAAATAAGTATGGCATAATGATGAAACCCATGGATCGTTTGAACTGAATTTTGGCATAAGAGAAAAGTCATGTTCAGACATCATAACTGGGAAATAATCTCGGTCATGCAGGTGCAGCAACAAAAGGCATGTCGGCACACTTGGATCATGCATGCAGGAAGAAAAGGAGAACATATAGATATATGCATAGTTAATTTTGCGTTGCAACTTTATTTAGTTCTTCACCTTGTCTATATGTCCTTTGAGCAGTTGCAGCAAATTGATGCCTCAAATTAGAGGATTGAAATCTTGTCCTAGAACAAAGGAGAAGCTGGCAGTGCTGTCATCTCCTGAACTAGCTATAACGCACACAATTCGTGTGGTTGGTATGGTCTTAGATGTTGCAAGTGTCTATTCATTTTGTTTATTTCCATTATATTATCCTATACCACAATTTTTTATTGATGGAAAGCAAAATATACAACACGATCACAAACCCGAAAACTTGAGATTGGATGTGTGTGTCATCTTCACACCATTCTCCTTACAGCTCTGGCTAGCTAGTTCAACACCGGATGCCCAAATAACCTAGTTCATCAGTGCAAGCTAATTACATTTACAGCTTTTGTTTGAGTCTTTAAGACTATTGTTGAACCTTTTTTATTCACTAATAAAGGTGGCCGTATGCATCATTCTAATGCAGAGGCCGGGGATGTCCCCTTTTCTAAAAAAAACTAGCTTGCAAATCATAGTTGTCCTACTCTAAAATACTGTAGAAAGTCCTATGCATGTAGTTAATTAAGCAAGTGAAATTTTAAAAGAAAAACTATTCTGAAGTTGTTGATCTATTTCTGTTGCTGTTGTTTTCGTTGTTCTCGAAATAGGCTTTCCCCCCGCTTTATAAACAAAGCAACATCCAAAGATGTACATGACCAAATGATACAATATGGTCAGGTAGACCTTACAAAGTCGATCCTGAGTTATCCGGCACATGCAAAACGCACGCTTCTACGCTACTAGCAACAAGCACCGGAAGAACAAAACATCCTCACGCTACGACCTAGCACACCTAAGCTCTATGACAACGGCCCCAAGAGGGAGAACTCCGCACAGCGTCGTCCCTGTCGAGTCCACACAAGACAAAGGTCTACACCCGGAGCCCTGACACGAAGAGAAGAACCACAACGACGTCTTCAAGAAGAGCGCGGCACCCATGAGTGTCGTCGGCGGTGACGGCAGGGCACAGAGCTTTTGCTCGGAAACTCACCTGTGCCACCACGAGGTCCTTAGGACTAGCGCGGTGATGTTAGATCCCCAGGGGACGCCAACCTGGCATCCCTGTCGCGAAATACCATACGTCGCTCACATCACAACATAGCCAACCATCGTAGGAAGAGCGACGACACTCCATCTACTCCTAGTGCATACTCAGTCCGAGAGTTTGGTTGGGCGCCTCCGCCGTAGGACGCACCCACACCTGCATTCCCAGCCAATGCTCGGTGGAGTAGGGGGGGACCGCCATGAGCCAGCACCGAGCCCTTGGCCAGGCGAGCTCACATCACGCCATGTCTGCGGTCACCGGCACTGTTCGGCGCACGAATGCAATGCTAACACAACCATCACCATCGAGCACCACCCAGACTCGCTCGCTTCGCAATGCACAAATCACAGCAAGTAAACCCCGGCATCAGTCACCTCGCAAGTGAATGCCGACGACCATCGTCGAGACCAACGTAGATGCCAAGTCTGCGAACTCAGGCACTGGTCCGCCAGCCGGCATATCATAGCCCTGACCACCACATCAACCAAGCATCACCGACACTACAACGTGTGCAGGTTCCTCCCCCAACCGAGGTGCAAGCATCCACCTTTGCTTGACCGACAACGACCCAGAGTAAAAAAAACCTAATCCAAGGCGACTAAGCACTAAAACTTGTGTGAGGAGCAACTAACCCCAACAAGGACGACGACCATGTCAAACTCCATGCCCGGTGGCTAGTCTGCATCAACGACCCGCTGTCGACATATGCACGAGGGGGCACCACCCCATCAAGAGGCGAGGGGGTGCTCCGAACAGCCGGCAACTCCAGTCGCTGAGAATTCGCACCAATGCCAGCACCGCCTCTCCATTGACTCCCCCTGCCCAGATCCGCCAGTGTCAGCCAAAACCACAGCCACCACTCACCGCCCCTTGACCTGCCTCCACACCCGTGAGAGGGACTGTCGAAACCCACTGTCGCCAGTTGTCGCGCTCAAAAAGGGAGGACCGCCACCATCGCCCCACACAGCTTGTCACAACTCGGTAGTCAGATCCACACTTCCATAGCCATCACAAGCCCGCCTACACAGTAAAATTTGCTAGCTTTTACCACGTCTGCACAATTCTTTTTTCCTGTTTTCTCCAAGATGTTGTTTTAAATGTGCTTGCAGATTTAAGGAAAGGAGGAGATCACTATCACCACCAGCTCGTGCAAGGGGACGTCACCATCATCCATCTCCTTCCCATTGTAATACCAAAACCTTGTGGATCCATACATGTATTATCCGTGTGTTTAAACCATGTTTACCACCACTATTTCCACTATTCGTACGATCCATACATGTATTATCCGATGTTTCATCCATGTCTCAATATGTGAGTAGTTTCCTCAGTTCTCAGTGATATGGATGAACCATGGTATTTATAGGAGGTAGAAATGTTAATAAGGATGTGATATTCTCTGTTGAATGTTTGTTTCAATAGCCTTCATGAATTTTGTGAAGGGGCCCCACTCACCATTTTTGTCGCAAGGCCACGAGGCATATTACCATGGTTGTAAAGGTTAGGATGTTGAGGTAATTCGAGGTAAGTGTAAAAGACTCTCTACCTCGCCTCTGCAACTGATAGGGGCATAACGAAGAACCCTTGATAAGGCCGCTTCCGCGGGAAAACCCTTAATTACCGCAGTGAGAACCAGAGTGGGGAAGCTTCCATGGTGGCCTTCGTGGTACGGAGTACACCTGGAGTAGAACGTATTTTGTACCCGGATACGCCCAATAACAAATTTCAAGAGTGACTCAAGTATCTAGCTTAGAATTACGAAGTGGCATATGTTACCTTAGACGCACTGCAATGGGAATTATGGAGTCCCTGAGAATGCTTCAATCCTCCACCGGTTTCCCTGCTTTATTCGTTCCGCTGCGCTCTTTTAATTCTTTTGCGTTATTTACTTTTGTTCGCACTAAACTCAGAAGTCATTATAATCTTCGGCATTCACTTTGCTTTGTATCGAAAACTAATATGCAGGAACAGTGTCTCTCAGGGACAAAGTCCAATTCATGTATTCCATGTGGGATTTATACTCATACTTAAATAGGTGAAAAATATGTGCACTTGCAGGTCAACAAGATTTTTCTGGCCCTAGGAGTTGAGCGCTTTTGGGCTTGTATTGCGTTTTGATTAATTTTGTGTTTATGGGTGATAATGTGCGCCTCCAAAAATAGTTGTTCGGTAGCGGCAATGGTGCACTCACTGCGTAGATGTGTATCGAGTGGAGGGCTGAAGAAGCCCATAATGATTTTGGTTGATTGTATGCAAATTATTTGTTTGACTCAAGTTGAAGGGGTCATTTTCCTTCAAATTTGAACCATGTTTGATGGGTCGTGATTTGTCAGAGGATACTTTTTGTCCCGCTAAGACTGTTTTTGGAGATAGTTGGTAGTTAAACTTATTTTGTGAGTGGAACATCGAAGGCGAAAAGTGCATAAGTAATCAATTATTCTCACAATAAATGAACAATGAAATGAAACATGGAGTTCGTGGAGAACATTAACACCTAGTCTGATGTAGATCCATGTCAGATAAGAAGGTTGCACAACTCATGTGGCTCTCCATTGAAATGTTAAATTATAATTAATCATTACCCCCGAGTTAATAGTACATCAATTTGAACCAAGTTTCACACACGTTAATATGTTATGTTCATAATACTACACTTCATAAATAAGTAGATAGCGCATAACATTGAGACTGTAGTTAGGGATGAAAATCGAAATATGGCATGAATGTAACAATTGCCAGCAATGTGCTTTAGAAAAGAACTTATTTGTCTTTTACCCCATGTTTGAACTAGTATAGGTCGGGGTTACACATGATGGCGCACATCACTTTATTTATCATCGTTACATTAAATGCTCAATTGACTAACAACGATGATTAACCCGTCTAGTATCCAGGAACGCGATGTAGCTAACTTAGCAGTAGGGCACTTCCAGGAACGCGCTACTGCTACTTTTGACTTAACCGTGCGATTCGTTCTTCCACACGGCCACTTCCCCCAAATCCCAACTCCTTCGTTGCCGCTGCCGCCGTCGCCCGTAGGCCGCCGCGCGCTCTCCTGTCGCTCTTTGTACACCCTCGACGCCGCCCCCGACCCTGGATTCGACGCTGCCCCCAACCCCGAGCTCGACGCAGCCCCCGACCCCGACCTCGACGCCGCCCTCCGACGCACGCCCGAGCCCCGACCCCGACCTCGACGCCGCCTGCCCCTCCCTCGCCGCAGGCACCCGAGGTGAGCACGCCTGCTCCTCCCCCTCCCCATACCTCTGCCTAGGGTTCTTCAAATTTTAATTGCATCAAATTAGTTAGGGTTCCTCTAGGGGTGGAAACGAATCAGATGCGGATCGGATAGTGCTCTTACCACTTCCGTTTTCATATTTACAAAACGAATAGGAATGCGAATACGGATGTTATCGGATACGGATGCGGCTCAGATGTTTTCTTGATTCGGAATGGATACGAATAATGCCGACATATTGCTTAAGTGTATTAGTCAATAGCCATGTGACATGAAGTATACAACTTGTGACATGCAATAAGTCAATGATAAATAGGTTTATGAATAAACACTATTGTAATGCATAATAATTTCTAAGATTAATAATAAAACAGGTAAAATTTGACCACTTATTTGACTTTTAAGTTGGATAATTGGAATATGTGATCGAATACGAATATCGGATATTTCTTATTATCCGCTACCACTTTCCACCCCTAGGTTCATCAAATTAGATGGTAATTAGGGCAGTAGTTCCTAGGTACTAATTAGTTAGTAAGAATTAGGTACTAGTTTATTTTTATTTATAGTAAGATTATTTTTAGTAAGAACTAGTTGAACATGTCACATTTGTTGTTATTTTTTAATTAAAGCAATTATTCCCGCATCGACATCGACGATGCCTATCCCGCATCCTCGTCGTCGACTCGGCGGAGGACACCTGCTTGACCAGATGGGCCATGTCCGGGACTAGGCTCCGCCGGGCTGGTACTGGGAGGTGCAGCTTGGTGAGGAGTCAACCCGTCATTGACCCGAATCTTCTTTTGTGGCGGTCGCGTGGGCTAGTGACGGTCCAGAGGCTTGAGGACCCCGCGGAGGTTGTATGTCATCGTGTCAGCAAGGAGGACGCCCACATCCGTCGCTACTTGGTTGCATCGGAGCACAGGTTCTCCAGGGATCCCACTGGAGCTATGATCCTGTGATGCTTCCTTCCCTTTGGGTGTCCACCGTCCGTCGCTAGGGTTTTAGTTGTATTAGTGATGTCATTTGTATGATACTATTCGGGATGTATTAGTGATAATATTCGATGATGTACGGACGCAAGAGATGATTTACTTTTGCTTATTAAATGCATGCTAATTTGAATACTTATTTATTTTACGATTAGTTTTTGCTTATTGAATGCTGATGTCAATATGAGTCCTATAATATATTTTGAAATGTATATCTGGTGTTGCTCAAATAGGATATGTGCTTGCCCAAGTGGTTGGTCATGTTTGCAGGTTACACCTCCGAGTGGCCTATGTTTTGTCGGAGTGTTGATTCATCTCCGTTCCAGCAAATTTCAGGCGATCGATATGTCCTATTTTAGCAAAGGTCATGCCGGATTTGTCCGTGAAATTTGGCACGACTTGTGCCAGAATATGTAGGTAATATCGAGTGCCCCGGATTTGTGTGTTGAGTATCCTGGTAGTTGCCTTCGATCGATTTTCAATTAATGTTTCAACTATGAACATAGGAAATGTCTGACGACGAAAAGGATTTCGGTATTTGCGAATACTGTAAAGACGAGCGCGGCCTGTGCGACAGAATGTTCCTAGATGATGATAGGCGCCTTAGCATCAAGCTGGACGAGAACTTTGAAGTGGGTACAGTAAGTCACAACGACAAGTCCTTTTTCTTAATTAAGCATGACATCTGCTTCATTTGCTTCACTTATAATTTAACTTTTTTACTATTCTACTAGCGTGTCCCCTGCCATGCAAGAGTTTTTGTCTTGGATAAGATAGGTTTCAGTCCTATGAAAACTACTATGGAGCTAAAGAGAGTTTACTTGAACACCAAGCATGGCTATACTTTCCACGCAAAATTACACAACGCAGACACCTACACCTATTTTGAATGCAAAACTTGGCAAGCACTATGCAAGACTTATGCATTTGAGCCTGATATGGTTATCACCTTTGATATTCGTTCAGAAGATGATATTGAAGGTAATATCGACATCTAGGTCTATGTGTAGACACCTCCAGTTATACCATTATGTGAGTTTCTCAACCATATTTATGTCTTCGATATTGTTTATGCAAAAATAGTTGACAACTAATTTCTATTGACATCTTATTTCCATTCAAGCAAACATGTCTGGCGCTTGGTAGACATGACCGTCCACTGTCCCGGGGCTAAACCAAACTGCGAGGAGATAGGTCATTATGTTTCATGCCTTGAGGATCTTCATACTGTCAAGACAAATTATTTTCCTGGACTTAAAAATCTCAGTACTCAAAACGTGCGACCAATAGTGTTCGTATTGAACTACGGTCACATCTATTTAGGAAAAATGGTAAAATGTTTACTATTTTTCCTCAGTGCATCTTTTGCATACATTATTTTTTAAGCTAAACTTCATTGCTAAGTATGTTACTATACGATGTTCATCAACAGGGACTCCCGATGAATGTTGTGCCTCATTGGATCGAGACTAAAGGTCGCATGAGAATGGTTAGCTTATGGCCAAGACATCCTACAACGCACTTTAGTGCATTCAGGATTTCTAAAAGTGAGGAATGCTTAAGAGTGAAAGACTGGAGCAAAATTGTGAACGATCGCAGAGAAGTACTAGGGGAAGCAATCAGAAGCGTAGCCCACGATTAGGAGACGGGTTCATCTGCATGCTCCAACATGATGAAGCAGGAGTGCTACACATGTTTCATGCTATTTTACCTGAGAGAGAGCAGCAGGAGTAATTAGCTAGCTAGAAATGAGTTTGAAGATGATGATGTGCTACACTATGACTATGATGATTAAATAGCTAGTGTTGGTGGTAATGACTATGATGATTATTATTAGCTAGTGTTGGTGGTGATTAGATAGCTACGCAGCTAGCGTTGGTGGTGATTAGCTAGCTAGAATGAGTTTGAAGATGATGATGTGCAACACTATGACTATGATGATTAAATAGCACTTGTTGGTGGTAATAACTATGATGATGATTAAATAGCTTGTGTTGGCGGATTAGATTCAAGTGGAGGCAACATGTGGTGCACATCGAAAGTACTACTTGTCCAAACTAGATCAAGTTTGGATTAGTAGTATACTTTTGACATGCACCACATGTTGCCTCCACTTGAACCTAATCCACATTCATTTGACACACTGTTATGGACATAATTATATAACAACCTCATAATTGGTATTGTACCAAAATTTGTATAACGGCGTATAAATATACTAAAAATAAAAAATGAAAAAAAGAATACTAGTAGCGATGGAGAGTAAACACGCTACTACTAGCTATATTAGCAGTAGCGTGGGAGTGAACAAATGCTGTGGTTATTTGTATTAGCAGTAGCGCGTGTAGCACGCGCTACAGCTAAAGAATAGCTGTAGCGCCTTACTAGTAGCGCAGTGTCCCGCGCTACTAGTAGGCATTAAACCCGCGCTACTACAAGGGCTTTCCCTAGTAGTGCCTAGCCTATCATCTGTCATCTCTCGTCTCTCTCTCAATTCTATCCCCGGTCTCTCCTCTCTTGGCTGAGACACCTGGTGCGCCGCCATTCCCTCCAGCGCGCAACCCCTCGCTTCACAGTCCTCGCCTCCCTGATGAATGTCGTAACGGCTAGGGATTTGTTCAACTTATCTTGTATGTACGAGTATGAAAGATGCATGGTCTATAGCTTAATAATTAACTTGTAGGATTGCATATTTGATTGCTCTTCGCCTTCATGGAGGCTTTTGGAAATTCCTTGCCATGTGGATGCGCTTCTCTTCATGGTAATGTTGTACGGAATTCAACACAGAAAGCACATATGTAATTATCGTTAATATCATATGTGCACGATGTGTATGGTTGCTTTTTGTCTCTGATTTTTAAAAGATGAGTTACCTGATTGATGGGAGGTGCTGTCGCTATAAGATTGCTGATTTGCCAATGATTGCTAATTTGTTGGTCTTTTTACGGTTGAGAGTTCCCAATGGGAAGATGCTTGATCTGCCACAAAAACCTTAGTGGCTGAAACTGCCGAGTTGTGGCAAAATAAGTTTTAAATACCCAGTTGTGGCAAAACTTAGATTGCAATTGAAACTTTGGGACGGTGATATCTTTCCTGGAGCATGAAATAGATTTTTTACTATGATAGTATTTTTAGATGCGAACTTCACCAGAACTTTGGGATGTCCAACGGCAAAGTCCTAACAGTGCAAGTAGGATCACGTAAAAGAGACCAACTGCAGCTGTTTGTGGACTATAATAAGTATGTTCCATGGACGTGGGGCAATTACATGGATATCCTCCTTTTGTTTTGGATGGACCCACGAGATTAATGGCAGGATCTTTCGGATTGTGGTTGTGGTTGAATACGCACATACGTTTAGTCCAATCTGAACACGACAGGTTCTTTAGTTTTCTTCTTTTTTTCTATCTCTTACATATTCAGACGTAGAAATTCTATTCATTCCCACATCAACACATCTACGTGTTTGCCTTAACTGGACCCATGTTTGTGTTTCTTACATGGGTCATGTTACGCAGGAAGTTATCCACGCCCTACCTTCTTAAGCAGTTGAACGGTCGTAGATTTATAATTTTTAAAATTAAACGGATCAAGGGTTCATATTTTCTAATTAACGCCGGTTTTCTAGCCTATTTCTCTATTTTGAACCTGTATTTTCCTTTTAGTATATAATAGCTTGCCCAACAGTAATGTGTTTACCAACCGTATGTTCTGTGATCAAGAGAGAATCCTCTAGTGAAAACTATGCCCCCCCCGGGTCTACCTTTATCATATATAAAAACAGAAAAATACCTTGCTGCAATTTATTTATTTTTATTCTTTTTAGTATTTTATTTTATCTATGTATCACTGTCAGAATTAATCCTTGCAAATAACCGCTAAGAGGATTGACAACCCTCTTATTTGCGTTGGGTGCAAGTGTTTGCTTTTGTGTGTGCAGCTGCTGCTAACGAGGTTTTGTGTGGTTCTCCTACTGGATTGATAACCTTGGTTCTTAACTGATGGAAATACTTGTAGCTACTATACTAAATCATCCTCTCCTCTTCGGGGAATTAACAACGCAGTCTACAATTAGAACTCTCCATTGAAATGTTAAATTGTAATTACTACTTACTCTTGAATTAATAGTACTTCAATTTGAGCCAATTTTCAGACATGTTAATTATGTTATGTTCATAATACTACACTTCATAATAAGTAGATAGCCCATAACATTGAGATTGTAATTAGGGATGGAAATCAAAATATGGC
This sequence comes from Aegilops umbellulata, assembly GCA_032464435.1. Taxonomy (NCBI): domain Eukaryota; kingdom Viridiplantae; phylum Streptophyta; class Magnoliopsida; order Poales; family Poaceae; genus Aegilops; species Aegilops umbellulata. Next base: position 10,686,742 of record CP136054.1, read on the forward strand.
ATGAATGTAACAATTGCCAGCAATGTGCTTCAGAAAAGAACTTATTTGTCTTTTATTCCCATGTTTGAACTAGTACAGGTCGGGGTTACACATGATGGTGCACATCATTTTATTTATACCCGTTACATTATGCTCCATTGACTAACAACGATGATTCACCTGTCTAGTATTACATCTCTTCATTTCATTGGCCACTGATACTTATAATGTCGCTCCCAGATGGTTGTTGTTGTTGTGGTATTGTTGGTATGGGGAAGCTTCTTGTGATTGTTGTTGGGGTGGGTATGGTATGGGAAATTGTTGTTGGGGGAATTGTTGTTGTGGTTGCTGGGGGGATTGTTGAGGTTGTGGGAATTGTTGTTGCGGGAATTGTTGTTGTTGTGGGAATTGTTGTTGTTGGGGAAATTGTTGTTGCGGGAATTGTTGTTGGGGGAATTGTTGTTGCTGGGGGAATTGTTGTGGTTGCTCGGGGATTTGTTGTTGTTGTTGGGGGAATTGTTGTTGCGGTAATTGTTGTTGTTGGGGAAATTGTTGTTGTTGGGGGAATTGCTGTTGTGGGAATTGTTTTTGTTGGGGGTATTGTTGTTGGGGGAACTGTTGTTGTTGGGGAAATTGTTGTGGTTGCTGGGAAATTTGTTGTTGTTGGGGGAGTTGTTGTGGTTGCTGGGGGATTTGTTGTTGCGGGATTTGTTGTTGTTGTGGGAATTGCTGTTGAGAGAATTGCTGTTGGGGGAATTGTTGTTGCGGGAATTGCTGTTGTTGTGGGAATTGTTGCTGGGGGATTTGTTGTTGTTGTTGGGGGATTTGTTGTGGTTGGGGGAATTGTTGTTGCGGGATTTGTTGTTGTGGGAATAGCTGTTGGGGCAATTGTTGCTGCGGGAATTATTGTTGTTGGGGGAATTGCTGTTGTTGGGGGAATTGTTGTGGTTGCTGGGGGATTTGTTGTTGCTGGGGGAATTGTTGTTGGGGGATTTGTTGTGGTTGCGGGAATTGTTGTTGAGGGATTTGTTGTTGTGGGAATTGTTGTTGGGGGAATTGTTGTTGCGGGAATTGCTGTTGGGGGAATTGTTGTTGCGGGAATTGTTGTTGGGCGAATTGTTGTGGTTGTTGGGGGATTTGTTGTTGTTGGGGGAATTGTTGTGGTTGCTGGGGGATTTGTTGTTGTTGGGGTATTTGTTGTGGTTGCGGGAATTGTTGTTGAGGGATTAGTTGTTGTGGGAATTGCTGTTGGGGGAGTTGTTGTTGCGGGAATTGCTGTTGGGGAAATTGTTGTTGCGGGAATTGCTGTTGGGGGAATTGTTGTGGTTGTTGGGGGATTTGTTGTTGTTGGGGGAATTGTTTTGGTTGCTGGGGGATTTGTTGTTGTTGGGGTATTTGTTGTGGTTGCGGGAATTGTTGTTGAGGGATTAGTTGTTGTGGGAATTGCTGTTGGGGGAGTTGTTGTTGCGGGAATTGCTGTTGGGAGAATTGTTGTGGTTGTTGGGGGATTTGTTGTTGTTGGGGGAATTGTTGTTGGAGGATTTGTTGTGGTTCAGGGAATTGCTCTTGGGGGAATTGTTCTTGTGGTGTTTGCAACTCCTTGCCTCTAGGGCTTAGTTGCCTAGTGGCACTGGCGATGCTCATCACCATAGCAAGGAGGACAAATATGATGAAGGTCTTCATGTTTGATTTGTGTTTACTATTGCTCACTTGGCTTTTGTGTTTCTGCTCTAGGTGCTTGAAGGTTGGATGATGGAAGAGACCCACATGGTGTGGTCGTATTTATAGCAGGTATGACATATTTTGTTTTCATCTTCCCACTCTTTTCTTGAAAAAGTGTACTTAAGATTATCGACCAAATAATTTGGTATGTTGTGTTTGGTGGCACTACCTAGCGTGATTTTGGATTGTTCATCATAGTTGATTATTCTTGCACATATCATCTGGGTGTATCGAATGCTTGATCACGATGAATGACTCATCGTATTCACTTTACACTTCAAACATTGATCTAGATTTTGTCTTTCTTTCCGATTTAGTTTGTGATGTTCTACATGTTGTTAGGTGTATCCAGATTGGCATAACTTAAGGGGACTAAGTTTGTAATCTCCACACTTGCTTCTTAAAAAGTGCTCCTAAGCTTATCATTTACAATAATTTGGTATGTCGTGTTTTATGGTACTACTTACTAGCGTGATTTTGGATTGTTCGTCATAGTTGATTGGTCTTGCACATATCATCTAGGTGTATGGAATGCTTGATAACAACAAATGACTCATCGTATTCACTTTACACTTCAAACATTGATCTAGATTTTATCCCTTGTTCTGATTTAATTTGTCATGTTCTACATGTTGTTAGGCGTATCCAGATTGGCATACTTAAGGGAACAAACTTCGTAATCTTGTGTGAGTCATTGAGATAGATCACACTAATAATGTGAAGATTGTTCTAGACACCGTTTTCTCTGAACTAACTCGATATTTTTTGCACAATAAATTTATAAGATGGATAAGCATTCATGAACCGTCATATTACCTTTTCATATGGAGCGGTTGTATTCTCATATGAGTTATCTATTATATTATTAAAACGATAGAAAACGAACGATAGAGATTTAATATTTCAAAATATGATATTTGAACGGTGGAGATTGATCGGCATGTTAGCTTTCGCGAAAGCGCTAGATTCCATCCGATATGTAAACCACGTTGGTTTCGTGTGGTGTTTGGACTCACAACACAAGAGTCTGATTTGACGTACAATTGACTGCCTTCTAAAAGGACACTTGTAGTCCCGTTGGAGACATCCGATAAATACAGGGGCACGTGCATACCTTTCTACTCAACACAGACGGACACACATCTACATATAGCCAAATTGATTTCCATAGCCATGATTGGTCTGCTGATATACATACGTGATTAATTAGCTTCCAGCAACAAGCACACGTCTACACAGCCATGACGACAAAAGAACTCTCAACTTAATAAAGAGAGAATAAGACCACATTGAACCACAAGCACACCCGCATAGACTCCCTGGCCTGAAGTCCTCGACGAGCTCAATGAAGCGACGTACGGCAAATGCCACAGCACTAGAGGAAGCGACAAGGTCTGATAGTCATGTTAAGTTGACCCGATAGCGGCAAGTGCAACAGCTATAGAGGATTTGGCGACTGCCCGGACGAGATTGGCCACGGCTTTGTTCAGTTTTCACTCACTAGCGTTGATTGATGATTATAATTCAATTCCAACATACACAAGGCCCATGAGTGTATGATGATGAATACTACCTCTATCACAGAATATGGTATTTTAGCAAGTTATGTTAGCTTGCAAAAACGTCTTATATTTGTGGGATGGATGGAACACCGTTTAGGGCGAGAACTCGCATGGGCGGACGAACATGCAAAGGTCGACACCTCACACCACATACAACAGCAAATACATCTGCTGTTGATCATTTAGTGTCCTGACGATTTAGATCGCTCAGCCATGGGCTCGACAATTTTTCAATCACTGGCATTGACTCAAGATTAAATTCAACTCCAACATAGCTTTTATTAACGACAATCCCAACGTATCAAGTCGAATAAATGAGTTATATACTCTCCTAGAGAATAGACGAAGATGCGGGGCATCAGGATGGTTTGTTGAAATTATAGAAGGAGCATGTAAGTGTCTTTCTAACAAATCATGGACGTTTGAAAACAGCTTGAGGAAGAAAATAATGGACGTATGAGGAAAGTTCATGCCAAAGTATTTTAGAGCGGGCCTTTCTAGAAAAAAGTATGGACGTGTGCTAAGAGCTAGCTTGGGGAAGAAAATACAAGGTGTACACGTGGCAACTTCTAGAGAAGATCTAACGAAGAAAGAGAGCTAAGCTTATAGGATTTCCTCACCCGTTTGATGTCAGCTCATCAGATTAGTGGTGCATCATTCAGAGTCAATGACAATGCCGGACAAGAAACACACCCATGTATGATTATATAGTTATATAAGTTACCATAGGTGGGAAAGCAAAATAGGAAATGAAATAGCATGCATCTCATCATAGAAAACATGCTACCATGAGAGGGGCTGGGAACAAATGTTTGAGCAAAATTCTGTTTAATACTCCCTCCGCTCCTAAATATGTCTTTTGAGAGATTTCAATATGTACTATATACGAAGCAACGTAAACGAATCTACACTCTAAAATACGTCTATATACATCGTTATGTAGTTTATATTAAAATCGCTAAAAAGACTTACATTTAGGAACGGACATAGTAACTCATTTTAGTGTGCATAATGACCGTAAGTCAGGGGAAAAAATATAAAATATATAAGAATGGGTAATTTATTTCAAGAGTGGATGAGAAAGTATAATTTTAGTATTTTGAACAATATACATAAATAGCTGACTATACTACTTAAAAGACACCAAGGTATAGCAATAACTTAATCTACTTTTTTTAGGGAGAATAACCTAATCTACTTAATACAACTTTTGGCCAAAATATGAGTGGTTAGATATAAAGGATATTGAATGGCAGTTCATGCAGTGGTAAAGTAAGCTCGATATCATGTCATGCTACTGTGCTTATTTGTATATTAAAATGGTAATCTAACATCATGCCAGTAAGTAAGAAATAATATAATAATAATATATAATATCATTGCAAATATACCATAAAGCAAGCCGTGCAAATGCGTGGGTCAAAACTGCTAGAAAAAAATGGGCATGTGGGCGCAGGCAAGGCAAAAAAGAAATCTACAATGGTCTGGGTTCACATTATATTAGTCTATCAGACTTACTTCAATTTTCTTTCATGATCCACATTAGCAAAATTGTTATTAGGTTGATAAATAATATAGTTGTTTTTATACATCTTTATATATATGATGTTATATATAATAAGATTGAGAAAAATATCAATTCTCATTTTCATGCAAACTCCACATGATATCATTAAAACTAAAATCTTGGTATAGATTATATACGAAAACTCTTATTACGAGGACAAATAGTGCACCTCTATACATATATGAAATACGGATAGATTAATTATAAGTGAGCAATTAGATTTTGGATAAACACGGTATGAAAACATTAATATATAGCTAAGTGTGAATACTCTATTCCCTGCAACAAAAAAGTGTGAATACTTTATGTTCAGAAAAAATGTGGTTTATTTACTAAAGATTAAACTTTTTTACTATGGGAATGTCGAAATAGGAAACGAAGGAAAGAAGTAAATCTATTTTCGCATGGAATTCATATACAACCCATCGATATACAAACTAGAATATAAGTCAATGCAAAAAAAAAATCATGGGAACGATTACAAGGAACATATGAGGATGAGAGAGACCTATTTTGCAAGAAATAAATTTTCGTAATTTTATATGGACAAGTGGAACATGTGTGAGAGATTTTGATACAGGTCGAGAAAGAGAACACAATGTTTCGGTCATTAGTATTTTAATTTTTTTAAACAATTTTGATTTTACTTTTGATGGATAATTTGTTTGAATAATTGGTGAAAATACAAAAATGAAGCATATAGGGAAAGTGAATATGATACTGCATAAATAAAAATGCTATGATTCTACAAGTCGGCCATTGATCGTCGATCATTCGTTAGAAGACACCAAAGGTTAGAAATAACCTAATCTACTTAATACAACTTTTGTTAAAATGTGAGTGGTCAGATGTAAACAAAGTTGAATGGCAGTTCATGCAGGGGTCAAATAAGCTTGATATCATGTCTTGCCGCTATGCCTTTTTGTATATTAAAATGGTAACCTAACACCATGGCAACAACTAAGATATAATCTAATAATATATATACAGTATCATTGCAAACAGACTATAAAAAAAGCTAATTGTGACTTTAAGACTATTGTTGAACCTTTTTTATTCGCTAATAAAGGTGGCCGTATGCATCATTGTGATGCAGAGGCCGGGGATGTCCCCTTTTCTAAAAAAAGCTAGCTTGCAAATCGTAGTTGTCCTTCTCTAAAACATTGTAGAAAGTCATATGCATGTAGTTAATTAAGCAAGTGAAATTTTAAAAGAAAAACTCTTCTGAAGTTGTTGATCTGTTTGTTGTTGCTGTTGTTTTCGTTGTTCTCAAAATAGGCTTTTGCCCCACTTTATAAACAAAGCAACATCCAAAGATGTACACGGCCAAACGATACAATATGGTCAGGTAGACCTTACAATGTCGATAATGAGTTATCCGGCACATGCAAAACGCACGCTTCTACGCTACCAGTAACAAGCACCGGAAGAACAAAACATCCTCATGCTACGACCTAGCATACCTAAGCTCCACGACAACGGCCCCAAGAGGGAGAACTCCGCCCAGCGTCGCCCCTGTCGAGTCCACACTAGACAAAGGTCTACACCCGGAGCCCAGACACGGAGAGAAGAACCACAACAACGTCTTCAAGAAGAGCGCGACACCCATGAGTGTCGTCGGTGGCGACGGCAGGGCACAGAGCTTTTGCTCGGCAACTCACCTGTGCCACCGTGAGGTCCTCAGTACTAGCGCGGCGACGTTAGATCCCCAGATCTTAATCAGGACGCTGCCCCTCCGAGAGAGAGGGCACGTCTGAGCTACTAACCGAACACCTCCTGTTGCCCCCACAACCCAGGAGGGTAGACACCACCAGCAAAATAATGTCCGCCAAAGAGCAACCATGCGGCCCGCCATCAGGGGCCGCCAACCCGGCATCCCTGTCGCGAAATACCATACGCCGCTCACATCACAACGTAGACAACCATCATAGGAAGAGCGACGGCACTCCATCTACTCCTAGCCCAAACTCAGTCCGAGAGTTTGGTTGGGTGCCTCCACCCCAGCCAATGCTCGGTGGACTAGGGGGACCGCCGTGAGCCAGCACCGAGCCCTTGGCCAGGCGAGCTCACACCACGCCATGTTTGCGATCACCGACACTGATACACGCACGAATGCAATGCTAACACAACCATCACCATCGAGCACCACCCAGACCTGCTCGCTTCGCAATGCACAAATCTCAGCAAGTAAAGCCCGGCATCAGTCACCTCGCCAGTGACTGTCGACGACCATCGTCGAGACCAGCGTAGATGCCAAGTCTGCGAACTGAGGCACTGGTCCGCCAGCCGGCATATCATAGCCCTGACCACCACATCAACCAATCATCACCGACACTACAATGTGTGGAGGTTCCTCCCCCAACCGAGCTGCAAGCATCCACCTTTGCTTGACCGACAACGACCCAGAGTCAAAAAACCCTAATCCAAGGCGACTAAGCACTAAATCTTGTGTGAGGAGCAACTAACCCCGACAAGGATGACGACCATGTCAAACTCCATTCCCGGCGGCTAGTCTGCATCACCGATCCGCTGCCAACATATGCACGAGGGGGTCGCCACCCCATCAAGAGGGGCGGGGGTGCTCCGAACAGCCGGCAACTCCAGTCGCTGAGAAGTTGCACCAACGTCAGGCCCGCCTCTCCATTGACTCCCTCTACCCAGATCCACCAGTGCCAGCCAAGACCACAGCCACCACTCACCGCCCCTTGACTTGCCTCCACACCCATGAGAGGGACTGTCGAAACCCATCGTCGCCAGCTGTCGCGCTCAGAAGAGGGAGGACCGCCACCATCGCCCCACACAGCTTGTCACAACTCAGTAGTCAGATTCACACTTCCATAGCCATCACAAGCCCGCCTACACAGTAAAATTTGCTAGCTTTTACCGCGTCTGCACAATTATTTTTTTCCTGTTTTCTCCAAAATGTTTTTTTAAATGTGCTTGCAGATTTAAGGAAAGGAGGAGATCACTGTCACCACCAGCTCGTGCAAGGGGACATCAGCATCATCCATCTCCTTCCCATTGTAATACCAAAACCTTGTGGATCCATACATGTATTGTCCGTGTGTTTAAACCATGTTTACCACCACTATTTCCACTATTCGTATGATCCATACATGTATTATCTGATGTTTCATCCATGTCTCAACGTGTGAGTAGTTTCCTCAGTTCTCAGGGATATGGATGAACCATGGTATGTATAGGAGGCTGAAATGTTAATAAGGATGTGATATTCTCTGTTGAATGTTTGTTTCAATAGCCTTCATGAATTTTGTGAAGGGGCCCCTCTCACCATTTCTGTCGCAAGGCCATGAGTCATATTACCATGGTTGTAAAGGTTAGGATGTTGAGGTAATTCGAGGTGAGTGTAAAAGACTCTCTACCTCGCCTTTGCAACTGATAGGGGCATAACGGAGAACCCTTGATAAGGCCGCTTCCACGGGGAAACCCTTAATTACCGCAGTGAGAACCAGAGTGGAGAAGCTTCTGTGGTGGCCTTCGTGGTACGGAGTACACCTGGAGTAGAACATATTTTGTACTCGGATACGCCCAATAACAAATGTCAAGAGTGACTTAAGTATCTAGCTTAGAATTATGAAGTGGCATATGTTACCATAGACACACTGCAATGGGAATTATGGAGTCCCTGAGAATGCTTCAATCCTCCACTGGTTTCCCTGCTTTATTCGTTCCGCTGCGCTCTTTTAATTCTTTTGCGTTATTTACTTTTATTCGCACTAAACTCGGAAGTCATTATAATCTTCGGCATTCACTTTGCTTTGTATCGAAAACTAATATGCAGGAACATTACCATAAGTGTCTCTTAGGACAAAGTCCAATTCATGTATTCCCTGTGAGATATATACTCATACTTAAATAGGTGAGAAATAAACCATGTGCACTTGCAGGTCAACAAACCTTTTCTAGCCCTAGGAGTTGAGAGCTTTTGGGCTTGTATTGCGTTTTGATTTATTTTGTGTTTATGGGTGATAATGTGCGCCTCCAAAAATTGTTGTTCGGTAGCGGCAATGGTGGACTCCCTGCGTAGATGTGTATCGAGTGGAGGGCTGAAGAAGCCCATAATGATTTTGGTTGATTGTATGCAAATTATTTGTTTGACTCAAGTTGAAGGGGTCATTTTCCTTCAAATTTGAACCTTGTTTGATGGGTCTTGATTTGTCAGAGGATACTTTTTTTTCCCACTAAGATTGTTTTTGGAGATAGTTGGTAGTTAAACTTATTTTGTGAGTGGAACATTGAAGGTGAAAAGTGCATAAGTAATTAATTATTCTCAATGAACAATGAAATCTGACACGGTGTTCGTGGAGAACATTAACACCTAGTTTGATGTAGATCCATGTCAGATAAGAAGGTCGCACAACTCATGTGGGTCTCCATTGAAATGTTAAATTGTAATTAATCATTGCTCCCGAGTTAATAGTACATCAATTTGAACCAAGTTTCACACACGTTAATATGTTATGTTCATTATACTACACTTCATAAATAAGTAGATAGCGCATAACATTGAGACTGTAGTTAGGGATGAAAATCGAAATATGGCATGAATGTAACAATTGCCAGCAATGTGCTTTAGAAAAGAACTTATTTTTCTTTTACCCCATGTTTGAACTAGTATAGGTCGGGGTTACACATGATGGTGCACATCACTTTATTTATCATCGTTACATTAAATGCTCAATTGACTAACAACGATGATTCACCCGTCTAGTATTACATCTCTTCATTTCATCGGCCACTGATACTTATAACGTCCCTCCCAGTTTGTTGTTGGTGTGGGGAAGGTTGTTGTGATTGCTGGGGGATTGGTTGTTGGGGTGGGTGTGGTATGGGAAATTGTTGTTGTGGTTGCTTGGGGAATTGTTGCGGTTGGGGAACTTTTGTTGATGGCGCAATTGTTGTTGTGGTAATTGTTGTTGTTGGGGGAATTATTGTTGGTGTAATTTTTTATGGCAAAAAAGAAAAAGTTCATGGAAATTTTGCATCTGTACCATGATGGCAAGAAATGTGGATTAAAAATTTACATGCTATTTTTTCTATATAAATGAAGAGACAAACATATTAATCTAAAATTGCCACCATGTGGAGCACAAACAAAAACACACAATCTATTATTTACGTGCCTCTTCAAAGGAGGGAACTTCGGAAACACATCCTAGTCTCCATCGACTCCACTTGTGATTATTTCGGTCCTTTACTTTATGCAAGTTTATATCTTGTGTTTTACTCTTTCTTGCACTTGTTACTTCTAAAGATTTTCATATATTTTGTCCATCTAGTTGCATATCTAGACAACCTACTTTTTTTTGTAAAAGAGGTCAAAATTTTATTAGTCCCATAATCACCCCCCCCACCCCCCTCTAGCGGTGATAAATAAAGTGTCACACCATGGCATGTGTGATCCGCCCAAAGTAGCTGTTTAAAATATGGAATAAAATACAAATTAATCTTTATCTAGACAATGTTGATGTTGGGGTTGTCTGCACATCAATCTGAATGCCATGCTTGCAAGTTCATAAGTTGGTCTTGCCTGGTCACAACTGAAACCTCATGCATTAATTATTTATCATGTACTGCAATAATATTAATATAAGTACATTAGCGCTATTGTTAAATTTGGATTGAACTAAAGCCAAGCCAAGCTAGGACTATCTGAAAAATCTTAATGCTTAGAGATTTGAGACCCTTTTGATTGGTGTGAGTCTGATTCCAAGTACTACATGCCATTGTCTAACCACATCGACAATTATGGTTGCTCTCTTCTTTAAGAAACGTGTTGGTCAATTTTTCTCAAGTTCACTTATTTCTCGAAGAAATATGTGAGTTTCCTCTTGAACTTCTCGGAAACCACTAGCTAGTTAACTGAAAGTAACTTTCCAGTTTCTAGTTCTAAATGGCTGTGTGCATCACGTGATGCAGAGACCGTGGGTCTTCCTCCTTTTCGAAAAAGAAAAAAGAAAGTTCTTTGGTTTTCGGTCTAGTTTCCAGCATAAAAGAGACCAGTCTTCTTAATGAATCAACGGAAAGGCTAGGCAAGGTACTGGTAGGCCGGAAAGAAAGGGGCTCACTAGTGCTCCATGGTATATATTGGTGAAATAATTTAAAAATAAGTATGGCATAATGATGAAACCCATGGATCGTTTGAACTGAATTTTGGCATAAGAGAAAAGTCATGTTCAGACATCATAACTGGGAAATAATCTCGGTCATGCAGGTGCAGCAACAAAAGGCATGTCGGCACACTTGGATCATGCATGCAGGAAGAAAAGGAGAACATATAGATATATGCATAGTTAATTTTGCGTTGCAACTTTATTTAGTTCTTCACCTTGTCTATATGTCCTTTGAGCAGTTGCAGCAAATTGATGCCTTAATTTAGAGGATTGAAATCTTGTCCTAGAACAAAGGAGAAGCTGGCAGTGCTGTCATCTCCTGAACTAGCTATAACGCACACAATTCGTGTGGTTGGTATGGTCTTAGATGTTGCAAGTGTCTATTCATTTTGTTTATTTCCATTATATTATCCTATACCACAATTTTTTATTGATGGAAAGAAAAATATACAACACGATCACAAACCCGAAAACTTGAGATTGGATGTGTGTGTCATCTTCACATCATTCTCCTTACAGCTCTGGCTAGCTAGTTCAACACCGGATGCCCAAATAACCTAGTTCATCAGTGCAAGCTAATTACATTTACAGCTTTTGTTTGAGTCTTTAAGACTATTGTTGAACCTTTTTTATTCACTAATAAAGGTGGCCGTATGCATCATTCTAATGCAGAGGCCGGGGATGTCCCCTTTTCTAAAAAAACTAGCTTGCAAATCATAGTTGTCCTACTCTAAAATACTGTAGAAAGTCCTATGCATGTAGTTAATTAAGCAAGTGAAATTTTAAAAGAAAAACTATTCTGAAGTTGTTGATCTATTTCTGTTGCTATTGTTTTCGTTGTTCTCGAAATAGGCTTTCCCCCCGCTTTATAAACAAAGCAACATCCAAAGATGTACATGACCAAATGATACAATATGGTCAGGTAGACCTTACAAAGTCGATCCTGAGTTATCCGGCACATGCAAAACGCACGCTTCTACGCTACTAGCAACAAGCACCGGAAGAACAAAACATCCTCACGCTACGACCTAGCACACCTAAGCTCTATGACAACGGCCCCAAGAGGGAGAACTCCGCACAGCGTCGTCCCTGTCGAGTCCACACAAGACAAAGGTCTACACCCGGAGCCCTGACACGAAGAGAAGAACCACAACGACGTCTTCAAGAAGAGCGCGGCACCCATGAGTGTCGTCGGCGGTGACGGCAGGGCACAGAGCTTTTGCTCGGAAACTCACCTGTGCCACCACGAGGTCCTTAGGACTAGCGCGGTGATGTTAGATCCCCAGATCTTGATCAGGATGCTGCCCCTCCGAGCGAGCGGGCATGTCTGAGCTACTAACTGCAACACCTCCTGTTGCCCCCACAACCCAGGAGGGTAGACACCACCAGCGAAATAATGCCCGCCAAAGAGAAACCATGCGGCCCGCCATCAGGGGACGCCAACCTGGCATCCCTGTCGCGAAATACCATACGTCGCTCACATCACAACATAGCCAACCATCGTAGGAAGAGCGACGACACTCCATCTACTCCTAGTGCATACTCAGTCCGAGAGTTTGGTTGGGCGCCTCCGCCGTAGGACGCACCCACACCTGCATTCCCAGCCAATGCTCGGTGGAGTAGGGGGGGACCGCCATGAGCCAGCACCGAGCCCTTGGCCAGGCGAGCTCACATCACGCCATGTCTGCGGTCACCGGCACTGATCGGCGCACGAATGCAATGCTAACACAACCATCACCATCGAGCACCACCCAGACTCGCTCGCTTCGCAATGCACAAATCACAGCAAGTAAACCCCGGCATCAGTCACCTCGCAAGTGAATGCCGACGACCATCGTCGAGACCAACGTAGATGCCAAGTCTGCGAACTCAGGCACTGGTCCGCCAGCCGGCATATCATAGCCCTGACCACCACATCAACCAAGCATCACCGACACTACAACGTGTGCAGGTTCCTCCCCCAACCGAGGTGCAAGCATCCACCTTTGCTTGACCGACAACGACCCAGAGTAAAAAAAACCTAATCCAAGGCGACTAAGCACTAAAACTTGTGTGAGGAGCAACTAACCCCAACAAGGACGACGACCATGTCAAACTCCATGCCCGGTGGCTAGTCTGCATCAACGACCCGCTGTCGACATATGCACGAGGGGGCACCACCCCATCAAGAGGCGAGGGGGTGCTCCGAACAGCCGGCAACTCCAGTCGCTGAGAATTCGCACCAATGCCAGCACCGCCTCTCCATTGACTCCCCCTGCCCAGATCCGCCAGTGTCAGCCAAAACCACAGCCACCACTCACCGCCCCTTGACCTGCCTCCACACCCGTGAGAGGGACTGTCGAAACCCACCGTCGCCAGTTGTCGCGCTCAAAAAGGGAGGACCGCCACCATCGCCCCACACAGCTTGTCACAACTCGTTAGTCAGATCCACACTTCCATAGCCATCACAAGCCCGCCTACACAGTAAAATTTGCTAGCTTTTACCACGTCTGCACAATTCTTTTTTCCTGTTTTCTCCAAGATGTTGTTTTAACTGTGCTTGCAGATTTAAGGAAAGGAGGAGATCACTATCACCACCAGCTCGTGCAAGGGGACGTCACCATCATCCATCTCCTTCCCATTGTAATACCAAAACCTTGTGGATCCATACATGTATTATCCGTGTGTTTAAACCATGTTTACCACCACTATTTCCACTATTCGTACGATCCATACATGTATTATCCGATGTTTCATCCATGTCTCAATATGTGAGTAGTTTCCTCAGTTCTCAGTGATATGGATGAACCATGGTATTTATAGGAGGTAGAAATGTTAATAAGGATGTGATATTCTCTGTTGAATGTTTGTTTCAATAGCCTTCATGAATTTTGTGAAGGGGCCCCACTCACCATTTTTGTCGCAAGGCCACGAGGCATATTACCATGGTTGTAAAGGTTAGGATGTTGAGGTAATTCGAGGTAAGTGTAAAAGACTCTCTACCTCGCCTCTGCAACTGATAGGGGCATAACGAAGAACCCTTGATAAGGCCGCTTCCACGGGAAAACCCTTAATTACCGCAGTGAGAACCAGAGTGGGGAAGCTTCCATGGTGGCCTTCGTGGTACGGAGTACACCTGGAGTAGAACGTATTTTGTACCCGGATACGCCCAATAACAAATTTCAAGAGTGACTCAAGTATCTAGCTTAGAATTACGAAGTGGCATATGTTACCTTAGACACACTGCAATGGGAATTATGGAGTCCCTGAGAATGCTTCAATCCTCCACCGGTTTCCCTGCTTTATTCGTTCCGCTGCGCTCTTTTAATTCTTTTGCGTTATTTACTTTTGTTCGCACTAAACTCAGAAGTCATTATAATCTTCGGCATTCACTTTGCTTTGTATCGAAAACTAATATGCAGGAACAGTGTCTCTCAGGGACAAAGTCCAATTCATGTATTCCATGTGGGATTTATACTCATACTTAAATAGGTGAAAAATATGTGCACTTGCAGGTCAACAAGATTTTTCTGGCCCTAGGAGTTGAGCGCTTTTGGGCTTGTATTGCGTTTTGATTAATTTTGTGTTTATGGGTGATAATGTGCGCCTCCAAAAATAGTTGTTCGGTAGCGGCAATGGTGCACTCACTGCGTAGATGTGTATCGAGTGGAGGGCTGAAGAAGCCCATAATGATTTTGGTTGATTGTATGCAAATTATTTGTTTGACTCAAGTTGAAGGGGTCATTTTCCTTCAAATTTGAACCATGTTTGATGGGTCGTGATTTGTCAAAGGATACTTTTTGTCCCGCTAAGACTGTTTTTGGAGATAGTTGGTAGTTAAACTTATTTTGTGAGTGGAACATCGAAGGCGAAAAGTGCATAAGTAATCAATTATTCTCACAATAAATGAACAATGAAATGAAACATGGAGTTCGTGGAGAACATTAACACCTAGTCTGATGTAGATCCATGTCAGATAAGAAGGTTGCACAACTCATGTGGCTCTCCATTGAAATGTTAAATTATAATTAATCATTACCCCCGAGTTAATAGTACATCAATTTGAACCAAGTTTCACACACGTTAATATGTTATGTTCATAATACTACACTTCATAAATAAGTAGATAGCGCATAACATTGAGACTGTAGTTAGGGATGAAAATCGAAATATGGCATGAATGTAACAATTGCCAGCAATGTGCTTTAGAAAAGAACTTATTTGTCTTTTACCCCATGTTTGAACTAGTATAGGTCGGGGTTACACATGATGGCGCACATCACTTTATTTATCATCGTTACATTAAATGCTCAATTGACTAACAACGATGATTAACCCGTCTAGTATCCAGGAACGCGATGTAGCTAACTTAGCAGTAGGGCACTTCCAGGAACGCGCTACTGCTACTTTTGACTTAACCGTGCGATTCGTTCTTCCACACGGCCACTTCCCCCAAATCCCAACTCCTTCGTTGCCGCTGCCGCCGTCGCCCGTAGGCCGCCGCGCGCTCTCCTGTCGCTCTTTGTACACCCTCGACGCCGCCCCCGACCCTGGATTCGACGCTGCCCCCAACCCCGAGCTCGACGCAGCCCCCGACCCCGACCTCGACGCCGCCCTCCGACGCACGCCCGAGCCCCGACCCCGACCTCGACGCCGCCTGCCCCTCCCTCGCCGCAGGCACCCGAGGTGAGCACGCCTGCTCCTCCCCCTCCCCATACCTCTGCCTAGGGTTCTTCAAATTTTAATTGCATCAAATTAGTTAGGGTTCCTCTAGGGGTGGAAACGAATCAGATGCGGATCGGATAGTGCTCTTACCACTTCCGTTTTCATATTTACAAAACGAATAGGAATGCGAATACGGATGTTATCGGATACGGATGCGGCTCAGATGTTTTCTTGATTCGGAATGGATACGAATAATGCCGACATATTGCTTAAGTGTATTAGTCAATAGCCATGTGACATGAAGTATACAACTTGTGACATGCAATAAGTCAATGATAAATAGGTTTATGAATAAACACTATTGTAATGCATAATAATTTCTAAGATTAATAATAAAACAGGTAAAATTTGACCACTTATTTGACTTTTAAGTTGGATAATTGGAATATGTGATCGAATACGAATATCGGATATTTCTTATTATCCGCTACCACTTTCCACCCCTAGGTTCATCAAATTAGATGGTAATTAGGGCAGTAGTTCCTAGGTACTAATTAGTTAGTAAGAATTAGGTACTAGTTTATTTTTATTTATAGTAAGATTATTTTTAGTAAGAACTAGTTGAACATGTCACATTTGTTGTTATTTTTTAATTAAAGCAATTATTCCCGCATCGACATCGACGATGCCTATCCCGCATCCTCGTCGTCGACTCGGCGGAGGACACCTGCTTGACCAGATGGGCCATGTCCGGGACTAGGCTCCGCCGGGCTGGTACTGGGAGGTGCAGCTTGGTGAGGAGTCAACCCGTCATTGACCCGAATCTTCTTTTGTGGCGGTCGCGTGGGCTAGTGACGGTCCAGAGGCTTGAGGACACCGCGGAGGTTGTATGTCATCGTGTCAGCAAGGAGGACGCCCACATCCGTCGCTACTTGGTTGCATCGGAGCACAGGTTCTCCAGGGATCCCACTGGAGCTATGATCCTGTGATGCTTCCTTCCCTTTGGGTGTCCACCGTCCGTCGCTAGGGTTTTAGTTGTATTAGTGATGTCATTTGTATGATACTATTCGGGATGTATTAGTGATAATATTCGATGATGTACGGACGCAAGAGATGATTTACTTTTGCTTATTAAATGCATGCTAATTTGAATACTTATTTATTTTACGATTAGTTTTTGCTTATTGAATGCTGATGTCAATATGAGTCCTATAATATATTTTGAAATGTATATCTGGTGTTGCTCAAATAGGATATGTGCTTGCCCAAGTGGTTGGTCATGTTTGCAGGTTACACCTCCGAGTGGCCTATGTTTTGTCGGAGTGTTGATTCATCTCCGTTCCAGCAAATTTCAGGCGATCGATATGTCCTATTTTAGCAAAGGTCATGCCGGATTTGTCCGTGAAATTTGGCACGACTTGTGCCAGAATATGTAGGTAATATCGAGTGCCCCGGATTTGTGTGTTGAGTATCCTGGTAGTTGCCTTCGATCGATTTTCAATTAATGTTTCAACTATGAACATAGGAAATGTCTGACGACGAAAAGGATTTCGGTATTTGCGAATACTGTAAAGACGAGCGCGGCCTGTGCGACAGAATGTTCCTAGATGATGATAGGCGCCTTAGCATCAAGCTGGACGAGAACTTTGAAGTGGGTACAGTAAGTCACAACGACAAGTCCTTTTTCTTAATTAAGCATGACATCTGCTTCATTTGCTTCACTTATAATTTAACTTTTTTACTATTCTACTAGCGTGTCCCCTGCCATGCAAGAGTTTTTGTCTTGGATAAGATAGGTTTCAGTCCTATGAAAACTACTATGGAGCTAAAGAGAGTTTACTTGAACACCAAGCATGGCTATACTTTCCACGCAAAATTACACAACGCAGACACCTACACCTATTTTGAATGCAAAACTTGGCAAGCACTATGCAAGACTTATGCATTTGAGCCTGATATGGTTATCACCTTTGATATTCGTTCAGAAGATGATATTGAAGGTAATATCGACATCTAGGTCTATGTGTAGACACCTCCAGTTATACCATTATGTGAGTTTCTCAACCATATTTATGTCTTCGATATTGTTTATGCAAAAATAGTTGACAACTAATTTCTATTGACATCTTATTTCCATTCAAGCAAACATGTCTGGCGCTTGGTAGACATGACCGTCCACTGTCCCGGGGCTAAACCAAACTGCGAGGAGATAGGTCATTATGTTTCATGCCTTGAGGATCTTCATACTGTCAAGACAAATTATTTTCCTGGACTTAAAAATCTCAGTACTCAAAACGTGCGACCAATAGTGTTCGTATTGAACTACGGTCACATCTATTTAGGAAAAATGGTAAAATGTTTACTATTTTTCCTCAGTGCATCTTTTGCATACATTATTTTTTAAGCTAAACTTCATTGCTAAGTATGTTACTATACGATGTTCATCAACAGGGACTCCCGATGAATGTTGTGCCTCATTGGATCGAGACTAAAGGTCGCATGAGAATGGTTAGCTTATGGCCAAGACATCCTACAACGCACTTTAGTGCATTCAGGATTTCTAAAAGTGAGGAATGCTTAAGAGTGAAAGACTGGAGCAAAATTGTGAACGATCGCAGAGAAGTACTAGGGGCAGCAATCAGAAGCGCAGCCCACGATTAGGAGACGGGTTCATCTGCATGCTCCAACATGATGAAGCAGGAGTGCTACACATGTTTCATGCTATTTTACCTGAGAGAGAGCAGCAGGAGTAATTAGCTAGCTAGAAATGAGTTTGAAGATGATGATGTGCTACACTATGACTATGATGATTAAATAGCTAGTGTTGGTGGTAATGACTATGATGATTATTATTAGCTAGTGTTGGTGGTGATTAGATAGCTACGCAGCTAGCGTTGGTGGTGATTAGCTAGCTAGAATGAGTTTGAAGATGATGATGTGCAACACTATGACTATGATGATTAAATAGCACTTGTTGGTGGTAATAACTATGATGATGATTAAATAGCTTGTGTTGGCGGATTAGATTCAAGTGGAGGCAACATGTGGTGCACATCGAAAGTACTACTTGTCCAAACTAGATCAAGTTTGGATTAGTAGTATACTTTTGACATGCACCACATGTTGCCTCCACTTGAACCTAATCCACATTCATTTGACACACTGTTATGGACATAATTATATAACAACCTCATAATTGGTATTGTACCAAAATTTGTATAACGGCGTATAAATATACTAAAAATAAAAAATGAAAAAAAGAATACTAGTAGCGATGGAGAGTAAACACGCTACTACTAGCTATATTAGCAGTAGCGTGGGAGTGAACAAATGCTGTGGTTATTTGTATTAGCAGTAGCGCGTGTAGCACGCGCTACAGCTAAAGAATAGCTGTAGCGCCTTACTAGTAGCGCAGTGTCCCGCGCTACTAGTAGGCATTAAACCCGCGCTACTACAAGGGCTTTCCCTAGTAGTGCCTAGCCTATCATCTGTCATCTCTCGTCTCTCTCTCAATTCTATCCCCGGTCTCTCCTCTCTTGGCTGAGACACCTGGTGCGCCGCCATTCCCTCCAGCGCGCAACCCCTCGCTTCACAGTCCTCGCCTCCCTGATGAATGTCGTAACGGCTAGGGATTTGTTCAACTTATCTTGTATGTACCAGTATGAAAGATGCATGGTCTATAGCTTAATAATTAACTTGTAGGATTGCATATTTGATTGCTCTTCGCCTTCATGGAGGCTTTTGGAAATTCCTTGCCATGTGGATGCGCTTCTCTTCATGGTAATGTTGTACGGAATTCAACACAGAAAGCACATATGTAATTATCGTTAATATCATATGTGCACGATGTGTATGGTTGCTTTTTGTCTCTGATTTTTAAAAGATGAGTTACCTGATTGATGGGAGCTGTTGTCGCTATAAGATTGCTGATTTGCCAATGATTGCTAATTTGTTGGTCTTTTTACGGTTGAGAGTTCCCAATGGGAAGATGCTTGATCTGCCACAAAAACCTTAGTGGCTGAAACTGCCGAGTTGTGGCAAAATAAGTTTTAAATACCCAGTTGTGGCAAAACTTAGATTGCAATTGAAACTTTGGGACGGTGATATCTTTCCTGGAGCATGAAATAGATTTTTTACTATGATAGTATTTTTAGATGCGAACTTCACCAGAACTTTGGGATGTCCAACGGCAAAGTCCTAACAGTGCAAGTAGGATCACGTAAAAGAGACCAACTGCAGCTGTTTGTGGACTATAATAAGTATGTTCCATGGACGTGGGGCAATTACATGGATATCCTCCTTTTGTTTTGGATGGACCCACGAGATTAATGGCAGGATCTTTCGGATTGTGGTTGTGGTTGAATACGCACATACGTTTAGTCCAATCTGAACACGACATGTTCTTTAGTTTTCTTCTTTTTTTCTATCTCTTACATATTCAGACGTAGAAATTCTATTCATTCCCACATCAACACATCTACGTGTTTGCCTTAACTGGACCCATGTTTGTGTTTCTTACATGGGTCATGTTACGCAGGAAGTTATCCACGCCCTACCTTCTTAAGCAGTTGAACGGTCGTAGATTTATAATTTTTAAAATTAAACGGATCAAGGGTTCATATTTTCTAATTAACGCCGGTTTTCTAGCCTATTTCTCTATTTAGAACCTGTATTTTCCTTTTAGTATATAATAGCTTGCCCAACAGTAATGTGTTTACCAACCGTATGTTCTGTGATCAAGAGAGAATCCTCTAGTGAAAACTATGCCCCCCCCCCCCCGGGTCTACCTTTATCATATATAAAAACAGAAAAATACCTTGCTGCAATTTATTTATTTTTATTCTTTTTAGTATTTTATTTTATCTATGTATCACTGTCAGAATTAATCCTTGCAAATAACCGCTAAGAGGATTGACAACCCTCTTATTTGCGTTGGGTGCAAGTGTTTGCTTTTGTGTGTGCAGCTGCTGCTAACGAGGTTTTGTGTGGTTCTCCTACTGGATTGATAACCTTGGTTCTTAACTGATGGAAATACTTGTAGCTACTATACTAAATCATCCTCTCCTCTTCGGGGAATTAACAACACAGTCTACAATTAGAACTCTCCATTGAAATGTTAAATTGTAATTACTACTTACTCTTGAATTAATAGTACTTCAATTTGAGCCAATTTTCAGACATGTTAATTATGTTATGTTCATAATACTACACTTCATAATAAGTAGATAGCCCATAACATTGAGATTGTAATTAGGGATGGAAATCAAAATATGGCATGAATGTAACAATTGCCAGCAATGTGCTTCAGAAAAGAACTTATTTGTCTTTTATTCCCATGTTTGAACTACTACAGGTCGGGGTTACACATGATGGTGCACATCATTTTATTTATACCCGTTACATTATGCTCCATTGACTAACAACGATGATTCACCTGTCTAGTATTACATCTCTTCATTTCATTGGCCACTGATACTTATAATGTCGCTCCCAGATGGTTGTTGTTGTTGTGGTATTGTTGGTATGGGGAAGCTTCTTGTGATTGTTGTTGGGGTGGGTATGGTATGGGAAATTGTTGTTGGGGGAATTGTTGTTGTGGTTGCTGGGGGGATTGTTGAGGTTGTGGGAATTGTTGTTGCGGGAATTGTTGTTGTTGTGGGAATTGTTGTTGTTGGCGAAATTGTTGTTGCGGGAATTGTTGTTGGGGGAATTGTTGTTGCTGGGGGAATTGTTGTGGTTGCTCGGGGATTTGTTGTTGTTGTTGGGGGAATTGTTGTTGCGGTAATTGTTGTTGTTGGGGAAATTGTTGTTGTTGGGGGAATTGCTGTTGTGGGAATTGTTTTTGTTGGGGGTATTGTTGTTGGGGGAACTGTTGTTGTTGGGGAAATTGTTGTGGTTGCTGGGAAATTTGTTGTTGTTGGGGGAGTTGTTGTGGTTGCTGGGGGATTTGTTGTTGCGGGATTTGTTGTTGTTGTGGGAATTGCTGTTGAGAGAATTGCTGTTGGGGGAATTGTTGTTGCGGGAATTGCTGTTGTTGTGGGAATTGTTGCTGGGGGATTTGTTGTTGTTGTTGGGGGATTTGTTGTGGTTTGGGGAATTGTTGTTGCGGGATTTGTTGTTGTGGGAATAGCTGTTGGGGCAATTGTTGCTGCGGGAATTGTTGTTGTTGGGGGAATTGCTGTTGTTGGGGGAATTGTTGTGGTTGCTGGGGGATTTGTTGTTGCTGGGGGAATTGTTGTTGGGGGATTTGTTGTGGTTGCGGGAATTGTTGTTGAGGGATTTGTTGTTGTGGGAATTGTTGTTGGGGGAATTGTTGTTGCGGGAATTGCTGTTGGGGGAATTGTTGTTGCGGGAATTGTTGTTGGGCGAATTGTTGTGGTTGTTGGGGGATTTGTTGTTGTTGGGGGAATTGTTGTGGTTGCTGGGGGATTTGTTGTTGTTGGGGTATTTGTTGTGGTTGCGGGAATTGTTGTTGAGGGATTAGTTGTTGTGGGAATTGCTGTTGGGGGAGTTGTTGTTGCGGGAATTGCTGTTGGGGAAATTGTTGTTGCGGGAATTGCTGTTGGGGGAATTGTTGTGGTTGTTGGGGGATTTGTTGTTGTTGGGGGAATTGTTTTGGTTGCTGGGGGATTTGTTGTTGTTGGGGTATTTGTTGTGGTTGCGGGAATTGTTGTTGAGGGATTAGTTGTTGTGGGAATTGCTGTTGGGGGAGTTGTTGTTGCGGGAATTGCTGTTGGGAGAATTGTTGTGGTTGTTGGGGGATTTGTTGTTGTTGGGGGAATTGTTGTTGGAGGATTTGTTGTGGTTCAGGGAATTGCTCTTGGGGGAATTGTTCTTGTGGTGTTTGCAACTCCTTGCCTCTAGGGCTTAGTTGCCTAGTGGCACTGGCGATGCTCATCACCATAGCAAGGAGGACAAATATGATGAAGGTCTTCATGTTTGATTTGTGTTTACTATTGCTCACTTGGCTTTTGTGTTTCTGCTCTAGGTGCTTGAAGGTTGGATGATGGAAGAGACCCACATGGTGTGGTCGTATTTATAGCAGGTATGACATATTTTGTTTTCATCTTCCCACTCTTTTCTTGAAAAAGTGTACTTAAGATTATCGACCAAATAATTTGGTATGTTGTGTTTGGTGGCACTACCTAGCGTGATTTTGGATTGTTCATCATAGTTGATTATTCTTGCACATATCATCTGGGTGTATCGAATGCTTGATCACGATGAATGACTCATCGTATTCACTTTACACTTCAAACATTGATCTAGATTTTGTCTTTCTTTCCGATTTAGTTTGTGATGTTCTACATGTTGTTAGGTGTATCCAGATTGGCATAACTTAAGGGGACTAAGTTTGTAATCTCCACACTTGCTTCTTAAAAAGTGCTCCTAAGCTTATCATTTACAATAATTTGGTATGTCGTGTTTTATGGTACTACTTACTAGCGTGATTTTGGATTGTTCGTCATAGTTGATTGGTCTTGCACATATCATCTAGGTGTATGGAATGCTTGATAACAACAAATGACTCATCGTATTCACTTTACACTTCAAACATTGATCTAGATTTTATCCCTTGTTCTGATTTAATTTGTCATGTACTACATGTTGTTAGGCGTATCCAGATTGGCATACTTAAGGGAACAAACTTCGTAATCTTGTGTGAGTCATTGAGATAGATCACACTAATAATGTGAAGATTGTTCTAGACACCGTTTTCTCTGAACTAACTCGATATTTTTTGCACAATAAATTTATAAGATGGATAAGCATTCATGAACCGTCATATTACCTTTTCATATGGAGCGGTTGTATTCTCATATGAGTTATCTATTATATTATTAAAACGATAGAAAACGAACGATAGAGATTTAATATTTCAAAATATGATATTTGAACGGTGGAGATTGATCGGCATGTTAGCTTTCGCGAAAGCGCTAGATTCCATCCGATATGTAAACCACGTTGGTTTCGTGTGGTGTTTGGACTCACAACACAAGAGTCTGATTTGACGTACAATTGACTGCCTTCTAAAAGGACACTTGTAGTCCCGTTGGAGACATCCGATAAATACAGGGGCACGTGCATACCTTTCTACTCAACACAGACGGACACACATCTACATATAGCCAAATTGATTTCCATAGCCATGATTGGTCTGCTGATATACATACGTGATTAATTAGCTTCCAGCAACAAGCACACGTCTACACAGCCATGACGACAAAAGAACTCTCAACTTAATAAAGAGAGAATAAGACCACATTGAACCACAAGCACACCCGCATAGACTCCCTGGCCTGAAGTCCTCGACGAGCTCAATGAAGCGACGTACGGCAAATGCCACAGCACTAGAGGAAGCGACAAGGTCTGATAGTCATGTTAAGTTGACCCGATAGCGGCAAGTGCAACAGCTATAGAGGATTTGGCGACTGCCCGGACGAGATTGGCCACGGCTTTGTTCAGTTTTCACTCACTAGCGTTGATTGATGATTATAATTCAATTCCAACATACACAAGGCCCATGAGTGTATGATGATGAATACTACCTCTATCACAGAATATGGTATTTTAGCAAGTTATGTTAGCTTGCAAAAACGTCTTATATTTGTGGGATGGATAGAACACCGTTTAGGGCGAGAACTCGCATGGGCGGACGAACATGCAAAGGTCGACACCTCACACCACATACAACAGCAAATACATCTGCTGTTGATCATTTAGTGTCCTGACGATTTAGATCGCTCAGCCATGGGCTCGACAATTTTTCAATCACTGGCATTGACTCAAGATTAAATTCAACTCCAACATAGCTTTTATTAACGACAATCCCAACGTATCAAGTCGAATAAATGAGTTATATACTCTCCTAGAGAATAGACGAAGATGCGGGGCATCAGGATGGTTTGTTGAAATTATAGAAGGAGCATGTAAGTGTCTTTCTAACACATCATGGACGTTTGAAAACAGCTTGAGGAAGAAAATAATGGACGTATGAGGAAAGTTCATGCGAAAGTGTTTTAGAGCGGGCCTTTCTAGAAAAAAGTATGGACGTGTGCTAAGAGCTAGCTTGGGGAAGAAAATACAAGGTGTACACGTGGCAACTTCTAGAGAAGATCTAACGAAGAAAGAGAGCTAAGCTTATAGGATTTCCTCACCCGTTTGATGTCAGCTCATCAGATTAGTGGTGCATCATTCAGAGTCAATGACAATGCCGGACAAGAAACACACCCATGTATGATTATATAGTTATATAAGTTACCATAGGTGGGAAAGCAAAATAGGAAATGAAATAGCATGCATCTCATCATAGAAAACATGCTACCATGAGAGGGGCTGGGAACAAATGTTTGAGCAAAATTCTGTTTAATACTCCCTCCGCTCCTAAATATGTCTTTTGAGAGATTTCAATATGTACTATATACGAAGCAACGTAAACGAATCTACACTCTAAAATACGTCTATATACATCATTATGTAGTTTATATTAAAATCGCTAAAAAGACTTACATTTAGGAACGGACATAGTAACATATTTTAGTGTGCATAATGACCGTAAGTCAGGGGAAAAAATATAAAATATTTAAGAATGGGTAATTTATTTCAAGAGTGGATGAGAAAGTATAATTTTAGTATTTTGAACAATATACATAAATAGCTGACTATACTACTTAAAAGACACCAAGGTATAGCAATAACTTAATCTACTTTTTTTAGGGAGAATAACCTAATCTATTTAATACAACTTTTGGCCAAAATATGAGTGGTTAGATATAAAGGATATTGAATGGCAGTTCATGCAGTGGTAAAGTAAGCTCGATATCATGTCATGCTACTGTGCTTATTTGTATATTAAAATGGTAATCTAACAGCATGCCAGTAAGTAAGAAATAATATAATAATAATATATAATATCATTGCAAATATACCATAAAGCAAGCCGTGCAAATGCGTGGGTCAAAACTGCTAGAAAAAAATGGGCATGTGGGTGCAGGCAAGGCAAAAAAGAAATCTACAATGGTCTGGGTTCACATTATATTAGTCTATCAGACTTACTTCAATTTTCTTTCATGATCCACATTAGCAAAATTGTTATTAGGTTGATAAATAATATAGTTGTTTTTATACATCTTTATATATATGATGTTATATATAATAAGATTGAGAAAAATATCAATTCTCATTTTCATGCAAACTCCACATGATATCATTAAAACTAAAATCTTGGTATAGATTATATACGAAAACTCTTATTACGAGGACAAATAGTGCACCTCTATACATATATGAAATACGGATAGATTAATTATAAGTGAGCAATTAGATTTTGGATAAACACGGTATGAAAACATTAATATATAGCTAAGTGTGAATACTCTATTCCCTGCAACAAAAAAGTGTGAATACTTTATGTTCAGAAAAAATGTGGTTTCTTTACTAAAGATTAAACTTTTTTACTATGGGAATGTCGAAATAGGAAACGAAGGAAAGAAGTAAATCTATTTTCGCATGGAATTCATATACAACCCATCGATATACAAACTAGAATATAAGTCAATGCAAAAAAAAATCATGGGAACGATTACAAGGAACATATGAGGATGAGAGAGACCTATTTTGCAAGAAATAAATTTTCGTAATTTTATATGGACAAGTGGAACATGTGTGAGAGATTTTGATACAGGTCGAGAAAGAGAACACAATGTTTCGGTCATTAGTATTTTAATTTTTTTAAACAATTTTGATTTTACTTTTGATGGATAATTTGTTTGAATAATTGGTGAAAATACAAAAATGAAGCATATAGGGAAAGTGAATATGATACTGCATAAATAAAAATGCTATGATTCTACAAGTCGGCCATTGATCGTCGATCATTCGTTAGAAGACACCAAAGGTTAGAAATAACCTAATCTACTTAATACAACTTTTGTTAAAATGTGAGTGGTCAGATGTAAACAAAGTTGAATGGCAGTTCATGCAGGGGTCAAATAAGCTTGATATCATGTCTTGCCGCTATGCCTTTTTGTATATTAAAATGGTAACCTAACACCATGGCAACAACTAAGATATAATCTAATAATATATATACAGTATCATTGCAAACAGACTATAAAAGCTAGCCGCGTAAATGCGCGGGTGACCCTGCTAGTTAATACAAAACAAACTATTTGGGCTTTGCACGGCTTGATCGATTCACTCCACGTAGGCATGAACATTGCTTTTGGATTTCTGCCGTTAGTTGATCTAAGTTTGTATATATTGTTTCAAATTGTTCAGATAGTCTCCAGGTTTCTCTTATTGAATTTACTGCCGCCAGTATAGAAAGCTATTAGTACTATGATTGTTGATACTGATACGGAACAAAAAGGGAAGACTGGGCGACATACAGTTGATTTTGTCTCGTAATTATATAAGTGTCTTTTTTTCTATTTTCTTCTAAGCAAGGAACCTACAGAAAAGAAATGAAATTTGTTCTCCTTCTACCCGATACGTGAATAAATGAATTTAGGACTTAGCATACCTAACTGAATGGGAACCTGTCGCCATCATGCAGCAAACACAAGCCATACTGCCGATACACTTGGCTCATGCAACATGCATACATGAACAAAAGAAGAGCCTATTGGTATATTTATATTTTTTTTCCCTTCTCTTATCCTTGGCGATATTATTCGTCCATATGGTTGCAGGAAATCAATTGACTTGTCAATGTCATGGACCAGCTAGCATACTGCTGTTTTTGTGTGTCTGGCTTTATGTGTTGCGTATCCTCTACACATGTTTTTTTCATTCTTTTGCCCTCTAACACTTGTTTTCAGATTGATGGAAAGCGAAGTTTCTGACAAGGCCAAAAACACGACTACATCCTCCTCCATGTCGCTTCTCGGAAGCTAATTATAATTGAAACTCCTGTTAATCACACATGATGTCATGCTAGATTCGTGCAGAATTTGCCGGATTGATTGATGAGGATTTGACCCTTGGATTTTTAATCAGGTACGTAGTAATTTTCGTTGTACATGGATTAGTCAAGATATAGTCGATCCACCATCATTACTGTGAATCAGTATTACGGATTCAGAACAGGTCTTTGTCAGCGATGGAAGTAGGAGTAGCCATACAGGAAAAAGCCAGAGAGACCTCACCCTCACACACCCACTCTCCACCTACGTGCCTGGCTGTTAACAGTTCGTCTCATTCTCCTTGCTGTTAATGTTGTGTTGAAATACCTAACTAGCTAGCTTGGAAATCAATACGGATGAAACAGTCAAACACCTCTTTCTCGATTGTCCTTTGGCAAAGATCCGTTGGCAATCAGTTAACATTGCCTTCCATATTACTCCACCGAATAGTATTAGCACGTTGTTTGGGACGTGGTTGGATAGGATTGAGTCCCAAACAGCAAGACACATCCGTGTAGGAGTATGTGCTTTATTATGGGCTATCTGAAATTGCAGAAATGATTAGGTCTTTAACAGAACAACAAACACTCACTTTTTGCAGGTTATCTTCCGAGCCACTGCGTGGATTCGTATGTGGTCGTTACCCACTCCGACGGAGGCCAGGGAGTGTTTGGTTACTGGATCTATCCGATGGAAGATGGTAGCACGGGATATTTTCAGCCGGTTTGGATGGCGATCATGTAATAGGATAGGCAATTAGTTTTCCTATCTCTCTTTTGCCAACCGGTTGTGGCTTTTATTTTGGTTCCTTAGCTCTTTGTGAGCAGCTTTTGTTTGAGACTTTAAGACTATTGTTGAACCTTTTTTATTCGCTAATAAAGGTGGTCGTATGCATCATTGTGATGCAGAGGCCGGGGATGTCCCCTTTTCTAAAAAAAGCTAGCTTGCAAATCGTAGTTGTCCTTCTCTAAAACATTGTAGAAAGTCATATGCATGTAGTTAATTAAGCAAGTGAAATTTTAAAAGAAAAACTCTTCTGAAGTTGTTGATCTGTTTGTTGTTGCTGTTGTTTTCGTTGTTCTCAAAATAGGCTTTTGCCCCGCTTTATAAACAAAGCAACATCCAAAGATGTACACGGCCAAACGATACAATATGGTCAGGTAGACCTTACAAAGTCGATCATGAGTTATCCGGCACATGCAAAACGCACGCTTCTACGCTACCAGTAACAAGCACCGGAAGAACAAAACATCCTCATGCTACGACCTAGCATACCTAAGCTCCACGACAACGGCCCCAAGAGGGAGAACTCCGCCCAGCGTCGCCCCTGTCGAGTCCACACTAGACAAAGGTCTACACCCGGAGCCCAGACACGGAGAGAAGAACCACAACAACGTCTTCAAGAAGAGCGCGACACCCATGAGTGTCGTCGGTGGCGACGGCAGGGCACAGAGCTTTTGCTCGGCAACTCACCTGTGCCACCGTGAGGTCCTCAGTACTAGCGCGGCGACGTTAGATCCCCAGATCTTAATCAGGACGCTGCCCCTCCGAGAGAGAGGGCACGTCTGAGCTACTAACCGAACACCTCCTGTTGCCCCCACAACCCAGGAGGGTAGACACCACCAGCAAAATAATGTCCGCCAAAGAGCAACCATGCGGCCCGCCATCAGGGGCCGCCAACCCGGCATCCCTGTCGCGAAATACCATACGCCGCTCACATCACAACGTAGACAACCATCATAGGAAGAGCGACGGCATTCCATCTACTCCTAGCCCAAACTCAGTCCGAGAGTTTGGTTGGGTGCCTCCACCCCAGCCAATGCTCGGTGGACTAGGGGGACCGCCGTGAGCCAGCACCGAGCCCTTGGCCAGGCGAGCTCACACCACGCCATGTTTGCGATCACCGACACTGATCCGCGCACGAATGCAATGCTAACACAACCATCACCATCGAGCACCACCCAGACCTGCTCGCTTCGCAATGCACAAATCGCAGCAAGTAAAGCCCGGCATCAGTCACCTCGCCAGTGACTGTCGACGACCAGCGTAGATGCCAAGTCTGCGAACTGAGGCACTGGTCCGCCAGCCGGCATATCATAGCCCTGACCACCACATCAACCAACCATCACCGACACTACAATATGTGGAGGTTCCTCCCCCAACCGAGCTGCAAGCATCCACCTTTGCTTGACCGACAACGACCCAGAGTCAAAAAACCCTAATCCAAGGCGACTAAGCACTAAATCTTGTGTGAGGAGCAACTAACCCCGACAAGGACGACGACCATGTCAAACTCCATTCCCGGCGGCTAGTCTGCATCACCGATCCGCTGCCAACATATGCACGAGGGGGTCGCCACCCCATCAAGAGGGGCGGGGGTGCTCCGAACAGCCGGCAACTCCAGTCGCTGAGAAGTTGCACCAACGTCAGGCCCGCCTCTCCATTGACTCCCTCTACCCAGATCCACCAGTGCCAGCCAAGACCACAGCCACCACTCACCGCCCCTTGACTTGCCTCCACACCCATGAGAGGGACTGTCGAAACCCGTCGTCGCCAGCTGTCGCGCTCAGAAGAGGGAGGACCGCCACCATCGCCCACACAGCTTGTCACAACTCAGTAGTCAGATCCACACTTCCATAGCCATCACAAGCCCGCCTACACAGTAAAATTTGCTAGCTTTTACCGCGTCTGCACAATTATTTTTTTCCTGTTTTCTCCAAAATGTTTTTTTAAATGTGCTTGCAGATTTAAGGAAAGGAGGAGATCACTGTCACCACCAGCTCGTGCAAGGGGACGTCAGCATCATCCATCTCCTTCCCATTGTAATACCAAAACCTTGTGGATCCATACATGTATTGTCCGTGTGTTTAAACCATGTTTACCACCACTATTTCCACTATTCGTATGATCCATACATGTATTATCTGATGTTTCATCCATGTCTCAACGTGTGAGTAGTTTCCTCAGTTCTCAGGGATATGGATGAACCATGGTATGTATAGGAGGCTGAAATGTTAATAAGGATGTGATATTCTCTGTTGAATGTTTGTTTCAATAGCCTTCATGAATTTTGTGAAGGGGCCCCTCTCACCATTTCTGTCGCAAGGCCATGAGGCATATTACCATGGTTGTAAAGGTTAGGATGTTGAGGTAATTCGAGGTGAGTGTAAAAGACTCTCTACCTCGCCTTTGCAACTGATAGGGGCATAACGGAGAACCCTTGATAAGGCCGCTTCCACGGGGAAACCCTTAATTACCGCAGTGAGAACCAGAGTGGAGAAGCTTCTGTGGTGGCCTTCGTGGTACGGAGTACACCTGGAGTAGAACATATTTTGTACTCGGATACGCCCAATAACAAATGTCAAGAGTGACTTAAGTATCTAGCTTAGAATTATGAAGTGGCATATGTTACCATAGACACACTGCAATGGGAATTATGGAGTCCCTGAGAATGCTTCAATCCTCCACTGGTTTCCCTGCTTTATTCGTTCCGCTGCGCTCTTTTAATTCTTTTGCGTTATTTACTTTTATTCGCACTAAACTCGGAAGTCATTATAATCTTCGGCATTCACTTTGCTTTGTATCGAAAACTAATATGCAGGAACATTACCATAAGTGTCTCTTAGGACAAAGTCCAATTCATGTATTCCCTGTGAGATATATACTCATACTTAAATAGGTGAGAAATAAACCATGTGCACTTGCAGGTCAACAAACCTTTTCTAGCCCTAGGAGTTGAGAGCTTTTGGGCTTGTATTGCGTTTTGATTTATTTTGTGTTTATGGGTGATAATGTGCGCCTCCAAAAATTGTTGTTCGGTAGCGGCAATGGTGGACTCCCTGCGTAGATGTGTATCGAGTGGAGGACTGAAGAAGCCCATAATGATTTTGGTTGATTGTATGCAAATTATTTGTTTGACTCAAGTTGAAGGGGTCATTTTCCTTCAAATTTGAACCTTGTTTGATGGGTCTTGATTTGTCAGAGGATACTTTTTTTTTCCCACTAAGATTGTTTTTGGAGATAGTTGGTAGTTAAACTTATTTTGTGAGTGGAACATTGAAGGTGAAAAGTGCATAAGTAATTAATTATTCTCACTATAAATGAACAATGAAATCTGACACGGTGTTCGTGGAGAACATTAACACCTAGTTTGATGTAGATCCATGTCAGATAAGAAGGTCGCACAACTCATGTGGGTCTCCATTGAAATGTTAAATTGTAATTAATCATTGCTCCCGAGTTAATAGTACATCAATTTGAACCAAGTTTCACACACGTTAATATGTTATGTTCATTATACTACACTTCATAAATAAGTAGATAGCGCATAACATTGAGACTGTAGTTAGGGATGAAAATCAAAATATGGCATGAATGTAACAATTGCCAGCAATGTGCTTTAGAAAAGAACTTATTTTTCTTTTACCCCATGTTTGAACTAGTATAGGTCGGGGTTACACATGATGGTGCACATCACTTTATTTATCATCGTTACATTAAATGCTCAATTGACTAACAACGATGATTCACCCGTCTAGTATTACATCTCTTCATTTCATCGGCCACTGATACTTATAACGTCCCTCCCAGTTTGTTGTTGGTGTGGGGAAGGTTGTTGTGATTGCTGGGGGATTGGTTGTTGGGGTGGGTGTGGTATGGGAAATTGTTGTTGTGGTTGCTTGGGGAATTGTTGCGGTTGGGGAACTTTTGTTGATGGCGCAATTGTTGTTGTGGTAATTGTTGTTGTTGGGGGAATTATTGTTGGTGTAATTTTTTATGGCAAAAAAGAAAAAGTTCATGGCAATTTTGCATCTGTACCATGATGGCAAGAAATGTGGATTAAAAATTTACATGCTATTTTTTCTATATAAATGAAGAGACAAACATATTAATCTAAAATTGCCACCATGTGGAGCACAAACAAAAACACACAATCTATTATTTACGTGCCTCTTCAAAGGAGGGAACTTCGGAAACACATCCTAGTCTCCATCGACTCCACTTGTGATTATTTCGGTCCTTTACTTTATGCAAGTTTATATCTTGTGTTTTACTCTTTCTTGCACTTGTTACTTCTAAAGATTTTCATATATATTGTCCATCTAGTTGCATATCTAGACAACCTACTTTCTTTTGTAAAAGAGGTCAAAATTTTATTAGTCGCATAATCACCCCCCCCCCCACCCCCCTCTAGCGGTGATAAATAAAGTGTCACACCATGGCATGTGTGATCCGCCCAAAGTAGCTGTTTAAAATATGGAATAAAATACAAATTAATCTTTATCTAGACAATGTTGATGTTGGGGTTGTCTGCACATCAATCTGAATGCCATGCTTGCAAGTTCATAAGTTGGTCTTGCCTGGTCACAACTGAAACCTCATGCATTAATTATTTATCATGTACTGCAATAATATTAATATAAGTACATTAGCGCTATTGTTAAATTTGGATTGAACTAAAGCCAAGCCAAGCTAGGACTATCTGAAAAATCTTAATGCTTAGAGATTTGAGACCCTTTTGATTGGTGTGAGTCTGATTCCAAGTACTACATGCCATTGTCTAACCACATCGACAATTATGGTTGCTCTCTTCTTTAAGAAACGTGTTGGTCAATTTTTCTCAAGTTCACTTATTTCTCGAAGAAATATGTGAGTTTCCTCTTGAACTTCTCGGAAACCACTAGCTAGTTAACTGAAAGTAACTTTCCAGTTTCTAGTTCTAAATGGCTGTGTGCATCACGTGATGCAGAGACCGTGGGTCTTCCTCCTTTTCGAAAAAGAAAAAAGAAAGTTCTTTGGTTTTCGGTCTAGTTTCCAGCATAAAAGAGACCAGTCTTCTTAATGAATCAACGGAAAGGCTAGGCAAGGTACTGGTAGGCCGGAAAGAAAGGGGCTCACTAGTGCTCCATGGTATATATTGGTGAAATAATTTAAAAATAAGTATGGCATAATGATGAAACCCATGGATCGTTTGAACTGAATTTTGGCATAAGAGAAAAGTCATGTTCAGACATCATAATTGGGAAATAATCTCGGTCATGCAGGTGCAGCAACAAAAGGCATGTCGGCACACTTGGATCATGCATGCAGGAAGAAAAGGAGAACATATAGATATATGCATAGTTAATTTTGCGTTGCAACTTTATTTAGTTCTTCACCTTGTCTATATGTCCTTTGAGCAGTTGCAGCAAATTGATGCCTTAAATCAGAGGATTGAAATCTTGTCCTAGAACAAAGGAGAAGCTGGCAGTGCTGTCATCTCCTGAACTAGCTATAACGCACACAATTCGTGTGGTTGGTATGGTCTTAGATGTTGCAAGTGTCTATTCATTTTGTTTATTTCCATTATATTATCCTATACCACAAATTTTTATTGATGGAAAGCAAAATATACAACACGATCACAAACCCGAAAACTTGAGATTGGATGTGTGTGTCATCTTCACATCATTCTCCTTACAGCTCTGGTTAGCTAGTTCAACACCGGATGCCCAAATAACCTAGTTCATCAGTGCAAGCTAATTACATTTACAGCTCCGATGTTCCCACACTGCATCACATTCAATCTTCAGGTTGGATCTATTTAGAATTTCTTGATGAATTTGGATAACTCAGATGCATGATTAATCAAAGGCAGGCAGCAGATCCTCCATGTAATTCAGAGTTAGTTAAGAACAACCTTCATCAGAAAAGAGAGCATTGAGCATTTGCCTGCTAGTTGACCTCACCAGTTACTAGTACCATGCACTCACACAAAGGAGAAAAGTTATATATTCTTCCATGATCTAGAAAATAAAAGACCTCGCTCTCACCATCTCTGCATGTCTATCATGAAACATCAGTAAACTCATTAAAATTAAGTGAAATGGTTAAACTTCTTATTTTTGGATTACAGTTCTTGACGCCTTAAAGCAAATTTGACGAGTCGTGTCACTCTACCAATTCCACGTCGTCTTATCACTTTAGAAAACACAACAAAGTTGGTTCCAGAAAAAAAAAACTGTGTATAAAGCTTTACTAATCTTGTACAAAGTTCAGATACTGAACTCTACACAAACTGTAGAAAGTTCCAAACCTCTGCCGCAAAAAAGTACGAAACCTTGATAAGGATTTGACATGTAAAGTGAAAAAGGTGAGTCAGTTTTTCCTCAAAATAAAATACCAACCACCATGCTTTCGTGACAAACATACAATCTTTTGGACAACTAGCCAAACAACTTTTGATGATCAATCCTCTATTAAACTTGTGGCTAGTGTAACCTGACAGAATATCCAAAATGATCCATTTCAGAAGCATGCATGCAAAAAAATGGAAAATGGATGCAATAAAAGAAAAAAATCGCTAGCTGGAATTTCATTCAATCATCCCATCAAAGCTGGTACAACCACACTGACTGCAATCCGACATCTACATAACAAGATGTCCACAATCCAACACGTCCAAAACAAAAAGAGAAAAAATGCAACGACGGCAAGAGATTATGCCCTAAATGGAATTGTGCCATAAAGATCATCACAAGTACAAAATACAAATAGAAACATCGAAGACAAGTAGCAGTAGTCAAGAGCAATTAACCATAAAGACAAATCCCCATCCTTTCCCTCACCACCATTGCACCGGCCAGCGCCAATGAACAGCTCGAGGGCAGCAGGATCAATGCCAGTGAAAGGGTTTCACTAAATTCATCTTGCTGAGAAAGTCCATGCAAGGAATCGACATGAAAGAAAGTCTTGAGTTAGTTCAAATACGGATATCCTTAGAGCAGCCTAATGAATGAGAAAACCTGTCTCAGTCATTCATCAACAAAAGCCATGTCAACAAGCTTGGATGGATCACGCATTCAGGAACAAAAGGCGAAGGGGGTGACATATATACAGTTTATTTGCTTGGTAACTTTGGTTTAGCCTACAATCAATGTTTCATAGGACGAGGTTTGTTATTGAAAATGGTGCAAGTACACGTTTCTGGAAGGATACTTGGCTTGGCGACTCACCTTTAGCCATTCAATATCCGTCTTTATATCGGATTGCTCAACGACGTGAGGTGTTCATGGCAACGGTATTTCAATCTATCCCCCTTAATATTCAGTTTAGACGGTCGCTAGCGGGCAATCGTTGGGAAGAATGGCTCCATCTAGTTAGGAGACTGATGGAGGTTCAACTTTCTCACCGACCCGATGGATTACGCTGGAAGTTGACTAGATCTAGAGCATTTACAGTTAAATCAATGTATATTGATGTTATTAATTCGAACTCCATTCCAACTTCCAGGAATGTCTGGGATGTCAAAGTTCCTTTAAAAATTAAAGTGTTTATGTGGTTTGTCCATAAACAAGTTATTTTAACAAAGGACAACTTGATAAAGCGTAATTGGACAGGACCTACTAGGTGTAATTTCTGTGATCGGGATGAGACGATTAGGCGCATATTCTTTGATTGCCCGTTGGCAAAAGTCCATATTGCTTTTAATATTACTCCACCGACTTCTGTCAACGCTTTATTTGGGACATGGCTTAATGGGGTTGAGCCTGACTTAGCAAGACATATTCGGGTTGGAGTTTGCGCTTTGTTGTGGACTACCTGAAATTGCAGAAATGATTTGGTTTTTAACAGAACATCACGAATTCATTTTTTGCAGGTTATATTCCGAGCTACGGCAGTGATCCGTTCGTGGTCGCTACTCACTCTGATGAAGGACAGGGAGCATTTGGTTACTGGATCTATCCTTTGGGAGATAGTAGCTCGGGATATCTTCAACCGGTTTGGATGGCGGTCATGTAATAGGATAGGCAACTAGTTTACCTATCTATTTTTAGCCAGCCGGTTGTGGCGTCTTTTCTTGGCTAGTTTGTGTTTCTAGCCTTTTAGGCTCTGTGTGAGCTGCCTTTTTCTTTTTTCAATTGAAGACTTTGGAACCTTGTTGGCACTTTTTGTTATTTGGTTAATAAGATGGCCATATGCATCACTCTGATGCAGAGGCCGGGGAGCCCCCCTTTTTTGAAAAAAAAAACTTTGGTTTAGCCGTGTCTTTTTTCTTCTTATCCTTGTCCGTTTTATCCCTGCAGAAAAGAGCCAAACACGGAAGCAAAGGGAAGTGTTTGATTAGTTCTCCACGAAAGGAGAATAAATGAATTTCGGACAAAGTATGGCTGAACTGTGAAATGCATAGATCGGCCTAACTGAATCGGGACCTGTCTCCATCATGCAGCAGACAAAAGCCATACTGCTGATACACTTGGCCCATGCAACATGCATGCATGATCATAAGGAGAACATACCCATATATACACGATTGATTGTATGCATCCTCGATGTCACGACTTGGTCTTGATATAGTGTCGTTGCAGAAGCCAGGTGTAATTAGTATCATCTTGATATTTATATATCACACTTTATCAAAAAAAAATATACAATTGATTGAGCTTGGAAACAATCATAAGTGGTTTTTCCTTCTTATCTTGGCGAACCAAAACATGTTGTGTGTGTATATATGTATATCAAGTTATCCACTATGTCCTTTGGAATGGTTGCAGCAAATCAATTGAATTGTCAGTGTCATCGACCAACTAGCATTGTACAGTACTGTTGTGTATGTGTGACCGCTCTACATTGTCTTCCTTTCCGCTTTTGCCCGCTCCACCTCTTGTTTTCTGATTGATGGAAAGCTTAGTTTCAGGCACGGCAAGAAAACACGACTACATCCTCCTCCATGAAGCTTCGTGAAGGCTAATCATAGTTACTGCTCCTGTTAATCCTAGTTGATGTCATTCTAGATTCGTGTAAATATGCTGGATTAGTGGATCGGTGGATTCAGAATTTGAACATCGGATGTTTAAATCATGGGTTTTCTTTCCTGTTCATGGATTAGTCATCACCATGAATCTGAATTACGGGTTCAGAGCAAGTCTTTGTCAGGAAAGAAAAGTGATAGGAGTAGAAGACGACTAGCAGAGTTGACCTCAGCACTCACTCTCACAGAAGGAAAAGTGAGAGATGTCCAGCCAGAGAGACCTCACTCACTTTTCACCTGCCTGCCTGTCTGTTATCAACAAGCTCATTAAAAACAAGTGAAATCGTTCTTCACCTTCTCACTGATATTAATCTTGTGTTGATCACCTAACTAGCTAGCTAATCATATTCACCCTTCTCTTAAAAAGAATAGAAAGTCACCTTCTGAAATCCTCTTCTCAACTAAGGTTAAATAAGTGAATTGTAAAAAGTTTTTTTTTCTTCTTCTAAGGTTGTTGTTCTCTTTGCCGCGGCCGTTGTTTTCTGAAATCACCTTCTCAACTACCTAATCATAATAAAGAGTTCACAGTATAATAAAAAACATTGATCGGCCTAACTGAATGGGAAAACATGCCTCAATCATAGCATCAAGAAAAGGCATGTCAATGCACTTGAATGGATCACACATTCAGGAAAAAAAAAGGCGAAGAAGATATATATATATATATATATATATATATATATACACACACACACACAATTGATATATATATATACACAATTGATTTTTATTGGTAAATTTATTAGTGTCTATCTCGTATCCTTCCCGATATTATCCGTGCAGAGAAATGCTGAATTGTTTCAATGCTTCCCCACCATAAGACTAGATGACTTTAGGACTGAGTATGTGTAAAGTGGACCGGCCTAACTGATCGGGAAACAAATCGATATGCAGCTGATCCTTGCTTGGTAATTCTTACCATTGTTCATTTTCTTCTTATATCCTTGACGACGAGAAATTTTAACATAGTCCCTCTCACGTACCTCATTTTTTCACATGGGAGGTAAGAAGGTAAGAGTTACTCAGACCGACTACTTAATGAAATCAACAGCTCAAATTTATTATATACTCTTACCTCTAATGTGAAAATAAAAGGTAAGATGGACCATGCACTAGTAGAAAACGGGTCTTTTGTCCCGGTTCCACCCAAAATCTTTAGTCCCGGTTCACTTACGAACCGGGACTAAAGGGGCTCCACGTGGCCGCTCTTTGGAGCTCATCAACGGGGACTAAAGGAATTTTTTTGAAAAAAAAATAAAAAACTATTTGATTTTTTTTGAATTTTTTCCCGATTTTCAATTTTCTGAATTATTTGAGAATTTAATCTCTAATCATCCTTCATCGCTGCTCAATTTAATCTCTAATCTCTAATCATCCCTCATCATCCAAATCATCTAACTTCCCGGCCGGTCACCATCCTCTCACTACTCCAGCCTGAGCACGCTTAACATCCGAGTTCTATTCCCCCTCGTTTCCAAGTCCGCACTTGTTGTTTTCCTGCCAATAATAAGTTGTTAATCGTATTAACCCTTAGGAGTTGAACTTGAGCATAAAATCACACGTTTCACGTTTGAGTTTAAAACTATTATTCTTAAAACCAATAATTTAGTAACACTAATATTTCTTAAATAAGTAGTTTGACCAGAGTTTGACCAAAAATTCAAAAAACATAAATTTGAAGATAACTTTTTTTTCTTTTCAGAATTTGAGCATTCTAAAAATTTACAAAACGGCATACGGCTGTCGAAATCGAATCTGGATTTTCGTGCTGAACATTTTGATATATTATACGTTTTTTCGACATTGTACGGAAAAGTTATAGCCGTTTTACTTTTTCATAACACTTTTTTGCAAAACATGTTCAAATTTAAGTTTTTAAAATTTCCTAACTAGTAGATGTAGTAACATAACTACGTCTCGAAGGATTTTAATTTTTGAAGTTTTTATCAGTTTCTTTTGTTCTTTTCAAAACTGGAATGGCGATACACGGAGGGGGGGGGAGCGGGCGGTAGAGTTTGAACACATTTAGTCCGGGATGGTGTCCATCCAATCCTACCGTCGACTACATATGCTAGCACCGTCCCAGCCAGAGTCACAACTAAGGTTAACCAAGTTAGAGTCACGTTCTATTAAAGTGGCACAAAGAATTATTATTTAACTAAAAATAATTGAAAACAACAATTAAAGGACTAAAACAACTATATAAGCAAAGCAGTACTGTTTTAACTAAAATCCTAATTCAAATTATTCTAAAAATAACCAAATAATTCTTACTGTGTGACAACAATCTGACATGTGACTAGGAGCAAAAACAATTAAATTAAAACCCATTTTTAAACTCAAATTATTCACAATCTAGGGTTTGAAGCAAATTTAAACAAAATCATATTTAAATCATTCAAATTTGAAAATTAATGGCACAAACAGAAACTAGATAAAATTTTGAATCTAATGCAAAAAGAATCACTCAAAAACATCAAATATCCTAAAAGATATAAGCAATTTAAAACAGAAACTAAAAATAGACAACAAATGGAAAAACAAATAACAAATTTCAGAACCCCTTTAGTCCCGGTTTGAGACACGAACCGGGATTAAAAGGCATCGCACCCTTTAATCCCATTTGAACCGGGACTAATGCCTTCCCGACGCCCTAGCCGCTCGAACTGGGACTAATGCTCGAACCGGGACTAATGCTCATATTAGTCCCGGTTCGTAATGCAACCGGGACTAAAGGATGCATTGAGCTTGGACCAAAGCCCTGTTTTCTATTAGTGATGTTAGAAAAACATAATGACGAGCATATCCACTAAAATGGTTGTTGCAAATCAGCGGAGTCGTCATGTCAATTTCATGGACCAGCTAGCTAGCATAGTACTACTTTTTGTGTGTGTGGCCTTAGGTGTTGCGTATCCTCTACCCACACAATTTCAGCCTCTCCTTTTCATTCTTTTGCCAACTACAACTTGTTCTTGCTCGATGGAAAGCGAAGTTTCAGGCACAGCCAGAAAACATGAGACATCATCATCTTCACATCCTCCTTCATGTAGCTTCCTAAAGGTTAATCGCAATGACGTCTCCCGCGTTGGTTCCACTGGCAAGCGGTCGATTGAACCTCACTGTAAATCAGAATTACCAGCTAATTCGGAACAAGTCAGGGGGACATCCCATAAGAAAGAAGTTCAGGACAAGTCATTGTCAGTTGGGAAGAGCAAGCTGTTCAATGAAAGATCAAAACTATCTCTAGTTACAATAATATCGGCCAGATACAATTGGCGCACCATATCTCCTAAACCTATACGTTTAACACATTCCAAACCACAATATTATGCATTAACTGGCTTTGTATGTAGCACAATAACCTTAAAAAAACCAAATGTGGAAGTCAGACCGAGCTAGATCCCTATTAAGGTAAGGAGTAAGGACTAACCACAAACCAATGCTTTAATGGTGAGCCTTCTGAATTTTGACCTTCTTGAGATGATTCACAACTAGTTCTAAATAGTATATGGCACTGGTTTCAATGTGGTCCATGTAAGATTTTACTGTTGAGGAAATATTGCTTTCAATAAAATGCGTTCTTAATTAAGTTTGTGCAGAAAAAAACACTCAAACAGACAAAGGAAGGAAGCCACTCTGATTTGTTGCTTCCGCACTCCTCTTCCACAGAATAAAGAAGCTAGTCTCGTTCTGCATATTATGGAGACCACTCCATTTTCCCTGCTGTCCCTGGCAGTACATATATAAGGGATAATTCACAAAAAGAATGGAAAGCCATCCATAAATAAAGAAAAGGCCATATTATATCAACCTCTATAAGCATAGCTGTAGCTGGCATGAGTATTCATCATCATCGTCATCCCAAAGACGACGAAGAAGAAGAAGAAGATGCAAGACTGGGGTCCAGTGCTCATCTCCTTCATGCTCTTCATCCTTCTGTCCCCAGGGCTTGTCTTCCAGAGCCCTGGCAAATCACGGACGATCGAGTGCGGCAAATTCCACACGAGCGTCGTCTCCATCCTCATCCACACCATCATCTTCTTCGCCCTCGATGCCTTCTTCCTCGTCGTCGTTGGCGTCCACATCGAGTTCGGCTCCTCATCATGAGTAGTACAATACTCTGCTTCATCCTGTTCTAGCTGTTTCTTTTGCTCTTTCTGTCTGTTTGGTTCTTGCTTCTTGTTAATTAGTTGGCCTGTGCTCAGTCATTGCTGACCTGGGATATGTTACATGGTGGGATCATGTGAAATTTATATTCTTGAGATTTGATGACAACATTACTGTGTATCTCTGGGATCATATTTTTTTCGATAATTTTGCTTTGCAACTTTATTTAGTTCTTCGTCTTGTCTATATGTCCTTTG
Source organism: Aegilops umbellulata (assembly GCA_032464435.1). Lineage (NCBI taxonomy): Eukaryota > Viridiplantae > Streptophyta > Magnoliopsida > Poales > Poaceae > Aegilops > Aegilops umbellulata. The sequence goes on from CP136054.1 coordinate 10,728,410, forward strand.
AGGAGTTGCGGCAGATCGATGCCTCAAATCAGTGGATCGAATTTTTGTCCTAGCTAGAACAAAGGAGAAGCTGGCAATACTGTCATCTGCTGAACTAGCTATAACACACACAATTCTTGTGGTGGGTATGACCTTAGTTGTTGCATCCGTAATTCCATATATTGTTTTTCGTTATTTTCATTCTGCCATCCTATACCACAATTTTTTTCCTTGATGGAAAGTGAAATATGCAACACGAGCACAAACCCAAAAACTTGATATTGTGTGCGTGTCATCTTCACATCCTCCTCCTTATGGCTCTGGCTAGCTAGTTCAACAACGGATGGCCGAATAACCTAGTTGATCAGTGCATGCTAATTACATTTACAACTCCTATGTTCCTCCACTGCACTACGTTTAATCTTCAGGTTGGATCTATTTAGGATATCTTGATGAATTTGGATAATTCAGATGCATGCATGATTAATCAAAGGTGGGCAGCCCTCCTTGCCCTCCTTGCCGTCGCGGTGACCAGCACCAATGGACAGCTAGAGACAGGTCGGATCAATGGCAGTGAAAATGGTTTCATCAATTTCATCTTGCTGAGAAAGGCCAAGCAAGGAATCGACAGGAAAGAAATCGTTCCATTAGTTTGAAATACTGAAATCCATAAACCAGCTTGACTGAATGGAAAGACCTGTGTCAATCATTGGTCAATAAATGGGATGTCAGCAGACTTGGATGGGTCGTGCATCCAGGAACAAAGGGGGAAGAGAGCGACATACAGTTGATTTTGCTTGGTAACTAATCCATGCTTACGGTAGCATATATCCATGTCCTTTTTCGATTTTCGTATCCTTGTTGTTTTTATCCATGTACAGAAACCTGTCTCAGGCGTTTTATCATATAATCCGTGATACGGTAAGTAAATGAATTTAGGACTAAGCACATGCCTGAAATGTGAAGTTCATAGATCTGCCTAACTGAATGGGTGAGCCTGTCGCCATCATGCAGCAAACAAAAGCCATACTGCTGATACACTTGGTCCATCCAACATGCATGCATGAACAAAAGAAGAACACACACCAGTATGTATACAGTTTTTTCTTCTTATCTTGGAGAAATTATTCGTGCAATACATGTTTGTGTGTCCACTGTGTGATTCGAATGGTTGTAGCAAATCAATTGAATTGTCCATGTCATGGAGCAGCTAGCTAGCATAGTACTATTTTTGTGTGTGACTTTAGGTGTTGCGTCTCTTGTACATACATTTTGTTTTCCATGTATTATCTTCCCCGTCAGTAACAATAATCGGTGGTTTTTCCTTTATTGTCTTAGATGATATTACATCCATGCGTATATATGTATATCCACTGTGTCTTTATAAAAAATAAAAAGGAGGAAGACCCCCAGCCTCCGCATCTGGGTGATGCATATAGCCAATTTATTAATTATTCACAAAAGATCTTACAAAGTAATACAACTGTAAGATTCAAGTCACCGTCTAGGCAACAATTGTCGCTACTCCTATCCACTTGATGAAGCGATGCTGATAGTCTGGGCCTAATAGCAAACAGAACTCGCAGCCAAACCTAACATCTAAGACCTGAGTCCCCAACCAAGCAACCTGCCGGGTATGGGGCACCCACCGGTCCGGCACACACTAAGAGACCGTTGTCGCCACCTGCCACCAACCCATCTTCAGAGTTGTACTGATGCATCAACCTTGCCCAGTTTAGCTGCTGTCGATGCCACCACGACGCCTGACAGCTTCACCCTCCTGCGCGAGTACATCATCGCACATCAAACGCCTAATCTCCAGGGCGCCATGCCATCGAGATCCGTCGCCATCAATGTGTATGATGAAGCACCGCTCCACCGAACATGTCGTCCACTGTTCCCTCGAGCCCATGTACACCTCCAAGAATGATGCCCCCAAGGGGGAAATGACACAAGCGCGTCGCCGTCTTCTGATCTATGGATCTCAGGTTTCCCCCGGGGGTAGCAGATGGTGGTCTAGAACTTCTCCACGGTGATGCCTTCAAGAAGGGAACGACACCGTAGAGCGCCGCCATCGCCGGCTTTGGCATCTAGCCAAGAGCAGGGTTTCACCTAGATCTGTTTGAAGGACTAAATCCAGCTTCTTGTGCACGGGTCGCGGCCTTCTGTGTCGGAAACTAGACCAAAAAGATCCAGCTGCCGCCGCCTGACCGGCCGCGGCACCACCACGGTGCCAAAGCAGCCAGCTTTGCCAGGCCCACCACGCCAGCCTGCCGCCACATACCAAACCCGTCGGCCCACCAAAGCCCATCTAGGCCCGGCGAGATCCCAGATTCCGGCCGCCGCCATAGGGGCGCCTCCCCTGCGGGAAGGATGCGCCGCCGTTGTCGCCACCGCCATGTCCGTCGTCGGGATCCCACGGCACCGCGCTACCGGATCACCGAAGTCCATGTCGCCACCACCATGGGAGGACGCCACCGCGGCGCCGCCTTCACAGCCCACGGCCCGGGCTTCGCCGGCGTGAACTCGGGCGGCTGCGGGAGGGAGAGATCGGGGCGAGGTACCGAGGGCAGGCGGCGCTGTTTCCCCCGAGTCGCCTAGGGTTGGCGACGCAGGAGCCAATTATCGATAGCTAGTAGTTTAAGTGGTGACCCGCCCACTGTGTCCTTTTAAATGGTTACAGCAAATCAATTGAATTATCAATGTCATGGACCGCTAGCTACCATGTTGTTTGAGTGTGTGTGTGTGTGTGGCTTTAGGTGTTGCGTATCCTCTACACAATTAAGCACTTGCCTGGTGGCAAATTGGCCTCAGCACTCACTCTCACAGAGGAAAAAGTGGGAGGTGTCCAGCCAGAGACACCTCGCTCTCACCCTCTCACTGCCTGCCTGCCTGCCTGTCTGTTAACAGCAAGCTCATTAAAAACAAGTGAAATCACTCTTCTCCTTCTCCTTGCTGTTAATCTTGTGTTGAAAGCTAATCATAACCCTCATTTTCGAACTTGATTAGTCCGTCACCTTACGGGAAGGAACGGCCCCCGCGTCGTCTCCCTAGGAGGCGACTCGGGCGGAACCAGGTCCGCCACCGCCGGCCCCCCTTTCTCCAGCGCCTCCCCTCGCCGCTGCCGGCTAACGTCGCCGGGCGAAGCCCGCTGGCAGCTGGCAGCGGCGGGCGCAGCCCCCATGCGGCTTCCCCTCCTCCACAACCTGTCTGTTCCACGTCCCCTTCGACGGCGACTAGATCTGCGTCCCCGTCCTCGATCTACGGTGCCTGCGCGTCGCCCGGCCTATCCCCTTCCTCTCCGACCCGTGGGGGGCGCCGGCTGGCCGGAATCGCTCGGCCGTCACCGGTCTCCTGGTGGTCGCGCCTCAGCTCCAGATCTAGCGGGTTCGGATGGCCTCGTCGTCCGGCCCCGTGCTCTCTTGTTGCAGCCTCGCGCTGGCCGTGGTGCACCACGTCTGCGTGCGGCGGCCCGGTACATTGCTGCTTCTTTGGCCCTCCGTAGCTCGCTTCGTAGCTCATGGCTGCCTAGACTGATGGGCTACGGCGGTAGTTGGCCGACTTGCTCCGGTTGCGAGGTGGAGGAGGCACTGCCAGGTGAAATCTTCATCGACGATGACGGCTGCAGCCGCCATTTTTCCTTCTTGAAGGCGTCGAGTTTGGCATTGTTTCCCTCCCCCACCCCCCCCCCCCCCGCCCCCCCAAGCTCTCAGATCCCGAGAGAAATCTCGGACCCGGAGTTCCCTTTGTCGGATGGTGTCGACGTCTCTACGCCGTTTCCTTCTTGGGGGCATCTTCTTCGATTTCTTCTGCTTCGGGTGGACTTGCCTCTTGCTGCTTCCTCTCCTCCTCGGCTTCGATCTTGACTGGCCATTGTCCTTGGCGACTCGAGTGGAGCTTGCTTGGACGTCCTGGGGCGGCCTCGACGACACGCTGCCCTTCGACCTCGGCGGCAGTACACCGGTACTGCGCCCTTCAGTCTTGGTGGCCCGTTGCCTTCTCGGCTTCACTGGCGGCACACCGGTGCCGCCACTTGAACTCGGCTATCCGACGCTTTTCCTTCGCGCCAGTGATGCTTCTCGATATGCTTCTACTTCGGTGTCTCCTTTTTGTCAGGGCCGTGCTTCATGGTGGGCCGGACGACGTTTGCGTGGACATCCTGGGGTGGCCTCGACAGCACGTTGCCCTTCGACCTCAGCGGCGGTACACTGGTGCCGCGCCCTTCGGTCTCGGTGGTTTGTTGTCTCTTGGCTTTGCCGGCGCACACCGGTGTCGCCGCACGAACTCGGCTATCCTACGCCCTTCGTACATGCCAGTGATGTTCCATCGCGAGCTGTTGTTCTAATGCCCGTATTTTCCTCCCTAGGCCTTGTTGTGGTTCATTGTTAGTGGTGGAACAAGCTGCTCAGTGGAGCTTGCTACCCAAGATGTCGGCTTCCAGGGGTTTCGGTTTGGTTCTGTTGCCAGCCTTCCCCTCCATTTTGTTTTCTTTCTTCTAGTTTTGGGCTTTGATGCCCTCCCCTGTAATTTTCTTTTGTGCCTTTGTGCACTTACTTGTATTTGTACTGACTGTCAAGTCACCTTCAAGTTGGAATATAACAAGCGGTGGGGTTTTTTGGTCCCCCCGTCAATCTTGAAAAAAAATAACCCTCATTTTCTTAAAACAAGGAAAGAAAGTCCGATGCATGGAAGTTAAACAAGTGAAATTTTAAGAAGTTTTTCTTTCTTGAAGTTGTTGTTCTCTTCACTAATGTCGTAGTTGTTGCTGTTTTTGATGTTGACATCACCTACTTAGCTACCTAATCATAATTAGGAATTAATTAACCACATCCATGGACATGGAGTTCACAGTATGCTAGAAAGAAAAATGTTGATCTTCCTAACTGAATGGGAAAAACATGTCTCGATCACAGCATCAACAAAAGGCATGTGAATACACTTAATTGGTTGGATCACGCATTCAGGAACAAAAGGAGTTGAGCTTGCTTCATAATTTTTACTTTTGTCTTCTTATCATCGTCGATTTTATCCGTGCAGAGGAAGGCTGATTAAGCAAGGAGCTGACAGGAAAGAAAGTGTTTCATTGATTCCGCACGATAGGAGAAGAGAATAGATGAATTCAGGACTGAGTATGGCTGAGTTGTGTAAACCGTAGATCGGCCTAACTGAAATCCATATTGCCGTTCCGATACACTTGGACATTATCAAGGAGCACAAACTGATATGCAGCTGATCTTGCTTGATAACTCTTGCCAGTGTTCTTTTTCTTGTTATCCTCGACCATGTAATTCATCCATGTATATCCACTGTGTCCTTTGAAACGGTTGCAGCAAATAAGCGGAGTTGTCATGTCAATATGCCATGGACCAGGTAGCTAGCTAGCATATTGTTTTTGTGTGTGTGGCTTTAGGTGTTGCGTATCCTCTACACACACATTTTCTTCTCCACCTTTTCCTCCTTTCGCCCTCTGCCACTTGTTCTTGCTCGATGGAAAGCAAAGTTTCAGACACGGCCAGAAACACATGAGAGATCATCATCATCTTCATGTAGCTTCCTGAAGGTTAATCGCAATTACATCTCCTGCATTGGTTCCACTGGATTGTATTCTAGATTCAGGTACGATATGCTCGAATAGATAAGAAAAGTTCAGGACAAGTCGTTGTCAGTTGGGAGGAGCTAGCTGTTCACGCAATGAGCATTGCTAGTTGACCTCAGCACTCACTCTCATGGAGGACAGGACGAGAGTGAGAGGTCTCCAGCAAGAGAGACCTCACTCTCACACTCACTGTCCACCTGCCTGCCTGTCTGTTAACGACAAACTCATTAAAAATAAGAAGTGATATTGCTGTTGTTCTTCTCCTTGATGTTGTTGTGGCGTTGAAATCACCTAGATGTAGCTAGCAAATCATAATTGAGAATTTAAAAATCCCATCCATGGAGTTAAACAAGTGAAATTTTAAAAAGTTTTCTTTTCTAAAGTTGTTCTCCCTGCTCTTGTTGTTGTCGGAATCACCAACTTAATTATAAATGGTCAAAAAAATACACAAAACTTCCCGGCAAGTTCTGATTTCTTTTTCCCTTTCGTGACTATGGCGGCTAGGGCACTCATTCCCTCCAGGCTTCGCCAGTGAGCCCATGGATCCACCTCCCCTCTGCCTGCCGTTTAGGCGGCCGTGGTGGGGGAGGGGGATCTCGGTGCCTCGACTTCGGCTAGTAGTTTAGGTTAGGGTTTTATTTTTCTCGCATGAGTGGCTCTCAGGCAGATGGCGGTGGGTTACTTCGAGTTGGTCTTCCGGAGTTCGATTCTCATCAAGTTTGTCCGTCGGGATGGATTCTGTTGAGCTCTGGTGTAGATCCTGATATCTCCTTGGTGCCATGAGGTTAGGATTTCTCGCTGTTTGTGTGCGACGATTAGATTTGGAGTCAGATGTTTTAGATCTATTCAAGGGTTCAGTAGCGACGATTTCAGCTCTAGTACGCCGCACCTTAGGGGCACGTGCATGAAGACTTCCTGACTGTCATCAACAAAGCCAAACCGGCTCAGGTAGGGGAGAGCGTCAATAGCTGCGCATAGATAGCCACTCCGACGGTGGCAGTGTTCCTTCGGTTGTGCTCGATTTTATTTTATTATGTATATAGGATGCTTTGCCCTTTTTACAAACCTTTGTAAAAGATCTAGGTCCTTTTTTGCAAAAAGGACTACCTGATCATAAGATTTGATTAAAATATTTTCATGCATGGAGCTGCTAACAGTATATAATAATTTAGAAAAAAAACTTTTCTTTTCTTTTCTTTTCTGAAGCGCAAGTGCAAAAGGGGTGACTAGAAAATACAAGTGCAAAAGGTGTGACTAGAAAACGGGCGATGTGGTCGTAGGCGGTAGGGAAAGCGAGACGTCACCAACCGAGTGGGAATGGCGATGAAAGGGAGCCCTCACGCCTTTCCCTCCACAATCACACCATCCTTCTCTGCTCCCCCGCTCCTGTTCTGCTCTGCTCCATTGCCTTCCTTTCTCTGCCGCGAGGAGCTAGCTAGAGAGAAAGAAAGAAGCTTGCCGGAGTCGGAGAAGGGGAGGGAGAGGAGAGGATGTCGGACTGGGGGCCGGTGGTGATCGCGGTGGTGCTGTTCGTGCTGCTGTCGCCGGGGCTGCTGCTGCAGCTCCCCGGGAAGCACCACTTCGTGGAGTTCGGCAACATGCACACCAGCGCCATGGCCATCCTCGTCCACGCCATCATCTACTTCGCCCTCATCGCGCTCTTCGTCATCGTCATCGGCGTGCACATCACCACTGACTAGAGACCGGCTGAGCTCCATCACCCCGGCCGGCCAGCTCCAATTAAGCTGCTCTTCCCCTTCTTCCTTTTTCTTTTTTTCATCCGATCCATCTGACTCCTGCCTCTCTGTTTTGTTCTGTTCTGTTTTTGCTGCTTGCAACTACTTGTAGTAGTACATGTGACCATGTTTGTTTGTTGCCCTGCCTAATTAATCGCGTATGTAGCTTCTTGATTAATAAAGAGATGTGTTTACTCAGTTTTCCATGGAGTCACACAATTTATTTAATCATCTGAAGCTCTAGATTAACTGGTACTCCCTCCGTTCGGAATTACTTGTCTCGGAAATGGATGTATCTAGAACTAAAATACGTCTAGATACATCCATTTCTACGACAAATAATTCCGAACGGAGGGAGTAGATGTGTATATATAATAAGGTTTGCATTTTTATTTCTTGCAACGCAACGACCTTCTTTTCAGCTACAACGCTTTTCAAATTTCAACTACCCCTACAACCTTCCCTTCTGATATCCAGATTGATTATCAGTAGTTGCCCATGTGGCATTCTTGGGTTCATTATTCTGCTGATACCATGAATTAGCTGCTCGATAACTGAATTTAACAGGTAAATATGCAATATGCAATACTCAATCAGTTAAGTACCTATGTTGGTCCACGAGAAAACTACTCCCTCCGTATAGTGATCTAAAACAATCTTATATTTCTTTACACAGGGAGAGAGTAGATAGCTACCTATACTTTTCAGCACATATAATACATGCTTGATTAGTGGAATTTCGGACCTAAAAGCACGCGCACGTCCTATAGACCAGAGACCAGAGGGAGTACCTACTCCTATAGAAAACGTTTGTTTAGAATTCAGACAGGTGAATCATACATGCAGTGCAAAAGGTTCATCTTAATCGAATTTTTAACCGATAAAAGGTTAATTAGCTAAAAATGGTACTAATAAAATTTGTTATGACGACTTTTCTTAGTCCTGTGCTTTCCAATCAAAGAGGAAGATGAGGAAATCATTGTGCAGTCGTACTCCACTGTACCCTTGTGCTGTTGATGCCCGGGTCGGGTGGGCGGCTGGCCGGTGTGCACGTATGGCATGGCCAAGTCCCACACCAATCAATCGATCGGTCGTGATCAAACTGACGGTGATCACTGCCGGTCCAACCACTACCATGGCAGCTACCGCCTTAACGTTGATGTTGCTAGAATATTGCCTAGCTACAAAAGCAGCTCACTATTTCTCTTTCTCCTTTATTTTTCTGGCGATTAAGGGGCTTTCATTAGTTATGCAACTGGAATGTCTTTACAATCAAGCACGTATGTATATGATTCAAAAGATAGTTAGTTCTTAGCCGATTGCTTGTACCCATCATCCTCTATTACAAAAACCCTAAGTGCCACACGTCTTGCACAAAGCACTCCGTCACTTTCGTTTTTCACAACTATAATTGTCATCCAAAAAAAAGAACCCAAAAAATAACGAAAGTTGACATGTTTGACAACTAAAGTTGCCATCCTAGCGTCATTAAACTTACCATAGAAAAGTTCTTTGTTGCCCTGTGTTCGTGCCACATGTGTGACACTTATCAGGTCCTGCAAAAAAGGCTAAAGATTTCTCTTCCATTTTGTGCTTCCCTAATATTGATGTCCGGGATGAAACCAACGCCGCTTTACGGCGATAAGAAAAACAGCCCGTCCAAGGAAATAGCGGAGCCATTGAGATTTCATTGCCACGATATTTATTCTGGGGCTTTTCACGAGATTATTCATGTTTGTTTTTTGCGAAACGTGCAAGCATTTCAGAGGGAGAAAATGAATTAAGCGGGAGATGAATAAAAGTGGTTAATTCGTAGTAGCTGCTAGCACGCTCCACATGCTACGCAAGCGTCACCTTCATGCATGTACTGTATACTTCAATCGACAATCGTTGTGGAGACGACAAAAGGAGGTGATGATTCCGGTTGCCACTAGCAGCTTGTCCTCCTGGAAGGAGCTATGGCGCCTAATTCGCCTAGGTGGCCTGGTGCGTGGTCTCGATCAATGCAGATAAGAAGAGAAGGAGAAGAAAGCCATGACGTGCACATGAGCGGCCATGCATCCATCCATGCTCTCATGTACTTTCTTCTACCGAGACATCACTATTAACATTAGGAAACCTCATTTACTAAGACTTTTATGAAATATGGGCTTTGTTGATTCCAATTTAGATACTTGTAAGTTGCCTCAAAATAATATATGAGTCAGTCGAGTTCACGTGAAGGAAGCAGCCGCCGGCTCGCCAGAGAAGCCCTTTGTGTCTATCTTAGGATGGCAGGCAACCCCGGTGTCTACATTAGGATGGTAGGCTCGCCGGCTATCTATTTTAATGGGGAGGGTGCTGGTCCGCCGGAAAAATCTGTTCATCGCCAGGGTTAGAGGGATGGCCAGAGACGATGGCAGCGCGGCGGTGCGCGGGGAGGCGAGGTAGGTGCCGGAGCGCCGCTGGCCGCGGACGGCTTAGGGTAGAAGATGAACAGGGAAAATGATTGAGAGGTAGAAAAAGGCATCTACACCATTGGATCTGTATCTGACTGGTCTCTAACCTATGTTAGTTAGGAATCAGCAGAGCATGTACGGCCATGTCTTGGCTAGCTAATTGGACGACATAAATCGATGAAATTGGCCAATGTGCATGTGACAACAAATCAATCAGTACCAAGCTAAATAGTTATCTCCATTAACTTTATACAAATTTAGTTTGCATTGCTAATCTAACTAATGATGTTCCATACAACCAATTCTTATTAGAACAATTACAACCAAATTCCGTGGCAATCGCGTGGGTATTTATCTCCAGCTTATTAATAAAAAAAGGTACAGGAACAAGGTAATTAAGGAATGTAAAGAGTGCAAATTGGTTATTTGGCTTGGCTGGATTATATAGGGAGCTCAGCCTCTGCATTTGCTGGAGCTCTCGCAGCCGCGGGAGTACTTGTTGGCCTCGTCTTCCGCGTGGGTCAGCCCGTTGCGGCCCGGCACCTCGTCCGCCTGCATCACGTCGTACAAGATCATCTTGCCGTCGACGCGCCCCGCATGCTGCCCCACCAACAGCACCGCCATCGCCACCGCCACCAGCAGCATCCGGCCCGCCGCCGGCGAGCTCTCCTTCCTGCGGTAGTACGCCATTCTAATTAACTAGCTTGCCGGCGACGGCGTCTCCTTCTTATGGTTTTTCGAACGGGGCCATCTCCTTTCCATTGGTTGCTCAACGAGAATTTAGCCGGCCGGGGTAACGTAGATTTGCCTCAACTTGACCGGTTGGACCTACGGCGATTAAGCTTAGCATGCAAATTAAGTGATGCACGCCGTCCGTTATTCTTAGGCTCCGGCCATGCAATGGACAGTTAATTAGGGACCGTACCTATATCGCTATATCAGAAATGGCGCCAAACAGATGAAGGCAGAAACAAAAACACGGCGACGCAGCAATCGGCTCTGCATTTCTAAGGTCGATGAAAGCAAAAAAGAAAACCACGGCTAATCCGAGACATTGACACCGAACCGTGTTTTTGGGTAGGAAGAACAAATATGAAAACCATGCCTAATAACCTCGATGACACTCTTCCTGACCACCCGGTCCCACTATATATCGGTTCCACCTGGCGCTTTTCTTTCTAGAGGAACATTCGAGTATCTGGTATCACGGCATAATTCAAATGCCACGCTGGAACCGATAGTCAGAGCGGAGTGGTCAGGAACGGCGTCATCTCGCTTATTAGGCATGCTTTTCATATTTTTACTTCCGACCCTAAAGCATGGTTCCGTGTCAATATCATAGGCTGTTAGTCATGGAGTTTTTTTTTTCGTTCGTCGACATGTGAAATACCGAGATGATGCAGTATCTGGTATCTGGTGCCTTACGGTGTCTTCTTTCTGTCAACCTTTGCCATCTTTCAGTTTGAGTGTGTGGCATTAGGGTTGTGTACGTTTTGTTATTCAGTTGCATGGTGTGTACTCTATACGATTGTATCACCTCGATGTGTGAATCAATGTGTTTGAACCAATCTAGAGTTGCATGCTACAAGTGTGATTGATAGGTTCCTTTGGAAAAAAACCACCTCTATACGTTTTGTTATAATCGCAGTTGCTTTGGAAAGAAACTACAGTAAGATATATTCCTGAAAGAGCAAACCGTTATCGTGTTAGGGCAAAAGTCGTCACCCATGGTAAAATATAAGCAGCTTGCCTAGAGCAACCACACCTTTCTGAAAGAAGCTTATAGCAAACGGGAACCAGCGTCGCCTGAAGGAACGCCAGGTTGGGACCGCCTAGAGACAGTTTCTTCATTTCTACCCCCAATTTTGTTTTCTCAATATTTTTTATTTTTCTTTATATTTTTAATTTCTTTTTTATATTTTAAACAAAAACTAAAAATACATATATTCCACAAAAAATACCAAAGTTTTTAAAAAAATGTTTGTCCATTTAAAAACATGGTCATAGCATTAAACAAATGGTCATAATAAAATAATGTTCATGTATTTTTAAAAAATATTCGCGAAATTATTAAAAAATGCTAAATATTTTTTAGAAAAATTCGTAATGTATACGACATATGTAAGATGTACATGAAAAAAAGGTATACATCAAAACATATATTTGAATAATGTTAATAATGTATCTGAAAAATGATAAATGTGTATAGAAAAATATGGTCCTGATGTATAAGACAAATGTACAAAGTACATGAAAGTGAATATAAATCAGACATATATTTGAAAAATGATAATAATCTTTTTGAAAAATGTTAAATATGTAAAAAAAACATCTGTTCCTGATGCATACGAATGTTTTTACAATGAATAGGAAAACAATTAGACAGGAAAACAGGTATCTTCAAAAACAGTGTTGATGATTCTGTTTTAAAATGTTAATCATGTATTTAAAAATGTTTAAATATGTACAAAAAATGTTCTTGGTGTACACAAAAAATGTATGCATAAAAACATATAACTTTTATAAATGTTAATAGTGTATTTTAAAATGTTGAATATGTATCAAGAATTATTTCATAGGTATACAAAAGATGTACAACGTCTATGAAAACTACGTAGACATCAGAACATATTATAGAAAATTTTAATCATGTATTTTAAAATGTTAAACACACATGCATAAATATGTTTTTGATGTACATAAAAAAATTGGACATAGTGTGTGAAAAAAGTATGCATTGAAAAAACAAAAATCTTGTTGGAAAAAAATCTCGTGTTGTATACGAAAAATGTAAAAAGTGTACCAAAATAATTAGATATATGTTTAACGAAAAAAGGAAAGAAGGCACAAAAAATTCCGATCAACACAAAGATAGGAACAAGAAAACCTGAAGAAGACCATTGAGAAAAAGAAAAGAATACAAGAAAGAAGAAGAAAATCAAAAAAATGAAGAAGCTGATGCAAAACAGGGAACTTAGTGAAAACAAATAAAAATTGATGAAAACCGAGAAGAAAAACAAAAAAACTGAAGCAAAAAATAAGAAAAATATGTAAAAAAGAAAAAAGATGAAACCTTGCGAAACAGTGAAATACTGTGAAACCCAAAGGAAAAAAGACTAAAAAAAAGAACGTAGAGCAAGCGAATGAACAACAACTGAGTGAACGAGTGACCATGCGAGAACACGTTAATTATCCGGCTCATAATTGTGGACTCCAGAGGCGAGCCAGAATAGGCGAGATATAGCTATGACGATTTGATATAGCTTCACGAATGCTATATCTCGCTCACAGTGAGAGTATCTTTTGTCTGGCCTGAAGGTGCAAGAATAGCATCAGGTCGTTGTAAAGGTTTGATTGAACTTTATTTTTTTTAAAGGTCTTGTGGCAGGAATGCGGGAATAATTTATGTGGATACCAGGTTTGCGAGTTCATCTACAACGTGACCTTTCAGCGGGGCTACTCTGCAAAACAATATGAAGTAAGTAAACAATAATATTTACAATTTTATTTTATTACAATCATTTGTGTTGAGTTTCATTCATATATATGTATTGACCCCCTTCTTTAAATTAGATGTGGCAGATGCTAGATGAACTCCTACCACATGATCGCATTCGAGCAATTTAAGAGGAATTGACGGGATTCTTTCTTGACCACGTCATAAATGAGAAGGGAGAATACCATGTGGAGATTGAAATGGATTTTAGATGTTATATTGTATATATATAGTAGCATCGATATACAAAAATTTGTTGTTCGACCAATCTCTCGGAGAAAGAGAGGTCACTTCTCTCTATATATGTTCATGACGATTTTGTGTAATTAATGGTTCATTCATTTGCTTACTCTAACTACCGTGTCGAGTTCTCTCTATATGTATAATAGTTAGTGTCGACCAAGCATGGAGAAAGAGATGTCAATTCTCTCTATTAGCTAGCTAACACAATATGAAACCCTTAAATTAACCCTCCAAAACCCCTAAACCCGCCCCCTTAAAAAAACCTAGCGCCTGCGAGCTGCTGACGTGTGGCAGCCTTTTGGTCCCGGTTGTTTTACCAATCGGGAATAAAGGTCCTCCTGCCTGGCCGCCCCGCAACGGCCATGTGGAGCCCCTTCTGTCCCGGTTCGTAAGCGAATTAGGACTAAAAGTTTTGGGCTTTAGTCCCGACCCTTTAGTCCCGGTTACAGAACCGAGGCTAAAGGGCCTCTGGAACCGGGATTAATGGGTCATTTTCTACTAGTGCAGCCTGCTGATCTGCATCTTCTCCCCCCTTGTTCGTCCTCCTTGCCGGCCAGACCGCCTCGAGCCATGGCCGCTCGCCGGCACAGCCTCCTCCCCTTCCTCCCCACCCCAACCTCTCCCGTATCCTCTTCTGATCTCCCTCCTTACTTTCTCTTGCAGATGGTCTCCACAAGAAGGTCTCCGAGCTCCTCCTCGGGTTCAGGCCGTACATCGACGCAGCCACTCCGGCCTCCGCATGAACAAGAGGTATCGACCCTGAAAGCCTGTCTCTTCCGCGATTCGATTCACATGAATTCAGGAGCCGCATGAATCAGGAAGGTCATGGAGCAGAATTTAGTCGTGTAGCCTGACAGTGATGTACGTTTGTGGCTTTTCTAGCTGAATAACTTTGTACTCTATGTGGATGCCACTTCAAATAATCATCAAAATAATTCTCCTGCACGCGTTATACAGATGGAGAAGAAGAAGTTGGTGTGGACATTTCGTTTCTTATCGATGTCCCAGAGAAAAGCTCCTAGGAAGTTCATCCGCTCGGTGGATTATAAGTTTAAGTTTGTTAGAGCAACTCTAGCAGACCCCGCAAAACCACTACCTGCATAAGTGTTTTACGGGCTGAGGAAAACGGATTATAAGGGTCGATTTTAGCTGCGGGCGAACAGAATCCGTATAATCAGCCCGTAAAAAAGAATATTCTAAGTATACCATCTTCTTCCTCACGCCTTTCCCATCTCGACCTTCGTTCTCTCGGCGTGTGCGTGTCCTGCCTCCGCGACCATCTCCTCGTGCTCGCCAGCGAGCTCGACCGGGCCGGAGCCAGCAGCAGTGCCGACTGCAGCAACAGACGGCCGCAGCGGAGGCCAAGGCCGCCGGGGCAGCGCAACGGCGGCCGAACTCCTCCATTCGCTAGCTACACGCGCATCCATTGAGCATGCTAGCTAGCTAGCTAGCTGATCCATTCGAATCGATTCGGCTGGCTAGCTAGCTAGCTAGCTCCTCGTCGAGAGAACTGCTGGCCGGCGCGGCGGACGGCCGGCGGGCTGGGCGGACGACCGGCAGGCGCGGCGGACGGCCGGCGGGCTTGGCGGACAGGGCGGACGGTTGGCGGGCGCGGCAGTGAAGGCGGGCGCTGCGGCCGGGGCGTGCGCCGGTGGCCGGGGACAGGCGGACAGGAGCGAGCCATGAAGTTTCCCCTGAGAGTTGGACTCCTGCCAACGATCTTTCACGTATACAGGTCATTCTCGGGTCGTCTTCGAAATCCTTATTTTTACGGGTTCGGCCGGGATGTTTGCGGTGCCTCTTAATTTTTTTTACGGGTTGGGGTGGTTTACCGGTTCTATTCTAGTCTTTTTTTCGCCTAAAATTATAATCTGGCGGTTATTTTGCAGTTAAATGCGTTTTGCGGGGTCTGCTAGAGTTGCTCTTACAACATCCAATTATCCATATAATCTCTGTGTTTCTTCTGTTTTCTACCAGTCATATTTCATATGTGCATCAGAGGAAAAATGCTTTCAGCGGGCATGTTGGAGCGCGCATACCAAGTTCCCACATTGCAAATATGATCCTAGCCATTAATATGTTTAATTCCACATTTTCTTGATCTAATTTCTAAATGATTGGACAATCTGTTATAGTCTTATAGAATTATGAGCCGCCAAATCCACATTTCTCTTGGTCTAATTTCTAAATGATAATGTGCAGCATCCATCTCCTGGTGAACCTTTTTTTCTTGCGACTGTATCTCCTGGTGAACCTATTTTATGATAAGATTTTTTAGGGCATTCTTTGATGATTTTTTCCTGTAGCCCTTAAATAAAATCAAATAAAATCAAGTGCAATTCACAGTAAGTTTACTGCTCCTAGCTAGTTGTAAATAACAAGTTCAATTCAGTCTGATTTAGTTCTTGACATGACCGTGCTGCCAGCAACTCCTTTTCTCTAGGTAGCACAATAATTGTATTGGTTTGATGTAAAGGACATAAATACAAGAAAATAAATTTTTAGCTTATTTCAAATTAACTAACTAGTAGTGTTTGTGAAGTTCAAGAAAAAGCTGATCTTTTTCCCGACAAATAAGTTAACATGCAAAGAATCAATGGATGTGCTTGCAAGAAAGCAAACATAATTAGCGATAAAACTGGTTGTGATTGTCGCTGTAGATAATGGTAGTGGTTGGAACTAGATACAAACCAATAAAAAATAAGATCTCAAATCTCCAACCAATAAAGAGTTCAACCCAAATTTTACAGTAACACTATTATATTTAAATAGTGATTATTCCAATACATGGATAATTAATTAAGGCACCAGGTTGTGCTTGTGACCAGGAAAGACAAACTTATGAACTTGCAAGCATGGCAATCAGATCGACATCCACACAATGCCAATATGGACATTGTCTTGATACAACTTTATTTCTATTTTATTTCAGAATTTAAACAACTAGTTTGGGCGGGTCACACATGACGTTGTGTGACACTTTATTTGTCACCGCTGCATCGACATATCCATCGACTGAACAACGGTGATCTAACTATATATTACTAGAGACCTTTCCTTATCAGTAGGCACCAACTCCGGAGCCAACGGCGAATGGCACACTAGTGGTGGTTCTATACAACGGCACATTGACACTGCACATCGTTGGCAGGGTACGGAGCGCAATGGAAGTCATCACCTCAAGCTGAGCTATTTGGTGTGGCTGCAAAAAGGTACCCTGTGCCAATTGTTGTTGTTGTTGTTGAGGTTGTTG
Source organism: Aegilops umbellulata (assembly GCA_032464435.1). Taxonomy (NCBI): domain Eukaryota; kingdom Viridiplantae; phylum Streptophyta; class Magnoliopsida; order Poales; family Poaceae; genus Aegilops; species Aegilops umbellulata. Next base: position 10,745,151 of record CP136054.1, read on the forward strand.
CCCGAGTTGCTGCTGCAACTGCTGTTGGGGTTGGGAAATGCATTGGCTCAACTGTTGGGGATGCTGCTGCTGAGTTTGGATGGAACCCTGAACCTGTTGTTGTTCTTGCAGGATGATGGAGTAGATGATAGCACGAATTGCCTCATAGCGGGATTGCTGGGGGATTTGCGGCAACTGCTGGCAACATTGTTGTTGCATCACATGGCAACTGCTCTGCTGCAACATTTGCGACCTAGCAAGACTTTGTGGCATTGCCACAGGGCTGCATTGCTGCTGGAGGAATACCTTGCATGGGTTTAGCTGCTGCAAGATAGATGGATGAACGAATGGTATTTGTTGTTGCGGTAGAACTTGTTGTTGTTGTTGCGAAAATGATGGTTGTTGCGGTAGAATTGGTTGTTGTTGTTGTTGCGAAAAGGGTGGTTGTTGCGGTAGTACTGGTTGTTGTTGTTGCGAAAACGGTGGTTGTTGCTGTGAAAATGGTGGTAGTTGTTGCTGCGAAAATGATGGTTGTTGCGGTAGAACTGGTTGTTGTTGCTGCGAAAATGGGGGTTGTTGCTGTGAAAATGGTGGTTGTTGTTGCTGCGAATATGGTGGTTGTTGCGGTAGAACTGGTTGTTGTTGCTGCGAAAATGGGGGTTGTTGCTGTGAAAATGGTGGTTGTTGTTGCTGCGAATATGGTGGTTGTTGTTGCTGCGAAAATGGTGGTTGTTGTTGCTGCGATAATGGTGGTTGTTGTTGTTGCTGTGAACATGGTTGCTGTTGTGGAAATGGTTGTGGTTGTTGTTGGATGGGTTGTTGTTGTTGGTGGTGCGATAATATTGGTTGCAGTGGTAATGGTTGTTGTTGCGATGGTTTCTCCAAACCAGGGATGTGGCTATTCTCCATTTGTGCAATGGCACTTGTCGCCGCAACGGCGAGGAGGGCAAAGATGAGGAAGGTCTTCATGGTGGACTAGTGTTGCTTGGTTTTGATGCTTGTGCTTGTGATGATCTTTATACTTCATGCCTATTTATAGGAGCCAGGGCACCACCTCTTTTCTTCTTTGCATTAGCTTTAATAATTCTGTTTGGATGCATCTAAAATGATTTTTGGTACAATGAGTTAGGTTGCACTAGCTACACGCGTACTTTTGGATTGATCATCAAAGTTTCTTTTTAGTTGTGCATATGATCACACACAGAGTACAGAAACCCCGATGTTTGCTATATATGACTCACCTTATTCACTTTACATGTCACACACTTATCTGGATAGTACCACTTTTGCAACCGATTTCGGAACCTTGTATAGGCTGTCATCCATAAACAAGAAAGGGAAAACTTATGTAGGACTAAGTTGCAGTCGCGTGTGGGCTATTAGCATATGCTCGATTAGTAAAGCCTTGCGTGCGGAGGGTTCTTCCAGACTCAGTTGTCTTTCATAAAACTAAATTTGTATTTTCCTCTAAGATGATAATTAAGATGAACTAACGCCTGTAGAGCATGACATGACTCATCGAATTCCCTTTACATGTAAAGGATGGTAATTGCTTACAAGCTACTCCTACTAGCATATATCCGGTCCTAACTCCAGACACGTCGTCATCATCAGTTCCTTCTTTTTTTTTTGGAGATAAATCATTAGTTCCATCTATGTGTTTTCTAGACAATCAGTTCCATCTTTTTTTTTTGAGACACAACAATTAGTTCCATCTTTTTTTTTTTGAGAATCATCAGTTCCACTTCCATCTATTTGTGAAGGATTTTTTTGGGGGAAATGATAGATGGGGCTGGAACAGAGGCCCCCAGCCTGGAGCGAGAGATTAGGCCCAACATAAGCGCTGTGTGTTAGGGCACCAATTCGAATTGGGCTATAGTTTTCGTAGGCCCCAGCCCACACTACGCCGATCTGCGTCCTCTGCCTTCCTCCTCCTCCTCGCCTGTCAGACCGCTCGCCGGAGCAGCCTCTCCTGGATATGTGCTAAAGTTGAGTCATCTATTTTAGAACGGAGGGAGTACATATGTGCTTTGCCAGCTGAGTAACTCTGTGCTTTCTGTGGCTGCCACTTCAAAAGTTCAAATAATCATCAAATTTCTGCCTTTGCGCGCTATGCAGGTGGAGTGGAGGACATTCCGTTCCTCTCTGATGTCTGAGAAGAAAGTCCGTCTCTGGTGCAGCGATGTCCAAGTTAGTTACAACATCCACTCATCTGTATAATCTCAGTGTTTGTTCTGTTTTGGACTGTCATATTTCATATGTGCATCAGAGGAAATGTGCTTTCTAGCTAGAGGCATGCTAGAGCTGGCAGTGTCCCAGATCTCATTTCATTTATATGGCCATAGGAAGCGATCAATAAAAGGGCACTGGAATTTACGTTCTAAGGCAATTGTTGTTCTAGCTCTTTGTCTTTACTTTTGTTGTCTCCGTTGTATGCACTGTGTTAAATAGCCCGCTATAGCTCCGCTATAGCACGCTATAGCGTTTACAAAAGGTCTTGCGCTAAGAGACTTTGGTCCAAACAAATGAACAAACATTTTAAATAGCGCGCTATAGCTCCGCTATAGCACGCTATAGCATTTGGAAGAGGTCCGCCGCTAAGATGCTTAGCGCGCTATTTAAAACTATGGTTGTATGGTTGCAAAGTTAGGCTTCATCTGATTTTAGTTAGTTAAGCCAATCTTGTTAAGCTGATAAAAAGAATTCCACACAACCCTTTATTCCGCACTTCACCGTCTCACAATAGCGGAACATATTAAGCCCACCAAATTGTATCCCTCAAAAATAAAAAAGCTCACCAAATTGTATCGCATACTCATGCATATCTTTCATTGTCGAATAACAGGAGATTGTGAAGTGTGGTGGGTTTGGGAAATTTCTTGATAACTCACTTCCTCTCTAGTCTGTACAATACATATACTGGTTTACATGCACTAGTAGAAAAAACCCCATTCGTCCCGGTTGGCGAGGGCCGTTTGTCCCGGTTCTTGAACCGGGACTAAAGGGTCGTTACTAATGCCCTAGACCTTTAGTCCCGGTTCTCACACGAACCGGGACAGATGGGCCTCCACGTGGCCGGTGCACCGAGCCCAGGCAGGAGGCCCTTTGGTTCCGGTTGGTGGCACCAACCGGGACCAATAGACATCCACGCGTCAGCATTTCAGTGGCTTGGGTTTTTGTTTTTTTTAAAGGGGAGGGGGGTGGTTTGGGGGTTTTGGAGGGTTAATTTAGGTGTTTCATATATTGTGTTAGCTAGCTAATTAATAGAGAAAAGTGTCCTCTCTTATGTCCGTGCTTGGTCGACGCTATGTACTATACATAGAGAGGCCCTCGACACGCTAGCTAGTAAGAAAATGAAGGGAACCTTTAAGTACAGAAGTTCGTCATGCATACCGAGAGAAGTGATCGACCTCTCCTTCTCCGAGAGATTGGTCGAACAACAAGTTTCGGTATTATCTATCCGACGCTACTGGCTACATACATATACAATATGTAGAATCTCTTACAATCCCCTAGCATTTGAAATCAACTTCCACATGGTATTCTCCGGCTTTATTGATGACGTGGTCAAGAAAGAATCCCACCAATTCCTCTTGAATTGCTTTAATGCGATCTTGTGGTAGGAGTTCATTCCGCATCTGCCACGTCTAATTTGAAGAAGGGGGTTAATACATATATATATGAATAAAACTCAACAGAAATGACGGTGTCATAAAATGAAATTGTGAATATTATTGCTTACGCACTTCATATTGTCTTTTAGAGTAGCCCCGCTTATTTTTCAAAGTCGCGTTGTAGATGAACTCGCACACGTAGTATCCACAGTGATTATTCCCTTGATCCTGCCACAAGCACTTTACGAGAAATAGAGTTCAATCAAACTGATAATGAAGCATTATAAATGGCATTGATGAAAATATAGCTATAGAATCAACGGGAGATGCGCGCAACTAGCTAGCTAGCTAGTAGTCCTTACTTTCGGGTATGTATATCCCAGCTCCTTCGGCAGTCCCGGAGCTTCTGCGGTGAACTGTTTCCAAACCCTGCAAGACAAAGAAAATAATTATTATTACTTGAGATATCAGGAAATGAACAAAAAGTTGCCGATATGGTGCGATAATGATCGATTGAAATTACTTGCTGAGCATTTTAGTCATGCCTGCATAGGTTTCGGGATCTTTTCGTCTCGAGTCTAAGACGGTTACTAGTCCCCGCTCAAGCTTAAACTAAAGGAGAAAATAGTGGAAGCTGAGCACGCATGCATAACTCATCAATTACATTACTATAACCTCGTTCGAGTAATAAGGGAAACCGAATATGCACACGACAGTAACACTCACTCGTAGTTGTAAGGAAAGAGTATTAAATCTTTGTTTTGATTTTTGATCAACGATTGTAGCAAGTAGGCCTCGGCCTCTTCGGCGTCCTTTGTAACCAGAAATTCCTCTATGATATTTGTGTTAATGAACCCAATATCATACATTTCTGCTTTTCTACACTCGACGATCTTCAATCTGCATAATATAGTGAGGATAATTAATTATAAATACATGCAATGAAAGAGCTGAGCTATATATAGAGACTTAATGACAGAAATAGTACTTACAGACAGTAGCAAAAGACAATTAATTTATCGAGGGCCTTTTGATTGAAGAACTCGAAGAACTCCTCAAATGGAACAGGCAACAGATCAGTTTCAACGAGGTCGTGCTCCTCTTTAATTCTCATATACAAAGTATTCGTCCTCCCCCCCCCCCCCCCCCCGACTCTCTTCAGGTTTTTATGTACCAATTATGGAATCTTCGCATCATCATTGTTAGAGATTTTTCATCTTTGACGAGAGGCTTCCCGTACTCGTATTTGTGTTCGTCCACCTTCAAGAAATCATAATGTACATCGTCGGGCACGTAATCTCCAAGATTGCTTAACCGGGCACCATCCCCGGAGCATTAGCAATGATGTCGCTAGACACATTGAGCGGGGGGGGGGGGGGGACGATTGGTTCGCTTGTTCGCCGAGCTAGGCAATTTTTTTCCCAGCTGCTCGTCGTTCTTTTAACCTTTGATCACTGACAGTACTTCCCGACCGCGAAGCTTCTTGATATGCCTTTTGAGTAACGCGCTCATAGTTGGTCTTCGACGGAGACTTTGGTGGTTTCCTCAGGGCATCGATAGTGCGCTTTGCTTTCACCGGATCTACCTTCTCCTCCGGAGGTGGATGTCTCATTGCTCTCAACCCTTCAAAGAAGTCATTCACTTTGGTCCGCACGATCTTCGCGTTTTCCTCCGGGGTCCTCTCGTACGGTAACTTCTCTAGAGGCTTGAGAGGTGGACCGTATCTGTATTGCCTCCCGCCTCCGGATGTACTGCTAGACGCCGGAGCAGACGGAGCGGCTGCGGCTGTCTTCTTTCATGCTGCGGAGGAGAAGGACTACGACGCGTCGGAGCAGCCAGGGCGACAACGGGTCTCTTCCGCCCTTGCTGGCGAGGCGGAGAAGGAGGAGGCTGGTGGCTGCTCGGGCGCGCCGGCGCAGGCGGAGAAGGAGGTAGAGTGCCGCCACGCACCGGAGAAGGAGGCTGAGTGCCCTGATCGTCAATCGCCGGAGGAGGAGGCGGAGTGCCCTGACTCACTGGAGGAGGAGGGGGAGGCGGAGGCGTCCAGTTCTGAAGGTTGATGAGCTCCTTCCGCCATAGGCATGGAGTCTTCAAAGCAGAACCCAGCCGAGTCTCCCCTTCACCGGTAGGGTGGTCAAGCTGGAGGTCCTCAAATCCCTCCGTTATTTCGTCCACCGTCACCCTAGCATATCCTTCTAGAATCGGACGACAGTGAAAAGTTGCGCCGGGTTCAGGAGGTCGAACAGAGCCGACAGCCGCCTTGACTTTGAAGTTCTTCCATTGCGTCATAAGGTGGCAATGTTGAGACTCCGTGAGAGCATCCACGGGGTAGCTAGCAGGAGCCGTCAAGACATGCTCCGGCTGAGTCAGCTCGGTGGAAGCCACGCTGCTTCTCCACTGAGATGGCAGGGTAGCTTCGGGGGTAGTTTCGGCAGGGCGCTTGCTGCGAGCTACTTCTCGTTCCTTTAGCGCTTGAACTCTTGCGTGCAACGCCTGCATTTGGGTATGCTCCACTTTCTTCCTCCTCTCCTGGCTTTTGTAACCGCCTGTGTCCGGAAACCCAGCCTTCCACGGAACGGAGCCTGGCGTGCCTCGTGTCCGTCCAGGGTGCTCAGGATTCCCGAGGGCCATTGTGAGCTCGTCGTTCTCTTTGTCTGGAACGAACGTCCCTTCTTGTGCTGCATCGATATAGTGCTGAAGCCTCTTGAGTGGTATTTTCAGTTGCTCGTCCGTCCAATGGCACTTCCCTGATACAGGGTCCAAGGTTTTGCTAGCCCCGAAGAACCAAGTCCGGCAACGGTCTGGCCAGTTCATTGTCTCTGGTTCGATCCCTTTATCAAGCAGATCATTCTCAGACTTGGCCCACTTAGGCCAGGCTTTGAGGTAGCCACCTGACCCCGTGCGATGGTGAAGCTTCTTCTTCGCAGCATTTTGCTTGTTTGTCGCCGACATCTTCTTACTCTTTTCCGATGTCTTGTGGGCCACAAATGCGGGCCAGTCATCTCTGATCTTCTCATATTTTCTGATGAATTCTGGCGTCTCTTCTTTGTCGACAAACCTTTTTAGCTCATTCTTCCACCTCCTGAATAGGTCTGTCATCTTCTTAAGAGCACGAGACTTGATTAATTGCTCTTTAACTGGCTTCTCCGGATCCTCCTCTGGCGGTAGGGTGAAATTTGCCTTCAGCTCAGTCCAAAGATCCTCTTTCTGCATATCATTGACATAAGACACCTCAGGGTCTTCGTTCTTAGGCTTATACCATTGGTGGATGTTGATCGGGATCTTGTCCCTAACAAGAACCCCGCACTGAGCAGCAAATGCTTCCTTTGTCCAGATGGTTTCAATCGGTTGGCCGTCGCGCGCGATTGCTGTGATCTCAAACCTTTCATCCGAGCGCAACTTTTTCTTCGGGCCTCGTCTCTTTACCAAAGTTGTGCTCGATCCGGAGGGCTAGAAAAAAGAAGAAAGAGGAGAGTTAATTAATATGTGTACATACAAAAACAATGAATGCATCAATTAGCTAGTCAGCACAGGCTTAACTAACATATATACCTGGCCGGACTTAGTTCGGTCACCGGAGCCGTCATCACGGTCTCCTTCTTGCACCGTCATTGGGTCACCGGAGCCGTCATCACGGTCTCCTTCTTGCACCGACATTGGGTCACCAGAGCCATCATAATCATAGCCTGCTTCTTCACCCAGTCCTTCCAAACCATCGGTGTCGTTGAGAAACGAGAAGACGGCATCACTTCCTTGTGCGATTATGTCCCCCAACACCACTTCTGTTGCTTCGTCTCGGGGGTCCATAGTTTCTACAAATATTTACAACATGGCAATTATTATTCAAACATGACAGATGGATATATTAGTGGCAAACGTATAAGGGTTTGGGGTGGCCTCGACAACGCTTCAAGGGTTTGGGGTGGCCACGAGAGAGTTTGTCGGGTAGGGGCGCGGCCGGAGGGGGTAGGAGACCGACATTGTATTTTTCTAGGGTTTGGGTGTCCTCGAGAGTTTTGGTATAAGTTATCTCAGTCGAGAGGGGGTAATATCGACAACGACGACATACATACACGGGAAAATAATGTTATCGGGGAGGGGGTATATCGACCCCCCCCCATGTGTTGAAGTTATCGGGAGGGGGTTATATCGACAATGACAACATACGTACATGGGAAAATAATATTATGGGGGAGGGGGTATATCGACCCCCCCCTCGTGTTGAAGTTATCGGGAGGTGTATATCGACGACGACAAACGCGATAAAACATAAGAAAACGAAGAAGAAATAAAAAGAGGAGAAGAAGAAAGGAATAGAGGAGAAGATCAAAGAAAAAAAGAAGAAAAAAAAGAGGAGAAGAAGAAAGGAATAGAGGAGAAGAAGAAAAAAAATAGAATATTTTCTATTTTTTCTTCTTCTCTTCTATTCCTTTCTTCTTCTCCTCTTCTTTTTCTTCTTTTTCCTCTTCTTATTTATTTCTCCTCTTCTTCCTCTCCTCTTCTTATCCTTCTTCCTCTTCTTATATTCCTTTTTCCTCTCCTTCTTTTTCTTCTTCTTCTTCTTCCTTCTTCTTCTTTTCTTCCTTTTCCTTATTTTACTTTTTTCTCTACACTAACCTAAAATGCACTAACCTAAAATCGATATCTACTAACAACCTAAATAAAAAATTAATACATATATGAAAAAACATATACAAACAAAAAAATGCTATGAACATTATATTCATACATACATAGCCACATCCATTCATCATATAGCTACCACATACATATATACATTATATATATGAAAAAAATGCAATGAACAAAAAATGATACGCATTAAGCACTGAACAGAGCCGTGATGGCGGCGGCTCACATCGGGGGCGGCCGGCGAGGGCGTCGGCGACGACCACGGTGGGGGGCGCGGGCCGGGGCAGGGGCGTGGCCGGCGACGGTGGGGGGCGGATCGTGGGGCAGGGGCGCGACTGTGCGCACTCGGGGGCGGCGGACGGCGTCGGCGTGGGCTCGGGGGCATGGGAGACGGCGACGGCGGCGGGACAGCCTGGCGGCGTCGAGGAGGTCGGCGTCATCAGGGGCAACTGGCGATGAAATTCTCAATTTTTGCAAAGTGTTTCTTATTTAGCAATGGCTTTGGTCCCGGTTCACAGCACCAACCGGGACCAAAGACCCCCTTTAGTCCCGGTTGCTGGCACCAACCGGGACTAAAGGGGGGCATTGGTCCCGGTTGGCGCCACGAACCGCTACCAATGCGCCCCTTTAGTCCCGGTTGGTGGCACCAACCGGGACCAAAGGCCTTGTGCTGCCCCGCGTCAAAAGTTTAGTACCACCTCGCTAGCTGAGAGAGCTCGAGAGTGGTTTATAAGCGCTGCTGCGCCCACCCTCTCGAGCTCCTCTCAATTGTAGGCTTTCGGTCCTAACCGTACGCCGTGTGTGCCTATGGGCCTACTGGGCCTCTTGCGGGCCTGAATACTGGCCCATGGTAGGGTTTCTAGTCGTATTCAGGCCGGGGGGGGCCAGTAGGTGGCACTTTTTTGTTTTGTTTGTTGCTTTATTTATTATTTTGTTTCTACTTACAACAAAATACTTATTGTTGCTATTTTTATTTTTTTCCAGTGTTTTTGTTTTGTTTTTTGCATTATTTATTTTCTTTTGTTTTTTGCTTTATTTTTTAATTCTTTTTGCTTTTAGGTCAAAAAAATTATAAACTTTCTGTTAGTGCCATTAGTTTTCAAATTAGAATAGTTAAAATTTGAATTCTTTGAAATTTGTGTGAATCACAAGTTTGTGATTAACTTTACTATAAAAAATAGTTTTTTTTATTTTTTGTTTTGTTTTTTGCATTATTTATTTTCTTTTGTTTTTTGCTTTATTTTTTAATTCTTTTTTGCTTTTAGGTCAGCAAAATTATAAACTTTCTGTTAGTGCCATTAGTTTTAGAAAAATTATAAACTTTCTGTTAGTGCCATTAGTTTTCAAATTTGAATAGTTAAAATTTAAATTCTTTAAAATTTGTGTGAATCACAAGTTTGTGATTAACTTTACTAAAAAATGAGCATAGATGCGCCTATAGAGAGAATTCAACCTAAATTCATAATAAATTTCTATGAATTTCAAAGAAATTCACTATGAATTTAGGTCAAATTCCCTGTATAAGGGCATCTATTTTCACTTTGAGCTCAACAAGGCAGAGAGGGACGGGTTTATAAACCGGTGTGAGCGCCCTTCGGTTGGTGAGGTGGGACTAAACTCTGACCGCAACAAGGACCAACCCTTTAGTCCCGGTTTGTGGCACAAACCGGGACTAATGGTCATGGGCCAGGGGCGAGGAGCATTGGTCCCGGTTCGTGCGTGGAACCGGCCGGAACCAAAAGGTCCAGACGAACCGGGACCAATGGCCCACGTGGCTGCCCTCTTGAGTGTTCTTGGTGAGAACATAGTTGACAAGGAGCGAACTGGGATTAATGGTATTACGAGGGCCGAACCATAAGACATTAAAGCATTTCAAATGAACTCTTAAAAAGTTGAAAGTTGGCATGGTATCATAATTTCACCCACATAGCATGTGCATGTACAAAACGGACAATGGCATCATACTCTTCTATTACAAAGTTGGCATGGTATTATCATAATAGTTGCGGGAGAAAGTCTTCACTTTTTCTTCGCTCGTGTCATTTGCTTATTGCGTCGTAACCATGGATAATCTTCATCGTTTATCAGGATGCTTGGGTCAGCCTTGACTTTGAAGGGAGGAATTTCATGAAACTTTTCGTAATCTTCAGACATGTCTGTCTTGCCCTCCACTCCCACGATGTCCCTTTTTCCCGAAAGAACTATGTGGCGCTTTGGCTCATCGTATGATGTATTCCCTTCCTTATCTTTTCTTTCTCTCGGTCTGGTAGACATGTCCTTCACATAGATAACCTGTGCCACATCATTGGCTAGGACGAACGGTTCGTCAATGTACCCAAGATTTTTCAGATCCACTGTTGTCATTCCGTACGGTGGGTCTACCTGTACCCCACTTCCTGACAGATTGACACATTTGCTATTAAACAAAGGGACCTTAAAATCATGTCCGTAGTCAAGTTCCCATATGTCCACTATGTAACCATAATATGTGTCCTTTCCCCTCTCGGTTGCTGCATCAAAGCGGACATCGCTGTTTTGGTTGGTGCTCTTTTGATCTTGGGCGATCGTGTAAAATGTATTCCCATTTATATCGCATCCTTTGTAAGTCAATACAGTCAAAGATGGTCCCCTGGACAACAAGTACAGCTCATCACAAACAGTGTTGTCACCTTTGAGACGTGTTTCCAACCAACTGCTGAAAGTCCTGATGTGTTCATATGTAATCCAGTCGTCGCACTGCTCCGGGTGTTTGGAGCGCAGACTGTTCTTGTGTTCATCGACATACGGGGTCACCAAGGTAGAGTTCTGTAGAACAGTGTAGTGTGCTTGAGACCAAGAATATCCGTCCCTGCATATTATTGAGTCCGATCCAAGAGTGCCTTTTCCAGTCAGTCTCCTCTCATACCGCGATTTAGGGATACCTATCTTGTTAAGGCCAGGAATGAAGTCAACACAAAACCCAATGACATCCTCTGTTTGATGGCCCATGGAGATGCTTCCTTCTGGCCTAGCGCGGTTACGGACATATTTCTTTAGGACTCCCATGAACCTCTCAAAAGGGGAACATATTGTGTAGAAATACGGGCCCCAGAATGACAATCTCGTCGACTAGATGAACTAGGATGTGCGTCATGATATTGAAGAAGGATGGTGGGAACACTAGCTAGAAACTGACAAGACATTGTGCCACATCACTCCTTAGCCTTGGTACGATTTCTGGATCGATCACCTTCTGAGAGATTGCATTGAGGAATGCACATAGCTTCACAATGGCTAATCGGACGTTTTCCACTAGAAGCCCCCTCAATGCAACCGGAAGCAGTTGAGACTTTAGGTTCTGGAACTTTTTCTCTGGCATATTTATTATTCCCTTTATATTCGACGAGAAGCCAGTCGGGACTTTCATACTGAGCGGGCATTCAAAGAAGATTTCTTTCTCTTCTTTCGTAAGAGCGTAGCTGGCAGGACCTTCATACTGCTTCGGAGGCATGCCGTCTTTTTCGTGCAAACGTTGCAGGTCCTCCCGTGCCTCAGGTGTATTTTTTGTCTTCCCATACACGCCCAAGAAGCCTAGCAAGTTCACGCAAAGGTTCTTCGTCACGTGCATCACGTTGATTGAAGAGCGGACCTATAGGTCTTTCCAGTAGGGTAGGTCCCAAAATATAGATTTCTTCTTCCACATGAGTGCGTGTCCCTCAGCGTCATTCGGAACAGCTAGTCCGCCTGGACCCTTTCCAAAGATTATGTGTAAATCATTGACCATAGCAAGTACGTGATCACCGGTACGCATCGCGGGCTTCTTCCGGTGATTTGCCCCGCCTTTGAAATGCTTGCCTTTCTTTCGACATTGATGGTTGGTCGGAAGAAATCGACGATGGCCCAGGTACACATTGTTGCTGCATTTGTCCAGGTATATACTTTCAGTGTCATCTAAATAGTGCGTGCATGCGTGGTATCCCTTGTTTGTCTGTCCTGAAAGGTTACTGAGAGCGGGCCAATCGTTGATGGTCACGAACAGGAACGCCTTTAGGTTAAATTCCTCCTGTTTGTGCTCATCCCACATACGTACACCGTTTCCATCCCACAGCTGTAAAAGTTCTTCAACTAATGGCCTTAGGTACACATCAATGTCGTTGCCGGGTTGCTTAGGGCCTTGGATAAGAACTGGCATCATAATGAACTTCCGCTTCATGCACATCCAAGGAGGAAGTTTATACATACATAGAGTCACGGGCCAGGTGTTGTGATTGTTGCTCTGCTCCTCAAAAGGATTAATGCCATCCGGGCTTAAAGCAAACCATACGTTCCTTGGGTCACTTGCAAACTTAGCCCAGTACTTTCTCTCGATTTTTCTCCACTGCGACCCGTCAGTGGGTGCTCTCAACTTCCCGTCTTTCTTACGATCCTCACTGTGCCATCGCATCAACTTGGCATGCTCTCTGTTTCTGAACAGACGTTTCAACCGTGGTATTATGGGAGCATACCACATCACCTTCGCATGAACCCTCTTCCTGGGGGGCTCGCCGTCAACATCACCAGGGTCATCTCGTCTGATCTTATACCGCAATGCACCGCATACCGAGCATGCGTTCAGATCCTTGTACGCACCGTGGTAGAGGATGCAGTCATTAGGGCATGCATGTATCTTCTGCACCTCCAATCCTAGAGGGCATACGACCTTCTTTGTTGCGTATGTACTGTCGGGCAATTCGTTATCCTTTGGAAGCTTCTTCTTCAATATTTTCAGTAGCTTCTCAAATCCTTTGTCAGGCACAACATTCTCTGCCTTCCACTGCAGCAATTCCAGTACGGTACCGAGCTTTGTGTTGCAATCTTCGCAATTGGGTTACAACCCTTTTTTGTGATCCTCTAACACGCGACCAAACTTCAGCTTCTCCTTTTGACTTTCGCGTTGAGTCCTTGCGTCGACAATGACCCGGCTGAGATCATCATCATCGGGCACATTGTCTGGTTCCTCTTGATCTTCAGCAGCTTCCCCCGTTGCAGCATCATTGGGCACATCGTCTGTTTCCTCTTGATCTTCAGCAGCTTCCCCCGTTGCAACATCGCCGTATTCAGGGGGCACATAGTTGTCATCGCCCTCTTCTTCGCCGTCTTCCATCATAACCCCTATTTCTCCGTGCCTCGTCCAAACATTATAGTGTGGCATGAAGCCCTTGTAAAGCAGGTGGGTGTGAAGGATTTTCCGGTCAGAGTAAGACTTCGTATTCCCACATATAGGGCATGGACAACACATAAAACCATTCTGCTTGTTTGCCTCAGCCACTTCGAGAAAATCATGCACGCCCTTAATGTACTCGGGGGTGTGTCTTTCACTATACATCCATTGCCGGTTCATCTGCGTGCATTATATATAGTTAAGTGTGTCAAAAACCATTACAGAACATCATGAATAGATAATTAAGTGACCAAATTAATAGAAGACCATCATCACATTAAAACCAAAGTACATACATAGTTCTCATCTAACAACATATAGCTCTCCAGAGCATCTAATTAATTAAACCATACATTGAAACTATGGAAAACATTTCAATGCGAAAACAAATGCGATCATAATCGCAACCAAGGTAACAATTGATCCAACGGCATAATGATACCAAGCCTCAGTATGAATGACATATTTTCTAATCTTTCTAATCTTCGAGCGCATTGCATCCATCTTGATCTTGTGATCATCGACGACATCCGCAACATGCAACTCCAATATCATCTTCTCCTCCTCAATTTTCTTATTTTTTGCTTCAAGAAATTGTTTTCTTCTTCAACTAAATTTAACCTCTCGACAATATGGTCGGTTGGAATTTCCGGTTCACATACCTCCTAGATAAATAAAATCTATGTCACGTTGGTCGTTATAATTTTCATAAACAATAAATGAACCAATAGTTATAAAGATAATATATACCACATCCGAATCATAGACAGGAGGAGGGCCGATGGGGGCGGATACCAAAACCATCGCACTATATAAGATGCAATAATAAAATTAAGAAAATAATACAAGTATCTATCTAAACATACAAGTAAGAATATTTTTTTCCTTTCAGAAAGAAGATAAGAACAAGAGGCTCACCACGGTGGTGCCGGCAATGAGATCGGCGCGGGTGATCGATGACGGTGAAGATAGGGACGGGGAGTGACAGACCGCTAAACCTAGACAAATATTGAGGAAAATGGAGCTTGGAGGTCGAGCTTGGAGAGGAGAAAGATTAAGTAGTGTGGCTCGGGCATTCCATCAAACACCTTGTGTGCATAGGAGGTGAGCTAGAGCACCACCAAGCCCTCTCCCCTCGGCGGCCAAAAAAGCCAGAGCAGTGTGCTCTGCTCTTACGCGAGGGGGTATATATAGGCACCTCATTGGTCCCGGTTGGTGGCATGAACCGGGACTAAAGGGCAGCCTTTGGTCCCGGTTCAAGCCACCAACAGGAACCAATGGTGGTGGGCCAGGAGCGAGACCCATTGGTCCCGGTTCGTCCCACCAACCGGGACCAAAAGGGCCAGACGAACCGGGACCAATGCCCCCACGAGGCCCGGCAGGCCCCTGGCCTCACGAACCGGGACCAATGCCCCCATGCGTCCCGGTTCTGGACTGAACCGGGACTAATGGGCTGACCTGGCCTGAACCAAAGCCCCCTTTTCTATTAGTGATGGGCCACGTGGGCCAGATTCACACATATACAGCCCAACACTCCCCCTCAAGATGGGTGATAGATATCTATCATTCCCATCTTGTCACATGCAGAATTACACTCCTTGACACTTAAACCCTTAGTTAAACAATCAGCCACTTGTTCTCTAGAGCTCACATAACTTATCCTGATTATGCCATCATCTAACTTCTCCTTGATGAAGAAGCGGTCTATCTCGACATGCTTGGTTCTGTCATGTTGAACTGGTTTATTAGCAATGCTGATAGCTGATTTATTATCACACCAAAACCTTATGGGATCCTTCCTTATTACCTTTAACTCAGAGAGAAGATTTCTTACCCATAACATCTCACTCAAGCCTTGTGAAATAGCTCTATATTCAGCTTCAGTTGTTGATTTGGACACCACTGGTTGCTTCTTACTTCACCATGACACCAAGTTTCCCCCAACAAACACACAATAACCAAAAGTTGATCTTCTGTCATCCAAACAACTTCCCAAGTCTGCATCACAGTATCCATCTATATTAAGATGCCCATTCTTCTTAAACCATAGCCCCCTTCCTCGATTACCCTTCAGATATCAGAGGATTCCATAGACAGCCTCTAAGTGTCCACTCCTAGGATCATGCATGTATCTGCTCACCACACTCACTGCATATGAGATATCGGGCCGTGTATGACATAGGTAGATGAGCCTTCCAACAAGTCTCTGGTACTTCTACTTATCCACTGGTTCCCCAGATTCAGCACATAACTTATGATTCTGGTCAATAGGTGTTGAAGCAGGCCTACACCCACGCATGCCTGTATCACTAAGCAAGTCGAGAGCATACTTCCGTTGTGACAAAACAATTCCTTTAGGGGATCTAGCAATTTCTATACCAAGAAAGTACTTCAGTTGGCCTAAATCCTTTACCTCAAACTCATTGCTCAGGCTCTTCTTCAGTCGTGATATTTCCACATCATCATCTCCGGTGATTATGATATCATCCACATACACCGCAAGGATTGTAATCTGATACTTTGAGTGCTGGTAGAATACTGTATGATCCCCTGTAACGCCCGGATAATTTGGCTACAGTAAAACTTTTCTGATGATGCCATGTCATCTGTGTTGCTGTTGCTAACCTCGCAATAATCCGAAACCGTTCAAATTCAAATTCAAATTACAATTAACAATAAAAGTTTTCAAAATTTAAAACAAAATTGTTCGGTGGTTGCTAAATATTACAAAGGTAATTGTGGTGAAGTAACCACATTTTTAGAAAATGCCTAAGCAATTTTAAATGATTAAAACAGAAAAGAAATTATAAAAGAAAATACAAACATAAAATAAAAAAAAAGAGAAAGAAGGGGGGAACACCCCCCCCCCGCTGGGCCACCCGGCCCAGCCAACGGCCACCGGGCCGCCAGGCCGGCCCACCCCCGCGCCCATATTCCCCCTCCCCACCCCTGGAAACCCTAGCCGCCTCCTCCCACTCCCCACTCGCGCCCCCTCTCCCCCTCACTCACGATAGGATCGGGAGGAGATCGACGCCGCCGCCCGGAGCTCCTCCCTCGTCGGGCCGCCTCCTCCCCGTCGCCGCTCGTCCCCGACGCCCCCCTCGACCTGCCCCGAGCACGCTACCTAGTCCCTACCCCCTCCCCGTGAGCTCCTCTCTCCTTCCCCCTCTGTCGCCGGCGCCGTTCCCCCCCCCCCCCCCACCCCGCAGCGCCCGCGTGCCGGCGCTCACGCTCCGGGCCGCCCTCGCCACACCGCACCGCGCCCGCGCGTCCCGGTCCTCCTCCTCCCCGCCCCGCGGCTCCGTCCGGCGCTCGCGCCGCTGCCCTGTCTGCCGCGGCCGCCTTTGCTCGCCTGTGCCCTCCCGTGCGGTCGCCCGCACCTGCCGCCTTGGCCTCGCCGTCCCGCTACGGTGGCCGCGCCCCGCGCCACCGCGTCGCATCGCCGCTCCCCACGTCCCTGCTAGCCGGCCCGCGCGCGCCCGACGTGGCCGCGTCCGGCCAGTGCACTCCGCCCCGCCTCTGCGGTCCCGTCGCCGCCGCCGGCCAGACCCCGCTCCGGCCATGGCCTCGCCATGGCCACTGACCTCCCCTGCACCGGCGCCCTGCCGGGTCCGTCGCCCCTGGGCGTGCGCCTCGCTCGTGGGCGGGCTGCGGCTTCGCCCGCAGCTGCGCCCGCACGCCTGACCCGCTATGGCCCCTCTGGGCCTATGACACGGGGGCCCCACCCCACAGAACGTTTAAAAAAAGAATTAAAATTAATAAAAAATAAAAATAATTAATTAATTAATTAATTAATTAATTAATTAATTGCACTGTTTATATCCCATATTGCACACATCACGTCTGAATCTATCAAACCATGCTCGTGGAGACTGTTTGAGGCCATACAAAGACTTCCTTAACTTGCATACCTTTCTTGATGTCTCGGGCTTTGAGAAACCAGGTGGAATCTCCATGCAAACCTCCTCATGTAAATCACCATGCAGGAATGCATTCTTTACATCTAACTGATGCAAATCCCAACCAAAGTTAGTGGCACAAGAAATTAAGGTTCTCACTGTGCCCATCTTTGCGACAGGTGCAAAAGTCTCATCATAATCAATCCCATATGTCTGACTATAGCCCCTAGCCACTAACCTTCCCTTGTATCTTTCTATCCTTCCTTCAGGAGTCTGCTTCACAGTATACACCCATTTACAGCTAACCGGTCGTTTTCCTGCTGGAAGAGGTACAATATCCCATGTCTTGTTCTTTTCAAGTGCTCCCACTTCCTCCAACATTGCCTCGTACCACTTTGGATCCTGCTTTGCCATTTTCCAATCTCTTGGAGTCACCACAGATTGCAATGATGCAATGAATGCTTTGTATCTCGGAGACAAAGATGTATATGATACATAATTAGCTATGTCATGCTCAAAACCATACCTCTCTGGAGGTTTTCCAGCTCCAACTCGGGTTCCTTTCCTCCAGGCAATAGGCAAGTTCATTGAATCGTTTACATTAGATGGAGTTGGAGTGTCGCATGTCTCACCATCAGACAATTCAACAATTTCAACACTTGTTGGGGCCTGTTGCTCCCCGTGCACATGTGTGTCAGTTGCTATTGGAGATTGTTGTTGTTGCTGCTCATCTTGTAGCTGCCTCCTGGTATAGGCCCTTAAATTTTCTTCCTCATTTGGCTTTCTCCATTTCTCTTCAGTGATAGGTTGCCTCCTGGTATACACCCTTACATTTTCTTCCGCATTTGGCTTTTCCATCTCTCTTCCCTTGCATGACATGGAATTGAACTAACCACAACTCTCGGTGGTTCATCTTCCTTTGTCCTTGGTGGTTCACTCCCGCCCTCTCGACTAGCACCACTCATGCTAGGAGATTCGAAGTCAAATAATGAGCTGAGATCCGTTTTTTCTCCATAAAACGGTTCAGACTCCCTGAATATCACATCCATGCACAAATGTTCTCCGCTCGCTGGGACTCCAACACTTGTAGCCCTTCTGTCCAGATGGGTAACCTATGAAGATGCACTTTACTGCTCGTGGATCCAATTTTCCCAGTGAAGGTCTATGATCCCGGACAAAGCAGGTGCATCCAAATACCTTAGGAGGAACTAAGAATTTGTTCTCACCTAGTAACATCTCACATGGCGACTTCATTCCAATCACCCTTGACGGCATCCGGTTGATGAGGAATGTAGCTGTCATTACAGCCTCACTCCACAAGAATTTTGGCACGTTCATTGTATACATTAGTGACCCAGCAACCTCCAAAATATGGCGATTCTTCCTCTCAGCTACTCCGTTTTGAGGTGGTGTACCCGGACAAGATGTTTGGTGCAATATACCTTGACTTGATAGGAATGTGCCAAACTCCTTATTCACATACTCTGTCCCATTATCTGTCCTGATCATCTGTATCTGTGTATTGAACTGATTTTTCACATAAGCATAGAAATACTGAAAGCATTTAAAAACCTCATCCTTATGCTTCATAAGATACACCCATGTCATACGAGTATAGCAATCAATGAATGTAACAAAGTACTTCATTCCACTTAGAGAGATAACAGGACATGTCCACACATCTGAGTGAACGAGCATAAAAGGGGAAATACTCCTAAGACCCTTACTCACATAAGATGTCCTTGTGTGTTTAGCAAACTCACATGCATCACACACAAGCTTGTTCTTATCCACCCCACACATTAAATCGGGAAAGACTTTACTCATCTTCTCAAAAGACATATGTCCCATTCTACAATGATGAAGCATTACCTTCGTTTCCTTTTCTCCCATCAATGTTGCTAACATCATAGACACCGCATTGTTTGGAACCTCGCGATCCATGTACCATAGCCCATTACGCCTGGTTCCGGTCCCAAGCCTCTTCCCCGTTTGCCTCTCCTGAATTAGACATAAATAGCGGTCAACTATTACTCGACAATCCGCATCGTCAACCAAAGCACTCATTGACATAAGATTGACTGGAAAAGCAGGAACATGCAAAACAGATGAAAGTTTAATAGATGGTGTGCATTGTATTGTGCCAATGCCTTTAATGGGTTGTGAGGTGCCATCAGCAGTTTGGATAGTCTCCTTACATGTGGGTGGATATGGAATATATGACTCAAATTCCATTGATGTGCCGGCAACATGCTTTGATGCCCCCGAATCTAATATCCAATCAGGATGTGATCTTTGTGAGAGAATAGATGCATGAGCACAATTACCTTCATCTGTAGATGCAAAGTGAGCAAAGTTGCCGTAACTACAATCCTCATGATCCTTATCACCTGTGCTTTTTGTTCTTTTCTTTGATTCTTCTTGGGTTGCACGTGAGGATCCTTCTTCGAAGAATGCCACATTTGCCCTTTGACCACCAGAGTTTCCCCGGCCTCGGCCTCCCCTTAATCCACCTCGGTTATATCCTCTCCCCCTTCCACGCATGTTCCTACATGGAGCCATGCAAGAACGAATCAAATGACCCTTCTCACCGCGGTTGAAGCACTCTCTGCTCTTATAGTCGGTTGCTATGAAGGCTGGATGAGATGGAGTCATTGTATTGTTCTTCATCAACTTTAATCGGACCTCCTCCTGTGCCATTGCTGCTATGGCATCCTATAAGGTAGGTAGAGTAGGTTGATGAAATAAAGTAGCACGTCTCGCCTCAAATTCAGAGTTCAATCCTTTGAGAAACTGCATCACTCGCCTACGTTCAATCCATTTTCTAGCAGCTGCTATGCAATCTGCATGTGGCAAATCCAGAGGATCATAGTGATCTAAATCAGCCCACAAACGCTGCAGTTCAACAACATACTCCATCACAGGATTTTCCCCTTGTCTGAGTTCACCAACTCTCTCCTCTGTTTCAGCTATTAACATAACATTCCCTTCACCCGAGTACAGTTTTGAGAGGGTTTTCCATACCTCAGTAGCAGTTGAGATAGTCTCAACAGTTGCAGCAATGTTTGGAGACAAGGAGTTCAACAACCATGCCACTATCAAAGAGTTGGTACTGCTCCATGTCCTCCATTCTGCAGTTTTCTTGTCTCCTGGCTCCTCTGCCTCACCACTGACAAAGCCCTCAAGCCCTTTAGTCCTCAAGATGAGTAGCGCCCTTCTTGACCAGCTCAAATAATTCTTAACACCTTCCAGCTTAACTTCATTTGGCAGCAAGTCAATTTTCTGAATTGGCTCAATGTGAGGAACAATTGCATTATTTGGAGATGCTGCAGCTCCTACCTTGGCTGTTAGGAGCTCAACCAATTTTCAATTGCCTTCTCGAGTCCCTGATTTTCTCGAATGTCTTGCCTCAAATCACAGCAGGCAAGAATTTTCCTTCTCCCTCAGTACGCTATCTAGCAGCCCCTCACACAGCAGCACCAAATCAATCCAGGAGCTCTTACCTCCTCTTCTCTGCTAACTCCACTGTAGTACACCACCAACAACAACAGAGTCAGCAGCAGCACTTGCGAGCAGCAACAACAGCCTCTTCCTCCTTCTCCTCTGCAAACAACAGTAGTTCCAGCACACAGCAGCCACCAGCAGCAGTGCAAAGAGCACCCTCTGCCGCACCAACAGCAAGCAGCAGCAACTGCAGACAGTTCTCAGTCTTTCTCCAGCATCAGCAAACCAGCCGCACAAGCAGCAAACCAGCCAGTACTTGGCCTCTCCCCTGGCGCAGCCGCCTCCTTCCTCTGTCCTCTGCCACCCACAGTAGCACCCGCAGCACTAGCAGCACTTCGCGCGCGCATCTCTTCACAGGAGAGAGCAGTGCCGCCCGTAACCTCCAATCCCCTCCAGGCGCTCCGCAGGCAGCCCGCGTGCTCGCTCGCAGCCGCGCCCGCCGGTCCTCTCCAGGTGCGCCTCTACCACCGCCGGTCCCACCTCCAGTGCCCCGCGCATCCGATTCACCGCCGGCGACCTACAAAACCCAGCATCGCCTCCCGCCTGCGCTCTGACACCATGAAGTGTGGTGGGTTTGGGAAATTTCTGGATAACTCACTTCCTCTCTAGTCTGTACAATACATATACTGGTTTACATGGGCCACGTGGGCCAGATTCACATATACAGCCCAGCAGATTGTCAAGCTGTATTTTATCATATCAGTATATTAAGTGCATATTTATTCATATGAACAATGGATAATCCATCTGCCAGCTTATTATATGCTCATCTCTGAGATCGATCATGCCCCTTCAATGTTAGTTAGAGGTGTCATTAAAAAATGACAAGAAATTAACCACTTGCCACTGGGTCTTCTCTCTTCAGCAGGAAGCATTGTGGCCCTCCCTGTGCAGCAGGTACTTGTGATGAATTGTATTTTGTAAGTGCACTATATGTGTGCTGTCAGCCAGCTGTGGAGGTAATCGTTTAGCTTGCATTCCTGCAACTTCTTGTATCTGTAAAGAAAACTCTTGCTATTTGCTGAGTTCACAGCCAATGTATCTTCACTTTTGAAAAACTGCATTGGATGTACCGACATAATCTAATATCATCAATATTAATCAAGCTGGAGTAGGGTTTTACCTCCATCAAGAGGGCCCGAACCTGGGTAAAAACATTGTGTCCCTTGTCTCCTGTTACCATCCGCCTAGACGCACAGTTCGGGACCCCCTACCCGAGATCCGCCGGTTTTGACACCGACATTGGTGCTTTCATTGAGAGTTCCTCTGTGTCGTCGCCTTTAGGCCCGATGGCTCCTCTGATCATCAACAACGATGAGGTCCAGGGTGAGACTTTTCTCCCCGGACAGATCTTCGTCTTCGGCGGCTTCGCTCTGCGGGCCAATTCGCTTGGTCATCTGGAGTAGATCGAAAGCTACGCCCCTGGCCATCAAGTCAGGATTGGAAACTTAAACTACACGGCTGATATCCGCAGAGACTTATAATGATGATCTAGTAGCAAATTATATGGCCATAGGCAGTGATGATCAATAAAAGGGCACTGGAATTTATCTTCTAATGTTTACGTCACTATATTTTTTTAGCTCTCTATCTTTATTTTTGCTGCCTCCGTTGTATGGTTAAAAATTTAGGTTTCATCTGATTTTTGTTAGTGAAGCGGATCTCGTTAAGCTCTTTATCTTTATTTTTGCTGCCTCTGTTGTATGGTTTGAAAGTTAGGTTTCATCTGATTTTAGTTTGTTAAGCTGATCTCATTAAACTGATAATAAGAACTCGATACAGTCGTTTATTCTGATCTTCACTGCCTCACAATAACAGAACCTATTAAGCTCGTCGAAATTTTATCTCATACACATTCTTTCATCATCAAATAACATAAAGTATCATATCAGTACAAAAGTATATATCATTTGTCCATATGCACAAGAGATAATCATCTGCCAGGTGATTATTCTTATCTTTGAGATCCGATCCTGTACTCAATGTTAGTTAGAGGTGTCATTAAAAAAGAGAAGAAAATAACCACTTGCCCCGGGTCTTCTCTTGTCAGCAGAAAGCATGTGATGCATTCAAGTTTCAATGAATTCACGAAGACCAATATCATGGTCCTCGGGATGAATTGTATTTTGTAGGTGCAATGTATGTGTGCTGTCACCCGTCGGTGGAGGTAATTGTTTAATTTGCACTCCTCGATCTTTGGTAACTGGAAATAAAATTTGTACCATTTGCTTTGGTCACAGTGGATGCATTGTCACTTTTGAAAAACTGCATTGTATGTCCCGACGTAAATATATAATATAATGATGATCTAATAGCAAATTATATGGCCATAGGCAGTGATATTCAATAAAAAGGCACTGGAATTTATCTTTTAAGGTATACGCCACTATTTTTTTAGCTCACTGTCTTTAACTTTGTTGCTTGTATGGTTGAAAAGTTAGGCTTCATCTTATTTTAGTTACTTAAGCCGACCCGTTAGGTTTATAAAAAGAACTCCATACAGCCCTTTATTCTGCTTTTCACTGTCTCACAGTAATGGAACCTAATAGGTCCATTAAATTGTATCCCATACTCGTACATATCTTCCATCGTCAAATAACAGGAGATTATCAAGTTATGTCTTATCATATCCGTATATTAAGTATATCATTTGTCCATATGAACAAGTGATAATCATCTGCAGCTGGTTATGCTAATCTTTGAGATCGATCCTGCCCCCTTCAATGTTAATTAGAGGTGTCATTAGAAATGGACAAGAAAATAACCACTTGCCTCTGGGTCTTCTATCTTCAGCAGGCAGCATGTGATGCGTTAATTAGAGATGAATTGTATTATGTAGGTGCAATGTATGTCTGTTGTCACCCGTCGGTGGAGGTAATTGTTTAATTTGCATTCCTGCAGTTTCTCGTACATATGGAAAGACATTCTTACCGTTTGCTGAGTTCACAGCCAATGCATTGTCACTTTTGAAAAACTGCATTGGATTGGATGTACTGACATCAATCTAATATAATGATCTACTTGCAATATTAAGAAATGAAGATACCCCGAGCTGTTAACGTGGTATGCAGTGCTAGTTGCCTTATTATATGTCAGCCCAGAAAGAATGCCCAGTGCCGAGATGTTGCAAGATTAGATAGTTGTGGTTGGTTCCGAGAAATCAAGCTCGGCCACTTGGCTCCCAGAAAGTCAATGCTCACGTTGGCTTGCGTTTTCCTCACACGCAAAACGAGCACAGTCTTGCTCACACCATTCTCTTCTCCGTTCTGCAGTGTGCTTATGCTAATCTGTGTTGTATTTTTAGGTCTCACCATGAGGACTCTGCTAATCTGTGCTAATTTTGAAAATATGCTCCTTTAATCTCCCAAAAAGTTCAGAGTTCTTAAGGACATGCCAGCGATGATTTGTGTTTTTCCTGCTGATATGCACTTTAGTATATCAAAATGTACACTTAATGAGGTGTTTGAATTTTGAAAGCACATTTCAGGAGAAGGGGCAGTGCACCAACCAGCTGGTGCAAATAAATGACCTGTGTGACGACCTGAGCATCGTATTCTTGAAAAAGAAACTTGAAATACCAGCTAGATCCATCCACCATTATTGGCAATATTAACAAAAATAAAATAAAATACAGGCGTTGCTTCGTAGCTCTAAAAGCCGTTTCTGGGTTTTCTCTCTTCAGCAGGAGGCATGTGATTCAACCAATTAAGAAAACCAAAGTTTTGGCAGGAACTCTGAGATGAACTGTCTTTTGCACAAGCAGGTATGCTGTCTCACGTAGGTAATTTTTAGATTTGCATTTCTGTGACTTTTTGTATTTGGAAAAAGTAAATCGTATTTGCTAAGTTCACAGCCGGTGGAACGCAAATTTTGAAAAACTCCATTGGATCTACTGGCATATAAATATCAATTATAATGACTCACTTGCAATATTCTGGTTGTCTCGTGTTCCAGCTGTCCCTACTAAGAAACGAAGATGCCCCCAGCTGTTAACGTGGTATGCCCAAAAAGAATGCCCAGTGCTGAGCAGTTGCAAGATTGGGTAGTTGTGATTGGTTATCAAACTCATCCACTTTGCTCACAGAAAGCCAAGCTCACACCATTCTCTTCTCCATTCTGCACCTGCACCTGTGCTCACACCACTCTTCTCACCATTCTGCACTGCCCTTGTGTTCCACTGTCTTGTGCCGTGTGTGTACCGTTCAGCGCCGGCCGCCATAACTTCACCGGACTCGCCTCCTGCTTCTGCGCCGCGTCACCGGCACCGACAAGGCCCTGAATCTGCTGCTGCTGCTGCTACCTCTGATACAATGCTGGAGCTGGCGCCGACGTGCCTCTGAGGACCACGTCTTCCTCGCTGCTGCTGCGTTGCTGGTCCTGGGTGCTGATCAGGGGCGAGCTCGTGAAGGTAAATATGGCTGCAAGATTGTATTTTAGACTTGTAATTTGTCCCAAGCTCTACTTATAGACGTCTTACTCACACCATTCTCTTCGTCATTAATTTCTGCAGTGGACCTGTGTTAGAGGAGTTTCTTCGGAGTGTTCCAATGGCAGAGCTGGTGGTCACCATGGCGATCGGGCCACTGGTGTCCATGCTGAAGGACAAGGCATCCAGCTACCTCCTGGACCAGTACAAGGTCATGGAGGGAATGGAGGAGCAGCACAAGATTCTCAAACGCAAGCTTCCGGCCATCCTCGACGTCATCACGGACGTTGAGGAGCAGGCCATGGCACAGAGAGAAGGTGCCAAAGCCTGGCTTCAGGAGCTCGGGACAGTCGCCTATGGGGCAAATGAAGTCTTTGACGAATTCAAGTACGAAGCCCTACGCCGTGAAGCCAAGAAGAATGGGCACTACAGGAAGCTCGGCTTCGATGTAATTAAACTCTTCCCTACTCACAACCGTGTTGCGTTCCGTTACAAAATGGGTCGCAAGCTTTGCCTGATTCTGCAAGCCGTTGAGGTCCTCATAGCAGAAATGCAGGTCTTTGGGTTCAAGTACCAACCACAGCCACCGGTGTCCAAAGAGTGGAGGCATACAGATTATGTTAGCATTGACCCACAAGAAATTGCCAGCAGATCCAGACACGAAGATAAGAAGAACATTATTGGTATACTAGTTGGTGAAGCTAGCAATGCAGATCTCACAGTTGTTCCTGTCGTTGCAATGGGGGGCCTTGGCAAGACCACATTAGCGCAACTCATATACAATGATCCTGAAATTCAGAAGCATTTCCAGTTGTTGCTCTGGGTCTGTGTCTCTGATAATTTTGATGTAAACTCTCTGGCTAAGAGTATACTTGAAATAGCTCCCAAGAAGAATGATGATACAGACAAAGACAAACCACCACTTGAAAGACTACAAAAATTGGTCAGTGGGCAGAGGTATCTACTTGTATTGGATGATGTCTGGAACAACAAAGAGTTCCATAAGTGGGGAAGGCTGAAGGTCTGTCTGCATGGTGGCATGGGTAGTGCAGTGTTGATAACAACTCGTGATAAAAGAGTTGCTGAAATTGTGGGTGCAGATAGGGCAGCCTACAATCTCCTCGCTTTGGAGGATCACTTCATAAAGGAAATTATTGTGGATAGAGCATTCAGTTCAGAGAATGGAAAGCCTCCCGAGCTACTCGAGATGGTTGGTGAGATTGTGAAGAGATGTTGTGGCTCTCCATTAGCTGCAACTGCACTGGGTTCTGTACTTCGCACCAAGACCAGTGTGGAAGAATGGAAGGCTATATCATCTAGAAGCAGCATTTGCACTTATGAAACTGGAATTTTGCCAATACTCAAGCTTAGCTACAATGACTTGCCCGCACACATGAAGCAGTGCTTTGCTTTCTGTGCTGTGTTTCCCAAGGATTACAAGATCAATGTGGAGAAGCTTATCCAACTATGGATTGCAAATGGCTTTATCCCACAACACAAGGATGATAGTCCTGAAACCTTTGGAAAACATATTTTCGATGAACTGGTCTCGAGGTCATTCTTTCTGGACCTAGAGGAA
Organism: Aegilops umbellulata; assembly: GCA_032464435.1. Classification (NCBI taxonomy): domain Eukaryota; kingdom Viridiplantae; phylum Streptophyta; class Magnoliopsida; order Poales; family Poaceae; genus Aegilops; species Aegilops umbellulata. The sequence continues at coordinate 10,771,963 of CP136054.1, forward strand.
AGTAAGGACTCCAACGGGTATTATTCCAGAACATGTAAAATTCATGATCTTATGCATGATATTGCAATGTTTGTTATGGAAAAGGAATGTGTTGTTGCAACTATGGAATCAAGTAAAATTGAGTGGCTTCCAGATACTGCTCGGCATTTGTTCTTGTCATGTGAAGAAACAGAACGTATTTTGAATGATTCTATGGAGGAAAGATCCCCTGGTATTCAAACATTGCTATGCGATAGTAATGTGTTCAGCCCATTGCAGCATCTATCAAAATACAATACTTTGCATGCCTTGAAGCTCTGTCTGGGAACTGCATCATTTCTACTCAAACCAAAGTATCTGCATCACCTAAGGTACCTTGATCTCTCAGAAAGTTGTATCAAAGCACTTCCTGAGGATATAAGTATTCTATATAACCTGCAAGTGTTGGACCTTTCCAACTGCGGTTACCTTGAACGACTTCCAAGGCAAATGAAGTATATGACTTCCAAGGCAAATGAAGTATATGACTTCCCTCTACACTCATGGATGTCCGGAGTTGAAGAGCATGCCTCCAGGACTTGAAAATCTCACTAAGCTGCAGACACTCACAGTTTTTGTAGCGGGAGTTCCTGGCCCAGATTGCACTGATGTTGGAGAGCTGCATGGTTTAAACATTGGTGGTCAGCTAGAGCTACGCCAGGTAGAGAATGTTGAAAAAGCAGAAGCAAAAGTGGCAAACCTTGGAAACAAGAAGGATCTCAGTCAACTGACATTAAGATGGACTAAGGTTGGCGACAGTAAGGTGCTCGACAAGTTCGAACCTCATGGTGGGCTGCAGGTTCTGAAGATATATTCCTATGGAGGAGAGTGCATGGGTATGTTGCAAAACATGGTTGAGATCCATCTTTTTCATTGTGAAAGATTGCGATTTTTGTTCAGATGTAGTACAATCTTCACTTTTCCAAAACTGAAGGTGCTTATGCTAGAACATTTGTTGGGTTTTGAGAGCTGGTGGGAAATAGATGAGAGGCAAGAAGAATAGACAATATTTCCTTTGCTTGAGAAGTTGTTTATTAGCAATTGTGGAAAGTTGGTGGCATTACCTGAAGCAGCATTGCTGCAAGGACCTTGTGGCGAAGGTGGTTATACATTGGTACGCTCAGCATTTCCTGCCCTAAAGGTGCTCGAACTGGAAGACTTGGAGAGCTTTCAGAGATGGGATGCAGTCGAAGACACTCAAGGAGAACAGATATTGTTTCCTCAGCTTGAGGAACTGTCAATTCAGAAATGCCCAAAGCTGATAAATTTACCTGAAGCATCATTGCTACAAGGGCCTTGTGGTGAAGATGGTTATACATTGGTACGCTCAGCATTTCCTGCCCTCAAGGTACTCAAAATGAAAACCTTGGAGAGCTTTCAGAGATGGGATGCAATCGAAGAGACTCAAGGAGAACAGATATTGTTTCCTCGGCTTGAGAAACTATCAGTTAAGGACTGCCCACAGCTGATAGATTTACCTGACGCACCATTGCTTCAAGAACCATGTAGTGAAGGTGGTTATAGATTGGTATGTTCAGCCTTTCCTGCCTTAAAGGTGCTCAAAATGAAATGCTTGGGGAGCTTTCAGAGATGGGATGCAGTCGAAGCTACATTGTTTCCTCAGCTTGAGAAATTGTCAGTCCAGAAATGCCCAAAACTGGTAGCATTGCCTGAAGCACCAAAACTCAGTGTATTAGAAATTGAAGATGGCAAGCAAGAGATCTTCCAGTGTGTAGACATGTATTTGTCTTCATTGACCAATCTGACACTGAGGCTAGAACACACAGAAACAACATCAGAGGTTGAATGCACTTCAATTGTACTGGTGGACAGCAAAGAGAAATGGAACCAGAAATCCCCTCTTACAGTTGTGGAGTTAGGATGCTGCAACTCATTCTTTGGACCAGGTGCATTAGAGCCGTGGCACTATTTTGTACACCTTGAAGAGTTGGAAATTGATAGATGCGATGTGCTCGTCCACTGGCCAGAGAATGTGTTCCAAAGCTTGGTATACTTGAGGACATTAGTGATTAAAAACTGCAAAAATCTGACCGGATATGCTTAAGCTCCTGTTGAGCCATCAGCATCCGGAAGGAGTCACTGCTTGCCAGGTCTGAAGTCTCTTGACTTAATAAGTTGTGCAAGTTTGGTAGAGATGTCCAGCGTCCCGCCATCTCTCAAGGGAATGGGTATTTTTAGGTGCCCTAAGCTTGAGTCCATATTCGGCAAGCAGCAGGACAGGTCTTCTTGCAGTGAGGCAATTGCGTGTGCAGCTGTACCAGAGTTGCCGTCTTCACCCATGGATCACTTTTGTCCATGCCTAGAAGATCTACGTTTAGTTGGATGTGGAAGCTTACAAGCGGTTCTAAATCTGCCTTTGTCCTTAAAGATCATATGGATTGATGGCTGCAGTAGTATTCAAGTCCTATCATGTCAGCTAGGTGGGCTCCAGAAACCAGTAGCCACTACCTCCAGAAGCATAAGTCCTATCATGCCAGAGCCACTAGCAGCAGCAAGAGAGCATTTACTTCCTCCCCATCTCGAATCTCTAGAAATATGGGACTGTGCTGGCATGTTGGGTGGGACTCTCCGTCTGCCTGCACCCCTCAAGGGACTGCGCATTATGGGCAACAGTGGGTTGACATCGCTGGAGTGTCTGTCGGGAGAGCACCCCCCATCGCTGGAGCTCCTTCATCTTCAAAGATGCAGTACCCTGACATCCCTGCCGAATGAGCCGCAAGTATACAGGTCTCTCGGGTATCTTGTAATTAGAGGCTGCCCTGCTATAAAGAAGCTCCCTAGATGCCTGCAGCAGCAACTGGGCAGCATGGATGACCAGTCCAAAGAACTAGATGCCCGTTATGAAGGTACGCACATCTTTCTGTCTTTGCCCATGTACAACGTCAACACCTTGATACAAGTTTGTTCTGACATCATTTGTGATGTTTGCAGTAGTGGCATTGAAACCGAAGACATGGAAGGAGATACCAAGACTGGTCCGTGAGCGGAGGCGGGCCGCTCGACAAGCCAGGGAATGAACGCCCGCAATCCACCATGCAGGAGTAAACAGGGCAGGGAAGCATGCATTCTTTTAGCTTCAAACAATGTACTTATATGTTATGTCATGACTGGTTGAACGTTGACCTTTTTATCTTGTTCAGATTCAGATACTTGCAATGTGGATTAATTCATCTCCTTTTGAACATTTCCTGGGTTTACTAGAATTCGGGATGTGTGCTGATGTTTGTGAGCTATCTATGTATGCATCAAGTAGGAGTAACAGTTATTTGGTTGAGGAGACATTGGCGTTCCTTCAACTGGTTCAGAAACTTTGCAAGATGTGGTTTTTATCAGCTTTGATTTGATGATTTCAATGATTAGATACTGGAGTAGTTCATTACCGGAGAGATGCCAAATCATCCATTTCCCAAGAGGGGAATGAAAGCTTCAACTCGTTGAGAGATGTCTTGATGCTCTGCTACCTGTGTTTACTTGTAAAACTCAACTCTGGTGTATGGCGGTCTGCTCTGGATTTGGTTTTCTGCTGTGCTGGTGTATGCATCTATGCTCGTGAGCTATCTATGCATCTACTATCTTATCTAGCTAATTTTAGCCGCTGTTACTTTGTTGACAGGACATTTTCCTTTTAACTTGTTGAGAAGCTTTGTAAACTGTTGTCCGGTTTTATCTGCTTCAATCAATACTTCAATAAATCTGCTTCAATCAACCTGTTGAGAAACCCTAAACCTTTCCAGCACTCTTTGGTCTGTAGACTGTGAATTTCTGCTCTGCTAGAGTGCTAGGGGAATGAATGCTGGCTTGTGATTGCTTCTACAACTCTTCTGTACTGCACTGCAGTCACTCTAGGTCGAGAATTGTTGGGGCCTGTGATGTAAATTTCTGAACCAATCTGCTCATCTTATGCCCATTTCCATAACACTCAGACGTATGCACAGCAGCAGAACTAACTAATAATTCTTTTGATCCAGCAAAAAAAAACACACTGTGGTTGAAATGTAGTATTTCAAGTGCAATGTTTCATTTTGCGGCAGAATGTAGTATGCAAGTAACACGGAAAACAACCTCGCAAGAGGAAACAGTTGGTTTGATTACCTCATAATACTCATGAAAACACATCATTAATTCGCACCCGCAATTCAAGTTTCATATTGCAGCAGAATTGTAGTATGCAAGTAACAGGGAACCCTTATATTCAAGGACACTCGGGCCTTCGCCCGGTTCAGTGCAATCCCTCACAGGAATCAAATCTACAGCCGATGGTGTTTCAGGTCTCACCAAAAAGTCCGGGAAGGTTATTCATTCAGTCATGGACATGGGAGGAGGGGTGGGGGTTTTTTTTTTTTGCGTGGGCTCGTTTTTTTTATCGTGCAGGGTATCGTCGAGCTGGAAACTGTGAGTACGAAACGCACCGGCACGGGCATTTGTGTTGATCAGAGGTGATGGTAAGAGGTGAGGTGTGGAAAAACCACTTAGAGAAGATGGCGAGAGGTGAGGTGAAAAGAACCATGGATGTCGGCCTACCAACTCCCGTTCTAGAAGTGAAGATCCAAATACTACTATTACTTTTTTTAGGGGTACTATTACTTTACTGAGAGGCCTAATTCATCACCTTCATATTGATCGTATCGGGTATCATCCCACTATTGTACCTCTCGCTTGTACGACTGTACCTCGTATGTCGTCCACTACTGTCTTTTCTTGTTGAACTTTTCTCCTCCCTGTTCACCTATACTACTTCAAAAATATGAAAAATCAAATAGTTTATGAATTAGAAAAAAAAATCAACGATTTAAAAAAAGTTGAAATGGTAGACCGGTGACTTTTTACAGAGTTTATAAAAAGTTCACAAATTTCGAAAAAGTTCATGAGTTTGAGAAAATTCACGAATGTCAAAACATAATTCATGAATTTAAATAAAGTTCACAACTTGGAAAAGTTTGTAATTTGACAAAAGAAATAAAAAATCCGCTAATTTGAAAAAAAAGTTCAAAAAAATTTAAATAAAAGTTCAAAAAAAAAATTAAAAATTGGAAAAACTTCACGAATTTGAGAAAAGTGTAGGATTTGAAAAAAAATCAAAGCAATTTTGGGGAAAAGAAAAACAACTTTGAAAAATATTCACGAATTTGTGCAAAGTTGATGAATTTGATAAAAAAAGAGAAATGAAGAAAGAAAGAAAATTAAAATAAAACAAAAAAGAACATGAGCAAAAAGAGAAAACCAGCAACACCCATTTTGGGGAAACCAAAAGGGAAAACACCCAGACAAATCCTCAGTGCAATCATTGAAAAGGTTTCCAAAAATCCTTTTTAGAAAGATCTACATGGGCTGGCTCATTTACATACACAGTGCAGTGGAGGAGTTTGCACCGGTAAGCGAATTGCACATGAATATGTTAAAAATCATAATAATTTCAAATCTGTGAATATTTTTAACCATGTGAGTTTTTTTAAATTCATGAATATGTAAAAAATCATAATAATTTCAAATCTCTGAATATTTTTAATCCATGAACATGTTTTGAACCGTGTATATTTATTAATTCTGTGATAATTTTCTAAATTAGCAATTGTTTTTAAAATTTGTTAAGTTTTATTCAAATTATGAACACGTTTTAAACCATGAATATTGATTAATTCCATGAATGTTTTCCAAATTGTCAATCTGTTTTTCAAGTTCATGAAATATTAAATCATCAACAAGTTCTGAACTGTGAATTTTTAAATATTCATGACAATTGTAAATCTGCAAAAAAAAATCATTAAATTTTTAAAAATTCGTCAAGTGTTTTAAATCCACGTCCATTTTTTCTGAATTGATGAACTTTTTAAAATACGAAAACATTTTTTTCACATTTGCGAATTTATTTATATCTCTGAACACTTTTTGCAGATTTACAAACATTTTTTGCATTTCCTGATCCTATTCAAATTTGCGAACCTTTTATAAAATAGGCAGAAAAAATAAGTGGACAAGCAAATGAGCTAAGGCTAGTGCGAGCGTGAGCACCATAGCGCCTCTTATGCAGTAATAATGATATGTAGAGCTGGTGGCGGTAGCGAGCGTGAGCACCATAGCGACACGAGAGGTAGCGAGCGTGAGCACCATAGCGCCTCTTATGCAGTAATAATAGTATGTAGAGCTGGTGGCGGTAGCCGGAGGAGAGCGGGGCATGGTTTACCCATTGGGCTCTATTCTTAGGGACCCCCAAAACAAATCACAAGCCTTGCCCCGGCCATCGGTTTGCCGACTCTGCATCTCCTTTCCTCTTCCTAGGCCACCAGCCACATCTCCTATTTAGCGCATAGGTCGCTGTCTAGCAACCTAGCGTGTACCTCCCGAGCGTATCTCTCCACCGTATAGACCGGCTCAATTCTAAACCTTTTTTTCAAACTCACGAAGAGTTTTTCATTCGGCGAACATTTTAAATTAAAAGAACATTTTTTGAAATTTGGGAACAAGTTTAGAAGTATATGAACATTTTTCCGTTTTGAAGAAAATCTTTTGAAATTCATGAACATATTTTAGAATTCCTGGATTTTGGAGTCAATGAAAAATTTCCAAATTTGAGAACCAATTTGAAATACGCAAAAGTTTTGTGAATTTTTTTTGTATATTCTTTAAATATCATGATCGTTTTTTGAATAAATGAATATTTTTTAAATTCACGAACATTTTGTTAAAATCATGAACATATTTTTATTTCCCACACATTTTTTTCAAAATCATGGACATCTTTTGAATATGCGAACAAAATGATCTTGATACTCCTGAACGTTTTATAAAATTAGAAAAACTGGAATTCCAAATATTTTAAGATTTCTTGAACTTATTTTAAAAATGCGCAATTTGTTTGAAATTTCAAACTTTTATGAATCCCGGTTTTATTTTTAAGAAGGAAAAAAGAAAACAAGGAAATCAAAAAACAAAGGCATCCTGCCCCACACATGGCCCGACCCAAAATCATGTAGGGGGTGGGGGGAGCGGGAGGTCCGCGTCTGCTCCCTATTTAGCGCATAGGTCGCTGAATAGGGGCTCCCGCCGCCACCACCGCTTCCAAGGCTAGCTGGACTGCTTGCCAAAATAGAGGGTTTTCCCCCACTCTGTATTACAAAGCAACCATCACCGATACAACCATATTAGTGCATTGTTGGGAAAAAATTCATCTCTTTCTCTTTGCGCCATACTGCAAATGTAGTGATTGGTTGCCATCTAGCAAGAATGATATATCATTTGAAAGTTGTATTGAGGACGTTGCTGACGAAATACACCGCCATACTTTTATTAATCCACTGTTTGATGGATCCAGTTTAGTTAATTGTGCAACTAAATGATCTTTTCATACATTTCAACTGCTATTTGTGTGTGTACAAAAGCTAGTCTTGATGAATCTTTTGAGTCCAGTGCATTTTCTCGGGTAACATTTATCTTCAGCTAGTTCGTAAATGATCTGGCAGCTGCTAAATGTGTTGGTAGGTGGAGCTCCCACTAAATAGAGTGAGGGAGGTGGGTCATCTAATGCAGTAAGAGGTGAGCCATTCAATGTGTGGGTAGGTGGAGACATCTGTTGGCCTTTTTATCTGGCAGATGAACACCATTGGCACCATCCTCCCTGTTGCATCATTAATTACAAAGATTATTGTTTTTGTTCAGTATTTTAGCCAGTGAGCTATCAAATGTTTAAACTTTGTGAGAAAACTTTTCCCTACAACTTTCACTTACTATACTTTCTGCACTGTTGCACATTTTTCTTCCTAAACAAAAGATTTCTTAAATGGTCGTTGAGTAACTAGTATGTGTGAGTCAGGATGGCACGTTTTATCATTTCACGCCCTTCTAAATGTTTTATTCTAAATTATACTGTAGTTGCTTTAGTTGACTTGTTCAGTTAATTTTGTTTCATCACTATTTTAGCAAGTATTTTCAGTCCTAGCTAACTTGCCACTTTCTAAAATGGTATTTATGTGAAGCTAAATAACATGGAACATTATGCATGTGAATGCTAGACTATTTTCTTTCTATTGAAAAAACTTTCCTATTGTTGGAGTTAAATGTGGGTTGGGTTGCAAGATTAATTGCATTGCACAATGGAAGCAGTGTTTGGACTCCATGGCAGTAGGCTGAATCACAACAATGGTGTAGCACAAGTGGTGCTGCAAGACTGGACAAAAGTCTTTTGTTTCACACGAGCTTGTAGTTAGTGACTTTAACTCTCAAGCGCCAGTAGATAGTTTGGTGACGCATTTAACTCTTTCGGTACACAGGCCAATCAAATAATGGTGGCCTGCAAAAATTTCATAGGCCTCAACCCTTCTCTTCCTCACAGGCCAGAAGGCATCACTTCTTCCTCGCACAATTCTCTTTTTCATTATGCACTACACAGCTTGTGTGTTCTCCTGTGATGTGTCAAGTGTGTTGTACTACACCCAGTTAAAGCGTTCGACAAAAAGCGTGCGGGAGGGGGGGGGGGCACATGCCCCTTATCCCCCATGACCAGTTCTTTTAAAACAAGTACACTCAGCAATCTCGCCCTAGGCCTCCTCCTCTCCATACTCGGCATCCACTCGCAACCACTCAGCCGCCGCACTTGGAATACACCTACCGAGCAAATATACAATATCTAGCCTCCTCCCTTCGAGATTTACTTCCACCTCACCCAACTTTTTGCAGCGGGAAGATCAGGCACGGTTTGGAACGCCATATATGCCCTCGCATTGTGACGTGGCGATAGTAACGCCTCCTCCGCCATCCGAATGACCCAGGAACGCTGCCCACTCATGAAGGGGGTGATCATATTCACCGACCCCTACATCGTCCGCTTCTCCAACATGGACTTTCCGCACGACCCACTCCACAACAAGTGAAACTGTCGGTTACAACTACAACTAGTTGTTGTGTCCCTTTCCATTCTCCACATTTATGAATTTCCTAATTAATAACACGCAAGGTTAAAGCTTCATCTTGTTGAGAAATTTACTTCACTCTGTGTTGAGTGTTTGTGCACATTAATTTTGGTACTGGCAAATGTGTTCTTATCTTAGCCACTTGGTTCTGTTGTCATCACTTCTCACTTTCTCGCCAACTTTGGAGGAAGGCGTGATTGTTGTTGTAATTATACTGTTAGTCTAATCTCATGCTTGCTTATAGAAAAGAACGACACAGGTTTTTTAAGAGAAAAGAGAAAAAGGGAATGAAGAAGTTGGTTTAAATGACAGCTCAACTCGTCCTCATCTGTTTTTTTCTTTTTATTCAAGAAGGGAACCCATCCCCATCTGTAGAGCAGGCCACGGGTGAGGGATGAGAGCGGGCCGGGTTCCAGGTTCCAAATCACGAACCCAGCCAGCTTTGCCGACTCTGCATCTCTCTCCCCTTTTCCCTCTTCGCCGAGCGGAGACGAGGACGCCCGGCCCGCGGACCACCGCCACCTCCAAGGCCGCGGGTGAGGGGTGACAGTTCAATAATTTTGAAAATTTCATTGATTTTGAATTTTTTATCAATTTTGAAAAATGTTCATCGATTTTGAAAAGTTCACAAACTTATATAAATAGTTATTTTTTGGAAAAAGTTCATCAATTTTTCAAATTTGAAAAAGTTCACCGATTTGGTTTTTAGAAGCGAAACCATGCCCATCGGTAGAGCAGGCCGTGGGTGAGGGACGAGAGCGGCCCAAATTCTGAAAGACTTCCCAACCCAAGTTTAGGACAAGGAGGTGAACTAGATAGATAGAGGCTGGGAAGAGATGTTGCTCAACTCTGCACATTTGAACCCAGAAGAGTCGTCTTCCAGATTACCACTGATTCATCATTGTTCACTGGGTATGTATTGTTTCCATTCTCCGTGTTCGAATTTCCTGTAGTACGTTCTGCAAAATCACATCTCATACTGCAAATGTAGTGGTCGGTCGTCATCTAGCAGGGAGGAATGATATGTATTGTTAATCTCTTGTGATATGTATTATTAATCTAGCAGGGAGGAATGACAACTCTACATCCTTGCGAATCTCTTGAATCACACGTAGCTTCCCGTGTGATTGACAATCACACGTAGATACAGGAGGAATTATGCTCTTGAAGATGCCGAGTAACCTATAGTATTTATTTCAACATGACTTCTTCTGCATGCAAAGCACACATTTTTCTCCTTCAGAAACACCAATTTAGTATGGTCATCTTCGCAATAAATTTTACTCTCGATTTTTTCTGTACTAGAATCTCAAGCGAATTTCCATCGACCAGCCCCTGTACCATTATCAAACGTGCTTGTCTTTGTGTGGGACCCTGAATTCGGACTGCTCTAATCCATCTGAGAGCTCAAGCAGTTAAAGCTTGCTAGAGGCTTGACTTGTGGAATAAGTGATAGAGACCTAAAACCAACCTCAGATGAGCGAATGCGAGTACAAGCTGCAGTTTCATTACCTTTTTTGTTTGTTTCTCTGTCACCTTACAATCATCTGGTTTTGGTTTCATCGAATAGAAAGTTAATTGATGACGATTGACAATTGATATTACTTTCAATGGTTGCTAGTCCCTTATGTTCTCCACATGAATTTAAGAGGCACACCCTTGACATGTATCGCGCGGTAGTGGGTCATAACACTCTGAGCACGTCATTACAGTATACATTTGCCTGGGAGAGAGGGAGACCACGACTAATTTATTATGTTCTTTGTAGGTTATTCAAATGGTTCCTTTAATGGACTGGCTGCTCAAACTGGAAACTGGTTCCTGCAACTGGACAAGATGAAGGGATGCTTGAGTATATTCCTTCCAATTCGCTCGCACAGGTAACTCATATTCAGGATCATGGATGCCCAGTAGCCAGTGCTGGGTTTTCAAATGACTTGTTAATCTTTTTTTCCATCGAAAAAAGGTATTCTACGCATTCTGCTTCATTTCTCAAGTAGATTTGCTTCTACAGAAAGTTACACTCGTTAATTTTTTTGCTTGCTCTCGGATTTTATCAGAACATCACAGTGTTATAAGTTACATACAAAAGTTCCATCACAGAGTTATAAGTAATTTTTTCTGTAGTATTTTTGTTTTTGGTGTAAGCATGCCTTTTTTATTCACTCCGCTGTTCAATTGGGCCAGTCTAGTTAATTGTGCGATTAAAAGATGCTTTCATACATTTCTATTGATCTTTGTCTGTGTGTGCGCAAAAGCTGGTCCTAATGAATATTCTGAATCATGTGTGTTTCCTCTGATAACATTTATTTTGACCTCGTTTGTAAATGATCTGGTTGCTTATTTTGTTTAGGATAATGTGCAGGAGGCTAACCAAGCACTTGAATTGACAAGAAAGTGGGGGAACAATTGATGTAGCTGATGCGCTGGAGCTTCTCTTGCCAGATTCTGAAAGCGAGGAAGTAAGCTATCTAGTGCCTCTATGCGTGCTTCCTTTTCTCTTAGATGTCTATGTGGTAGGAGGTTTTCAGATTTATTGGATTTGTTCGAGCGAAAAAGAGGTTTTGTTGGGTTTATAGATTTTTTTGTTTGACACCCTTCCTTGTGCATTACGTAGTAATTATGCAATTCTTGCTCTGCAGTTTCTCATGAAAAATTGCTGTATGACAAAGAAAGACATGCGTCCTTTTTTCAAGTCTGTACATTCAGCTTTCGCCATCTGTTACGATTTAGTGCTCCCTGCAAATCATATTTTAGTAGAAGTAGGGATACTCACGTTTGTTAACTGTATCTAAGTGTTGTTGCTGAGTGGAGACATTTACCTTTAACTTCTTCAGATGCTTTTTGAAACTGTGATTTTATCCGGTCCAATACTTGGGAGAAATTTTGATAGCGATCTCATATTTGTAGATGGGATGAGATGCTTGCCTCAGCTGTACTGTTCATGCGTCTTCTTCATTGATAGAGAGAACTTACTGACTGGGGAGAAACTCCAGTGAACAATTTATGTGAGTGGAGCAATCCCATGACCCCAACCCATCCATCAGCATCCCCTTTTCCAAAGAAGAGCATCCCCTTTTTTCCAAGGAAGAAAGAATCAAATTCCTTCCCCACAGGACAGAGCACGTCTCCACCAAAATACCTACTCCCACCGACGAACCATTTACAAGATAACTACAGTTCCATTAGCAGCTAGCGAAACACGGCAAGAACTAGTTTTTTAAAAAAATGGAGGAGGACCCCCGGCCTCTGCATCTGGACGATGCATGCAACCACTTTATTAATTATTCGCATAAGACCTTACAAAGTCATACAAAAGTAAGACTAAAGCCACCGTTTATGCAACATCTGTCGCTACTCCTATCCAGTTGATGAAGGGATACTGATAGTCTGGGCTTAATACCAAACAGACCTCGCAGTCAAACCTAACATCTAAGACCTGAGGTCCCAACCAGGACGCCTGCCGGGTATGGGGCACCCACCAGTCCGGCGCACTCCTCAACCTGGACGCCTGCCGGGTATGAGGCCGCCGCAGCCACCTGCCACCAATCCATCTTTAGTGTTGTACTGTTGCATGTAACTTGCCCGGTCTAGCTGTCGTCGACGCCACCATGACGCCAGACAACGCCAGCATCCTGTGCTCGTCCATCATCACACGCCCACCGGCGAGACCCCGCCGCTCCATGCCGTTGAGACCCGCCGTTGTCGACGTGTTAGATACCGCGCCACTCATCCTCTTGTCCCCTCCAGCCAACACTTGCTCCAAAACGATGCCCCCAGGAGGGAGAACGACATCGAAACATCGCCATCGTCCGATCCGGTAGATCCAGATCTAGGGTTTCCCCCGGAACCTTCCTATCAGGTTGACGTGACCTGCAACGACGATGCCTCGAGAAGGGAACAACATCTGAGACGCCGACATCATCCACCATGACCGCAGTCAGGCGCGATTTTCACCGGAAGCCACGTCGTCCCGATCTCGCGGTTGGCTGGAACCGAGCGGAGTCTCGTCACGAAGACGAACGCCGACGTCGGTAAACTGGCGGAGATCCGACATCTCCTCACCGGTCCCTCCACGCGCCGCCGGTCGGCTGAAGGCCACTCCGCGGCGGATCCGATCAGGGTTGGATCCGCAGTCGCCGCCGCCATCATCTCCGCGCAGATCAGGCACCCCGTCGGATGGGGCGCTACCACCGCCACGTCCATCTCAGGGCCTCCGCTCGGCCGGCTTATGGCACTTCGGCCACCGCCGCACCGCAAGGGATCGCCGCCCCAGCCGCCGCCTTCGGATCCCACAAGAAGGGCCGCCCCTGCCGCCTCAGACGGGATCTCGCCGCAACCACCCGCCCAGGTGCCTTCGGCGCCGGACCCGCCGCCACCGCGGCCCTCGCCGGCGGCAGCGGCGGCAGAGGGAGGCCCGAGAGGAGGCCTGCGGCGCTAGGGTTCGGGGGGCCCTTGTGTCGCCTAGGGGGAGGCGACGCGAGGGGGGGGCAGAGGGAGGCGCGAGCTAATACAATAACTAATAAAATGATTAAGAAAAATAATTTCAAAAAGGAAAACAAATAAAAAGAAACAAAAGGATGATATAAACAAGAAAAGTAATAAGTATGAAAAGGTAAATAAATGAACCTAAAAGCTGGAACTGTCACGCTAAAACAAAAGAGCCTGGTTGCTAGTTCGAGCTAATACTGACGGGAATGTTTTCAGGTTTAGTTAGCTACCTGATCAACAAGCCTGGAAGGAGAGAGTACTGCCTAGAAATAATATCCAGAGAGAGGATTGGCACTAAAATTTGGCCTGCATGCCAGTAAAGTCCTTTCCTCTTTGCCAAAGAAAGAATCGAATTCCTTCCCCACTGACCACATGCACGTCTCTCCTGAATTCTTTTCCAGAGAAGACCCGAATCATATTCCCAGCCTCCACAAGCTTTGCTGCTCCCAAAATTCTCACCCCCACGCATCCCTGCTGCCAAAGCTTCACCGGAGCTACCCGCCTGCTTCCCATCTCGTTGCCGTCCGGAGCTGGTCCTGGGTGCTGCTGCCACTACAACGCCGGAGCCGCTCGGCGTCCATGTGCCGGTGAGGACCCTGTCTTCCTCACCGTTGCTGCGTTGCTGGTCCCGGTTGCTCTAGAGCAAGCTCGTGAAGGTAACCACGGCTGCAATACATACGCATCTTGCTAGCCGATTTTGGCTTGTGATTCGTTCAACAACAGATGTCAGCCTCTCTATATATGTTCACATCTTGCTCAAGCCATTGTCTTCTCCATTAATTCTGCAGTGCAGTGGGCTTGTGAGTGCCGCTTGTGTTCCAATGGCAGAGCTCGTGGTTACCATGGCGATCGGGCCACTGGTGTCCATGCTGAAGGACAAGGCGTCAAGCTACCTCCTGGACCAGTATAACGTGATGGAGGGGATGGAGGAGCAGCACAAGACTCTCAAACGGAAGCTCCCGGCCATCCTCGATGTCATCACCGACGCCGAGGAGCAGGCCATGGCCAACAGAGAAGGGGCGAAAGCCTGGCTCCAGGAGCTCAAGACGGTGGCATATGAGGCAAATGAAGTCTTCGACGAATTCAAGTATGAAGCACTCCGCCGTGAAGCAAAGAAAAAGGGCCACTACAAAGAGCTTGGCTTCCATGTGATAAAACTCTTCCCTACTCACAACCGTATTGTGTTCCGTTACAAAATGGGCCGCAAGCTTTCCTGGATTCTGCAGGCCATTGAAGTCCTCATAGCAGAGATGCAGGTCTTTGGGTTCAAGTACCAACCACAATCACCGGTGTCGAAAAAGTGGAGGCAGACAGATTATGTTATCATCGACCCACAAGAAATTGCCAGCAGGTCCAGAAGCAAAGAGAAGAAGAAAATTGTTGATATATTACTAGGTCAAGCTAACAATGCAGATCTCACAGTTGTTCCCATTGTTGGAATAGGGGGCCTTGGCAAGACCACAATAGCACAACTCATATACAATGAACCTGCAATTCAGAGACATTTTCAGTTGTTGCTTTGGGTCTGTGTCTCTGATACCTTTGATGTGAACTCTCTGGCCAAGAGTATAGTTGAAGCATCTCCCAATAAGAATGTTGATACGGACAAACCACCACTGGATAGACTTCAAAAACTGGTCAGCGGACAGCGGTATCTGCTTGTATTGGATGATGTCTGGGACAACAAAGAGTTACGTAAGTGGGAAAGGCTGAAGGTCTGTCTTCAGCATGGTGCCATGGGCAGTGCAGTATTGACAACAACTCGAGATAAACGAGTTGCTGAAATTATGGGTGCAGATAGAGCGGCCTACAATCTCAGTGTTTTAGAGGATTGCTTCATAAAGGAAATTATTGAGGCCAGAGCATTCAGTTCGGAGAAGGAAAAGCCTCCCAAGCTAGTCAAGATGGTTGGTGAGATTGTGAAGAGATGTTTGGGCTCTCCTTTAGCTGCAACTGCACTGGGATCTGTACTTCGTACCAAGACCAGTGTCGAAGAATGGCAGGCTGTATCATCTAGAAGCAGCATCTGCACCGAGGAAACTGGAATTTTGCCCATACTCAAGCTTAGCTACAATAACTTACCATCACACATGAAGCAGTGCTTTGCTTTTTGTGCTATATTTCCCAAGGATTACAAGATTGATGTGGAGAAGCTGATCCAACTATGGATCGCAAATGGCTTTATCCCGGAACACAAGGAAGATAGTCCTGAAACCATTGGAAAACATATTTTCAGTGAACTTGCCTCAAGTTCATTTTTTCTGGACATAGAGGAGACTAAATATGACTGGGGGTATTATTCTAGAACTACATGTAAAATCCATGATCTTATGCATGATATTGCAATTTCTGTTATGGAAAAGGAATGTGTTGTTGCAACTATGGAACCAAGGCAAACTGAGTGGCTTCCTGAAACTGCTCGGCATTTGTTCTTGTCATGGGAAGTAACAGTAGGTACTTTGAATGATTTTGTGGAGAAAAGCTCCCCTGGTATGCAAACACTGCTATGTGATAGGTATATGCCAAGCCCATTGCAGCACCTACCAAAATACAGCTCTGTGCATGCCTTCAAGCTTCCTATGCATACAAAATCATTTCTACTGAAGCCAAAGTATCTGCATCACCTGAGGTATCTTGATCTCTCAGGAAGTTATATCAAAGCACTTCCTGAAGATATAAGTATTCTATATAACCTGCAAATGCTGGACCTTTCCTACTGCCATGTTCTTCATCGACTTCCAAGGCAAATGAAGTATATGACTTCTCTCCGTCACCTCTATACTCATAGATGTCCGATGTTGAAGAGCATGCCCCCAGAACTAGGAAAACTCACAAACCTGCAGACGGTTACATGTTTTGTAGTAGCCGTTGCTGGCCCTGATTGCAGTGATGTTGCGGAGCTGCATGATTTAAACCTTGGTGGTCAGCTAGAGCTATGTCAGCTAGAGAATATTCATATAGAAGCAGAATCAGAAGTGGCAAATCTTGGGAAAAAGAAGGGTCTCAGAGAACTCATATTAAGATGGACTTCTGTTTGTGACAACAAGGTGCTCAACAATTTCGAAACTCATGCTGGGCTGCAGGTTCTGAAGGTATATTCCTATGGTGGAAAGTGCATGGGTATGTTGCAAAACATGGTTGAGATCCACCTTTTCAGTTGTGAAAGATTGCAAATTTTGTTCAGATGTGGTACATCCTTCACTTTTCCAAAATTGAAGGAGCTTGAGCTAGAAAATCTGTTGGATTTTGAGAGATGGTGGGAAATAAATGAGAGGCAAGAAGAACAGATAATATTTCCTGTGCTTGAGAAGTTGTTTATTAGGTATTGTGGAAAGCTTATAGCATTACCTGAAGCACCATTGCTGCCAAAACCATGTAGTGTACTTGGTTATAGATTGGTGCGCTCAGCATTTCCTGCCCTAAAGATACTCGAATTGGAAGACTTGAAGGACTTTCAGAGATGGGGTGCCGCTGTTGAAGGAGAAGAGATATTGTTTCCACGCCTTGAGAAACTATCAATTAAGCAATGCCCAAAGTTGGTAGCATTACCTGAAGCACCATTTCTACCAGAACCGTGTAGTGGAGGTGGTTATAGACTGGTGTCCTCAGCATTTCCTATACTAAAGTTACTCGAAATGAAAATTTTGGACAGTTTTCAGAGATGGGATGCTGCAGTTGAAGGAGGACAGATATTCTTTCCTCAGCTTGAGAAACTATCAGTTCAGGAATGCCCAAAGCTAATAGATTTACCTGAAGCACCAAAACTCAGTGTATTAGAAATTGAAGAAGGCAAGCAAGAAATCTTCCATTGGGTAGACAGATATTTGTCTTCACTGACCAAGCTGACACTAAGGCTAGAAAACACGGAAACAACATCGGAGGTTGAGTGCACTTCAATTGTACCGGTGGACAGCAAGGAGAAACGGAACCAGAAATCCCCACTTAGAGTTATAAAGTTAGGTTGCTGCAACTTGTTCTTTGGAGCAGGTGCACTAGAGCAGTGGGACTGTTTTGTACACCTTGAAAACTTGGAAATTGATAGATGTGATGTGCTTGTCCACTGGCCAGAGAATGTGTTCCAAAGCTTGGTATCCTTGAGGACATTACTGATTAGAAACTGCGAAAATCTGACTGGATATGCACAAGCTCCTCTTGAGCCATTGGCATCCGAAAGGAGTCAACACCTGAGAGGTCTAGAGTCTCTTTGCTTAGAAAACTGCCCAAGTTTAGTAGATATGTTCAACGTCCCGGCATCTCTCAAGAGCATGGATATTGATGGGTGCATTAAGCTTGAGTCCATATTCGGCAAGCAGCAGAGCATGGCAGAGTTAGTCCAAGTATCTTCTAGCAGTGAGGCAGACGTGCCTACAGCTGTATCAGAGTTGCCATCCTCACCCATGAATCACTTTTGTCCATGCCTAGAATATCTACGTTTAGTTGGATGTGGAAGCTTACAAGCGGTTCTAAGTCTGCCTTTGTCCTTAAAGAGCATATGGATTGATGACTGCAGTAGCATTCAGGTCCTATCATGTCAGCTGAGTGGGCTCCAGAAACCAGAAGCCACTACCTCCATAAGCAGAAGTCCTATTATGCCACAGCCACCAGCAGCAACAACACCAACTGCAAGAGAGCATTTACTTCCTCCCCATCTCGAATCTCTAGGAATACGGGACTGTGCTGGCATGTTGGGTGGGACTCTCCGTCTGCCTGCACCCCTCAAGGAACTGTGCATTATTGGCAACAGTGGGCTGACATCGCTGGAGTGTCTGTCGGGAGAGCACCCCCCATCGCTGGAATACCTTGATCTTGAAAGCTGCAGTACCCTGGCATCCCTGCCGAATGAGCCGCAAGTATACAGGTCTCTCTGGTATCTTGAAATTAGAGGCTGCCCTGCTATAAAGAAGCTCCCTAGATGCCTGCAGCAGCAAGTGGGCAGCATTGACAGCAAAGTACTAGATGCCCGTTATGAAGGTATGCTTGCAGCACGTCCTTCTATCTATGCCACATTTAACAAACAGATGCAGTCATCCATTCCATTAAATCTACCACGCCAGCACGTCTGTTCTCCATTATTTTATTGTTCTGACGTCATTTGTGATATGTGCAGTAAGAGCGTTTAAACCGAAGACATGGAGTGAAATACCAAGGCTGGTTCGAGAGCGGAGGCAGGCCAGTCGAGAAGCCAAGGAACTCCGGGAGTCCATCCACGAGTAAACAAGGCAGAAAGGGCATGTACAAGATCATGTCGTGAGTTCGTGACTGCAGTCAATCGGCTTTGTTGAGCTTTGGCCTCTACCTAGTTCAGATATTTGTAATGCAAATCAAACGAATCTCCTCGGTTCAGTACAAGTTAGGATAATATTGTCACATGTGTGTCTGTGTGCTATCTATGTATCTACCTGTTTTGCTTTGTTTATTAGTTAACTGAGAAGACACTAGCCTTTAACTTGTTCAATAAAGTTTTTCAACTGTGGCTTTTCTTGGATGATGATAGGCCTAATCCCTGATTTTCTTGTATTGCTTCTACAACTGAACCGTGCCGCAGTCGGGGCCTGCGGTGTAGGTCGACTACTGCCTGGCGTCGAGTCGAGCATCTCTGAATCAACATCCTAGGCCGATCGAGACCATCTCATCTTGATCTGGTTTGCTGCTGCCTGCTGGCCCTTTGGGTGTGTACACCATTCCTGTCATGTAGCCCAGTGTTGTTGTATCTGAATAGCTTCCAAACCATCTTTTGCCCACAAAAGACTGGGGAGTATACCAAGATTATTTTTTTTGTCAATATGAACCACATATGGATGAATATGGATGTATTTTAGAGTGTAAATTCGCTTATTTTGCTCCGTATATAATCCATATTGGAACCGCTAAAAAGACTTATATTTAGGAACGGGGCGGTATGTAAGGTTACAAATTTTTTAATCAACCACTCAGACTTATACGGATGAATATAAGGTTACAAGATTTTACCAATAACCAGCAAAGCAGCAGCAGCAGCAGGTGGTTTCTTTTATGCTACAAAAAATATGTTGCAGCTGAAGCTAAATCACATTAATTTGCACCCACGATTCATATTTCATTTTGCAGTGCAGCGCAATGTATGCGAGACGGAAGAATCAAACGAGCTAAAATCCAAGGAAGCCTGCAAATTTCGCAGCACAATGTATGCAGTACACATTAATTTTGAACCCTGCAAAATCATGTTTCATTTTGTAATATGTATGCAAGTAACACTCATGGCCTCTTGTTGCCAACACCAGTAGCCACCCGTTACCAGAATTAATCTACAACTGATGGTGTTTCAGGTCTCACCAAAAATCCAGGCAGGTTATTCAATCAATCATCCTGACAGAAGCAAAATCGTGTGCTCGACACCTCGCTCACTCAGCTCCGACTCGCAACCCCTCCTCCAGCGCTACTACTGAGCAGCTCCCATGGCACCACCGCTCCGCCTCGCCATGCGGACGCACGCCTCGAACCTCTTGACCGCCTCGGCACACTTGAGGGGGTCCTGCACGTTGCTCCTGTAGCACTCGGCGCAGCCGGCCCTCTCGTCGGTGCACGGCGCGGGGTTCTGGTAGGGCAGCTTGAACTCCTTGTCGTGCAGCTCCTTGGCCCTCTTGGTGAGCTCCTCGCGCATTGTCGCCTCCTTCTTCTGCAGCTTCTCCAGCACCTTCTCGCTCTCCGCCACCACGGCGCGTATGGCTTCCACCTCCTGGATCACCGGCGCGGGTGGTGGAGCGGGGGTCACTGGTAGGTACATGGGTGGCGGAAAAGGCAAAACGGGAGCAGGGCTGCTCTTGGGTTCAGTTGGAAGTTCCCTGCCATTGTCCTGAGGCTCCTCTGGTTGCTCCACAACCTTCTTCGGCTTGGGTTTCCTGGTTCTCCTCTTCACCTGCTTCTCTTCATTGCGCGCGAGCTGCTCGATCAAGCTGGTGCTTATCCGGATTGTGTAGTCACCCATGGCAGACAAGAATCCTGAAACAGCATCACGAGGAAAAGTGACGGATTAACAGCAAGATTTAAGAAGGTTAATTCAAGCAAACAAATGTCTCAAGCACGATAAACAAAATGAATTGCTGGGCCCTATACTGAATGAACGGCGTGCGTCAACAACATAATCGTACAAATCTTGAACACGCAAGCTGTCCAGTTCAAAAATTGAAGGCCTCACTCATGGATGCCTGTTAAATAACAGAATAAGTATCTGGGCTCTACACTGAATATTACATTAACAAGATGAGTGCAAGGGCATCCACGGTTGTAAAATACTTTCAATTAAAAGGTCAGGGATCTATTAGCATGGTCACCATTTCATTTGTCAATATTTATATGTCCTAATAAAGAATAAAGAAACATGTTCAAGTAAAAAAAACAAAAACCTGATGTTTTGCAACATTCAAGACACAGCAGAGCTCCTGGCTGCTATAACAGAAAGCAAATACTAGTCCATACTTATTGAGGGGTGGATGGATTTTTAATTGGAAAATTTTACTGACTGAATGCTTTTAGTACTTAGTACTCCACCATGGAAGGGAAAGGCCGCAAACAGTTCCATCAGTAACAAACTGGATGGATGAATGGATTGGAGATGAAGAAATATGCGGGCGAGTTTCATTAGAAATTTTGTTGGCCACCCCCTCTGGTAATTTTGGGTAAGGGTCCAACCTACCTAGCCGGGCAGATCACAAACTGTTGAGGTGCATCTGATTAAGTCATATTTTATTCAAGTATTTTGTAAATAATCCCACTCAAATTATGGGGGTAGCATTCTTTCTTTAATCAAACAGACAAGCACATCTTCGTAAAATTCCTCTCAACAACAAAATCGCACAACCAGTTCGAATATTGAAGACCTCATGAAAGCATGTTAAACAACATAACAAAACAAATATCTGGGCTCTAAACTGAATTCTACATTGACAACATGAGGGAATCCACAGTTGCAGAGTACTTTCAAGTTAAAAGGTCAGACATCTATTAGCAGGATCACCATTTTATTTGTCAACCTTCTATATCATAAAGACAGAAGCGAACATGTACAAAGTAAGAAATAGAAACTGGATGTTCTGCAACATTAAAGAAACAGCTGTTCTACTGGCTGCTATTACAGAAGCAAATACTAGCCCATACTGATTCAGGGGTAGGAACTGACTTCTCTTAGAAATTATAGTACACCGTGGAAGGGAAAGGCAGCAAACAGAACCCTCAGAGACAAACTGAATGGATAA
Organism: Aegilops umbellulata; assembly: GCA_032464435.1. Lineage (NCBI taxonomy): Eukaryota > Viridiplantae > Streptophyta > Magnoliopsida > Poales > Poaceae > Aegilops > Aegilops umbellulata. The sequence continues at coordinate 10,793,627 of CP136054.1, forward strand.
ATGGATACGAGATGAAGAAGGATCTGGATGAGTTTCCACAGCAATGTATCCCATTAAAGGTACCCCACACACAGGAATTTTAATGACAGCTCGATGACATTCATGCCTGAGGAGAAAGGATACCAGATTTGGCCAACAGTGGAGAATATGTCCAGAGCATATCTCTCCCTCTCTTTCTGTTGTTGGCTTTGTTGTTCATGCCCCCGTAATTGCGTGGAAGGGCTCTCTATCCAAGGATTAAAGACGGCCTACCTAGCCAGCCATGGCACAAACTGTTGGGGAGGTGCAAATCCAGAGTCAACTGATTCCCTCTTATTTTAGTTAGGTAGGTATATGTTCTTAACAATTCGCTCAACATATGGAGTAACGTCGTTCATCAATCAAACAGACTAACAAATCTTCCTACAATTCCTTTACAGGTGCGACTAGTTTGCGCAACAGTTGTTAACACTATTAATACACATTATTTATCCATGGAACTCTAAACAGATTTTTACAGATAAACAAACATCACATGGCGAATATAATGAACCAGGTGGATAATTTGGTTTCTATGTGTACAAGGGTGAAAAAATTATTTGTCATTGCACCTCTACAGAGTTTATTACAGATAAACAAACATCAAGTCTTATCTAATACAGTCGGATGAACAATCTGGTGACTGCTCATGTGTTAAGAGTCTAGCACATAGGTCTACAGAAACAGGCAAGCACACATCTGAACATGGCAAATCTAAGCTATCTCGCTACAGCATTGTGTATGTATAAAAGATAAAGTGCATAAATAAATAAACTGACGAAAGCTGCAAGATGGAGGCCGAAACATGATGGAGCGATTAGGAACAGCACCTGCAGCCCAATCGGGGCAATCTGCCCGGCCTATTTCATACAGCTACCTTGAGGCTGCAGGTGCCCTAATCGATCCCCCAATTTGGTCCCCTAATCGATCCCCAAATCCCTAGAATTCCGTGGCGGAAGCGGAACACATGGGCGCCGCCAGATGGAGCGCCATGGCGGCCCTGCCTGCCTAGTGCCTAGGCGCGCTGCCGGCGGGGGGCGAGGCCGAGCTCGGACGGGGGAGATCCGGGCTGGCTGGCCGGACCGGATTCGATCCGGCTCGGTTCTTCCCGGCGGAAGGTGGTATGTGAGCGAGAGATCGAGGCGCGATCCAAGCAAGGCTGGGGCTTTCTTACCAGGAGGAGGAGGACGGTTGCTCGCCGGTTCTCCGGTGGAGAGGTGCTCCGGTGGTTTCCGGCGGCGAGACGCTTCGTCGGGAGCATCTGTTTCGCTTCGCGGCTCGAGAGCCTAATTAGGAACCCGATTGCTGGAGCGGCAGGATGTCGTCAGCCACTTCAATCTCCACGTCCTCACTCACCAGTGCTTGCCGTCTCCGGGGCGGAGGTGCTGCCGGCAGCCTCGGTGTCGGTGGCCTTCTTGGCGGCGGCGGCAGCGGCCTTCCCTCTTCCCTCTTCCGGAGACATACATTGTGCATTTCCTTCCGCGTTTCCTGGGTTCTCTTTCCGTTTTATTAGTTTTTAGTCAGTTTTTGCTTTTCCAAAAAACAACATTTATATATTTAAAAAATGAAACAATCGTTGCAAAAACATTAACTTTTTGAAAGATTTCGAACTTTTTTAATTTTTTTAAAAGCATGAACATTTTTTTAACATGAAAGCTTTTTTTTTAAATTTTGTGAATATTTTTCGGTAACATGTTCCATTCACACCTTTAGTAACGAAAAATAAAAACGGAAATAAGGAATGAAAAAAAAGAAACAAAAAAAGGCCAGTAAAAATTGAGAGAGAGAGAAAAAAAATAGGAAAAGCATAAAAAGAGAACCTTCTATAAAATGCTTAAAACCAGGAAAGAGGCCTCCTTTGGTTTGACGGAATTCCATACGATAGGATTCTTATAGAAGATAATAATTCTTTAGAGCTCTTTGGTTTGTAGGAATAGAATGATATTTCTATCGAGGAATTCTTCCTATCAAGGTGAAAATCCAAGATCTTCGATCGAGCAACGATGGCGCTTATGCATTATTTCCTTCTTGGAGGCGTTGAATTTGGAGACCTCTTATGTTTTTCAGATGTTGTATTTGGTGGTGGTTTGTGTGCGTTTGCTGAGAGGAGTTGATCATTGTGATGGGACCTTTGTTTTTTTCCTTTCTTTTTATTTTTTTCCTTTGGCTGTGTGCATGCTGGCTGTCTTTGCGACATCATGTACGTGCAGAGGCTGGGTGTAATTGGTATCTTCGCGATATTAATATATTCCCCTTCTCAAATTTTTTTGTTAAGAGTTAGTATTTTCTGATTAACATGGGATTTTACAACATATTTCTCTTGCTTCTGGTTAACCCGTTAACTACTTTTAATATATTTAGGACAGTAAAACTGAGCCTAATGTAAGATCTCACAGCGATTTACATTTCTGGCCGTCCATTTTCACGATCTGAACGTTGCCGGCCATCAAATCTGCTATCCTAAGTGGGCTGCTACTCCGTAAGAAAAATGTGAGCCCTGTGGCCTATTTATCACTGCACAGTTACAAGCACAGTCCAGTAGTCATGGACGATCTGTCCTTCTGCTCACTCACTGAAGAGGAAACAGGGAGGCCAGCGGCTCGGCGCTCGTCACCTCCCTCTGTTCCGACGCCTGCTCTCCTATCCTCTTCCTGCTCCGCCGACATCAACGGCCCCCGTAACCATTCCTCTCGGCCCCCCTTAATCTTGGGTTGCAGCGGGCTACATAGGAGTGGCCGGTCTGCGCCCATCCAACCCCGATGCGAGGCACGCGATGGGATCGATTGGAGGTGCGGGATCGAGCAACTATGCACACATTGGGATCTACCGGAGACGCTCGAGGGAGCCCAGGATCCAAAACCGCCGAAAGTTTGTCCTCATGACTAGCTTGAGAGCACAATCTTTGTAGATTGGGAGAAGTTACAAACAGTCTCTCCACCAAAAAGAACAACTTTCTCGAGTGTCTACTTGCCAAACAATTATGGCGCTCAATTCATATAGCCTTTAATATCAACCCTCCAAATAGTATTCACATGTTATTTGGGACGTGGCTAAATGGAATAGACCCAAATACTGCCAGACATATTCGGTTAGGAGTATGCACATTACTTTGGGCTATGGCTAAATGGGGTAGAGCCAAATACTGCGAGACATATCCAGATAGGAGTTTGTGCATTACTTTGGGCTATATAGAACTACAGAAATAATATGGTTTTAATAGACAAACTTTTATATTTTTTTGCATGTTATCTATAGGGCCACTGCTTAGACTCATATGCGGCCGTTACTCACTCCTGTGAAAGCCAGGGAGTCTTTCATTACTAGGTCTACCCAATGGAGATGGTAGCGCACGGTATCTACAGCCGGTTTGCATGGCTGTCCAGTAATAGGCTAGATGTTTAGTCATCTTGTCCTATTTTTGCCGATTGTGACACTCTTTCACACATTTTGATTACTTTGTCAGCTCTGCGTGATCTTGTAATGAATCTCAGACCTTTCGGATACTTTGCTTAATAAAGGGGTTACATGCATCACTCTGATGCAGAGGCCGGGGATCCTCCTTTTCTATAAAAACCTAACATGTAGTCCATCATTTGTCTGAACCAACTTGCTGAAACATATATAAGCAGAAGTCCATCAGGCTAAAACTCATCAAGAGACAAAATTGACTTCTAAGAGTCGGTACTAATTGGTGACAAGCAAAGGTTGACCAACATCAAATTCCTTCATACTGAATAATACTATTATTACTAACAAATCAGATTAAATTAAACTATATGGCCATCACTTCTGCCAACAAGCTACATTAAATTTAGTTCAGTCCCGGTAACAAGTAAAACTGAGTTTGATATGAGGGCAACAAGTGCTCAGATGAGCATCAGCAATCGATACATCAGAAGCACACTGAATAAAAGGCAGTAATTATTCTGATTTAATGGCACTTTCCTGACAGAGAAACAATAATCCAAGTGCAATGGTTGGATCAGGAATACCACATGGCGTTCCATGTACTAGCTACAGTTTTGAACTAACGCAAAAATTTCATCTGGTAAGCTCTTGGTTGTGTCTGCATCGGCCAAACGCATCCTACTCAGTTTTTTGCTAGTAGAATCAAAGATCGATCCATTGTTGAAACATTGTAAGATTTCAATCATATATTCCAAACTTTCCATATGAGAAGAAATACCTGAGTAATAACCAGAGTATTTAAGGAATCTCGTCTCATGGTGCCAACAAGGCGTCAACCTATGCGGCCGAGGAATAGAAACCCCTCTTCTGTATGCCGGCCGCCAGAATCGTTTCCTGGGAAGCACCTCAACTCAGGTTATTCCTCTTCTATGGACAGCTCTTCGGAACCTGTACCCACCAAACAACGCATTAGTTAGCTCGCGTACAAATGAATTAAGTGGTATCTTTTGATGTCTAGTTCATCTCTGTCATTTTTTAAATTTGTCACAAGCATTGAAGTTCTCATGAATAATCATTTTGAATTCTGCACTAATTCATGCAACAGTCATGCTATGAGTAGAATAACTTAATCTACAAACCCTTAGTTTTACGACATTTTGTACCGAAATTTGCGATATTTTCCTACACGGTAGTTCACAATCCAAGCATTTACAGCATCTTAATCAGGAATTTACTATATAGCTACCACTCTTATCAAAACTATGAAATAATACACAATTATTCACTTAAACTGAATGCAATTCATTGAGAGGATTTGGTGCCATACAATGTTCCTTCATAAAAAAGTCAAGCCAGTAACCTTCCGTAGACCCGAGGATCATCTGTGAAATAAAAGAGGAAATATCAGCAAGAAACATGTCTAGTGTTTTTAGTGTGTCTATATTTTCAGATTTTACTATATTCCATTATGCAGAATTCTCGTTTTCCCTCGCTCCATATTGATTAATAAATTGGTAAAATGACCAAAAACATTTGTAATAACTTTGTACAAAATCAGCGACACTTATTTTTGGGTGGAGGGCCGTATGCTATACGAAAGTTCAACAACACAACTTACATAAATTATAATAGAGCATTATATTATTCCCTCTGTTCCATAATTGTTGTCGTGGTTTTAGTTCAAAATTTGAATTAAAACCAGGACAAATTATGGAACGGAGGGTGTAACAAATGTTTTGTGGCGTACAACAGATGTTGGCCGCGCAAAGGATGGGCAACGGCTGCACTTGGGCGGTCTGGACGTCAAGGTGGGGCCCACGCGACGGCGCATGTCCCTGCCGCTCACCTTTGTGCTAGCAGACGGCGGCTGTGGTGGGGGCGGCTGTGTCATCGTACGGACACACACATCACGCACGGTTCCAGGAAGTAACTCTAATTAAGTTACTAACGTATTTAACTACTAAGCATGCTGCTTGCAAGGGTGAATCAGCTTGGAGTTACCTTCGCCGTCAGCGTGGGCTCGTTGGGATTAATGTCAAGCTCTTTCTCAATTGCACCGATCAGCTCACTCTTAGTACCACCACCACAATCAAGCACATAGACATGCTCAAGTGAAGAGAGGTTCTCCAGCCCAAACTTCAAATCACCAAATTGGTCTTTCATTCCCTCAACATAAAATTCTAACTCCAGGATTTGGAGCTTTTGCAAGGTTCCTTGTGCAAACATGAAATCAATGAAGCCGCTACTCTTGATACTGAACCTTGTCAGAGACCGGAAGGGACAACCCTTGTCAATGACTATCCTTTTCGTCTCTCTTACTTTTCCCCAATACACTATACGTATAGAGAGGTCACTCAGAGACGGTATGCTCCCAAGTATCTGGAGGTCTTCCTCTATCAGTTTAGTTAATCCAATTGCAAGGGAAGAGAGGGAGGACAAGGTGGACATTGCTTTTAGAAGCAATGTCGAGACCATCCTATTACCCATGTCAACGAAAACCAGTTGTCTTAGCTGAACAAAGCTTGATGGAAATTTTTTCATTTTGGTGGACCTTATGTCTAGCAGTTGCAGAAGTTGTAGATTGTTCATCTCTTTCGGGATCTCTGTGATAGATGTCCCTTTTAGACTCAGATACCTCAGATGAAACAAAGTGCAAATATCCTTCAAATGATGATTACCCACTTCAGTACAACCACTTAAATCCAATGCACGCAGGACAAGAAAACATGAAAGTGCCGACAGCAAACTGAGGTCTTTACTGAACACAGTAAGTGACCTCACATGGGACAAGCTGCTCATGGTTGGCATTGGCTGGATATCCTCTTCATTACTGGTTTGGAGAGACAGTCGACGGATCTTACTTGGCACTGACCTGGTCTGCGGACCACCCAATGTTGCGAGAAAGTTCTCCTCATTTGACAACGAAGTGATAAGGTCAAGCACCATGTCGTGTACACGGACAGAGCTCGCCTTATTAGCAATATTGATATGCCTTGGTTGGACCAAGCTTTTGTTAATGAGCTCAGCAATGTAATCCTCTCCTACTTCATACAAGCTCTTCCCTTGCTCCTCATGAATGAATCCTTCGCCTATCCATTTCCATATCAACTGTTTGGTTTCAATATTATAATCCTCTGGATACAAACTTAGATACAGAAAACAAGTCTTCAGATTTGGAGGTAGGTCATAGTAACTGACATATAGTATCCTCCTCATCTCCATAAGGTCAGGATTATTTTCTAGCCCACAACCCATAGATTGGTACACCTTGTACCAATACGTATATGTATTTTCATGTTCCTTTTTACTAGCCAACATACTAGCCAGTGTAATGATAGCTAATGGTACTCCGCCACATTTCCTTAAAATGTTCTCACTTACTTCAGCCAACTGAATAGGAGGACGCTTGTCGCCAATTCCAAATATTATTTGATAGAATAATAGTCTTGAGTCACTGCTAGAAAGAGGTTTAAGCTGATAAACACCACCAACTTCTTTAGCAACATCCATAATGCGAGTTGTTGTGATTACTCTGCTATCACATTCATTCTCAATCAGAGCACATCTAATACTTATCCACACAGATTTATTCCATAAGTCATCAATGACAATGAAGTACCTGCAAGGTATACCAAAACCCGTGTATTAGTAAAGCTATTGTATACAAGTAAAAATCAGGAAACTGAGGCTAGTAAATAACGTAACCCTAAATTGCAGGGTTATGGGATTAAGTAGAAATTTGTAAACCGAAAACATAAACGGTAGAAAATAGAATTTGATCTAGTCCTAGTTTGGATGATCAGACTTAGTAGTTCATTCAAACCTGGTCAAAGCAAAGAATTTAGACCTATGGTTCAAGCAAATCAGGCAGATGATAAGAGGCTAGGGTTTCATGTCGCGCCTACCCTGGAGTACTGGAGGCAACTTCGTGGAATCCACTCACTAGTTTAGAGATATACTCGTCATAATATTATGATATTCTCAGTTGCTTGCCATGGATGTTAGGATAATAGTACAATAGCATTGGTGTTGCGTGGTTAGTGTAGACATATCTGCAGTATTAAGGGTGAGCATTACAATTGTACTGCAAATATTGAACCTACACCTATTTATTTAGATATAAGACTCCAATAGGTAGAAATATCTAAGAAAGTACTCCCTCCGTTTTTATTTAGTCTGCATATTAGGTTTGACCGAAGTCAAACTTTGCAAAGTTTGACCAAGTTTATAGAAAAATATATAAACATTTAGCATAACAAATCTATATGATGTCAAAGTACATTCAATAATGAATCTAGTGGTATTGATTTTTTATTGTATATGTTAATATTTTTGTTTATAAACTTAGTCAAAGTTTACAAAGCTTGACTTTGACCAAAGCTAATATGCGAACTAAATAAAAACGGAGGGAGTACATGATATACCGCAAGTATTATTTGATTACTCTAAAATTATTATATTATAAACGTTCGCTTAGGGACCATGTAGTTTTGATTACAAAATTAGTGCATTTAACTTCCAAATTTATTGTCCTTTTTCTCTCTAGCAGAATTAAAGTAGATAGACTCCACTTTTCATGATCTATTTGTTCTTGCTAGATATATTGTACAACAAATCTTGTTTTTGTACAAAGGGATTCGCTCAACAATCTGACCAAAGCTAGACACCAGGAGAAACATACAAGTACATGTATGGAACAGATAAAACTGCAGGAAGTACCCCTACCGGTCTACACATTAAGCACAAACTTCAACTGAAAAAAGATAGTACACACCTCTTGTTTCGGAGGAATTCTCTTATCTCATTTATGAGTTGTGTTTCGCTCCACGCTGACTCGTCCATGATGTTATTGTACTTTCCCTTGCCAAGTTGATGGAGCAAACTCTTGAAAAGCTTCTTCATGTCAGGATTAAGAGAGACGGAAACAAAAGCCCGACAATCGAAGTCCCCACGAAGCTTCTCATACACCACGTTAGCAATAGTCGTCTTCCCTAAGCCTCCAAAGCCAACAATAGAGATCATCTTCAGCTGTTTCTTGAACACCTCTTCTCCCTCCGTCAGCATCCTAACTATGTCAAGGCTCTTCTCTTGGGTGCCAATAAGCTCTGTCGCCTTTTTGAACAAGGCTAATTGGCGAAGGGTATCAGTACTTGTGCCTGTAGGCTTGGACACAACGCTGTCAACCTTGTATCTTTCACGCCTCTCACTGACCTCCTTGATGCGGCTCTTGATGTCTTTGATGTTCATGCCTATTTTGTGTCGGATCTTGCCCTTTGTCAGCATGTCCATGCTTCTGTGGATGAAACCCATAAAGCTGTGTGGCTTCTTTTGTTGCCGGCACTCAAGGTGCACCCGGAATTTGTCGATGCCATCTTGGATCTCATAGGACAGGTCCCTGACGTCCCTCGCCCAGAGCTTGACCTGGATGTCAGGCGGCTGATCCAAGGGTGCCTCTGAGATCTTGATGAGGGCAGCCTCCATGCTCTCCAGCTCTGCTTTGAGGAACTTGATCTCACCCCTGGTGCTCTTCTGCAGGTTGTACTCCTCCTTGAGCAGGTCGGCGAGCATGGGCAGAAGGGTGCTCATCGCCCCGGTCACGACCTCCATACTTGTTGCCTTGCCGAATCGAAAGAGCTCTCTGATGTTTTGGTTGATAATCAACTGGGAGCTGCAATAGGATTGCTACCTCCGGGCTCCGTCAGCTTGTTCATCGGATGTCTTTATCTCTGTTTCGAAAATAAAAATAAAAATTATGGATTTCCAAAATGGGAAGATTTCAATTCAAACCAGATTTTGAAGATTTCAGCCCCACAATACAGTTTTCAACAAAGTTTTAAATAGCGCGCTAACCCTCTTAGCGGCGGGCCTCTTCTAAATGCTATAGCGTGAGCTATAGCGAGCTATTTAAAATGTTTGCTCAAGTGTTTGGACAAAAGACTCTTAGCGCGCGACCTTTTCTAAACGCTATAGCGGGCTATTTAAAACCATGGTTTTCAACATGGAGAAGTTTAACTTTCAGACATAATTTTTTTGCACAAGTTTGAATCAACTAGATCCGACCAAGTTTGAAGCTACTACATCACAGATTTCGACTAAACTCAAGTGCCAAAGCCACATAATGCCAGGTTTCGACTACTGTGTGTATTTATATCTCTGTGCATGAGGAACGGGAAAGAAGAAGAAGAAAACTGGAAGAAGGATTCTACATGAAGCGAGCAACCCACGAGTGAATGCCAGCGTTAGGTTGCGGATTTGCATGGCAAGATCTTCCATGGATCTGCTCGCAGAAGGAAGAAAAGCAACTGTGAACTTGGATTTTGTCACGTGGAAAAAAGGAGCCAGATCTAGTCCACCTCCACCGCCGTTTCTTGGCCAGTGGTATATTTCAGAGTTCTACATGAAGCTAGCAATTCATGAGTGACGGTGGCACGAGCACGGCGGAAAGAACAGAGGACCTGCCGGGTCACGTGAGACAAAGGCACCTCGTACCTGGTGGCGGCGGCCGTCGCAAGCGCGGCGTAGAGGGCAGGGCAGACAGCGCCGGGCGTGGAAGCAGCACCACCAGCCCGCGCCGGAGCGGCGGTCTGCTAGTGGTTGTTGCAGAGTGAGAGATCGGAGCTCGGACAGGGAATGAGTGAGTGTGTAAACGAATGGGGTTCGGAACAAGAGATAATAGTGGGGGAGAGAGACTCTGTCACAGTGTCACTTGCTTTTGCTGAGCGGGTCACATCGTTCACTCTTTAAAGACAGCACGATGTGTAAAGCAATCAAGGAGCTGCCGACATACATGCACATTCATTGGCTGTCGGCCAGCATCTGGCCCAGATGACCCCAATGCCCAAATAATCATTTGGGCCTCCTGCCACTGTGTACCAACATGTTTTTTGGCATCCATTAGTATATCAAATATAAACATCCATGGCTGGGGGGGAGATCCCCGATCTGACTCCTTCGCGTATCCCGTCCCGCGCGTCGCCCTCCCTGGCGGCGACGGGGGAACCCAGATCCGGCGGCCTACAACCTTCCCACCTCCCTCCCCACCTCGCCGCCACCGGAGGAACGGCCAGCGAAGCCGGCGCCGGCTCCCGGGATGGTGGCGGCGAGCGACTTGGCGGGATCCAGCACTCCCCCTAATCTGACCGGTCCCTTTCGGTGGTGAGGGTCCGGATTTGAGGCGACGGCCTCGCTGGTGCGGACGGCGCTTCTCCGGCGGCGGGGAGTGCTCGTCGGTGAGGTAGGCCGGTTTCCCTCGGCTGCGCGGGCAGCGAGGTCCCGGTGGGCGCAGGTCATGGCGCGGGAAAACCCCGGGCTCCCCTCGTCAGATCGGAGGCGATCCTGGTCCGCTCGTGATGCATGACCTGTTGGCCCAGACCCGATGCCGAGTACTTTCCGGCGAGGGTAACAACCGACGACGAACAAGGACGAAGTGAAACTGACTCGATCGATCACCCACGCAGTGCAAAGCTAGCCCTCAAGCTAGCAATCGATCTTTCCCTGGACGTGAGCAAGTACTTCTGGCCGGAACAATCTTCACGAGACACGTACGTAAACAACCTCTAGTCAATCGTTGCTTTGATCGATTGAGCACTACTAGTTACGCACGCACACAAAGACGCGAGGATTGATAGCCAGGGGAGCGTGTCGCTCCCGTTGTTTCTTTATTGATCTTCTGCTCACGGTACAAAGATTACAAGGGGTATACTAGATATATATATAGTAGCCAGAACCGTCTAAGCTATCCTACTCGGATACATATTCGAATCCTACTACTATAGGTGATTGTACGTGTACGAGCCGGACACGTATGAGGTCGTGGTTATTCCTAACAATCACCCCCCTAAACACGACATCATCATGTCAAAGCTTGGACGCCGATCCTTCTATGCATCTTCAAGAGCTTTTCTCGATCCAATGCCTTGGTCAGCATGTCCGCCATCTGATCATCGGTGCAAACGTAGTTGACCTTCATCTTATCTTCTTCCACGCAGTCCTTTATGTAGTGATACACCGTATCAATGTGCTTGCTCCTATCATGCCGCACTGGTTCTTCGCGTAGAAAAGTTGTAGACTTTCCATCAACATTGAGCACCACTTGTTCCGGATCTCGATCCATGAGATCACCGTGCAGCCTCCCTAGCCACATACCTTGACACATCGCAGTGGCAGCTGCAATATACTCTATTGCATCAACTGCGGGTGCTTTGCTCTTCTTGCTTATCTCAAGACGAGGTTTCATTGGAGCGTCAATTGGATTACAATATTTCATACCACGCCTTTCAAGTACCTTCCTTACGTATGCCTCCTGGCATAGTGTGACCCCCTCCGGCTTTTGATGTACCTCTATCCCGGGGTAGTAGCTCAAAAGACCGAGATCATCCATCTTGAAATGCTCTTTCATCTCTAGCTTGAACTTTGCAATCAACTCTTCATCTGCTCCAGTAATCAATAGATCGTCGACGTAGATGCCAACTAGTAGACGATCCCTTCCTTCACCTCTCTTGTACATTGCATGCTCTAGTGGGGCTTTCTCAAATCCAAGAGAAATCAATGTCCGATCAAGTTTGACGTTCCACTCCCGAGGTCCTTGCCATAGCCCATACAAGATTTTTTGAAACTTCAGTACCTTGTGCTCTTCTCCCTCTTTGATGAAACCCGGTGGTTGATTCACATACACATCTCCTTCTATCTCACCGTTCAAAAACGCGGAGTTTACATCCATGTGATGTATCTTCCATGATTCCTGAGCCGCGAGAGCGATGAGTAATCTCACCGACTCCATCTTTGCAATGAGAACGAACACTTCTTCGAAGTCCATACTTTCCTCTTGCACATACTCTTTGGCCACAAACCTCACTTTGTGCTTCATGCACCCTTCAACATCTTTCTTGACCTTAAATTGCCACTTGAGCTCTATCGCCTTTTCATTGTTGGAAAGATCCACAAGCTTCCATGTATTATTGTCATGGATCGACCCCAACTCTTCTTTCATAGCATGACGCCAACACTCCTTCATATTTGCATCCACAAGTTCCGCCGGTTTCTCGGCACTTGCTAGACACTGTCGCCCACTCCCGTTCACCATTACCGGGTCAATCGTCCGAAGAGTATTCTCCGGATGTGGGTGTAACACCGGTTGTAGCAGAACGGGTGTGGGTGTTGGTGCCTGTTTCTTCATTGCTTTCGGAGGCGACATAGGTGCCTCTGAACTTGCCAAAGTTCCTATTTCTGGCGATTCAGACACTTCAAAAACGCTGCTTCTTGAAGAGCCTACAGCTCGCGGACTGCTATTTTCAAGTCCAGACGAGCCTCCTGGGCTCAGCGCCCCTTGCAAGCTTTCTGGGCCTTGCCCCCATTTTCTCACTGGTTGGCCACCACGTGGTGGCTTGACTCCTTCCTCTGGCCGTGAAACATGTGGTTTGCTGATGCTGCTGCAGGTACGCGTACATGCTTGTGCTTTGGTACTTGCGTCCTCCGGCTCGGCACATGATACATCGGCTCGCTCGCCTTGGCTCGCTCTTGCTGGGCTGCATCCTGGACCACCAGCTGACCTGCTACTGCACTCTCCTCTGGTTGTGCCTGTTGCTTCTAGGCCAGCGTGCGGAGCTCCTGCTCCTGGATGAGCGCCTGCGCTGCAGCATGACACGCCGCTGCCGTTGCCGCCTACGCACGCTGCGACGTACCTCAGGTCGGTTGCCTGCTCGCTTTCTGCAACTGTCCGCCCGTCTCGCTTCGCTTCATGGTCTTCTGATGTCACGACTTCACCTTGAGTCGAAACTTTCATGTCGCTCTTCCGACTGCCTACGGAACTCTTCTCTAGTTGACCAACATAGAGACTGCTTCTCCATGGTCGAGCACACGCGGCAATTGCTGCATCCGCTCCAGCAAAGTTAGCACTTATGCCCGTAACATCGACATAACTTCCAAAATCACTCCCCGCGTCCGTAGCATCGACACGAGTTTTCGAACCACGATCTTGAGAGCGAACTTTTCCTTCACGAAGCGCGACAATTTGTTTAGCCGACACTTGAAGAACTGGATCCTCTTTGTCCACGAGTTCACACATCAACATCATGTCACCTTCATCTCCTAGCTGAGCCATGAGCGCCTTCTCCTTCGGGGAATTCTTACACTCGGACTTGAAGTGTCCGAGCAGATTACAGTTGTGACAACGGATCTTCCTCTTGTCGAACTTTTTCTTTCTTGGCTTCTCCGACTGTTCGTCGGTGTCCTTTGCGGGACGGTACTTTCCGCCGCTACCGGACGCCTTGTCGAAATTGTTCTCCTTGGAAACCATTGCCTCCCACTGAGCACGTGTTAGCATCAGGTACTCATCCTGTTTTGCGTCGCCGTAACTCAGCTTCATCCGCTCATCATGGGCCTTGAAGCGACCAACCAGATCATCCAAAGTGAGAGTCTTGAGATCAACGCATTGTTTGATCGCTGACACAATCGGCATGTAGCGCGGTGGAGCGGCACGTAGGAAACGCCGGACAACGGAGATGTCCTCTAGCTTCTCCCCGAGACCGTGAATCCCGTTTACCATCGTGGCGACCCTTGCTGCGAAGGCATCCACCGTCTCATCTTCTCCCATCCTTAGATTCTCGTAACTTTTCAGCAAAGTTTGCAAGTTCGCCTCGCGCACACGCGAGTGCCCTAGATGCAATGTCTTGAGCGTGTCCCATGCTTCCTTCGCTGATTTCTTCGAGATTAGATGTTGCTGCACGTCCATCGGCATCACCGAGCAGATGGCCGTGATAGCCTGGCGATCCTTCCGATACAAGGCACCACCCTTCAGGTACTCGTCACCGCCGGGGTCGACGGCTTCCCAGAGCTCATTGGCCTCGAGCGCCCACTCCATCATGGTCGCCCACACCATGAAGTTCCCACGGTCGAATCGTGGATACTCCGATCTCGCCGGAGCAGCAATTACTTTAGCCGCACCGGAGTACTCCGCCAGCTGCTTGTTCTTCTCGTCGTCCGCCATGATCCTCCGTTACTAGAAGATCAACCTTGCTCTAGATACCAATTGTTGGCCCAGACCCGATGCCGAGTACTTTCCGGCGAGGTTAACAACCGACGACGAACAAGGACGAAGTGAAACTGACTCGATCGATCACCCACGCAGTGCAAAGCTAGCCCTCAAGCTAGCAATCGATCTTTCCCTGGACGTGAGCAAGTACTTCTGGCCGGAACAATCTTCACGAGACACGTACGTAAACAACCTCTAGTCAATCGTTGCTTTGATCGATTGAGCACTACTAGTTACGCACGCACACAAAGACGCGAGGATTGATAGCCAGGGGAGCGTGTCGCTCCCGTTGTTTCTTTATTGATCTTCTGCTCACGGTACAAAGATTACAAGGGGTATACTAGATATATATATATAGTAGCCAGAACCGTCTAAGCTATCCTACTCGGATACATATTCGAATCCTACTACTATAGGTGATTGTACGTGTACGAGCCGGACACGTATGAGGTCGTGGTTATTCCTAACATGACCTTCGGCCGGCCTGGATCTCCGGTGTACACGCGCCTGCTGATGATGTGGCTGGTTCGGAGGTGGCGGCAGGGTGCTTGGCCGGGGGAAACCCTTGGCCGCCGGTGGTGGTCACGGCGTCGATGGCGTCCCGGATGCCATTCCCTCCTTGGTGGCGGCGCCGAGGCTAAACCTCCCCTGCCTCTCCCCTTCCCCTGCGCCCGGGTGAAAACCCTAGCCCCGGTGGCTAAGCGGCGGCGGCGCCATAGCGTCGTCACCTTCTCAAAGGCGCCGACTTGGGCATGGGGATGCTGGGTGTGCATGGCGTGCTTCTCTGGTTCCTGGTGGCGGCCCGCCTGATCTACTGCGTCGCAACTCCGGGCAGTGTCTCGGGGCTGCAGTGCTTCTCTTCCGGCCGTGTCTCCGATGGGGACCTCGCCCTTCCTCACCTTGTACATGCCGTGGTGGAGCGGTACTTCATCTCACTCATTGATGGCGGCGAAGATCGGCGGCATGGCGTTGTGGAGGCTCGCCGCCCGATGCGCGGAGATGGACTCGCGCAGGAGGAGGTTGCTATCTGGCGTCATGGTGACGTCGATGGTAGAGTGGCCAGACAAGGTAGAAGCCTCAATATGATCTGAAGACGGACCTGTGGAAGATGTCCGCGACGACACACGAGTGCGTCCGCGACGACACACGAGTGCGTCTGACCCGATTGTGCCCCAGACCCGGTATGTGGCTCGGTTGGGGCTTCCGAATATGTTTCGGTTTCCGGCTTTTGATGTTAGGCTTAGGTGAGTGGTTTGGGTAGTGGCCTAGCCAGCACCCCTTCATCATTTTGGATAGGAGTAGCGGCATGTGTTGCCAAGATGGTGGATTCAGACTCATTGTTGTAATACTTTGTAAGGTCCTGAGAATAATCAATAAAGTGGCCGTATGCATCTCCCAGATGCAGAGGCCGGGGGTCATCCTCCTTTTCTAAAAAAACTACTGAGAATTGTTTCAACCAAAAAAAGGTTTATGTGTTTCCCGCAAATACGGCGGCGGGAGCAAAAAATTTACCATTGAAAACTTTTTTTAAATACGAATTCGGTATAATTTTTGCTCCCGCTAAAGTCGCCCATGTTGATTAAATTTATGATCAAATTTAAATCTCGAAAAACAGAGACACACTACATTATAAAATGGAGAGAGTAAAATGCAACATTGTCAAAAAAAGGTGAATGCCTATCCCAGACCAATCTTTGATTTTTGGCCCACTTCTTCCACAAGACGCACACACTTCTTAGTCTCGCTGGCCATCATAAGAGCAAGTCCAACTCTGTGCCCATTTCGTTCGTCGCCATCTGTTTGGGTCGCCGTGGAAATTTGTGACGGCCTAACACACCGACCCATTCGCAAATGGCGTCCGCGGGGACCCATTTCCTGCCCAAATTTGAGCTTGAAATGCGTCGGCGCGGACGCGATGCAGTCGCGCCGCGCGTTCTTCGATGTCCGCCGCGTCCTCACCTGGCAGCCAGCCAACTACCACCTGCGTCTTTATTGATGATGCGGGACGACCACAGGCCCACGCATTAGCGATGGCGGGGCGCCCTCTTTTAATCCGAGCGTGCGAGAGGGCAGTCCTCATCCTCTTCTCCTCCGTCCCCATCTAGCCACTCTCTGCTCCCCCGCCGGCGACAACCCTAGCCACCCATGGGATTCTTCTCTGGCAAGAAGAAGGCCAAGACCCCCGCTTGCCCTGCACGCGCGCTCCCCTGCCTCCGCCGTCGTCTTCTTGCCGGCCACGGCAGCGCATCAGTGTCCCGGTGCATCAGGCTAAGTTGCACTGGGAGCACCGCGTCCCCCTCCTCTACCCCGACGTCACGCCACCACACTACTGGCACTTGCATCCCGAGAGGATCCCAGTGCCGGCGGTGCCGCGGTCGGCGCAGGCACACGTGAAGGTTCACTGCTACACATATAACGGCCTGCCTGCAGCGCGGCCGCTATTGTCATTTTTCGCACAATCAACAGCTTTCTGTAACTAAGAACGTAACTAGGGTCCAGATCTAAGATTGCACAACAGCAGACAAAGAAAAAAAAGAGGGGATTGATTTTCACTGACCTGCGCGTCCAACCGCAGGTGGCTTCAGAGCACACCACGCCGACCACTGCATCCACGGGCGGCCGAGCACAACCAGCAGCAGCGAACGTGTCGTTTGGAATGCTCATGGAATCCTGAGACTGCATTGGGAAGACGGAACTGCTCCTCGCCTCGGACGCAGCACACATCCTGTGAATTGACGGAGCGTCCAACTCGGTGAGAAATCCCCCAAATCTGTGCCGGTTAGTGTTGGGGAACGTAGTAATTTCAAAAAAATTCCTACGCACACACAAGATCATGGTGATGCATAGCAACGAGAGGGGAGAGTGTTGTCTACGTACCCTCGTAGACCGAAGCGGAAGCGTTGATGCAACGTAGAGGAAGTAGTCGTACGTCTTCCCGGTCCAACCGATCCAAGCACCGTTACTCCGGCACCTCCGAGTTCTTCAGGGAGGAGTTCCCCGGGCTTCGATCCAGCAAAACTTCGGGGAGGAGTTCCGTCAGCACGACGGCGTGGTGACGATCTTGATGTTCAACCGTCGCAGGGCTTCGCCTAAGCACTGCTACAATATGACCGAGGTGGAATATGGTGGAAGGGGGCACCGCACACGGCTAAGGAACGATCACGAAGATCAACTTGTGTGTCCTAGGGTGCCCCCTTGCCCCCGTATATAAAGGAGCCAAGGGGAGGGGGCGGCCGGCCAAGGAGGGCACGCCAAGGGGGAGTCCTACTCCCACCGGGAGTAGGACTCCCTTCTTTCCTAGTTGGAGAAGGAGAAGGGGAAAAGAGGAGGAAGAGGGAAAGGAAAGGGGGGGGGGCGCCGCCCCCCTCTCCTTGTCCTATTCGGACTAGGGAGAGGAGGGGTGCGCGGCCACCTCTTGCCTCCTTTCCTCTTCTCCCTTAGGGCCAATGTAGGCCCAATAACCCCCGGGGGGGTTCCGGTAACCCCCCGGTATTCCGGTAAAATCCCGATTTCACCCGGAACAATTCCGATATCCAAATATAGGCTTTCAATATATCGATCTTTATGTATCGACCATTTCGAGACTCCTCGTCATGTCCATGATCACATCCGGGACTCCGAACAACCTTCGATACATCAAAATACAAAAACTCATAATGAAAATGTCATCGAAACGTTAAGCGTGCGGACCCTACGGTTCGAGAACAATGTAGACATGACCGAGACACGTCTCCGGTCAATAACCAATAGCAGAACCTGGATGCTCATATTGGCTCCCACATATTCTACGAAGATCTTTATCGGTCAGACCGCATAACAACATACGTTGTTCCCTTTGTCATCGGTATGTTACTTGCCCGAGATTCGATCGTCGGTATCTCAATACCTAGTTCAATCTCGTTACCGGCAAGTCTCTTTACTCGTTCCGTAATACATCATCTCACAACTAACTCATTAGTTGCAATGCTTGCAAGGCTTATGTGATGTGCATTACCGAGAGGGCCCAGAGATACCTCTCCGACAATCGGAGTGACAAATCCTAATCTCGAAATACGCCAACCCAACATGTACCTTTGGAGACACCTATAGAGCTCCTTTATAATCACCCAGTTACGTTGTGACGTTTGGTAGCACACAAAGTGTTCCTCCGGCAAACGGGAGTTGCATAATCTCATAGTCATAGGAACATGTATAAGTCATGAAGAAAACAATAGCAACATACTAAACGATCGGGTGCTAAGCTAATGGAATGGGTCATGTCAATCAGATCATTCACCTAATGATGTGATCCCATTAATCAAATAACAACTCTTTGTCAATGGTTAGGAAACATAACCATCTTTGATTAACGAGCTAGTCAAGTAGAGGCATACCAGTGACACTCTGTTTGTCTATGTATTCACACATGTATTATGTTTCCGGTTAATACAATTCTAGCAATAATAAACATTTATCATGATATAAGGAAATAAATAATAACTTTATTATTGCCTCTAGGGCATATTTCCTTCAGTCTCCCACTTGCACTAGAGTCAATAATCTAGTTCACATCGCCATGTGATCTAACATCAATAGTTCACATCTTTATGTGGTTAACACCCATAGTTCACATCGATATGTGACCAACACCCAAAGGGTTTACTAGAGTCAGTAATCTAGTTCACATCTCTATGTGATTAACACCCAAAGAGTACTAAGGTGTGATCATGTTTTGCTTGTGAGATAATTTTAGTCAACGGGTCTGTCATAATCAGATCCGTAAGTATTTTGCAAATTTCTATGTCAACAATGCTCTGCACGAAGCTACTCTAGCTAATTGCTCCCACTTTCAATATGTATCCAGACTGAGACTTAGAGTCATCTAGATCATTGTCAAAATTTGCATCGACGTAACCCTTTTACGACGAACCTTTTTGTCACGTCCATAATCGAGAAACATATCGTTATTCAACTAAGGATAATTTTGACCGCTGTCTAGTGATCTATTCCTAGATCACTATTGTACTCCCTTGCCAAAATTAGTGTAGGGTATACAATAGATCTGGTACACAGCATGACATACTTTATAGAACCTATGGCCAAGGCATAGGGAATGACTTTCATTCTATTTCTATCTTCTGCCGTGGTCGGGTTTTGAGTTTTACTCAATTTCACACCTTGTAACACAGGCAAGAACTCTTTCTTTGACTGTTCCATTTTGAACTACTTCAAAATCTTGTCAAGGTATGTACTCATTGAAAAAACTTATCAAGCGTCTTGATCTATCTCTATAGATCTTGATGCTCAATATGTAAGCAGCTTCATCGAGGTATTTCTTTGAAAAAAAACCTTTCAAACTCTCCTTTATGCTTTGTAGAATAATTCTACATTATTTCCGATCAACAATATGTCATTCACATATACTTATAAGAAATTCTGTAGTGCTCCCTCTCACTTTCTTGTAAATACAGGCTTCACCGCAAGTCTGAATAAAACTATATGCTTTGATCAACTCATCAAAGCGTATATTTCAACTCCGAGATGCTTGCACCAGTCCATAGATGGATCGCTGGAGCTTGCATATTTTGTTAGCACCTTTATGATTGACAAAACCTTCTGGTTGCATCATATACAACTCTTCTTTAATAAATCCATTAAGGAATGCAGTTTTGTTTATCCATTTGCCATATTTCATAAAATGCGGCAATTGCTAACATGATTCGGACAGATTTAAGCATAGATACGAGTGAGAAACTCTCATCGTAGTCAACACCTTAAACTTGTCGAAAACCTTTTGCGACAATTCTAGCTATGTAGATAGTAACACTACTATCAGCGTCCGTCTTCCTCTTGAAGATCCATTTATTTTGTATGGCTTGCCAGTCATCGGGCAAGTCAACCAAAGTCCACACTTTGTTCTCATACATGGATCCCATCTCAGATTTCATGGCCTCAAACCATTTCGTGGAATCTGGGCTCATCATCGCTTCCTCATAGTTCGCAAGTTCGTCATGGTTTAGTAACATGACTTCCAGAACAGGATTACCGTACCACTCTGATGCGGATCTCACTCTGGTTTACCTACGAGACTCGGTAGTAACTTGATCTGAAGTTACATGATCATCATCATTAGCTTCCTCACTAATTGGTGTAGTAGTTACAAGAACAGATTTCTGTGATGAACTACTTTACAATAAGGGAGAAGGTACAATTACCTTATCAAGTTCTACTTTCCTCCCACTCACTTCTTTCGAGAGAAACTTATTCTCTAGAAAGGATCCATTCTTAGCAACGAAAGTCTTGCCTTCGGATCAGTGATAGAAGGTGTACCCAACAGTCTCCTTTGGGTATCCTATGAAGACATATTTCTCCGATTTGGGTGTGAGCTTATCAGGATGAAACTTTTTCATATAGGCATCGCAACCCCAAACTTTAAGAAACGACAACTTTGGTTTCTTGCCAAACCACGGTTCATAAGGCGTCGTCTCAAAGGATTTTGATGGTGCCCTATTTAACGTGAATGCAACTGTCTCTAATGCATGACCCCAAAACGATAGTGGTAAATCGATAAGAAACATCATAGATTGTACAATATCCAATAAAGTACGGTTATGGCGTTTGGACACACCATTATGCTGTGGTGTTCCAGGTGGCATGAATTTGTGAAACTATTCCACATTGTTTTAATTGAAGACCAAACTCATAACTCAAATATTTGTCTCCGCGATCAGATCGTAGAAACCTTATTTTCTTGTCACCATGATTTTCCACTTCACTCTGAAATCCTTTGAACTTTTCAAATGTTTCAGAATTATGTTTCATCAAGTAGATATACCCATATCTGCTCAAATCATCTGTGAAGGTCAGAAAATAATGATACCTGCCGCGAGCTTCAACACTCATCGGATCGCATACATCAGTATGTATTATTTCCAATAAGTCAGTTGCTCGCTCCATTGTTCCGGAGAACGGAGTCTTTAGTCATCTTGCCCATAAGGCATGGTTCGCAAGCATCAAGTGATTCATAATCAAGTGATTCCAAAATCCCATCAGCATGGAGTTTCTTCATGCGCTTTACACAAATATGACCAAAACGGCAGTGCCACAAATGAGTTGCACTATCATGATTAACTTTGCATCTTTTGGCTTTAATATTATGAATATGTGTATCACTACGATCGAGATCCAACAAACCATTTTCGTTTGGTGTGTAACCATAGAAGGTTTTATTCATGTAAATAGAACAACAATTGTTCTCTAACTTAAATGAATAACCGTATTGCAATAAACATGATCAAATCATATTCATGCTCAACACCAAATAACACTTATTTAGGTTCCACACTAATTTCGAAAGTATAGGGAGTGTGCGATGATGATCATATCAATCTTGGAACTACTTCCAACTTTCATCGTCACTTCACCCTTAACTAGTCTGTTCATTCTGCAACTCCTGTTTCGAGTTACTAATCTTAGCAACTGAACTAGTACCAAATACTGAGGGGTTGCTATGAACACTAGTAAAGTACACATCAATAACATGTATATCAAATATACCTTTGTTTACTTTGCCATCCTTTCTTATCCACCAAATACTTGGGGGTAGTTCCGCTTCCAGTGACCAGTTCCTTTGAAGTAGAAGCACTTAGTCTCAGGCTTAGGACCAGACTTGGGTTTCTTCACTTGAGCAGCAACTTGCTTGCCGTTCTTCTTGAAGTTCCCCTTCTTCCTTTTGCTCTTTTCTTGAAACTAGTGGTCTTGTCTACCATCAACACTTGATGTTTTTCTTGATTTCTACCTTCGTCGATTTTAGCATCACGAAGAGCTTGGGAATCGTTTCCGTTATCCCTTGCATATTATAGTTCATCACGAAGTTCTACTAACATGGTGATGGTGACTAGAGAATTCTGTCAATCACTATTTTATCTGGAAGATTAACTCCCACTTGATTCAAGCGATTGTAGTACCCAGACAATCTGAGCACATGCTCACTAGTTGAGCGATTCTCCTCCATCTTTTAGCTATAGAACTTGTTGGAGACTTCATATCTCTCAACTCGGGTATTTGCTTGAAATATTAACTTCAACTCCTGGAACATCTCATATGGTCCATGACGTTCAAAACGTCTTTGAAGTCCCGATTCTAAGCCGTTAAGCATGGTGCACTAAACTATCAAGTAGTCATCATACTGAGCTAGCCAAACGTTCATAACGTGTGCATCTGCTCCTACAATAGGTGTGTCACCTAGCGGTGCATCAAGGACATAATTTTTCTGTGCAGCAATGAGGATAAACCTCAAATCACGGATCCAATCCGCATCATTGCTACTAACATCTTTCAACATATCAAAATTAACATATGAAAGCAACAACGCGAGCTATTGATCTACAACATAGATATGCTAATACTACCAGGACTAAGTTCATGATAAATTAAAGTTCAATTAATCATATTACTTAAGAACTCCCACTTAGATAGACATCCCTCTAATCCTCTAAGTGATCACGTGATCCAAATCAACTAAACCATGTCCGATCATCATGTGAGATGGAGTAGTTTCAATGGTGAACATCACTATGTTGATCATATCTACTATATGATTCACGCTCGACCTTTCGGTCTCCGTGTTCTGAGGCCATATCTGTTATATGCTAGGCTCGTCAAGTTAAACCTAAGTATTCCACGTGTGCAATTGTTTTGCACCCGTTGTATTTGAACGTAGAGCCTATCACACCCGATCATCACGTGGTGTCTCAGCACGAAGAACTTTCGCAACGACGCATACTCAGGGAGAACACTTTTTGATAATTAGTGAGAGATCATCTTAAAATGCTACCGTCAATCACAGCAAGATAAGATGCATAAAAGACAAACATCACATGCAATCAATATAAGTGATATGATATGGCCATCATCATCTTGTGCTTGTGATCTCCATCTTCGAAGCACCGTCATGATCACCATCGTCACCGGCATGACACCTTGATCTCCATTGTAGCATCGTTGTCGTCTCGCCAATCTTATGCTTCTACGACTATTGCTACCGCTTAGTGATAAAGTAAAGCATTACAGGGCGATTGCATTGCGTACAATAAAGCGACAACCATATGGCTCCTGCCAGTTGCCGATAACTCGGTTACAAAATATGATCATCTCATACAACAAAATTTAGTATCATGTCTTGACCATATCACATCACATCATGCCCTGCAAAAACAAGTTAGACGTCCTCTACTTTGTTTGTTGCAAGTTTTACGTGGCTGCTACGGGCTTAAGCAAGAACCAATCTTACCTACGCATCAAAATCACAACGATAGTTTGTCAAGTTGGTGCTGTTTTAACCTTCACAAGGACCGGGCGTAGCCACACTCGGTTCAACTAAAGTTGGAGAAACTGACACCCGCCAGCCACCTGTGTGCAAAGCACGTCGGTAGAACCAGTCTCGCGTAAGCGTACGCGTAATGTCGGTCCGGGCCGCTTCATCCAACAATACCGCCGAACCAAAGTATGACATGCTGGTAAGCAGTATGACTTATATCGCCCATAACTCACTTGTGTTCTACTCGTGCATATGACATCTACGCATAAAACCTAGGCTCGGATGCCACTGTTGGGGAACGTAGTAATTTCAAAAAAAATATTCTACGCACACGCAAGATCATGGTGATGCATAGCAACGAGAGCGGAGAGTGTTGTCCATGTACCCTCGTAGACCGAAAGCGGAAGCGTTATATCGACACGGTTAATGTAGTCGTACGTCTTCACGATCCGACCGATCCAAGCACCGTTACACCGGCACCTCCGAGTTCTTGGCACACGTTCAGCTCGATGACGATCCCCGGGCTCCGATCCAGCAAAGCGTCGGGGAGGAGTTCCGTCAGCACGACGGCGTGGTGACGATCTTGATGTTCTACTGTCGCAGGGCTTCGCCTAAGCACCGCTACAATATGACCGAGGTGGAATATGGTGGAGGGGGGCACCGCACACGGTTAAGGAACGATCATGAAGATAAACTTGTGTCTCTAGAGGTGCCCCCTGCCCCCGTATATAAAGGAGCAAGGGGGGGTGCGGCCGGCCAGGAGGAGGGCGCGCTAGGAGGAGTCCTACTCCCACCGGGAGTAGGATTCCCCCCCTTTGCTAGTTGGAATAGGATTCGGGAGGGGGAAAGAGGAGAGAGAGAAGGAGGGGGGGGGGGCGCCGCCCCCCTCTCCTTGTCCTATTCAGACTAGGGGGGGAGGGGCGCGCGGCCCAGCCCTGGCCACCTCTCCTCTCTTCCACTAAAGCCCACTAAGGCCCATATACCTCCCGGGGGGTTCCGGTAACCTCCCGGTACTCCGGTAAAATCTTGATTTCACCCGGAACACTTCCGATATCCAAATATAGGCTTCCAATATATCAATCTTTATGTCTCGACCATTTCGAGACTCCCCGTCATGTCCGTGATCACATCCGGGACTCCAAACTAATTTCGGTACATCAAAATGCATAAACTCATAATGAAACTGTCATCGTAACGTTAAGCGTGCGGACCCTACGGTTCGAGAACAATGTAGACATGACCGAGACACGTCTCCGGTCAATAACCAATAGCGGAACCTGGATGCTCATATTGGCTCCTACATATTCTACAAAGATCTTTATCGGTCAGACCGCATAACAACATACGTTGTTCCCTTTGTCATCGGTATGTTACTTGCCCGAGATTCGATCGTCGGTATCTCAATACCTAGTTCAATCTCGTTACCGGCAAGTCTCTTTACTCGTTAAGTATACATCATCTCGCAACTAACTCATTAGTTGCAATGCTTGCAAGGCTTATGTGATGTGCATTACCGAGAGGGCCCAGAGATACCTCTCCGACAATCGGAGTGACAAATCCTAATCTTGAAATACGCCAACCCAACATTTACTTTTGGAGACACATGTAGAGCTCCTTTATAATCACCCAGTTACGTTGTGACGTTTGGTAGCACAAAAGTGTTCCTCCGGCAAACGGGAGTTGCATAATCTCATAGTCATAGGAACATGTATAAGTCATGAAGAAAGCAATAGCAACATACTAAACGATCGAGTGCTAAGCTAACGGAATGGGTCAAGTCAATCACATCATTCTCCTAATGATGTGATCCCGTTAATCAAATAACAACTCTTTGTCCATGGTTAGGAAACATAACCATCTTTGATTAACGAGCTAGTCAAGTAGAGGCATACTAGTGACACTCTGTTTGTCTATGTATTCACACATGTATTATGTTTCCGGTTAATACAATTCTAGCATGAATAATAAACATTTATCATGAAATAAGGAAATAAATAATAACTTTATTATTGCCTCTAGGGCATATTTCCTTCAACACTTTCTTGAAATTTCAATGAGGGATCATCTTATTTACTACCGTTGTTCTAAGCAAGTAAGATGCATAAACATGATAAACATCACATGCAATCAAAAATGACATGATATGGCCAATATCATTTTGCTCCTTTTGATCTCCATCTTCGGGGCTCCATCATCATCTTCGTCACCGGCATGACACCATGATCTCCATCATCATGACCTCCATCATTGTGTCTTCATGAAGTTGTCACGCCAACTATTACTTCTACTACTATGGCTAACGTCTTAGCAATAAAGTAAAGTAATTACATGGCGTTGTTCAATGACACGCAGGTCATACAATAAATTAAGACAACTCCTATGGCTCCTGCCGGTTGTCATTCTCATCGACATGCAAGTCGTGATTCCTATTACAAGAACATGATCAATCTCATACATCACATATCATTCATTACATTCTTTTTGGCCATATCACATCACATAGCATACCCTGCAAAAACAAGTTAGACGTCCTCTAATTGTTGTTTGCATGTTTTACGTGGCTGCTATGGGTTTCTAGCAAGAACGTTTCTTACCTACGCAAAACCACAACGTGATATGTCAATTGATATTTACCCTTCATAAGGACCCTTTTCATCGAATCCGATCCGACTAAAGTGGGAGAGACTGCCACCCGCTAGCCACCTTATGCAACTAGTGCATGTCAGTCGGTGGAACCTGTCTCATGTAAGTGTACGTGTAAGGTCGGTCCGGGCCGCTTCATCCCACAATATCGTCGAAACAAGATTGGACTAGTAACGGGAAGCATATTGAACAAAATCAACGCCCACAACAACTTGTGTTCTACTCGTGCATAGAAACTACGCATAGACCTAGCTCATGATGCCACTGTTGGGGATCGTAGCAGAAATTTAAAATTTTCTACGCATCAGCAAGATCAATCTATGGAGTCATCTAGCAACGAGGGGAAGAAGAGTGCATCTACATACCCTTGTAGATCGCTAAGTGGAAGCGTTGCAAGAACGCGGATGAAGGAGTCGTACTCGTAGCGATTCAGATCGCGGTTGATTCCGATCTAAGCGCCGAACAACGGCGCCTCCGCGTTGAGCACACGTGCAACCCGGTGACGTCTCCCATTCCTTGATCCAGCAAGGAGAGAGGGAGAGGTTGGGAAGACTCCATCCAGCAGCAGCACAACGGCGTGGTGGTGAAGGAGGGGCGTGGCAATCCTGCAGGGCTTCGCCAAGCACCGCGGGAGATGAGGAGGGAGAGGGGTAGGGCTGCGCCAAGCCTCCACTATATACAGGGGGAGAGGGAGGGCTGCGCCCCCACCTAGGGTTCCCACCCTAGGGGCGGCGGCAGCCCCAATCCCCATCTGGGGTGGCGGCCAAGTGGGGGGAGAGGGAGGCGCACCAGGCATGGGCCTTTAGGGCCCATCTGCCCTAGGGTTTGCCCCCTCTTCTCTCCAAGCGCATGGGCCTTGGTGGGGAGGTTCCCCAGCCCACCTATGGGCTGGTCCCTTCTCACACTTGGCCCATGTATGCCCCCGGGGCTGGTGGCCCCTCCCGGTGGACCCCCGGACCCCTCCGGTGGTCCCGGTACACTACCGGTGATGCCCGGAACACTTCCAGTGGCCAAAACCATACTTCCTATATATAAATCTTTACCTCCGGACCATTCCGGAACTCGTCGTGACGTCCGGGATCTCACCCGGGACTCCGAACAACATTCAGTAACCACGTACATCTATTCCCTATAACCCTAGTGTCACCGAACCTTAAGTGTGTAGACCCTACGGGTTCGGGAACCATGTAGACATGACCGAGACACCTCTTTGGCCAATAACCAACAGCGGGATCTGGATACTCATGTTGGCTCCCACATGTTCCACGATGGTCTCATCGGATGAACCACGATGTCGAGGATTCAATCAATCCCGTATTCAATTCCCTTTGTCTAGCGGTATTGCACTTGCCCGAGATTCGATCGTCGGTATCTCGATACCTTGTTCAATCTCGTTACCGGCAAGTCTCTTTACTCGTTCCGTAACACATCATCCCGTGATCAACTCCTTGGTCACATTGCACATATGCTGATGTCCTATCGAGTGGGCCCAGAGATACCTCTCCGTTACACGGAGTGACAAATCCCAGTCTCGATTCGTGCCAACCCAACAGACACTTTCGGAGATACCCATAGTGCACCTTTATAGCCACCCAGTTATGTTGTGACGTTTGGCACACCCAAAGCACTCCTACAGTATCCGGGAGTTGCACAATCTCATGGTCTAAGGAAATGATACTTGACATTTAGAAAAGCTTTAGCAAACGAACTACACGATCTCGTGCTAGGCTTAGGATTGGGTCTTGTCCATCACATCATTCTCCTAATGATGTGATCCCGTTATCAACAACATCCAATGTCCATGGTCAGGAAACCGTAACCATCTATTGATCAACGAGCTAATCAACTAGAGGCCTACTAGGGACATGGTGTTGTCTATGTATCCACACATGTATCTGAGTTTCCTATTAATACAATATAGCATGGATAATAAATGATTATCATGAACAAGTAAATATAATAATAACTAATTTATTATTGCCTCTAGGGCATATTTGTTGGGGAACGTTGCAGAAAATAAAATTTTTCCTACGGTTTCACCAAGATCCATCTAAGAGTTCATCTATGCAACGAGTCATGGGAGAGAGATTGCATCTACATACCACTTGCAGATTGCGTGCGGAAGCGTTCAAGGGGATGGTGATGACGTAGTTGTACTCGTCGTGATTCGAATCACCGATGACCAAGTGCTGAACGGACAACACCTCCGTGTTCAACACACGTACGGGACGATCGACGTATCCTCCTTCTTGATCCAGCAAGGGGAAGGAGAGGTTGAGGAAGAAGACTCCAACGGCAGCACGACGGCGTGGTGTAGTTGGTGCAGCAGTACTCCGACAGGGCTTCGCCAAGCACGTACGGAGGAGGAGAGGTGTTGGGGAGGGGAGGGGCTGCGCCTTGACTTGTGTATGCAGCCCTCCCCTCACCCCTCTATTTATAGGGGAAGGGCAAGGGGGGGGGGGGCGGCCCCCTCTAGATGGGATCTAGAGGGGGGGCGGCGGCCAAGGGGAGGGGGCTTGCCCCCCAAGCAAGGGGGCGCCCCCTTTAGGGTTCCCCCAAACCCTAGGGCGCATGGGCCCTTGAGGGGGAGGCGCACCAGCCCACTTTGGGCTGGTTCCCTTCCCCTTACAGCCCATGAGCCCCTCCGGGAGAGGTGGCCCCTCCCGGTGGACCCCCGAGGCCCCTCCGGTGGCCCCGGTACAATACCGATATGCCCCCGAACTATTCCATTGTCCGTATGACAACTTCCCATATATAA
Organism: Aegilops umbellulata; assembly: GCA_032464435.1. Classification (NCBI taxonomy): domain Eukaryota; kingdom Viridiplantae; phylum Streptophyta; class Magnoliopsida; order Poales; family Poaceae; genus Aegilops; species Aegilops umbellulata. The sequence goes on from CP136054.1 coordinate 10,822,781, forward strand.
ATCTTTACCTCCGGACCATTCCGGAACTCCTCGTGACGTCCGGGATCTCATCCGGGACTCCGAACAACATTCGGTAATCACATACAAGTCTTCCTAATAACCCTAGCGTCACCGAACCTTAAGTGTGTAGACCCTACGGGTTCGGGAGACATGCAGACATGACCGAGACGACTCTCGGGCAATAACCAACAGCGGGATCTGGATACCCATGTTGGCTCCCACATGTTCCTCGATGATGTCATCGGATGAACCACGATGTCGAGGGTTCAAGCAACCCCGTAAACTATTCCCTTTGTCAATCGGTAGGTCACTTGCCCGAGACTCGATCGTCGGTATCCCAATACCTCGTTTAGTCTTGTTACCGGCAAGTCACTTTACTCGTACAGTAATGCATGATCCCGTGACCAAACACTTGGTCACTTTGAGCTCATTTCGATGATGCATTACCGAGAGGGCCCGGTGATACCTCTCCGTCATACGGAGTGACAAATCCCAGTCTCGATCCGTGTCAACCCAACAGACACTTTCAGAGATACCTGTAGTGCACCTTTATAGTCACCCAGTTACATTGTGACGTTTGCTACACCCAAAGCACTCCTACGGTATCCGGGAGTTACACGATCTCATGGTCTAAGGAAAAGATACTCGACATTGGAAAGCTCTAGCAAAACGAACTACACGATCTTGTGCTATGCTTAGTATTGGGTCTTGTCCATCACATCATTCTCCTAATGATGTGATCTCGTTATCAATGACATCCCTATGTCCATAGCCAGGAAATCATTACTATCTGTTGATCAACGAGCTAGTCATCTAGAGGCTTACTAGGGACACATTGTCGTCTATGCATTCACACATGTATTATGATTTCCGAACAATACAATTATAGCATGAACAATAGACAATTATCATGAACAAGGAAATATAATAATCCATTTATTATTGCCTCTAGGGCATATTTCCAACAGTCTCCCACTTGCACTAGAGACAATAGTCTAGTTACATTGTGATGAATCGAACACCCATAGAGTTCTGGTGGTGATCATGTTTTGCCCTAGGGAGAGGTTTAGTCAACGGATCTGCGACATTCAGATCCGTGTGTACTTTACAAATTTTTATGTCTCCATCTTGAACATTTTCACGGATGGAGTTGAAGCGACGCTTGATGTGCCTGGTCTTCTTGTGAAACCTGGGCTCCTTGGCAAGTGCAATAGCTCCAGTGTTGTCACAGAAGAGTTTGATCGGCCCCGACGCATTGGGTATGACTCCTAGGTCGGTGATGAACTCCTTCACCCATATTGCCTCATGCGCTGCCTCCGAGGCTGCCATGTATTCCGCTTCACATGTAGATCCCGCCACGACGCTCTGCTTGCCGCTGCACCAGCTCACTGCTCCACCATTCAACATATACACGTATCCTGTTTGTGACTTAGAGTCATCCAGATCTGTGTCGAAGCTAGCGTCGACGTAACCCTTTATGACGAGCTCTTCGTCACCTCCATAAACGAGAAACATGTCCTTAGTCCTTTTCAGGTACTTAAGGATATTCTTGACCGCTGTCCAGTGTTCCTTGCCGGGATTACTTTGGTACCTACCTACCAAACTTACGGCAAGGTTTACATCAGGTCTGGTACACAGCATGGCATACATAATGGATCCTATGGCTGAAGCATAGGGGATGACACTCATCTCTTGTTTATCCTTTGCCGTGGTCGGGCATTGAGCCGAGCTCAATTTCACACCTTGCAATACAGGCAAGAACCCTTTCTTGGACTGATCCATTTTGAACTTCTTCAAAATCTTATCAAGGTACGTGCTTTGCGGAAGACCTATGAGGCGTCTTGATCTATCTCTATAGATTTTGATGCCTAATATATAAGCAGCTTCTCCAAGGTCCTTCATTGAAAAACACTTGTTCAAATAGGCCTTGATGCTTTCCAAGAATTCTATATCATTTCCCATCAATAGTATGTCATCCACATATAATATTAGAAATTCTACGGAGCTCCCACTCACTTTCTTGTAAACGCAGGCTTCTCCATAAGTCTGCATAAACCCAAACGCTTTGATCATCTCATCAAAGCGAATGTTCCAACTCCGAGATGCTTGCACCAGCCCATAAATGGATCGCTGGAGCTTGCACACCTTGTTAGCATTCTTAGGATCGACAAAACCTTCCGGCTGCATCATATACAGTTCTTCCTTAAGATAGCCGTTAAGGAATGCCGTTTTGACGTCCATTTGCCATATCTCATAATCATAGTATGCGGCAATTGCTAACATGATTCGGACGGACTTCAGCTTCGCTACGGGAGAGAAAGTCTCGTCGTAGTCAATCCCTTGAACTTGCCGATAACCCTTAGCGACAAGTCGAGCTTTATAGATGGTAACATTTCCATCCGCGTCCGTCTTCTTCTTGAAGATCCATTTATTTTCTATCGCTCGCCGATCATCGGGCAAGTCTATCAAAGTCCATACTTTGTTTTCATACATGGATCCTATCTCGGATTTCATGGCTTCTAACCATTTGTTGGAATCCGGGTCCGCCATCGCTTCTTCATAGTTCGAAGGTTCACCGTTGTCCAACAACATGATTTCCAGGACAGGGTTGCCGTACCACTCTGGTGCGGAACGTGTCCTTGTGGACCTACGAAGTTCAGTGGGAGCTTGGTCCGAAGTATCTTGATCATCATCATTAACCTCCTCTCTAACTGGAGCAGGCACCACAGGAACATTTTCCTGCGCTGCGCTATTCTATGTTTCAAGAGGCAGTACTTCATCAAGCTCCACTTTCCTCCCACTTACTTCTTTCGAGAGAAACTCTTTCTCCAGAAAGGTTCCGTTCTTGGCAACAAAGATCTTGCCCTCGGATCTTAAGTAGAAGGTATACCCTATGGTTTCCTTAGGGTATCCTATGAAGACGCACTTTTCCGACTTGGGTTCGAGCTTTTCAGGTTGAAGTTTCTTGACATAAGCCTCGCATCCCCAAACTTTTAGAAACGACAGCTTAGGTTTCTTCCCAAACCATAATTCATACGGTGTCGTCTCAACGGATTTAGACGGTGCCCTATTTAAAGTGAATGTAGCTGTCTCTAGAGCGTATCCCCAAAATGATAGCGGTAAATCGGTAAGAGACATCATAGATCGCACCATATCCAATAAAGTGCGATTACGACGTTCGGACACACCATTACGCTGAGGTGTTCCAGGTGGCGTGAGTTGTGAAACTATTACACATTTTCTTAAGTGTGCGCCAAATTCGTGACTCAAGTATTCTCCTCCACGATCTGATCGTAGAAACTTGATTATTCTGTCACGTTGATTCTCAACCTCACTCTGAAACTCCTTGAACTTTTCAAAGGTCTCAGACTTGTGTTTCATTAAGTAGACATAGCCATATCTACTCAAATCATCAGTGAGTGTGAGAACATAACGATATCCTCCGCGAGCCTCAACGCTCATTGGACCGCACACATCAGTATGTATAATTTCCAATAAGTTGGTTGCTCGCTCCATTGTTCCGGAGAACGGAGTCTTGGTCATTTTGCCCATGAGGCATGGTTCGCATGTGTCAAACGATTCATAATCGAGAGACTCTAAAAGTCAATCAGCATGGAGCTTCTTCATGCGCTTGACACCAATGTGACCAAGGCGACAGTGCCACAAGTATGTGGGACTATCGTTATCAACTTTACACCTTTTGGCATTCACACTATGAATATGTGTATTATCACGCACGAGATTCATTAAGAATAAACCATTAACCATCGGAGCATGACCATAAAACATATCACTCATATAAATAGAACAACCATTATTCTCGGATTTAAATGAGTAGCCATCTCGTATTAAACGAGATCCAGATACAATGTTCATGCTCAAACTTGGCACCAAATAACAATTATTGAGGTTTAAAACTAATCCTGTAGGTAAATGTAGAGGTAGCGTGCCGACGGCGATCACATCGACCTTGGAACCATTCCCGACGCGCATCGTCACCTCGTCCTTCGCCAGTCTTCTCTTATTCCGCAGCTCCTGCTGTGAGTTACAAATATGAGCAACAGCACCGGTATCAAATACCCAGGAACTACTACGAGCACTGGTAAGGTAAACATCAATAACATGTATATCACATATACCTTTAGTGTTGCCAGCCTTCTTATCCGCTAAGTACTTGGGGCAATTCCGTTTCCAGTGACCACTTCCCTTGCAATAAAAGCACTCAGTTTCAGGTTTGGGTCCATTCTTTGACTTCTTCCTGGCAACTGATTTACCAGGCGCGGCAACCTCCTTGCCGTCCTTCTTGAAGTTTTTCTTACCCTTGCCTTTCTTGAACTTAGTGGTTTTATTCACCATCAACACTTGATGTTCCTTTTTGATTTCCACCTCCGCAGATTTCAGCATTGAATACAACTCGGGAATGGTCTTTTCCATCCCCTGCATGTTGTAGTTCATCACAAAGCTTTTGTAGCTAGGTGGGAGCGACTGAAGGATTCTGTCAATGATCGCCTCATCCGGAAGATTAACTTCCAGCTGAGTCAAGCGGTTGTGCAACCCAGACATCTTGAGTATGTGTTCACTAACAGAGCTATTTTCCTCCATTTTGCAGCTAAAGAACTTGTCGGAGACTTCATATCTCTCGACCCGGGCATGAACTTGGAAAATCAATTTCAGCTCCTCGAACATCTCATATGCTCCGTGCTTCTCAAAACGTTTTTGGAGCCCCGGTTCTAAGCTGTAAAGCATGCCGCATTGAACGAGGGAGTAATCATCAGCACGTGACTGATGGGCGTTCATAACGTCCTGGTTTTCTGGGAATGGTGCTTCACCTAGCGGTGCTTCTAGGATATAATCTTTCTTGGCTGCTATGAGGATGATCCTCAGGTTCCGGACCCAGTCCGAATAGTTGCTGCCATCATCTTTCAGCTTAGTTTTCTCTAGGAACGCGTTGAAGTTGAGGTTGACATTACCGTGGGCCATTTGATCTACAAGACATATTGTAAAGATTTAGACTAAGTTCATGATAATTAAGTTCAAATTAATGAATGAACTCCCACTCAGATTTGACATCCCTCTAGTCATCTAAGTGATACATGATCCGAGTCAACTAGGCCGTGTCCGATCATCACGTGATACGGACTAGTCATCATCGGTGAACATCTCTATGTTGATCGTATCTTCTATACGACTCATGTTCGACCTTTCGGTCCTCCGTGTTCCGAGGCCATGTCTGTACATGCTAGGCTCGTCAATCCAACCTAAGTGTATTGCGTGTGTAAATCTGGCTTACACCCGTTGTATGCGAACGTAAGGGCCTATCACACCCGATCATCACGTGGTGCTTCGGAACGACGAACCTTAGCAACGGTGCACAGTTAGGGAGAACACAATTTTGATATTTTAATGAGGGATCATCTTATTTACTACCGTCGTTCTAAGTAAACAAGATGCACAAACATAATAAACATCACATGCAATTATATAGTAGTGACATGATATGGCCATCATCATATAGCTCCTTCGATCTCCATCTTGGGGCTCCATGATCATCTTGTCACCGGCACGACACCATGATCTCCATCATCATGATCTCCATCATCGTGTCTCCATGGAGTTGTTCGCCAACTATTACTACTACTACTATGGCTAACACGTTTAGCAATAAAGTAAAGTAATTTACATGACGACACGCAGGTCATAAAAGAATAATGACAACTCCTATGGCTCCTGCCGGTTGTCATACTCATCGACATGCAAGTCGTGATTCCTATTACAATAACAAGATCATCTCATACATCACATGATTCATCACAACTTCTGGCCATATCACATCACAAAGCACTTGCTGCAAAAACAAGTTAGACGTCCTCTAATTGTTGTTGCAAGTTTTTACGTGGCTGTTATAGGTTGCTAGCAAGAACGTATCTTACCTACGTTAAAACCACAACGTGAATTGTCAATCTCTATTTACCCTTCATAAGGACCCTGTTCATCGAATCCGGTCCAACTAAAGTGGGAGAGACAGACACCCGCCAGCCACCTTATGCAACTAGTGCATGTCAGTTGGTGGAACCGGTCTCACGTAAGCGTACGTCTAAGGTTGGTCCGGGCCGCTTCATCCCACAATACCGCTGAACCAAGATAGGACTAGTAACGGCAAGAAGAATTGACAATTCGACGCCCACAACTACTTTGTGTTCTACTCGTGCAATAGAGAACTACGCATAAACCTAGCTCATGATGCCACTGTTGGGGAACGTTGCAGAAAATAAATTTTTTCCTACGGTTTCACCAAGATCCATCTAAGAGTTCATCTATGCAACGAGTCATGGGAGAGAGATTGCATCTACATACCACTTGCAGATTGCGTGCGGAAGCGTTCAAGGGGATGGTGATGACGTAGTCGTACTCGTCGTGATTCGAATCACCGATGACCAAGTGCTGAACGGACAGCACCTCCGTGTTCAACACACGTACGGGACGATCGACGTCTCCTCCTTCTTGATCCAGCAAGGGGAAGGAGAGGTTGAGGAAGAAGACTCCAATGGCAGCACGACGGCGTGGTGTAGTTGGTGCAGCAGTACTCCGACAGGGCTTCGCCAAGCACGTACGGAGGAGGAGAGGTGTTAGGGAGGGGAGGGGCTGCGCCTTGACTTGTGTATGCAGCCCTCCCCTCACCCCTCTATTTATAGGGGAAGGGCAAGGGGGGGCCGGCCCCCTCTAGATGGGATCTAGAGGGGGGGCGGCGGCCAAGGGGAGGGGGCTTGCCCCCCAAGCAAGGGGGCGCCCCCTTTAGGGTTCCCCCAAACCCTAGGGCGCATGGGCCCTTGAGGGGGAGGCGCACCAGCCCACTTTGGGCTGGTTCCCTTCCCCTTACAGCCCATGAGCCCCTCCGGGAGAGGTGGCCCCTCCCGGTGGACCCCCGAGGCCCCTCCGGTGGCCCCGGTACAATACCGATATGCCCCCGAACTATTCCGGTGTCCGTATGACAACTTCCCATATATAAATCTTTACCTCCGGACCATTCCGGAACTCCTCGTGACGTCCGGGATCTCATCCGGGACTCCAAACAACATTTGGTAATCACATACAAGTCTTCCTAATAACCCTAGCGTCACCGAACCTTTAGTGTGTAGACCCTACGGGTTCGGGAGACATGCAGACATGACCGAGACGACTCTCGGGCAATAACCAACAGCGGGATCTGGATACCCATGTTGGCTCCCACATGTTCCTCGATGATGTCATCGGATGAACCACGATGTCGAGGGTTCAAGCAACCCCGTAAACTATTCCCTTTGTCAATCGGTAGGTTACTTGCCCGAGACTCGATCGTCGGTATCCCAATACCTCGTTTAGTCTCGTTACCGGCAAGTCACTTTACTCGTACCGTAATGCATGATCCCGTGACCAAACACTTGGTCACTTTGAGCTCATTTCGATGATGCATTACCGAGAGGGCCCGGTGATACCTCTCCGTCATACGGAGTGACAAATCCCAGTCTCGATCCGTGTCAACCCAACAGACACTTTCAGAGATACCTGTAGTGCACCTTTATAGTCACCCAGTTACGTTGTGACGTTTGGTACACCCAAAGCACTCCTACGGTATCCGGGAGTTACACGATCTCATGGTTTAAGGAAAAGATACTCGACATTGGAAAGCTCTAGCAAAACGAACTACACGATCTTGTGCTATGCTTAGTACTGGGTCTTGTCCATCACATCATTCTCCTAATGATGTGATCTCGTTATCAATGACATCCCTATGTCCATAGCCAGGAAATCATGACTATCTGTTGATCAACGAGCTAGTCAACTAGAGGCTTACTAGGGACACATTGTCGTCTGTGCATTCACACATGTATTATGATTTCCGAACAATACAATTATAGCATGAACAATAGACAATTATCATGAACAAGGAAATATAATAATCCATTTATTATTGCCTCTAGGGCATATTTCCAACAATATTTCCAACACATCTATACTCCCAAAGTTAAGTACTTGGCCCCCTCCAACTCAAACAAAAATAGAGGCAATAGAGAAAGCCCATTGTAAACCCCACTCATGGCCCGCTGATAGTCCTAAGTCCTAAGTCCTAGCATTAACTACTCTTACTTGCCTAAAATAATACCCTTCACATGTTTGCTAAAAAAACCACCCTTCCCGTGATTAACGTGTGATTGGATTAGGCCGACAATTGCGTTGTCGTCGTGCCGCCTCCTTCCCTTCGAACAAGTTCTGGAGATCACAGACTAGATCAAAGTGCGACGTCTTTGTCGCGAGGCAAGCAACTGCTCAACCATGCTAGGAGTTCGAGAAGAATGCCTACACCAGGAACGGTGCTGGCGTTATCCGGACGCGACTGGCAACGTCAAGAAAGAAACTGCAGCAGCTGGAGGTCGGCGCTGTCTTCATCATCAATTCTCCATCCGACTAACCAGTGTATGAATTACTGATCATTGTCTTGTAGTACATGTTAAAATTGTACAGTACGCCAAATTAATTATTTTTATTGTATGATTGTTTTTCATAGCCACTGTATGATCTATGATGCTAATTCTAAGTCTTGCAGTTATAATACCATATGCCATTTCGCCTAATTTTTTTCTTCCTAAAATGCAGCTAAGCACCCTCAAGATTAATTTGAAATAACCCTAGAAAAGATTAATTCGAAGTAAAATGGAGGGTGACTTGCTTTGGCATTGCATGATATAATCTTCATTGAAACTTGAAAGGGGCAGCTAAGTTCCCTTCTAATGAAATTATTGATATTTTTCTATCTTATTAGCAATTGTAGAGGTATTTTTTTAACTAATTCAAATTTGTATGTTTCTATAGCGCCAAAACGACACAATACTACAATATTATGATAGTTTGCCTAAAAAAATCTTACCAACAAGGCTCGCCCCCTCATGTCCAAATCCTGGCTCCGCCCGTGAACTGGTGCAAGTTCTCCCCGTCATGAACCACATGACTTACGTGTGAATGCGGATCTATAGGCTCCACGTCGGCCAATAATCCAGTACCTTGGATGAGAATAACTTCGTTACTGCCAAACAGTCCGGAATTTTAGTATTTGTTCTTCATAGTGTGAATATTAGTATATGAAACAGTAGCAACACAACTCGCATGAAGAAACTTCAATGAAAAATATAGCAAGTGCCCCCTTCATGTGAATATATGCAAGAGAAAAATTCCAAAAAATATATGCTAGAGACAATCAACCAGATATAACAAAACACGAGCATAAACCTTTACGCTTCTTGGAAGGCGTGTCAAACAAAAGGAATAAACTGACTATGCCTCCGGTCTTCTCATACACTTTAGGAACAAACTACTCCTACTCCGACCATTCTTTTATGGGATTCCTTGTACCCATATTTTTATTGACATTATATTTGGCTGTGTTCAAAGCATGTGGTACTCCAATTGATATATAATTTTTCTAACTGATATGCGTATGTCGTAGGAACACAGATGTTTGGCGTAATTGGATAAGCCAGAGCATAGACTTGCTGGCCTTAGTTCTGACTGCTGCACATTCACCTGAATGGCTATGTGCAATTTATCATGGCATAGCCTTAGTGATTACTTACCCTAATCCCGTAGTAGGATTTCCGAATTCTAGCTACACCTGCAAACTGTAACTGATTATGCCACCGATCGAGATGCTGACTAATTTGTGGCAGGGTGAATCAGCCTGTGCTGGCTGCCGGGATGCAAAAAAAAAAGTGTCGGTGCCCGTGCCAGTTCCGACAAATAGTGATTGTACATAGTAGACACAATGGCTGTTCAAAAAAAAATCAGTAGACATTACAGCTGTATGTAGTAGACACTATGGCTGTTCTAAAAAAAAAGTTGCAACTAGCTTGAAATGTCCTTGCTCTGCCTCAATGGAGCTTTGAAGCTCAGAGGCTTCAAGGGAAAAGCTTAGAGTTTCAGCACTGACAATTCTAGGACTGGCTATTCGATGCTGGAATGGGTGCACTACCACATCTCATATGGTCATTCCGGTGTAGTGGCATCCGAGATATAGGTTCTGGTGTGAGGGCAATGATTTGTATGAGTCTGCCACACCACATGCATGCATGTTAAACCATGACAAATCGACGCCCTAGATACATATACTAATTACCAAACCTACAATATGACAAATGAGGTCAAGTCATTCACAAAGATTGTATTATTTGGACCAAAAGGACAAAGTTTAAATAAAGCTCGTATCTTAAGCTCCCATGAATTTATCTTCAATTAGGAGGTCTTAACTGTTTTTTGGCTTGTGAGAAGAACATATTTTAACTGGATCTGACTCAGCATCTAGTGGCTCAACAGACACATGGGAACCAGCTATAAATTGCCATCTTCACTCTGTTCATTTCCTCACCCAAACACACCGAACACCAGTTAGCTTGCTTAGCTAAAGCTCCCCACACACCCGATAGCCATGGCCGCTACGAACCCTTCCTACTACCAGAGTGGTGTTTGCCAAGACATTAAGCAGAAAGAGCATCTCTTCCACTTATACATGAACCAGATATTTGATGGTCCGGGTGTTACCAACGCCAACCAAGTCACTGTTGCCAATCCATCAGGTCAGCTTTTGGGGTTTGGTCACACCGTTGCAAACGACTGGACCATACGTGATGGTCCGGCTGCTGATGCAAACCTTGTCGCACGTGCTCGTGGCATGCACATTGGTTTCCCACCTTTTAGAGCTGTTAGGGTCTCAATTAATTAGACTGCAGCTATATATATTTTGTACTAAAATTTCGTGATTTTGAATTCACTTATTAGGTTTAAGGGGTCCAGCCTTAAGGTTCTTGGAGACTTTGTAGGAAACAATAGTGAATGGGCAATTGTAGGTGGGAGTGGAGAGTTTGCATATGCCCAAGGTGTTGTGGTCGCCAAAGTAATCCAAACTGTACCACCTACTCCCGGGCGTACTTGGGAGCTTCGTATCAGTGCTTTCTGTCTCTGCATCCCCAAAGTGGTGAGATACGTTTACCACTAACTATTTTCCTACTACATTAAGTCCTCTTATATGGTATAAAAATAGCATCTCACCTTATATGGTATCGCCTGATAACTTATACCCAGACCCCAGTCACAAAGATGGGACCTTGGGGTGGGGATGGAGGAACATCCTTTGACATAACGGAGCTGCCTCGTTCTCTTCAAACTGTGACAATCAGATGTGGAGATGTGATTAATTCAGTTATGTTTTCCTATACTGACCAAGCTGGTCAGAAGAAAACTGCCGGACCATGGGGTGGTGATGGTGCACTTACTGCGACGGTGAGTTCTTTTTGATATTCCACTTTAGTTTCTACATTGTTTTCTGAAGTATAACTTAAATCTCACATTCTCACACCTATACATCCTCTCCACTCTAGATCACTCTTGCTCCTTCCGAGTTTATAAAGCAACTTCTTGGAACAACCGGTACTGTTGGAGGAGAGACAGTTGTTACATCACTTAACTTGGTCAGCAGCGTTACAACATATGGGCCTTTTGGAAAAGCAAATGGCACCCCTTTTAGCAGCCAGGTTCCAGATGGTAATAACATTGGGGGATTCTATGCACGTGCTGGGGTGTCCGTCAATGCACTTGGCGTTTACGCGTGCCCAATTTAGCACGATGCATGTGTTATCTTGCATAAGAATCTTCTTTCCCCGGCCGATGCCTTGCTTTCGTTTCCAGCATTGCAACAGTTAATAAGCAGACCAAGAAGGCTTTTCCTTGTCTCGATCTTGTGTACTATGTATTTTCCTTTTTGTTACGTATGCCTTTTGCTACTGTCTACATGTACTTGCTTGAAAGTAAAACGATGTACTAAGAACTTGATGACTTGCCTCTTTGTTCTTCAATATATACAAACCGAGCTTTTTTCGAAAAGGGGAAACACCCCGGCCTCTGCATCATCATGATGCACACAACCATTTTTATTAAAAGGAAATAAGTAGGTCTAAAACGTACATAGTATCAACTAAAACGACAAAAAGAAAAAGAAAACACCAGAAAAGGTGGGTACAAACGAAAGATTACATGACTTAACCACATAATCTATTAGTGACATGCCAGCCAAACTGGTTGAATAACACCTGTGAAACCATCTCCAGACAGTTGCACCCAAAGGCCATGAGCCCCCAGCATCCCCATGCTGAAGTGATGGCCACATACAGATCGATGCGGTGGCTCTGGAAATAACTTGCAAAAAGTTAATAGAGCGAGACCTATTAAAAACACAGCCATTTCGGCAATTCCAAATTGCCCAAAGTAAGGCACAAACCCCTATACGGATATGACCCTTAAGTATTTTGTTGATACCAACCAACCAGTTTCCGAATAAATTTGTGATACTTGTTGGTGGTGGCAAATTATATGCAACATGAACCGTGCGCCAAATCAAAGCCGCGAAAGGGTTGGAAATAAAAAGATGTTGACTTGTTTCATCCTTATCACAAAAACAACACTTCTTACATCCATTCTAGTTTCGTTTAGCCAAATTATCTTTGGTGAGGATCACCTCCGTCTGAACAAACCACATAAAAAATTAATCTTTAAAGGTACTTTGATTTTCCAAATATGCTTTCTACAGAACACAGGCTCCGTATTAATAAGATCTTCATACATAGACTTGACAGTAAACACCCCATTGGTATTTAGTCTCCATCTAAAGACGTTAAGCGCATGAGATAGGTTGACCAACATCAAACTACGAACTAAATGGAGCCACGCCATCCATTTATCGCCAATCAAGGCCCTCCTGAACTGGTTGTTCAGAGGTGTTGAACCAAGGACTGATTGAATTGTATCGTCTTTCTTACGCACAATATTATACAAAGATGAGTACTGAACCGCCAACGGGTTTTCCCCTAGCCAGGTATCCTCCCAAAAACTAGTGGATTGACGGTCACCAACTTCAAATGAACATCTCATAAAGAAAGAAGACTTGACCTTCATCAAGCCCTTCCAAAATGGAGCGTCAGTTGGTTTGGCTTCCACCTGGGATAAGGTCTTCGAATATAAGTATTTATTGTGGAGGAGCTCTTGCCAGACCCCTTCCTCATTTTGTAACTTGAATAGCCATTTGCTAAGCAAGCACCTATTTTCTATTTCCAAGTTTTCAATGCCCAATCCGCCTTGGTCCTTAGGTCTACACAAGATATCCCATTTTGCCAATTGATACTTCCATGTGTGCTCATCACACTGCCAGAAGAACCTAGACCGATAGAAATCAAGTCTCTTTAATACCTCTTTGGGTATTTCAAAGAAAGACAACATACACATTGGCAAACTTGTGAGAACTGCGTTGATTAGAGTTAATCATGCCCCATATGACATGAGTTTACCCTTCCAAGAACTTAGTTTTTTTTCAAAACGATCTTCTATAATTTTCCATTCTTTGTTAATGAGCTTTTGATGATGAATGGGTATACCAAGATAAGTAAACGGTAATGTGCCGACCTCACACCCGAATAACTATCTATATTGGTCTTCATTTTCTTTGGCTCTACCAACGAAAAAAAATCTCACTCTTATGAAAGTTTATCTTGAGGCCAGAAATTTTCTCAAAAAGACATAGTATCAGTTTCATATTTGCCGCCTTCTGCAAATCATTCTCCATAAAGATAATTGTGTCGTCAGCATATTGAAGAATAGAGAACCCTCCCTGCAGCAAGGGTGGGATGATCCCACCAATCTGGCCATCCTCCTTAGCCCGTGCTATGAGGATGGCCAACATATCGGCTACAATGTTAAAAAGGATAGGAGACATAGGATCACCTTGTCTTAAACCTTTCAGGGTTTGGAAATAATGACCAATATCATCATTTACCTTGACCCCGACACTCCCACCCTGGACAAAAGATTGCACCTGTTTACGCCATTCAGCTGCGAACCCTTTCATCCGCAGAGCTTGTTGAAGAAAAGGCCATTTGACTTTATCATACGCCTTTTCAAAATCAACCTTAAAGACAACTCCATCAAGTTTCTTTTTGTGAAGCTCATGGATAGTTTCGTGTAGAACGACTACACCCTCCAAGATGTTTCGTCCAGGCATGAAAGCAGTTTGAGTAGGGTGGATAACCGATTGAGCAATCATGGAGAGCCTATTAGTACCCACTTTGGTGAATATTTTGAAGGAAATATGCCCTAGAGGCAATAATAAAGTTATTATTTATTTCCTTATATCATGATAAATTTTTATTATTCATGCTAGAATTGTATTAACCGGAAACATAATACATGTGTGAATACATAGTCAAACAGAGTGTCACTAGTATGCCTCTACTTGACTAGCTTGTTACTCAAAGATGGTTATGTTTCCTAACCATGAACAAAGAGTTGTTATTTGATTAACAGGATCACATCATTAGTTGAATGATCTGATTGACATGACCCATTCCATTAGCTTAGCACCCGATCGTTTAGTATGTTGCTATTGCTTTCTTCATGACTTATACATGTTCCTATGACTATGAGATTATGCAACTCCCGTTTGCCGGAGGAACACTTTGTGTGCTACCAAACGTCACAACGTACCTGGGTGATTATAAAGGAGCTTTACAGGTGTCTCCAAAGATAGATGTTGGGTTGGCGTATTTCGAGATTAGGATTTGTCACTCCGATTGTCGGAGAGGTATCTCTGGGCCCTCTCGGTAATGCACATCATATAAGCCTTGCAAGCATTGCTACTAATAAGTTAGTTGCGAGATGATGTATTACGGAACGAGTAAAGAGACTTGCCGGTAACGAGATTGAACTAGGTATTGGATACCGACGATCGAATCTCGGGCAAGTAACATACAGATGACAAAGGGAACAACGTATGTTGTTATGCAGTCTGACCGATAAAGATCTTCGTAGAATATGTAGGAGCCAATATGGGCATCCAGGTCCCGCTATTGGTTATTGACCAGAGATTTGTCTCAGTCATGTCTGCATTGTTCTCGAACCGTAGGGTCCGCACGCTTAAAGTTACGATGACAGTTATTATGAGTTTATGCATTTTGATGTACCGAAGTTAGTTCGGAGTCCCGGATGTGATCACGGACATGACGAGGAGTCTCGAAATGGTCGAGACATAAAGATTGATATATTGGACGACTATATTCGGACACCGGAATAGTTCCGAGTGGTTTCGGAGAAAACCGGAGTGCCGGAGGGTTACCGGAACCCCCCCGGGAGAAGTAATGGGCCTTATGAGCCTTAGTGGAGAGAGAGAGGGGCGGCCAGGGTGGGCCGCGCGCCCCCTCCCCCTCTGGCCCGAATTGGGGGGCGGCGCCCCCCCTTTCCTTCTCCCTCTCCCCCTTCCTTCCCCCCTCCTAGTAGGAGTAGGAAAGAGGGGAATCCTACTCCTACTAGGAGGAGGATTCCTCCTCCTGGCGCGCCCAACCAGGGCCGGCCAGCCTCCCCCCTTGCTCCTTTATATACGGGGGCAGGGGGGCACCCTAGGACACACAAGTTGATCTTCGTGATCGTTCCTTAGCCGTGTGCGGTGCCCCCCTCCACCATATTCCACCTCGGTCATATCGTTGCAGTGTTTAGGCGAAGCCCTGCGTCGGTAGAACATCATCATCGTCACCATGCCGTCGTGCTGACGGAACTCCTCCCCGAAGCTTTGCTGGATCGGAGCCCGGGGAGCGTCATCGAGCTGAACGTGTGCCAAGAACTCGTAGGTGTTGGAGTAACGGTGCTTGGATCGGTCAGACCGGGAAGACGTACGACTACTTCCTCTACGTTGCGTCAATGCTTTCGCTTCGGTCTACGAGGGTACGTAGACAACACTCTCCCCTCTCGTTGCTATGCATCACCATGATCTTGCGTGTGCGTAGGAATTTTTTTGAAATTACTATGTTTCCCAACAGTGGCATCCGAGCCTAGATTTTTATGGTTTGATGTTATGCACGAGTAGAACACAAGTGAGTTGTGGGCGATATAAGTCATACTGCCTACCAGCATGTCATACTTTGGTTCGGCGGTATTGTTGGATGAAGCGGCCCGGACCGACATTACGCGTACGCTTACGCGAGACTGGTTCTACCGCCGTGCTTTGCACACAGGTGGCTGGCGGGTGTCAGTTTCTCCAACTTTGGTTGAACCAAGTGTGGCTACGCCCGGTCCTTGCGAAGGTTAAAACGACATCAACTTGACAAACTATCGTTGTGGTTTTGATGCATAGGTGAGATTGGTTCTTGCTTAAGCCCGTAGCAGCCACGTAAAACTTGCAACAACAAAGTAGAGGACGTCTAACTTGTTTTTGCAGGGCATGTTGTGATGTGATATGATCAAGACGTGATGAGATATAAGTTGTTGTATGAGATGAACATGTTTTGTTGAAGTTATCGGCAACTGGCAGAAGCCTTATGGTTGTCTCTTTATTGCATAAGATGCAAGCACCCAATAATTGCTTTACTTTATCGCTATGAGATAGCAATAGTTGAAAGAGCAATTTTTGGCGAGACAACCATGTGACGACACATTGATATAGATCAAGATGATGGAGATCATGGTGTCATGCCAGTGACGATAGAGATCATGACAGTACTTTGGAGATGGAGATCAAAGGCGCAAGATGATGATGGGCATATCATGTCACATATTTTGATTGCATATGATGTTTATCTTTTATACATCTTATCTTGCTTTGTTTGACGGTAGCATTTTAAGATGATCTCTCACTAATTATCAAGAAGTGTTCTCCCTAAGTATGCACCAATGCGAAAGTTCTTCGTGCTGAGACACCACGTGATGATCGGGTGTGATAGGCTCTACGTTCAAATACAACGGGTGCAAAACAGTTGCACACGCGGAATACTCAGGTTAAACTTGACGAGCCTAGCATATAACAGATATGGCCTCGGAACACGGAGACCGAAAGGTCGAGCGTGAATCATATAGTAGATATGATCAACATAGTGATGTCACCATTGAAACTACTCCATCTCCCGTGATGATCGGACATGGTTTAGTTGATATGGATCACGTGATCACTTAGAAGATTAGAGGGATGTCTATCTAAGTGGGAGTTCTTAAGTAATATGATTAATTGAACTTTAATTTATCATGAACTTAGTCCTGGTAGTATTAGCATATCTATGTTGTAGATCAATAGCTCGCGTTGTTGCTTTCATATGTTAATTTTGATATGTTCCTAGAGAAAATTGTGTTGAAAGATGTTAGTAGAAATGATGCGGATTGGATCCGTGATCTGAGGTTTATCCTCATTGCTGCACAGAAGAATTATGTCTTTGATGTACCGCTAGGTGACAGACCTATTGCAGGAGCAGATGCAGACGTTATGAACGTTTGGCTAGCTTAATATGATGACTACTTGGTAGTTTAGTGCACCATGCTTAACGGCTTAGAATCGGGACTTCAAAAACGTTTTGAACGTCATGGACCATATGAGATGTTCCAGGAATTGAAGTTAATATTTCAAGCAAATACCCGAGTTGAGAGATATGAAGTCTCCAATAAGTTTTGCAGCTAAAAGATGGAGGAGAATCGTTCAACTAGTGAGCATGTGCTCAGATTATCTGGGTACTATAATCTCTTCAACTAGTGAGCATGTGATCATGATGTTTTTAGGGGAAAAACCTTAGATGGATGTTTGTCTGATGTGTTGAGAATTAAGCAAGTACAGTAGTCTGTACGATACCGCATATATTGGAGCATGTGTGTTGAGGGAGGCTGAACCTTACTTATTCGGCCTCTCATACTTTTTCGTCCTCCTTGGTGTCTTTCTAGCTTTGCTCTGTTAACCAGAATGGCACGCATGACACAGCCTCGTGAGCGAACACAGATTAGATGGCCCACTCGCAGGGTCCCAGGGCAGACCATCTTGGTGCCTTAATCAAGAAAGGAGAGGCGTGGGTAAAAAGAGTTCCAGCATGTGTACTGTTAAAAGGTGCGTGAGTTGTTAAGAGGGAGAGTCGGGTTTGCACTTTTATTGATGCAGTGAGTGAAAACTCTAAAACTCTGTTATCCTTTTGCAAGAGGGATCAAAGCTTTAACTTGTTGACAAAGTTTCTGCACCCTGTAGTTTGGAGCCTGCAAAATGATGCTGTGATTTTCTTGGATAGTGAATAAATTGGCCACCCTGATGGCGGCTCGGCTCTCCTAGACTGCAATTGCTTGTACAGCTGAACTGAACTGTAGTGCAGTCTCTCTGGATTGAGAGCTGTCGGGGATGGAGTACAGTAGCTAGGGCGACGTACTGCTTGCATCGCTGAATTACACCCCAGGCTGAGATGACCTGATCTGGGTTTCGTTTGCTGCAGAGAATCGTCGACGTTTCCTCTGAAGACGATTTCCCCCTTGATTGCAGGGCCGAGAAAGTATCTGCATTCCATAGTTTGGAGCCTGGTGAAGAATTTTACTCTGCTGTGGCTACAGTTCCGGGGGAATACAACAGAACTGTAGTCGCTCTTAATCAAGAATTGTTGGGGGCTGCAGTAAGGTGACTGCATGCTTGGCGTCAAGTCGAGCATCGCTGAATCACATCTCCTAGGCTGGCTCAGACGATCGATCTGCTGTGGATTTGGCTTCCTGCTGGTCCTTTGTGTGTGCGTACAACCGAGTCCTCAGGTAGATGGGCCGTGGATACCATGGTCATTGGTCACGCTGCGTCCCCTGCTGCCCCCGTCCCAAGCACAATTAGAAGTAGTTAGCGAGGACTTGAAATTAACCTGGGATTGTCCAGGTGAACCTCCATGTGTGCAATGATAAATTTGACCCGAATTATGTGGACCCACATATTGTTGCAATCTGCTATGGTTTACCCCTGTTTGGCGAGTTCTTATCGTGGACTTTGGCGAGTTTAGGTGGGGAGGTCAGGAAGAAACTGAAGACGTACAAAAATGTAGTTGGAGAATGTAGTTTTTCCTTGGGGGGCGATAGGCGCCGGTGCACCGGCCCAAACGCTCGGCCGGTCATATGTCACCCGTTGGATACGACACTTTCAACCCGTCAGATCCTGCTCTCCTTACATGCTTTTTGCCCACAAAAAAACAGACGATATGCGTGAGCAGATAAGCCCCAACTAACACCACCGACCGCCGCCATGGACTGGCGGGGCGACAGCCCTCGAAGCACCGCCGGTCGCTGGCAGCCGCCGCCGGCCCGAGCACCGTCGTCTCCATCACAATAACCACGCAACTTTTGTTTGCACCTTCCTCATCTGACGTTGTAGCACAGCCATGGCCGGTTGTGGCACTTTGCACCACTGGTCGCCGGCCTTCAGCTCCGGTGTGCCGGTTCCAACATCTGGGCTTGCCGTCCTCGCCGCGGTCCCTGTTGTCGTCGTCGACGCCCACATCGACAACGCCCTGTGTTCGCCAATGCAGCAAATCAGGTTGCCGTTTCCAGCAAAATCCGCCGCCGGTTGTAGCATAGGCGTAGCATGGTACGCATATGTAGCAAAATGGAGCAACGGTTCCAGCTTGCCTGTGTCGCCGTTGTAGCAACTGCCATGGCCGGTTCCAGCATTGTGATGGCCAGTTCGAGCCATCGGTCGTCGTCATGGCCGTCGTCAAGCACACAGCTCCAGCCATGGCCGGATGCAGCTCCAGCAATGGCCGGTTCCAGCATGTCGCGCGACATTGCCGCCCATAGCAGCACCACTCTCGACGGATGCAGCTCCAGCCGTGGCCGGTTGCAGCTCCCACCGAGGCCGGTTCCAGTAGGCCGCACGACCTCGCCGCCCATAGTAGCACCACCCTCGACAGATGAAGCTCCCGCTGAGACCGGTTGCAGCTCCCGCCGATGCCGGTTCCAGCATGACGTCGACGTCGCCGCTGATAGTAGCACCATCCCTACTGGATGCAGCTCCCGTAGAAGGCGGTTGCAGCTCCCGCCGATGCCGGTTCCAGCATGACGTCGACGTCACCGCTGATAGTAGCATCATCCCTACCGGATGAAGCTCCAGTAGAAGGCGGTTGCAGCTCCAGCCGTGGCCGGTTGCAGCTCCCACCGAGGCCGGTTCCAGTAGGCCGCACGACCTCGCCGCCCATAGTAGCACCATCCTCGACGGATGCAACTCCCGCCGAGACCGGTTGCAGCTCCCGCCGATGCCGGTTCCAGCATGACGTCAACGTCGCCGCTGGTAGTAGCACCATCCCTACTGGATGCAGCTCCTGTAGAAGGCGGTTGCAGCTCCCGTCGATGCCGGTTCCAGCATGACGTCGACGTCACCGCTGATAGTAGCACCATCCCTATCAGATGAAGCTCCAGTAGAAGGCGGTTGCAGCTGCAGCCATGGCCGGTTGCAGCTCCCACCGAGGCCGGTTCCAGTAGGCCGCACGACCTCGCCGCCCATAGTAGCACCACCCTCGACGGATGCAGCTCCCGCCGAGACCGGTTGCAGCTCCCGCCGATGCCGGTTCCAGCATGACGTCGACGTCGCCGCTGGTAGTAGCACCATCCCTACTGCATGCAGCTCCCGTAGAAGGCGGTTGCAGCTCCCGCCGATGCCGGTTCCAGCATGACGTCGACGTCACCGCTGATAGTAGCACCATCCCTACCGGATGAAGCTCCAGTAGAAGGCGGTTGCAGCTCCAGCCGTGGCCGGTTGCAGCTCCCACCAAGGCCGGTTCCAGTAGGCCGCACGTCCTCGCCGCCCATAGTAGCACCACCCTCGACGGATACAGCTCCCGCCGAGACCGGTTGCAGCTCCCGCCGATGCCGGTTCCCGCATGACGTCGACGTCGCCGCTGGTAGTAGCACCATCCCTACTGGATGCAGCTCCCGTAGAAGGCGGTTACAGCTCCCGCCGATGCCGGTTCCAGCATGACGTCGACGTCACCGCTGATAGTAGCACCATCCCTACCGGATGAAGCTCCAGTAGAAGGCGGTTGCAGCTTCAGCCGTGGCCGGTTGCAGCTCCCACCGAGGCCGGTTCCAGTAGGCCGCACGTCCTCGCCGCCCATAGTAGCACCACCCTCGACGGATGCAGCTCCCGCCGAGACCGGTTGCAGCTCCAGCCGATGCCGGTTCCAGCATGACGTCGACGTCGCCGCTGGTAGTAGCACCATCCCTACTGGATGCAGCTCCCGTAGAAGGCGGTTGCAGCTCCCGCCGATGCCGGTTCCAGCATGACATCGACGTCACCGCTGATAGTAGCACCATCCCTATCGGATGAAGCTCCAGTAGAAGGCGGTTGCAGCTCCAGCCATGGCCGGTTGCAGCTCCCATTGAGGCCGGTTCCAGTAGGCCGCACGACCTCGCCGCCCATAGTAGCACCACCCTCGACGGATGCAGCTCCCGCCGAGACCGGTTGCAGCTCCCGCCGATGCCGGTTCCAGCATGACGTCGACGTCGCCGCTGGTAGTAGCACCATCCCTACTGCATGCAGCTCCCGTAGAAGGCGGTTGCAGCTCCCGCCGATGCCGGTTCCAGCATGACGTCGACGTCACCGCTGATAGTAGCACCATCCCTACCGGATGAAGCTCCAGTAGAAGGCGGTTGCAGCTCCAGCCGTGGCCGGTTGCAGCTCCCACCAAGGCCGGTTCCAGTAGGCCGCACGTCCTCGCCGCCCATAGTAGCACCACCCTCGACGGATGCAGCTCCCGCCGAGACCGGTTGCAGCTCCCGCCGATGCCGGTTCCCGCATGACGTCGACGTCGCCGCTGGTAGTAGCACCATCCCTACTGGATGCAGCTCCCGTAGAAGGCGGTTACAGCTCCCGCCGATGCCGGTTCCAGCATGACGTCGACGTCACCGCTGATAGTAGCACCATCCCTACCGGATGAAGCTCCAGTAGAAGGCGGTTGCAGCTTCAGCCGTGGCCGGTTGCAGCTCCCACCGAGGCCGGTTCCAGTAGGCCGCACGTCCTCGGCGCCCATAGTAGCACCACCCTCGACGGATGCAGCTCCCGCCGAGACCGGTTGCAGCTCCCGCCGATGCCGGTTCCAGCATGACGTCGACGTCGCCGCTGGTAGTAGCACCATCCCTACTGGATGCAGCTCCCGTAGAAGGCGGTTGCAGCTCCCGCCGATGCCGGTTCCAGCATGACGTCGACGTCACCGCTGATAGTAGCACCATCCCTACCGGATGAAGCTCCAGTAGAAGGCGCTTGCAGCTCCAGCCGTGGCCGGTTGCAGCTCCCACCGAGGCCGGTTCCAGTAGGCCGCACGTCCTCGCCGCCCATAGTAGCACCACCCTCGACGGATGCAGCTCCCGCCGAGATCGGTTGCAGCTCCCGCCGATGCCGGTTCCAGCATGACGTCGACGTCGCCGCTGGTAGTAGCACCATCCCTACTGGATGCACCTCCCGTAGAAGGCGGTTGCAGCTCCCGCCGATGCCGATTCCAGCATGACGTCGACGTCACCGCTGATAGTAGCACCATCCCTACCGGATGAAGCTCCAGTAGAAGGCGGTTGCAGCTCCAGCCGTGGCCGGTTGCAGCTCCCACCGAGGCCGGTTCCAGTAGGCCGCACGACCTCGCCGCCCATAGTAGCACCACCCTCGACGGATGCAGCTCCCGCCGAGACCGGTTGCAGCTCCCGCCGATGCCGGTTCCAGCATGACGTCAACGTCGCCGCTGGTAGTAGCACCATCCCTACTGGGTGCAGCTCCCGTAGAAGGCGGTTGCAGCTCCCGCCGATGCCGGTTCCAGCATGACGTCGACGTTACCGCTGATAGTAGCACCATCCCTACCGGATGAAGCTCCAGTAGAAGGCGGTTGCAGCTCCAGCCATGGCCGGTTGCAGCTCCCACCGAGGCCGGTTCCAGTAGGCCGCACGACCTCGCCGCCCATAGTAGCACCACCCTCGACGGATGCAGCTCCCGCCGAGACCGGTTGCAGCTCCCGCCGATGCCGGTTCCAGCATGACGTCGACGTCGCCGCTGGTAGTAGCACCATCCCTACTGGATGCAGCTCCCGTAGAAGGCGGTTGCAGCTCCCGCCGATGCCGGTTCCAGCATGACGTCGACGTCACCGCTGATAGTAGCACCATCCCTACCGGATGAAGCTCCAGTAGAAGGCGGTTGCAGCTCCCACCGATGTCGGTTCCAGCATGGCGTCGACGTCGCCGCTCATAGTAGCACCATCCCTGCCGGATGAAGCTCCAGTAGAAGGCGGTTGCAGCTCCCATCAAAGCCGGTTCCAGCAATCTCTTCCTAGCGCCACCATAGATCTCCACCGCATAGGATTCATGGTGTATTTGCTGCGTCAATAGAGGAAACGCGAAGGGGAAAGAAGAAGGAAGAACTGGACGGTAAACAAGAAGGAAAAAAAAAGAGTGGACCAGCGCATCTCCCGGTCCGCTTTTGCAGATAAGGTAAGCAGTGGATGGACCCACCAGGCCACCACGCATGTGCGTTGCTGCGCGAGGCGACCAGCCCAAGCGTTCCGCCGGCGGACCGTATTTAAACGTTTCCCTTTTGCTTTGGCTTGTCTGCTATCAGATTAAATTTGACTGTCACATTTTTTGTATTTCTTCTTTTACCCCCTGTACCAGGCTGCTCAACTTCCTATAAGTATTCAAGTGCTGATTTGTTGGTTCTACACTCAGGTATCCCAGAACGTCATGATGAGGAATTCTTAGCTTGTTTATTACTCAAAGAGTGGATCACGGTTAGGGGAATTCCCAAGTCTGTGTCTATGTCTTGAGCAGTACTGTATGAATAGTGATCTCTTTCATGAGCCATTTTAGCAATGTAATCTTTTTTGTGTAGTTGCTCCACATATATTCCTTGCAGGTTGTGGGTCCTGATGGTGCCCCCATGACGAACCTGTTCCCGACGAACCTGTTCCCAACTTCCGTGCTGAAGAACAAAACTGTTTCGACGGCATGAAGCAGATATGTCCTTGAGCATTTCCCCTGGTTTAGCATAAGCTGGGATCTATAGTAAGAGCCATCTATTTATGTATCTAGTATTTGAATCGTCATTTGGTTGAGAAGACATTGGCATTTCACTTGCCCAATTAACTTTCATCTGCTTCAATGTTGGTCACTGTGGAGTTGTCGGCGGGGTGTCGTCAAACCATCCATATCGCAAGAGGGACCAAAGCTTGGACTTTTTGAGAAACTTTCCAGCACTCTCTAGTTTGGAGCCTTCTGAAGAATGTTAGTATGCTAGCTAGGGGGATGAATGCTGGCTTGTAATTACTCCTGAAACTGAGCTGAACCTGGAGTTGCTCTAGATCGAGAATTGTTGGGACCTGCAGTGTAGGGTGAGTGCTCGGCATTGAGTCGAGTCGAGTCGAGCATCGCCGAGTCACATCCCAGGCCGTGGCGTGACGATCTGATTTGGATTTGGTTTCCTGCTGGCCCTTTGGGAAACTGTACAACAGAGGTCAGCAGCGGTTTAGTCTTCATGTTCGCTGGTCCAACTTCCACTGTACCCAGTAAAGTGATGGCAAGTATGGCGGATACTAGGAGAACGGTTTTTCATAGCTGGGGGTACGCGGTACCCCTTATCATAGCCTTCCAATCGTTCCCATGTTTCATGTGGATATGTGCATACAACAGTTGATGTCAGCGCTTAATCCTTGATTACTGTTCCTACAGCCTACCAATTTTGAAATTTGGGTGGGCCTTAGTAAGCCACTGTTCATGACATGACCTGACGTGCGTGCAGCTACAGTAGGCCGAGCTAGCAAGGAACTTTCCGCAGATACTAACATAACATCCATACTAAGTTGTACTACGTGAAGGTTGTTGTGCCTAGCTAAGCTCAGCTCACCAGCGTAGTTAGCCATTTAGAATAATGGCATGCATGCAGTCCAATGGGACGGAGTCATGCACATGCATAGCTAGGACGTGAGGCGTGCTCTTTGCACGATCTCTGTTTTTCTGTTTGATGTAACCTCCCGGTCAGTATGGCGCTGGTGATGCAGTCGTGGGATGGCGCGACGTACGCGGATCCGGAGCAGCCAATCGGGAGTTAGTTAGCCTCCGTAATCGCTTTGAGTTAAGAGAAGGAATAACAGAAAACGCTGTTAGATAGACGGCACAAAATATACTGGTGTCTCCTCCCTCGCGTGTGTTCACCTCTCTCTCGCTCCTCTCGATCCCATCGGAAACGACAATTGGCATCAGAGCCCGGGTGTTTGATCCTTGGCGCGGCGGCGGTGTTTGATCCGCGGTGGTCATGTCCGGGGACGAGTCGGACGGGAAGAACAAGGACGGCACGAAGACGCCCTCATCCAAGGCGCCGCTCGCGCGCCTCTCCGGCAGCGGCAGCGACGAGTACCGCGTCGTGCGAGAGGAGTCGGGGTCGTCCATGATGCTCACGCGCACGAACTACCAGGAGTGGGCGCTGGTGATGCAAGTTAAGTTGCAGGTCGCCCGCGTCTGGACTGCGGTGACCGACGCCGCCGCCGACGAGAACGACGACCGGCGCGCGCTGCAGATCATTCTCACCGGCGTCCCGCCGGACATGCTGCGCGTGCTGGCCGCGAAGGACACGACGAAGATGGCGTGCGAGACAATCAAGACCAAGGCGCGGGTGCGCCGGCGGGAGTTCGAGGATCTCCGCTTCAAAGACGGGGAGTCCGTCGAGGACTTCGGGCTGCGTCTCGCCACCCTCGTCGCCGATCTGGAGCTATACGGTGACCCCGTCACCGAGCACAAGGCCATTCAGAAGTTTCTCCGAGTGATGCCGCAGAAGTACCGCCCGATGGCCATGGCGATCGAATCCCTGATCGATCTGAAAACCATGTCCATTGAGAAACTCGTCGGACGTTTCTCTGCATGCGAGGACCACTACGACCTCGACGACGGAGCGCAACCCACCGGGCGCCTTCTGCTCACTCATGAGGAGTGGCTGGTCCGTGAGAAGCTGGGCGGTGGCGGCGGAACCGGCAAGAACTAGTAGCCGGCCAAGACCAAGTCTCCCGGCGGAGGCAAACCTGCGGCCGGCAACAGCGGCGCTGGTGGGTTAGGCGGAAAGAAGAAAGGAAAGTGTCACTTTTGTGGGAAGCCTGGTCATTGGAAGAAGGAGTGTTGGTCGTACCTTGACCAACAGAGACAACAAGGGAAGCAGGAGCAAGCAAATCTTGTGCGTGCTGGGGATGAGCATGATCAGGGGCTTCTAATGGCCGTGGTCACCACCACTGCAGCGTCAGAGGCAGTGGCGCCTCAGGAAGTGTTTCTCAACGAAGAGAAGCTGATACCCGTTCCTTCGCCGGACGGGGTGTGGTATTTTGACACTGGCGCCAGCAGCCACATGACAGGCGAAAGGTGTTGCTTCTCCATGCTGGATGAATCTGTGCACGGGACAGTCAAGTTTGGAGATGGGTCACATGTGGCAATCTGTGGGAGAGGTTCAGTGGTTTTCAGGACACAAGGGGCTGAGCAGCGCGCTCTGTCAGAAGTGTACTACATCCCAAACCTGAGAAGTAACATAATCTCACTTGGACAGCTCGACGAAGGGGGGTGTCAGGTTGATATTCAGAGTGGTGTGATGACCATACATGATCCGTCTTGGCGCCTGCTGGCCCATGTCCGGCGCACTAGCAGCCGGCTGTACACCGGGGTGCTGACCATTGACACGCCGGCGTGCCTGCTGACAAAGGTTGAGGACGAGGCTTGGAAGTGGCACGCAAGGATGGGGCATTTGCATTTCAGAGCACTACGCGCCATGTCTGCAAAAGGAATGGTTAGAGGCATGCCGGAGATAGCTCACATCGAGCAGTACTGTGATGGGTGTGCACATGGAAAGCAACATTGTGCCCCGTTTCCGCAGGCAACTTCTTATCGAGCAGAGCAGGCACTAGAGCTTGTGCACACAGATTTGTGCGGACCCATCAGGTCACCAACTCCAAGAGGCAACAAATACTTCATTCTGGTTGTTGACGATTACAGCCGTTATATGTGGATCGAACTCCTCAGGTCCAAGGACGAGGCATACAGTGAGTTCAGAAAAATCAAGGTCATGGCAGAGGCTGAAGGTAGATGCAAACTTCGAGCTTTCAGATCCGATCGTGGTGGGGAGTTCAACTCACCTGAATTCAGAGAATATTGCAATGAAAAAGGAGTGAAGCACTACACCACGGCGCCCTATTCTCCTCAACAGAATGGCGTGGTAGAGAGGCGAAATCAGTCAGTTGAGAGATGGCCAGATGTCTGATGAAAAGCATGGCTGTACCTGCATATTTTGGGGAGAGGCAGTAAAAACTGCAGTGTACCTTCTGAACAGAGCTCCCACCCGTAGCCTTGAGGGTGTCACACCGTACGAAGCATGGCACGGTCGGAAGCCTGCAGTTCAGCACCTGCGTACCTTCGGGTGCACCACATACGTCAAGCTGCTCGGGCCAGGCATCACCAAGCTCTCTGACCGGTCCAAACCTATGATCTTTGTTGGATATGAAGAGGGAGCCAAATGTTATCGCGTCTATGACCCTGAAAGCAAGAGTGTTCAGGTGACCCGGGATGTGATCTTTGAGGAAGGGCGGCCCTGGAGCTGGAACGCAGCGACCGCGCCCACGACGCCGGCCGCGCCGACCACGTTCTCTGTGGTGTACATGACGGATCCAGGGGTCGAGGAGCTCGACAGTGGAGTCGCTCATTGCGTCTCGCCCGCCTCGGCGGCGTCCCCAACATCATCACCCAGGACACCGCGAGCGGAGACGGAGATGGTGATGCCGGGAACTCCAGTGCTGCATACGCCCACAACTGGTACCGGGACGCCACCGGGATCGCCAGCGATAAGATGGGCCACTCCGCCAACGCATGATGACGGGCGTGATGTGGACTCTGGACTGATCAGATACAGGCGCCTCTCATGTGTTCTCGACGCCACTGAAGAAGATGCAGTGTACGAGGATTTCGAACACTGCTTACTCAGTGCTGAGGAGCCGCGAGACGTGGATGAGGCGCTCGACAACACGTCCTGGAAGGCGGCGATGGACGAAGAAATCCGGTGCATCGTCGAGAACAGGACTTGGGAGCTCGCTGACTTGCCAGCCGGACACAAGCCCATCGGTTTGAAATGGGTCTACAAGGTGAAAAGGGATCCAGATGGCAGCATCACAAAGTACAAGGCTTGCTTGGTTGCCAAGGGATATGTGCAGCAGCAAGGAGTGGATTATGAAGAAGCGTTTGCTCCCGTGGCCAGACTGAAGACAGTTCGCGTTCTGCTCGCGCTTGCCGCACACCACCGCTGGGAAGTGCACCATATGGATGTCAAGTCAGCATTCTTAAATGGTGATCTCAGTGAGGAGGTTTATGTGGTACAACCACCTGGATTTGCTGCTGTAGGAGAGGAGCACCATGTACTGAAGTTGCACAAAGCTCTCTATGGACTATGTCAAGCACCAAGAGCCTGGTATGCAAAATTACATGATTCACTAATATCCCTCGGTTTTGCTCGAAGCCCACTGGAACATGCAGTCTACATGCGTGGTGATGAGTCCACTTTTGTTCTAGTGGGTGTATATGTGGATGATCTTGTCATCACCGGTACAGATCAAGGGCTGATTAGTGAGTTCAAGGAACAAATGAAGACACTATTCAAGATGAGTGATCTGGGGCTGCTCAGCTACTATCTCGGCATTAAGGTGCCGCAGAGAGCAGGGAGATCACCCTTCATCAAGGGAGCTACGCGGCAAAGTTTCTGGAAGCCGCGGGCATGGAAAACTGCAATAGCTGCAACACTCCGATGGAATGCTGGCTAAAGTTGAGGAAGGAGGACGGTGGTGAGCCCTTTGATCCCACTCTGTATCGCAGCGTGATCGTGATCGGGAGCCTTCGCTACCTTGTCAACTCCAGGCCTGACATCGCCCATGCCGTCGGTATTGCGAGCAGATTCATGGAGCAACCAAGCACGCATCACTGGGCGGCCGTGAAGCAAGTTCTCAGATATGTACAAGGCACACTGAACTATGGCTGTCGCTACATGGCCGGTCGTGGCGAGGTGGAACTGGTCGGTTACAGCGACGGTGACCACGCCGGCAACATAGAAGACCGGAAGAGCACCTCCGGCAATGTCTTCTTCCTCGGCAACAATCTTGTTACATGGTGCTCGCAGAAGCAGAAGGTTGTGGCGCTCTCTTCATGCGAGGCCGAGTACGTTGCAGCCGCAGCGGCAACTTGCCAAGGCGTGTGGTTGTCGTGTTTGGTCAGTGAGATGCTCGGGAAGCCGCCGACACTACCGGACTCGCGGTCTATGCCTACGGCCCAGGGCCGTCGGCATAGGTCCTTTGCCGTCGGCATAGATCTATGCCTACGGCTGCCGTCGGCATAGACCCGTCGGCGTAGATCACGTCAGCGTAGTCTTGTCAGACCGGCGGCGTAGTATAGCCGTCGGCATAGGGGTCTATGCCGACGGCCCGGCGTTAGCCGTCGGCATAGTTTAGCCATCGGCAGTGATTTTTGTCTGACGGCAACGGATGGCGCTGTCAAAAGCGCTGACGAATCATGGAATGGCACGTGGCAGAGGTATGCCGACGGCTTGGCCGTCGGCATAGGTGGAAATCTATGCCGTAAGCCACGCAAGCTTGGCCCGGTGGCTTCCTCCGGCGGCGGCAGGGGATGGAGGTGGAGGGAGCGGGGCGGTGCCGGCTGAGATCTGGATCGCCCGTGCTGCCCCCTGGAGCAAAGAAAGCGAGCAGTTACGGTTGTTTTCTCTACGCAAGGGCTCTCCACTTTCTCTTTGTCCCCAACACTAAATCTCTCATCTACCCTGACCAGTTTTGCATGTGCAAACTTACCGCAGTCGATCACATACACCGTGTATCCAGATGAAACATCGAGATGGAGAAGAATCAAGTAATGTCAGGAAAGTGCCCATCTGAGCCCGTGCACAAATGCACATGATATCTTAGATGTCCGTTCGTTCCAAGATTCGGTCTGGTCCTCGTATTTCTGGACGTATATTGCACAGTATACTGATTTGCACAGTCCATATGGCCCACAGCGGTCAGATAATCATTGCAGCCTTTGCCGTTAGGTTTACCTCAGGTACAGAATCCCATTCACGTCAAAAAAAAGGTCTAGAATCCCATTGACGTTCTGGGCTGTCTCCCGTACTGCTATGGCCGTCCCATAATGCAAAAGCCACCCCGCCCAGCCAAGCAGAATGAGCAAACTGATTAGCAAACTGAAGACTAGAGTAAATTAAAAAATCATCAAGAATGCAACAGCAAGCAGCAAGAGAAGATTGGTTGGGAAAATTGGAACCCAGACCAGTGGGTGGTCAGCCATGGGACAACAGTCAACTTTAAATTTCAAAACGCTCGACCTCGTTTGAACCTATGAGCAGTACAAGTTTGCTTTAAATGCGAACACTAATCAGACATCAGCACCCAACACTTGAGTCTGTTCCCAGGTGTGCAACAACCATCCCAAAACTTCATTATTTGGCAAATTCCCATACAGACATTTTGTAGAAACCATATCAACTGACATATAACCAATATCTGTACTCTTAAAAGCTACAGCCCTTGTCAGAACACCAAACAATTGGCTTGATTAGATCAATATAGAAATCACAAAGTAAAGGTATAACACAGAAACATTGAATTTTAGTCCTGATCTTGTCATTTCACAAACAACAATTAATGACTGGTCATTAAGCACATTAACTAAGCACTCTCTGTAGCAACCTAAAACAACACTACAAACACCCTCGCAAAATCTGTAACAGATAAACTAAGCTCCTCTTGGCATCAAAATTATGTTTTCTCCCGTCAACCTTAATTCGGCAGACCTGGTACAATTCTTTGGACGGAGTCCCTCAACTCCATTGTTTTTGCAGTTTTCTAAGGCTGCTTTGGAACATTGCCGAAATCTCTTTCTCTCGTGTCCTCTTGTGACCATGCCACCGACAAATGGTCCAAAATCTGTTTCTCTTCAACCCCTGCTCGTCCTTGGTCGACCCATCTCCTTGCTCTTAGCAGGAGCCAATAAACCTACCATTGCATGGCACATTAGTTAAATTATTGTTGCCACTGATTGCATCATGCAGTACATCAGTCGCATGATTTGCGCAACACCTCCTTTCACCTCCATATATATGTTTGATAACAACTCCATTTTGAGCAATCCTATCCTCCAAACACAGCCCATCTCCAGCTTCTGTGAATGGTTGCATTTTACACCAAGCAGTACTTGAACAAAGCAATGAGACGGTAGTAAGCCTCAACACTAGTGTCACCTAGTCCAACCAGCTCCACAGTATGCATGAACCTATTCAAATGATATGCATGTACATATTCATAAGCACCATAAATAAATTGATATTGTCCATATACTTGAATCGTGCTTCACTGTCAGCGACTAAATTTTGAAATGTGTGCACACTTATTCATTGAAATGGAGGGAGTACTAACTAACTACAACTCTCCTGGTGTGATGTAAAAAAAATTGGATCCATATCAAGACTACGTGTTGCCTAAAATTAAGTCACCGAACAACATACATCATGATAAAATAGGGTCATATACACTGTTTGTAGTCATAAATTTGAACCGGGCTGTGTGAAGGTGAAGTCGAGCGAAGGGATGGCCAAGGGCTCGGGCGACTCCGCGGGATCCCCCGCTGGCGACTCCGCCGCCGCCGCCGCGGCGCAGCCGTCGTCTTCCCTGCCGGTTCCCCCGCCGGCGGCCCCGCCGCCGCCCCCCGCGCCGGCTGTCTCCGAGCCAGCCGCCCCGGTTGCCCCCTTCCGCTGGGCCGACTGCGCTGATGATGCGCCCTTCCCCCCTCCTCCCTCTCCTCCGGCCCCCTCTACCCCCCGCTCCTCCCGCCGGCCCGCTCCGCCCCGCCGGCCGGCCAGCTCAGCCCCCCACGTGAGGGGTTCTGCGGCCGGCAGGTGGGTGCCGGCGTCGTCCTCCCCGGTGGCCCGGAGCCCGGCGTGGAGGCCGCGCCAACAAGGTCCGACCTTGGGTGGGAGGTCCGTCCGCCGCCGCCGCGTTCAGGCTTGGGGCGTAGCCGGGCGCGCCGACCGAGGCACCGCGCGTTCTTCCTGGCGCCGGCCGGCGGTGGGGGACCGGCCGCCGGCTCACCTCCCCCCTGCTACCCCTTCCTTCCCCCGCCCTCCTCCTGGACCCGGTGCCTCGGCCGTCGCCGTTCCGGCCCTTTATCGCCCATTTCGGTTCCTCGGGGCTCCTCGTGCGGACTGCCCGCGCCGCCCGGGCCCCGGTCGCTCGCCTCGCCGGCGCGTTGCCGGCGGCGGCACCGTCGCCACCGTCCGGTAGGGTTTCCCCCTCCGCTCCCCCCCTCGCCCCTGGCTCCCCGACGGGGCCTGCTGGCCTGCTGGGCCGGCGACTCCCCCTTTGCGGCTCGCTTCCCCATCCTCTTCTCTATCTCGGTCGACCCCATGATTTCTGTTGATAGGGCCCTCACTGACTTAGGGCGCCTCGCTTTCCGTCGGCCATTTGGGCCTGCGGAATCCGCCGCCTGGCGTGAGCTGCTTGATTGCGTCGCTCTGCATGAGCCGTTGGTAGATGGAGTCCATGACCGTGTGCGTTGGCATTTGGAGCCGTCTGACCAGTTCTCTACCAAATCGCTCTACTTGGCCATTGCCCCCTCCCCCGCTCCCCCCCCCTCTCGATGGTGTGGTCCGTCCGTCTCCCTCTGAAGATCCGCATCTTCATGTGGCAGTGGATCCGGGGACGGATCCCTTCCGGTGTGGAGGTCCGCAAGCGTAATGGCCCGGGCACTGGTATTTGCCCCCTCTGTGCCGTCCCCGAGGACTCCAACCACATCTTCTTCGCTTGCTCCTCCGCCCGGTTCCTCTGGAGCTGCTTTCGCGAGATTGTCGGGGGAAGTTGGACTCACACCAACTTCCCCGACTTATTTGCTGAACTCCAAGCGTCCCCCTCGTCCTCCTGCCACATTAGATGGCTGGAGGTTGGGGTCCTAGCCTGGACTCTTTGGACTGTTCGTAATAAGCTTGTGATCGAGCATTCCCCTCTTTGTCGTGCTACTGACGCTCTCTACAAATTCTCGGGTTTCCTGCAGCTTTGGCGGCCGCTTAGCCGTCCCCTGGAGCGCGACGCCATCTCTACCTTCATCGCCAATCTTCGCTCGATGGCCGTCCGCCTATCGCCGCCGCCGCCGCCGCCTCCGCCGGAGCCTGACTAGATCCCCTGCGCGGGTCTCGCTCTGTTTTTCTCTTTCTTTGGGCTTGTTGAGCTGTGCCCTCAGCAGAACCTTATGAATTTGGTGTGGTACTTGGGTGTGTGTGTTTGAACCTGGTGTGGCTGTATGTCTTGTGGCGGTATGCTTTATCTATAAAGCGGGGCGAAAGCCTTTTTCGGTATAAATTTGAACCAGCTTTTGGGAGCCAATCTCTTTTAACACTTGCTCTCACGCATGAGCTCAACCATGCATAAAATTAGAATTAGCTGCACAAGTTTACTAGCCTTGAGCCCTTGACAGTCTTTTATCAACCAAGCCCATGCTAAAAAAACAAACATCTGACAGACACAAATAATACGCAAGCAGAAACACACCTCCGCCTCTATCCAGGTGCTTGCCGGATTAATTGTTCGGGTGCTTGCGGTGAGCTATCCCTTTGTGCAGCCACCACCGCTTCCGCCTCACAGATCTGCATGTCCGCACTCAGGGCCGCCGCTGTCGCTTGCTCCAACTCTCTCGTGGACGCGATCACAGGGTAATGAGTTAATGACGCACCGATGCTTGCTCCACCTTACCTACGGCTGCAGCACAGGTTGATGGAGCGGCTCCATCAGGACATCACTGTCACTGACCTCCTCCAGCAGAATGAATTTCGCACAATAGTTGAACACAAGGCAGATCGATCTTAGAAACTCGATGCAAAAAGATAGATTCCACGGCTTACCTATTAATTGGTTGCATCAAGAACTCCATCTGCGTCCGCTCTTCCCCACTACCCGACACGCTGCAAGCTCCCCTGTTATGTGCAATGGAAGAAGAGAATCTTGGGGCATCATGAACAAAACAACACCTGCACACCCATGCAACCTCCTCCGAGCGTTAACTGCGACAGTTTGCCAGAGACCAGAAAAGTATCTCCTGTTCCACCGATCCGCACTCTGCAAACAAAGCACAGATGCGCACAAGAGTATGTAAAAATAAGTTACTATACTTTCTTGAACTCATTTCATTGACTTATATTCATTAATTTCTCCCATTCCCTCATTGATCGATAATTTAATAACTTATACAAGTTCGTTAATGCCCACAGTTTCCATAGGGCTTGCTAACTCTAGTTCATGAACAGAATGCACTGCAACCTCAATATTCACAGTCGCATTCTATCTTACAAGTCACATTTTCTGCTCCAACCAATTTTTCCATGGCCTATCGATATGTGGTCTACTGGCCATATCATCCAATTCCAGACATCCTGTACAACATCTAATAAATTACCCAGTATGTGGTCTCATAATTACAAGCAATCACATGAATTTTGCAACATAGACAGTCTATCATTTCAGTTAACAATTTATGGTGTAATAATTTATCTAGGGGCACAACAGTAGGTGCATACCGAATCATTCAGCTCACAATCAAATGATGTGTCCCTGTACTGTACTCTTGTAATTACAACCAGAAATTGTTCAGATTTGCACCACAAATTATATGCAATCAACCACACACATACAAAATAAGATTATTCAGATTTGCACATTAATCTCAGAACTACTGTGTTGAGCATGAAAATACCTGCGGCTCCATCGTGGAGCTCAGGGGTCCATCTTCCCTATCGTTTGTGAAGCCTGCGGTAAACCCTTCCTATGACCCACCTCCACCTCCAGCACACAAATCTTCCCATCAAAGCTCTCACCGGGGTGTCTGATGCTGCTCCGTTCCCACAATCAGCGCACTCACTGGGTATTGGAGATTTGGACGGGTTCCATCGTGACGTCACTATCATTTAACCTCCTCAAGCACCATGGATCTGCGCAGCTTGAGGACGAAATTGCAGATCGACACCACGGGATCCAAAATCGAGCAAAAACAGCAGATCGGGCAAAGTCTAATTGGCTATATATATCAGGAATTCCATACCAACCTGTGGATGCGGCCTTCTTTGGGGAATCGCAGCCCCGCAAAATCAACCCTTTCCCCCATTGAAAAAATCCATCTTGAGAGATAGGAGACGATGGTACCACCGGTCTGCCCCCACCTGTCCCCAAATCCTCACATTTACTCCTCCGTCGGCATATTTAACGAAAAGAACGTATCCTGATCAACGGACCGGGATGGAGACCGACGAGTTGAGCCACGGCTCAACTTCCTGCCGTCCACGTTCGCCGTTCCTCCGTCTCTGTCCTGGCCCACAGCTCATGCGTATTTCTTCTTTTTCATATTTGCGGTTGCTCGCGAAGTTGGCCCAGCCATTTAATGTGCCGAATCCCGAGACATATTGTACCGTCCAGATATCGAGCACATATGTGCTCGAGCTCAAAAACACCGCGTCCGTAATGTCAGCTCTCACGTTTCACACGTCTTTCATGGTGCAATAGATTTGGAGTGATGGTACATAGGAGAGAACTAGCATACCATGTAGACTAAGTACAGTACTAACCTAAACATGCAAGTAGGATGATCACATAATTATGTTGTATTCAGTCACTCGATTAAATAAACAATTCTTGAATGACTTGCTCAGCACATATACCATGCTAACAATTTATTTTTCTTTTCTAAAAGGAGCTATTAAAAACACGAGGTATAGAAGTTCCATATATAGTCCACCATCTTGGGATATCAATGTGAGTATGTTATGAATTCAGATTTGCTCCCCCCCCCCCTCAATCCGACCTAGGCCCATCTAAAATATTGGAGGAAAACAAATACATGCATCTTTTCCTCGCTCTTGAATGGTACAAGTCCTTTCGCCCCACCACTAACTTTGTGTTGCGGGAGCGTGTGTCTACACCACCAGGAGCTGAGTCAACATTGTCGCAATCCGAAGCCGCACCGGATGTTCACAATCATGATCGTCTGCAGTGGCGGAGCTTAGTGAAGATCAACCTGGGCCATTGCCCCCCCTGCCCATGAAATTTGTTCATATTATCATGAGTAAATTGCCCACAGATTCATAGAAATCAAGCCTAAACATGGTGTTGACTGCCCCCGCCCCCCAGCCCATTTGCCCCTCCTAAGATGTGTCCCAAGCTCCGCCACTGTCGTCTGCACTTTGACTATCAACGAGGTTACATACATGATCATCTGCACCTTGGCCGTAAAAAAGGAGCAAAGAGGCGCAACGTGGTAAACAAATATAGCCGCCGCCTCCAACGTAGCCAGCCCCCGCCTCCCCAAAACTAGGGTTCTTTGCCTCCCACCGGCGCCGGCACTGGTCCGTCCCATCTCCGGTGGCCTTAGGGCCATGGAGGCGGAGTGGATCTCGGCCCTTGCCGGTGGGAGGGCTCCGTTTTCATATCTTTTTTCAAGCTTTGTTGGAGTTTGTGTCCTGCTTAGGAAGGCGAGAGGGTGGCGGCTCCCTGAAAATGAAATAAAGGTCTCCTCGTCTAGTCCCTGTTCCGGTGAAGCGTCTAGCATCATCGGTGCGCGTGCGAAGGTGTGTCTCCGGCGGATCTGTCTTTGATGGATTTGCTCGGATCTGTTTGTCGTTCCTCTTTGTTCGTGTGCCTTCAGGTTGGATCCTTTTGATCTACACTCTTCATCCGCGACGGTTGTTGTTCTGGTGCGTTGGTTCTATGGGGCCTTAGCACGACGACTTTCCGACTGTCTACTACAACAAGGTTTGCCCGGCTTCGGTGAGGGAGGGGCATTGATAGCAGCGCCTTCGGCTCGCTTCACTGTCTGTAGTCGTTGCTAGGTGGTCTATGGATCTGAATGCAATTTTTATTATTTCTAGTGTTCGTTGTATTACCATGATTGAAAATGAATAGATTGAATATTTTTCCGCAAAAAAAAGAGGTACAATGTGCAAAAGTCTTAAGAGGAAGACACACATTCTCTGATATCTGTATTTGCCACATGACGTTCGAGGATAGGTTGATGAGAAGACATATGCCAGCTTTTATAGTGTTTTTCAGAATTTTAGTGGTGTTAAATTTCGGAGAGTTTGGTTAATATATTTCAGAATCCCTATTTCAAATACATCGAGAAGAAGATATATTGTTGACAGGTAGTCCCGGACACACGTGTAATAAGTGATTTTTATCAAAGCCCTCGAAAGAAAAGAAAAAAGCCTCTCTGTTGTTCACCACGCGACAGATCCCCAGTCGCCGCCGCCGCGTAGGTTGTTGCGCGCCGACGGTCGCGCGCGGCAGCAGGCCGCTGTCGCAACTCCGGCGTTCGGCACTCTGCAACTAGGAAGTCCTGCCATCCACCGGCACGGAACAGCAGAGCAGAGGTCCTGCGGTTGCAACTAGCAGGTTATTCACCCAATCTCTGTCAGTAAATTAGTCCTCGTTCATAATCGCCGCCGGGGGCTACCGTCCGTATCTAAAGTTTGTCCGTCGGTCGTGTTGACCAGCTGCCTAAAGAATCTTTTTTTCAATCCTTGATCCGGATTTTTCCCCTCATGCCGGTTGTCTTGATCGACGCTTTTTTTTGGTTCTCCGATCTATAGATCGGCTTGGGTCGTCCGTCGCCGTCCGTCGTCAACAACGTGCGTGTACTTGATCATTAGCGTCAAATCCACCGACTTCTTCATCACGGCTGCTTGCGTACTCTGCACCGGCTAGCTACACGGCTGCTCGCGTCGTCCTGTGCTGGGCAGTGCTGCGCCGCGTGGCCCTAGGACACTCATGGCGTCCCACGCGGGCGTTGTTTGCTCGCCCATGCGCTGCGCTGGGGCGGCCGGTTGCTCAGGCCGGTTCATCAACGTAATGCCCGTGAGTGCATCCGGTGCCGGCGTGTTTGCATGCTTGTACATCCATATGCACGGTGCGTATGTTACAAATTCGCCACAGGATCGATTACATCAAATCGCACGAACACACGCGCACAAAAAACTTAGATAGCCAAGGGCCCTTATCGTGCCCTCTTTTCACTTTATTTCTTTTTCTCCTTTTCTCTGTTTTCTGTTGATACAAATTCTCACGCACACACCCATGTATATATAGGTGTAGGACCTGACTCAGGCCACCGACGCAGACTTCTTTTTTCTAAAGTATACGAACTAGTACTACTACTATACTAGGACACGACCAAAGCTAACTCCAATTTCAATCGGTCTCAGCTTTCCTAATTTCCTTCCACACGTAGACTACTAGCACAAAGACATCGGATACTTCCCTAACTAATCGCCGGCAAGCCTGATTACTTTCTAATCGGACAGGGCTTGCAACGCTCAATACTCACCTATGTTTGAATTATTCCAACAATCACCCCCTAATTCAAACATCCGACTTTTTACTCGATGAGACACGCAGACGATCACCTCTTCATCTTGTCCCGCCGATTGCCTCCGGTGTTGTGACTTATCGGACTGCAACTTCCCTTTTTTTTTGCAACGATGACCATCTCTTGATCATCATATTTTTTCAATGTCGACTTGTAGACTGGAACCAACGAATATCCGGACTACCAGCCACGCTGCCACATCTTAGCGTGCTACATGCACACTAAACGCATAGCCTCATGCAGGAACTCAACTTAACTGGTGCGCGTCCACCTTCACGTTGATCTTCATCTTCTTGTCGGCTACTTGCACATGGGGAGACACATCTCTTCACCCGCCACATCTTCAATCTTTCTCATTGTCGCCGATGCCACATCTTATCGAACGACACCCCTTGTCCAGCGGCAACACAACTCGCCATATACGTGCAACGCATCTCCACCGTATATGAACTCGCCGGAACTCCACGACCACGAACAGAAACGCAAGGCACGAATTTCTTTTTCCGCCCGCTCTCGCTCGCAATTCTCCTCCGCCAGTGACGCATCTCAACTGCAGCAGAAGACTCACACACCTGAGCTCTTGGACGCAACTTACAAGAACCTACGTGCACAACTTGATGACAGGTCGCAACTTCGTCATCTCCACCTTGCACCTTCCAATGATGATCTCGATGATTTCCTCGGTGTCGCAACTTCGGCACCTTCGTAACCATCAACGATCACCAACGCCTTGCCGACGACAGCCCTGTCGCCTCACTTGCGACAGCGTCCTCACCGCCTTCTTGTCGCCGCTGCACCGAACGACAACTGCCCGATCCTCCTTGTCGCTGCTCGAACGACAATTGCTTGCTCCTCCTCGTCGCTGCATCCCAGCGACTATATCGCCTGCTCCTCGTTGTCGCTACACCAGCGACTGTATCGCCCGCCCCGAGGCACTAGCAGGGTCGCCACCCCGGGGCAAGCACAGCTTCGATCGAACCTTGCTCTGATACCAATTGTTAGAAATTCGCCACAGGATCGATTACATCAAATCGTACGAACACACGCGCACAAAAAACTTAGATAGCCAAGGGCCCTTGTCGTGCCCTCTTTTCACTTTATTTCTTTTTCTCCTTTTCTCTGTTTTCTCTTGATACAAATCTCACGCACACACCCATGTATATATAGGTGTAGGACCTGACTCAGGCCACCGACGTAGACTCCTAGTACTACTACTATACTAGGACACGACCAAAGCTAACTCCAATTCCAATCGGTCTCAGCTTTCCTAATTTCCTTCCACACGTAGACTACTAGCACAAAGACATCGGATACTTCCCTAACTAATCGCCGGCAAGCCTGATTACTTTCTAATCGGACAGGGCTTGCAACGCCCAATACTCACCTATGTTTGAATTATTCCAACAATCACCCCCTAATTCAAACATCCGACTTTTTACTCGATGAGACACGCAGACGATCACCTCTTCATCTTGTCCCGCCGATTGCCTCCGGTGTTGTGACTTATCGGACTGCAACTTCCCTTTTTTTTGCAACGATGACCATCTCTTGATCATCATATTTTTTCAATGTCGACTTGTAGACTGGAACCAACGAATATCCGGACTACCAGCCACGCTGCCACATCTTAGCGTGCTACATGCACACTAAACGCATAGCCTCATGCAGGAACTTAACTTAACTGGTGCGCGTCCACCTTCACGTTGATCTTCAATTTCTTGTCGGCTACTTGCACATGGGGAGACACATCTCTTCACCCGCCACATCTTCAATCTTTCTCATTGTCGCCGATGCCACATCTTATCGAACGACACCCCTTGTCCAGCGGCAACACAACTCGCCATATACGTGCAACGCATCTCCACCGTATATGAACTCGCCGGAACTCCACGACCACGAACAGAAACGCAAGGCACGAATTTCTTTTTCCGCCCGCTCTCGCTCGCAATTCTCCTCCGCCAGTGACGCATCTCAACTGCAGCAGAAGACTCACACACCTGAGCTCTTGGACGCAACTTACAAGAACCTACGTGCACAACTTGATGATAGGTCGCAACTTCGTCATCTCCACCTTGCACCTTCCAATGATGATCTCGATGATTTCCTCGGTGTCGCAACTTCGGCACCTTCGTAACCATCAACGATCACCAACGCCTTGCCGACGACAGCCCTGTCGCCTCACTTGCGACAGCGTCCTCACCGCCTTCTTGTCGCCGCTGCACCGAACGACAACTGCCCGATCCTCCTTGTCGCTGCTCGAACGACAATTGCTTGCTCCTCCTCGTCGCTGCATCCCAGCGACTATATCGCCTGCTCCTCGTTGTCGCTACACCAGCGACTGTATCGCCCGCCCCGAGGCACTAGCAGGGTCGCCACCCCGGGGCAAGCACAGCTTCAATCGAACCTTGCTCTGATACCAATTGTTAGAAATTCGCCACAGGATCGATTACATCAAATCGCACGAACACACGCGCATAAAAAACTTAGATAGCCAAGGGCCCTTGTCGTGCCCTCTTTTCACTTTATTTCTTTTTCTCCTTTTCTCTGTTTTCTCTTGATACAAATCTCACGCACACACCCATGTATATATAGGTGTAGGACCTGACTCAGGCCACCGACGTAGACTCCTTTTTCCTAAAGTATACGAAGTAGTACTACTACTATACTAGGACACGACCAAAGCTAACTCCAATTCCAATCGGTCTCAGCTTTCCTAATTTCCTTCCACACTTAGACTACTAGCACAAAGACATCGGATACTTCCCTAACTAATCGCCGGCAAGCCTGATTACTTTCTAATCGGACAGGGCTTGCAACGCCCAATACTCACCTATGTTTGAATTATTCCAACAGCGTACGTGTTTCCGTCCGGCCGCACGAATCTGCGAAGGTCGTCTCTGATTATAACACGCCCCTCCGATCGAGCAATGGGCCACGGCTGCGTCGTTCTTTGGACCGCAGCGTCGCAGCCCCGTGGTTCTTCCATGACTGCATTGACCCGCGTGCTACAGCTGCGTCGTTCTTTTGGGCTATAGTGTCGCGGCCCGCCGTCAAACGCCGTCCCTAGGCCGTTCGCTTCAGGTCGTCTTCGTGGCTGCATCAACCCTCGTGCTGCCGCTGCGTTGCCCCGTCGGGGCCGTAGCGAGCGTGGCACGCGGTCCCTGCCGCCGCTCCGTGGTTCACCCTGCGGTTGCACCGATCTGTGCGCTGCCGCTGTGTCGCCCCTTCGGGCCTTAGTGTCGTGGTCCTCGGTCCACCGCTGCCCCAAGGCCGTCCGCTCCAGGTCATCCCTGTGGCTGCACCGACCCTCGTGCTGCTTCTGCGTCGCCCCTTCGGGCCGTAGCGCCGCGGCACGCAGTCCACTTCGCCGTCCACGCGCTTCGACTTCTGTGTGGTATGCTCCATGCCGCCTTCCTAGGCACGGGAACGCCACCGTCCGCGCCGGTCTTCGTCATGCTGTCAGGTTCTTTCTCGCCTACTTCGAGCATCGCCGCAGTGTTCTTGACCTAGCCGCCGCCGCCTCCTCAGACCGCCACGCTCTTCTTCCCGGTCCACGGCGACTACTTCGACCACGGCCACCCTGACTTGGCATCGACCACGGCGTCCCTTCCACGGCTACCTCGAACACGGCTACACCACCTATGCTCTCGGCTACATCTGACATCGGCACAAAGGGCTACCGCCTTGCTTGAGCAACCTCGTCGGTTCCACTCCAGCCAAGACTTAGCATCGACCGTTACGACTGTGAAGGGGTGGCCGTCGGTTTGCCTTCGAATGTTTCTCCGGTCTCACCGTCAGCGTTGCTACCGTTGTAACTGCGGGGGGTGTTGAGTATCATTATTATTATTATTATTAGGAAAGCTAGGATAGCGTAGGATATTATTCTACCTTGTCTTGTACTCCAAGTAGATCATGTACTCCTATATATATGCCCACGAGGCTCAAGCAATACATCCAACAACTATTCCACCAAATCCCTCTCTCCCTTCTAACATGGACGATGCATGCAGTCATATTATTAATTATTCACAAAGACCATACAGGGTGATACATCAATAAGCCTGAAGCCACCATCTTGCCAACACCGTTGCTACTCCTATTCCCCTGATGAAGGTGTGCCGAATGTCCGGACCTAATACCAAACAGACATCGCACTAAAGCCTAATATCTAAAGCCGGGTGTCCCATCCAAGCCTCTATCTGGATTGGGTCCCACACTGGTCAGGCACACTCCCAATGAGCACCGCACGCTGGAAGGGCCGTCACCTCAATCATCCCTCGGTCCATCCTCAGAACAAAACTGCTGCACCGACCTTGCCTTGCCAAACTACAGAGTTATTCACGATATTTTTTTCCATTAAACTATGTGCTGACTTGCATCCAAGTAGCTTTACTATGTCACACAATTTTTTTGTGTACTCACATGATAAACAGATGATAACTGCTCCTGAATGCATGCTTAACCGTTGACACCTTTTACGTGCTTATCTCAATGTAAAAAGATCCTAACAAAGACTGCAGTATATATAAGTCAGGCCTATATATATGTGGGCGATCACCCGCCTTGCCTTAGTTAGGATGCAAAAGTGAGTGTTAAATGAGAGATCTCAAATTTATTTTATTCTGTATTCCGTTTCTATCAATTTCTTTGAAATATTGGAGCAAAACATAACAACCGTAGTAAATCTTTAGCTTCTCTTCCGTCGTTTCCCCTTCCTACATCATACGTCTCCCATGGAAACGCCATCAAGAGAAAAAAGGTGAATCCAGCCCACAGAACGAACCAAATAAATCTCAACCGCTGCCATGCTCCTCACCAAGTCGGTGTCCTCCCATCCTATGATCGAGTCCTCCCATCTCGCCTCGGCCCCACCATTGATCTGGTCGCCCAACTCACAGCCATGCTCATCGGTCTCCTGCACGTAGAATTATCTGGTAGCTCTGGTGACGTCGGCAAATAGTTTTGCCACCGACATGTCCTTGTTGGCAAAGGATTCTTCTCAGGACAATGTTGTTGCTGTGCTCTGCCTGTCCATGGCACGCGATGGCTGACAGTGTTGGTGGTGTGAAACCATCTGTCGATGTCGATCACTGTGGCCAGAACTCGATCAATAGGTTTTCCTATATGGATGGACGTGCTTGATCTTGTATTTTTATAGGTGCACGTATGCAAATTGGTTTTTCTATATGAACGTGCTCGATAGGAGTAGTTGAATTAATTAACCTTCTTGTATCCTTCTTTCTTCAATTAATTAACCTTATTATAAGTGCCTCCTGCTCTGTTGGTAGCTTATCATCCACTATAAACACTCTTATATTTCTTTACGGAGGGAGTAGTTGCTTGCTAACCTTATTAATTCTCTCAAGATGCTGCTTTTCTATGGACATATGTAAATGGAGTGGTGTTCAGGTGTTTTGGCAAGAGGTTGGTTATCCCCACCCGTGTGATCAGGAGAAGGAAACTGTTTTTCGGTGTCTCTGGCAGAGAAAGGTTTAGCTGGTGAAGGTGAGGAAGAAACTGTAGATGTAGTGAGCAATCAGTCTTGATTCACTGTCATAGATTT
Organism: Aegilops umbellulata; assembly: GCA_032464435.1. Lineage (NCBI taxonomy): Eukaryota > Viridiplantae > Streptophyta > Magnoliopsida > Poales > Poaceae > Aegilops > Aegilops umbellulata. Next base: position 10,866,615 of record CP136054.1, read on the forward strand.
GAGCTCTTCTAGAAGTGGGATGTTGTTGTTGTTTGAGAGTTGCAGCTATAACTGACTTTGTTTCATTCTGAATAACGCAGTAGTGGTCTGAATGTTGGGCAATTGCTTAGGGAATGGCTTCTACAACTGAACTGTATCGCAAGCAGTCGCTCTCGACCGAGAGTTGTTGGGGCATGTAGTATAGGGCGACTGCTTTAGGGTCGAGTCGAGCACTGCTGAATCACATCCCAGATCGACAAAGATGATTCGATCTGGATTTGTGTCGGTAACTCGGTATGTATAACAGCCAGGGGATCGTGGCGTGTTTAGTGTGAGTACTTTGTTACATGTGTTCCTTCTTCATGTTTGTCCAGCCCCCGCGTATGTCCAGATTCCAGTATGTGATTCAAGGCCTAAACTCACATCATGGCCTAATCTCAGCTTCCCTATCTTGTTGCACCTTCTGTCACTTTTGTTCTTCTTTTCTCCTTCAAAACAGGGTCACGTTTGTTCCTGGCGCTCTCTCGTTTCGTCCATGAATTTTCGATCTCGCTAATCTGAAAAAATGGATTACAGTACATCAACAACCATTGTCGATGTCTCGTGTAGTCAAATTGGTCAATGTATTCAGAAAAGTTGAAGTCACTGTCACACTGAGACACATATGCTTTGGGAGACGACTTCTTGCCATAGATTAGGTTGGAGACTGCACTTGTTTGACTCCAATTCATCACAGGCCAAGAATCAAAGGTCCCTTCTCACACACAATCCTGTAGCTGTCGACGGAGAATAGTTTGGGCCTGCAGTGTGGGGTGACTGCTTGGTGTGAGTTGTGTCAAGCATCAATGAATCACATCCCAGCCCGACCAAGACGATCTGCTCTGGATTTGGTTTTCTGCTGCCCCTTTCCTCGGGTTTGTGTGTAGAACAGCAGTTTATTCTTCCTTTTCGCTGTAGCCTAGTAGGTGTGGTAAATACTAGGCTAGCAGGTGGTACTAGTAGGTGTCGTAAATACTAGGCTAGTAGGTGGTACTGCTCGAGCATGCAACTCATGTGAACGGCCATCACTATGACCAAGCTCACTATCAAAGATGATGTCATCTATCCATCTCGTTCAACATTTGTGAAGATGGTTTCTAATCCCGAGACCAAGAAATTTAAGCATTTTACAAAGGCGCGAGAAGCGGCGAGGAAGGACAGAGGAAATTTGGAGTGCTGCAAGCTAGGTCTGAAATTGCTCGTGGTACTTCTCATTCCTAGAACAACAAGGATGCCTTGTCAAATATCATGACATGTTGTGTGATCCTACACACCATCGTATCATCATTGAGGTTGAGAGGCATATTCCAAGCCCCATGGACCATGAAAATGTTGGCTCAACTATCAGGCCTAGCAGACACACAAACCGCATTCAAGCATTTCTTAAGGTGTACAAGAAAATTGAAGACATGACCTCCCATGATCAGCCATGTGAGCATCTCATTGAGCATCCATTGACAGCTAGCTTGGAGATGGTGTGTCTATGTTTCATTCAAATTCATTTATTTTTACTTGGAAATTTAGTTTCATTGGATTTTAGTTCAATTTTATTATTTGTTAATTTGGATTATTTATTGTACTTGGATTAATGGTTTTTAATAATGTTTGCTGAATGATTCAATTGTTTCATCTAAATGGGACTATAGACTAGAAATAAGAAAGCAAAATAAATAAATGGAACCCACATTATGACGATTCTGTGTTTGTGCACAGCCTCCAAAAAATTATGGAGGCTATGAATGTGGCATGCTAGAGTTACTAGTGATGTGACCCCCGCATGCCAATGCATGATAACGTATTTTGCGCATGCCACCGATTACCGCTTTTTTAGTAGGGCAACTCGGTAGCATTGTCGGGTCTACAACTGTACACGGTAACATAAGAGACCCGACGGTAGGGCAGACAGCACGGCAACACCACCACCATCATCGCAACATTGTCGGGCTTACGGCCATACACGGGAGTGTAGGACACCGGCGGCATAGAGCTAGGAGAACAACAATGGGGGAAGAATGCACGAGTAGACGACGCCATGTCAATTATGGGCTACGGCGGTCAGCTATGTCAACGTCCTGGTGACGGAGGTGAGTGGACTGCGCTGGCTTGGCCTGTATGATGTGGAACTCGGCAGCATCCGGCGATGACTTCTCATCAAGGTGACAACCCATGATGCATGGTGTCATGCTAACTGAGGCAAAACGGGAAGCGACGGTGCAGATTCGGGCGATGCAGGGAGACTCTCAATGGCGGGAGCGAGGAGGATGGGAGGGAGATGAGCAGTAGCTAGGCAGTCCGAGTGGCGGGGAAGATTTCGTTGAGAGGTGCTCAACAGTGATACATAAGGGAGAGGAGGGGAGGGAGGGGAGTGTTTTGGTCAGGTGATGGTTGGTCGAGCTGTTATAATGCCCCTTGAGGTCACTATTGAAGAGCTAGCAAGGTGGCCGCTTAATGGTGTCACCGCTCATTGGCTAAACTTGGCAACCGACCTGTGATGGCGATCTATCAGTGATATGGTCTCCCGAGCAAGGGTAAACCACAATCATTGGTCAGTCATCTACTGGCCCATCAGTATTGACTAACCAGTATAGCCATCCCTGTGTCATTTCTTATCGTTCGTTGTTGTCTCTTCAGTGCTACTATCAACACTGACAAGTGGTTACTAACCGTTTAGTGTTGATGTGTCAAACGTAACATTATTTGTAGTAGCGATGCCTCTCAACGGTCAAAAGTATATCTAGACAGTAGTTCGCCAAGTGCGAAATGTGATGTCGTGTATGTCCCAATGGTATGCCAAAATAGACAAGCAACCGTTAAGCACAGATAAGTATATTTTATAAACAAAGAACAAATGAGGATGAAAGCATGTGGAAATTGTGAAACAAATTAAAAAATACTCTTTTAGTTTTCATAACTTGGTATCGAATTAAATTATATGATACATGGTGTGTTCCTGCGGAGTCATTTACAATATATTTCAATAAAATTTGGTTTATGCAACACAAATATTTGAATGAATAATATATAAATTAATACTATATGCTGTCTTTGATCACTGTATATTGGAAGTATATATTTATGAATAATATGAGAAGCATAATATAATTAAATACTTTTCCCATGCATGTTGTGGTGGCCTCTTGATAAGGTGACATTGTGGTGAGATAAGATGTGTACATGTTGAGATCAATAGAGTTGTGGGTATCGACTAATAACAAAAAACTGTTTTCCATGCATGTTGAGGTGGTCCTTTCATGATGTGGCAAGTTTGACGAGGTGACATGTCAGCATGTTAAAATAAATAGGGGTAATGGTGATCAACTACTAGTAAATACATACAAAAAACTGTTGGTATTGGAACTTGGAAATGATTTTTTGTTTCATGTGCCAGCAATTTGGAAATGATTTCATGCGATACTAATGGATGACGGTTACAGCAACACGTTAATTGTGTGATGATGATCAAGGACTTGCTGAAGGGCCCTATTTAAGGCTTCATACACAGTGGAGAGTATAGCTATGTTGTAAGAGCTTTCCCCTAGATGATCGAAGTCCAAATCATGCTTCTGTTATTTAACTTTGTTATGCCCATGAGGGTTGTACATTGAGATATTGGAGGAACTACCACACATTTGCAAAGCAGCTATGGCTACTAATATCATGCTTTTGCTTCTTCTGCTGCTCATCTCCTTGTCATTAGAGTCCACCACCCCTTGCAAAGTGTTAGATTTCAACATGGCGTCCCAGAGCATCGAGCAGGCACAGGCTCCTCGCCTTCCCGTGGTTCCTCAGGCGAAGAGGATACTCGTCTAGGCGGAAGCAGATGTGCTGAAGCAGTCTCTCTCTCCTTGATGACTGCACTCACGGACGGCCTCAAGACTCACCGCATCCCAGACACGAAGGCCATAGCTATTGTTGCCGTCTGCTTCCACGACATGGGTGAGCAGGTCCACTGTTGGCCCAGTCCCTCTCGCTGACGAACTATCCACCCGCAGTGCAACACTAACCTCAACTGGCTAATCGACCATTCCGTGGATGTGTAGTACTATCACTAGTACTTCTGGCTGGAGCAATCACACAGTACGTAGGCAACCTAGCGAACCTGATTGTTTGGGCTACTGCTTCTGATTCGCAGGTTCTAGCATTTCCAGCAGTGGAATCATAAACAAAGAGCAAGCTTCCGAACGAGATTCTCCCAGAATTGATTCTGCAAATGAACTGCAAGTGAGCCCAAAGTCGGAAGCATAAAAATAGCTCATTCAAGAGCTTCGGAAGCCTATTTTTGAATCTACCCAAAAGAAAAATGCACTACAGGAAGTTTGGTCACTTCAGATCATTCAAGATTAGGCTGCTTGAAAATACATTTGTCGTTCCACCACTCTCTCATTTAGTAACTTTCAACATGCATGCAAGTAGAATGGTCACGTGGTAAAAATGTCTTGACAAACAATTACCGAATAAAAAATCACATTCTCACAGTATATGAGTTTCATATAAAAAGAGCTAACAAAGATGAGAGATATGCAAGTCTCATATATACCCATGCCTTGGGATGTCAAGGTGAGTGTGATATGAATTCAGAGTTGTTTGTGTGTTTAGCTTCAGTTCATATAAAATATTGTACGAAGACAAGAATGTGAGAGTCAAAGGGGTGAAGGAAAAATGAGTTGATAGCCAGAAGCAATGCCTTGTTTTGGTTTCCCCACTATCAAAAGTCGGCATCCCGTTTAGCATGAGCTATCCTCACAGTAATAGAATTGGGAGCCGCAGAGACCTTTCGTAGCCTCGATGGTGTAGGAGTCGTCGATGATGAGTTGGACATCAATAGAGAAAGGAGAAACCATCATTTGAAGAAGAGTTGTTTCTACTCTCTTTTTCACTCTAACGTTTGATGGCTGCAGCTATGCTAGGATACATATGTTGCCAAAATTTGAACTTGTGTCACACTGACGGATCTGGACGACAGTGTGACTGTCAAAACTGAAGCACTGGACAACACACAGGTGACCGAAACTGACGAAATTGAATTTGTTCCGGTGTTGGGCAAAGGAAAGGAGAAGGCGTGCGCGGGAGATGACGCGTAGCTGGCGCTAGCGGGTGGTCAGCATGTGTGGTGGGTTTTGTTATAAGCTCATAGACGTGTTTGGTCCAATTATGAATGAAGATAAAATTTGTTGCGCCTCTCGTGTCTGTTCTTCCTCTCCAAGTATATCTCTTCCTCCCTTTATTTTATTTTCTGCTGTTCTTGTCGATCGCTGTTACATCTAGCCCCATCACAGGTTAGGTCATATGTTATGACCGGCGTACACTATAGCCGAAGGAGGCCCAATGGCTCAGGCAGTTAGGGGGCTTTTGACCCAACTTACCGTTATTTTTATTACCATATTGAAGGATTATATAAACATTTGTAAGGACTCGTTTTTGGATAAGCAATAAGTAATCTTTATTGCTCGGCTCCCAGCCACCCCCTCCGCCCTCTCTTCCTCACTCAATCAAGCTACCCCATGCGCCCTCTCTTCCTCACTCAATCACGCCGCCCCAGCGCCGTCGCACGCGCCCCTCGCCTCGCCAACTCTCCTTCCACCCCTACAACCTGCAAGCACACCCTGTTAGGCACCCGGTTCCTACCAATCTGGTATCAGTTGTCTTGGGTCCAATCATGTCTAGCCCTCTACCCACCGCCACCCTGCCGCTGCTGGTCACCACCGCGCCGTTGATGACCACCAAGGCGGGCGCGCTGTCCTTGTCGGGGCCGATCTCCTCCGCCGCCTGGACGCCGCCGGTTTCTGTCCCCATCGTCTTCATCCCGAAGGAGATGACGGCGGTGCTACGGCATTCACACCTTCCTCTCGAGACCCTATGCCCAGCAGCCCCCAGCTCCTTTCGCCACGACCATGGCGCCGCAACAGCAGCAGTGGCAGTCGCCGCCACCGGCGAGCTCCTTCGCCCCCACCATGGCGCTGCTGCAGCAGCAGCTGCAGCCTCCGCCACCGGCGACCTCGGCCTGGGACATCTCGAGGTCAGGTCAGGGGGTGCCCATCCACCAGGCCCGGTTTCCCCCATCGCCATCACCGTTGCCGCCCTGGCTCGCCAGGTCCCTCGGGCCAGTCTACACAACCATGTAGTACGGCAGGCCCTCGAGTTCCCGCCGGCCAACTGGCCCCTGTTCCACGGCAGCACCCTGATGCCCGCCAACTGGCTTCGTCGTCATCCCTGCTGCGCGCCGATGAGGCGCACCCTGCCGTCATCCACGCCCAGCCACAGCAGATTCTCCAAGCTCTAGTTCGCCACCTACGACGGCACCGTGGACCCCCTGAATTGGCTCAACCAATGTGACCAATTTTTTAGGGGGCAGCGCATGCTCGCGTCCGACCGCACCGGGATCGATATGTATCACCTCCGGGGAGCCGCTCAGACGTGGTACTATGCCCTCGAATAGGATGAGGGCGGCATGACCTCATGGGAGCGATTCCGCAAGCTGTGCCTCTTGCGCTTGGGGCCGCTAATCCGCGGGAGCCGGCTGGCGGAGCTTGGGCGCCTGCCATTCCTCTCCATGATGCAAGACTTCGTCGACCGCTTCCAAGCGCTGGCGTGTCACGCCCCCGGCATCTCGGCTCGCCAGCGGGCCGAGCTTTTCGTTGGCGGTCTGCCGGACCACATCCGTGTGGACGTGGAGATGCGCGGGCCACAGGACCTCCAAACGGCCATGTACTATGCCCGCGCCTTTGAGTACCACATGGTGGCCATGCAGCAGGCGCCGCCGGTCCGGGCCGCCCACTCCCCTCCGGGGCGTCTCGCCCAGGCCCCCACGGCGCCCTACGTCTCGGCCGCGACGCACCAGTTCCATCGGCTCACCCCGGCCGAGCAACTCGAGCGCCGTTGTCAGGGGCTGTGCTACAATTGTGACGAGCCATACGTTTCGGGCCACGTCTTCCCGCGCCTCTTCTACATGAAGGTTGCAGACTACATCGAGGAGGACGCCGCTGCCACTGCACTCGACGACCAGCCCACCCCATTTCACGCAGAGGTTGTCCCGGGGCCCGCCCAGGTGAACGCCCTCGTGGTCTCGCTCATTGCCCTCACGGGTAAACGGGTGGAAAAGACTATGCTACTGCTGGTAACGATAAACGAGGAGCGCTTCCTTGCCCTACTGGATATGGGATCCACCCATAAGTTCCTGCACGGGTCTACCATGCGCCGCCTGGCGCTCCAACCGACTGGTGGGGAGCAGCTCCGAGTTACTGTGGCCAACGCTGATCGCCTAACTAACAGGGTATTACCCGGCATGTCCCCATCATCATCGGCGACGAGCACTTCACCATCACATGCGTCGGAATTGACTTGGGCTGCTTCGACTTCATCCTCGGCGTCGAATTTTTGCGGACCCTGGGTCCCGTCCTATGGGACTTTGATGCCATGACGATGATCTTCTGGCGCCTCGGTCGCTGCGTCCGGTGGGAGGGCATGGGTGGTGCCGCCCGAGTGGTGCCCCGGCCCCAGCTGACGGCGACCGCCATCGACCATGAGCATCCCTTTTTGGCTAGCCTGTTGCAGCAACACAGCGACCTCTTCGACGCGCCACATGGGCCTCCCGCCAGCCCGCTCCTACGACCACCGCATTCACCTGCTACCGGGCACAACCCCTGTCGCCGTGCGACCGTACCGCTACCCCCAGCTACAAAAGGATGAGCTGGAGCGGCAGTGCGTGGTCATGCTCGCCCAGGGCATCATCCGGGTCACTACCTCACCACGGTGCTCCTCATTCGCAAGGCCGACGGCTCGTGGCATTTCTGCATCAACTACCGTGCTCTTAACGCCAAGACGTCCAAGGACAAATTTCCCATCCACGTCGTTGACGAACTCCTGAACGAGCTACACGGGACACGCTTCTTCACCAAGCTCGACCTCCGTTCGGGCTACCACCAGGTGCGGATGCACCCGGACGATGTCGCTAAGATTCAGATACTTTCCAGGTTAAGCAGCAGTTTGATCGTCTGCATGAGAGAGAGCCATTTCTCATTCGTATGTAAGATGGTTAAGCAGCAGCAGCCGGTGTCAGGGAGGCCGTCACTTGTTGAATGTGATGGCCATGTGTGTGCAGTTGAGAGACTTATCAAGACAGTTGAGTTGCTCTGCTCTGCTCTGCTGCAAAACTGTATGTTTGCCTGTTGAGGAATGGATTTCATTTTCGGAATTTGCCTGCTCTACTATCTAATTTCAGCAGCGTTTATTTAGTTTAGAAGACATTTACTGTTGACCTTCTTAACGCGCTGTCTGTGATTGCAGTTGCTTCTGCACCGTCGTCGCTCTCAGTGGAGAATTGCCGGGGCCTGCAGTGCACTGTGACTGCTTGGCGTTGAGTCGACCATCTCTGAATCCCATACCAGGCCAACCAAGATGTGGTTTGCTGCTTGTCCTTTGGGTGCATCAACAGCAGTTTAGTCTTCAGTTTCACCAGTTTGCCTGCTGGCTACTTACGAAGGAGGACCCAAGATGCAGGAACCAAAAGAGCAGGCTGAGGATGTCGAGTCTGCTTTCTTCCTATCAGTTTTATTTTAGTTTCAATAAACTAGTGAGCTTGGCATTATTTAACCGGAACCTTACTTGGCACCTTTCATTATTTGAAACTTATGGGGCATTCAGCAAGGTCAGATATGCGCTGGACAGGTTTGCAAATCTGTCAAACTTATACTCTTGTACACTTGTATAAGATGGTTACCGTAGATAATTCAAGACAACTTATGTAAGTTCTTGATATACTCTTGTACCCTTGGAGTGATGAAACGTGCAGGGCATATCAATTTCTTTTACTCTTGTATAAGTTGGTTATTTTCCTGAAAGGAGTATATATAGTCAACTGTCTTAGGGTGTGAAAGTGAATGCCCTATGTTTCCGGATTTGCTTCTCTCTTTATCCAGCTGCAATCTATCTGAAATATTGGAGGAAAACAAATATACATGTATGGTCTCAGGCTTAATCCATCTACCAATGTTTGTCTTCTGTGGTACGAGTCTATCAGGCTCACTATTGCATTTGTTGAGCCAGAGCTCATGTCTATGCCACCATACGACCTTGCAATGATGCTGGAGTCCAAGATCATGGTCATGGCCATCCGCCTGTCCTCTGTTCCCGAGGGGAGAACAAAGACAGGCCATGCGAACGCCATGTTTGTGTGCAGCGTCAGTGAATGCGTTGCGCTTTGTTGATATGCCGACGGAGGCCAGCAACGCCAAGGCTGTCTGCTTTGGTCCCTGCAAGGGGATGCTCAAGCTCCATGATGCTAGCTGTTCATGCAGTCGCGGTGTGCGAGACATCAACCATCCTCACCCCGGCCTCAACTTCTAAGATCGTGTGAAAGAAGTCTGTTCCGCTCCGTTTTAGTGTTCATTTAATTGGCTTCATTAAATTGACCATCCTCACCATGGCCTCGACTTGCACGTTTATGTGTAAATGGATTACTATACATCAATGATCAGTCAAATGGGCCACTGTGTTCAGAAAAGTTGAAGTCACAGTCACACTGAGTATGTCAGGGCGAGTCAATACAGTCGCCGAGCCCAGGTACATATGTTTTGGTAGATTACTTGCCATACATTAGGTTGGACGCTGCACTTGTTCGACTCCAATTCATCACAGATCAAGAATCAAAGGTCTCTTCTCAGGTGCAATCCTAGTTCGTACTGATGGTTTGGCGGCAATGGTGGCTGCGGCATGCCAAAACGATCTGAACCGTATTTGGTTTTCTGCTGGTCATTTGGGTGTGTACTAGTAGGGTCATGTCATGCTTGTTGTCGGGTCAGCTCAACTTTTATTTCTACAGTATCTTATTCAAATGCAGACATATTTATGTCACGCCTGTAGATGATGTATCTACGGCGGACTGACAAGTGCAAGTTCAGAGTCTGAACTCTGAACCTTGCAACTCCCTGTTGGGCTAAGTGTGAGTAACTCATTCATGTAGCCCCGAGGTGGTGGCCTACATGTAAGGGGCGTGGGGACTGTCCCAGACAAGAATGAGAATTGTGTGATCTTCTTTCCCTTCTTCACGCCTCTCCCACCTACTCCTGTTCCTTCTCATCCCCATCTCGCTCTGTTCCTCTGAACTCTCACCCCCTCTCAATCGGGACATGACAATTTAATGTGAATTAAGCCATCTCCTTCAACATCTGCCAGGTTTTAGTACAAGTTGGGAGTTTATATACTTACATTTAACATCTTTTTTTTTTCTTTCCAAAAAGGAAGGTTACCCTTGGCCTCTGCATCAATCGATGCATAAAACCAATATGAATACATGGATCAATACGAAGTCACCTACGTGGAATTTTTGTCCTAAAGGACCACCTGCCCAGTCAAATTGACAAATAAGACCATCTTTGAATGCAAACTATAGAAAGGACCAGCTGGGCTGTGGGGGCAGGCGCACCAGCCAAAACGTGGCTCCTGTAGCGGTGCTCCGAGGCGGCCTGTCACCTATTACAGGAGTTTCCCACGAGCGGCGAGTCACGACAGAACGGGGCAGGGCAGGTGGGCCCTGCCGCCACGACACGAGGTGGCACGCACCACTGCTACTGATCACGAGCCGACAACCCGCAGAGCTGGCGCTCGTTTGTTTCTGCTACCACTGATTGTTGTGTTTTGATACTATGAATTTCCCGTCTAAAATTTCACCCACTCGCACTCTATTTTCCTGCCTAAAATTTCGTCCGTTCGTCTGTCACGCTCTACAAAACGAGGCACCGAGCCTCTCTTCGTCCATCATCCAGCCACCCTCGAAATTGCCACTGCAAGTGTGTCACACTTTTTTAGTCGGTATCAGTTTGCCTTGCTCGGATCAAAGCACTTGGTTGAGGAAAATGAAGAGCGCGGGCTTGCCTCCGGGGATGGGAGTCGTGCGTTGGTGGTGTAGCGATCATTGCAAGGTGAAGGAGGATTTTTCAGATTAGTTGAGCATGAAGTTTTTGATGTGCGCCAATTATAAGGAAGATCCACATGTAGCTAGTTCACCATATGACAAGCCTTCCGTATGCTTTAACCATCATTGATAGACATATTGTTGGTTTTTTGGTTGATTCTTTACTCACATTTTTGTTCTTGTTGTAGTCTCCTCCGCCTCTGTGCATGTACTATTGTTGGATTGACACGGAGATGCCTGCTTGGGCAATGACTAAGATTCGTGAAAGAAGTCATCCTGCATGGGCTAGTTTTGACGCGGAAGAATGACACAAAAAGGTGGTGGCAGAGGAGAAAGCAGAGCAAGAGAGAGAGAGAGAGAGAGAGAGAGAGAGAGAGAGAGAGAGAGAGTTAAAAGAATACTATGCCATGCAAAAGGGTTTCTTTCAAGATTTACTGAAGAAAAATTGGGAAGAGGACGTCGTATGAAGGAAGAGGAACGGCAGCAAAAGAAGGCTCGTGAGGCGAAGAGACAGAGAAAGAAAGAAATGGCTCATAAGGCCAAGGCAGGAGAAGAAGCTAGCAATGGAAAAGGAAAATATCCAAGCTGGACTCAATAGATTTATGTGGTAGTATCTTAAATTTCGCAACCGTTTGTATATTAATTTTAGTAGTTTAATGTAGCTTTATTTCAGTAGTTCAATGTATCGTATTTTCAGTTCATAAGGAAAAAATGTATCTTTGAACTAAAATGTGGCCTTTTCTTCACGCCCTTTTCTCCGACCAAATTTCTTCACCGCCAATTTTTCCCACCATTTTCCCCCCATTTTCTTTCCTGCCCGTTTTCCCGCCTTATCTCTTGACTTGACAACTCTATAAAACCACCCCCTAGCATGTTGTGTTCTGCATCTTTCCATAGCCATTTATCTAGCCATGTCCGGTGCCTAGAAATTCATATAGCCAAATATATGGGAGGATTGGGTATCCGTGACATAGAAATTTTAATATCACTCCTCGCAAGGCAAGCATGGATAATGCGCAATGACCCTGAGTCTTTGAGCGCACAAATTATGAAAGCAGTCTACTTTTGAGAGAGTTCTTTGTTGGAAGCCATCCTTGGGTCACACCCCTCTCACATTTGGCGAACAGTTTTAGACGGTCGTGATATATTGGATCAGGGACTATCAGAAGAGTTGGAGATGGTGATTCCACCCATATATGGTCGCAGAATTGGATACCGAGGGAGAACTACAAACGACCAATTGGTTATGTCATAGAAAATCCGCCAACAATGGTTACAGAGCTCATTTAGAGTGTCACGATGTCATGTACGGAGGGTATTGTTCGTTCAGTATTCACACCCTTTGATGCAGAAACGATCCTCAACATTCCTTTGTGCAAGAGTAGAATTTCAGACTTCTGGGCATGTCATGAAGAACCTCAAGGCTTTTTTACGGTCGCTCAGCCTATCGGTGCGAATAAAGCTTAATAGAGAAGGATGGCTAGAAGAGAGGGCTGGATCTTCACACATCACATCATAGAGCAATGAATGGACTGCGATCTGGAAGCTTTAGGTTCCATCAAAGCTTCAGGTATTCATCTGGTGACTCGCGCAGCACTCCGTTCTGGCGAGGTCCTTCATCACAGAAACAAGCGAGGAATGGTAGATGTGTTTTTTTTTCTTCGAGGAAATGATGGTTGGGATTGGAATAAAGGCCCACAGTTTGGAGTGAGTGACTAAGGCCCAACATAAGCGCTTGGCTATATATGTTTGCTGAGACCAGCCCAGCCCAGCCCACACTTGGGCAATCTGCGTTTTCCACTGCCTTCCTCGTCCTCCTCACTCGATGGCTCAACAATTAGCATCTGTTAAAACATTTTGGTCAACTGCTTAGTTTCTTCAGTTACTTAACAAGTCATGATGAGATGCCAACAATCATCCTCATCATGACTTGTTAAGTAACATTATGACATGCCAGCTCTCATCATGACTTGTTAAGTAACATTATGACATGCCAGCTCTCATCATGACTTGCTAAGTAACTGAAGAAAAAATAAGCAGTTGACCAAAATGTTGCAGGGCCTGTTTAGGCCAGATGACCGGTTGAGATCGATGGTGGATATTTCTTTTGTGGTAGTATGTTTCAATCTAATCATGAACCGATGATAGTATATGCACCCAACTTCTGTTTCTATAAGGTCGCGTGAACTAGCGGCAACGTGAGAAAAATGCTGGGCAATCGCATAGGAAAGGGAGCGAGCAACTTTGGCCCGCCCAATTGCTGTTCGTATTGTGCGGTACGTGTCATTTCACATGGCTAGTCAGTGGAGGTAATTGTTTAGCTTGCATTGCTGTTCACCAACATTCTCCACTTCAAGTACTATACTCGTCTTTCTTCGTAGCATTCTCTTCTCCATTCTGCACTACACTAGCTTGTGTTTCTTCTGAGTGTTTCAATGGCGGAGCTGGTGGCCACCATGGCCATCCGGCCACTGGTGTCCATGCTGATGATCAAAGCGTCTGGCTCCCTCCTAGACCAGTACAATGTGATGGAGGGAATGGAGGAGCAGCACAAGATTATCAAGCGCAAGCTTCCGGCCATCCTCGACGTCATTGCCGACGCCGAGGAGCAGGCGACAACCCACAGAGATGGGGCGAAAGATTGGCTCCAAGAGTTCAAGACGGTCGCCTATGAGGCTAATGAAGTTTTTGACGAATTCAAGTACGAAGCCCTCCGCCGTGAAGCCAAGAAGAAGGGGCACTACACCAAGCTCGGATTCGATGTAATCAAACTCTTCCCTACTCACAACCGCATTTAGTTTCGTTACAGAATGGGTCGCAAGCTTTGCCGAATTCTGAAGGCCATTGATGTCCTCATAGCGGAGATGCATGCCTTTAGGTTCAAGTACCGACCACAGCCGCCGGTGTCCAAGCAGTGGAGGCAGACAGATTATGTTATCATCGACCCACAAGAAATTGCCAGGAGATCCAGAGACAAAGATAAGAAGAATATTGTTGCTGCACTACTAGGACAAGCTAACAATGCAGATCTAGCAGTTGTTCCCATCGTTGGAATTGGGGGCCTTGGCAAGACCACATTAGCACAACTCATATACAATGAACCTGAAATTCAGAAGCATTTGCAGATGCTGCTTTGGGTCTGTGTCTCTGATAACTTTGATGTGAACTCCCTGGCCAAGAGTATAGTTGAAGCATCTCCCAAGAAGAATGATGATACGGACAAACCGCCACTGGATAGACTTAAGAAATTGGTCAGCGGACGAAGATATCTCCTTGTATTGGATGATATCTGGAACAACAAAGAGCTTCGTAGGTGGGAAAGACTGAAGGTCTGTCTTCAGCTTGGTGGCATGGGTAGTGCACTGTTGACAACAACTCGTGATAAACGAGTTTCTGAAATTATGGTTGCAGATAGAGCAGCTTACAATCTCAATGCTTTGGAGGATCGCTTCATAAAGGAAATTATTGAGGCTAGAGCATTCAGCTCAGAAAAAGAAAAGCCTGCTGAACTTGTGGAGATGGTTGGTGAGATTGTGAAGAGATGTTCTGGCTCTCCATTAGCTGCAACGGCACTGGGCTCTGTACTTCGTACCAAGACCAGCGTGAATGAATGGAAAGCTATATCATCAAGAAGAAGCATTTGCACCGATGAAACTGGAATTTTGCCAATACTAAAGCTTAGCTACAATGACTTGCCATCACACATGAAGCAGTGCTTTGCTTTTTGTGCTTTATTTCCCAAGATTGATGTGAAAAAGCTGATCCAACTGTGGATGGCTAATGGCTTGATCCCCAAACACAAGGAAGATAGTCTTGAAACCATTGGGCAACTTATTTTTGATGAGCTTGTCTCAAGGTCATTCTTCCAGGATTTAGAGAAAGGTAAAAAACACTGGGAGTATTATTCCAGTAATACATGTAAAATCCATGATCTGATGCATGATATTGCAATGTTTGTTATGGAAAATGAATGTGTTGTTGCAACTATGGAACCAAGTGAAGTCGAGTGGCTTCGAGCTACTGCTCGGCCTTTGTTCCTGTCATGTAAAGAAACAACAGGTATTTTGAATGGGTCTATGGAGAAAAGATTCCCTTCTATCCAAACATTGCTATGTGGTAGTTTCATGCAAAGCCCATTGCAACATATATCAAAACACAGCTCCTTGCGTGCCTTGAAGCTCTGTATAAAGACAGAATCATTTCTACTGAAACCAAAGTATATGCATCACCTGAGGTACCTTGATCTCTCCCACAGTTATATCGAAGCACTTCCTGAAGATTTAAATATTCTGTATAACCTTCAAACGCTGGACTTATCCTACTGCTCTCGTCTTGATCGGCTTCCAATGCAAATGAAGTATATGACTTCCCTCCGTCACCTCTACACTCATGGATGTAAGAAGTTGAAGAGCATGCCTCCAGAACTTGGAAACCTCACTAAGCTGCAGACACTCACACTTTTTGTAGCAGGATTTCCTGGCTCTGATTGTAGTGATGTTGTGGAGCTGCAAAATTTAAACCTTGGCGGTCAGTTAGAGCTATGTCAGGTAGAGCATGTTAAAGAAGCAGAAGCAAAAGTGGCAACCCTCGGAAAAAATAAGGATCTTAGAGAACTGACATTAAGATGGACTTCTGATTGTTATAGTAAGGTGCTCAACAATTTCGAACCTCATGATATGCTGCTGGTTCTGAAGATATATTCCTATGGAGGAAAAGGCATCGTTATGTTGCAAAACATGGTTGAGATCCATCTTTTTAACTGTGAAAGATTACAATTTTTTGTTCAGGTGCAGTACAATCTTCGGTTTTCCAAAACTGAAGGTGCTTATGCTAGAACATCTGTTCAGTTTTGAGAGATGGTGGGAAATAGATGAGAGGCAAGAAGAAGATACAATATTTCCTGTGCTTGAGAAGTTGTTTATCAGTAATTGTGGAAAGTTGGTAGCATTACCTGAAGCACCATTGCTGCAAGGACCTTGTGGTGATGGTGGTTGGAAACTGGTCCGGTCTGCATTTCCTGTCCTAAAGGTGCTCAAAATGAAAAGCTTGGAGAGCTTTAAGAGATGGGATGCAGTTGAAGAGAGTCAAAATCAGCAGATATTGTTTCCTCTGCTTGAGAAACTATCAATTCAGAAATGCCCGAAGCTGATAAATTTACCTGAAGCACCATTGATTGGGGAACCATGTAGCGGAGGTAGTTATAGATTGGTACGCTCAGCATTTCCTGCCCTCAAGGTGCTCCAAATGAAAGATTTGGACAGCTTTCAGAGATGGGATGCAGTCGAAGGGACATTGTTTCCTCAACTTGAGAAACTTTCAGTTCAAAGATGCCCAAAGCTCATAAGTTTACCCGAAGCACCAAAACTCAGTGCATTAGAAATTGAAGATGGCAAGCAAGAGATATTCCATTGTGTAGACAGGTATTTGTCTTCACTGACAAATCTGCAATTGAAGCTAAAAGGCACAGAAACATCAGAGGCTGAGTGCACTTTGCTTGTACCGGTGGACAGCAAGGAGAAATGGAACCAGAAATCCCCTCTTACAGTTATGGAGTTGGGATGCTGCAACTCATTCTTTGGATCAGGTGCACTAGAGCCGTGGGACTATTTTGTACATCTTGAAGAGTTGAATATTGATGGATGTGATGTAATCGTCCACTGGCCAGAGAAAGTGTTCAAAAGCCTCGTATTCTTGAGGAGATTAGTGATTTTAAACTGCAAAAATCTGACTGGATATGCACAAGCTCCTCTTGAGCCATCAGCATCCGAAAGGAATCAAAATCTGCCATGTCTAGAGTCTTTTGAGATACGAAATTGTACAAGTTTGGTAGATATGTTAGACGTCCCGTCGTCCCTTAAGGGCATGCAAATTCGTTGGTGCCCTAAGCTTGAGTCCATATTTGGCAAGCAACAGGGTTTTTTTTGGAAATGGAGGTATACCCCCGGCCTCTGCATCATAATGATGCATGCAGCCATCAAGCAAGAGTTGAGGGATCTTCTTGTAGTGAGTCAATCATGCCCACAGCTGCAGCAGAGTTGTCAACCTCACCCATGAATCACTTTTGTCCATTTCTAGAATTTCTATGGTTATCTGAATGTGATAGTTTATCGGCGGTTGTGTATCTTCCACCGTCCTTAACCACCATATTTGTTGGTAGCTGCAGTAGTATTCAAGTCCTGACATGTCAGCTAAATGGGCTCCAGAAGCCACAAGTCACTACTTCCATAAATGCATCAGAGCCGTCAGCAACAGCTGCAAGAGAGCATTCACTTCCTCCTTGTCTCGAAACTCTATACATATGGTCCTGTACTGGCATGTTGGGGGAAATTCTCCGTCTGCCCACATCCCTAAGGAAACTGCGGCTTGAGAAGATCAGCGGGTTGACATCGCTGGAGTCTTTGTCAGAAGAGCACCCCCCATCGTTGGAATCCCTTGAGCTTTATTGCTGCACTACCCTGGCATCCCTGCCGAATGAGCCTGAAGCATACGGGTCTCTCCAAGAGCTCGGAATTACAGACTGTCTTGCTATAAAGAAGCTCCCTAGATGCCTGCGTCGGCAACTGGGCAGCATCAACAACAAGAAATATCTTGATGCCCAGTATGAAGGTATGCAGCATGCCTTTCTAACTTTGCCACATTTAAGCAACAAGTGCAGTCATCCATCACATGCACCACGTCAAAACGTTTGTACAAGTTTATTCTCCATCATTTTAATGTCATATACTCCCTTTTGTTAGTTTGAATGCGATCAAGTATAAACTTTCAAGTTACATTAGTTTGTATGATTTTGTTCCGACATCATTTGCTTTATATGCAGTAATGGCATTTAAACTGAAGACATGGAAGGAAATACCAAGATTAGTCCGTGAGCAGTGGAAGGCCTGCCGCAACTGAAGTTTATTCAGCGTTTTTGCTGGCAAGAATCTCGAAAGGGCAGGAAGCTCCTGCAATTCATATAGGAGAATAGCTTTGACAAGTTGTTAACCGAAGAAAACAGGACTGAAACCACATGGAAAGGGCATGCATTGTGTTTCCTTTAATTAATTTACTAGGTTATTATGTCATGATTATTATCGGTTTTGTTGAACTTTAAACTATATCTTGTTGATATATTTGTAATGTGAATAAATTTATCCCCCGAACATTTCTGGGGGTTAGCAGAAGCTGGGACACTCATGGTTGTGAACATGAACACTTGTGAGTTATATGTTGTCTAATCACTATCAGCTGTCACAGTGCACATTTTTCTTGTGCTGTCAGGTGTTAATTTCAAGTAGATGGTTGAGTATTAGTAAAAAGACTCTACTGATCAATGTTCACTGCTTCCTCTGCTGATTTCCTGTGGGTGATGCGTAGCGCCGGTACTGATGTTTGGTGTGATGAGGTGAGGAAGAAACTGAAGATGTACAACAATGTGGTTTTGCTTTGGCTGTTGTAGGTTTGAGTTGAATGTTGACCTCTTTCATGAGCTGTTTTAGCAATGGAATATTGTTGTTTACAACTGACTTCGTTTCACTCTTGAGTAATTCAGCAGTAGCATTTATTTACTTGAGACCAGATGTTTTGCATAAAAAAATTAAGCAGTGTTAAACGGCTTCTTAATGACTTTATTTTGTGTTTATTATCTTTGCAGCGTCCTGTGGTCACTAGTCAGGGCTCCTGCAGTACTGTTTGTAATGCTCCACAAAGTCACCGTGGGAAGCTGCCGCCGGTGACGGCCACCCGAGAGCCCTGATTCTCTGTAATGCCTGTACTAGCAGCTAGTAGTGAGCATCAGACTGTACTCTGTTTGTTCAGTTAATTAACATGAATCGCGTGCTCTGTTGGTAGCTGTTTAACCTGTGTCTGCAGGTGTTCTGCAGTCTGTGTTTTGCATGACATGAGTTGATTGGTCCTAGAAAACATTACTTAGCAAGCTGTATGCTAATCTGATTGGTTCCTTAACCATGCCGCTCTGCTAAATGCATGTTTCTACTCTTACAGTAGGCAAATCTCAATCCTATGCCCATGTGTACAGGCTATCATTGGACTTGTCTCTGTACACGCATGCTTGGGTCAGTGGAATTACCTTTAATTAGTTTCTCAAGTACGAATTTAGTTAGTTATTTTCTTCTTGTTTTTTAATCATGCTATTTAAGTTTGGCTACTCTTCTGGGCAAGCGAAGTCGGTGCTAGGTTGATGGTTTGCATGCCGGAATTAAGCGGCAGTGCTCTTCTTCTCAAGCATTTAGTTACTACTGTTTTTTATGTTTATTTACAGAACAGCCTCCTGTATTCAGTCAGTCAGTCAGTGCTCTGCTTCTATAGCCCTGTTTCTCTGCTATGCCTGAACTAGCGCTAAGTTAGGTGTGATTGGGATTTATAGTTTGATTAATCGTGGCTCTATAGTATTGTTTTGTTTGTAATGCTCCACAAAGTAGCGGTCGCCATCGCTGTTGGAAGCCGCTGCCGGAGACGGACACCCTGTTCCTCTGCTTTATATGACTGTACTAGCAGCTACTTCACGTCAGGCTGTGACCTGCACTGTCGGTAGCTGCTTAACTACTTTTCCTAGTCTGCTTAAGTATCAACGTCTGTAGAGTAGATCACATTGCATGCATGTGGATACTGTTTAGCTAACTAGCATGATAGAATGGATTAATATTGCCTTGGTAATCTCAAAATTAAGCATGTTATTAGTTATAAGTATGTCATCGATGTCTGAAATACACTTGATCCGTTTGGTGTGTGTGGAATGTTTGTCCTTATGATGCAGGAAAGGGAATACTCACAACTTATCATTCCCCATTCCCCAAATTTGTACAAGTTGGGATACTCACATTTGTGGGTCACCTAGTTTTGAGGGTCGTTAACTTCTCCAAATACTTGCCCTACAAAAAGAAACTATACTCAGATTTGTGAGCTAGTATCTAGTATTTGAATTCGTTGTTTGGTTGAGAAGACATTGGCATTTAACTTGTTGAAGAAACCATTTTTAACTATTGTTTCATCTGTTTCAATGCAGATAGTGGCCGATAATGTTGATTACCGAGGAATCATCGGCAGGGTGTGTGAGAGCTAAACACGAGCATGTTGTGACTCTTGCTGAGACGGTGTAGGATTGGATGGACACCATCCCGGACTAAAGGGGTTCAAACTCTACCCCCCCCCCCCCCCCCGGTGTATCGCCATTTCAGTTTTGAAAAAAAACAAAAGAAATTAATAAAAACTTCAAAAGTTAAAATCCTTCGAGATGCAGTTAGGAAAATTTAAAAACGTAAATTTGGACATGTTTTGCAAAAAGTGTGATGAAAAAGTAAAACGACTATATCTTTGCATACGATGTCGAGAAAAACATATAATATATCAAAATATTCAGCACAAAAATCCGCATCAGATTTTGACCGTTGTAGGCCATTTTGCAATTTTTTAGAATGCTCAAATTCTATGCTCAAAATTCAGTTTTTTAAAATTTTGTTTAAATCTGATCAAACTACTTATTCCAGAAATATTAGTGTTACTAAATAATATTTTTTTTGAATTTTGGTCAAATCTAGTCAAATTGTGGTCAAACTGTGGTCAAACTACTTATTCAAGAAATACTAGTGTTATTAAATAATTATTGGTTTTAAGAATAATAGTTTCAAACTCAAACGGTGTAACGTGTGACTTGATGCTCAACTTCAGGTCCTAAGGGTTAATAGGATTGACAGCTTACTATTGTTAGGAAAACAACAAGTGCAGACTTGGAAACAAGGCGGAATAGAACTCGTAAGTTAAGCGTGCTCAGGCTGGAGTAGTGAGAGTATGGGTGACCGGCTGGGAAGTTAGACGATTTTGGAATGATGAGGGGTGATTAGAGATTAAAGATTAAATTGAGTAGTGATGAGGGGAGATTAGAGATTAAATATAAATAATTCAGAAATTTGAAAATCAAGAAAAAAATTCAATTTTTTTCCAAAAATATTCCTTCAGGTCAAGCTCCAGACAACAGCCACATGGAGGGCCTTTAGTCCCGGCTCGTAAAACAACCGGAACTAAGGGGAGGGGGGCTTTAGTCCCAACCCTTTAGTCCCGGTTCCAGACTAAAGTCCCTCTGGAACCGGGACTAAATGCCCGTTTTCTACTAGTGTAAATTGATACTGGATTATGCATATTATGTGAACTGTAGCTTTTTTTTTTAGAGAAGGGATAGTTTGGTTGAATGAACATCTATCTGGAACACTGCTCATGTACAAAATCAACGTAAGTTCTGTTCGATGAACACAATTCATGTGGTGTTTGTACATGAACAGTCATTTACTATCAATAATTTCCATTTTGTGCCTCAACTTTCTCCAATATTTCTTTGCTAATTTTTGAAGGGAGTTGAAAACTTGATTAAAATTCTCGCAAAACAAAAGGAAAACTCAGTTAAAGTAAGTCCATACCAATTTTTCACATCTTTCATGATGCAATGGACCTGGAAACTTGTCTATTTTTTACTTGGTAGCCAAGTGATGTTAACTATGAATGAGGCGGCAGCGGGACGATAAACAAAGAGTCAGCTTCCAAATGGATTCCGCCAGAATCGATTTTGGAAATGAACTGCGAATGACCCCAAAGTTGGAAGCACCGAAATCACTCATGCACAAGCATCAGAAGCCTATTTTCGAGTCTACCGAAATAGCGAATGCACTACGGAAGTTTGGTTACTTCGGATCATTCAAGATTAGCCTATTTGCAAATGCATTTGTCGTTCCACCACTCACTCATTTAGTAACTTCCCAATAAACATGCAAGTAGAATGGTCAGATGCTAAGAATGTCATGACAAACGATTCCCGAATGATAAATATATTAGTAACTTCCCACTAAATATATTTGTTTCATAAAAAGAGCTAACAAAGATAAGAGATGTGTAATTCTTATATATACCCATGCCTTGGGCTGTCAAGGTGAGTGTGATATGAATTCAGAGTTGTTTGTGTGTTTAGTTTCAGTTCGTCTAAACTCTAAAATATTGGGGGGGGGGGGGGGGGGGGAATGTGATAGTCAAGGGGGTGAAGGAAAAATAAGCTTATAGCCACCAGTAATGTCTTGTTTTGGTTTACCCACCTTCAAAAGTCGGCCTCCCATTGAGTAGGAGATATCCTCACAGTACTAGAATTAGGAGCTACATCCACCTTCATCGTCTCGATGGTGCAGGAGTTGTGGATGGTGAGTTGGACATGAAGAAATAAAGGAGAAAGCAACACTTGAAGATGAGTTGCTTTTACTCTAGTTTTCACTCTGACAATTGACGGCTGCAGCTATAGTAGGATATATGTGTAGCCAAAAATTGAACTATGTGTCACACTGATGGATGTGGAAGATAGTGTGGCTGTCAAATCTGAAGCGCTAGACACCGGACAGGTGAACGGATCTGACGAAACTGAATTTGTTCAGTTGTCGGGCATGGGAAAGGAGAAGGCTTACGCGGGAGATGACGCATTCGGGGGAGCTGCATCTAGCTAGTGGTCATCGTGTTTGTGGGTGTTGTTATAAGCCCATAGACGTGTTTGATATAATTATGAATGAAGAACAAACTTCCCGCTGTTCTACCTCTCCAAGTCTATCTCTTCCTCTATTATTTCCTGATGTTCTTGTCGATCGATGTTACATCTAAACCCATCACAAGTTAGGCCATAACACTCTGATTGTTCAATTTACACATTTATTTCCTTATTAAGCATTATAATGGTATTTTCTCTAGTTCCTAACACTGTTAACATTTCCCGAAACAAAATATCTTTGAATATGGTATTAAGACTAACCAATGGAGACAGATTTTGTGCAACCTGGGCTCATATGTCTTTTTCAGTTAAAGAAATCATGTAACTAGTCTTATGGGCTACTCTTATACCTCGATGTAGTACTCTTGCTCTTGGAGCATGTACAACAAGACAGAGCAAATCCAGGCCCTCAAACGCCCGCGAACACTGTAGCAGTTTAGCCTTCCTGTTCGCTGTAGTCCAGTGTTATAGGTATGTGAATAACTTGGTGATTGCTTAAGAGGGAGGACATGGATGGATGTTCACTGCAAGAACTGACTGCAAGAACGGAAAAAGGAGGCCGAGGTTGCACAGTATGCACCGATGAAGAAGCAATGGACGTTCATTTGATTTACCAGTATGTTTCTTTACAGTCTCTTGTAGTCAGTCAGTCAGTTCTCCGTTTTTTATAAACTACTAGCAAAAAGGCCCGTATGTTGCAACGGGAGAAAAAAAAATCCTCTCATACCGTTGGCTTGGTCAGTTTGACAAACCAGGTGGGCTTCCTCCGTTGGGGCAAAACGGGTGGCAAGTAACGAAACCAAATAGCGTACGTGAAATTAATTGAAGCGGAACGAAACCAAGAATATCACCTTCCTTTAATTGTAGGCTGGCAAAAAGGCCCGTGCGTTGCAACGGGAGAAGAAATAATTCTCTCATATCGCTAGCTTGGTCAGTTGGACAAACTATGCGTGGCTAGTTGGCAGATTATGAGATTGAACCCTCTCATCGGCTCTCCGGACCTGGGCCACAGTGCACCGCCAGGTGGGCTTCCTCCGTTGGGCCAAAATGGATGGCAAGTAACGAAACCAAAAAGCGTACATGAAATTAATTGAAGCGGGACCAAACAAAGCGAGACGAAACCAAGAATATCACCTCTCTTTAATAGTAGGTATAGATATAGACTACTGTTTTTAGTCACCCAAGGTTCCTGTTTCTCCGCTTGCATCCTTAAAGGAGATGTCTTGCATTCTAGCAGTTTCGGCTTCTTTTGGGGAAAATACACTACCTTTCCTGCTCGGGCAGAAACAGTGATTAGAGCTATCTTATTGCTTGCTGCATTCTCTAAGGCTGGGTGGACTCCAGAAGCCAGAAGTCAGTACCACCATAAGCAGAAGTCCTATCATGCTAGAGCCAGCAGCAGCAGCCACAAAAAACTGCAAGAGAGCATTTACTTCCTCCCCATCTCGAATTTCTAGCAATATGGGACTGTGCTGGCATGTTGGATGGGACTCTCCGTCTGCCTGCGCCCCTCAAGAGGCTGCAAATTATTGGCAACAGTGGGTTGACATCGCTGGAGTGTCTATCGGGAGAGCACCCCCCCATCACTGCATGTCCTTAATCTTGGAGGCTGCAGTACCCTGGCATTCCTGCCGAATAATCCGCAAGTATACAATTCTCTCTACTTTCTTGAAATTAAAGGCTGTCCTGCTATAAAGAAACTCCCTAGATGCCTGTGGCAGCAACTGGGCAGCATCAAATACAAAGAAGTAGATGGCCATTATGAAGGTATGCACGTCTTTGTATATTTTTGGCACATTTAACAAACTGATGCAGTTATCATTCACATCATATGTGCCATGTCAACACGTTTTTTCTCCATTATTTTAATATAATGCCATGTGATATGAATTTTCATTGTACATTAGTCCATGCAAGTTTGTTCTGACATCGTTTGTCATATATACAGTGAGGACGTTTAAACCGAAGACATGTAAGGAAATACCAATACTAGTTCGCGGGAGGAGGCAGGCCAGCCGAAGCTAAAGGCCATTCAGCTTTTATTCCACAGAAAGCCGGACAGGTCGGGAAGCTCCTGCAGTTTACAATAGGAGAATAGCATGTTAAATAAGGGAGGAGAGGAGGGCGAAAACCGCATGGAAAGGGCATAATATGCATTCTGTTTGCTTCAGATAATGTACCACTACGTTACTTATGCCATCATTTTAGTCAATCAGGCTTTGCTGAACTTTGACCTGTAATGTGAATGGGTTTATCCCACTAAACGTTTCCTGGAGTTAGTACAAACTGGGATATTCACGGCTGTGAGCATGATCACTTGTGGGTTGTATGTTGTATATGTTGTGATTAATTTCAGGGGTAGTGCAGCAGCTGCTATTTTGTTCTTGCAGTTTGGCTCCGATGTCATCTTGTACAGCCTTATCTTTCCGCCTGACATGAGAAAAATAATTTAAATCAACATCTGAGTAATAATTTCCGTAACTATTATTTAAGTCTGTTGGTTGCACATGTGTTCTCTGGAGCGCGCCAGTGGTTGTGGCACGGACAAGTGAGTGTGTACATATGTGGCTGCAACTAGATAACGACAACAACAACAAGACTAAAACATCCATGGTAAAACAACACAATCACACAAGGCAACTGAATATCACGGTGAAGCTCTAGAAATGCATCAGGCTCCAAGATCAACAATTGACGTCCCCATCAGCCCCACCAGCGTTGTGGCCTCCCCCATCAGCATCTGGGGCAGAATTTGGACCTGCACAAGGTTGCGCACGAAATTTCTGAAACTTCCCCGAGAGTTTCCTTGGCTCCCCAATCAGTTCATCGACAGTAATATCTGTTTTCTCAAGCTGATAAATTAAGATAGAAAGAAATGTGAATATATAATCAAGGGTCAAACATAATTTTTAAGATATGGTAAGAAAAATGAACAATGGGTGTTTTACCTCGCATGGTTTTATTGGTGGCCTGATATCAACGGTAATGCCTGGATGATTGTCATGAGTGCTGACTTCATGCCTCAATGCAGCTGCTGCCTCATTCACATCTTCAATCGTCGCACCATCACGATTGATTCCAACAGTGATCTGTTGAAGCGAGGCGAGGTTCATCAAACCGAAGTTGAAACCACCATTGCCATCGGCTCTTGCCATCCGGACACTGAAGTTGAAGAGAACCGCCTCAACCTTCGGAAGAGCTCCTAGTTGAAATGCTATCTGCTTTGGTGTTATACAATATAGTGTGAATGTTCTTAGACAACGGTACCCGTCAGCGCCAATAGGCAACACTGCCTGTGTTTGTTGGGAACTGAATAACCAGAGACGATGAAGAGCCGGCAACATCCCAAGGATAAGCATGTCCTCCTCCTGTAGTTCCTTGAAGCCCATGGTCAGATCAGAGAGGACCGATACAATACATGGGCTGACCTTTATCCATGCCGGCACCGCAGGGAAAATACCGCACATGACCGACTCAAATTCACGGAGTCGTTGAGGGGGCACCCAATCTTCCCCAAAGACATCCATGGATGGAAAAGATCCACGAATAACGAAACTTTGGAGGTCTTGAAGGTGGGATAAAGACTCAACAAAAGCTTTCCTTAACTCCAAGCTTGCATTATCCTCAAACTTGATTTTGAGCTCCCTTAGCTTTGACAGGTTGCGCAACTCTTTCACAATGTTTGGAGTGGCACAAATCTTCTTCAATACTTGGATGGATGTCAGATTCCCCAACCCATCTGGGAGCCTCGTGCAGTAACCATCAACATGTAGGCACATTAATCTTTTCAACTCATAAACACTCAATGGTAGTTCTGTAAGTTTGGGATTGTATCTTACATCCAGGACTTGCAAAAACTGCAGCCTACCAATTTTTGCCGGCAGTTCACAGATTTGTGTACCAGCAAGACCAAGGTACCTCAGGTGAAATAAATTCCCCACATCATTAAGGTTAATGTGGCTACCTTCACCAATGAAGCATCCACTTAGATCCAATACACGCAAAATTCCAAAGCTCGAAAGAGCCGGTACTAAGTTAATAGCAGGCGGAAAGGTAGTAATAGACCTCACTTGTGGTTGCAGCAGGGAAGCAAGTGGTGGAGTTTCATTACCTTCCTCTCTATTCTGGATGGATAGCCTCCGGACCTTACTTCGCCGATCTATGCCACTGGCATGATTTGGCACTGTAATAAAGTTTTCTTCTTGTGACAGGGAACAGAGGACTTCAAGTACAATGTCATGCAAACGACAATGTGTTACTTGTCTTTTATAGTCCATGCATGCCAGTACCATACCACTATTTATGAGCCCTCTGAGATAACCGTCCCCAACCTCAAATAATGAAACCGTGTTGCTTTCTTGTGTGATGAAACCTTCGGCAATCCATTTCCATATTAAATCACCCTTCGGAATCTCATAGTCTTCTGGATATATACTTAGGTACAACAGGCATGTTTGCAAATGTGAAGGTAGGTTATAGTAACTTAGGGCCAATATTTCCTTCATGTTTTCTATATTAGGATTGCCGCGGATTAATCCACGACCAATAGATTTACACACATCATCCCATTGTGTTGGATTTTCTTGTTTAGTAGACAATAGACTAGCCATAGTGATGATAACTAATGGTAGACCCCCACATTTATTCAGGATCTTCATGGATACTTTGGCCAATTGTGCAGGACATTTCTCTTCGATGCCAAATAGTCTCCTATAGAATAATGATTTGGATTTCTCTGGGCTAAGAGGAGGTAATTCATAACAGTTGTGACTGATGTGTGTAGCAACACCAGACTCACGAGTTGTTGTGATTATTCTGCTTGCACAACCATTATTAGGGAAAGCATGTTTGACCTTCTCCCATGACATTGCATCCCATATGTCATCAATAACAATGAGGTACCTAAATGTATGGTAATAATTGAAGGAACTATATGTCAGCTAAATTATTGTGTAACTAGTAAATAAGCTAATTGAAGATGTCATGCATTAACAAAAAATATTATAACTCATGCATCAACGGTGAGCAAAGGTGAAATCAGAAAACACTTTTGAGAGGGAGGGAGAGAAAAGACAAGGACAAAAGAATAAGATGAAGAAAAACATCAAATGGAAACAAACAATACAAATTTTGTAATAGAATCTATATGTGATATATATAGATGAGTTGATCTGTATGGGTAGTGGTGGTTGGGGAAGGGGGGGGGGGGTGTTCAAGTCCAGTTATCTGTTATTAGAGTTTGGTAGTTATGTCTAAGCCGATGATGTGAGTTCACAGGTGAGATTTGCACAAGGCATGAGAGAAGTCGAGATTAGGTACATTATAAACGGCTAGCACCATTGATTTTGACATATGACGGTGCTATCTTAGAAGTGCCATGTGATAAATACTGAGGTAGAGGAAAGAGAAGCTGGGGAAAACAGACCTGCCTTCCCTTAATTAAGGGCATACAATGATGCTATCTTAGGAGTGTCACGTAAGATAAATGCTAAGGTGGAAGAAAGAGAAACCATAAGAAAAGGCCAGCCTTCTCTTAATTAAGAGATGATCTGTTAGCAACAATATGTTTCATCGCATATTTAGGGATATCTAGTTATCAGCGATAAGACTAGAAAACAACCCATTGTACATTATTTTTTCATTGCCTTCTCTTAGTTACATGGCGGGCGTAAGATAAGAAGGTTTTATCAACCACTGTACATGCCCAGAGTATCTCTCACTATATTTTTAGAAATATCTAGTTACTAGAGATAAGATTAAGAAACAAACGATTATACATTATGTCTTCTTTTGCCATCTCTACATTACGTGACAGGACTAAGATAAGACTCTCTTATCAGCATTGTACATGCTCTAAATAGATTTGTGATGGAACCATCATTAGTTATTGCTTATTTTGACGCCACCATTTTTACCGTGTAGAATAAAACAAGATAGCTAGGTTCATGCAATCGGTAATAATTATTTTTGCAGGTAGGTCATACCTCTTGGTCTCAAGGAATTTGGACAGTTGATCGACGAGTTGTATTTCATCTCGTGATGCTTCATTGATGGTGGCGAACTCCTTGTCGTCGAGCTGATGTAGCATGTCTTTGAGGACCCTCTCCAATTGTGGTCTCTGTGAGAGGGACACGAACGCTGTGCATTCGTATTGTGCTTCTAAGCCGTTATACACAGCTTTGGCGAGAGTGGTCTTGCCTAGCCCTCCGAACCCGACAATGGACACTATCTTTAGTTCCTTGGTCACGTCCTTCAACTCCTTGATCAGATCCTGGCTCGGCCCACCAATGCCGACGAGGTCAGTCACCTTTGTATATAGAGCCGGCAAGAGAGGGTTGACAGCGGTGGCTGCAGCAGGCACAAACGCGTTGTCAAGAAACACACATGCATGCTCACCATGAGACTTGGTTCTTCCATTATTCTATACACCTAGATAGTTGATTTTCACCTAATTCTAATTATCGCATTACGCAATTATACCAACTTAACAAGCCGACATGCATGGAAAAAAACTCACCTTAACAAGTAGCATGCATGTTTCTTATGTTCAATAAATATTCTACATCTATACAGTGAATTATATGTGAGTAGGGCATTTTGAAGACCGAGCTCCATGGAGCCCTTTATTTTGGAAAATTCAAAATTCGTAAATTTCAGTTTAAAAAAATTCTGAAAAAATAACACATGTATGCAAGGATGTAAAGTGTATGTGTGAAAACTTTCAAGATGAAATACCTTGAACTGCGAGCTGTAGAAAGAAACAAAACCATGGACTTTAAAGATGAACAGTACATATGCTAAAAAAACCAGATTTGTCTTTTTTGTGTAGCTCACATTTTAATGTATTTCGACCTGAAAATTTGCACACATGTACATTAATCTAGGTATATGTGTATTTATTTTTAGAATTTTTTGAAACTAAAAGTTTGAATTTTAAAGTTTTCAAATAAAGGCCTCCATGGAGCTCGGTCCCGTTTGGCATTTTCGATTATATGTATCTTAGTTTAATTTTCATATTATCAATCCAAATATTAATATTTCATATAACCAAGCTGTATTGAAATAATTATAATCAATTCACGCAGAAACGCGCGGGTAATCATCTCTAGTTGAGCACATCATGGAACCTAGCCATTTTCATGCGGAAATGGATGGAGTAAGAGAAAGAATCTACCTGTCGCGCCGGTCGGCCACCTCCAAGACCTGCACCTTGACCTCCTCGAGGGCTTGAGCGATCTCCCTGCTAGTCTTGACCCTCTCGAACCACTTGGACATTTTCTTCATGAATGAACGGAAGCGGTTTGAGGCTGGGGGCGCATGACCGCCCTCGACTACACGCACGAAGAAGCTGTCGATGATGTCCTCTGTGTCATAGGAGAGATCCCTGACCTTGCTGGCCCAGAGCTTGACCTGGACGTTGAGGTCCTTACGGGGCACAGCCGCGATGTTGAGGAGGGCGGCTCGCATGCTCTCTAGCTCTGTCGAGAGGAACTCCACCTTGTTCCTGGCGCTCCTCTGCAGATGGTATTCCTCCGTGAGGAGCTCCCCCAGCTTGACCAGCAGGCTGCCCATGGCACCCGTCACCAGATCCATGGCGACGATCCTAACCACTGTCAGCAGATGGTATTCCTCGCTGTATGTTTATTTGTTGCTAACTGATTTGCTGTAATGCTAGACGAGTTTGTGTGTGTGCCATGAAGGGTCGCTCTGGCTGCCCTTTTATGCACCTCATCCATACATCTTACTACATATTTCTCCACCGAGCGATTCAAAAATTAAGCAATAATAATGCAAGTTTGGGTTAGATTATAAACTAATACACGCTAAACCAGCTTTGGACAGCAGACACCCTTATCCAAATTACTAAACAAGTACACATAGGGGGTGTCTGAAACTTATAAGAAGCTGTGCCGACCGTTAGATGCATGCACGTCGCCAAAACTCACAGTTGACATTAGTTAGGCTCCAGGCTAGCATTCCTTACTTCTTCTTTTAAGAGTTTGATTAGATGGAGAAAATGACACATCCCACGCTCTAACCACTCAAGCAACCATCTATACATTATCATCAACTTGTACTATTTAATGATTGATTAGAGGGCAGCGTTGACATTATTTTGCTGTACAATCTCTTACTGTTGGTGGAGGGAAAAACACAACAACATATCAGGTGCATGGTTAGCATAAGAACAAGGGACCCCGCATACACTCACTCACTCGCACCCAACATCTCGTTCGCAGGCGCGCCCTTCATCAATCTCAAGACCTACTGGCTCAGTCTCTCGAAGGTACTTATAGGGGTAGGGTATGTATGCATCCGCTCATATGGCCGGGTTGTGTGTGTGTGTATGTGAGGACATGCGTCTGTATTGTGCTTCCTAAAAAATGTACATTTCAAACAGATCTGCAGTGCAATAGGGGAGGATTACCATGTCTATATAGTGTTTCAATGCAATAGCGGATGTTTAATCTAGATACGATCATTGTTATGTTCCGGGCTAAAATAAATGTAAGAGTGTTAATTATTAATTAGTGTGGCGTGAGGTACAGGTACCTTCTGCCATTGCCTTGGTCTTATCTGGCCTGCAAATGGCAAAATTTCGTAAGATCTGGTGGTCAGATTTGGCCCATTTCCGTCAGTTGCAACGTGCCTATCACGACTACTTCTGGATGACCCATTATATGTCGAAAGAACATTTGAATAGACTCACTATATATATGCATGGGAGGGATCACCTGGAGCACATGGGAGTGTTGAAAAGCAAGAAGTCGCATGGAGTAAAAGTCAGTGGCTATTAAGAATCTGTCCTAGTTCTCCACAGGCAAGATGCATGCAGAGAGAGCTCATCTAAATTTTTCACTACATACTTTCTACTCCCTCCCATGTAATAACATCTTATATTATGGGACTGAGGAAGTTTTTTAACAAAGATTTATCCATTACTCATTCCAGGCCGCAGTAAACAGTTATATGGCGATAAAGGCGCCCCCCCTCCCACTTTTTATATAAAGCAACATCCGAGCAATACAGCCACCGATACAACAAAAAGAAGAAGAAGAAGAAGAAACAAAGGTAGGAGATAGAAGGATACAAGATGCTACCGAACAACTAATAGGCCCTGGCTACAACTATTGAGGGCCCCGGCAACTCCAAGCCATGCCATCGATGCGGCCACAATAATGATGCAGCCCGTCACTAGAGGACCATACCCCATCAACTCCCAAGAGGCCAACACAGTTGTCCGACCATCCGTCTCTGCCTTCGAAGAGGGCCTGTTGCCCTCTCGTCCTGGATCATAGGACGCCGTGCCATCGACAAGCAGAAGAACTCACCCCCGAGCCCGTATGGATTGGAACAACATGTTGCTGGGGAGAGGACGACAGACACAGGACCTTGCCTGGCAAAGCAACACCCATAATTGTCACCGCCTCCGGTCACAACCACGAAAACCACCATCACACACGCTAAAGCAGTGACCACCACAACACAATCTCAAGGCAGTGTCTTCACGAAGAGAGCCAAGCCAAGGTGCCACCGCTGCCCAATCCGCAGGACTTCCGGTTTTCGCCTGAGACAGGAACAGGAAGTTGTGGGCTGGAATTTAATGCTGACTCGCAGAAGTAGAACATCGCCGGAGCGCCGCCAGCATGGTGACTGCTGTCGTCGGTTAAGGGTTTCCCCCATCTAAGGACCACACCCCAACCAACCATGAGATGGGCGACCCGAGGTTGCCGACATCCTAGAGTCGGCATGGACGACCAAAGAATGTGGAGGGTCACCGTCTTCAAATCGGCACAATGGGCTAACGGGCAGCCTAGGTATGAGATCCACGCTCGTCACCGGCTCACCACACACATGGCCAAGTGTGGCACCTAGCAACATCAACACCACATCCCCCGTTGCCGGGAAGGGGTAGTCTCACTGGATGTGGCCCCCACCACCACACCAGCCCCCAGGACGAGCAGACACCTACCAAAGGCAGCAACACCACCGCACCGGGCGCACATTGCCCCGCTGGATCCCCGCTAGCACCACACACCTGGCCCTGCGCCGTCCACCTACCCCGCGCCAGATCTAGCCGGGACGAGGCCAACCCACCACCACCGGATCATGCGGCCGCGACACCACGCGGGTGCACCAGGGCGCTACCGCGTCGCCACTCTAGCGCCGGTTGCCGCGCCGCTGAGCCCCGCATCAGCTCGGTGCCTCCGTGGGTAGGCAGTCTCGCGCTAGCCTGAGCCCCAAGCAGAGAGGAAGAAGATGGCCCGTCGCCACCTACGCCGGTCGGGCTTCGCTTGTCGGCGTTGCCAGACGGCGGCAGGGAAGGATGGAGAGATTGGGGTCCGGCGGTGCCTAGGGTTCTTCCCCTGCCGCATGCGAGAGCGCAAGACGAGGGGGTGAGCTCAGCAAATCGTGGGGTGGTGTTCAACAAGGAGAATCCCTTCCACACATACATAGGTGTTCTGTAAGTTCGGGATACTTTTTGTGGGTTCCATGGTTTTATTTCTTCCCCATCCGTTTTTTTGTGAGTACGCAAAATTTTGTATCATTATATATACGTCTTTGCCAAGAGTCGTACCGGGCAAACGAAACAAATCGGAGGCTACCACATGTCTACGCACGTGACAGATGGGTCGCATGCCTTATGACAAGACACAGTGGCGGAGCTTGAGATGAAATCATGGTGGGGGTGGGGCATGAGCTGGGGAGGGAAGCGCAAACAAAATTTATTTGGGTTGATTTTTAGTGAATATTTAAGCCTAATACTAAGAGATATGCACATAATTGTTTATGAGCTCTAGGGCCATGGCCAGGTTGGCCCCATGAAGCTCCGCCACTACCGAGACAAGTGTTTGCCAAGACACAATGAATCAAAGGCCGCCACATGTTACCAAATTGTTTCCAGGAGTGGTTCATAGGGGCGTGTGCATGTGAAGGTATGCATTTGTACTGTGCTCCACAAACTAAATGTACATTTCAAACAGATCTGCAATGCAATACGTGTGGATTACTATATCTCACTATTGTAGGATGTTGCAAACGCGACACTATGATCAGAGACCCTTTCACGAAACTATGTGTGATGCATTAATCGCAAAAGGTGATGTAAAAAATCGTCAAAAAAGATGCAAAACGTTTACGATGAAGGATACATCAAATATGGTTCAGATTTTAGTTGCATGTGCGATGCGGGGCATATGGTTGATCCATACGAACTGTTTGCGATGAGACAGAATAACAGAAACGGCAGTCAAATCAAGGTGTGTGCGATATACGGCATACGGTTCACCCCGAACTGTTTGTGATGAGGCGGAACAACAGAAACTGGTAACTAGATGAAGGTGTGTGCGATATATAGCATACAGTTCATCGGATGAACTGTTTGTGATTAGGCAACACAAAATAAATGGTCAGTCAGATGAAGGTGTGTGCGATATACGACATACCGTTGACTCGGATGAACTGTTTGCGTTGAGCCAAGAGAACAGAAACGGTTCAACTTAACAAGATGTGTGTGATACGCGGCAAGCAGGTCTGTTATCGAAAATATGTGGGAAGACCAATAACAATACGGACGATTCCTGTTAACAAGTCGTGTGTGTTGTGAGCAAACGATTGCTGGTATACAATTGTGAGTGATTGATGAAATCATCACCGACGGGTTCCATTGTTTAGTCCGTGTGCGATGTGATTTGCTCTGTCTACAGAACATCAACAGTAAGCATACAATTACATAAGTGACTACACACATAACATTTCCAAACACCAAAGTAAGCAATTACATGCATACTAAACTAGGAGAAACGAGCATCTAATCATCTACATCTTGCTGCGACGACGCTTGTCATTGCTCTGCTTCCGGCTGGATCCCTGGCCGTGTCGGGGAAGGAGGCACTTCCTCATGTCAACAATCCGTCTGTACATCTCGTAGCTCGTGTACGCTTCCTGGGCCACGTACATGGCGTGAGCTTTGTCAAGTTTCTCCATTCAGGCCAAGTGCCAGACACGCTTGTCCTTATTGCAGGAATCCTTCATGTCTCTGTAGTAGGGGTCGATGATGGCCTCGACAAGGTGAAACAGTGAGTCATTCTCATGCTCCTTGCTGCCCCAGATCTTGTATTGGCCCTGGATGTCGACAAGATTCTGGCAGGCGATGCCTGAATTCTTGAGCACCTTTACATCATTGATGATGTACACCGTAGCAAACATGTAGTGGGGGTTGTCAACAAACCTGGCGAAACGTTCGCAAGGCCTTGTGGCAAGGCAGTAGTGGTAGACGAGGCCGTGATTGCGCAAACACATCTGGGCGACGATGACCTTGGGACGAGACCCAGCATGAGCGCAGGTGTACTCGAGGTCGAACCCGACCACCTTGTACTTCTCCCGAGCAAGCAACAACTCCATGATGTGGATGGAGTGCTCCACCCAGACCGGGTTGTTTACTGAGAGCTCCGTGAACCTTCTGTGGGTGTCCACCACTGCATGCATGGTGAACTGTTGCTCGTCGTCGGCAGCCGCTCGGAGCGCCATTGGAGCCGCACAGGATACTAGTGGGTGTGCTTGTTGCAATACTGGGGCATGATCGAAAGGTTGAAGAGACATATGGGTTAAGTGGCCGCTGTAATAAATGGGGGCCGGCCGGCCTGTAATCGTCACGTCTTGTCACATCGTTCATAGCGGAGGATTCCAATGCATGCGTTAGCACCCCACACGCGTTTCGTTTGACCACGCGTAGGCTCGAAGAGGCATCAAATGTATCGTTGGTGAACCTGTTCTCGTGGAACCGCGCAGTTTACTACCAAAGCTTCCCGCCAGGCTAGGTTGGCCACGCGTCAGCTAGAAGAGGGGAAAATCATGGGCGTTTATTGGCAAAAGGCTTTGTAAAAATGAAGTGTATGGAATGACTTCGATCATAAGTTTTCCCCTGAGTGATGAGGTCAAAGTTACATAGAAAGGTGATGATGGACACTCGAGTGCGATAATTAATTCTGTGCTCCACAGGGCACACGGTTGAAGAAACCAACTGCGTGCAATAATGTCAAAGATCGCAGTCAAGATAGCTATACCGATCGTGTGCTATGAGATCGACAAGGGAAACACACTCAAGAATGGTTAATAAAATCGAAGTCCATTGCATATTAAGGTCAAAATAGTACTACCGATATACGAGTCTCAGGCTATGCCATTTCAGAGTTATATGGCTCAAATTTGAAGATTAGAAGATTCTAAATGATATTAGAAATAAAATACAGCTCATTCAGCGGCAAACGCCCTCGCTGATCAGCTGAACATGGATATATATAAGAGAGGTTCAAACTAATATTACCACTAGTAAAATTGATTTCGAAATCTCATCATTTCTGCAACGGGATCAGCCACTCACAACGTATGTATGGGGTTGACACGATGACTTCCGATTACACTGTCATCTGAAGTTCCAAAATGAAATTCAGCTTTTTCGAAGCTTTTTCCTTTACGCCGCAGCCGCCGGCGCTGATCAACAAACCATTCATTTTTGCGAAATAAATCTAGGGCAAACCTCATTAACTTTAGCACCCTTACTCTGACAACAAAGAACCTGACGAATATATTCTCCGGTAAAGTCTTTAAGGCGCCCTTCATCAATCTCTAGACCTACCGGCTCAGTCTCTCGAAAGTAGGATAGGGTATGTGTGCATCCGTACATAGGGCCGGGGTGTGCGTGTATGTTAGGACATATGTCTGTAGAGCCTTGCTCCGGTGCACCCCCCTAACTCAATTTCCTAGGGGTATTCTTGACCCCCGCCATCTATTTTTTTCTCCGGACCGCCACTGCCCATATCCAAGCCCCGTAGCCCATATCCAAGCCCCGTATAACCCGTATGACCCATACGTATGTATACGGTGACATCCCGAAAAAAAAAGGATGACACGACCCCACAACCAGGTAGGACCTGCCGACGGCCGATCCATCAATCACGCAGCTCAATCAATCACGCAGCTCAATCATTCACGCAGCTCCTCCATCATTCTGGTGAGGTTCTTTAGGAATATCGGCGGCGGCGATCTTATCGCCGGCGATCTCGTCCGAGAGCGCGCGCGGCACCGTCGTCAACCTCCAGCGCTCGCAGGTACCGCATCTCGTTTCCTGACGTTTGTCTCGCTCGCGGCAGCATCAAACGAACTGCCGCTGTTTTCGTCGTAGTGGTTAACCTAGCGGGGCGGGTAACCTAGCTTTATGGCGGTCCAGGCCATCGCAGATCTTGTTCTCGTAGTGCTCCTCGTCGTGATATACACAGTGATCACGCGGGCTAAAGTGGGTTTCTTCTTTCTAGGGTTAACCTAGCGTCGGTTGCCGTCGGTTGTGTGCACGACGGATCCGTTATTTGATGCGGCGGCTTAACTAGGTATCCGGCGATCCAAAGTAATCACGACTGCTGCCGTGGGCTAGGAATCCGGCGGCGCATGTTATCACGGGTAGCGCAGCTTGTCGCGATCCAAAGTGATCACGTACTGGATTCGTGTGACGTACCTTAACGCCGCTAGGTGTGGAGAGGGGGAGGATCCATGGCTGATCAGTGGTCGTTGGCGTCGGTTGTGTGCACGATCTGAACGCCCTCAGTTGGGGCGCTCTCCGGTTGGGGTAGTTTATTTAACATCCGTGATCGTGCGCTAGGTGTTGTATATGTCAGCATTGATAATGTTTGCACATGCGATGATACATATTAATTGTTGTAGGAAATGGCCGACGATGAGTTAACTGATATGATGTATGACATGGAGTTTGGAGAAATGATGAAAGACTGGATAGAAGATTGGTCAGATGATGAAAATTCAGATCGCGGAGATAGGTCAGAGAATGGGAACGTATTGGAAGATCTTAATGTGAGTCGCATTATCATGTTGTAATTTTTTGGTGGCATCCGACAATATTATATTTTGAAATTTTATAGATGGATGAACATGATGATGGTCAGGAAAACAATGAGCATGATGATGATGAGGAAAACAACTCTGAGATCTCGAATGAGGGTTATATTAGTCACGTATGGAAGTGGAATTTTTTGTTCGCATTCATGCAAGTTGAATAAATCCTGGAATATTATATTATAAGTACTTATGTATTTTTGATATATTTTTCAGCTCATTTCCGAATGCCATAATGCGTACGACTATTACGGTGAATCCTACGCGGAGACAGGTCTTGATGTCGAATCATTAGCTGCACCTGATTCTGGGGAGTCGCAATCGTCGGTCATCATGAGTGAGGTATGTATGTAATGAATGTTGTATGGAAGTAATGTTATACCATAGAAAACTGTTTTCATGGCTATGTTATGATTGTGTAGGTGACAGAAGTTGAGGGGAAAAAGAATGTCGAAGATACTGCTAGTGCAGATGATAAAAGGGATATGTTCATACAGATAATACAAAAGACTTTTACGTCTCATGAGGCTGCGTATGATTTCTACAACAGCTATGCTAGAGAAAATGGTTTCAGCATTAGAAAGAATAAGATCAGGTATACCAAATCCAAGTCACGTCTTATGCGTTATAGGCGGTTTGTTTGTTCCAGACAAGGAAAACGTGATAGCAGGTTGCTAACCGAGGAAGGACACAGCCGTAGGCTTAGACCCGAGACACGCTGCCACTGCGAAGCGCACCTGAGCGTGAAGCTTGACCAAAAGCATGGGGTTTGGTATGTTGATATTTTTTAGGACAAGCATAGCCATATCTTGGCAGGACCGGACGAGGTACCTTTTCTTTGGTCCCACAGAAAAATCAAAGAGTACCAGAG
The DNA here is from genome assembly GCA_032464435.1 of Aegilops umbellulata. Lineage (NCBI taxonomy): Eukaryota > Viridiplantae > Streptophyta > Magnoliopsida > Poales > Poaceae > Aegilops > Aegilops umbellulata. The sequence goes on from CP136054.1 coordinate 10,904,832, forward strand.
AGGTGAGATACTGTCCATGGGAGCTGCAGGGATTAGAATTCACGACATGATGGATTCGTTCATCAACAAACATGTATGGTATGGCGGTGTTGGTTTTACCAGGCGTGAAATATACAACCTTTGTGCCAGGGAGAAGAGGAAGCTGCTTTCAAAAGGTGATGCTGCCACAGTCATAGGCATCATGACCAGTAGGAAACAGAGGGATCCTAGCTTCTTTTTCGAGTACAAGCTAGACAAGAAAGGACATATGAATAGGATGTTCTGGTGTGACTCCCAGTCTCGTCATGACTATGAGGACTTCGGCGACGTGCTTGTATTTGACAGCACGTACAAGATGAACCGGTATGGTATGCCACTCATACCCTTTGTTGGTCTTAACCATCATCGGAAGACCACTGTTTTTGCTTGTGCCATAGTTTCGGACGAGACCGAAGAGACATATGTGTGGCTGCTGGAGACTTTTTTGAGGTCTATGTGTCAAAAGTTGCCGAAGAGTGTTATCACGGATGTCGACGCTGCGATGATCAAGGCAATTCGCCAAGTCTTGCCAGACGTGTGGCACCGTATATGTACGTGGCATATAGAAAAAAATATGAAGATTCACCTCAGTCACAAGTCCTTGAAGGAGTTCCGAACTCTTCTGTACTACAGCATGTCCACGACCACGTTTGAGGAGAGATGGCATGCGTTTTCCAAAAGATGGCAGTCGGAAAAAACAGTAACATGATTGAGACGGATGTATAAGAAGAGGAGACTGTGGGCCGCGGCTTATCTGACAGAGGGTTTTTGGCTTGGCATGAAAAGCAACCAGAGGAGTGAAAGTCTAAACTCATGCCTTCACCTCCACCTAGACGGTGAAATGACCCTGGTGGATATGATTTTGCACTATGAGAACGCCGTTGTACGTATCCGTGAGAATGAGGCACGAGATGATTGCACGGCCTCACAGAGTGTACCTGTGGTAGTTACTAGCTCGAGGGAACTTGAGATAGCTGCTTCTCATGTCTTCACTCCAGCAAACTTCTATATGTTGCAAGCTGATCTTAGGAAAATTGGCGGCATGAAGATTGTAGAAATAAAGCTCGGAGACGGATCACAGCAGTACATCGTGGCCTGGAAGAATAACCGGAAGAGCCGTTTTTTGGGTGGAGTACACTCCAGTAAATTCCGCAGAAACTATAAGGTGCAGCTGCAGAAGAATGATTCGAAAGGGTCTACCTTGCAAGCACATATTCCATGTACTGAAGTACTTGAATATATCTAAAATACCAAAGTGTTTAGTTCTTGTGCGGTTCACGAAAGACGCAAGGTTGGGACTGCCCGCGAGGCGCACAAGTGATCTGTTGGGATTTGGATGGACTGGAGCAGCCGAAAGAATGAAATATAGCCAGGTCAGTGTGCTGGCTTCAGAAGCTATGCATGCAGCATGCAAACACCCAGCTTTGTCGGATCAGTTACAGGAGAGTTTGAAGTCCGTGATAGCTAAGAGCCATGAGTATGATCAGCTAAAGGAAAATTTGAGTAAGAAAACGGCTGATCTTAGTACTTGTGCAATTGAATATGTAGACGACGGTGAAGGCAACATAGTTCAAGTTCAAGATCCTATTAAAGTATCAACGAAAGGTGCAACTAAGGTAGATGAGAACCGCCCTATGCCGAAAACTGGTAGGCCACTTTCGTACGACGACATCAGAATCAGGTGCGGTGCATGCAAATTGCTAGGGCACACTAAACGCAGCAAGAAATGCAAACTAAATCAGAAGTAAGTTTTTGTACGCATTGTAGGTTGAAATTGTTTTTAATTTGTCATTCATTAACTTATCCTGTTATCGTGTGCAGAAGCGTTGTGGGCGAAGAAGAGTAGAACAGTTGCTAGAGTTATGTTTGGATGAATCCAGTGATCTAATAGTGAGGTGTTTACAATGTGTTACTGCATACATGATACATGATATTATATTAGAAAACTAGACGATACCCGGCATGTTGTTGCGAGAATGTTTTGCAATATATTCATAGAGAAATGGTTACGTGTAACATGTACATGTTGCGGGAATCTTTTGTTTGCATGTTGTAGTGGACCTTTCTTCATACATGTTGAATGACGAGGTGGCAAACTTGCATGTTAAGAGAAATTGGTTAGTGGTGGCTAGTTGTTTAGACTAGAAACCCACCATTTCTTCATACATGTTGAATGACGTTGGTGGCTAGTTGTTTAACCTGCATCTAAATCGTACTGATCAAGGGGGCGAAAGAGTAGTTGATCATGTGATTGATGGTGCTAATGATCCTGATCTTCCTGATGTAGAAAAGAAAAGGCTAACCAAAATGTAGCAAAAAAGAACTGTGCAACGTGATTTGAAGCAACAGATAACGCCGAGGGAGTCTCAAGAGAGGAGGAAGATCCACCTGCGGACGCCGATCCCGAGAGATCTAGCGGCAATCATGCGCACGGGATCCCAGGCGGATCTGCCTACTCCACCAACCGCAGGATCCACGGGTGGCCCGTCTGCGTCCGACACGCGGGCTGTCTCCACCGAGCGGTCGGGCGGGTCCGGACCTGGCGCGTCGCCCCGCGCCAAGTGGCGCTCGTCGACTGGGTCGCCCGCGCGGGGACCGAATCTGTCATTGTCTCGGGCGCGGGATCCCACACCGGATGGCACGACAGCCGAGGTTGATTCTCAGGCAAACAAAAAGGAATTTATCATGGAAGAAAAGAATGAACATAGCAGCAAAATACATTAAGGTAGAATAAATGAAGGGAAGCAAAAATTTATTGGTATGAAACGTATAGTCTGACTGTATTACACATACACAAGTATGTGTGAGCGACCAAAAATCCACACAAAATCCATGGTATCGTGCTTATTACATGAATGATTGAAAATCAAAGTTCTCCATGCCGGGAAACGTGCTTCCGGACTTAAAACAAACGACTAAAACTAGAATCTTGAATCATGTATGATGTCTTCACGCCTTGCTTTTCTTTGCGATGTTGCGGATTTTGTTCTTCACACATTCGAGCGTGTTGGTAGGTGAGAGAACCAACTCGGCGACGAGACGCCTTCTCCTTGCATTAACCGTGGCCTGCAATTTTGAGAACAATGTTTAATGAATAGAAGTTGGTATTATACGACAACTGTACAAGTGTACGAAAAGAGAGGATAAATTACCTGGGTAAAATAGGTGGTCCATCGATCCCCGTCCCAATGCTCCATAACTTCAATCACAAAAAGGCCACAAGAGTTCCTAATATATATGCAAACATTAGTCACCATGCACACGAACATGTATTTCGTAAGTAGAAAATGATGAACCGTAACTCACCCGTCCTCTTGTTGTGGCATGTCGATCTGAGGTAAGATAGGCCACTTAGTGACATCTGGATATTTGCCAGGTGTAATACGGTTTGCCTCTCCCATATCAATTGCTATTGCTAGTCGCTATTTGAAAGAAAGTAGTAGTGAGAAACCATATGACATTTCATATGAAGAATATGCTCAATGTTGGGTACAGTACCAGTGCTTTCACAGTGTCGAGAGAGAACTCGAGAGGATAGAGCGAATCAAAAACTCGGAATTCTTTCTTGCGGTTGTGCATCACCACGGTGATCCAGTGTGTATTGCCGACGTTCAACGGGATAAACGACTAAAATGTGGAACACATTTGTAATCAGATGCAATTATGCTTGTTGAAATGAGTGTTAATGAACTAGTAAGAACATATCGTACCTTATCACGGACGGTATACACGTCCAGAACCCTACGTACTGCTCCAGCTCTGCTCAACGCACTATCCATGTTGTATGTCGACGGTTCAGGGTTGTCACGTGCCTTAGCACGATCAACAAGGTATTTGGACCTCCAGGCTGGACAGAGGTGCCGATCATGACCAACCCGCAGAGCCAAATGTGTCTGATAAGCATCGATAATCTGCGTAAAATAATAGAACATCTTATGTTGATAGGTGACACCTAGATTATGCACTTAAATAGCAGGACATGGTAATAGATCTTACGTCATCCGCCAGCCATGTATGCTCAAGTACCGGTCGTATATGCTCCACAGTCACAGAGGTCCCACGTTCATTGTAGTAAACTCTTTTATTCATATTCTTCTCAGACCGAGCAGCTGCCTCCACAAACGTAGCAGCAGCATCAATGAGTTCCGGTGTGAGATCGTCCATACCAGAGCCTTCCACGTTATTGTTACTAAACAGAGCTGCATGATAAATTACGAACGTCACGAACGGTGAGTACATGAAATGGTAGTAAATTAAGCACTAAGATAGCTACTAACGGTACCTCTAGTTGTGGTAGTGTTGCCAGATGGCTTAGTACCACGAGCGCTTCGCTTGCTGGGCTTGTCAAATTTAAAGGAGGATTCAAATTTCTTGGGAACAGTCCGTCGGTGCTTCCCGGATATAACATCGTCTTATTTTGCGGTTGCTGCAGACTTTCTACCCTTGCTCCTACCCACCATCCTGTCGATAGAACTTGCAAAAATGTCAATGTCGGACGATTCTGCTCGAGGAGAATTACCTACAATCCAAGGGTTCTCCGGTGTTGCGCCGCACTCCGTTGTCTTGTCAACATTTAACTTGGCAGGTGTTTTCTGGTTAACAAAGAAATAATGTGATAGGTTCAGTTAACGAAAATGAAGATGCATAATTGAGATAAATGAAGACAAATAAATGAAAACATACTACCTCATCATTGTTGTTCTTGTTGACAACAGGCTCGTCAGGCTGTGTCAAATCAATCACTGGCTCTAGACCGTCAGAGTCATCCTTGTACACGAATTCTTTTTTTTCTGGCGGACCATTCTCAAAGGAATCCACTTCTAGGTCTGCATCGTTGTTGCCGGAAGCCGCAGCAGCCGCTGGCTTGTACATCACACCATTTTGGTTCAACTTCTCTAACAATCTCTGCATTACATAAAAAATATTAATTAATGTCGGCATGGTTTTGCAACTTCGAAAATGTTGTAAACATAGAATTAAGGGTGTGTCACCTCAGCTACTTGTTCCGGTATTTCCTTCATTTGGCTGCGTATGTAATCCATACAACGCTTCATGATGAGGTTCATCATCTCGTCCGCGTTTGAGGCTAACTTGGACTTCTTTGCCACACCAACGGCGGGCTTCATTTTTGGCTTTTCTGGTTCGGGTACTTTGCGCTCCTGCGCCCTATACTCCTTGGTTATGTTGTCTTCAATCTGCATGTGAAATAAAAGTTTATGTGATCAATACAAATATTAATACAACTAATTATGTTAAATAAAAGATTTAAGAAGTACCCAACGTAATGAATTACCTTGATGTTACCACGGCCACGTCCGTGGTCATAATCAAACTTGTCTCTCCTTGAGGCTGCAGCTTCAGTCCAATTTCTCATTAGAGGTTCCAATGACAAGCTAGGATTCAATGCGCATTCACCTTCCAGAGGCTGAACCTTCTCCCAGTACAGGTACTGCATGAATATGAAAAATTACAGTTAGTACTATACAACAGTTAAATTAGCAATCATAATTTTTTTGCAATGGTACAAGTCTGAAAGGTGTACCTGCAGGAGAGCCAAGTTCCCTCTCGGCCATTGGCGGAGGTGTTTGCCTTTCCTCACGTTGCGAAGGCAGTCCAGCAGAACCCGGAGGGTGAATGCATTCCAATTAATCTTGGATATACGCTTGACATCCTCCACCAATGTGTAATATTGCTTTGGTACAGTCTTGCTCGACAGGGGAGCAAGAACTGTTCCAAGCAACACGAGGACAACTCTCCGGAGGAAATCGTCGTCGACAGATTTTTTTTTGTGATGTCCACAATCAGATCGTCGATGACTATCTTGCTCAGGAATTGAGGCGGCACTCGATCTTTAACATCCTCACCTTCCTCATCGAGAATACCTTCTGCCGACAGTCCGTGGTTCTCCAAGGCCAAGATGCACTCAACATCCACGGGACCGAGAGACACTTCGCCAACCAAGTCTTGTACAATAAATCTGCCCTTGCTAGGATCAAAAATCTCAACCATGTACCGGATCAGCAGTGTGCGCATCTTCAACGAAGGTATCTGAAGCATGCCACGGAGTGGTGTTTCGGCAAGTGCGGCACGTTGACCGGAAGATAGACCGGCAAAAAGTTTGCACCATTTTTCTATGGCGCAAACAATTTCACCGTTAAGTTCATCCATCCTAAAGCATACATGGTTACAATACCATAAATTATGTAATCAACTTTTTTCCTAACATATTATTGAATAAAACATAATAATGGAATACACTATCCCACATTATATAGAAAACTATAGAACATAATTTATCCATACTGAAACATTCAGCAGAGACACGTGCAACACATAAAATGACAGTTTAACAAGTACTTATTTAACCAATTAGTTTCATAATCAAAAGTAACATTATTTATCTAATCATTTATTTTCATATGTTACTGTACAATTAGATATAAGAATCGGTGACAGTGCCTAATTAACAGTAAATCGAGAAGAAAAAACCAAATTATGCATACTGGAACATGCATCAAATAAAGGTGCAACACATACAATATTAGTGGGCGTCTCATAGTTGAAACATGGATGTCTTAGGGGATTGCTATAACTTAAAAGTGACTATGCTATAACTAACACTAATTTAAAATTATTGTTTATTCATCAATCCAACCTACAAGTGAAAGACAACAAACAACATGCAGAAACTAATTTGCAATCGTAGGGCTATCTAATCTAATACACACACAAACAAATCTAGTGTCATAGGCTTATCTAATCTAATACACGCACAAACAAAATACATCTACTCCAACAGATGTAATGCGAAGATTATGCGCTAATTGATCTTAGTCTTATCGAATCTAACACACGCACAAAGAAAAGCATCATGGATGCGGTACGGTTGCCAACATACTGGATCGGTCGATGAAGATGGAAGTTGTCGGCGTTGTAACGTGGACGCAGTTCGTCCACGACGGCCAGCACGCGCTGACGATCTGGATGTTCTCGACGATCTTGGTGGAGTTGGGCCGATTCTAGGGACGCAGCTGTCGTCGACTCGGCGGTAGGAGCCGTCGTAGACGACATGAAAGACGATGCCGAGACTATATAGGAGGAGGAGGATCTCCTAGGTCGTCGTTACCACCAGGGAAAGTACGTCCGTGATCTTTGCATTCCTTGGTTGAGGAGAGGCAGTACGTGCTCCTAAATTAAAGGGATAGGCTTCCCACGCTCGAGTTTTTTTTTGTAGAGTCCAATTCGGGAATTGTGTAACAAATCGCAGGTGCTCCTCTCTTTGAGCGACGAGGGGCTCGTTTCATGTACTTTTTTTCTTTTCTTTTTCATATTACAAAATTTTGATAGCAAATAATTATTTGAAGTCAACCAAATGGCCCTAAATTTTTTCACACAATGGGATGACCATGGACATCATGCATGCCAATTCTCATCGATTTCCGACACTCGATGCATTTACTAGGATTTTGCCGGCGAAAAGAACCTGAAACGCTGCCCGGACGTGACGCAACGTTCGTTCGGTGTCAGGAATGGCTCACATGTTGCATGGGGGCCTACATTGGGCATCCTCACATGGTGCCAAAGTTTGGTGTCATTTCATGCAGCTCAGCACATACCACATGTGCAATCACCATCATTCGGGTCTACCGGAGGGGGAGCCCGAAGGACGTTGTTTTTCTTGGCTCAACCAAATGGCCCTAAAATTTTTCCACACAATGGGATGACCATGGACATCATGCACGCCAATTCTCATCGATTTCCGACACTCGATGCATTTACTAGGATTTTGCCGGCGAAAAGAACCCAAAACGCTGCCCGGACGTGACGCAACGTTCGTTCGGTGTCAGGAATGCCTCACATGTTGCATGGGGGCCTACATTGGGCATCCTCACATGGTGCCAAAGTTTGGTGTCATTTCATGCAGCTCAACACATACCACATGTGCAATCACCATCATTCGGGTCTACCGGAGGGGGAGCCCGAAGGACGTTGTTTTTCTTGGCTCAACCAAATGGCCCTAAATTTTTTCACACAATGGGATGACCATGGACATCATGCATGCCAATTCTCATCGATTTCCGACACTCGATGCATTTACTAGGATTTTGCCGGCGAAAAGAACCCGAAACACTGCCCGGACGTGACGCAACGTTCGTTCGGTGTCAGGAATGGCTCACATGTTGCATGGGGGCCTACATTGGGCATCCTCACATGGTGCCAAAGTTTGGTGTCATTTCATGCAGCTCAGCACATACCACATGTGCAATCACCATCATTCGGGTCTACCGGAGGGGGAGCCCGAAGGACGTTGTTTTTCTTGGCTCAACCAAATGGCCCTAAATTTTTTCCACACAATGGGATGACCATGGACATCATGCACGCCAATTCTCATCGATTTCCGACACTCGATGCATTTACTAGGATTTTGCCGGCGAAAAGAACCCAAAACGCTGCCCGGACGTGATGCAACGTTCGTTCGGTGTCAGGAATGCCTCACATGTTGCATGGGGGCCTACATTGGGCATCCTCACATGGTGCCAAAGTTTGGTGTCATTTCATGCAGCTCAGCAAATACAACATGTGCAATCACCATCATTCGGGTCTGCCGGAGGGGGAGCCCGAAGGACGTTGTTTTTCTGGACTCAACCGAATGTAATTTTGAAAATAGAATGAAAATTATAATTAAGAAGTGAAATAGAAGACAACATACATTCATGGAATTTTGATTTTTATAACTATAATAAGAAATAAAATACAAAACATATAATTCAATTTTAAAACTCTAAGAAGAAATAACAAAGAAAAAATATATTTGATATACCTTTTTTGAAATAGAAAACAGAAAAGATATATAATAATAAAGATGAAACATATTATATTGCATTTTTTGAATTTTAATAGTGCGAGAATAACTGAAGGAGTAAAAATATATTAGATTTTAAATTATTGTAAAGATGAAAAGAAAATAAATATTTAAATGAATAAGTGAAATATAAGACATTAATTTTTCATACACATTGAATAAGTGAAATATAACACATTGAAGCAGCTCGGTTTTAAATGTGGTAATAATCTGCGCGCGGGTGAGGCTAGCCTGCGACGGCCCACCCGAATTAGGCCCAAGCGAGCGTCGCGCCTGGCACATCCCAGCGGTGCTGGGAGTTTAGTCCCACCTCGCCAAGCGAGGGGGGTTCGCACCGGTTTATATAACAGGCTGAGCTTTCCCTTTCGAGTTCCTTTCTAAAGCGGGCAGCACATGCCTAACCCCGTCCGTCCCTGCCCAGTGGGGCCTACTAGCTGCCTATTATCACAATCTGGCGGGCCTCCATCCTGGCCCAATAAATGATTATGTTTGCTAGTCCTCTATGCTGGCCGTTGAATTGTGTAGTATGCAGCTAGTAGGCGGGCTTTTTTGGGTCATATTTCACTTTTTGCATTTGTCACCATTATTTGTTGTTCTTCAAATCACCTCATAAAAGAATATAACACAACAATTTTTCGCACATTCATAAATTTTCTAACTGTCAGAACAATTAATACAGAAATATATGCGATTTAAAGAAATTTCAAAGATAAAACTAAAATATATATATACATGTCAAATTTTTTGCATATGTCACATGTCAAATTTTGCAAACAAGTTAGACCAAATGGCCCCTCCGGAATGCGATGATTTTTTCGACCACCTCCAAATCACCTATATTTTGGCACACATGATCTCTTGCACAAACAAAGCTAGTTTTCCATGGTTTTATATTTTTTTGTATTTTTTATTAATTTATACTGCCCTCTAGACTGACTGGTCAAACCATCGGTCTATACCTCAAGGGGGCATTCTAAAGTATTATTTTCTCAAATTTTCTTTTATAATCATGTTTGGCACATCTGGGTCACAATCTACAAGAAAATTTGGGTCACAATTTTTGAATTTTTCTTGAATTTTTTATGCCTGCCCAATGCCGGTTCGAAACATGCGGCTTCACGGAGCCACTATAAATTGTACGAAAGGAGATCTTTCATATTACATATAATCAACTTGCAATTCATGAAAAAACTCCGTCATGTTACAAATAATCATTACACCTTTATTCAAAAATTGTTTTTTGCACACACACACACACCATCTTTAACTACTTTTTTTTAATATTTCATGAAATGAAGGAATATGTGTTCAGTTATTGGAATATTTGATCATATATATGGTGGAGTATTTGCTATTTTTGCTTACTTAAATGAAGGAAAGATGTCATATGTGTCGACGAACAATTTCCACTTACTTCAATAAAAAACATTAATTTACTTAATGCAAAGTTTTACATTTGGTCCGATTTGCTTATGGGCAGAGCATGTTGCAAATGGCCACATCATGGGAATTTATTGCACCATTGCCACAGCATGGGAAGTGTTTGCAGCATGCCTGATCAGTGAAGCAACACTGATGCGGCATGTCTGATCATTGCAGCAACTAAATTCAAGCAAATCATACATCTAAGCAACCATAATGGCAAATTTAAGGGACACAAATATAGATAGAAATATATACTACTGCCATAGATAGCAGCATCCACACAGCACACTTGCTGATGCAGACCACTACCATATTAGATATGTTTGGACCTCACATCACAGTACTGCACTTAGATAAAGTTCATACTAAATTACCACTACAAGTTTCCACCATCAGAATACCACACAAAGTTCACCAAAAGGACTCAGCCTTCCTACATCATACGACAACGAGGGTCTAGGGCAACTTCATTCTACATTCTCAGGACCTTCAGGAGGGCAGCATGCTGACCAATGATCTTGTAATCATGACTGGAGATTGATGTAGCCCGGCAATGCTCCATCAGATGCTCCAGCAACGCAGACCTGGGCTTGGGCCTGCTGCAGTAGGGGCACCGGTACTTGTCTGACCTCCAGTTGTAGTACCTAGCAGCTCCTTGGGCCCTGATCTTCAGCACCTCCTTCTCTTCAAACGACTTGACGTTCCCCTCGACCACATCATCTCCAGATTCATACTGCACACATTAATGACTGACATTAATACATTATGCATTCAAATAATATAAACATCTAACACTAAGTCAATGCACAAATAACATTTCAGCTAGGCCTTACCTCGTACGGCTCATCCTCATCACTGTCATAAGGGTAGTAGCCAGATGAGTCCCACTTCCTCTTCTGGCCAACTAGATCATCCTTCTGCTATATTGTCAACCAAGCTAGTCATTTACAAGGAATTGAATTGCACTTCAATTAATGTCATGACAAACAAGTTGATTTTGCATAATGATGGAAAGCTCCTAACTATATTTCATACACTATATATGAAGCTATATACATACTAAACAATTAGCTTATGAAAATACAAGCTCATTCATATGGACATACAATTTCAGTTTTTGCTCTTGAACATGCATAGGAAGGTATAAATGAATATCATTCCTCTCTTATTAACCCATGATATAGCAGTTTTTGACAGACAATGCAAATAGGACCTTTATATATAACTTCACAAACATGTCAGGTTTTCACTTCATTTGTAAATCTTAATAAATATTTAGTTCAGAGCAGTTCTCAATGATCACTCATAAGTCAGAATAAGTGAAACGGTGAAGCCTAACTCCTACATCTAATTAAAATACCCTAACTCTAACATCTAATTAAAAAACACTAACTCCTAGATCCATTGGAACATTGAATCACAAAATTTACTTACATATATCATTGGATATAAATGAATCCACAACAAATAACACTAACTCATACATCTAAGTAAAATAGCATAACTCTTACTTCTACTGCATCATTCAGTCACACCATTTAATTACATTTATCTCTGCCTATAAATGAATCCAATACAAAAGAAACCTAACTAAACATCTAATTAAGAAACACTAACTAGTACATCTAATACATCATTAAATCACATAACCTATATAACTATCTATAAATGAATAATACAAATAACCCTAAACTAACCAACTAATTAAAAAAACATAACTACTACATCTACTGGATTATTCAATCATACATCCTACATATAACTGGCTATAAATGAATCCAATACAAGAAAACCCTAAGTAAACATCTAATTGAAAAACCCTAACTACTACATCTACTAGATGGTTCAATCACAGATTCTGTATATATGTGTCTATAATTGAATCCAATACAAATAAACCTTAAAAATCATAACTACTACATCAACTGGATGTGATTCAATCACAAATTCTACTTATCAGTGGCTCTAATTGAATCCAGTACAAAAAATCCCCAACTAAACATGTAATTAAAAACCCTAACTACTACATCTACTGGATGTGATTTATTCGCACATTCTACATATCAGAGGCTATAAATGAATCCAATACATATAAACCCTAACTAAACATCTAATTAAGAAACCCTAACTAGTACATCTACTGCATGTGATTCAATCACAGATACAACATATCTGTGGCTCTAATTGAATCCAATACAAAAAATCCCCAACTTAACATCTCATTAAAAAACCCTAACTACTGGATCTACTAGATGATTCAATCAAAGAATCAAAACTTAACCTTCACTATAAATCAATCAAACATCTATAAACCCTAACTATCAGAAGGGGATGCAGCAACTAGCAAGTACAAAAAACACTAACACCCAAAACTACTGCTTAACGGGGGTAACAGCAACGGAGGGGACTGCTGGCAAGGATTACCTGCAGGTCCACGTGCTCGCCGCCGGCCTCCGCAGGCCCATCAGACGGGCCGCTCGACGCCGTCACGCCAAGCACCGGCACGGCTGAGTCCGCCACGACGGAGTCCGCCACGGCCACCTTCTTCTCCTCCAGATCCGCCGCCGCAGCGACCGATCCAGCGCGTGGGGATGCAGCAGCTCCTGCACCCGCACCGCCGACGAGGGTCTGCACGGCATCTGCCACGGTCTCCGCGCCCGTCTTCTGCAGATCTCCGCCCGCGACGGCGGCTTCGCGACGGCCTTGCTCCATCCGAGCCAGAAGCAAGCAGGAGAAGAGAGGGAGGCGGCGGTGGTGAGCGAGCAGGTGGGGTGGCCGGTGAGGGAGACGATGAGGCAGAGCAGAGAGGAGGGAGAGGGAGGCGATTTGGGGGAAATGGGGTGGGCGATGCGGCCGCTGCCCGTTCCCCTCCTCTTATACTAGGGGGCTTTTTTTGGAAACTACCCACGAACACGTGCACGCGCACGGCCGCGGGGAAACGCAACCGCCAGCGTATAATACACGTACACGCCCGGCGTATAATAGTACACGGGCCGGCGCGGGCTCATACAGGGCTCTACGACTGGTCTACGCGCGCTATACACCCACCTGAAATGACCATCGTGCCCCTCATTACGAACCGCCATCGACGCATCTGGACCGTCCTTGTGTTTTTCCCACTCGCGTTCAGCCCGGGGGGGAGCACCGGAGCAGAAACCATGTCTGTATTGTGCTTCATAAAAAAAGGTACATTTCAAGCAGATCTGCAATGCGATAGGGGAGGAGTACCATGTCTGTAGTGTTTACATGCAATAGCGGATGCCTAATCTTAGATACGATCATTGTTATGTTTCAGACTAAAATAAATGTAAGAGTGTTAATTATCAATTAGTGTGGCGTGAGGTACAGGTACCTTCTGCTATTGCCTTGGTCTTATCTGGCCTGCAAATGGCAAAATTTTGTAAGATCTGGTGGTCAGATTTGGCCCATTTCCGTCAGTTGTAACGTGCCTATCACGACTACTTCTAGATGACCAATCATATGTCGGAAGAACATTTGAATGGACTCAGTATATATATACATGGGAGTGATCACCTGGATCACATGGTAGTGTTGAAAAACAACAATCGCATGGAGTAAAAGTCAGCGGCTATTAGAGCAACTCCAACGCGGCGATCCAAACGAACGACGATTTTGTCTGTCTTTTGTCCGTTCTGGTCAGCCGCCCGCTCGGCGTCCGTCTTGTTTATGATTTGGATTGGCAGTGCGCCCAACGCCCGTGATCCGTTTCATGTCCGTGCACAAATTTGAAAATGCCCGCCATGCCAGCAGCCATGCCGACAACTAGTTCATGCCGGCACCTTGCCAGCGGCCGGGTATACAATACCAGCTCCAAAAAAAACACCACACAGTTCATGCTGGTGCACTTACCAGCGGCTGGCACACATGCAGTACCACCGCGCCAGGCGCGCGTTGCCCCGCCCGATCCACACCAACAACAGGCACCCACCGCGCCCACACACTTGGCACTTTATCGTCCGCCTGCCCCCGTGCCAGATCTGGCCATGGCAAGGATAAGCCACCACCACCGGATCATGCAACCGCCACACCCCGCAGGTGCACCAGGGCGCTACCGCGCCGCCACCCCGTTGCTTGTTACCATGTCGCCGAGCCCCGCATCAACTCGGTGCCTCCGTCGATAGGCAGTCCATCTCTTGCCTGATATGACGCCCCCATTTATAATCTTGCACTAATCATACACGCATCATGCATGACCACGAACGATGACCCATGTTAATATCACAACACAACGCTACGACACAAATTAACCATAAATCTTTACATTACAAGACAGGGCCACGAGGACCCCTAATACATCAGTCAACAAAGCAAATATTATCTGATTATAGACATGGTTAGACAAGCTGTGCCTTAAGAAGGCTGAGCAAAACAACGAGAGTAGATCGAAAGGCAAGGCCTCCTGCCTGGGAACTCCAGACTACTCCTGGTCCTCGGTCTCCAAGTAGTAGGCACTGTTTGGGTGACCTGCATCCGCGGTGCTACCAGTTGTTGCAGCAACTGAGTCGAATGGAAAGAGTAGCAAAGCAACGTTGAGTACTCATCCAAGGTAATCGCAAGACTTACATCAGATATGTACTAGATATGCATCGATATCACAGGAGTGGGGTAACATCTGTGGACTAAACTATAGAATGCCAGAATAAGGGGAGAAACTCATCCTATCAAAGACTACATCTTTCGATAGTACAAGAGAGGAACATATATAGTATCAACTTGAACAATACTAGCAAAAGCGCATGTGCGTTGCAACGGGAGAAAACAAATCATAATCTCCAATAAAGATGACCACATTTTGTTCACATTTCATCGTATGATTTCAAAATTTTGTTGACAAATGCAAGAAATGTTTCTTCTTTGAATTTATTCACAAATTGAAGCAGTGTTGAAATTTTTGAAAAAATATCGTAGTTGTCAAAAATCTTGGTAATTAAAAGAATTATTATGAATTTCAAGAAACATTTTTTAAACATCTAATAATATTCTGATCCACCCCGGCAGTTATTTCCTCGAAATTCACGCGGGTATCTAGTCACAAAGAAATCAGAAGCATTACTTTAACTACATACCTTCGATCATTTGTGAACATTTCTAAAAATTGTGAACATTTATTTATATTGCGAACGGGTTTTAAGCATTTTCTTTTCAATCGGCGAATAATTATAGAATAGACGAACATTTTTCTCGAAATTGGTGGATTTTTTTAAAATTCACGACCATTTTTCGAAATGCATGAACATTTTCTGAATGAGGAAACATTTTATAAATCAATAAACACTTTCCTAATTCAAAAACTGTTTTTAA
This sequence comes from Aegilops umbellulata, assembly GCA_032464435.1. Taxonomy (NCBI): domain Eukaryota; kingdom Viridiplantae; phylum Streptophyta; class Magnoliopsida; order Poales; family Poaceae; genus Aegilops; species Aegilops umbellulata. The sequence continues at coordinate 10,920,460 of CP136054.1, forward strand.
ATAATTTTTTTAAATGCATGAACATTTTTTGAATTATCAAACATTTTGTTCATTTTCATTTATAATTTTAGTACACAGTTTGTTTTTCAAAATCATGGATTTTTCGATTGAAAAAACTTACAAATAATTTTTTAAAATTGCAAACATTTTTTATATGCCTTTTAAAAAAATCAGCATTTTTTTAATTTATAAGCATTTTATGTTTTCTTGAAAATTTTATTTCAAAATTCCCAGTTTTTCTAGATTTCAAATGGTTTTTGAAGTTCCATATTATTTAAAGTAGAAGAAACGAAAACGAAACAGAAAAATAAAAATAAAAAATGAAACTGAAAAAAAGGTGCTCGCACATGGGTCGGCTCAAGAGGCGCGATGTGTCTTCTCTAGCGCACAGAGCGTAGTATAGTAGGTCTCTATGTTTAGGCCGGTCCATATGGGGATTCCCTGCAAACCGGTTTTTTGTCACTTATAGATGGCATTGGTGGGTAATATTTTGCAACTTTTGGTGCAATTTTAATGACGTAGCACCAGAAGCAATTGTCTCTTTATTATTAGGGGTAGATATAACAATAACCTGCCCAGAGATCCTCTCCTCGTCACCCTGTGAGACAACGATCTCCAGGGATATCAATCGCAAGAGTTAAATCATAAAGTGTAATTAGTTTAGTCAGTTATTGGGCCTTTAGCATGCCTTGCCTTGAGGTTAGTTGTTTGATTCCGTGTTGATGGAACTTTTTTTTTGAATATCTTTCGTTCTTTCTACTAAAAGACTAGTACACCACAAAAAATGGGCAAGGCTCCAGTTCTCGATATTTTAGGCCGGATCGTCGGTCCTGTCCGGTTTTGAAACTATGGCTCAAACAACCACCAAAGTCTAAAAGACAACCCTGAACTACGAAACCATCAATTTTACAACTATCAACTTTCAAAACGAGACAAGAAACAACCATGGGGTGGTTTTTGACCACTTTTGACCAATCAACCACCACGTCACCATACTCTTGAATTTGAATTATGACAGTATATTTTTATCCACCGGGCAAAACTTATTCAAAATTTTCCAGATTGAATATAAGGGTAGTGTGGATGTTTGAGAATTTTTTATTTTTAAATAGGTTTCTTTGACAAAAAATTGACCCAAAATAAGGCTGAATTGAATTTTAGTCTATATTCCCTTGGAGAAACTTGTTTAATTTTATTCCAGATAGAATATAAAGGTAGTTTGGATTTTTGTTTTCCTAGAAACGTATTTTGGCCAAAATTTGACCCAAAATGGCTCTGAATTTGGAAGTTTGTTCTACTATATTCTACTTGACAAAGATGTTGAAACTTTCCCAGATAGAACATAAGGGTAGTGTGGATTTTTGGGAACTTTTTGGAGTTCTTTTGAGAACTTTCATTCGTTGTCCAAATTTTGACCCAAAATGGCTCTGAATTTGAAATTTTGTTCTAATTTTGCAACTTGGCAAAACTTGTTCAAACTTTCCCAGATTTAATATAATGGTAGTGTGGATTTTGGGGCATTCTATTGAAACCTATCATTCTTTGGCAAAAATCTGAGCAAAAGTGGCTCTGGATTTGATTTTACGTTCTAATTGTTTTCATAGTTGGCAAAACTTGTTGAAAATTTCCCAGATTGAATATAAGGTTTGATTGAAGTTTTGAGAATCTTTCGGAGACTTTTTTTTTTACGTGGCGGATCAGTTGGTGCTGACTGGGATGTTGACCGGTCAAAACCAGTTAAAACACTTTCCGCAAAAAAAAAAACCAGTTAAAACAGTAAAAAAAACCACCTCGGGTTGTTTTTAATGCAATTTTGAAAGTTGAGGATTGTAGAGTAGACGGCTTCCTAGTTCAGGGTTATATTTTATACTTTGGTGGTAGTTTCAAGTTGTAATATGAACTTCTCTCAAGAAACACTGCGTCCCCTGGAGTATTCATTTTTTTTTCTTGAACTCATATTTTCTTGAACTTCTGGGCTTTCATTACTTAGTTTCGAGCTAGTAAGCCCAACATAAGTGTCACCGGCAGCATTTCAAACTGGGTTCTATATTTTGAGGCCCTGGGATCATAAGCCCATACCACGCTGGTTTACATATTCTGTGTCCTTTCCTCTTCGCCGAGTATAGACGAGCCACACCGGCTGGCCGGCCGGCCGGCCACCACCGCCGCCAGCACCCCCTCCCTGACCGGCCAGACCCCTACGTGCCACCGGTTGTTGAATCATCAGACGAATATCAGGTTTCGTTTCATTTCAGTTTGATATCACACTTCATATTGTGAACTCAATTCCCTTTGCTACCTTAAATGTTTTTAGTACAATTTATGTTTTTTTATGCTTACGATGATGATTTTAAATGGTTGCCCTTCCATTATTGTATTAGAGCAATAGAACGAAGCCTCAAGGGGAACAAAAAACTTGGCGCTATGCAAGAATCACGACACAATGGATTTGGGACTAGATCATTCAAGACTAACCTATTTGCGAATGCAAATGGCGCTCAACTACTTGCTCACTCAGGATCATCGACATCATTTTAATGTGAATTAACTCCAACCAAATCCAGTACTTTTCTTTGCTTTGTTTTGGGCAAGAACTCGGAAACTAAACATGCAAAACAGAATGGTCATATAAATGATCATGCAGCCTACACATCACATAATAAAGAGTGAATTCCGGTTTTTACCCCCTATTTTGACATTTTTTACACTAATTACCCCATTTAGCGAAATTTCATCTGTTTTACCCTATTTAGCAAAAGTTCTGCCACGATTTACTCTGTTTAAAATTTTGCGAGCGTTCTGACCGACAGGTCCCAATTGTCATGTCCAGCTGGCATGCCACATGGTTTTTTCCTGGCTACTTTTCTCTCTCTTGAACCGGTCCTCGCAGCTTCTCCCGACCAGACCAGCCCGATGGAGGTCGCTCGCGTTGCCTCCGACACACAATGCCCGAGCCGACCACGCTCCACACTCACTCCCAATCGATTGAATCGCCCGTCCAAGCTTCTGACCGCACGTACCCGTTGGGCTAACTCGAACATAGGGTCATGGATTGTCAGGCGGCGGCAATGGCGACGGTGGCAGCGGCGCGATTTCATACCTCCTCAAGCGGCGTTGTATGGCCACGACATCAAGGCGAGAAACGACCCCGTGGAATCCGGCACCGTCAATCTCGCCTACATCTGGCCGCGACATCAAGGCAAGAAACGACCCAATGTAATCCGGCTTCGTCAAGCTCGCCGACGTCGGCGTGGGCGTGTCCATGTACGTGACCCCATCAGGTTGTGCTCAGTTGATGGTGGGTCAATGGCGACCACTGGTCCAACAAATCAGTGAGGTTAGTGAACAAACAATCCCTCTCAGTCGCATCCCATTCCACATGATTTTGACCATCTCCATCATATATAGCAATTTGTGTATTCTGAAATTTTCCTGACTCATGCATTGGCCGGTGAGGCGTTTGTTTCGGACAAAATTAAAATGCTTATTAGAAGATCACGTCTATACATCTCAGGCTTCTATAACTGACATACATTGATTTAAAGTTTTTTTCAACATTTTGATTATTGTCGAAATTCTTTTACTTCTTTGTTTGCGGCAGGATCGTGCGTGTGAACTGTGGCAGTACGCTCACAAAATTTTAAACAAGGTAAACTGTGGCAGAACTTTTTCTAAATGGGGTAAAATGGATGAAATTCCGCTAAATGGGATAATTAGTATGAAAAATGTCAAAATAGGGGGTACAACCGGAATTCACTCCATAATAAAACACGCATGATAAGCAGTTGCTGAGTGGTCTGCTCAATACATAGAAGATGCTCACGTTTTGTTCTATAAGAGCTAACACAAACTAGTGGTGTATAAAAGGCAATCATAGAGAGAAGCTGAAGGTGTGAATGGATGGGGTCGTCGTGTTCAACTATGAGTCCTGTACCGAGTTGTTCGACGAGACGCGGAAGGTGAAGCTTGTGGGCGCAGTGCCAGTTGGAATTCTGCTCTAAGAAGAAGGGCCAAGGAGCATCTTCTCCCAGCATTGGCCTACGATCGATGTAGCTGAGAAGCTACTAGGCTACCACGTGTCGGAGGAGACCCTGCTACCAAAGGAGTGGAGCGGCATGTTGCTGTTGAGCAGGATGGACTGGTGTTATCATATATAATCTTGACTTAGTGTTGAGTCTAGGTTGTTCTTGCCAAGAATGGAGATTCTAATAGCTATCAAGGTTGCCGGAGTACGCTACTCCCTCCGTCTCATAATGTAAGATGTTTTTTGACATTAGTGTAGTGTCAAAAAAGTCTTACATTATGGGACGGAGAAAGTAGTTAATTAGGCAGGTTATTCGTACAAGCATCTGGCGTGTATGTGTTAGAGCGTAACATCTACTGCTTTCCTGTGTGCTTTTCTACACAAACACGCTCCATCGCGTGGCACAGAGAGAGGAATGCGGTTTTCCTTGTCACCCGTAGAGAAAAAGAAACTGGACTTAGACTGATGCGCTACCACATCCCCACATGGATTTTTGCTAGAGTGGTCACTGCAACGGAATCTTTTTTCTGCACCTCATTAAACATCATATTAACATGAATGCATGCATCCTATTAAACATCTTGTAAACCTTCTGCTGCCCTGTGGAGATGCATCCTATTAAACATCTTGTTATGCTCACTTTTGCTTTGGCAAAATGTCTGTCCACGGAAGGAAAGCCTTTCTGGCGTCGTTGGATGAGAAAGGTTTGGTGGCGAGGTGAGGTGAGGAAGAAACTGAAGATGCAAATCGAAGTAGTTTTGCTTGGCTGTTGTAGATTTGAATTGGATGGTGGCATCTTTCAAAAGCTGTTTTATCAATGGAATGTCGTCGTTTGAGATATGTCGATAGAACTGACTTTGTGTTCATTCAACTAATAAACATGATTTGGCCATGGTCATAAGCAGATGTAGATGAAAACCCTCGTCTTGCCCCCGCGTCGTTCCCCGCGGGCGACTCGGGTGGCGGCGCGGCCTACCTCCACCCCCTCCCCTTCGCTGCTCCTCTCTCCCTCCGCCGCCGGCTAGAGCCGCCTGGGAAAAGCCCATCGCGGTGGTCGGCGGCAGGGCCCTTTTCCTCCCCGACCACATCGAAGCAGCGCGGGATGGCAGCGGTGTGCGGTGGGATGCGGCGCTCGCGCGGGGCGTTGTGGTTGCAGCGAGCGAGGCCGGGTCTACGACGGCAGCGCAGGTGCTCCTGCTCGGGCAGCGGCGGCTCCTTCGTCCAGATCGGGCGCATGGCGGCTCCCGGTGGTCGTGCGTGTGGGCTGGTGCGGCAGCGGGGAATGGTACGTCGGGCGGCTGCCGGCTGCACGTGCGGCGCACGGATCTGAGGCGGCAGCCTCTACGGTGGTGTGCCTCCATCCCGGTGGCAGATGGCCGGCAAGGGTGCTGATGGGCGCCTTCCCTCGGCCGCGTGGGCGGCGAGGGGGCGACCGGCATGGATCTGGACCCTTGGGCTGCCGCGTGGGCCCTTGGCGTCTGAGCTGAAGATGGCGGCGTCCTCTCTCGCTCCTCGGATTGCTCCGCCGGCCATGACTCTTGCGGCCGGTGGTTTCAGTTGGGGCCAGGGGCTCGAATCGGAGGAAACTCTTGACCGACAGTGGCAGTCATGATGCCGACGATGTCTCGGGCGTCGTTCTCCTTGGTGCAGGTGACATCGAGATTCAACCCCGACCCTCCTCCTCCATGTCCCGGGTGAAAGCTCTAAATCCTTTGGATTGGGCGGCGAAGGAGACGCCGCGTTGGGAGTTTGGTTGGATGGCCGAGGCTGCTGTTTGGGTTGATGGCTACCGGTGTATCTTCAGTTTTGGTCCCATTCGGCAGCTTGTGGTTTGCGTTTGGTCTTGCCGGAGGCGATGGTGATGTCGGTGATTTGCTTCGCGAATGAGGTGGCCGTGCTTGCGGTTCACTCCCTGACACCAAGTTGCCGCCATTCATTCTTGCATGGGGGTGAGCAATTCTACCTGTCGACGGCGGCGTCCTTTGATCCAGGGCGAGAGGGCAGGGGGGCCTCTTCAGAGGTGGAGACGGACGAGGGCGCAATGATGGTTGGCCTCGCGGGAGTTGACGGAGCAAGGTCTTCCTTCGGCGGCGGGCAGCTCATCTGACTTAGTTTCTCCGATGGACTGGCCTCGTGTTCGCCGAGTTAGCTGTTATCGAGCATCTTTTATCTTTTGCCATTTCTTTTCGTTTCCTTTCTTTTCTTGTTTGCTCGGTGGTATCTTGTATTGCTCGGAAGTTGCTTTATCTATAAAGCGGGGCGAAAGTCTTTGTAGTCATAAGCAGATGTAGAGCATAGAAAGAGATTTAGTTTAAAGCTCATTGCTTAGCCAATCACCAGACTGATACATTACAGCAGCTTCCCTTCTTCGAAAGACAGTTGCAAGCAGTGGAATTTCGGCAAATCTGCTGTATCTTGAGATACATATGATCGATGCAACAAGCACCTCGTGAACATTTGCTGCGTTCTCCTCCAACCAAACCCAATGTCACTCTGTTCGTGGTAGACATAGCTACTACTTGTTGGACGTAAACACGTACTCCTTTCGTTCCTAAATATAAGTCTTTATAGAGATTTCACTATGAACCACATATGAATGTATATAGATGCATTTTAAGATATTGATTCACTCATTTTGCTTTGTATGTAGTCTATAGTGAATTTTTACACAGACTTATATTCAAGAACAGAGGAAGTACGTTACATTCATGTACCGAGTCGCAACAGAATTCGTGGCCGTGTAGTACTAGCTAGTACTTCTAGCCGGAACTATTACACAACACGTACATCGATTAGATTTTTTTTCGAAAAGGGGACAGGTACCGGCCAACGTACGTCGATTAGGTAGTTGAGGCTAGCTTTACACTGCGGGTGGATCAATCGAGCCAGCTTCATCGTCGTCGTCCGTTGTCGGTTGTTGCGTGTTGCTGGAAAGTACTCGGCGGCGGCGTGCACTGGGCCAACACTACTTCCTAGGAAAGAGATCGAGAACTGAACATGCAAGTCAAATGCTCAGAAAAAAAATTGGTCACACGATTCTCCAGTGTCCTCAGGTGGTACAAATGATGTGATAAATGTTTCCTTCATGGCTTGCTCACACCTATGACATGATTCTGTATGCACTTTGTTTTTATAACAAGAGATGCATGGGAGTCCTATATATAAGGATACTGAATTAAGCGAGTGAGATATGCCTACTAATTTGTCTATATCTATATCCAGCTTCAAATCAGTGAAATATTGGAGGAAAACAAAAGTATCATGGTAATATATACGCCAGTTTGACCCACCGCCCAAAATCGTCCAAGTGTCTCGGGAAGGGCTTAGCCCGGCTCCCTATCTTTTGCGGAAGTGGTGAAGCGTGGCTCGAAGATGTCAGATCGCAGAGTGGGTGGAAGCGGCAATGTTGCTGCTGGTCAATCCAAGATGGCCGGGCAAAAGACCAGTTCCTTCACCGGGTGCAAGCAGCCATCTGCTCCGCCTGTCAAGGAACATGCACCGGCACCCAAACCAACCAAGTCTACGGCATCCACGAGGGGATCTTCTCAGGTGCAATCTTCCCAAGCTGTTGAAACAGAAGTGGAACAAGTGCTAGATCCTAGATACAAAGATATGATATGTTTCAACTGTGGAGGCCCTGGTCATTATGTTGGAAATTGTGTGAAGCCGAAGGCCTGTTTCGTTTGCCAGCGAAATCATAATGTTAACAATTGTGCGGCGTGGTCAAAAGTTCAGCCGACTGTAGCTCTTAACTGTAACATTCTGCAAAACTAGACAGTAGCCTTGGCAAATTAGAGGGTTGTCTAGCAAGACATTTTGGGTCAGATCCATAAAGAAGATTTGTCTGGAGGTTCAGTAGATGGTGACTTGGCCATTGATGAACTAGACAAAGCCAATTTCCCATCCGAACATGGGTCTTCCACTAAACAACAAAGAAAGGTTGTCTCACCTATGGAACAATACCCTGACTCTGATCAAGAAAATTTCATATTGGATTGTGCAGTGACATTGTTGTGCCATTTATATGCCTGTGCCTTTCCGCAAAAATAAAAATAAAATATATATGCCTGTGCCTAGTACTACTGTATATATGCCTGTGCCTGGTACTACTGTTTCAGCATGCCCATGCTTGTGCATTGACTGGTTTAGCTTAGCACATGTTGTTTATTACCTTGCTAATCTCGAAGTTAATCATGTTGCTGATCAGATTGTCATCAAGCAGTGGCTGAAACATATCTGATACTTCTCTGCATGCATGCGTGGAATTTTGTCCCGATCCTGCATTGCAGTGGGTTCACATCTGTTGCTGACACAGCTAGCTGTTGGGCATGCCCACGAGCTAGCAACTATGTCTCTCTGATGAGAATTAACAACTACTCAGTATTACGATAGTGTCTATATACATGGGATCATGTGTACTGATTGATTAGGCTAAACCTTATTCTGCATCTTAGACTCTTCTAAATTTTGGTCAGAACATGTACTGGTGTTCTATCTATATATATAGGACGACGAGATTTCCACATAGGGGCATGTTTTCTCTTGATCTGTTGCCTTGCTATCATCCAATCTTGTATTGGTCCTATCTTGAAAGGCCTGTCCCATACTCCCATGTTCTTTTTCCTTGGGTTCAAATCTTGTGGTGTTAGTTAATCTTAAAGATGATTCTAATAAATTAATAATGAATGTAAAGCTGATCTCCAAGTGAAGTAATCTAGCCATCAATTTAGTTGTTGACATGCTATCATGGTTCCATCCCTCGTGTTTGTTTCAATTTTCATTGCTTATGTAAACATAAGATTAAATTGCACTCTAGGTCCCTACGTCTGCAAGTTGGGTACAAGTACATGAAGTCATGAACTTGAAAATTGGACGTTTATATCCTCAAACATGCATAGGTTGTGAAATAGGCACAGAAGTGGTTTTGTAGCGGACATGCTATCCATTTGATTAGCAGTGTCAAATATTTTCGATAAAGGGCATTTCATTGAATTGAATTATCGAGTTGATACAATAACTAGATGCACACAGCCAACAAGTCCAAAAACCGAAAAAGGTAAAAGCAAAGTCTCGAATAACCACTAAGATAAATTAAAAAGCCAGCCTAATACGTGGTAGATCATATCCGAAGATCACACAACCATCCATGGGGGTAGAAAACCTCTCTGGCCATACGTTCCAGCCGAGTAGACGCCATCATAAAAAAGTCTATCCTCCGGCCTCTGCAGGGTAGACCAAGTATGGAGCCATCGCGAACATACAGAGTAGGTAGTGTCAAATATTTATAGTTCCTTTAAAGTCTCCTGTACTCAGTCACTGAGTCCTCTGCTTTTTGTAGACTAGTGTTGTTAGTAATGCTCTTCACCTGAAATTCTTGTTTCTCTGCTATGCCTGTACTAGTAGCTATGCTGCTGGTTATGTTAGGCTGCACCCTGTCTGTTCAACTAATATACCTGAAGCTAGCACCTGCCCTGTTACTAGCTAGCTTAATTAGCATCCACTTCTCTCTGTAAGCCATGGGACTTGTGGTGACCTGTTAGTAGCCAGCTTAATTAGCATCCACATCCCTTAATTCATAAGTACAAATTTGGATACATAGCGACATATGGATGGAAGATGACCCGTGGTGACGAACTTGAGCAATCGCGCGGAGCGCTTCCTAAAATCCTAATTCGTACTCTCCAATTCAGGATCACAAGGGCGAGTAGACAGTCGTGGCGGCGCAAGTTGCGAGATGAGGAAAAACCTTAGATTATTACGGTGTATCTTTGGTCGTGACCGGTAAGTAATAAATAGAGGAGAACCAGGGCAGTATTGTGTCTCTATCACGAACTTAAACTGAATTGGTTTTCAAGTCGTAAACTTATCGGACAAGAAAACAAAACAACTTACATGCTAAAAAACCCAAAATTAAAACGTTAAAAGGAAACCACGCTCCTGCTAGGCCATGTACATGATTTCAGTGAACCATTGACGCGCCATATTGCATGCCTAAGCCGTTGGCTCGTGCCCGGCATGCGAGTGCACACGCGGTGCTCTCTTTCTCTTCTCATACCCATCACTTGGTGGAGTGGGAAGACTCCACTACTTAATTAAAAAATAATAATTTCTAACCTAGTCAAGATGTGCCGGACTAGGTGACGCCACCATCGGAGAGGCGTCCCTGGCTCTAGCTTGATTAGACTGAAGTGCTGAATCTTTTTAGCGCCTCTATAAATGCAGAAGTGTTACCTTATACTTTCTACATTTATTTTTTACTTTGCATATAAGATAGTCTGAAGTTAAACATCGTAAAATTTGACCAACCTATAGGAAAATAATATCAAAACTTAGGATAAGGAGTCAATATCATTACTTGCGTCGGAAAATTAATTTTCATATTGTATAGCTTAAGTATTGTACATGCTAATAGTTTGTTATACAAACTCTAGAAAGTTTGACTTTACGCAAATCTTATACGCAGAGTGAAAAGAGGGAGGGAGCATAATCAACATATCTTAGTCGAAAGACGCTGCTCTTTTTACCCTAAAAAAGACGCTGTCTTTCACATGTCTTTGAGAACCGGAAAGGTGATCTCAACCGGCGGCATCGATGGATATATATGAGGTAGCAAGAAGATAAACACGTATCATGTCAGGCATATACCCAATCTCCCGGCCGTACAACAAAAATCTGCGAGGCTAAAAACCAACGTACGTAGCTAGCTTAGTTACCAGAGACATGGGCATGCCGTCTTCTCCTGGACACCTGAAGCTGTGGACGTTATCACTGTTAGACAATTGCCTGGCTTGTTGCGTAGTGCGTAGTCAAACGAGTAGACAATCGATAAGGATCGGTCGATCCAATTAGTAGATGGCGCCGTCAGATCAACGAGAGTTTGTTTGATCGATCTCACTTGCTCTACCTGGTAGTAGGATCCAAATCCAAACCAGAGGCCACGGCGAACGCAACGTAACCTGAAAACTCAAAGTATGGCTTTGGTTGCACGTATCTTTCTATCACCCTGTCGATCGTACGTACGGCCTGATGCTCATCAGTCTTTTTCCCGAGTCCGGACACTCACGCATGGCTTATCCTAACTTTGTCAAGTAGCAGCAAATACTTCGATGCGTGGCAGATTGGCTGTGATTGGATCGTTTGATCGGTTGCGAAGTCCTTTCCTCGGCAACATATCGCACTTGATCTACTACCCTAAGATTTCAGAGCTGAATGGACTGGTCTCACAGATAAATTGATGGTGTAGTATTCTGGGGAACGTTTTGTACTGACGTGGCTATCATATCTCCACTATTTGTATTGCAAAAAACCACCACATTTGAGGCATCGATTGCAGAAAACCAGCCAGTCCATAATTTTGTGTAAAAATCACCGCGTTTCTAGTAAACTTTTTGCAAATTTGCAAGTTGTAAAAAGTTTACTAGAAACGCGGTGATTTTACACAAAATTAGGGACTAGATGGTTTTCTGCAATTGATGCCCCAAATGTGGAGGTTTTTTGCAATTAACTCACTTGTACTGCTTTTCCTGCCGGGTCATCCAACCTTACGTATGCCCCAAAAGTCATAGGTACAATTTGGATAAACATTTATTTATACAGTAGCATTAATATCGGCAGCTAAATCATGGGCTAACAAACTAGATTATTTATATCCTGCTGCAACGCACGAGCAATTATCTTGTTAGGAAAAGTAGATCATCTACATCGATATGCATCTTAAATAAGAAATGTGAAGTTCACAAAGTGTTCCTACTCATGGGCACATGAGCCACGAGTGCTTATTTATATGGGAATTTTCTGTTCGTGCCACTGCCGAACTCGAATATTGGACGGTTACCACTAAAATTTCATGAATTTGGTCTCTCCACCACCGATTGGACAGAAATTGGTTGCGTACCCTCGCGTGCCATCTCCACGTGTTGCCGTCTCTTTCACCCATTTCCACATCTGTGGGACCTGTTACTTTGACACATCGACTGCACCGGCAAGGAGACGCATTTGACTGTTCCTACCGATGTGGGGCCTACCCTTGACGTGCGACACAAACATAATTTGTCTCACTCGATTCGCATGCCACACCAGCTAGTGCATGCAGGTGCATTGAATTCCGCCAACCGTACTCCCTCCGTCACGGTTTTGAAGGCGCGCATGGAAATTCTCTGGGACCTAGATGGTTATCTATTGGTTGTGAGACGGGCTAAAAAATAGCATTCACACTATGCATGCATATAGAAATAGTATATCGGAGTACTAATTAGTTACTAGAAATAAATGCAATGCGCCTTAAACCTTGTCTATTATGAAAACGCACGCAAATTTAACTGTGCCTTCTAAACTGTGACGGAGGTAGTAGTATTTTGCACGACGTGCTACTAGACATGTGTCATCTGCCATTATTTACTAGCGCACCGGTATGCGCCAAAGGCACCTTCGTCGTGCACCCTCCTCGCGCATCTCTCCTCGCAGCGGCATCACAGCCCGGGCATCACTTTCCGCTTGCCCCGCTCCTAACAACCCTTGTCTCATTTTTTTAGTGTACAATGAAATTTACTAGAAGATCGTCATACACACCCCTGCCTACTCAAAACTAACCACATTGCTATTCGTACCCCTATTAAAAGTTGGTTCTTGAATAACAACACTTTCAACGGACGTCTAAGATATTCCAACTCACGCAATTTGATAGCTATTTCTTCTCAACACTAGTTAGCGTTTTGTTTTGGCACATCTAGTTGCATTTGTAATGCTGGTATATGTCCACTGTATTGAACATCAGATATTTGTTGAACAAGAATACGAGGCTTAAGAGTGAGATATGATAAGCATTTATCGAGAGTTCCCTTATGTGTTCGCTCGAAAGAACCTTGTGGGAACCCGCAAACTAACACCTTCTTTGGTCAATCCAGTATCATGTTGACCATAAAGTGAGATGGCATCATTGCAAAATGCTAGAAAGATATTACACAGTTTTATTATTCTTGTAACAAGGCATACATTCTGACATGTTTTATGACATTTATAACATTAATAAAAGCAGCAAAATATAACAACACACAACAACTCCATTTCAACCATAGATAGTCTATGTAGTCCATGTGGCCTCACTCCTTGGGCTCTCCATAGTATTCTTAGTCGCCCTCTTCATCTTCATATTATTCTGAGGTAAACAACAAAAAACATAGCTATGAATATATTAGGTACTCAACACACACCCTCATGATTGACCTACTATCTACATGTAGCTTAAAAGGAAGGCTATATGACTTATTTGCGTATAAGCATTTTATTCGCACTATGATACTAGTTTTGATAAAAAAGACTAGACGAATACATGGATTTTATCTCCAACATAATACGACCTCCTCTTATAATGGTATCCTTGGTCATTTATGTTCTATGAAATGGGCTTTTGTTTCGCTTTATAGATAAAGCAAATTCCATCATCATACAGGGAGAACACGTTTATTGCATATGAATTGCCATGATGTTTACACTGAATTTGCCATGATATATTTCAGCTATTTTGTTCTATATTTAAAATTAAATTTTGACATATTATAAAATGGGGAATTGAGAAACTAAACTTGCCATGAACCATAAAACTAAAATTGCCATGATACATGCACTTAAAATTGCCATGGTTCATATAAAAAATAATTTTCATGGTCAAACTACTGGAATTGCCATCATAAAAAAAAATTGCCATGCTCTACAAACTAAAATTGCCACATGGCAAGTTTAGTTTAAACACTATGGCCACTACGTTGTAAACATCATGGCAACTTTTGGGGAAAAAAAAATTCGTCGAAACATTTTTAATTAGGAGATAAAACATTTTTAAGCCAAAAACCAAAAAGTGATGATGGAGGCGTGTGGGCAATGTGCAAAATGCCACACGTGTGGACGTTAGTTTTTTCGTTAATTTAAGATGTTCACAATTATATAGGTGTATTTTGTGATGATATCTTTGGTACTCCCTCCATTCTCTTATACAAGGTCACAATCTCAAATTACAGGTATCAAGGTAAAACTTAATGGCTGCTTTGCAAGCCAACTTTTCTTCTCATTAACCGGAATCATTAATACGCCCACATGCATGCAAGGAACGAATGAGAAGGAAGTAGCACAGTGTCATTATGACCATATGCATATGAATTCCATCATCATTAATACGCCCACATGCATGCAAGGAAGGAATGCGAAGGAAGTAGCATATGTTTATATACAACCGTATGTAGTCGTATTGAAATCTCTAAGAAGACATATATTTAGGAACAAATGGAGAATATAAGATCGGTATGTCTTACAGATAAATATAATTCCATTAGTTTAATTTGCAATCGAAGTATAACCCAAACGGAGGAAGTATTTTACTAGCCCACGCAAGAAATGTACTGCTATTTACCAGATCATTTCCCTGCAAATTTCATTTTGTTTCGCTTTCTACGCATGGTAGCTAGATCTTAAGCCGTATATGACCTTCAACAAGTGGGTGTCTGGACTGTGGACTGGCGCTCCATTATAATTTTTTGCATGAAACTTGAATCATCGCTCCGTCAGTTTGTCGGCTTACCGACCCTTATTACTGTTGCGCCGTTGGATAAACGAGTTCTCAATATGTTTCTTCTGGAATTGAGTTATTCTTTTTTTATGTTGATTTCATTTTGGCAAACAGCTTCAAAACTAGACGCATGATAACAAAAATGAAAACACGCGGTGAGAAAAAGGTGACGGAAAGTAGCTCACGGAGCAGGAGATAAGATTGATGGCGAGCTCAGGTTTGCCTGGCAGAAAGCGCCGTGCCACCTGAACACGCGAGCAGACACGTGCCACAACTATTCCACACGCCATTTAGCGTGCCGCGGGAAAGACCTTTGCCATCATGGAGCAATCAGTGCCACCTATTTGTGCCATGGTTAAATGTTTTGGCGGCTGATAGTATGTGCCAGAGCAAATATGTTACACTTAAGTACAGCATATACGCAATCCTACAAAACTCTCTTTAGATTTTCAGGGTGGGCCACTAATGCCCAGTTAAATACTACCACATCATTACGTAAGGCTCCTCTGCACGTAGCCACACGTAGGTGTAGCAAAGCTGGTGCGGAAGATCTTTCTAGTTCACACGATTAAGTTTTTGTCATATGTAATATGTAGAGACATCAGCGGTTATCAATCTTAGACATATAATTACTTTGGTCACTAGAGTTCGGTCTATTTACAAAAAAATGGCTTTTTCCTGATTTATATATAAACAGAACGCCACAGGCAAACAAGGTCCAAACAGTCCAACGCAGTGCACACACCACACAAAGTATACATAACAGGAGTACGAATTGGTTCTGCTGAGGACACAGTCGATCAAATTTTCCTAAACAACCCCGCACTCACCAAGAGAGTTCTTTTCGATCAGAATTTTCGGATCGGTTACTGGCTGGTTACAGGAAAAGACACCCCCCCCCCCTCCCCGCAACTTTTTTGGGCACCATCCCTAACTGTAGGAAGTTTTGAATTCAAATGTTGAAAGTGGAGTCAAATAATGTAGGCTATGCTTTACAAAGCACATACTAATGCTTCGCCTGGTGCACATGCTTTTGTTCTACATCACACATGGTCGATGATCGATTCCTCTTGGCCACATGATTAATTGTAGCTACTGAACACACTTCAGAGACAAAAAAAAGTAATGGTTTGACACAATAAAAGAGTTTCAGAAAAAAAACTAACAAGGTTAAATATATTCTATTTTGACCTGATTAAATATTAAACATAGAGTATTTATAAGTTAAAATATTCGAATTTCCAAAATCATTTGAATATTTGTGGATGATCAAATCAAAAATAAAAGAGATTTTCAGGACACCAGTTCGACCTGGAAAAACAGGTATGGAGAAACTTTGTACTTATAGCTAATAAGTTTTTGTGTTTCACGAAAATGATGGACCTGCTTGAATTACTTTGTGTAAAATGTTTGATACAAAAATTTATAAAAAGTTAAAGTGTTTATTAGGAACTTATTCTTGGTTTTCTCATAATTTTTTATCAAAATAAAAGTACTTAAAGATAAGCTAAAAAAACTACTAAAATCCCTTTTGCAAAAACATAATATATTAAAGGTGCGAAACATTAGCACCGAGTAATTCAATGGCCCTCGTGTACCAGATTGCAGATTTAAGTGCTCCACAGTTTTCTTTGATATCCCTTTATTTCCATTTGGTGCCTGATTTGGTACCTGTCATAATCTCTTGATGGTGTCACGAAGAAGACAATCATCTTCTGGAGATAGCGTAGTGCTGACTCCAGCGCACTCAAGACTACGGCAGCTTGCGAGCTTATGTTTTGTGGCTGTTTCCCATATGGCAAGATGCAACTAAACGTGGAGTGCCTATCACGAATCACACTTCTTACATGTAGAATCGAAAGGGAGATGTTATCATAAACAAATCTCACCTCTTGCATGGCAAGTACATACGCAAAAAACAAATCACACTCGCCAAATAGAAAACATATCACACCTCTTCTATTTTGAACCCTCGTGCATATCGGCCTCAAAAGGACATCAGCTCCGTACTCTGTGGGAAGCAATCACAGAGTTCAACTTCACCTACAGATTTTGTTGTGTCTCAAATTGCGGATTTGATATGTCAAATCATGTGACCGTAACGGAGGGTCGTAATAAATACACCACTGTGCAAATAATTAGTTTGTCATCAATCAATGTCTAAGACACATCTGAAATTCGCATGGACGCACCTACGCATCAGTCTACAACTGTTAATATGTGTCGTGGTTTAAAAAGTTGTTTCAGCGGAAATTGCATGAAAAATGCATGCAAATTTGGAACCCTCTCAATACGATACAATATACATGTCTTTTTATGGGTGTCAATATACGTGTTTTTTATGGGTGTCAATATACATGTTTATGTTGTACGAATACTTCGTCCAGCCGTTCTTTTAGGTCCCTGTTCCTATAGGTATGTTGCATCTTTTCGTCCTTTTTGATTTATTGTTTTTTCTTACCAACCGGTTCTTCTTTCCAATCCTGTTCTAGTCATCCATTGTTACTATTCACGTTCTTCTTCCTCGGTGCCCTACTTCCACCCTCAAATTCCAATGATCTTCCCTTCCACGTTATCTACGTTATCACTTTAAATTCTTTGATCTTGTTGTTTGTCCATTCGTTCCGTGTGTGGACAGATAGGACACTCCATCTATGGAAAATGAGCAAATTCTCTTATTCCAGCAGTACAGGTACAACGACAACGGCATGAGGGTTTCATAGTTCTAATGGAAAAAATCCTTTCGATCTATGTGGAATTTTTCCTTTTCGTGATCTCAATTGATCAGTTTACCCTGTTTTCTCACTCGCTCCGAAAGTTCATGTCATCCTTTTTCCCATCACAAAGTCATGCACTCTTTATGTGAATTTATTATTTTCGTATGACACGTTATGTTGTCTCCAATATATTCATCCATTCTACCTCAAACTTCTAATCCTTTTCATTTTCTTGAAGATATTAAATTAAATTTACAAAAAAATCATGTACTAATATGTGTCACCTCATTTAAGTTACCTTATTACATTTCAAAACTACTGCCTACATTTCAATTTGCAATTTAATATTAGTCATTGAAGTCTCTGAAACCTTACATACTATATCTAAAAATGATACATTTATTAAGTCACAAAACTGAAGGGAATAATACAATAACATAAGCTTAAGTTTTCGCCCATGTAACTTAACTGAACACTTATTTACGATTACGTTTCAATGTAAGGAAGTCACGTATTCGTTAAAATTGTATAACTTTTTCTATCCAGGACTTTGAACACGTTTAGATATGTAAATTCTATACAATTATTACTATATGCTTTATAATACTTGACATCTAAAATTTCCATATTACAAAGATTCGATAAATCCAAGATGCGACTTCTTGGAAGAGAGCAACCCAACTGAAGCAGTTTAACTTTAGCAAAACAACATTGTGCAGATTAAGTTTCCATCTGTGTGTCTTATATGTTTGTTCGGGCCAACAGATGAAGGGAATTTGACCCCTAACAAGTACCGAATATACGATATTCCTCAAGTCACGGCTGAAGACAATGACATCCTCATGACACCTTTCTCAAAAGAGGAGGTTAGAGCTACGGTGTGCCAAATTGAACATAACAAAGCTCCAGAACCAGATGACTTCCCCGTAGAGTTCTATCAAAATTTCTGGGATATCATCAAGACTGGCTTTCTGGAGTAGCTCAATTGTCTTCATGCCAGCCGACTTGACCTATTCAAGCTGAATTTTGGCGAGTTTGTTTTGTTGCCGAAGATTAAGGAGGCTGAGCAGATCCAACAATATAGACCCATATGCCTCTTTAATGTTAGCTTCATGATTTTCATCAACGTAGCCACGAATAGGTTGTTGGGAAACGTTGCATGGAAAACAAAATTGTTTCTACGCACACACAAGATCGATCAAGGAGATGCATAGCAATGAGAGGGAGAGAGTGTTTCTATGTACCCTCATAGATCGTAAGCGGAAGCGTTTCACAACGCGGTTCATTTAGTCAAATTTTTTTTCGTGCTCCAACCGATATAGTACCGAACACACGGCACCTCCGTGTTCTGCACACGTTCAGCTCGGTGACGTCCTCCTCCTTCTTGATCCAGCAAGACAGCGAGGTAGTAGATGAGTTCCGGCAGCACGACGGCGTGGTGGCGGTGATAGTGACGTGATCTCCGCCGGGCTTCGCCTAAGCACTACGAAAATATGACCGAGGGAGTAAACGATGGACGGGGGCGCCACACACGACTAAGACAATGTTGTGTCCTTGAGTGGCACCCCTTCCCACAATATATATAGGTGGGAGGGGGGAGGAGGCAGCCTAGGACGCGCCCCAACGCCGTCCCTAGGGCGACTTCACACCGCCTAGCCACGGTGGAAGGAACGGAAGGCACCTCATTCGGCCCCTGGCCTGACATAAGCCAAATGGCCTGGGTGGACACCTCCACAGTAGGAGGCGTCCACACCTGCGTTCCCAGTCAATCCCTTTGGACCAAGGGGAACATGGCCTAATAGCTGCTGACGACCACCGCTGAGCCAACCCCAACACTGGTCCCTGAGATTGGCTGAGACAAGCTCACACGCTGCCACACATATGACCACCGGCGCGGCTCTGACCAACAGCATAGCAGCCACAGGGGCGCCAACTCGGACCGAGGCCACAACGACGGCGCATGACAAACATGCACTAACGAGGCGGACAGATCCACCACGGACTAGGTCGGCCCCTGCCATGCGTGCCGCCGTACCTCATCCCCTGCCCTGGGCTGTTCACCGTCTGGGCTGCAGAGCCGACCTTTTGCCATAATAATATACATAGTGTTTTTCCATAAGTCAGGTATAATTCAGACATTTGTTGGCAAACGGGGTAGTAAGCTAAGGGCTCGTTTTTCGTCTTGTGCCTTGCTTCAACACTCGACTTAAAGCGCCATAAGCCGAGTGACCGATAAACTACATTCGGCCTACAAAAAAAACACAACACAGCATAGGTTTTTCCTGTGTAGTACCACCACCACCTCTAGAAGAACCAATTTCGGTGGAGACCGACTCCAAACTTTCTCTCGTCCGTACCAGATCCAGAGGTCGCCACCATGTACATGGCCAAGCACACCTATATACATTGGGTACTGCACGAAAAAGAAGTTCCACATTATACCCATGAAGCTATCACGAATATGCCAATATAACTCATCCAAGCAAGCTGAGGCTATCTCAGATGGTTAGGTTTTTTATGATGAAACAAACCCACCAGCGTTCAATGGGAGAAGACGTTTCCGTCGTCTATAGAGGCGTTTTTGTGACTTCATCAATCTCAAGATAACGTGTCGGCTCGGTCTTTCGGAGGTGCTAATAATGGTAGGGTACAAATATGTGTGTCATATGTACGAGCGTTTGTGTCTGCACTGTGTCACGGATAAAAAAATATTGGCCATGCATGAATGAGAGATGCTTTACCGCTACGTTCCGGCACTGCTAGAAAAAACAATTTTGGTGGAGCGTGCGTACCTGCTCCCCATGCATGTAGTATACCAGGCTAAGCCAAGCGCGGATATGAGGGTGTTTGTTTTCAGGGACTTATTTTAAGTCCCTATAAGTCCCATCTAAACCAAACAGGAGGGACTTAAAGTGGACATTTGGGACTTATGAAATAAGGACTTATAGGGACTTATAGTTGTAATATGGTCTTATAGAGACTTATAAGTCCCAGAAACCAAACAGGTAGGGACTTTTTAGGAACATGGGACTTATAAATTGGGACTAAAAAAATCATAGGACTTATGAACCAAACAAGGCCTATATATTGCCCGTGCATGTCACTAGCTAGCATCGGAACAGCAAGCTAGATAGCTGGAACACAAACTGAGATCGATTAGTATGGTGGCTCCTAATGCTACTGGCTCCGGCGGCGGCGACATGCCCATCCGCGTCCTGAGACGCGGCCTTGTCAAGGCTTCCGACCCGTCTTTGGAACCGCACGTCGTCTCCTTCTCGAACCTGGACCTCTACGCTGGCCAGGATCAAGCCTCCATAGTATGCCACTACCCCAAGCTCCCAAACGCCGGCGACTTCCAGGCGGTGGTCGCCGCATTCGAGTCCCTCCTGCCGTCCGTGCTCAATGTCTTCTACCATTATGCCGGGCGCATCCGCAGCAACCCAAGCTCCGGCCTCCCGGAGCTGCTCTGCGACAACCAAGGCGCGGAGCTCGTCGTCGGAGAGGTCTACGCCGCCATGGCCAGCCTGGACTACGGCCTGGCGGAGCAGTCCCTGAAGAAGATCATGCTGCCTTATGCCGAGGACCTGACGCTCTCTGTGCAGCTGCTGTCCTTCGCCTGCGGCGGCTTCTCGGTCCATAGACTACGACGAGTACATCCAGGAGCTGGTGGACTGGGTGGAGGAGCACAAGACGGAGACGATGATTGAGGAGGGCATCCTTGGGCTGGGCACGCCGACGTTGAACCAAACGGTGTTCGCCTCCTTCCCCCTCGACACGGACTTCGGCTTCGGCGATGCCGTGATGGCCATGCCCATGTGGGATTTTGAGAGGCTCAGCTCTGGGTACCTGTCCGTCGGAGCTCGGCCAGTTGCCGACGGCTCCGGGCTGGTATCATACCTACGATCCTAACCCTAACCCTTGCCGCCGCTGCCGCCGCCGCCGCGATCTAATCGCCGCAGCCGCCGCAACCCGCCGCTGCCGCCACCACCCTCCGCCGCTGCCGCCACGTTCCCACGTCACCGCGCCGCGGCCCACTTGTGCGGCCGCCGCCCATGCTTCTGCCTTCATTGCCCGTCGTGTTGCTCCAGGGGAAACCCTGACCCTCGTGTCGGGCGGTGGTGGCGCTCCGGTGTTGTTCCCTTCCTGAAGGCGCCGCCTTGGAGCACACGGTTCGCCATATGCGGCTTCACCTCTTGGCGGTGGCGTGTTCACGGCCGAGATCTCCAGTCACTAAGAGCAAGTACAATAGAGTGACGTCGGCGGGCTATAAGAGATGCCGCATCAAATTTGTTTAGATGGAGAAGAAAAGAGAAGTGGGTTACAAGCTTACAACCAACTGTAGCACAAGACCCAACAAGCTTTGTGAGAGAAAAAGATAGCCATGTATTAAGTGTATGCCATACTAGTATGGTTAAAATGGGCTATTAGGTTAGCCATAAGTGACATGACAACTTCATATAACGAGTTCCTGGCTATATTATAGCCATGCTCTAACAGCATGCTTTATTTTTCAGATTAGCATGGCATGTCCTACGTCTAATGGAGGTCCTAGGAATCTCGTTAAAATATCTGGCACCCTAGTCGTTCGTAAGCATCGATGGATCGGATGGACAACACAGCTAGTTTCTCACCAGCATCTGTCGGGAACTCCATCGATCCTATGGACCAAGCACATGAGAGGAAGCAACGTATGTGACTGGGGTGGCAGTACGTTTAGCTGGTACATGTGCGGATCCATCGATCACTTGGTGGACTTCCATGAATGATTGGTTAACATGTACTAATCTTCCATCGATTGATTTGGTGGCAAAGCCCGCCCGGCATCGCCGGCGGGGCCTCACTTGTTCGGTGACAACTGCTGCTGTGGATCATGGTTTGATCGCTCGGCTAGGTCCGACTCGCGAGCTAAAAGCTCGCAGCCAAGGGAAGGCACACTGAACAACACTGACCACAATTTAGCGCATCTAGCCCAGCGAAATGACTAAAGAGAGACAAACGGGGATCAAATCGCTAGGATATAATGTTCAAACATGGTATATAATGTTTTGATGCGAGGATTGTATGGGTCTTCCACTGGTTTCTTTCAAATATGGGCATAATTGTATCAATTTTTTTTAAATTTTGAATTTTCATTCGTCATTTTCATCCGATATTTTCCTAAATAAATCTGAAAAACCGAATTTCGCCCTGCAAAACGAAATCCGAAACCTTGCGCCTGCCCGGGCGTCGTTGATAGCACACCACCGCTCCCCTATGCTCCTCCCCAAGACCCTGTGTCGGTGCGAGCTTTGCATCCCGGCCTCCAGCAAGGCTTCCTACACGCAGACGAACCACCAGGCCGAGGCCACGCTCGTCGGCGTTCTCTTCCTGCTCACCGCGGCGCGCCCGCGCCCAATGGAGTTGATGACTTGCTGCAAGTTCCTTACGCCCTGAGGTCATCGGAAATGGAGATGACCACCTCAAGCTCCCATGCAAGGCAGAGTGAATCCACTCACTCCTGCGGCGGCGAACTCCCACACGATGCCAGGTGCCATCCTCCACTGTCGTTCCGCGTCCTCCAGATGGTGGCCCCACATGGCAACGACTAGTTGTTGTTAAGGCTTGCCGAGCCTCCGAGCTGCATCGAGCAAGAGGCAAGCTCGGGCCGAGGCCCAATCTCTAGCTCGACTAGCAACTGGACTCGGCTTGGCTCGGCTCGAGAAGAGGCGAGCTAAGGCAGGCCCAGGGCCAGCCCGTCTCGGCTCGGCTCGCATCTGGACAGGGTGTAGGGTCTCGTCGGATCTCCCCTTCCATCAGATAACATCCACGGACGACACCAGCGGTCGACCTCGGACATGTGCACCATGGCTTCAGGGTGATATTTGGTTACATCTGTAAGTGCTCCCCATAGGTTCCGGCAGCGGCTATGCCACCATGGCTGCGACGGCGGCATGAAGGTCGGCCACGGTGGCTGGTGGTGGCGGATATGGTGTTCCCGACTCAGATCCGTTCACGTGCGACGACACTCCTACGGTTGTGCTAGCGTCAAGTTGGTGTTCTGCTTGATGTTGGTCCTCATTGATCTGGCCGTTGGCTAGTGCCGGAATGCTTCTGGAGATCTTCATTAGGTGCTTGACGCGTGTAGATTGCTGGATCAGATAGGATTCCGTAGTGTATGCCCCTATTTAAGCATGTGTGGTTTCAGGAGGGCGTAACGCGAAGCTTCGTTGTCTGTTGACATTATGGGAATTGTCGGTATATTAATTTCTATTGTGAAGATAGTAGCAGAGAACGTCGTGGTGGCTGAGGTCTGAGGTTTAGTAATGACATATCAAGTCTTCGAGGCGATGCAGACTTTGCTTGGTGATTCGTGACTCGTACCAGCGGTATCGGCAAGCGTGGGCGACAACAAAAGATGAGTACACAGTCTTAGCTTTCAGGGTGTAAACCGTTGGTTGTGCCTGACAGTTGCCTTGTTGAGGACATTGTTTTGAGAGCACGAATTTTCTTCAGCATGATAACCAAAGATCTATGATCGGACGATGATGGTGATGTGCATTGTTCCTTCTTGGAGGCGTCGCTTGGGAGAATTAAACTTCGGGTGTTTTCATGATTGCGGTTCGTGCTACAGCTACAAGGAATTGATCACTGTAGTGGGATATGTCGTTTTTATTCTTTTTTTTTGAGCTGTGTGCATTGGTAATGTCTTTAGGATATTTTGTTGTTGCAGAGGTCAGGTGTAATTGGTATCTCAGCGATATTAATTTATTCCCCTTGTCTAAAAACATGGTATATCAACATTAATTAGTTAAAAAAACATATGAACGCACATACATGTGATGTGGTGCACGCACATGCACATGCACATGCACATGTGAACGAGCCTGCCTAGCAATGCAAGCTATGCACATGACGTACTAGAATGACGTGCATGCATGACGCTCCACTCATCACTGTTGACGCAATCAAATTCTGACCTGCACCCACGAGGACGAAACAACAAGTGGAGGTCTAAGCCTTGAGTGCGGGACCCGGACGTGCAGACTGTTAGGGCAAGTACAACCTCGTTGAAAGCTTTTCATCTTTTTGGATGGGCGACTCAAGAGACTTTTAGATATCCATATTGACAATGAAGCTCGTGCGGATGAACCAGGTTAATTACCGCTTATCCTGTCTAATTGCAGCCACTTGACTGAAGTCTTGGTGGTATTCCATCTTGCAAACCATGGAGAAAATGCCTTCAAGGGGTTTTTATTGTAATTCTTAATTGTAGAATTTAGTTTGTAATATTTCTTCAACCATCAATCAATATTCACTTTGTAACACGCAAGGATGGACGCAGCACGCGGTCGCCATCCCACACGCTCGCGGTTTTATGAATTAATATTTCTTTTTTGCCTAATTACTACCCCCTCTGTTCACAAATATGAGATGTAGATATTTCAATATGGACTACATACTGAGTGAAAAGAGTGAACCCACACACTAGGATACGTCTATATACATCCGATTGAGAAACTTTTTAGAGCATGTTATATTTGTGAACATACATATCTCCTCCTCTTGGCTAGATGGTTAAGCTAACCAGCGTGTTCATATGCATAAATGTTGATCGATAATATATACAACATTTAATCATGCCAAACAGAAAGAAGAAAAAAGGACCATGAATATCATACAACATACTTGAAATTCAGTTTAATTAATTAGGCTTTCATCTATTCCTCGTATATATGTGAACTTATGAGAAATATGCATGCACTTCATTCACATGTAGCAAAGCAGAGTTACCAATCTTGTTTGTTTCTTCACCCATCAATCAATATACTTACAAAGCAATCATGTAGTAGGTAATTTGTACTGGTCTCCGCATGCATGCTCCATCCATCGCTGCATCGGTTTAGGGTTTACTCCCACGTGTCCGTACTACTAATGATGTTACTCGTGTTTCTTTCTTTCTAGCCAGCACTAATGCTAGAGATATCTTACTGTTCACTAGATAGATAGATAGATAGATAGATAGATAGATAGATAGGCTTGCGCTAGCTAGAGTAAATTGCAGAAAACATCGACATTGAAGGTTAGGGTTGCAGAAACCACCCTTCTACGGTTCTATACCAAAAAACGCTAATCCGGAGCCTTTTTTTTTCAAAAAACACTAGTCGATGGTTTTGGTCGTTTTGAACATGATTATGAGAGGTGGGTCCTGCTAGAAAGGGTGATGTGCCTAATAAAAAAGTCGAGTACATTCCTATATAATTTTGTTTTGCAGATAGACCCCTGAAAAATAAAGCATTCGGGTCCTCCTTCTCCCACCAGTCCAGTGTGGAAGTTGGAGGCCACTCCCTACCTGTGCGCGACCGGCACAACTGCTGCTTGCTTCGGCGGCGGGTCATAGGGGAGGTCCGGCGTTGTCGGGGACGCGCGCCACCGCATACAGGAGGGTGGCTGACGTCCTCCTGCCTCCCAGGCCGCGTCTCACCATGACCAGGAGACGCGGGAGGTGGCGCGAGATGCACAAGTGCGGTGGTGAGACTCCCCAAAGGTCAGCAGCGGAGGGAGCGTGGGACTGCGACAACAACGACGGGGGCAACACGGTGGCACGAGTTCCTCCTCCAACACCGACGAGTACGGCTAGAGTGCGGCGGTGGAGCTATCGAACGGGGCAACGGTGGCGGGTGATTCTGCGTTGACCAGCTAGCTGAGCAAATGCCGGCTGCCCAGCCCGCACGCCGGCGAGCTTGAGCACGCCGACTGGAGAGGTCGCTGCTGCTGCTGCTGGCCCTCTTAGGCTTTTTCATATTTTAATCTATGCTATTCTATCTATTTGTGATCTCTTATGTTGTGCCACATTACTGTGTCCAGTAGGACACAGCTGTCATAATCATTCTAAAAATAACCTAAATCACCGACTAGAATTTTTTTGCAAAAAATTAGTTTCGGAATTAGTGGTTTTTGCTCAAAACTGTAGAAGTGTTGTTTCTGCAACCCTAGTCTTCAATGTTGATTCTTTCTGCAATTCACTTATTAGATGTACACCATTCATTGTATATATATTAAGTAATTACAGACAACACCTTGCCCTTTGGGTTTCAATTTAATTGTAATATCCGATATAGTTAGCCTCCACCAATCTTCTATATACATACGTACCAAAGGAACTCTATAATCCATCCAACTCTCTCTCTCTCTCTCTCTCTCTCTCTCTCTCTCTCTCTCTCTCTCTCTGAGGAAGAAGAATCTAAGACGAGGGGGGGGGGGGGGGGGGTGAGCATGTTGCCGATGGCTCGTGCGGCGTGGCTGGTGCTGCGGTATGCGGTGGTGGTGCCCCTGCTGCAGCTGGCCATCTACTTCTGCGCCGTCATGTTCCTCATGTTGCTCGCCGACCGCCTCTACATGGGCCTGGTTGTCGCCGTGCTCTGGCTCTACCGCCGATGCCGCAACCGTAAGCAAAGGAACAAGGGCGACGACGACAACCTAGAGAGTAATGATGCAGGCCGGCCCATGGTCCTGGTCCAGATACCCATGTTCAACGAGAAGCAGGTCATTACTAGTCTATTCTCTGCATCTCTATGTATAATGGATTAATTGCTCATCTATGATGATATGGTATGCATGACCAGTCTGCTATGTTGTTATGCGTATAGCACGCATATTATCATCAGAGAATGCATTTATCCATGTACTCCTGGTAACGCTTGCTAGCTGCATATTTTTGTTGTTTCTTCAACAGCAATCATGCAAAAGCTGCTGCTTTACAAGTGCATTTCGAACATATGCATGCACAACTACAACTATAATTGTTGCGCGCGTAATACTCTACTCACTCCTGTTGGCTACGTCCATCCAAATTCATTCAAGATTAAAAATAAACAAATAAGAAACGGCGGCATCTAAGACGAGTCAACTATCTATCTACATATCTATCTCTTTCTTTTAGTAGTACTTTGTGAGCCACAACACAAGTTTGATAGTTTGTTAGTTAGCAGACCTTAACAGCTAATCCCTCTATAAAGAAATATAAAAATAGTGATCTAAACGATTTTATTTTTTTTACGAAGGGAGTACTAAGTTTGTATGTTTGTTTCCTTGTCCGTGTGTGTGTCTGTGTGTAGGGAGCATGCACGGTGCACGATGACTGAGTAGTGAGCACTGAAACAACCATCCTTATGCATACGACCGACAATGCAGGTGTTCCGTCTTTCCATCGGCGCGGCTTGCGGCCTGTGGTGGCCGGCCGATAAGCTGGTGATCCAGGTGTTGGACGACTCCACGGACGCCGGCATCCGCTCCCTGGTGGAGGCCGAGTGCCGACGGTGGGCGGGCAAGGGGGTGCACATCCGGTACGAGAACCGCAGCAACAGTAGCGGCTACAAGGCGGGCGCCATGCGGGAGGGCCTCACGAAGCAGTACGTGAAAGACTGCGAGTTCGTGGCCGTCTTTGACGCCGACTTCCAGCCCGACGCCGACTTCCTCCGCCACACAGTCCCCGTGCTCCAGGCGGACCCGGCGGTGGCACTGGTGCAGGCGCGGTGGCGGTTCGTGAATGCGGACGAGTGCATCCTCACCCGCATGCAGGAGATGTCGCTGGACTACCACTTTTCGGTGGAGCAGGTGGTGGGGTCGGCCTGCCACGGCTTCTTCGGCTTCAACGGCACCGCCGGGGTGTGGCGGTTGCACGCCCTGGCAGATGCGGGGGGCTGGAAGGACCGCACCACCGTGGAGGATATGGACCTGGCTGTCAGGGCGTCCATGCGGGGCTGGAGGTTCGTCTACGCCGGCGACGTGCAGGTGCGCAACGAGCTACCCAGCAGCTTCAAGGCGTACCGGTACCAGCAGCACCGGTGGTCGTGTGGGCCGGCCAACCTCATGCGCAAGATGTTCTGGGAGATCGTCGCCAACAAGCAGGTGTCGGCGTGGAAGAAGCTCCACGTGCTCTACAGCTTCTTCTTCATCAGGAAGGTGGTGGCGCATCTGGCGACGTTCCTCTTCTGCTGCGTTGTCATCCCGTCCTACGTGCTCGTTGGCGGACAGGACGTGCGGCTCGCACAGTACGTGCCCATCTACGTGGTGGCTGTCCTCACCCTGCTCAACGCCGCGTGCACCCCGAGGTCGTACCACCTGCTCGTCTTTTGGATCCTCTTCGAGAACGTCATGTCCATTCACCGCTGCAAGGCCACCATCATCGGGCTCCTCGAGGCCAGCCGCGCAAACGAGTGGGTCGTCACCGAGAAGCTCGGCGGCTCCACGACCACCACGACCATGGCCAAGAACAACAAGAAGAAGAGCAGCAGCAGCTTCCTGGCGCCGGAGATCGTCATGGGGCTCTTCCTGCTCTACTGCACCGTCTACGACATCGTCTTCAGCCACGACCACTTCTATGTCTACCTCCTCATGCAGTCCGCCGCTGCCTTCGTCATCGGATTCGGCTACGTCGGCTCCCAATGAAATCAATGAGAGTCCGCAGGACATTCCGTGTTTGGAATGTCGTTTTCCTTTCTGAACACACCCGTATAAAAAATGAGAATGGATAGAAATCTGTCAGCTGAATTTTTGGTTTGAGGTCAGTCAATTGTTGCCCATTTGATCGGAAATCAATGGCCCACAGTCTTCTTCAACCTCTGGACATATCTCCTTCCTTCATTCATTCAGAAATCGATTGAGGCCGAATTCGCATCAGCTGACTAATGTGCAGCTAAAGTGATAGAAAATACAGGTGTCCGCCCGTCGTTTTGGTTTCTGGTTGGAAATAGCTCTGTATTAGATTATATCCATACCAAGCGCGGCCGAGTATAACGCTTCTGTATCTCTCTCTCACTCTACAGGTACATACGTTCCCCGCAAAAAAAGGATGTCGCGTACCAAAGATGATGTGTTCGTGCCAAACTTTTAAATAGGGAGCTAAACTTCTTAGCGTAGGCTCCGCTCGGCTAAAATGTGTGAAACCCTACAGCCGTATTTAGCATTTCAGCATAAATTAATAAAAGAAATGAGAAAAACAAACATATACTCAGGCATCAAATTAACATATACTCCCTCCGCCCCGCAAGTCATGTCGCAGACGTAGTTCATTGCAAATTTTCAAAAAAGCCCTCGTAGTTTCAAAACAATCACAAACAAGTCCCTCCACTTCCGTCTTCTTCCTTCTACAACTTTGCAGAAGTGTTCCACCTCCGTCGCCACGTACCTTCAACGCCGCCGTTGTCGCCAGGTACTTGCTCCACCACCGCCGCCCAGACTTGCGCCGCCGCGATCCCCTCCCATGGCGATTACCTGCGGGCGTCGCCGGAATTTCCCACCATGATCCTATGGAGCAGGAGCTCCCTCTCATCATCCACGAGCTCCCGCGACTCCTCCTCGTGCTCCCGCGAGTCCACCTTGAGCTGCTTCCCGTGCGCCACCCCGATCCCTCCCGCCCTAATCCACCTACGGGCATCGCCAGAGCCGGCCTCCATGATCCGGTGGACAGGAGCTCACGCGTGTCCTGCGTGGTCTTCCACGAGTCCTCGTTGAGGTCCCACGGGCCGCCGTCGTGCTTCGTCTCTGCTTGCGTGCCCACGCGGTTGTTTCTCCTTTGTTTCCCCCTGCTGCCGGTGGAGCTAGCCCGTGCTGCTGCTGCTCCTCTTCCCATGTTCATGCTACAGCTCCTCTGCCTGTGTTGCTATTGCTGATCCATGTCGTGTTGCTGCTGTTCCTATTGACTACCACCGTGACTGCTGCCGCCGTGAATATTGCCGCCATGACTGCTACTATTGGTGCTATTTGCACACCTATTTGCACTCCGAAGAAGGTACTCCATCAGAGTACTGCTACCTGAAAATTTGTGAAATTGATTTACTGTTAACTAAAGCGTTTCAATTAATAGCAATGCCTTGAGTAAATCTAAGAAATTGCCCCTAGCTGATCTTGGATTGCTTTACTTCTTTGCAAATACTCTACTCCACAGGGACTCTGGCTGGGACACTCCTATCTCGCAAACTCGGGACCCCTGACAAGCAATCAATCATGGCATGACCTGCAATCTAGCATGACACGCCAGGTTAGTACTTTGAATGTACTTGCAAACTCACAACAACAAAAGAAATCAAGACAAACAACATGATATGAGCATCGCATGTACATGTTACTCATGATATGAACATGATTATATTAGCACTTGCATGCAATAGAGTTCTCGTTTATGGTGTCACAGACCAACTTACTCTTCTCGGCGACTATCTTGTAACCACCATAGATAACAATCTTACTTACCACTGTGATCATCACATGATGACCTCATGATCAACCAACATTGGTATCATCGATACCATCGTGATCATTTCATGACAACATAAAGATCAACCAACTTATTTCCTCATGGATCGAGGTTGTTCATTATTCAGGTTATTATTACTGTTGACCCTTAGTGTGACGTAATACAAACTATTTCCATGACCGAGGACGCGGCTATTGATAGAATATACACTCTACAGATGTTAGTACACTGTACCCACAATATGAAACTCATGGCCTGGTACTATAGTGCATGGTCCCATACGGGTGGACCAACGACATTCTAGCAAAACCAACCTATTGCATGACGATCTCCCGGACAGTCCAATAAACTCTCCTTTAGGCTATGTCATGAGCGGCCCCGATTTCTGTCAAGGTAGCGCCCTTGTTTCTCCCTGAATTTTCTAATTTATTTTGTAATAACTGTAGCAAATTGCAGTCTGTAAATCAATCACTCGCATTGATGGACCAAACAAAACAAGTCTGTGGTCTGACCGATCGGTCTAACAGGAAGCCGGTAGACGTGTAGACACTCTAGCTCCAATGTATCATGCATGCACATGCACATGCCTGGCGGGCAATGTATATGACATGGCGAATGAACCTCGAAACTCGCGAGAGAAGACTTGCATTGGATGGAGATATAGGTATTAGGCATCTAATTAATGTTGTCGGGCATCCACTTGAGCTGTAGGAGTATATGTATATAGTACTAGATCACAAATGCTAACTGAACATGGTGGTGGAATATCGCTAATCTGTAGGAGTATATGTATATATAATACTAGATCACTAATGCTATCTGAACATGGCAGAGGAATGTTGCTAAAATCAAGTACAATAGAGTGACGTCGGCGGGCTATAAGAGATGCCACATCAAATTTGTTTAGTTGGAGAAGAAAAGAAAAGCGGGTTACAAGCTTACAACCAACTGTAGCACAAGACCCATGAAGCTTTGTGAGAAAAAAAGATAGCCATGTATTCACTAATAGGGAAAACCCTAGCAGTAGCGCAGGTATTTTGCCTATTAGTAGCGCGGGACGTAGCGCTATTGATAAGGCGCTACAGCTAACGTGTAGCAGTAGCGCCTGTCGTCCCACGCTACTGCTATACATGGCTAGCACTAGCACGCTTTAGTGAAGAGCGGTACTGCTAATATCTGCAGCGCTTTTTACCAGGAAGCGCTACTGGTAAGGCAGCGCTACCTCTAACTTTGTTCCCCTCGCTACTGCTAGTTTTATTAGTTTTTTTCTTCTGCATATTTGTTTTGTACTTGAATAGGCTTTATAGAATAATCTTTACCATATCATAGACATACAAATGTAATCATAGCATTGTATGACTTTAACTTATGTTTGTACTCAGATATTGTTGCTTCCGTAGAACGTTTATGACCGAGCTTTTCTATTCAATCCCTCGAGGCCCTTTTCTTGTAATATGAAGCTTGTATGACTTTAATTTATGTTTAGAGTTGTGTTGTGATATCTTCCCGTGAGTCCCTGATCTTCGTCATATACACATGCGTGTATGACCCCGTGTTCACCAACAGTTTTTGGCATGAACCCTTGAAGACTATCGGCAATGAACTTAACATGGGAACACGATATGACCCGCAAACAGATGGGCAGACGGAGTGTGTCAATCAGTTCTTTGAAATTTACCTCAGATGCTTCACCCACGCCAACCCAAACAAGTGGCATTAGTACGTGGACCTCGCGGAATTCTGGTATAACTCCATCTTTCATTATGCTCTCAATACTTCTCCCTTTTATGGCACCCCGGATCAGAGGAACCGGACTACCTCGCATTCCAACCCATATATCAAGTCTTCTGGAATACGAAACTGCTTGACATAGAACAAATCAACTCTTATTACAAATAATACGGTTACAAGGGCTAGGATATACAAAGGATCACATCGGCATGGCAACACTATGCTAGCAGCGGAATAATTTCTAGCAGCAGAACAACGACGACAAAGATGAACTCCACTCCGCAGGGACTCTGGCTGGGACATATCCTAGCTTGCAAACTCGGAATCCCTGACAAGCAATCAATTGTGGCATGACCTGCAATCTGGCATGACATGCCAGGTAAGTACTTTGAATGTACTCGCAAACTCACAACAACCAAAGGAATCAAGACAAACAACATGATATGAGCATGGCATGTACATGTTACTCATGATATGAACATGGTGATATTAGCACTAGCCTGCGATGGAGTTCTCTTTTAAGGTGTCACGGACCAACTTACTCATCTCGGAGGTTATCTTGTAGCCACCATAGACATCAATCTTACTTACCACCGTGATCATTACATGATGACCTCATGATCAACTAACATTGGTATCCCCGATACCATCGTGATCATTTGATGACAACATAGAGATCAACCAACTTATTTCCTCATGGACCGGGGTTGTTTATTATTCAGGTTATTATTACTGTTGACCCTTGGCCACTAGTAGAAAACATGGCTTTGGTCACAGCTCAATATACACATTAGTCCCGGTCGCATTATGAACCGGGACTAATGTGAGCATTAGTCCCGGTTCGAGCGGCTAAAGGCATTTGTCCCGGTTCAAATGAGACCTTTAGTCCTGGTTTGAGACACGAATCGGGACTAAAGGTTGCGATGCCCTTTAGTTCCAGTTCGTATCTCAAACCGGGACTAAAGATTAGACCTTTAGTCCCCGTTTGAGACACGAACCGGGACCAAATGGTGCGATGCCCTTTAGTCCCGGTTCGAAAAACTTCAAAAATAAAATCCTTCGAGATGTAGTTATATTACTACATCTAATGGTTAGAAAAATTAAAAAACTTAAATTTGGACATGTTTTGCAAAAAAGTGTTATGAAAAAGTAAAACAGCTATAACTTTTGCATATGATGTCGGAAAAAACGTATAATATATCAAACTGTTCAGCACGAAATCCCGCATCCGATTTTGACCGCTGTAGGCCTGTTTGCAAATTTTTAGAATCCTCAAATTCTAAAAGGAAAAAAAGTTATGATCAAATTTCAATTTTTTTGAATTTTGGTTAAATCTGGTCAAACTACTTATTCAAAAAGTATTAGGGTTACTAAATAATTATTCAAGAATATTAGTGTTACTAAATAATTATTTCAGTTTTTCTGAATTTTGGTCAAATCTGGTCAAACAATGGTCAAACTACTTATTCAAGAAATATTAGTGTTACTAAATAATTATTGTTTTTTAGAATAATAGTTTCAAACTCAAACAGTGAAACGTGTGACTTCATGCTCAAGCTGAACTCCTGAGAGTTAATAGGATTGACATCTTACTATTGTCAGGAAAACTACAAGTGCAGTCTAGGAAATAAGAGGGAATAGAACCCGGAAGTTAAGCGTGCTCAGACTGGAGTAGTGAGAGGATGGGTGACCGGCTGAGAAGTTAGATGATTTGGAATGATGAGGGGAGATTAAAGATTATAGATTAAATTGAGCAGTGATGAATGGTGATTATAGATTAAATTGTAAAATAATTCAGAAGGTTAGTATACTGTACCCACAATATGAAACTCATTGGCTCGTACTTTAGTGCACGCTCCCATACGGGTGGTCCAACGACGTTTCAACAAAACCAACTTATTGCATGACAATCTCTCGGCTAGTCCGACAAACTCTCCTTTAGGCTATGTCACGAGTGGCCCCGATTTCTGTCAAGGTAGCGCTCTTTATTTCTCCTTGAAATTTCTAAATTATTTTATAATAACTATAGCAAATTGCAGTATGTAAATCAATCACATGAGAGGAAGCAACGTATGTGACTGGGGTGGCAGTACGTTTAGCTGGTACATGTGCGGATCCATCATCACTTGGTGGACTTCCATGAATGATTGGTATGTGAACGCACATACATATGATGTAGTGCACACACATGCACATGCACATGACGTACTAGATCGACATGCACGCATGACGCTCCACTCATCACTGTTGACGCAATCAAATTCTGACCTGCACCCACGAGGACGAAACAACAAGTGGAGTACTGAGCCTTGAGTGCGGGACCCGGATGTGCAGACATTTGCTCCACCGACACACCCAACCCCCCTTGGGCTTTGCCATGGTCAAAGTTAATTTGGTTCCAACCCGTTAAGGCAAGTACGACCTCGTTGAAAGTTTTTCATCTTTTTGGATGGGCGACTCAAGAGACTTTTAGATATCCATATTGGCAATGAAGCTCATGCGGACGAACCAGCTTAAGTACAGCTTATCCAGTCTAATTACAGCCACCTGCTGAAGTCTTGGTGGTATTCCATCTTGCAAACCATGGAGAAGATGCCTCCAAGTGGTTTTTATTGTAATTCTTAGTTGTAGAATTTAGTTTGTAATATTTCTTCAACCATCAATCAATATTCACTTTGTAACACGCAAGGATGGACGCAGCACGTGGTTGCCATCCCACACGCTCGCGGTTTTATGAATTAATATTTCTTTTTTGCCTAATTACTAACCCCTCTGTTCACAAATATGAGATGTTGTAGATATTTCAATATGGACTACATACTGAGTGAAAAGAGTGAACGCACGATTCAGAAAAAAAAATTTGAGCATCAGTGCAGACACAAGCGCTCATATACACGCGCATACACTCATCCCTATGAACGCACACACGCACACCCTACCCCTATGAGCACCTCCGAAAGACTGAGCCGGCATATCATCTTGAGATTTACGAAGTCACCGTAGGCGCCTCGTCGTCGACGGGAACGTCTCCTCCCACTGAAAGCGCATTGCCGGAAATCCTGAAATAAATCCAGGAATAATGCAAGCACCAGGATTTGAACCCTGGTGGGTTGGGGATACCACTGTCCACCTAACCAACTCAACCACAGTTTGATTCGCGATTCAGAAACTTTTTAGAGCATGTTATATTTGTGAACATACATATCTCCTCCTCTTGGCTAGATGGTTAAGCTAACCAGCGTGTTCATATGCATAAATGTTGATCGATAATATATACATACATTTAATCATGCCAAACAGAAAGAAGAAAAAAGGACCATGAATATCATACAACATACTTGAAATTCAGTTTAATTAATTAGGCTTTCATCTATTCCTCGTATATATGTGAACTTATGAGAAATATGCATGCACTTCATTCACACGTAGCAAAGCAGAGTTACCAATCTTGTTTGTTTCTTCACCCATCAATCAATATACTTACAAAGCAATCATGTAGTACGTAATTTGTACTAGTCTCCGCATGCATGCTCCATCCATCGCTGCATCGGTTTAGGGTTTACTCCCACGTGTCTGTAATACTAATGATGTTACTCGTGTTTCTTTCTTTCTAGCCAGCACTAATGCTAGAGATATCTTACTGTTCACTACATAGATAGATAGATAGATAGATAGATAGATAGATAGATAGATAGGCTTGCGCTAGCTAGAGTAAATTGCAGAAAACAACGACATTGAAGGTTAGGGTTGCAGAAATCACCCTTCTACGGTTTTGTACCAAAAAACACTAATCCGGAGCCTTTTTTTCTTCAAAAAACACTAGTCGATGGTTTTGGTCGTTTTGAACATGGTTATGAGAGGTGGGTCCTGCTAGAAAGGGTGATGTGGCTAAAAAAAAGTCGAGTACATTCCTATATAATTTTGTTTTGCAGATAGACCCCTAAAAAAATAAAGCATTCGGGTCCTCCTTCTCCCACCAGCCCAGTGTGGAAGCCGGAGGCCACTCCCTACCTGTGCGCGACCGGCACAACTGCTGCTTGCTTCGGCAGCGGGTCATAGGGGAGGTCCGGCGTTGTCGGGGACGCGCGCCACCGCATACAGGAGGTTGGCTGACGTCCTCCTGCCTCCCAGGCCGCGTCTCACCATGACCAGGAGACGCGGGAGGTGGCGCGAGATGCACAAGTGCGGTGGTGAGACTCCCCAAAGGTCAGCAGCGGAGGGAGCGCGGGACTGCGACAGCAACGACGTGGGCAACACGGTGGCACGAGTTCCTCCTCCAACACCGACGAGTACGGCTAGAGTGCGGCGGTGGAGCTAGCGAACGCGGCAAGGGTGGCGGGTGATTCTTCGTTGACCAGCTAGCTGAGCAAATGCCGGCTGCCCAGCCCGCACGCCGGCGAGCTTGAGCAGGCCGACTGGAGAGGTCGCTGTTGCTGCTGCTGCTGGCCCTCTTTCGTGGATGACCTTTTTTCCAAATGATGACCTTAGCCTCTTAGGCCATTTCACATTTTAGTCTATGCTATTCTATCTATTTGTGATCTCTTATGTTGTGCCACATTACTGTGTCCAGTAGGACACAACTGTCATAATCATTCTAAAAATAACCTAAATCACCAACTAGTATTTTTTTGCAAAAAATTAGTTTCGGAATTAATGGTTTTTGCTCAAAACTGTAGAAGTGTTGTTTCTGCAACCCTAGTCTCCAATGTTGATGCTTTCTGCAATTCACTTATTAGATGTACACCATTGTATATATATTAAGTAATTACAGACAACACCTTGCTCTTTGGGTTTCAATTTAATTATAATATCCGATATAGTTAGCCTCCACCAATCTTCTATATACATATACGTACCAAAGGAACTCTATAATCCATCCAACTCTCTCTCTCTCTCTCTCTCTCTCTCTCTCTCTCTCTCTCTCTGAGGAAGAAGAATCTAAGACGAGGGGGGGTGAGCATGTTGCCGATGGCTCGTGCGGCGTGGCTGGTGCTGCGGTATGCGGTGGTGGTGCCCCTGCTGCAGCTGGCCATCTACCTCTGCGCCGTCATGTTCCTCATGTTGTTCGCCGACCGCCTCTACATGGGCCTCGTTGTCGCCGTGCTCTGGCTCTACCGCCGATGCCACAACCGTAAGCAAAGGAACAAGGGCGACGACGACAACCTAGATAGTGATGATGCAGGCCGGCCCATGGTCCTGGTCCAGATACCCATGTTCAATGAGAAGCAGGTCATTACTAGTCTATTCTCTTTGTCTCAAAAAAAAAAACTAGTCTATTCTCTGCCTCTCTATGTATAATGGATTAATTGTTCATCTACGATGATATGGTATGCATGACCTGTCTGCTATGCTGTTATGCGTATAGCACGCATATTATCATCAGAGAATGCATTTATCCATGTACTCCTGGTAACGCTTGCTAGCTGCATATTTTTGTTGTTTCTTCAACAGCAATCATGCAAAAGCTGCTGCTTTACAAGTGCATTTCGAACATATGCATGCACAACTACAACTATAATTGTTGCGCGCGTAATACTCTACTCACTCGTGTTGGCTACGTCCATCCAAATTCATTCAAGATTAAGAATAAAGAAACAAGAAACGGCGGCATCTAAGACGAGTCAACTATCTATCTACCTATCTATCTCTTTTTTTTTTTGAGGATCTATCTATCTCTTTCTCTTAGTAGTACTTTATGGGCCACAGCACAAGTTTGATAGTTTATCAGTTAGCAGCCTTTAACGGCTATTCCCTCTATAAAGAAATAAAAGTAGTGATCTAAGCGCTCTTATATTCTTTTACGAAGGAAGTACCAAGCTTGCTTGTTTGTTTCCTTGTCCGTGTGTGTGCCTGTGTGTACGGAGCATGCACGGTGCACGATTACTGAGTAGTGAAACAATCATCCCATCCTTATAGTGCATGACTGACAATGCAGGTGTTCCGTCTTTCAATCAGCGCGGCTTGCGGCCTGTGGTGGCCGGCCGATAAGCTGGTGATCCAGGTGTTGGACGACTCCACGGACGCCGGCATCCGCTCCCTGGTGGAGGCCGAGTGCCGACGGTGGGCGGGCAAGGGGGTGCACATCCGGTACGAGAACAGCAGCAACCGTAGCGGCTACAAGGCGGGCGCCATGCGGGAGGGCCTCACGAAGCAGTACGTGAAAGACTGCGAGTTCGTGGCCGTCTTTGACGCCGACTTCCAGCCCGACGCCGACTTCCTCCGCCACACAGTCCCCGTGCTCCAGGCGGACCCGGCGGTGGCACTGGTGCAGGCGCGGTGGCGGTTCGTGAATGCGGACGAGTGCATCCTCACCCGCATGCAGGAGATGTCGCTGGACTACCACTTTTCGGTGGAGCAGGTGGTGGGGTCGGCCTGCCACGGCTTCTTCGGCTTCAACGGCACCGCCGGGGTGTGGCGGTTGCACGCCCTGGCAGATGCGGGGGGCTGGAAGGACCGCACCACCGTGGAGGATATGGACCTGGCTGTCAGGGCGTCCATGCGGGGCTGGAGGTTCGTCTACGCCGGCGACGTGCAGGTGCGCAACGAGCTACCCAGCAGCTTCAAGGCGTACCGGTACCAGCAGCACCGGTGGTCGTGTGGGCCGGCCAACCTCATGCGCAAGATGTTCTGGGAGATCGTCGCCAACAAGCAGGTGTCGGCGTGGAAGAAGCTCCACGTGCTCTACAGCTTCTTCTTCATCAGGAAGGTGGTGGCGCATCTGGCGACGTTCCTCTTCTGCTGCGTTGTCATCCCGTCCTACGTGCTCGTTGGCGGACAGGACGTGC
This sequence comes from Aegilops umbellulata, assembly GCA_032464435.1. NCBI lineage: Eukaryota > Viridiplantae > Streptophyta > Magnoliopsida > Poales > Poaceae > Aegilops > Aegilops umbellulata. Next base: position 10,959,509 of record CP136054.1, read on the forward strand.
GGCTCGCACAGTACGTGCCCATCTACGTGGTGGCTGTCCTCACCCTGCTCAACGCCGCGTGCACCCCGAGGTCGTACCACCTGCTCGTCTTTTGGATCCTCTTCGAGAACGTCATGTCCATTCACCGCTGCAAGGCCACCATCATCGGGCTCCTCGAGGCCAGCCGCGCAAACGAGTGGGTCGTCACCGAGAAGCTCGGCGGCTCCACGACCACCACGACCATGGCCAAGAACAACAAGAAGAAGAGCAGCAGCAGCTTCCTGGCGCCGGAGATCGTCATGGGGCTCTTCCTGCTCTACTGCACCGTCTACGACATCGTCTTCAGCCACGACCACTTCTATGTCTACCTCCTCATGCAGTCCGCCGCTGCCTTCGTCATCGGATTCGGCTACGTCGGCTCCCAATGAAATCAATGAGAGTCCGCAGGACATTCCGTGTTTGGAATGTCGTTTTCCTTTCTGAACACACCCGTATAAAAAATGAGAATGGATAGAAATCTGTCAGCTGAATTTTTGGTTTGAGGTCAGTCAATTGTTGCCCATTTGATCGGAAATCAATGGCCCACAGTCTTCTTCAACCTCTGGACATATCTCCTTCCTTCATTCATTCAGAAATCGATTGAGGCCGAATTCGCATCAGCTGACTAATGTGCAGCTAAAGTGATAAAAAATACAGGTGTCCGCCCGTCGTTTTGGTTTCTGGTTGGAAATAGCTCTGTATTAGATTACATCCATACCAAGCGCGGCCGAGTATAACGCTTCTGTATCTCTCTCTCACTCTACATGTACATACGTTCCCCGCAAAAAAAAAGGATGTCACGTACCAAAGATGATGTGTTCGTGCCAAACTTTTAAATAGCGAGCTAAACTTCTTAGCGTAGGCTCCGCTCGGCTAAAATGTGAGAAACCCTACAGCGTGCGCTAAGCCGTATTTAGCATTTCAGCATAAATTAATAAAAGAAATGAGAAAAACAAACATATACTCAGGCATCAAATTAACATATACTCCCTCCGCCCCGCAAGTCATGTCGCAGACGTAGTTCATTGCAAATTTTCAAAAAAGCCCTCGTAGTTTCAAAACAATCACAAACAAGTCCCTCCACTCCCGTCTTCTTCCTTCTACAACTTTGCAGAAGTGTTCCGCCTCCGTCGCCACGTACCTTCAACGCCGCCGTTGTCGCCAGGTACTTGCTCCACCACCGCCGCCCAGACTTGCGCCGCCGCGATCCCCTCCCAGGGCGATTACCTGCGGGCGTCGCCGGAATTTCCCACCATGATCCGATGGAGCAGGAGCTCCCTCTCATCATCCACGAGCTCCCGCGACTCCTCCTCGTGCTCCCGCGAGTCCACCTTGAGCTGCCTCCCGTGCGCCACCCCGATCCCTCCCGCCCTAATCCACCTACGGGCATCGCCAGAGCCGGCCTCCATGATCCGATGGACAGGAGCTCACGCGCGTCCTACGTGGTCTTCCGCGAGTCCTCGTTGAGGTCCCACGGGCCGCCATCGTGCTCCGTCTCTGCTTGCGTGCCCACGCGGTTGTTTCTCCTTTGTTTCCCCCTGCTGCCGGTGGAGCTAGCCCGTGCTGCTGCTGCTCCTCTTCCCATGTTCATGCTACAGCTCCTCTGCCTGTGTTGCTATTGCTGATCCATGTCGTGTTGCTGCTGTTCCTATTGACTACCACCGTGACTGCTGCCGCCGTGAATATTGCCGCCATGACTGCTACTATTGGTGCTATTTGCACACCTATTTGCACTCCGAAGAAGGTACTCCATCAGAGTACTGCTACCTGAAAATTTGTGAAATTGATTTACTGTTAACTAAAGCGTTTCAATTAATAGCAATGCCTTGAGTAAATCTAAGAAATTGCCCCTAGCTGATCTTGGATTGCTTTACTTCTTTGCAAATACTCTACTCCACAGGGACTCTGGCTGGGACACTCCTATCTCGCAAACTCGGGACCCCTGACAAGCAATCAATCATGGCATGACCTGCAATCTAGCATGACACGCCAGGTTAGTACTTTGAATGTACTTGCAAACTCACAACAACAAAAGAAATCAAGACAAACAACATGATATGAGCATCGCATGTACATGTTACTCATGATATGAACATGATTATATTAGCACTTGCATGCAATAGAGTTCTCGTTTATGGTGTCACAGACCAACTTACTCTTCTCGGCGACTATCTTGTAACCACCATAGATAACAATCTTACTTACCACTGTGATCATCACATGATGACCTCATGATCAACCAACATTGGTATCATCGATACCATCGTGATCATTTCATGACAACATAAAGATCAACCAACTTATTTCCTCATGGATCGAGGTTGTTCATTATTCAGGTTATTATTACTGTTGACCCTTAGTGTGACGTAATACAAACTATTTCCATGACCGAGGACGCGGCTATTGATAGAATATACACTCTACAGATGTTAGTACACTGTACCCACAATATGAAACTCATGGCCTGGTACTATAGTGCATGGTCCCATACGGGTGGACCAACGACATTCTAGCAAAACCAACCTATTGCATGACGATCTCCCGGACAGTCCAATAAACTCTCCTTTAGGCTATGTCATGAGCGGCCCCGATTTCTGTCAAGGTAGCGCCCTTGTTTCTCCCTGAATTTTCTAATTTATTTTGTAATAACTGTAGCAAATTGCAGTCTGTAAATCAATCACTCGCATTGATGGACCAAACAAAACAAGTCTGTGGTCTGACCGATCGGTCTAACAGGAAGCCGGTAGACGTGTAGACACTCTAGCTCCAATGTATCATGCATGCACATGCACATGCCTGGCGGGCAATGTATATGACATGGCGAATGAACCTCGAAACTCGCGAGAGAAGACTTGCATTGGATGGAGATATAGGTCATAGGCATCTAATTAATGCTGTCGGGCATCCACTTGAGCTGTAGGAGTATATGTATATAGTACTAGATCACTAATGCTAACTGGACATGGTGGTGGAATATCGCTAATCTGTAGGAGTATATGTATATATAATACTAGATCACTAATGCTATCTGAACATGGCAGAGGAATGTTGCTAAAATCAAGTACAATAGAGTGACGTTGGCGGGCTATAAGAGATGCCACATCAAATTTGTTTAGTTGGAGAAGAAAAGAAAAGCAGGTTACAAGCTTACAACCAACTGTAGCACAAGACCCATCAAGCTTTGTGAGAAAAAAAGATAGCCATGTATTCACTAATAGGGAAAACCCTAGCAGTAGCGCAGGTATTTTGCCTATTAGTAGCGTGGGACGTAGCGCTATTGATAAGGCGCTACAGCTAACGTGTAGCAGTAGCGCCTGTCGTCCCACGCTACTGCTATACATGGCTAGCACTAGCACGCTTTAGTGAAGAGCGCTACTGCTAATATCTGCAACGCTTTTTACCAGGAAGCGCTACTGGTAAGGCAGCGCTACCTCTAACTTTGTTCCCCTCGCTACTGCTAGTTTTATTAGTTTTTTTCTTCTGCATATTTGTTTTGTACTTGAATAGGCTTTATAGAATAATCTTTACCATATCATAGACATACAAATGTAATCATAGCATTGTATGACTTTAACTTATGTTTGTACTCAGATATTGTTGCTTCCGTAGAACGTTTATGACCGAGCTTTTCTATTCAATCCCTCGAGGCCCTTTTCTTGTAATATGAAGCTTGTATGACTTTAATTTATGTTTAGAGTTGTGTTGTGATATCTTCCCGTGAGTCCCTGATCTTCGTCATATACACATGCGTGTATGACCCCGTGTTCACCAACAGTTTTTGGCATGAACACTTGAAGACTATCGGCAATGAACTTAACATGGGAACACGATATGACCCGCAAACAGATGGGCAGACGGAGTGTGTCAATCAGTTCTTTGAAATTTACCTCAGATGCTTCACCCACGCCAACCCAAACAAGTGGCATCAGTACGTGGACCACGCGGAATTCTGGTATAACTCCATCTTTCATTATGCTCTCAATACTTCTCCCTTTTATGGCACCCCGGATCAGAGGAACCGGACTACCTCGCATTCCAACCCATATATCAAGTCTTCTGGAATACGACACTGCTTGACATAGAACAAATCAACTCTTATTACAAATAATACGGTTACAAGGGCTCGGATATACAAAGGATCACATCGGCATGGCAACACTATGCTAGCAGCGGAATAATTTCTAGCAGCAGAACAACGACGACAAAGATGAACTCCACTCCGCAGGGACTCTGGCTGGGACATATCCTAGCTTGCAAACTCGGGATCCCTGACAAGCAATCAATTGTGGCATGACCTGCAATCTGGCATGACATGCCAGGTAAGTACTTTGAATGTACTCGCAAACTCACAACAACCAAAGGAATCAAGACAAACAACATGATATGAGCATGGCATGTACATGTTACTCATGATATGAACATGGTGATATTAGCACTAGCCTGCGATGGAGTTCTCTTTTAAGGTGTCACGGACCAACTTACTCATCTCGGAGGTTATCTTGTAGCCACCATAGACATCAATCTTACTTACCACCGTGATCATCACATGATGACCTCATGATCAACTAACATTGGTATCCCCGATACCATCGTGATCATTTGATGACAACATAGAGATCAACCAACTTATTTCCTCATGGACCGGGGTTGTTTATTATTCAGGTTATTATTACTGTTGACCCTTGGCCACTAGTAGAAAACATGGCTTTGGTCACAGCTCAATATACACATTAGTCCCGGTCGCATTATGAACCGGGACTAATGTGAGCATTAGTCCCGGTTCGAGCGGCTAAAGGCATTTGTCCCGGTTCAAATGAGACCTTTAGTCCTGGTTTGAGACACGAATCAGGACTAAAGGTTGCGATGCCCTTTAGTTCCAGTTCGTATCTCAAACTGGGACTAAAGATTAGACCTTTAGTCCCGGTTTGAGACACGAACCGGGACCAAATGGTGCGATGCCCTTTAGTTCCGGTTCGAAAAACTTCAAAAATAAAATCCTTCAAGATGTAGTTGTATTACTACATCTAATGGTTAGAAAAATTTAAAAACTTAAATTTGGACATGTTTTGCAAAAAAGTGTTATGAAAAAGTAAAACAGCTATAACTTTTGCATATGATGTCGGAAAAAACGTATAATATATCAAACTGTTCAGCACGAAATCCCGCATCCGATTTTGACTATTGTAGGCCTGTTTGCAAATTTTTAGAATCCTCAAATTCTAAAAGGAAAAAAAGTTATGCTCAAATTTAAATTTTTTTGAATTTTGGTTAAATCTGGTCAAACTACTTATTCAAAAAGTATTAGTGTTACTAAATAATTATTCAAGAATATTAGTGTTACTAAATAATTATTTCAGTTTTTCTTAATTTTGGTCAAATCTGGTCAAACAATGGTCAAACTACTTATTCAAGAAATATTAGTGTTACTAAATAATTATTGTTTTTTAGAATAATAGTTTCAAACTCAAACAGTGAAACGTGTGACTTCATGCTCAAGCTAAACTCCTGAGAGTTAATAGGATTGACATCTTACTATTGTCAGGAAAACAACAAGTGCAGTCTAGGAAATAAGAGGGAATAGAACCCGGAAGTTAAGCGTGCTCAGACTGGAGTAGTGAGAGGATGGGTGACCGGCTGAGAAGTTAGATGATTTGGAATGATGAGGGGAGATTAGAGATTATAGATTAAATTGAGCAGTGATGAATGGTGATTATAGATTAAATTGTAAAATAATTCAGAAGGTTAGTACACTGTACCCACAATATGAAACTCATTGGCTCGTACTTTAGTGCACGCTCCCATACGGGTGGTCCAACGACGTTTCAACAAAACCAACTTATTGCATGACAATCTCTCGGCTAGTCCGACAAACTCTCCTTTAGGCTATATCACGAGTGGCCCCGATTTCTGTCAAGGTAGCGCTCTTTATTTCTCCTTGAAATTTCTAAATTATTTTATAATAACTATAGCAAATTGCAGTATGTAAATCAATCACATGAGAGGAAGCAACGTATGTGACTGGGGTGGCAGTACGTTTAGCTGGTACATGTGCGGATCCATCGATCACTTGGTGGACTTCCATGAATGATTGGTATGTGAACGCACATACATATGATGTAGTGCACACACATGCACATGCACATGACGTACTAGATCGACATGCACGCATGACGCTCCACTCATCACTGTTGACGCAATCAAATTCTGACCTGCACCCACGAGGACGAAACAACAAGTGGAGTACTGAGCCTTGAGTGCGGGACCCGGATGTGCAGACATTTGCTCCACCGACACACCCAACCCCCCTTGGGCTTTGCCATGGTCAAAGTTAATTTGGTTCCAACCCGTTAAGGCAAGTACGACCTCGTTGAAAGTTTTTCATCTTTTTGGATGGGCGACTCAAGAGACTTTTAGATATCCATATTGGCAATGAAGCTCATGCGGACGAACCAGCTTAAGTACAGCTTATCCAGTCTAATTACAGCCACCTGCTGAAGTCTTGGTGGTATTCCATCTTGCAAACCATGGAGAAGATGCCTCCAAGTGGTTTTTATTGTAATTCTTAGTTGTAGAATTTAGTTTGTAATATTTCTTCAACCATCAATCAATATTCACTTTGTAACACGCAAGGATGGACGCAGCACGTGGTTGCCATCCCACACGCTCGCGGTTTTATGAATTAATATTTCTTTTTTGCCTAATTACTAACCCCTCTGTTCACAAATATGAGATGTTGTAGATATTTCAATATGGACTACATACTGAGTGAAAAGAGTGAACGCACGATTCAGAAAAAAAAATTTGAGCATCAGTGCAGACACAAGCGCTCATATACACGCGCATACACTCATCCCTATGAACGCACACACGCACACCCTACCCCTATGAGCACCTCCGAAAGACTGAGCCGGCATATCATCTTGAGATTTACGAAGTCACCGTAGGCGCCTCGTCGTCGACGGGAACGTCTCCTCCCACTGAAAGCGCATTGCCGGAAATCCTGAAATAAATCCAGGAATAATGCAAGCACCAGGATTTGAACCCTGGTGGGTTGGGGATACCACTATCCACCTAACCAACTCAACCACAGTTTGATTCGCGATTCAGAAACTTTTTAGAGCATGTTATATTTGTGAACATACATATCTCCTCCTCTTGGCTAGATGGTTAAGCTAACCAGCGTGTTCATATGCATAAATGTTGATCGATAATATATACATACATTTAATCATGCCAAACAGAAAGAAGAAAAAAGGACCATGAATATCATACAACATACTTGAAATTCAGTTTAATTAATTAGGCTTTCATCTATTCCTCGTATATATGTGAACTTATGAGAAATATGCATGCACTTCATTCACACGTAGCAAAGCAGAGTTACCAATCTTGTTTGTTTCTTCACCCATCAATCAATATACTTACAAAGCAATCATGTAGTACGTAATTTGTACTAGTCTCCGCATGCATGCTCCATCCATCGCTGCATCGGTTTAGGGTTTACTCCCACGTGTCTGTAATACTAATGATGTTACTCGTGTTTCTTTCTTTCTAGCCAGCACTAATGCTAGAGATATCTTACTGTTCACTACATAGATAGATAGATAGATAGATAGATAGATAGATAGATAGATAGGCTTGCGCTAGCTAGAGTAAATTGCAGAAAACAACGACATTGAAGGTTAGGGTTGCAGAAATCACCCTTCTACGGTTTTGTACCAAAAAACACTAATCCGGAGCCTTTTTTTCTTCAAAAAACACTAGTCGATGGTTTTGGTCGTTTTGAACATGGTTATGAGAGGTGGGTCCTGCTAGAAAGGGTGATGTGGCTAAAAAAAAGTCGAGTACATTCCTATATAATTTTGTTTTGCAGATAGACCCCTAAAAAAATAAAGCATTCGGGTCCTCCTTCTCCCACCAGCCCAGTGTGGAAGCCGGAGGCCACTCCCTACCTGTGCGCGACCGGCACAACTGCTGCTTGCTTCGGCAGCGGGTCATAGGGGAGGTCCGGCGTTGTCGGGGACGCGCGCCACCGCATACAGGAGGTTGGCTGACGTCCTCCTGCCTCCCAGGCCGCGTCTCACCATGACCAGGAGACGCGGGAGGTGGCGCGAGATGCACAAGTGCGGTGGTGAGACTCCCCAAAGGTCAGCAGCGGAGGGAGCGCGGGACTGCGACAGCAACGACGTGGGCAACACGGTGGCACGAGTTCCTCCTCCAACACCGACGAGTACGGCTAGAGTGCGGCGGTGGAGCTAGCGAACGCGGCAAGGGTGGCGGGTGATTCTTCGTTGACCAGCTAGCTGAGCAAATGCCGGCTGCCCAGCCCGCACGCCGGCGAGCTTGAGCAGGCCGACTGGAGAGGTCGCTGTTGCTGCTGCTGCTGGCCCTCTTTCGTGGATGACCTTTTTTCCAAATGATGACCTTAGCCTCTTAGGCCATTTCACATTTTAGTCTATGCTATTCTATCTATTTGTGATCTCTTATGTTGTGCCACATTACTGTGTCCAGTAGGACACAACTGTCATAATCATTCTAAAAATAACCTAAATCACCAACTAGTATTTTTTTGCAAAAAATTAGTTTCGGAATTAATGGTTTTTGCTCAAAACTGTAGAAGTGTTGTTTCTGCAACCCTAGTCTCCAATGTTGATGCTTTCTGCAATTCACTTATTAGATGTACACCATTGTATATATATTAAGTAATTACAGACAACACCTTGCTCTTTGGGTTTCAATTTAATTATAATATCCGATATAGTTAGCCTCCACCAATCTTCTATATACATATACGTACCAAAGGAACTCTATAATCCATCCAACTCTCTCTCTCTCTCTCTCTCTCTCTCTCTCTCTCTCTGAGGAAGAAGAATCTAAGACGAGGGGGGGTGAGCATGTTGCCGATGGCTCGTGCGGCGTGGCTGGTGCTGCGGTATGCGGTGGTGGTGCCCCTGCTGCAGCTGGCCATCTACCTCTGCGCCGTCATGTTCCTCATGTTGTTCGCCGACCGCCTCTACATGGGCCTCGTTGTCGCCGTGCTCTGGCTCTACCGCCGATGCCACAACCGTAAGCAAAGGAACAAGGGCGACGACGACAACCTAGATAGTGATGATGCAGGCCGGCCCATGGTCCTGGTCCAGATACCCATGTTCAATGAGAAGCAGGTCATTACTAGTCTATTCTCTTTGTCTCAAAAAAAAAAAACTAGTCTATTCTCTGCCTCTCTATGTATAATGGATTAATTGTTCATCTACGATGATATGGTATGCATGACCTGTCTGCTATGCTGTTATGCGTATAGCACGCATATTATCATCAGAGAATGCATTTATCCATGTACTCCTGGTAACGCTTGCTAGCTGCATATTTTTGTTGTTTCTTCAACAGCAATCATGCAAAAGCTGCTGCTTTACAAGTGCATTTCGAACATATGCATGCACAACTACAACTATAATTGTTGCGCGCGTAATACTCTACTCACTCGTGTTGGCTACGTCCATCCAAATTCATTCAAGATTAAGAATAAAGAAACAAGAAACGGCGGCATCTAAGACGAGTCAACTATCTATCTACCTATCTATCTCTTTTTTTTTTTGAGGATCTATCTATCTCTTTCTCTTAGTAGTACTTTATGGGCCACAGCACAAGTTTGATAGTTTATCAGTTAGCAGCCTTTAACGGCTATTCCCTCTATAAAGAAATAAAAGTAGTGATCTAAGCGCTCTTATATTCTTTTACGAAGGAAGTACCAAGCTTGCTTGTTTGTTTCCTTGTCCGTGTGTGTGCCTGTGTGTACGGAGCATGCACGGTGCACGATTACTGAGTAGTGAAACAATCATCCCATCCTTATAGTGCATGACTGACAATGCAGGTGTTCCGTCTTTCAATCAGCGCGGCTTGCGGCCTGTGGTGGCCGGCCGATAAGCTGGTGATCCAGGTGTTGGACGACTCCACGGACGCCGGCATCCGCTCCCTGGTGGAGGCCGAGTGCCGACGGTGGGCGGGCAAGGGGGTGCACATCCGGTACGAGAACAGCAGCAACCGTAGCGGCTACAAGGCGGGCGCCATGCGGGAGGGCCTCACGAAGCAGTACGTGAAAGATTGCGAGTTCGTGGCCGTCTTTGACGCCGACTTCCAGCCCGACGCCGACTTCCTCCGCCACACAGTCCCCGTGCTCCAGGCGGACCCGGCGGTGGCACTGGTGCAGGCGCGGTGGCGGTTCGTGAATGCGGACGAGTGCATCCTCACCCGCATGCAGGAGATGTCGCTGGACTACCACTTTTCGGTGGAGCAGGTGGTGGGGTCGGCCTGCCACGGCTTCTTCGGCTTCAACGGCACCGCCGGGGTGTGGCGGTTGCACGCCCTGGCAGACGCGGGGGGCTGGAAGGACCGCACCACCGTGGAGGATATGGACCTGGCCGTCAGGGCGTCCATGCGGGGCTGGAGGTTCGTCTACGCCGGCGACGTGCAGGTGCGCAATGAGCTACCCAGCAGCTTCAAGGCGTACCGGTACCAGCAGCACCGGTGGTCGTGTGGGCCGGCCAACCTCATGCGCAAGATGTTCTGGGAGATCGTCGCCAACAAGCAGGTGTCGGCGTGGAAGAAGCTCCACGTGCTCTACAGCTTCTTCTTCATCAGGAAGGTGGTGGCGCATCTGGCGACGTTCCTCTTCTGCTGCGTTGTCATCCCGTCCTACGTGCTCGTTGGCGGACAGGACGTGCGGCTCGCACAGTACGTGCCCATCTACGTGGTGGCTGTCCTCACCCTGCTCAACGCCGCGTGCACCCCGAGGTCGTACCACCTGCTCGTCTTTTGGATCCTCTTCGAGAACGTCATGTCCATTCACCGCTGCAAGGCCACCATCATCGGGCTCCTCGAGGCCAGCCGCGCAAACGAGTGGGTCGTCACCGAGAAGCTCGGCGGCTCCACGACCACCACGACCATGGCCAAGAACAACAAGAAGAAGAGCAGCAGCAGCTTCCTGGCGCCGGAGATCGTCATGGGGCTCTTCCTGCTCTACTGCACCGTCTACGACATCGTCTTCAGCCACGACCACTTCTATGTCTACCTCCTCATGCAGTCCGCCGCTGCCTTCGTCATCGGATTCGGCTACGTCGGCTCCCAATGAAATCAATGAGAGTCCGCAGGACATTCCGTGTTTGGAATGTCGTTTTCCTTTCTGAACACACCCGTATAAAAAATGAGAATGGATAGAAATCTGTCAGCTGAATTTTTGGTTTGAGGTCAGTCAATTGTTGCCCATTTGATCGGAAATCAATGGCCCACAGTCTTCTTCAACCTCTGGACATATCTCCTTCCTTCATTCATTCAGAAATCGATTGAGGCCGAATTCGCATCAGCTGACTAATGTGCAGCTAAAGTGATAAAAAATACAGGTGTCCGCCCGTCGTTTTGGTTTCTGGTTGGAAATAGCTCTGTATTAGATTACATCCATACCAAGCGCGGCCGAGTATAACGCTTCTGTATCTCTCTCTCACTCTACATGTACATACGTTCCCCGCAAAAAAAAAAGGATGTCACGTACCAAAGATGATGTGTTCGTGCCAAACTTTTAAATAGCGAGCTAAACTTCTTAGCGTAGGCTCCGCTCGGCTAAAATGTGAGAAACCCTACAGCGTGCGCTAAGCCGTATTTAGCATTTCAGCATAAATTAATAAAAGCAATGAGAAAAACAAACATATACTCAGGCATCAAATTAACATATACTCCCTCCGCCCCGCAAGTCATGTCGCAGACGTAGTTCATTGCAAATTTTCAAAAAAGCCCTCGTAGTTTCAAAACAATCACAAACAAGTCCCTCCACTCCCGTCTTCTTCCTTCTACAACTTTGCAGAAGTGTTCCGCCTCCGTCGCCACGTACCTTCAACGCCGCCGTTGTCGCCAGGTACTTGCTCCACCACCGCCGCCCAGACTTGCGCCGCCGCGATCCCCTCCCAGGGCGATTACCTGCGGGCGTCGCCGGAATTTCCCACCATGATCCGATGGAGCAGGAGCTCCCTCTCATCATCCACGAGCTCCCGCGACTCCTCCTCGTGCTCCCGCGAGTCCACCTTGAGCTGCCTCCCGTGCGCCACCCCGATCCCTCCCGCCCTAATCCACCTACGGGCATCGCCAGAGCCGGCCTCCATGATCCGATGGACAGGAGCTCACGCGCGTCCTACGTGGTCTTCCGCGAGTCCTCGTTGAGGTCCCACGGGCCGCCATCGTGCTCCGTCTCTGCTTGCGTGCCCACGCGGTTGTTTCTCCTTTGTTTCCCCCTGCTGCCGGTGGAGCTAGCCCGTGCTGCTGCTGCTCCTCTTCCCATGTTCATGCTACAGCTCCTCTGCCTGTGTTGCTATTGCTGATCCATGTCGTGTTGCTGCTGTTCCTATTGACTACCACCGTGACTGCTGCCGCCGTGAATATTGCCGCCATGACTGCTACTATTGGTGCTATTTGCACACCTATTTGCACTCCGAAGAAGGTACTCCATCAGAGTACTGCTACCTGAAAATTTGTGAAATTGATTTACTGTTAACTAAAGCGTTTCAATTAATAGCAATGCCTTGAGTAAATCTAAGAAATTGCCCCTAGCTGATCTTGGATTGCTTTACTTCTTTGCAAATACTCTACTCCACAGGGACTCTGGCTGGGACACTCCTATCTCGCAAACTCGGGACCCCTGACAAGCAATCAATCATGGCATGACCTGCAATCTAGCATGACACGCCAGGTTAGTACTTTGAATGTACTTGCAAACTCACAACAACAAAAGAAATCAAGACAAACAACATGATATGAGCATCGCATGTACATGTTACTCATGATATGAACATGATTATATTAGCACTTGCATGCAATAGAGTTCTCGTTTATGGTGTCACAGACCAACTTACTCTTCTCGGCGACTATCTTGTAACCACCATAGATAACAATCTTACTTACCACTGTGATCATCACATGATGACCTCATGATCAACCAACATTGGTATCATCGATACCATCGTGATCATTTCATGACAACATAAAGATCAACCAACTTATTTCCTCATGGATCGAGGTTGTTCATTATTCAGGTTATTATTACTGTTGACCCTTAGTGTGACGTAATACAAACTATTTCCATGACCGAGGACGCGGCTATTGATAGAATATACACTCTACAGATGTTAGTACACTGTACCCACAATATGAAACTCATGGCCTGGTACTATAGTGCATGGTCCCATACGGGTGGACCAACGACATTCTAGCAAAACCAACCTATTGCATGACGATCTCCCGGACAGTCCAATAAACTCTCCTTTAGGCTATGTCATGAGCGGCCCCGATTTCTGTCAAGGTAGCGCCCTTGTTTCTCCCTGAATTTTCTAATTTATTTTGTAATAACTGTAGCAAATTGCAGTCTGTAAATCAATCACTCGCATTGATGGACCAAACAAAACAAGTCTGTGGTCTGACCGATCGGTCTAACAGGAAGCCGGTAGACGTGTAGACACTCTAGCTCCAATGTATCATGCATGCACATGCACATGCCTGGCGGGCAATGTATATGACATGGCGAATGAACCTCGAAACTCGCGAGAGAAGACTTGCATTGGATGGAGATATAGGTCATAGGCATCTAATTAATGCTGTCGGGCATCCACTTGAGCTGTAGGAGTATATGTATATAGTACTAGATCACTAATGCTAACTGGACATGGTGGTGGAATATCGCTAATCTGTAGGAGTATATGTATATATAATACTAGATCACTAATGCTATCTGAACATGGCAGAGGAATGTTGCTAAAATCAAGTACAATAGAGTGACGTTGGCGGGCTATAAGAGATGCCACATCAAATTTGTTTAGTTGGAGAAGAAAAGAAAAGCAGGTTACAAGCTTACAACCAACTGTAGCACAAGACCCATCAAGCTTTGTGAGAAAAAAAGATAGCCATGTATTCACTAATAGGGAAAACCCTAGCAGTAGCGCAGGTATTTTGCCTATTAGTAGCGTGGGACGTAGCGCTATTGATAAGGCGCTACAGCTAACGTGTAGCAGTAGCGCCTGTCGTCCCACGCTACTGCTATACATGGCTAGCACTAGCACGCTTTAGTGAAGAGCGCTACTGCTAATATCTGCAACGCTTTTTACCAGGAAGCGCTACTGGTAAGGCAGCGCTACCTCTAACTTTGTTCCCCTCGCTACTGCTAGTTTTATTAGTTTTTTTCTTCTGCATATTTGTTTTGTACTTGAATAGGCTTTATAGAATAATCTTTACCATATCATAGACATACAAATGTAATCATAGCATTGTATGACTTTAACTTATGTTTGTACTCAGATATTGTTGCTTCCGTAGAACGTTTATGACCGAGCTTTTCTATTCAATCCCTCGAGGCCCTTTTCTTGTAATATGAAGCTTGTATGACTTTAATTTATGTTTAGAGTTGTGTTGTGATATCTTCCCGTGAGTCCCTGATCTTCGTCATATACACATGCGTGTATGACCCCGTGTTCACCAACAGTTTTTGGCATGAACACTTGAAGACTATCGGCAATGAACTTAACATGGGAACACGATATGACCCGCAAACAGATGGGCAGACGGAGTGTGTCAATCAGTTCTTTGAAATTTACCTCAGATGCTTCACCCACGCCAACCCAAACAAGTGGCATCAGTACGTGGACCACGCGGAATTCTGGTATAACTCCATCTTTCATTATGCTCTCAATACTTCTCCCTTTTATGGCACCCCGGATCAGAGGAACCGGACTACCTCGCATTCCAACCCATATATCAAGTCTTCTGGAATACGACACTGCTTGACATAGAACAAATCAACTCTTATTACAAATAATACGGTTACAAGGGCTCGGATATACAAAGGATCACATCGGCATGGCAACACTATGCTAGCAGCGGAATAATTTCTAGCAGCAGAACAACGACGACAAAGATGAACTCCACTCCGCAGGGACTCTGGCTGGGACATATCCTAGCTTGCAAACTCGGGATCCCTGACAAGCAATCAATTGTGGCATGACCTGCAATCTGGCATGACATGCCAGGTAAGTACTTTGAATGTACTCGCAAACTCACAACAACCAAAGGAATCAAGACAAACAACATGATATGAGCATGGCATGTACATGTTACTCATGATATGAACATGGTGATATTAGCACTAGCCTGCGATGGAGTTCTCTTTTAAGGTGTCACGGACCAACTTACTCATCTCGGAGGTTATCTTGTAGCCACCATAGACATCAATCTTACTTACCACCGTGATCATCACATGATGACCTCATGATCAACTAACATTGGTATCCCCGATACCATCGTGATCATTTGATGACAACATAGAGATCAACCAACTTATTTCCTCATGGACCGGGGTTGTTTATTATTCAGGTTATTATTACTGTTGACCCTTGGCCACTAGTAGAAAACATGGCTTTGGTCACAGCTCAATATACACATTAGTCCCGGTCGCATTATGAACCGGGACTAATGTGAGCATTAGTCCCGGTTCGAGCGGCTAAAGGCATTTGTCCCGGTTCAAATGAGACCTTTAGTCCTGGTTTGAGACACGAATCAGGACTAAAGGTTGCGATGCCCTTTAGTTCCAGTTCGTATCTCAAACTGGGACTAAAGATTAGACCTTTAGTCCCGGTTTGAGACACGAACCGGGACCAAATGGTGCGATGCCCTTTAGTTCCGGTTCGAAAAACTTCAAAAATAAAATCCTTCAAGATGTAGTCGTATTACTACATCTAATGGTTAGAAAAATTTAAAAACTTAAATTTGGACATGTTTTGCAAAAAAGTGTTATGAAAAAGTAAAACAGCTATAACTTTTGCATATGATGTCGGAAAAAACGTATAATATATCAAACTGTTCAGCACGAAATCCCGCATCCGATTTTGACTATTGTAGGCCTGTTTGCAAATTTTTAGAATCCTCAAATTCTAAAAGGAAAAAAAGTTATGCTCAAATTTAAATTTTTTTGAATTTTGGTTAAATCTGGTCAAACTACTTATTCAAAAAGTATTAGTGTTACTAAATAATTATTCAAGAATATTAGTGTTACTAAATAATTATTTCAGTTTTTCTTAATTTTGGTCAAATCTGGTCAAACAATGGTCAAACTACTTATTCAAGAAATATTAGTGTTACTAAATAATTATTGTTTTTTAGAATAATAGTTTCAAACTCAAACAGTGAAACGTGTGACTTCATGCTCAAGCTAAACTCCTGAGAGTTAATAGGATTGACATCTTACTATTGTCAGGAAAACAACAAGTGCAGTCTAGGAAATAAGAGGGAATAGAACCCGGAAGTTAAGCGTGCTCAGACTGGAGTAGTGAGAGGATGGGTGACCGGCTGAGAAGTTAGATGATTTGGAATGATGAGGGGAGATTAGAGATTATAGATTAAATTGAGCAGTGATGAATGGTGATTATAGATTAAATTGTAAAATAATTCAGAAGGTTAGTACACTGTACCCACAATATGAAACTCATTGGCTCGTACTTTAGTGCACGCTCCCATACGGGTGGTCCAACGACGTTTCAACAAAACCAACTTATTGCATGACAATCTCTCGGCTAGTCCGACAAACTCTCCTTTAGGCTATATCACGAGTGGCCCCGATTTCTGTCAAGGTAGCGCTCTTTATTTCTCCTTGAAATTTCTAAATTATTTTATAATAACTATAGCAAATTGCAGTATGTAAATCAATCACATGAGAGGAAGCAACGTATGTGACTGGGGTGGCAGTACGTTTAGCTGGTACATGTGCGGATCCATCGATCACTTGGTGGACTTCCATGAATGATTGGTATGTGAACGCACATACATATGATGTAGTGCACACACATGCACATGCACATGACGTACTAGATCGACATGCACGCATGACGCTCCACTCATCATTGTTGACGCAATCAAATTCTGACCTGCACCCACGAGGACGAAACAACAAGTGGAGTACTGAGCCTTGAGTGCGGGACCCGGATGTGCAGACATTTGCTCCACCGACACACCCAACCCCCCTTGGGCTTTGCCATGGTCAAAGTTAATTTGGTTCCAACCCGTTAGGGCAAGTACGACCTCGTTGAAAGTTTTTCATCTTTTTGGATGGGCGACTCAAGAGACTTTTAGATATCCATATTGGCAATGAAGCTCGTGCGGACGAACCAGGTTAAGTATCACTTATCCAGTCTAATTGCAGCCACCTGCTGAAGTCTTGGTGGTATTCCATCTTGCAAACCATGGAGAAGATGCCTCCAAGTGGTTTTTATTGTAATTCTTAGTTGTAGAATTTAGTTTGTAATATTTCTTCAACCATCAATCAATATTCACTTTGTAACACGCAAGGATGGACGCAGCACGCGGTTGCCATCCCACACGCTCGCGGTTTTATGAATTAATATTTCTTTTTTGCCTAATTACTACCCCCTCTGTTCACAAATATGAGATGTTGTAGATATTTCAATATGGACTACATACTGAGTGAAAAGAGTGAACGCACACACTAGGATATGTCTATGTACATCCGATTCAGAAAAATAATAATTGAGCATCAGTACAGACACAAGCGCTCATATACACGCGCATACACTCATCCCTATGAACGCACACACGCACATCCTACCCCTATGAGCACCTCCGAAAGACTGAGCCGGCATATCATCTTGAGATTTACGAAGTTGCCGGAAATCCTGAAATAAATCCAGGAATAATGCGAGCAACAGGATTTGAACCCTGGTGGGTTGGGGATACCACTGTCCACCTAACCAACTCAACCACGGGTTGATTCGCGATTCAGAAACTTTTTAGAGCATGTTATATTTGTGAACATACATATCTCCTCCTCTTGGCTAGATGGTTAAGCTAACCAGCGTGTTCATATGCATAAATGTTGATCGATAATATATACATACATTTAATCATTCCAAACAGAAAGAGGAAAAAAGGACCATGAATATCATACAACATACTTGAAATTCAGTTTAATTAATTAGGCTTTCATCTATTCCTCGTATATATGTGAACTTATGAGAAATATGCATGCACTTCATTCACACGTAGCAAAGCAGAGTTACCAATCTTGTTTGTTTCTTCACCCATCAATCAATATACTTACAAAGCAATCATGTAGTACGTAATTTGCACTGGTCTCTGCATGCATGCTCCATCCATCGCTGCATCGGTTTAGGGTTTACTCCCACGTGTCCGTACTACTAATGATGTTACTCGTGTTTCTTTCTTTCTAGCCAGCACTAATGCTGGAGATATTTTACTCTTCACTACATAGATAGATAGATGGACAGATAGATAGGCTTGCGCTAGCTAGAGTGAATTGCAGAAAATATCGACATTAAAGGTTAGGGTTGCAGAAACCACACTTCTACGGTTTTGTATCAAAAAACACTAATCCGGGGCCTAATTTTTTTTTTGCAAAAAACACTAGCCGATGGTTTTGGTCATTTTCAACACGATTATGATAGGCGTGTCCCGCTAGAAAGGGTGATGTGGCAAATAAAAAAGTCGATTACATTCCTACGTAATTTTGTTTTGCAGATAGACCCCTAAAAAAAATAAAGCATTCGGGTCCTCCTTCTTCCACCAGTCCGGTGGTGGTAGCTGGCGGCCACTCCCTCCCTTTTCGCGACCGGCACAACTGTTGGTTGCTTCGGCGGCGGGGCATAGGGGAGGTCTGGGGTTGTCTGGGACGAGCGCCACCGCATACAGGAGGTTGCCTAACGTCCTCCTGCCTCCCAGGCCGCGGCTCGCCACGACAAGAAGCGCGGGAGCTGGCGCGAGATGCACGAGTGCGGTGGTGAGACTCCCCGAAGGTCAGCAGCAGAGGGAGCGTGGGACTCCGGCAACAACGACGGGGGCAACACGGTGGCACGAGCTCCTCCTCTAGCCCCGACGAGCACGGTTAGAGTGCAGCGGAGGAGCCAGTGAGCGCGCCAACGGCGGCGGGTGATTCTGCGGCGACCAGCGTCACCAATTCCCGCTGCCTGGCCCGCACGCCGGCGAGCTCGAGGACGCCGACTGCATAGGTCGATGTTGCTGCTGCTGGTCCTCTTCGAGCGCGTCACTTAGTTTTGTTGGGTCACCTGCAATACACAACATGCACCATGGTATAGTGCCATCTGTTCTTTTTTTCGGATTCCTTACACATTTTTGTAGTCGGGTCATGACACGTGATACAACTGGCGGTTGTGGTTGCATAGGAGGTGATTCAACAAGTTCCGTCGCAGAAGATCTATCCGAGCCTGCTGAATGTACATGCACAAAAGATCCAGGAGAATCTAAATGGATGGGTGCACTAGATCGTGAAGAAGGGCTATACGCCCCAGGTGTGGCCGGTGGAGTACTGAATCTGGTGCTCGTGGGCGCAGAAGATCCAGAGCTCCCTGATGCATGCACATGCATGTGACGCGGTGTCTTGTTGCCTGAAGCTGCGGCTGATTGTGATGTGGATGGATGCGCATGCATGCGCGTGGACCCCGGTGTTGTCTCACCAGATGCACGGCATGGCGTTGGCCCAAATTCCGCCGCGGGCTGGCAGCCACATGATCCGAGGCCGACCGGCGCGCAGGAGTGGCAGGGGCAGGTGGATCGACTCCTTGTCCCATGCCATGTGAAAAATGAGGCTAAATTTCCTGTTTTGACCTTTTGACAAACAAAACCAAGATCTGACCTCGGTTTCAAAGAATTACGGGATTTGACCCTTTTGTTGCTGCCAGGGGCTCCGGCGGTAGTGTTAGACAGCCTACCGCCAGCGCCCCTGGCGGTAGGGTGTGACGGAGGGGGACAGTGGCCATCACCGCGTGCTGACGTGCATAAGTGCCCTACCGCCAGGGGTATTGGCGGTAGGCTGTCTAACCCTACCGCCAGGGTCCCTGGCGGTAGGATGTGGTAGGGTTTTGCCGTACACATGTTCTGTAACGAAATATGCAAGGGCCCTGGCGGTAGGTTCACCCTACAGCCACTGGGGCTGGCGGTAAGCTGTCTGACCCTACCGCCAGGCACCCTGGCGGTAGGGTCATCTGTTTTGTTGTTTCTAGTTCATTTGGTTGCTTGTTTTCAAATTCTATATGGCAGCAATATCACAACAAGTTTCACAAATATGACAGCAATATCACAAATTTTAAACAAATAAACTTGGGCATCACATAGATCCATATTAGATAAGTTAAAATGCATATAACATTTCGAACGAACTTCAACTAATCAGTAAACGGAGTTCCACATAGTAGCAAACACATAGATCCACAAATACCAAACAAATAGTTGCCCGCGGTTTCATAACCACTAGACAAGTTCAACGAAACGAAGTTCAACCAAATTAATAGAGCCAAGTAGCAAAGAGAATAATCAGTTGCTCCTTCCCCACTTGGAGGTACGGTCCTCGTTACTCTTTAAACGAGTCTCTTCGGTCTTCTTCTTGGGCCGTTGAGGAACCGGTCTCTAGAAAGGGTCCGGACTCAGCAAATCCTTCTTCTTCGGATTCCTCTTCGACAACTGAGATGCTTGAGACGTTTGAGTTGGTGGAGGTCCATAATCTTCATCGTAATCCTCCTCCCCGTTGCTCTCATCCTCTTCCTCCTCCCCTTCTTCATGTGTGGCCTCCTCCTCCGCATCCTCTTCCTCGTCCTCCTCGTCCTCCTCGTCCTCCTCCTCCTCATCCTCCCCAACCAACCTAGAAGACGAGGGAGCATGGCTCGATGAGCCGATGAGACCATGTGTGGCTACAGGCTGATAAGCTTCAACTGACCCAGCTCTAGCACACCCAAGCAGCCCTACCAGCTTGCGACAATGTTGCACGAACTTCTGCACTCACAATGAAACAAGGTCATAATAGGTATCAGCTCGACTGATTGCAAGTGAACAAGATGCATCTGTTCCAAGGAGGCTGAAATTGTACCTTCATGGTCCCCCTCACTTTGGTCTCAGATTGTACGCTCCCGGGGAGATCACCTAGTGCATCTGAGGCTTCAAAGATGGATATGTTCAGCTCACCGGACTGCAACGGCATAAGTCAGTCACGATGACGAATACAATAGTTTAAATACAACCGTCGGTTCAAACATACCACTCTGTTGATGAGGGGTGCAAACTCCCTAAATCCACTCTGCATGTCTCTGATGCCATTCTGGTAGACCTGCTCCTCGGGGTCATCCCTCTCCAGCTCCGCGATGTCTTCCGCCGTCCACTGAGGCCTGAGACGAAGACGGCGCTTCTGGCCATCATCGTACCACCTCATGTGTGGGCCCAGGTAAGCATCCCAGTCATTCACTTTCCTCTCCACGTCTTTCCGGTACCTCCGTAGGTCCCACGCCACCACATGAGTCTTATGCTCCTCTCCCCAGTCTGTGATCGACTGATTCTTCCGCCGGTTCATCCTGCAAGGCATAGGCAAGAGATCATCATAAGAAACATGATAAGCGTAATGAAATCCTGTGCACGGAGAACAAAGCGCTCACAGGTGGAGCGCGTGGCCGCCGGTATCGGTGGGCTGGCCCAGTGGGGTATGCTGATAAATCCCAAACTACGTGGCCATGCGGTGTGGAAAGTGTCACTCGACGACGTACACACAGATCATGGGCACGATGCACCGCCAGAGACCACGGTCCGCATCGCACATCACGTTCAGATCAAAGTCCCACTCTCGGTCTTGTTGATACGGCCACCAGTTTACCTATTACATATACATTGGTAAGTTCCCACTCTCGGTCAAAAGTAGAATCAAAGAGAAATGTGTTGAGCGAGTTCATATACCTGCGTATGCGTCAAAGCGTCCAACTCGTTGGTGTAGGTCTTGTACGAAGTCTTGTTTAGGCCCGTGTAGAGTTTGACAACGTCCCACTCGTAAGCTACGGTAGGGTTTCGAGTCTCGTCGCCATCTTCACTATATTCTTCCCATGGGCGTCTTGGCATCTTCTCCGAACGCCCCATCGCCAGCCGCTCCCACATCCAAATGGAGAAGGCCCAGACAAAGCCACCCATATTGGACTTGTCTCCCGTCCTCTGCATTGCGTCGTCAAGCTACAAAACATCAAATGAGGATAAGATATAAGAAAATGGACATACTTTTGTAGGTAGGTAGGCAATTAAACACTCTCTTACCGAATGGTATAGGTAGGCTAGAGATGCGGTCCCCCAACTGTAACCTGCATCCCAGTCCGCTAGGAAGAACAGATAGGCCTAGTTGGCAGAGTTCCCAGAGCTGTCTGGAAACACGACCTCCCTGAGAATATACCACAGGTAGGCCCTCGCGTACAACTCCACAGTCGCCTCATCTGCGCCTTCGGGGCATGTCTTCCGGTGCTCTGAGAGCCAGATCAACGGCACACCAGATGTACGGTTACTCTTGGCAGCGGGGTAGTCGCCAATGAGGGTGGTAACCCTCTGCTGCCAGTTGGTCCTCTCCACTCGACCGGTGAGTGCATGACCCTTGATCGGCATGGCAGTAATCATCTCCCAGTCCTCGAGGGTCACCGTCATCTCCCTGCATGGCAGATGGAAAGAATGGGTCTCCGGACGCCACCGGTCAATCAGAGCTGTGAGAGCTGCGTGGACAAGCGTCGGCGGCTAACGCTTGAACTGCAACACGAAACCCAACAGTCGGGGTCTCTTGAAGAATAGCGCGTAGCGATCATCGTAGTCCATATGCCCATGAACCCCGTGACCCCTCATGCGCAGTGGCTAGAGCATCTGTCAAAAAGTGAACGGCAAAAGTTAGGAAATCATTTTCATCAATCCTAAAACTTTGATCAAAATTTTATTCATATCACTTACCTCTCCGTTCTCTATGAACCGGGCACGATGACCCTTGTCGAATGCCCAGTCTAGCATGGAGTACCGTGGGCCGATGTTGTCCGCAAGAGGTGGCCGCCTTAATAAAATTTCATAAAGAAAAGAGCACCATACGCATAAAGCATACATAAACAAAAAATGAACTCAAATCATATCAACATGCATCATATCAAAATAAAATTTTAAGCATATTCCTCCAATAACATCTACTACACATGATGGATCAAATCATAGCAACACGCATAATATCAAAACAAATCCTCCAACATACATCATATCATCATATTTTTAAATAATTTTTTCCAAATAACATCTTCATATCATCATATCAACATGCATCATCAAACTAGGGTTCATCTTCACACTAGATCATATCATCATATCAACATGCATCATCATACTAGGGTTCATCCTCATATCAACATTACATCATAATTTTTTTAACAAAAAAAAATTATGCACTAGGGTTCATCTTCACACTAACATATGAACTATTGATTAGAGTTCATATCCAATACCACTAGTTACTAAAGAACTAAGAACTAGAACTACAGTCAATCTTAGGTGAAAAAATCCAATCCAAGTGCAAAAATATGAGGGATTTCAAGCAAATAATGCGTCAAATCGGACGCAAGTTTGCAAAAACTAATTGGAGGGATTGGAGGAGCTTACGTTTCTCTCTTCGGGGCCATCTTGATCCGCAAAAACGATCAAGAAACGGTGGAGATCCGGGGGGGAGTGGAGGAGATGAGAGAGGGAGAGAGGGGCAACTTGGGGGAGAAAATGAGGAACTACCGACGGGGGGGAGGGGCAGGGTGGGGAGATGGGCAGGGGCACGGGGGTTTTGGGTGAAATAACTGCCCGGACCCTACCACCAGGGGCTCTAGCGGTAGGGTTAGACAGGCTACCGCCAGGTGCCCTGGCGGTAGGGTGCGACATAGGGGGACGGCGGCTGTTTCCGCGTGCTGACGTGGATAAGTACCCTACCGTCAGGGCCTCTGGCGGTAGGCTGTCTAACCCTACCGCCAAAGCCCCTGGCAGTAAGAAAAAGGGTCAAATCCCGAAAAAAATTTCAAACCAGGGTCAAATCCTGAAATAATTAGGAAAAAGGGTCAAAACACGAAATTTTGCCGAAAAATGACAAATCTGGCCCTTTGGCCAAAGTTCAGCATAAAATGGCCCTAACCGCATGACGCCTGCACCCGGAGCGCCATGCCAAATTAAACAAGGCCCTGGTTAAGGGCGCCATATTGGTCAGTGGTGACTTGCCATGTTGGCAGGGCATGGCACCATGGCGCCCCAGGCCAGGGCGCCATGCTGATAACCCACAAGTATAGGGGATCGCAACAGCTTTCGAGGGTAGAGTATTCAACCCAAATTTATTGATTCGACACAACGGGATCCAAAGAATATTCTCAAGTATTAGCAACTGAGTTGTCAATTCTGCCACACCTGGATAACTTAATATCTGCAACAAAGTATTTAGTAGCAAAGTAATATGATAGTGGTGGTAACGGTAACAAAGTTAAAGACAGCAAAAGTAATATTTTTGGTATTTTGTAGTGACTGTAACTATAGCAACGGGAAAGTAAAGAAGCGTAAACCAGTATATGGAAAACTCGTAGGCATTGGACCGGTGATGGATAATTATGTCGGATGCGGTTCATCATGTAACAGTCATAACATAGGGTGACACAGAACTAGCTCCAATTCATCAATGTAATGTAGGCATGTATTCCGAATATAGTCATACGTGCTTATGGAAAAGAACTTGCATGACATCTTTTGTCCTACCCACCCGTGGCAGCGGGGTCCTAATGGAAACTAAGGGATATTAAGGCCTCCTTTGAATAGAGAACCGGACCAAGGCATTAAGACATAGTGAATACATGAACTCCTCAAACTATGGTCATCACCGGGAGTGGTCCGATTATTGTCACTTCGGGGTTGCCGGATCATAACACATAGTAGGTGACTATAGACTTGCAAGATAGGATCAAGAACTCACATATATTCAAGAAAACATAATAGGTTCAGATCTGAAATCATGGCTTTCGGGCCCTAGTGACAAGCATTAAGCATAGCAAAGTCATAGCAATATCAATCTCAGAACATAATGGGTACTAGGGATCAAACCCTAACAAAACTAACTCGATTACATGATAGATCTCATCCAACCCATCACCGTCCAGCAAGCCTACGATGGAATTACTCATGCACGGAGGTGAGCATCGTGAAATTGGTGATGGAGGATGGTTGATGATGACGACGGCGATGAATCCCCCTCTCCGGAGCCCCAAGCGGACTCCAGATCAGCCCTCCCGAGAGGTTTTAGGGCTTGGCGGTGGCTCCGTATCGTAAAACGCGATGATTTCTTCTCCTCTATTTTTTCTCTCCGAAAGCAAATATATTGAGTTAGAGTTGGCGTCGGAGGGTCTCCAGGGGGCCCACGGGGTAGGGGGGCGCGCCCTAGGGGGGCGCACCCCCACCCTCGTGGACAGGGTGTGGGCCCCCTGGTCTTCATCTTTGGCGACGATTTTTTATTATTTATTCTAAGATATTCCGTGGAGTTTCAGGTCATTCTGAGAACTTTTGTTTTCTGCACATAAAACAACATCATGGCAATTCTGCTGAAAACAGCGTCAGTCCGGGTTAGTTCCATTCAAATCATACAAGTTAGAGTCCAAAACAAGGGAAAAAGTGTTTGGAAAAGTAGATACAACGGAGATGGGTCAACTCCCCCAAGCTTAAACCATTGCTTGTCCTCTAGCAATTCAGTTGATAAATTGAAAGAAATAAAGAAAAACTTTTACAAACTCTTTTTGCTCTTGTTGTTGTAAACATGTAAAGCCAGCATTCATGTTTTCAGCAAAGATTATAACTAACCACATTTGCAATAATTCTCAGGTCTCATGATTACTCATATCAATAGCATAATCAGCTAGCAAGCGATAATAATAAATCTCGGATGACAACACTTTCTCCAAACAATCATAATATGATATAAAAAGATGGTATCTCGCTAGCCCTTTCTGAGACCACAAAACATAAATGCAGAGCACCTTTAAAGATCAAGGACTGACTAGACATTGTAATTCATGGTAAAAGAGATCAAATCATAGTCACACCCAATATAAATTAACAGTAATGAATGCAAATGACAGTTGTGCTCTCCAGCTATTGCTTTTTAATAAGAGGGTGATGACTCAACATAAAAGTAAATAGATATGCCCTTCGCTGAGGGAAGCAGTGATTTGTAGAGGTGCCAGAGCTCGGTTTTGAAATAGAGATAAATAATATTTTGAGCGGTATACTTTCATTGTCAACATAACAACTAAGAGATGGCGATATCTTCCATGCCACACACATTATAGGCGGTTCCCAAACAGAATGGTAAAGTTTATACTCCCCCTCCACCAACAAGCATCAATCCATAACTTGCTCGAAACAACAAGTGTCTCCAACTAACATCAGGTCCCAGGGGGAGTTTTGTTTGCAATTAATTTTGATTTAGTTTGCATAAAGCATGGGACGGGGCATCCCAGTGACCAGCCATTTTCTCGTGAGTGAGGAGCGGAGTCCACTCCTCTTGAGAATAACCCGCCTAACATGGAAGATAAGGGCAGCCTTGGTTGATACATGAGCTATTCGAGCATAAAAACAGAATGTTTATTTGAAGGTTTAGAGTTTGGCACATACAAATTTACTTGGAACGGTAGGTAGATACCGCATATAGGAAGGTATGTTGGACTCATGTGGAATAACTTTGCGGTTCAAGGGATTGGATGCACAAGCAGTATTCCCGCTTAGTACAAGTGAAGGCTAGTAAACGACTGGGAAGCGACCAACTAGAGAGCGACAATAGCCATCTACATGCATTAAAATTAATAAACATTGGATTCAAGCATGAGTAGGATATAATCCACCATGAACATAAATATCGTGAAGGCTATGTTGATTTTGTTTCAACTACATGCCTATATCAAGCATTAGAACTACTTGGAACCATATAAATTTGACATGCAAGCTCAAGAACATGGTCACCTATGCAGCAAAAATTTGCAATGAATAAAGCGCTAGAACAAAAACTAATTGGACCTATGGAGGAGTCACATACTGTTGGGGATATCACTATTTGGTGTAAACCGGCCTACATGGTCTGGGTTAACTTCGTTGATGGACACAAGATGTTAAAGCCCAAAGAGGCATAGAAGGGCCCAAGGCCTATAGTAGGTTTAGGGTTTGTAGACGTAAACCGGCCTGATATAAACTTGTATTGTAAGTTAGGAATAAAGAGACCAACCCGGGCACGTTTATGAACCGGAGGTTGGGACTCTGTAAACCGACGGGCGTCACCCGTGTATATAAGGGGACGACCCGATGGCGGTTTAAGACAGACAACAACAATTCGAGGCTCAGGCGAAGCTTGTTTGCTCCCTAGTCGTCGAAACCACATCAATCCCACCACAACTAGACGTAGGCTTTTACCTTCCTCGAAGGGGCCGAACTAGTATAAAATTCTCTGTGTCCTTGTGTCCGCTTTAACCCCTTCGAGTTAACCCGTTGCGATGGCCTCACGACTAAGTCCTTTCGCTAGGGCATCTGCCGTGACAAACCCACGACAGTTGGCGCCCACCGTGGGTTATCGCACGATGGTTTCAAGTTCTTGGAGGGCCGCTTTGAAGGACTCGAGGGCTACGTTGTGGGCCGGATGACCAGGAGTCGTAGCAGAAAACTCTACATCGACGCCGGCTCAATTAAGTACGGGTACCGGGTCCCCTTTGGTGGCATCCATGTTTTCATTGGCAAGATCGGTGAACCGGGCCCTGAGCTGGACATCTCCACCAGCCTCGTCGAGACAGCTCAGTGTGCGAGATCTGCCCAAGTTAAACCGTCCAGGAAGTGTGCCTTCGTGGGAGTTATCCACGGAGGAAGTTATGATGAGGAGGGATCGGAATCTGGTGGCGAAACTGCCGTCTACTCCGGCGATGAAGCGTCAACTGGGGAAACTGAGTCTCTATATCAGTTGCAAGATGGCCGGATTGGGGGCTGTTCCAACGGCGACAGTATTCCGGACCCCTCTGATCTGCCCAATCGAGTTGGGATATTCATGGCTGGAACGCAAGCAACGCCTCACTCGACAACTGTGGCAGCAATGATCTCCGGTTCAATGGCGGCGACGGCTGCACGGGCAGGAGGCCCTGCGGGCTCGCCGGCTCAAGTTTTATCAGATCTGTTTGATGCGTTGGCTGCACTTATGGCGGAGGCTATCCCGGTGGATCAGCATGCTAACATCGTGGAAATTGCTAAAGTGAGAGAGCAGATCACTCAAGCTAAAGAGGATCTAGCAGCGTAAGAAGCCAGGATGGCGGCAGAACGCGCTGCTTTGGATGCGCAGGCTTATAGGCTCATGCTGGACCAGAATGCATCACATGAAGTCTTAAAGAGGAAATACCGATCTCGTTTGCCTTCGGTCTTCGATGCCAGAAATCTCTTTAACACCCCCGGAGCAGGAGCCAGTAATCTGCCGGAGGTAAACCGGGAGGAAATGCCTGGGACAGGTGCACCGGTTCAACATCGTATAATAGATCTGCCTCGTCATAATGCTGGAGTGCCTCGAGTGGCGCCAACACCGCCAGGGCACTACTCCAACCCGATGGATAACCTTGTTGCAGCAGCAGCACGGCTGGAGGCTATTCCGATCGAAGGTGATTCACCACAGGCCGTAGAAACGCGTCGAGTTAAGGATCTCCTTAGGACCGCTTTGGCCCAACAGGAAGCGTACTCGCAGAGCCGCGATCGGATCCACTCCACCCCTCGCCCGAGCCGGAGCTACAGTAGGCGCATGGACGAACCAGCCGTGTCGAGTAATTTTAAAGGCTACCAGGTGGACCATGTGGACCGTAGAAAGAACGAAGCGGCGGACGCTTTAAGCCGGCTGGGCTCTCAGCGTAAACCGGTCCCGCCCAACGTTTTCCTGGATGTATTATATAACCCATCGGTACAACTCCCTGGTGAAGCGGATTTAGCTATTCCTGATCCGGAGGCTCAGTTGGTTGCGACTCTTCACATCACTCCGGATTGGACGATTCCTTATCTCGCATACATGAGCCGAGGCGAGTTACCAGAGGATGAGACATTGGCTCGACAGATCGTTCGACGGTCCAAGTCCATGACCATTGTCAAAGGCGAGTTGCATCATCGCAGTGTGTCAGGGGCGTTACAACGGTGTGTGTTCCCTGAGGAAGGCTGTGAAATACTGCGTGAGATACATGAAGGAGATTGTGGTCACCACGCTGGTTCAAAATCACTGGTGGCTAAAGTGTTCCGCCACGCCTTCTATTGGTTGACCGGTCATGCTGATGCGGAAGATCTGGTCAAGCTATGTGATGGTTGTCAAAAATTTTCCAGACGAGCTCACATACCGGCCCAAGAATTGAGGATGATCCCAATTACTTGGCCGTTTGCAACATGGGGGCTGGATATGGTTGGGCCTTTCAAAAGGTTCAAGGACAAGAAGACCCACCTCTTGGTGGCGGTTGACAAATTTACAAAGTGGGTAGAGGCAGAACCTGTTAGCAAGTGTGATGCGGCCACCGCAGTTCGGTTCATCAAAAAGGTGATTTTCCGGTTTGGCTTTCCACACAACATCATCACAGATAACGGTACCAATTTATCCAAAGGTGCTATGAAGGAGTTCTGCGAACGTGAGCATATACGGCTTGACATCTCATCTGTAGCTCACCCACAATCTAATGGTCAAGCGGAATGGGCGAATCAAGAGATTTTGAGAGGCATCAAGCCCCGACTTTTGGTCCCTTTGCAGAGGACGCCAGGTTGCTGGGTTGAAGAGCTACCATCTGTGTTATGGAGTATCAATACTACGCCTAACAGGTCTACAGGGTATACACCGTTCTTCATGGTTTATGGAGCGGAGGCGGTTCTCCCCAGTGACATACGTCATGAATCACCTCGTGTAGCAGCTTATGTTGAAGCGGACAATGAGACGGCGCGACAGAACGCTTTGGACTTGTTGGATGAGGAGTGAGGGAGTCCTGGATTAGGGGGTGTTCGGATAGCCGAACTACACCTCCCGCCGGACTCCAGGACTATGAAGATACAAGATTGAAGACTTCGTCCCGTGTCCGGAAGGTTCTTTCCTTAGCGTAGAAGGCAAGCTAGGCGTGCGGATATTCAAGATCTCCTACCAATGTAACCGAGCCTGTGTAACCCTAACCCTATCCGGTGTCTATATAAACCGGAGGGTTGTAGTCCGTAGGGGAGAATCATCTTCATACACAATCAAACCATAGGCTAGCTTCTAGGGTTTAGTCTCCTTGATCTCGTGGTAGATCTACTCTTGTACTACCCATATCATCAATATTAATCTAGCAGGAGTAGGCTTTTACCTCCACCGAGAGGGCCCGAACCTGGGTAAAACAAAGTGTCCCTTGTCTCCTGTTACCATCCGACCTTGACGCACAGTTCGGGACCCCCTACCCGAGATCCGCCGGTTTTGACACCGACATTGGTGCTTTCATTGAGAGTTCCTCTATGCCGTCGTAATCAGGAAGGATGACTTTTCCCGTCTTTAAAGACGGCGCCGTCACTAAGGGAGCTTTGGCTATCGGCCAGACCCTCCGGCTGGGTGGTTTTCTTATGACCGCCCCTGCGGCCGTTGCGCCGACGGTGACCTCTCGGGTCATCGAAAACAATCCCCACGTAAGTACGGCATCTGCCGAACAGCTCGATCCGGTGGAGCTCTTCTCCGTAAATGAGCTCCTAGATCGTATCGCTGCATTGGGGGTCGCCACAAATTACGACCGGGTTGGGCTTAAACCCGATCTAAGGGAAATCAACTCCCCCCGAGCCACCCACCACGTCGCTGTGGTGGAGACACAATGCGGCGACCCCTCATCGATCTTAAGGACTAGCTATGTCCGAATTCCGGAACCCTCCACGCCGGATATCCGCGGAGGGGGGGATCCAATCCAAGCCCCGAACTTAGAATCAGGCAAACCGGATAACATCCGAGGCTCCGGACCACCGAATCCGGAGGCTGTTCGGCTTCCGAACAGTAAACCGGGCGAGGTATCAGATTTAATGAGTGCCGCTCGCCCAACCCTAAGCGATCTCTCCCAGGTCAGGAAGAGGCCAGAAGAAACAGTACATCATTAGTGGGCCAGGTTCCTCCTGCTCATGCACAGGATAAAGGACTGCCACGAAGGAGACGCAATTTCAATCTTCCGCAATAACTGTACGGACAAAGGGATACTCAACGCCGTAAGTCGCCGCAATATCACACGTTTTGCCGACTTGGCGTCCATTGTGCAAAAGTACTGTGCGATGGAAAGCACTTGGAAAACCGAAGTTAAATTTTGGGATTATCCGGCCTTGAATAGCAATCCCATCCGAATCAAAAGGGCGCACTACAGTAAGACGTCCGGATTAAACAAAAAATCAAAACCCTCTAGGGGACATGGAACCGTACTAGAAAGGTGGCTAGATGGACCCTGCAAAATTCATAATGCAGTGGACGCCGCACCAACGCACAGCCTCAGGGCATGTTGGATACTCCGGTAGGTGGCCAAGATTGGCGAAGATCTCCTAATTCCAGAGGTCGAAGAGAACCAGCCCGAGAACTTCAGTACCGTCCTTACAATCTCTGAGACTTTCGCATCGGTTAATATGCGAAAAAGAGCACTTCGCAGCCTCATCGAAGTTTACCAAGTAGCGACAATAAATCCTTGGAGCAACACCGCCATCACCTTCAATGCGAGCGACGAACCTAAATTCCGAACAGCCAGAGTACCGGCCGCACTGGTCCTTAGTCCCATAGTGGACGGCTGTCGCCTTGCAAAGGTACTTATGGACGGAGGCAGCGGATTGAACCTCATCCACGAGGAAACCCTTCAAAAAGATGGAAATAGACTGGAACCGCGTTGAGCGAAGCAGCACAACTTTTAGAGGTATAATCCCCAGTCAGGAAGCGCGCTGCACAGGAAGAATCACACTTGATGTGGTATTCGGCAGTCCGGATAATTATAGGTCCGAACAAATCATGTTCCACGTGGTCCCGTTCAAAAGCGGATATCACGCCATATTAGGACGAGAGGCATTCACAGTCTTCCAAGCTATACCCCATTACGGGTACATGAAGCTTAAGATGCCTGGGCCGAACGGGATCATCACTCTCGCTAGTGATCCGGACATTGCGCTCCGCGCCGAAAACAAGACAGCCGCATTGGCCCTCAAGGCACTATCTGAAGCCCTCGCAGCCGAAGAACTGACGACGCTGCGATCCATAGTGAATAAGGATGATGTGATACTCGACAAAAGATCTAAATCCACATCCTTCAAACCAGCGGACGAAATAGTCAAATTCCAAGTCCACCCAACGGATCCTAATAAAACAGCCTCCATTGGGGCAAGACTAAACCCTGATGTAGATGTCGCACTGCGCGCGTTCCTACAATAGAACTGGGACATTTTCGCTTGGCACCCTTCAGACATGCCAGGAATCCCACGCAGGCTGGCCGAGCACAGTTTAAATATCCAGAAAGGATTCAAACCTGTCAAACAAGCCCTTCGGCGTTTTTCCGAGCCAAAGAGACAGGCTATGGGAGAAGAGCTAGCCAAGTTATTGGAAGCCGGATTTATTAGAGATATAAAACACCCGGACTGGCTAGCAAACCTGGTAATGGTACCAAAGAAGGACAAATCCTAGCGCCTGTGTGTCGACTTCAAAGACCTTAATAAGGCCTGCCCAGAGGATCCCTTTCCCCTCCCTCGAATTGATCAAATCATCGACGCCACCGCCGGACACGATTCCCTGTGTTTCCTCGACGCGTACTCCGGCTACCATCAAATAAAGATGGCAGAGTCCGACCAAGCTGCAACAGCATTCATCACGCCATACGGCCCATTCTGTATCAACACAATGCCCTTTGGGCTCAAAAACGCCGGCGCAACATATCAGCGTATGATTCAAACATGTCTGGCAAACCAGATCGGCAAAACAGTGGAGGCATACGTAGACGATGTGGTCGTTAAATCAAGACACGTCGAAACTCTAGTAGACGACATGAGACTCACATTCGACAATCTACGAGAATACGACATCAAGCTCAATCCGGAAAAATGTGTCTTCAGCGTCCCGGCCGGAAAGCTCCTGGGCTTCATAGTATCCAGTAGAGCAAATGAAGCAAATCCAGCAAAAATGCGAGCCCTGGCACAACTGGATGTTCCAAAAGATCTCAAGCAAATACAGAAACTTACCGGATGCGTGGTGGCCTTAAGCCGCTTCATCTCCCGTTTGGGAGAAAAGGCACTGCCCCTTTACCGCCTCCTAAGGCGCACCGAGCACTTCGAGTGGACGGACGCTGCCACGGCCGGACTCGAGGAAATAAAGGCCATCCTGGCAACAAACCCCGTCCTGGCCGCGCCACATACCGGCGAACCCATGCTATTATACATTGTCGCAACCCATCAAGTTGTCAGTGCGGTGCTCGTCGTCGAACGAGCATCGGACGGACACAAACTGCCCCTTCAAAGGCCAGTCTACTACGTGTCCACTGTCCTCACACCGTGCAAATCACGATACCCGCATTACCAAAAGATTGCATACGCGGTGTTCATGGCATCCCGAAAGCTACGACGCTACTTTCAAGAGTGTTCTATAACAGTAGCCTCGGAAGTACCGCTCAACGATATTATTAACAACCGCGACGCAACGGGCCGGATAGCAAAGTGGGCCATAGAGCTCCTCCCATTCGACATAATCTACAAGCCAGGGCGAGCCATTAAATCACAAGTCCTGGCCGACTTCGTCGCTGAATGGACAGAGGCCGAACTCCCTAAAGAGTACGGCACATACTCAAATTGGATCATGCATTTTGACGGCTCCAAAATGTTCGCCGGACTGGGGGCTGGCGTCGTTCTGACGTCCTCTACAGGAGACACAGTCCAATACGTACTACAGATTATGTACACGGACTCCAATAACGCAGCCGAATACGAGGCCCTTCTACATGGTCTCCGGATGGCAGTATCCATGGGCATTCAACGCCTAGAAGTATGCGGGGACTCAAACCTCGCGATATCCCAAATAAATGGCGACTTCGACGCCTAAGATCCAAAGATGGCAGCTTATCGCAACGCTGTGCTAAAAATATCAGCTCGGTTCGAGGGACCGGAGTTCCACCACATCGCCCGAGAAAATAATCAGGCAGCGGATGTCCTGGCACGAATCAGAGCAAAACGAGATGCGGTCCCCCACAACATCTTCTTAGAAAGATTACTCAAACCATCCGTGACATGGGAGGGGGAACCATCGGACAACAGCCCGGACCTAACCGCAAAACCCGGCGCCGAACAATCAGACATAATCGGTGGCCCTGCCACCGAAATTACACAGTCAGCCCACGAAATAATGGCGGTCATCGCCCCGTGGACAGAACCATTCCTAGCATACCTTACCAGGCATGAACTCCCTGAGGACCACAACGAGGCACGCTGCATAGTGCGGCGGTCTAAAGCCTATAAAGTCCACGAGGGAGAGTTATACAAGAAAAGTACTACAGGAGTCCTTCAAAGGTGTATCTCCGAAGAGGAAGGGCGGAGTCTATTGGCCGAAATTCATGCCGGACTCGGTGGCCACCACGCTACAGCTCGGTCCCTTGTAAGTAAGGCTTTCCGTACAGGCTTCTATTGGCTGACGGCCCGAGCAGACGCTCAGGACATAGTCAAACGATGCGTCGGTTGTCAGCTCTTTGCCAACCAAAGCCACATGCCACCCACTGCCCTCCGAACTATCCCCATAACTTGGCCTTTCGCGGTCTAGGGGCTTGACATGGTGGGACCCCTTAAAGGTGGAACCCACAAGAAAAAATACTTATTGGTCATGGTGGATAAATTCACCAAATGGATAGAAGCCAAGCCTATCAAGACGGCCGAATCCGGACCCGTGATAGACTTCGTATCCGGGGTCGTACACCGTTATGGTGTCCCCCATAGTATCATCACCGATAATGGCACAAACTTCACTTCGGATGAGGTAAAGCTGTGGTGCAAAAACATGGGCATTAAGCTCGACTATGCTTCTGTCTATCACCCACAAACTAGCGGTCAGGTGGAACGTGCAAATGGTCTCATCATGAGCGGCATCAAACCCATACTAAAGCGGTCCCTTAAGGAATCTAATATGCACTGGGTAGAGGAGCTCGACTCCGTACTCTGGGGGCTGCGAACCACGCCCAACCGTACCACCGGATTCACACCATTCTTTATGGTATACGGCGCTGAGGCAGTTCTGCCCTGCGACATCATCCATGACTCACCTCGAGTGCGCATGTACGAAGAAAGAGAAGCCGAGCTTGATCGGCAGGATAACCTGGACGCCCTGGAGGAGGAGCGAGATGTGGCTAAAGCCCGTTCCGCGTTTTATCAACAGCAAGCTCGAAGATATCAAAGCAGAGAAGTACGGGCCAAAAGTTATAATGTTGGTGAACTAGTTCTACGCCTGCCGGACAAGCAAAAGAATAAACTCAAGCCCAAATGGGAAGGTCCATTCATAATCGACCAAGTCCTAATCGGTGGAGCGTACGGCCTGCGAGATGCGTCGGATAACCGACTCGAGCCGAACCCATGGAACGCAACACGTCTCCGAAGATTCTAGCTTAACACCGGACTCTGTGTTTGTCTCCTTCCTCTATCCATTATTTGCATTTATTCATTTTTTCTTTATTTTGTCTCCTGCCCTTCTTTCCTAATCCATCACGGGCTCACTACGTGACGCGCAACCCGCGCTTCTTAAACCTGGGGGCTTCTTTAACAGAAGCTTGCTTATATGGGTTTCACACCCAACGCATGCGTCAGACTTCCGCATGCAACTTTTCTTCACCATTATATGCATCGATATGACTTAAGTTTTGGCCAAGCTGGGTTGCCTGGCTCCTGTGCTTACCCCTACGTTCCCGATTGTTCGGCTAGGGGTAAAGGGAGCACCTCTGCGATTGTTACTGCCGGATAAGCCGGATGTGTACCTCAGACTGGGTGAAGCCGAAAGCTAGCGTTCTTAAGGGAATATTCGGTCGGTGAACTGAAGATGATCCTTTTTATTTTTACATGCCCCCAGACGATTTCCTGCATTTGCAGTCCGGACGTGCACTTTAGGGCACGCCACCCCAGCGAAAGGAACTCTTAACGGGACTATTCTCTCTGGAAGATGTTTCTTACTAACCATGTAATATAACATAACTAGTTGGGCACTTGTCTGATAAAGCACTAATGACCCCTACGCCTGGTCTCCATGCATACCTTGGTTCTTCTATAACCATCATGGTATTCGGACACACTCCGGACCGTCAGGTCCCGAGGTCGAAGCGAAAAGGTCGGCAACGACAAACGATCTACAATCCAGCTAGAAGGCATTACATATGCCAATTTTAAATTACACGGTCATTGTGACTGACTGTATTCCTCCTCTATACCATCTAACAGGTTGTCTAATTTACAGTCCTGCTGGGAATACTTTGCGGCCAACTCTACTTGGCCGTACACTAAGCTTACAGGGATCTCCTTCCCGTCGGGCCCTACAGGTCCGACCTCGGCCATGTGGTTCGGGTCAGACTTGGTATAACGCGTCTTCACCATGGCCCAGGCCTCCCTAGCGCCTTGCCAGCAGGCCGATTTCTTCCACAATTGGAAGCGCCGCCGAACTCCTTTCAGCTTCTCTGCAAGCTCTCCAAGACCTTCGGGCATGGAGTAGGAGGGCCATAATGCTCGAACAACGCCTTGCATCGCCTGCCGAACTCTATCATGCAGCCGCGAAAGCTCGGGAAGGTCACCCGTAGAACCGGGCATCTCCTCTTCAGGATGACCTGTCAGCATACCTACAGACATAATGCTATTAAATGGCTTCCTCGCCGAACTTTTTTTTGAGAGTTCGTTCAAGCACTTACTATAGATGCCGCGTCGAAGTCGTCGATTCTCCTTCGTGGAGTCCGACAATTGGGCTCGAACATCTTTTAGTTCGACGTCCAATTTGGTGTTGGCATCTTGAAGATTGTTCTTCCCCTGCCTCACCCTTGTCAGCACGCTCTCACCAGCCTTCAACTGGCGTAGAAGCTGTTGCCTGTCCGGATCGAGTCCGGCGCCGTCTGCAATACCATTTGTCAGATTGGCACTTAAAGCCGCACAATACTAATCGTTTGATGTATTGTTTACCTGAGGGGATCTCTTTAGACTCCCCTGTTGCCGTTAGTGTGGCCTCTAGTTGGGCCTTGCACCTTTCCAGCTCCTGGGACAGAGCGGTGTTGTTCTCGGTAAGAAACTGCATGTTATATGATCCTTAAATCAGTTAGTTTTACTGTTTCAAGTGTAGGGGGCTACTGGTATGTCTATATTTACCAAAAATTTTCTTACCCGTATGTCTTTCACATACTGTTCCGTGGCTCTGGTTAAACCATCTTGAGCAGCACGGAGGTACGCATCTCCCGAATTGAAGGCATCTAAAGCCTCCTAGGAGAAACAAGCGTCGCGAAGGACTGTCCGGCGACACCTGTGGTTCATGGCGCTCTCTACCTCGGAATTGGTGGCAGACAGCCTGTCTGCATCCTTTGACGGAGGGGCGTCCGGTGCGTGCCTTGTGCTTGCCTCTGTTTCCGGGCCGGGCGTTGGAGCCTGGCTGGTGGAAGCACGATTGGCAACCTCTCCGGATATAGTCCGGCGGGGTCTCTTTGTTCTGAAGATAGCACGAATGTTAATATACCCTGAAGAAGTGAAACACCAGGGAAAAGGAGGGTGCGCCATACCTTTGCTCCGGCATCTCAGTCCGGACTACATTCCTTTTTGCCCCACGGGGCCCTGCGGCCCCTCGTTGGCTAGCTGCTGCAGGATCGGCCTCCCGCCTCGGGAATCTCCCCTACAATACACGGTTGCTGTCAGAACAACCAGAATTCGTGAAAGAATCCCTTCTAAGGGAATAAAAACTTCGGTGTTTGTCACCTTGGAGGCCGGAATTAGCCCAGGGTAGTCAGCTATGATAGCTACCAGGGCATTGTCCTTGCTTAACTGATAAAACACTCCGTCTATGAGCTCCACCGATAGGTCCGGATCCTCTTCGGAGTTCGGATCGAGGGACCGTTCGGGGTCCTCGGGCTGTGGAGGGCGGCTGGCTATATCTTTTACATCCCGACGCAGTTCCTGCATTGAAGTCGTTAGACTACGTGTTTAATCACATGGACATAAAATAAACGGAAAGGCACGATTGTCTGCTTACCTAATTCGGGGGATTATACATGGAAAATCCACCCTGCGGGTCGACGCGGAGGAATTCCTCCTCTTCTCCCTTGTACAAAGAGGATAAGATCTTTATTAGAGCGGCGGATGAGTCCGGCCCCTTGCGGCCGTGGCAGGTGGCGTCATCTTCTCCGTTGAACTCCCACATGGGGTGGCTTCTGTATTGAAGTGGCTGCACCCCCCGCATAATGCATATGGCCATGACTTTAATCATGGTTAGTCCGGAATGAGCCAGCAGTCTAATCCGGCCCATTAAGTAAAGGACGTCCCTGTCACTCTCTCTCTGAGGGCTCCGAGGGCGCCAGCTCAGGCGTTTCTTCAGTGGAGCATTGTTGAACTCAGGGAAGCCGATCCGGATAGGGTCCGGCAGTGGGACGTCATCTATGTAAAACCATTCTGAGGGCCAGTCCTCGAACGCCTTCCTCGGGGTTCCGAACAAGTATCCGGTCACGGCGATGCGCCATACTTCGGCTCCGCCCACTTGATATATGGACCCCTCTTAAGAACGGGGCACCAGGCAGAATATCTTCTTCCACAACGCGAAATGAGCCTCGATGCCTAAAAATAGCTCGCAAAGAGCGACGAAACCCGCAATATGTAATATAGAGGCGGGCGTGAAACCATGCAGCTGGAGACCGTAGAACTCCAGAAGCCCGCGGAGGAATGGGTGAATCGGAAATCCCAGTCCCCTTATTAGATAAGGGACGAGGCATACCCGCTCTCCTTTCGAAGGATTGGGGGTGCTCTCTGCTTGCTTTCCACCATTATAGGTGGCGAGTCCGGCTCGGACCGAGACCATGCAGGCCTGAGGGAGAAACCCCTTGGCCTGAAGCGACACTAACTCGCTGTGAGGGATGGAGCAGCTCTCCCATTCTCCGGGCTTAGCACTGGAAGGGCGAGAGGAGGAGCTGCGATGGCTGGCCATGTTGGAATGAGCCTTTGCTGGAGGCGCTCTGATGATAACTCGCGGAAGGGAGAGGTGTGATTTGGATCTGAATCCTCATCCCGTTAAAAATGCGGCTCGTTTATGCGGCCAGGGGTTTGAATGTAAAAACGCCCCGGCTTTTCGCATAGTTTTGACACATGGAAGACATCCATTATTGGGCGTGGAAGCCAAGGAGCGCTACATCATAAAAATCGGACGTTATTCCTATAGGTACACAGGATTTGGAGGAGAACCCGCCTTGCAATGCCGAAGACAATCTGCGCGTCGGACTCATCGTCATTGAAGCCTGGTTCGGGGGCTACTGAGGGAGTCCTGGATTAGGGGGTGTTCGGATAGCCGAACTACACCTCCCGCCGGACTCCAGGACTATGAAGATACAAGATTGAAGACTTCGTCCCGTGTCCGGAAGGTTCTTTCCTTGGCGTAGAAGGCAAGCTAGGCATGCGGATATTCAAGATCTCCTACCAATGTAACCGACCCTGTGTAATCCTAACCCTATCCGGTGTCTATATAAACCGGAGGGTTGTAGTCCGTAGGGGAGAATCATCTTCATACGCAATCAAACCATAGGCTAGCTTCTAGGGTTTAGCCTCCTTGATCTCGTGGTAGATCTACTCTTGTACTACCCATATCATCAATATTAATATAGCAGGAGTAGGGTTTTACCTCCACCGAGAGGGCCCGAACCTGGGTAAAACAAAGTGTCCCTTGTCTCCTGTTACCATCCGACCTTGACGCACAGTTCGGGACCCCCTACCCGAGATCCGCCGGTTTTCACACCGACAAAGAGCGTCACTTAGCAGCTGCCCGTTCAGCGATTTACCAGCAAGATCTTCGCCGTTACCACAGCCGCCGGGTTAGAACCAGAACCTTTCAGGAAGGGGATTTAGTGCTCCGGCTCATCCAGGACCAAACTGATATGCACAAGTTATCCCCACCTTGGGAAGGACCTTTTGTGGTCAGCAAGAATCTGCATAATGTGTCATACTATCTGATTGACATTCGAGAGCATAAAGACTCACGCACATTAGAGGAGGAGACCAACAGGCCGTGGAACATAGCTCATCTTCGGCCTTACTATACATGAGCCATCGGCTCTGCTTATGTACATATTATGACAATGTATATATTATCATCAATATAATAAACCGGAGCCTCAGCTAAAGCGGGTCTCTGCTCTTCATATCATGTGTGGTTACACGGAGTTGATTTGCCTTAAAGCGACCTCCGGTTTACGCCTTGAATTCGCTTTACAAAAAGCTTGATAAATATCACTTGGGGGCTTGGTCGTGTCTTAACCAATGCAATGCCACTTGATAGGCGAAAGCCACCAGGTCATTTGGGGACTTGGTCGTATCCGAACCAATGTAATGCCACTTGATCGACCTAAGGCCACAGAGTCACTTAGGGGCTTGGTCGAACCCGAACCAATGCAATGCCACTTGGCCAGCACATTTGCCACAATGTCAGTTGGGGACCTAGTCGACTTGAACCGTTGCTACACCTATTGAGGGCTTGGTCATGTCTTGACGATGGTAATGCCTTCTGAACAGCTCATAACAGCCACCATTTGCACACGTTTTACTGTTGCATTTTCTATCATATTTGGTTTCCTGTTATTTGTTTTTCATTGCGTTTTTCTTTCGAACAACCAATGTTTTTGAACCGATTCAGCTGACGCAGCTTGATCCGGAGGCAATTTGCCCGGTTTGACTTTTCTGTTAACATCATGGAGTAACAGAGGGTTTACAATGACGCAGCATGGTTTTCACGGTAAAACCGACTTTTCGAAATATAGGAGCTATCTTCTCCTATAAGGATAATGGTTTATATAACCGCCGTTTCAAGATTAGCTAAGGCCAACTTCATGCCAAGTGAAGGCAAGTATTTTGTATCACATATTTTGATCATATACCTAAGTTTCCTTTATTATTACATATATATAAGGATCATGAGCCATTTGGCGGTATAACCGCCGTGGCAGTTTTAGAATTTCATGGTTGCAGGAAACATAAATTGCAGAATTCAAACAAGGGCATCAGTGCCTATGCACAAAGGCACATTTAAAGCAGAAGTATTGGCTATCCTATTACAAGGCAGCATGGTGCATAAATAAAATTGTTCTCTCACACGGATTAACGTATCTAGTTGAGTTACACTGGAGTTCGGTTCAAGCCTGTTCGCCGCCCCGGTTTGATGGTTGTGGGTCATCCTGTGCCAATTCAGCTTCTTCCTGACTACCCATCGGCTGGAAATCAATAGTGGTCCAGTCGATTCCCATTAAAGCTTGAAAAACAGCCTCCTCATGAATCAGTGAAGACGGTTCAATATCAGGAGCGTAGGTGTGCTTACGGATTGGAGGAATCAGATTTTCTGCTTCAGGAATTGGGGCA
Source organism: Aegilops umbellulata (assembly GCA_032464435.1). NCBI lineage: Eukaryota > Viridiplantae > Streptophyta > Magnoliopsida > Poales > Poaceae > Aegilops > Aegilops umbellulata. The sequence goes on from CP136054.1 coordinate 11,000,993, forward strand.
GCCACTCGTTTGTTCTGATCGTCATATTGAGCTTGGTAATGCGTCAGATCTGCCTCTTCAGCTAATTGACAAGCCAGGGGACGCACCGCCCGGTTTATCATCCTTAGATCATTTTCACTGAAGTCCGAGCCGTCTTCCTTCAAGCTGGGATAACCTTGTGCTGCTTCGATGGGATCGAAGTCTGGCACCCACGCCTTTGCCCGGATCAAGGCATTAATGGCTCCGGTTCGAGCAGATGATCTTTTCAATTCTTCAATCCAGGCAGGAAGCATGGACAACCTTTTCAAAGTGTCTTGAATCAGAGTTGGGGCCGGGTTGTTATGTGATGCGGTGGTGATGACTCGTTGCGCTCCAGTATATAGCTGTTCAATCAAAGTGTAGGCAGCTTTGAGTTTCTTCCGAACATCGGACCCCAAGTGACCAATGCGTGTACCTACAGCATTACAAGATAGATTACAAACCGGACCTACTACACGAAGGCCAAAGTATCATACAGGAAAAAGAAAGAACTCGAAGGAAGTTTACCAAAGATAGCAGAGGTGATGGCATGCACTTGTCGCTTTACGGCGGATAGTTCATCTACCACCGGTTTAAGAGCAGCTTCGGCATTCTCAGCCCTTTCGATTAAAGCGGCCTTCTCTGTGGCCCAGTCAGCTTGTTCTTTCTTGAAGCCTTCCCTTAGCCGTTCCATGCTGCCTAAAGCAATGGTCAACTCTTCCTTTGCCTTAGCAGTTTCAGCCTGTTGGGTTTTTAAGATCTCTTGAAGGTCTGTGACTTGGTTATCTTTGGTCTTCAAATCCGCCTGCAGAAGATAATGACAGGATTTAAGGAAACAGTACGCGATTTGGAAGTATCAACCACACAACAAGTTATGTACTTGATACTTGGGGGCTAATGCATATTTGATTTCCATCCAAGTACTACATTGCAAAGTCCCAAGCTCAATACAGGTATTCAACTTGGCACTTGGGGGCTAATGGCTATTTGATGATACTTTGTGGTTAAGGTCGTTATTAAAGTCCCGGTTTAACTCTGTTAAGTCAAACCGGCCTTTGGTGATTACACTAATGGATTTAAAGACATTGTGGTCCATATTATTGTCTCGGTTTGAAGATAGATACAATCTGACCCTTGGGGGCTAGATGAGATAATAGAATTGTGGTAAAGAGAACAAGGAAGTTATCTCAAGTTTTTCCTTCATCAGACGGACCAGACCAGCTTCATAGTCACGGCTGGTGTACAGTCGGTTCAAATAACCAGAGTAACGGTCTTGGGCGTTCAGAGCAGCATACGTCGTCAAATCGACATCCCATTTGCCTTTCATAGCAGAGAATTCTTCCTTGGCAGAATGCTTGGCTAAAGCGACAGGATTCCCCGGTTCGGAACGGCGAATACCAGTAATTATAACATCATCATCCTTGGGCTCGCTGCTTTGCACTGGCACTGTCGGTTTATCAGCAGTTACGGTAGGATCAATGGATTTTTCAATCCGAACAGGGCTGGCAGGCTGGTTGACAAGGCCAGAAGTGTCAGTAGGCCTTTCTTCAACATGGACATCATCTTGTGGAGGTGGGTCATTATGAACATCTTCGTGAATAAGTTCATCAACGTCGGGTGCCTTCTCCGGTTCAGGGGCAGCACTTCCCTCGGCCGTATTATCCAGACGAGCTTTTTTGCTCGGTCTAGGCTTAGCTTTGAAAGAGACGCAAAGGTCAAAGAGCAGTATAAATCATAAAACTATACGTAAAAAGTATTATGATCAGTCTAATTTACCTAATAACCGTTTTTAGCGGTGGCAGTTGAGTGGCCGAGGATTCACCAGAAGATGAATGGGAAGTAACCTGATAATCGGAGTCAGACGGATTAAGAGGCTAACGAATTAAACCCGCTTTAGGACGAAAGCTAACGAATAAATTGGACACCTCTGAGCGGCGTTTCTGAACCGGGCTATTCGGTAAACCGGTGGAGGTAACTACCTGGCCGCTGTGCCAGGTTGTGCGACGAGCTTCATGTTGCTGGGTCTTCACAAGAAAGTTGGGATCCAAGTAAGCAAGAGGATGAGAAAATTTAATTTTCCGGTTTGCTTGGCGAAGTTTTGACAAGGGCAGAGCGTATGAGTTAGAAGAAAGAATAGTTACCTCTAGGACGTCAGCGTTGCTAGCCTCAGCGTCGTCCTGACAAATATCATCATCAATAAGGCGTATGAAAAGTAAGCCTACTGAATCAAGGTCTACCTCAAGGTCCGGATTACCCACATCATTATCATCATCAATTTCCGGGTTGGAAGAGGCGGTGTTTCTCTTCTTCTGGGCAGGTTTCTTCACCCTCGTTTTGGGTCGGTTTATCTTCTCTGATGGCTCTTGAGGAAGCTTCTTGCTCCAAAACGGATCATCCCCCTGTTTCAGACAATATTGGAGTTAACGTTATACAAGTGCGGAAATCATAAATTCGGTAAAAACAAAGATAAGACGCTTACAGCGGGCGGTTTATTGATAGCGCAGGAAGGAGGCAGACCGGTTCGGCCGCAAGCATATTCCGGTTCATTCATCATCTTTTTCACGGCTTCCATGACTTCATCTTCAGTCAGCTGAATACTGCAGTGCCTTAAAGGGTCGTTAACCCGACCGGTATACTTGCACATTAAACCGGAGCGTATACTGAGAGGCAATATGCTCCATGAAATCCAGCAACGGGCAAGATCAACTCCCGTCAAACCGTTGGCCATGAAAGCTCTGAGCTTGGACAGCTGAGGGGCATACTTACTTCTCTCTTTGGCAGTTAGCCTTGGGGGGAAGGGGTGTGTATTGCTAAGTCTTTCCAGACGGAAGCCAGGCAGAGGATTTTCATCAGCAGGCGAAGTGTCTTTGCAATAGAACCAAGAGTGGTTCCATTCTTGGGGGTGACTATGCAGCTTGGCGTGAGGGTAAGTGACTTATTTTCTTTTCTGGATTGCCATGCCACCCAGTTCCATGTTGGGGCCATCCGTAAACTCTGTGCGACGGTTCAAGTGGAAACAGTCTCGGAACAGCTCAACTGTGGGTTCCTCTTGGAATTATACCTTACAAAGCACTTGGAAATGGCAAATGTTGGTAACAGAGTTTGGACCGACATCTTGCGGGCGCAATTGGAAATTGGCCAAGACATCCCGATAAAATTTTGAACCTGGCGGATTGAAACCCCGGGCTAAGTGATCCGCAAAAACAACGACTTCTCCTTCTTGTGGAGTGGGAGGACATTTTTACCTAGAACTCTCCAGTGGAAGGTATTTTTACTACTTAAAGCACCAGTCAGAACTAAGTTATTCAGTTGTGTCTCTGTAACACGAGAGGGAACCCAGTTGCATTCATATATCTGCTTCGCCATGATGAAATCTACAAGACAAAACTATTCCGGTTTAAGAGTATGATTGATCTTAAATCGAAGGAGCAGTTCTATAAACCGAAGGTGCATCTATTTAAACCGGAGGAAATTCTATTTAAACCGGGAATATCTGGGATAACAGTGTCTGGCGGTTCAACAAGGGGACTAATGGTATATATGGGTTCGTATGTTCGTTCTGCTAAGATAAACCGCCGGATCTAAAGATTGAAAGTATTGGAAATCGTATAATGTGGACAGAAACAGGTTTCACAATGATCTTTTACAACGACGGATCTACAGCCAGTGCGGAAAAGAAGTGAAAATATAAGTCAAGCTTACAGCAGACTAGTATGGGTTCAAACAAGCCGCAAAATGGATGAGATCCAAGGAAACGAATAAAATTTATGGACGAATACTAAAAACGGCTGGAAATCATAATACAGGTGCCAAGATCCGTCTAACAGGACTCGCCATGGATATGAGCAGCAAGAAAGAACATGGTAGGAACAATGAACCCTAGAATAGATCTGGGACAAGGAAGCAGAAGCTTTACAAGGATTTAAGAAGACGCGGAAGAACGCCGCGATTCTCTGGTATGATCAGGTTGATGCAGCGGCCCAGGGTGGTGCAGAGTCAGCAACGGCGGCGGAGCTCCGAGGTCTGGGGCGCGAGGAAGACGAAGAGAGAAGGGACGAAGGGGAGGAAAAGGAAAAATGACCCTCCGGTCCTATTTATGAGGCACAGTGCGTGCGTCAGGCGCGCGAACCTAGGACCCGCGGGTTTCGAAAGCCCAGCTGTCGCCTTAATTATTGTGGATCTAACAAATAAAAACGGTATCTTTATGATGACATCATACCGGTTTACAATAACCAGAGGAGATAACGACACGACGGTTTAAACAGTTATCGGAAGATATTGAAGACAGGGATTTTCGCTAAGGATTGACATGAACCCGTTCAAATCAATCTGGGGCCTAATGTTGGGGATATCACTATTTGGTGTAAACCGGCCTACATGGCTGGGTTAACTTCGTCGATGGACCCAAGATGTTAAAGCCCAAAGAGGCATAGAAGGGCCCAAGGCCTATAGTTGGTTTAGGGTTTGTAGCCGTAAACCGGCCTGATATAAACTTGTATTGTAAGTTAGGAATAAAGAGACCAACCCGGGCACGTTTATGAACCGGAGGTTGGGACTCTGTAAACCGACGGGCGTCACCCGTGTATATAAGGGGACGACCCGATGGCGGTTTAAGACAGACAACAACAATTCAAGGCTCAGGCGAAGCTTGTTTGCTCCCTAGTCGTCGAAACCACATCAATCCCACCACAACTAGACGTAGGCTTTTACCTTCCTCGAAGGGGCCGAACTAGTATAAAATTCTCTGTGTCCTTGTGTCCGCTTTAACCCCTTCAAGTTAACCCGTTGCGATGGCCTCACGACTAAGTCCTTTCGCTAGGGCATCTGCCGTGACAAACCCACGACACATACCAAGGAACAATCTCCCCAAGCAGTTTTGTGAGAGGTGCTTTGAGCAAGGAGATCGAAAATCACAGCAAGGTGAGCTAGAACTCGTGCTTGAGTTGGTTTTTCGTGTTTGTGTGAGGAAGAAGAAGAGGATGGGTGTTGGGATAAGTGGAGGAGGGCCACCATGGGCCCACGAGGCAGGGGGCGCACCCTCCACCCTCGTGGCAAGGTGGCAGCTCCCCCCGCGGTGATTTTTTTACCATAAATCCTCAAATATTCCCGAAAAAATCATATTAAATTGGAATGGCATTTGGAGGACTTTTATTTTCGGGATATTTTTATGTTGCACGGATAAATCAGGAAATAGACAGAAAAATGCGATTTTACTTTATTTCAACTAAATAACAGAAAGTATAAAGGGGGTACAGAAGGTTGTGCTTCTAGTTTCATCCGTCTCATGATCATCAAAAAGAATCCACTAACAAAGTCAAGTCTTGTTAACAAACTCATTTCGATTAACATGGAACCGGAGAAATTTCGAATAACACTATGTTACCTCAACGGGGATATGCACATCCCCAATAATAAGTATATCATATTTCTTCTTGATAGTAGGAAGAGGAAATTCAAAAACCTCCAATAATAACCGATGGAATTTTTCCAATAGAGTTGATACTATGAACTTGAGGTTGTTTCCTCGGAAAGTGTACCGTATGCGCATTACCATTAACATGAAAAGTGACATTGCCTTTAGTGCAATCAATAACAGCCCCTGCATTATTCCAAAAAGGTCTTCGAAGAATAATAGACATACTATCATCCTCGGGGATATCAAGAATAACAAAGTCCGTTAAAATAGTAACGTTTGCAACCACCACAGGCACATCCTCACAAATACCGACAGGTATACCAGTTGATTTATCGGCCATTTGCAAAGATATTTCAGTAGGTGTCAACTTATTCAAATCAAGTCTACGGTATAAAGAGAGAGGCATAACACTAACACCGGCTCCAAGATCACATAAAGCAGTTTTAACATAATTTCTCTTAATGGAGCATGGTATAGTAGGTACTCCTGGATCTCCAAGTTTCTTTGGTATTCCACCCTTAAAATTATAATTAGCAAGCATGGTGGAAATTTCATCTTCCGGTATCTTTCTTTTATTAGTGATAATATCTTTCATATATTTAGAATAAGGATTTGTTTTGAGCATATCAGTCAATCGCATACGCAAAAAGATAGGTCTAATCATTTCAGCAAAGCGCTCAAAATCCTCATCATCCTTTTTCTTGGATGGTTTGGGAGGAAAAGGCATGGGTTTCTGAACCCATGGTTCTCTTTCTTTACCATGATTCCTAGCAACAAAGTCTCTCTTATCATAACGTTGATTCTTTGATTGTGGCTTATCAAGATCAACAGCAGGTTCAATTTCTACATCATTATCGTTACTAGGTTGAGCATCATCATGAACATCATCATTAGTATTTTCATTAGGTTCATGTTTATTACCAAATTGTGTTTCAGCATCATACATAGATATATCATTCGGATTATCAGGTGGTTCAGCAATAGGTTCACTAGAAGTTTGCACAGTTCTATCATTTTTCTTTTTCTTCCTTTTAGAAGAAGTAGGTACATCAATATTATTTCACTCGGAATCTTGTTCAATTCTCTTAGTGTGGCCTTCAGGATACAAAGGTTCCTGAGTCATTCTACCAGTTTTATTAGCCACTCTAACAGCATAATCAATTTTCTTATTATTCATTTCATTGAGCAATTCTTTTTGAGCCTTAAGTACTTGTTCTACTTGAGTGGTAACCGTAGAAGCATGTTTGCTAACAAGTTTAAGGTCACCTCTAATATTAGCCATATAATCCCCCAAGTGTTTAATCATATCGGAATCATATTTCCATTGTCTACCAAAATAAGCATTAAAGTTTTCTTGTTTGACAATAAAGTTATCAAACTCTTCTAAGCATTGTCTAGCAGACTTATAGTGAGGAATATCACCTTCATCAAATCTATAAACAGAATTTACCTTTACTACCTGTGTCGGGTTATCAAGATCAGGAAGTTCTTCAATATGTAATGGATCAAGATCATATGTTTCTTCAACAGGCGTTAAATTAAGACCATGTATTTCTTCAATAGGAGGTAAATTTTTAACGTCTTCAGCTTTAATACCTTTTTCTTTCATAGATTTCTTTTCCTCTTGCATATCTTCAGGACTGAGAAATAGAACACCTCTCTTCTTCGGAGTTGGTTTAGGAAAAGGATCATTAATTGGAGAGGGAGATGGCTAAGGAGCTGGCTCAGGATGTGCCCAATTATTTTCATTTGTCAACATATTGTTCAATAGAATTTCAGCTTCATCCGGTGTTCTTTCCCTGAAAAGAGAACCAGCATAACTATCCAGGTAATCTCTGGAAGCATCGGTTAGTCCATTATAAAAGATATCAAGTATTTCATTTTTCTTAAGAGGATGATCAGGCAAAGCATTAAGTAACTTGAGAAGCCTCCCCCAAGCTTGTGGGAGACTCTCTTCTTTAATTTGCACAAAGTTGTATATTTCCTTTAAAGCAGCTTGTTTCTTATGAGCAGGGAAATACTCCCTCCAGTCCTTTTTACTCTGCATATTAGGTTTTTCCGAAGTCAGTCTCATCCAACTTTGACCAAGTTTATATAAAAAATTATAGACATTCACATAACAACACCAATATCATTAGATTCATCTTGGAATATATTTTCATATTATATTTATTAGATATTATAGATGCTAATAATTTCTAATATAAATTTGGTCAAACTTAGCAAAGTTTGACTTTTGGCAAATCGAATGTGCAGAGTAAAAAGGATCGGAGGGAGTATTTAGCAGAGAAGTAATAAATCATATCCTGGGGACTACGCACACAACCAGGATCAAGAGAATTAAACCATGTCTTAGCACCACCCTTTAATGAGAACGGAAATATTTTAAGGATATAGAAGTAACGAGATCTCTCATCATTAGTGAACAGGGTGGCTATATCATTTAGTGTACTAAGATGTGCCACAACAGTTTCAGATTCATAGCCATGGAAAGGATCAGATTCAACCAAAGTAATTATATCAGGATCAACAAAGAATTCATAATCCTTATCGAGAACACAGATACGTGAAGTAGCAAAAGCAGGGTCAGGCCTCATTTTATCTCTAAGTGATTCTTTGTTCCATTTAACTAATAGCCTTTTATGTTCATGACGATCTCTGCAAGCTAAAATAGCGGCAGAAGATTCCATATCAAAAACATAACCCTCGGGAATAATAGGCCTATCTTCATCATCACTTTCATCATTATAATCAGATTCAATAATTTCTTTCTCTCTAGCCCTAGCAATTTGTTCATCAAGAAATTCACCTAGGGGCACAGTAGTATCAGGCATAGAAGTAATTTCATCATAAGTATCATGCATAGCAGAAGTTGCGTCATCAACTACTTTCTCAAGTCCACATTTGACCTAAACCCTAAGCCAAACTCGTTCATACCGATTCCTTCAATCCGGTTCCACCGAGTTTCACTTGTCATAGCCACTGCCAAACCCTAAGCAAATCGGTTCTACCGATAGGGATCTCGGTCTCACCAAGATGGGATTGCAATCTCTCTGTTTACTTTTCGTAACTTTTCGGTCTCACCGAAAGAGCGGATCGGTCCGACCGAGATTGCAATGTAAACTCTCTGTTTCCTTTTTGTAACTTTTCGGTCTCACCGAAAGAGCAAATCGGTCCCACCGAGTTTACCTGACCAACCCTCTGGTTAGCTTATTACCAAATCGGTCTCACTGAGTTTGTGTAATCGGTCTCACCGAGATTACGTTATGCCCTAACCCTAACCATATCGGTCCTACCGAGTTGCATCTCAGTCCCATCGAAATTCCTAACGGTCACTAGGTTTACTAAATCGGTCCGACCGAGTTTGTTGATTTGGTCCCACCGAGATTGGTAAATTGTGTGTAACTGTTGGATTTTGTGTGGAGGCTATATATACCCCTCCACCTCCTCTTCATTCGTGGAGAGAGCCATCAGAACACATCTACACTTCCAACTCATATGTTCTGAGAGAGAACCACCTACCCTTGTGTTGAGGCCAACATATTCCATTCCTACCATATGAATATTCATCTCTAGCCTTCCCCAAGTTGCTTTCCACTCAAATCTTCTTTCCACCATATCCAAATCCTGTGAGAGAGAGTTGAGTGTTGGGGAGACTATCATTTGAAGCACAAGAGCAAGGAGTTCATCATCAACACACCATTTGTTACTTCTTGGAGAGTGGTGTCTCCTAGATTGGCTAGGTGTCACTTGGGAGCCTCCGACAAGATTGTGGAGTTGAACCAAGGAGTTTGTAAGGGCAAGGAGATCGCCTACTTCGTGAAGATCTAACGCTAGTGAGGCAAGTCCTTCGTGGGCGATGGCCATGATGGGATAGACAAGGTTGCTTCTTTGTGGACCCTTTGTGCGTGGAGCCCTCCATGGACTCGCGCAACCGTTACCCTCCGTGGGTTGAAGTCTCCATCAACCTGGATGTAGGATAGCACCACCTATCCGAACCACGACAAAAACATCCTTGTCTCCAATTGTGTTTGAATTCTCCAAACCCTTCCCTTTACATTCTTGCAAGTTGCATGCTTTACTTTCCGCTGCCTATATACTCTTAGCATGCTTGCTTGAATTGTGTGATGATTGCTTGACTTGTCCTAAAGTAGCTAAAATCTGCCAAGAACTAAAATTGGGAAAAGATTAAGTTTTTATTTGGTCAAGTAGTCTAATCACCTCCCCTCTAGACATACTTTCGATCCTACAAGTGGTATCAGAGCTTTGGTCTCCAGTTGCTTTGATTTACATAGCTTTTGGTGATCATAGCCTTGGTTTCACAACCTAGGAGAGTATGGCGTCTAGCGAGGGAAATTATCATCGTAGAGGTCCTTACTTTGATGGTACTAATTTTGCTAGTTGGAAGCATAAAATGAAAATGCATATTCTTGGACATAACCCCGCCGTTTGGGCTATTGTGTGTGTTGGTTTGCAAGGTGACTTCTTTGATGGGAAAGAACCAAACCGTGAAGCTACCGCGGAAGAGTTGAATATGCTGCAATACAACGCTCAAGCTTGTGATATTCTCTTCAACGGATTGTGCCCCGAAGAATTCAACAAAATCAGCCGTCTTGAGAACGTAAAGGAAATTTGGGATACTTTGATTGATATGCACGAAGGTACCGACTCCGTCAAGGAATCCAAATTGGATGTGCTTCAAAGTCAACTTGACAAGTTCAAAATGAAGGATGGTGAAGGTGTCGCTGAAATGTACTCTAGGCTTGCTCTCATCACAAATGAGATTGACGGCTTAGGGAGTGAAGAGATGACCGATAGATTCATCATCAAGAAGATCCTAAGAGCCTTGGATGGAAAATATGATACCGTGTGCACATTGATCCAAATGATGCCCAATTACAAAGATCTCAAGCCAACGGAAGTCATTGGTAGAATTGTTGCTCATGAGATGTCACTAAAGGATAAAGAGGAACTTCACAACAAATCAAGTGGAGCTTATAATGCCTCATGTGAAGCCCCCACATCATCAAGTGAGAAACAAACCTTCAATGAAGAATTGAGCTTAATGGTGAAGAACTTCAACAAGTTCTACATGAGTAGAAGCAAAGATAGAAGGTCCAAGTCAAGATCCTACGATGACAAAAGATCTTCTAGTCGAGAGCGAAACTGCTACAATTGTGGAAGACCCGGACACTACTCCAATGAGTGTACGGCTCCCTGCAAAAGAAGAGAAGATTCTCCAAAAATAAGAAGCAAAAGAGAAGAATCACCATCAAGAGAGAGAAGGAGTAGAGATGATCGTTATGAACGAAGATACTCACGAAGAAACAAGGATTCAGAAAGAAAGGAAAAGTCATCAAGGAGCTACACAAAACGAAGACATCAAGCTCATGTTGGTGAATGGGTATCCGGCTCCGACTCCGACAACCACTCCGAGAGAAGTTATCACTCCGATTCCGAATATACTCAAGATGAAGCTGTTGCCGGTCTAGCACTTGTGTCAACCAACTCCTATGACATATTCGACTCACCAAATGAAGGAATTGGAAGATGCTTAATGGCCAAAGGTCCTATGGTAACACATCCTGAGTATGTCGATTTCAATAGTGATGAAGATGACTTATTAGGTGATGATGATTTACTTGTTGACAACTCTAGTGATGAATACTATGATGAAACGTCAATTAATCATGCTAATCAAGATAAAACGAAGGACAATGATAAGGAGAAGATTGAGGCTCTAACTAAAGAACTAAACACTCTTAAGTTAGCTCATGAAACTATCTTCGAAGATCATCGAGAACTTTTAAGAGCTCATGAGAAGTTACGCTTTGAAAAGCTCAATCTTGAGCAAGAGCATGAGTTCTTAAAAGCAATAAATGATGATCTCCGCAAGAAAAGTTCTTCTTACATTGCCAAGCGTTTACTCTTATCCACTTACATGCCTCAAGTCAAGTCTAGTAACAAGAACAAGAAAGATTCTTTCTCTAGTAGTAATAATGATCATGATTGTTGCTTCTAGTAGTTCTCTTGATTCCACTAATGATTCTCTTAGCCAAGTTACACTTGAGAAAGAAAATAGCTTATTGAAGGGAATTATAGAGAAAGGAGTCTACAAGAGCCTTGCCGGAAGTAAGCAATTCGAGGAAATTGTACGCAAGCAAGGAAGACACCGGAAGAATCAAGGTGTTGGTTTTGAATGAAAGTTCAACGCCAATGGAATTGAGTGGGAAGAAGATCAATACCCCAAGACGAAGTTTGTTCCTCAACAAGAGAAGTATGATCCTACTTCCTTCAAGGGGACACAAGCTCAAGATGATCTTCCACCACAAGACTACAAACAAAAGGGTAAGGACAAACTTCAAGAGGAAATTGATGGATTTGAAGAAGCTCGTAAGACCTTAGTCAAGTGGATTCCCAAGACTACTTCAAGTTCTACTTCATCAAGTACGACTACAACTCCAAGGATTCCCATCAAGATGGTGTGGATCCAAAAGAAGAAGAACTAGAGTGTTCTTGAGGGTGACTCCGCCAACATACTTCACTCTAATCATTTTGGCAAGAACAAGTGCAATCAACTTCCACATCTTGCACTAGTTCAAGGAGTCACAAACCCTCTTGTTGGTAAGTCAAGGGACAAGGTAACCTAAAAGCTTCATGGACATCATCTTGTGTGTGCATCACTCTATGTCTATGGATATCCTTGTTTGTTCCTTGTGGGACTAACCCATGTAGGTATTGAAAGTGCAATTCACTCCAATGGATAGCTCCAATTGTTCTACATCAACATTGAGCATCCACATCTTAAACATCTACATGAAGTCATCATCGACAAACCCAAGGTTAGTTCATCCCTCTTAGGGGGGATATCACATCTAGGGGGAGCTTTACTCTAAGACTTGAGCTAAAGCAACTCTAATGATGTGAACACAACAATGCTTTATTTAAAAGTGGTAACCCCACTTGTGCTTAAACGATGAGTATGACCTATGATCAAATGTTCTCATTTGACTCCTAAGTCAATATACTCATATATAGATGACCTAGTCATCGCTAATTGCTTGATAAATGCTAGTATTGATTGTGCATGCTTTGTCACATATTTCAAGTGCCATTTTATTGCATGAGCATGTTGGTTGCATATTTTACTCATTCGAGGACATCCACTTGTTGTTTTGATTGATTGTTTTTTCTTTTCTCTTGCCAAGTGGATGGACAAGAATGCCTAAGAACCTCCTCTAGCTATCTATGCTTTTCTCGTCTCAAACTCTATTCATGCTACATCACAAAATTTGATCAAGTCAGATTCGAACCACTCTGTGTGAGGAGCACTCGGAGTCCCTGATTCGTCATAGACTTAAACTTCCAAAACTTCCTTGTGATTCTCGGTCTGACCGATATCTCCTTTTCGGTCCTACCGAGATCATTAAGTCGATCTATGTTTTCGATCTCGGTGCAACCGATTTGAACTATTCGCTCACACCGAGTTGCAGCAACTGTATACAGTTTTGTATCTCGGTGCCACCGAGTTGTTCCACTCGGTCACACCGACAGGGTCGGGCTATATATAGACACGGGCAAAAATTTGGAAATTTCTCCGAACCCCTTCGCCCGCGCGATAGCTTGCTCTACCAACGTGGTTTCTGGACCGTCTCCTTGCCGCCAGCCGCCTCCTGTTGCTGGTCTCCATCACCGTCAACGGAATTCAACCCCGCCGTTGCCGCCGTAGCGAGTCTCCGCCGAACTAGGGTATGGACTCGATCTCTGTGCTATTCCCCATCTGATTCCTAGCACATTGTGATCTTATTGATTCTAGCAACGATTGAAACACTCCTATCTAGTCTATGCAATTCGTAGAATAGGGTTGATTTGAAATTTTAGGGTTAGGTTTCCGCCGAAACCATCTCGGACCCACCGAGTTGAAAAACTCGGTCCCACCAATTTGGCTCATGCCATTTCACAAGTGAGACTCGGTCTGACCGAGAATTACTAATCGGTGTGACCGATTTTGAAACTTTGTGAAACCCTAGCTGTCTCGGTGCCACCGAACTGTGACTCGGTCTGACCGAGTTCATTAGTTTAGGTTCCAAAACTGCTTCTGTATCACCGAGTTAAAAAATCGGTAGAACCGAAATGATTTCTATGGGAAACTAAAACTAAGATTTTGAATCATTCTTTTGCAAAAACCTCTGCATTTTGTGATGCTCATCTATTCTACCTCATCTATAAACTCTTCACAGGTTCAGCAGTCAGCTTTTTCATCATGTCTGATCACAGTGATAGCCAGAATATGTCAGAAGAGCAAGTGCGTATGAGTGAGGGCACTAGTCCCTCCAGTTCTTCAGATGAAGGCAGCAGGAGTATCCCTAGCAATTTGCCAAAAGCTGCCACTAGACAAAAGAAGAAGAGAACCTCAGAATCAGAGGATGAGGATTATGTGGCAGAAGAAGAAGAAGCTACTTCCAAGAGAGTAGTGCTCAAGAAAGAGTATGGCTCAGCTGCAGCCATCAAGCCTGGAATGCACAGAAAGGCACCTGCAAAAAGAGTTCCCACCTCTCAGCCCAGGAAGGCTGCACCTGAAGAAACTATAAAGTTCACCATGGAATCTGAAGAGGAAGCAAGTGGCCAAGATAAGAGAAAGAAGAGAGCCAGAACTACCACTGCCAGAGTTATTGGCAAACCCTCCATGAGGAGAGATTCTGAGGAAGAAGATGAAGAAGAAGAGGTTGCTGCACCAGCACCTAAGGCACCTAAGCTTATGGGTGAAGCTATAAGATCAGGGGCTACTGCATCAAAGCCCAAGGAAGCACCCAAAGCTGCATCAAAGGCCAAGCCAGCTCCAAAGCCAAAACCAAAGCTGTTGGAGAACAAGGCCCCAATGCCTGAAGCTGTTGGAGAAGATGAAGCAGGACAAGTTCTGAGAAAACTCAAGCCCAAGATCCCAGACCACAACGATGCTCATCCTGTGGCTGAGGATATGAAAATCAGAAGAGATTCAGGGCTGAGGAAGTGGAGAACAGAAGATCCTTATGCTACAAGGAGAAGAACTGATGTTGATTACAGGTTCCACACAACGGAACAGCAGGACTTCTATGAGACAATTTTGCTTGATAAGAAGCCTATCGTTTGTGACATGAGATAGGTAGACTGGGAATACATTAAGGACAATGAAGAGCACTATCCTGGAGTGCAAGAAAGTTTCAAGGCTTGTGGAGTAGTTGACTTTGTTGGGCAGAAGCTCACAAAGTGGAATGAAGAGCTGATCATGCAATTCTACTCCACAGCACACTTCTATCCAGATGGCAGAATTGTGTGGATGTCTGAAGGTACAAGGTACCAATCAACTGTTGAGGAATGGGCAAAATTGATCAATGCCCCAGAGGAAAATGAGGATGACTTGGACATATATGCCCAGAAGAAGATGGATCACAACTCCATGTCCAACATGTACAAGGAGATCCCCAACAAGGCCCTTGATACTTTCAAATTTGGGTCAGTACATTATCTTCTGTCAGGGCTACCAACTATCGATTGGATTCTGAGGCACACTTTATTGCCCAAGTTACGTGATCACAAGATGATCAGAGGCCATGCAATCAATTTGCTTCATATCTTTGATGTGCCACAGAAGTTCAAGGTGATGAGCCTCATGGTAGAAACTATCAAAAGGACTGCAGCAGATCAGAAGAGGATCTGTGGTTATGCCCCTCAGATCCAAGAGCTGATAAACTCCAAGATGAGCACAGGCATATACTTATTGGACAAGGAACATTTACCTATCCATCCAGATTTCGAAGATAATCAAGTTGTGATGAACAAGGACGAACCATCATCAGCTCATGCACAAGCTAAGAAGGAGAAGGCAAGGAAGGAGAAAGCTGCCAAGATGCCAACTCAAGAGGAAGCATCTGGGTATTTCCTGAAAACCAAGCAAGAGCAGCTTAGTTACTTGATTACATCCACACTGAGGATTGAGAAAGGGTTGGCCACTCTCACTCAGAATCAGGAGAGCTTAGAGAGAATCGTAGAACAAAAGTTCTATGACTTGGATGTCAAAGTAACGGAGATTCGGTCTGTAGTGGAGCAACTTCAAGATGACATGCAGGAGAGGAAAGGGAATACTACCACTGATGCATTTGCCAGAGTGCCACGAGCTCAGAGGTCAACAGCTGTGACAGTTCCTGACACTAGAGCCACTACCTCAGCTCCAGCTACATCACCAGCCCAACCAACTCCAACATCCACTTCAGATCCAGCTCCAACCACGTCTACAGAAGACTTCGTCCTTGGAGTGATTCGGACTCCACCACCACCAGAAGATCAAGCCTGAGTGTCGATCTAGCACTATGCATTTTCTAGGAACTTTTTGGTAACTTGTTGCCAAAGGGGGAGAAAAATGTATAGATCATAGGCTTCGAGAGAGAGTGTGTTGCTTTTATTCTCTCTTGCTTTATTTGGTGGTTTTTTTAAACTTTGTTTGCTTTTGGTTGAGATACTATGATATGCTTGTGAGACATTGATGATCATGTGTTTGATCATAAGCTACACTTATGCATGCTTGATATTATCCTATCTATCCTATGTGGTCATTCACTTTCATTAGTGATGAGTGCATGTATACAATTCTTATCATTTTGAGCGCTCCACCAAGATGTATGTGACATGGAAGAGTAACCCATGATTCTAACTCTTTGTGCATTTGCAGTCCAAAGCAAATTTTAAGGATGCACAAATTTAGGGGGAGCTCTTACTTTTCACATACTTCTCAAAGCGACGATATATTTCATTCTTATTATCATTTGTCGAAGCTTTGATCTATATGTTGTCATCAATTACCAAAAAGGGGGAGATTGAAAGTGCAACTATCCCTAGGTGGTTTTGGTAATTCATAACAACATATAGCTCATTGAGCTAATGCTATTCCAAGATAATTATTTCAGGAAAGCTCAATGATTGGCATGGCATGGATGATGAAAGTAGATTCCTCAAAATGCTAAGGACAAAGGATTGGCTAAAGCTTCAAGCTCAAGACTCTTCATTTTATAATTTTTAGTGATCCAAGATCATATTGAGTCTATAGGAAAAGCCAATACTACTAAGGAGGGATGAGGTGTTGCTCAATGAGCCTCTTGCTTCATGTGCTTAGTGATATGCTCCAAAACCCTCAACTACTTTCTCATGTCCATATTTGACCTAAACCCTAAGCCAAACTCGGTCATACCGATTCCTTCAATCCGGCGCCACCGAGTTTCACTTGTCATAGCCACTGCCAAACCCTAAGCAAATCGGTTCTAGCGATAGGGATCTCGGTCTCACCGAGATGGGATTGCAATCTCTCTGTTTCCTTTTCGTAACTTTTCGGTCTCACCAAAAGAGCGGATCGGTCCCACCGAGATTGCAATGTAAACTCTTTGTTTCCTTTTTGTAACTTTTCGGTCTCACCGAAAGAGCAAATCGGTCCCACCGAGTTTACCTGACCAACCCTCTGGTTAGCTTATTACCAAATCGGTCTCACCGAGTTTGTGTAATCGGTCTCACCGAGATTATGTTATGCCCTAACCCTAACCATATCGGTCCTACCGAGTTGTATCTCAGTCCCACCGAAATTCCTAACAGTCACTAGGTTTACTAAATCGGTCCGACCGAGTTTGTTGATTCGGTCCCACCGAGATTGGTAAATTGTGTGTAACTGTTGGATTTTGTGTGGAGGCTATATATACCCCTCCACCTCCTCTTCATTCGTGGAGAGAGCCATCAGAACACATCTACACTTCCAACTCATATGTTCTGAGAGAGAACCACCTAACCTTGTGTTGAGGCCAAGATATTCCATTCCTACCATATGAATCTTGATCTCTAGCCTTCCCCAAGTTGCTTTCCACTCAGATCTTCTTTCCACCATATCCAAATCCTGTGAGAGAGAGTTGAGTGTTGGGGAGACTATCATTTGAAGCACAAGAGTAAGGAGTTCATCATCAACACACCATTTGTTACTTCTTGGAGAGTGGTGTCTCCTAGATTGGCTAGGTGTCACTTGGGAGCCTCCTACAAGATTGTGGAGTTGAACCAAGGAGTTTGTAAGGGCAAGGAGATCGCCTACTTTGTGAAGATCTACCGCTAGTGAGGCAAGTCCTTCGTGGGCGATGGCCATGATGGGATAGACAAGGTTGCTTCTTCGTGGACCCTTCGTGGGTGGAGCCCTCCGTGGACTCGCGCAACTGTTACCCTCCGTGGGTTGAAGTCTCCATCAACGTGGATGTAGGATAGCACCACCTATCTGAACCACGACAAAAACATCCTTGTCTCCAATTGCGTTTGAATTCTCCAAACCCTTCCCTTTACATTCTTGCAAGTTGCATGCTTTACTTTCCGCTGCCTATATACTCTTTGCATGATTGCTTGAATTGTGTGATGATTGCTTGACTTGTCCTAAAGTAGCTAAAATCTGCCAAGAACTAAAATTGGAAAAGATTAAGTTTTTATTTGGTCAAGTAGTCTAATCACCTCCCCTCTAGACATACTTTCGATCCTACACCTCCCCTCGTAGTTGAGGGATAAATTGTTGTCTTAGCGTCTTTCAAGTTCTTCATAGTGTCCAGCTTATATAAATCCCAAGTGACTCAAAGAATAGAGATATGCTCCCCGGCAACGGCGCCAGAAATTAGTCTTGATAACCCACAAGTATAGGGGATCGCAACAACTTTCGAGGGTAGAGTATTCAACCCAAATTTATTGATTCAACACAAGGGGAGCCAAAGAATATTCTCAAGTATTAGCAACTGAGTTGTCAATTTTGCCATACCTGGATAACTTAATATCTGCAACAAAGTATTTAGTAGCAAAGTAATATGATAGTGGTGGTAACGGTAACAAAGTTAAAGACAGCAAAAGTAATATTTTTGGTATTTTGTAGTGACTGTAACTATAGCAACGGGAAAGTAAAGAAGCGTAAACCAGTATATGGAAAACTCGTAGGCATTGG
The DNA here is from genome assembly GCA_032464435.1 of Aegilops umbellulata. Lineage (NCBI taxonomy): Eukaryota > Viridiplantae > Streptophyta > Magnoliopsida > Poales > Poaceae > Aegilops > Aegilops umbellulata. Next base: position 11,019,388 of record CP136054.1, read on the forward strand.
ACCGGTGATGGATAATTATGTCGGATGCGGTTCATCATGTAACAGTCATAACATAGGGTGACACAGAACTAGCTCCAATTCATCAATGTAATGTAGGCATGTATTCCGAATATAGTCATACGTGCTTATGGAAAAGAACTTGCATGACATCTTTTGTCCTACCCACCCGTGGCAGCGGGGTCCTAATGGAAACTAAGGGATATTAAGGCCTCCTTTGAATAGAGAACCGGACCAAGGCATTAACAAATAGTGAATACATGAACTCCTCAAACTATGGTCATCACAGTGGTCCCGATTATTGTCACTTCGGGGTTGCTGGATCATAACACATAGTAGGTGACTATAGACTTGCAAGATAGGATCAAGAACTCACTGTTGGAAATATGCCGTAGAGGCAATAATAAAAGGATTATTATTATATTTCCTTGTTCATGATAATTGTCTTTTATTCATGCTATAATTGTGTTATCCGGAAATTGTAATACATGTGTGAATACATAGACACCAACATGTCCCTAGTAAGCCTCTAGTTGACTAGCTCGTTGATCAACAGATAGTCATGGTTTCCTGACTATGGGCATTGGATGTCATTGATAACGCGATCACATCATTAGGAGAATGATGTGATGGACAAGACCCAATCCTAAGCATAGCACAATATCGTATAGTTCGTTTGCTAGAGCTTTTCCAATGTCAAGTATCTTTTCCTTAGACCATGAGATCGTGTAACTCCCGGATACCGTAGGAGTGCTTTGGGTCTACCAAACGTCACAACGTAACTGGGTGACTATAAAGGTATACTACGGGTATCTCCGAAAGTGTCTGTTGGGTGGACATGGATCGAGACTGGGATTTGTCACTCCGTATGACGGAGAGGTATCTCTGGGCCCACTCGGTAATGCATCATCATAATGAGCTCAAACTGTCCAAGTGTTTGGTCACGGGATCATGCATTATGATACGAGTAAAGTGACTTGCAGGTAACGAGATTGAACGAGGTATTGGGATACCAACGATTGAATCTCGGGCAAGTAAAATACCGATTAACAAAGGGAATTGTATACGGGGTTGCTTGAATCCTCGACATCATGGTTCATCCGATGAGATCATCGAGGAGCATGTGGGAGCCAACATGGGTATCTAGATCCCGCAGTTGGTTATTGGCCGGAGAGCCGCCTCGGTCATGTCTACGTGTCTCCCGAACCCGTAGGGTCTACACACTTAAGGTTCGGTGACGCTAGGGTTGTAGAGATATGAGTATGCAGTAACCCGAAAGTTGTTCGGAGTCCCGGATGAGATCCCGGACGTCACGAGGAGTTCCGGAATGGTCCGAAGGTAAAGAATTATATATAGGAAGTGCTATTTCGGCCATCGGGAAAAGTTTCGGGGTCACCGGTATTGTACCGGGACCACCGGAAGGGTCCCGGTGGTCCACCGGGTGGGGCCACCTATCCCGGAGGGCCCCATGGGCTGAAGTGAGAGGGGAACCAGCCCCTAGTGGGCTGGTGCGCCCCCCTTGGGCCTTCCCCCTGCGCCTAGGGTTGGGAACCCTAGGGTGGGGGGCACCCCACTTGCCTTGGGGGGCACTCCACCCCCCTTGGCCGCCGCCCCCTTGGGAGATTGGATCTCCAGGGCCGGCGCCCCCCTGGGGACCCTATATATAGAGGGGGGAGGGAGGGCATCCGCACCCATGCCCCTGGCACCTCCCTATCCTACTCCAACACCTCCTCCTCCTTCGTAGAGCTCGGCGAAGCCCTGCCGGAGTACTGCTTCTCCACCACCACCACGCCGTCGTGCTGCTGCTGGAGCCATCTTCCTCAACTTATCCCTCCTCCTTGCTGGATCAAGGCGTGTGAGACGTCATCCGCTCCGTACGTGTGTTGAACGCGGACGTGCCGTCCGTTCGGCACTTGGTCATTGGTGATTTGGATCACGGCGAGTACGACTCCATCATCGGTGCCTTTCGCTTGAACGCTTCCGCTCGCGATCTACAAAGGTATGTAGATGCACTCCGATCACTCGTTGCTAGATGAACTCATAGATGGATCTTGGTGAAACCGTAGGAAAAATTTTGTTTTCTGCAACGTTCCCCTTCAGTGGCATCATGAGCTAGGTCTATGCGTAGTTCTCTTTGCACGAGTAGAACACAATTTGTTGTGGGCGCAGATGTTGTCAAATTTCTTGCCGCTACTAGTCTTATTTTGCTTCAGCGGTATTGTGGGATGAAGCGGCCCAGACCAACCTTACACGTACGCTTACGTGAGACCGGTTCCACCGACTGACATGCACTAGTTGCATATGGTGGCTGGCGGGTGGCTGGCTCTCCCACTTTAGTTGGAGAGGATTCGACGAAAAGGGTCCTTATGAAGGGTAAATATAAGTTGACAAATCACGTTGTGGCTTTTACGTAGGTAAGAAAACATTCTTGCTAGAACCCTATTGCAGCCACGTAAAACTTGCAACAACAATTAGAGGACGTCTAACGTGTTTTTGCAGCAAGTGTTTTGTGATATGATATAGCCAAAGTTGTGATGAATGATGAATGATATATCTGTGATGTATGAGATCATGTTCTTGTAATAGGAATCACGACTTGCATGTCGATGAGTATGACAACCGGCAGGAGCCATAGGAGTTGTCTTTATTTTTTGTATGACCTGCGTGTCATTGAGAAGCGCCATGGAAATTACTTTACTTTATTGCTAAACGTGTTAGCCGTAGTAGTAGAAATAATAGTTGGCGAGCAACTTCATGGAGACACAGTGATGGTGATCATGATGATGGAGATCATGGTGTCATGCCGGTGACAAGATGATCATGGAGCCCCAAGATGGAGATCAAAGGAGCATTATGATATTGGCCATATCATGTCACTATTATTTGATTGCACGTGATGTTTATCATGTTTTTGCATCTTGTTTACTTAGAACGATGGTAGTAAATAAGATGATCCCTCATATTAATTTCAAGAAAGTGTTCCCCCTAACTGTGCGCCGTTGCGACAGTTCGTTGTTTCGAAGCACCACGTGATGATCGGGTGTGATAGATTCCAACGTTCACATACAACGGGTGTAAGACAGATTTACACATGCAAACACTTAGGTTAACTTGACGAGCCTAGCATGTACAGACATGGCCTCGGAACACGGAGGACCGAAAGGTCGAACATGAGTCGTATAGAAGATACGATCAACATGGAGATGTTCATCGATGATGACTAGTCTGTCTCACGTGATGATCGGACACGGCCTAGTCGTGTCGGATCATGTTTCACTTAGATTACTAGAGGGATGTCTAATCTAAGTGGGAGTTCATTAAATAATTTGATTAGATGAACTCAATTATCATGAACTTAGTCTAAAAATCTTTGCATAAATGTCTTGTAGATCAAATGGCCAACGCTCATGTCAACTTGAACTTCAACGCGTTCCTAGAGAAAACCAAGCTGAAAGATGATGGCGGCAACTATACGGACTGGGTCCGGAACCTGAGGATCATCCTCATAGCTGCGAGGAAACAATATGTCCTAGAAGCACCGCTAGGTGAAGCACCCATCCCAGAGAACTAAGACGTTATGAACGCTTGGCAGCAGCGTGCTGATGATTACTCCCTCGTTCAGTGCGGCATGCTTTACAGCTTAGAACCGGGGCTCCAAAAGCGTTTTGAGAAGCACGGAGCATATGAGATGTTCGAAGAGCTGAAATTTATTTTCCAAGCTCATGCCTGGGTCGAGAGATATGAAGTCTCCGACAAGTTCTATAGTTGTAAGATGGAGGAAAATAGTTATGTCAGTGAACACATACTCAAAATGTCTGGGTTGCACAACCGCTTGTCCCAGCTGGACATTAGCCTCCCGGATGAGGCGGTCATTGACAGAATCCTCCAGTCGCTCCCACCTAGCTACAAGAGCTTTGTGATGAACTACAATATGCAGGGGATGAAAAAGACCATTCCCGAGGTATATTCAATGCTGAAATCAGCGGAGGTGGAGATCAAAAAGGAACATCAAGTGTTGATGGTGAATAAAAGCACTAAGTTCAACAAAGGCAAGGGTAAGAAGAACTTCAAGAAGGACGGCAAGGAAGTTGCCGCGCCCGATAAGCCAGTTGCCGGGATGAAGTCAAAAGGTGGACCCAAGCCTGAGACTGAGTGCTTTTATTGCAAGGGAAAGGGACACTGGAAGCGGAACTGCCCCAAATACTTAGCGGACAAGAAGGCCGGCAACACTAAAGGTATATGTGATATACATGTAACCGATGTGTACCTTACCAGTACTCGTAGTAGTTCCTGGGTATTTGATACCAGTGCGGTTGCTCATATTTGTAACTCAAAACAAGAGCTGCGGAATAAGCGGAGACTGGCGAAGGACGAGGTGACGATGCGCGTCGGGAATGGTTCCAAGGTCGATGTGATCGCCGTCGGCACGCTACCTCTACATTTACCTACGGGATTAGTTTTAAACCTCAATAATTGTTATTCAGTGCCAAGTCTGAGCATGAACATTGTATCAGGATCTCGTTTAATTCGAGATGGCTACTCATTTAAATCCGAGAATAATGGTTGTTCTATTTATATGAGAGACATGTTTTATGGTCATGCTCCGATGGTCAATGGTTTATTCTTAATGAATCTCGAACGTGATGTTACACATGTTCATAGTGTGAATACCAAAAGATGTAAGGTTGATAATGATAGTCCCACATACTTGTGGCACTGCCGCCTTGGTCACATAGGTGTCAAACGCATGAAGAAGCTCCATACAGATGGACTTTTGGAGTCTCTTGATTTCGAATCATTTGACACGTGCGAACCGTGCCTCATGGGTAAAATGACCAAGACTCCGTTCTCCGGAACAGTGGAGCGAGCAACCAACTTATTGGAAATCATACATACTGATGTGTGCGGTCCAATGAGTGTTGAGGCTCGCGGTGGCTATCGTTATGTTCTCACCCTCACAGATGACTTGAGTAGATATGGGTATGTTTACTTGATGAAGCACAAGTCTGAGACCTTTGGAAAGTTCAAGGAATTTCAGAATGAGGTAGAGAATCAACGTGACCGAAAAATAAAATTCTTGCGATCAGATCGTGGAGGAGAATATTTAAGTCACGAGTTTGGTACGCACTTAAGGAAATGTGGAATCGTTTCACAACTCACGCTGCCTGGAACACCTCAGCATAACGGTGTGTCCGGACATCGTAATCGCACTCTATTGGATATGGTGCGATCTATGATGTCACTCACTAATTTACCGCTATCATTTTAGGGATACGCTCTAGAGACAGCTGCATTCACTTTAAATAGGGCACCGTCTAAGTCCGTTGAGACGACACCGTATGAATTATGGTTTGGGAAGAAACCTAAGCTGTCGTTTCTAAAAGTTTGGGGATGCGATGCTTATGTCAAGAAACTTCAACCTGAAAAGCTCGAACCCAAATCGGAAAAATGTGTCTTCATAGGATACCCTAAGGAAACCATTGGGTATACCTTCTACTTAAGATCCGAAGGCAAGATCTTTGTTGCCAAGAATGGATCCTTTCTAGAGAAAGACTTTCTCTCGAAAGAAGTAAGTGGGAGGAAAGTAGAACTCGATGAAGTACTGCCTCTTGAACCGGAAAGTAGCGTGGCTCAGGGAGATGTTCCTGTGGTGCCTGCACCAACTAGAGAGGAAGTTAATGATGATGATCAAGGTACTTCGGATCAAGTTACTACTGAAGTTCGAAGGTCCACAAGGACACGTTCCGCACCAGAGTGGTAAGGCAACCTTGTCTTGGAAATCATGTTGTTAGACAACGGTGAACCTTCGAACTATGAAGAAGCTATGGCGGGCCCAGATTCCAACAAATGGCTTGAAGCCATGCAATCCGAGATAGAATCCATGTATGAAAACTGTTGGGGAACGTAGTAATTTCAAAATTTTCCTACGCACACGCAAGATCATGGTGATGCATAGCAACGAGAGGGGAGAGTGTTGTCTACGTACCCTTGTAGAGCGTAAGCGGAAGCGTTATATCAACGCGGTTGATGTAGTCGTACGCCTTCACGATTCGACCGATCCAAGCACCGAAAGCACGGCACCTCCGAGTTCTACACACGTACGGCTCGGTGACGTCCTCGCCTTCTCGATCCAGCACGACGGCGTGGTGACGGTGTTGGTGAAGAACAATCTTCGCAGGGCTTCACCTAAGCACTACGAAAACTATGACAGAGGATAAACTAGAGGAGACGGGGTTGCCGGCACAAGGCTTGGTGTTTCTTGATGTGTCTTGGGTGCTAGCCCTACCCCTCTATTTATATGTTGAGCCCTGGGGTCGAAACTTTGACAAAAAACCTCCTCAAAGTCGGTTTCACCCGAAAGGGAAGAGTCCTTCTCGGACTCCAGGGCTAGACGCCAGGGTTCCCGGAGTCTACCCCCTAGACGCCAGGGTTCCTGGCGTCTCGCCTCTGGTCTCCGCAAAACATCCTTTTGCACTTTCCAAAAGCCTTGTGGGCTTTCCCCTTTGGCCCAGATAACGTTTTCTCATTCCCAAACATTTCGGGAAACATCCGGAACCCCTTCCGATGGATTCCATAACCTTTCCGGAGATCAAACACTACTATCCACATATCAATCTTTACTTCCGGACCATTCCGGAGTTCCTCGTCATATCCGTTATCTCATCCGAAACTCTGAACAACATTCGGTCACCAACATACATAACTCATAGTACTATATCGTCAACGAACGTTAAGCGTGCGGACCCTACGGGTTCGAGAACTATGTAGACATGACCGAGACACCTCTCTTGTCAATAACCAATAGCGGGACCTGGATGACCATATTGGCTCCTACATATTCTACGAAGATCTTTATCGGTCAGACCGCATAACAACATACGTTGTTCCCTTTGTCATCGGTATGTTACTTGCCCGAGATTCGATCGTCGGTATCTCAATACCTAGTTCAATCTCGTCACCGGCAAGTCTCTTTACTCGTTCCGTAATACATCATCTCGCAACTAACTCATTAGTTGCAATGCTTGCAAGGCTTAAGTGATGTGCATTACCGAGAGGGCCCAGAGATACCTCTCCGACATTCGGAGTGACAAATCCTAATCTCGAAATACGCCAACCCAACATCTACCTTTGGAGACACCTGTAGAGCTCCTTTATAATCACCCAGTTACGTTATGACATTTGGTAGCACACAAAGTGTTCCTCCGGCAAACGGGAGTTGCATAATCTCATAGTCATAGGAACATGTATAAGTCATGAAGAAAGCAATAGCAACATACTAAACGATCGGGTGCTAAGCTAACGAATGGGTCATGTCAATCACATCATTCTCCTAATGATGTGATCCCGTTAATCAAATTTCAACTCATGTCTATGGCTAGGAAACTTAACCATCTTTGATCAACGAGCTAGTCAAGTAGAGGCATACTAGTGACACTTTGTTTGTCTATGCATTCACACATGTATTATGTTTCCGGTTAATAAAATTCTAGCATGAATAATAAACATTTATCATGAAATAAGGAAATAAATAATAACTTTATTATTGCCTCTAGTGCATATTTCCTTCAGTCTCCCACTTTCACTAGAGTCAATAATCTAGTTCACATCGCCATGTGATTTAACAGCAATAGTTCACATCACCATGTGATTAACACCCATAGTTCACATCATCATGTGACCAACACCCAAAGGGTTTACTAGAGTCAATAATCTAGTTCACATTGCTATGTGATTAACACCCAAAGAGTACTAAGGTGTGATCATGTTTTGTTTGTGAGAGAAGTTTAGTCAACGGGTCTGCCACATTTAGATCCGTATGTATTTTGCAAATTTCTATGTCAACAATGCTCTGCACGGAGCTACTCAATCTAATTGCTCCCACTTTCAATATGTATCCAGATTGAGACTTAGAGTCATCTAGATCAGTGTCGAAATTTACATCGACGTAACCCTTTACGATGAACCTTTTTGTCACGTCCATAATCGAGAAACATATCCTTATGCCACTAAGGATAATTTTGACCGCTGTCCAGTTGTCTACTCCTAGATCACTATTATACTCCCTTGCCATAATCAATGTCGGGTATACAATAGATCTGGTACACAGCATGGCATATTTTATAGAACCTATGGCCAAGGCATAGGGAATGACTTTCATTCTCTTTCTATCTTCTGCCGTGGTCGGGTTTTGAGTCTTACTCAATTTCACACCTTGTAACACAGGCAAGAACTCTTTCTTTGACTGTTCCATTTTGAACTACTTCAAAATCTTGTCAAGGTATGTACTCATTGAAAAAATTTATCAAGCGTTTTGATCTATCTCTATAGATCTTGATGCTCAATATGTAAGCAGCTTCACCGAGGTCTTTCTTTGAAAAACTCCTTTCAAACACTCCTTTATGCTTTGCAGAATAATTTTACATTATTTCCGATCAACAATATGTCATTCACATATACTTATCAGAAATGTTGTAGTGCTCCCACTCACTTTCTTATAAATACAGTCTTCACCGCAAGTCTGTATAAAACTATATGCTTTGATCAACTTATCAAAGCGTATATTCCAACTCCGAGATGCTTGCACCAGTCCATAGATGGATCGCTGGAGCTTGCATATTTTGTTAGCGCCCTTAGGATTGACAAAGCTTCTGGTTGCATCATATACAACTCTTCTTTAATAAATCCATTAAGGGAATGCAGTTTTGTTTATCCATTTGCCAGATTTCATAAAATGCGGCAATTGCTAACATGATTCGGACAGACTTAAGCATAGATACGAGTGAGAAACTCTCATTGTAGTCAACACCTTGAACTTGTCGAAAACCTTTTTGGTACAATTCTAGCTTTGTAGATAGTAACACTACTATCAGCGTCCGTCTTCCTCTTGAAGATCCATTTAATCTCAATGGCTCGCTGATCATTGGACAAGTCAATCAAAGTCCATACTTTGTTCTCATACATGGATCTCATCTCAGATTTCATGGCCTCAAACCATTTCGCGGAATCTGGGCTCATCATCGCTTCCTCATAGTTCGTAGGTTCGTCATGGTCAAGTAACATGACCTCCAGAACAGGATTACCGTACCACTCTGGTGCGGATCTCACTCTGGTTTACCTACGAGATACGGTATTAACTTGATCTGAAGTGTAACGCCCTCGATGCGGCTATATCTCCCACGTGTCGAAGCACGACTTAGAGGCATAACCGCATTGAAAGCAATGTCGCAAGTGAGGTAATCTTCACACAACCCATGTAATACATAAGGGAAAGAGATACATAGTTGGCTTACAATCGCCACTTCACACAATTACATGAATAAAGCATTACATCAAGCAGATACAATCAGGGTCCGACTACGGAACCAAAATAAAAGAAGACTACCCCAAATGCTACACAGATCCCCAATCGTCCCGACTGGGCTCCGCTACTGATCAGCTGAAACGAAACAACACAATGAACAAGATCTTTATCGAGCTCCTCCTTGAGCTCGGGTGCGCCACCTGCACGGTTTCAAGAGGCACCTGCAAACTGGTTTTGGAAGTATCTGTGAGTCACGGGGACTCAGCAATCTCACACCCGCGAGATCAAGACTATTTAAGCTTAAAGGTAGGACAGGGTAGTGAGGTGGGGCTGCAGCAAGCGACTAGCTTATATGGTGGCTGACATACGCAAAAGAGAGCGAGAAGAGAAGCAAAGCACGGTCGAACAACTATGATCAAGAAGTGATCCTGAACTACTTACGTCAAGCATAACTCCAACACCGTGTTCACTTCCCGGACTCCGCCGAGAAGAGACCATCACGGTTACACACGTGATTGGTGTATTTTAATTAAGATCAACTTCAGGTCTTCTACAACCGGACATTAACAAATTCCCATCTGCCCATAACCGCGGGCACGGCTTTCGAAAGATAATACCCTGCAGGGGTGTCCCAACTTAGCCCATGATAAGCTCTCGCGATGAACGAAGGATATTCCTTCTCCCCGGGAAGACCCGATCAGTCTCGGAATCCCAGCTACAAGACATTTCGACACTAATAAAACAAGTCCAGCAAAACCACCCGATGCGCCGACATCCCGATAGGAGCTGCACATATCTCGTTCTCAGGGCAACACCGGATGAGACATCCTATGAGTAAAACCAATCCTCAAGTCTCCCCAAGGTGGCCTCGCAGTCTACTCGTTTCGGGCCAACACTTAGACAAGCATTGGCCCGGGGGGGGGGGCTAAATAAAGATGACCCTCGGGTTAGCTACTCCCAAGGGAAAGGTATAGGTGGTAGGCAAATGGTAAAACCAATGTTGGGCCTTGCTGGAAGAGTCTTATTCAAAGCGAACTGTCAAGGGGGTCCCATAAATCACCCGACCGTGTTAGGGACGCAAAATCTGGGAACATAACACCGATCTGACGGAAACTAGGGCGGCAAGAGTGGAACAAAACACCAGGCATAAGGCCGAGCCTTCCACCCTTTACCAAGTATATAGATGCATTAATAATATATATGGTATTGTGATATCCCAACAAGTAAACATGTTCCAATCAAGGAACAACATCTCCATGTTCCAACAAGGAACAAACTTCATCTTCACCTGCAACTAACAACGCTATAAGAGGGGCTGAGCAAAGCGGTAACATAGCCAAACAACGGTTTGCTAGGACAAGGTGGGTTAGAGGCTTGGTTTAACAAAATGGGAGGCATGATAAGCAAAGTGGTAGGTATCGCAGCATAGGCATAGCAAAAGAGCGGGCAACTAGCAAGCAAAGATAGAAGTGATTTCGAGGGTATGGTCATCTTGCCTGAAATCCCGCAAGGAAGAAGAACGAGTCCATGAAGAAGACAAACGGACGAAGACGAACGAATCCTCACAACTCTGGAATGAAACCGAAGCTAACGAGAGAAGCAACCCGGAAAGAAACAAACAACATGGTAAACAACCATCACATGAACATGGCATGATGCACAATCGAGTATGATGCATGTCCGATTTAAATATGCATGGCATGGCAAAGTGCACAAGCAATCCTACAAATTAAGTGGAGCTCAATATGCAACGGTGCATATTGACGAAACACCACGACAAGTTATTTGGTTCGATCTCGTTTATGTACCCAACAATATTAAATGTTGATTAACATGGCAAGGGGTGAAGCACAACAAAACTACCTATCTAGGCAAGTTTAAATGAGGCCGGAAACAACGAACAACAATTCCAGAAGAACCTCATATGCATATTTTACGGTTTGGTACTGTTCTGCCCTAAAACATATTTTAATGTAATTAAACAGTAAAACAAAGTGCATCATGTTAAACTAGGCATTTTTCTACCCCATTTACATATATAAATTATTTAAATCCGAGCTACGGTTATTTATTTATGGAATAAATCATTTTAACATGGCATTTGAGCAAATTTAAACAAACAGCAAGTTAAACATTTTAAACATGCATGAAAGTTGGATATTCTTAAACTTCACAAATTTTTGAGCATTTTACATATATAAATTATTTTAATCCGATGCACCATTTGTGAGTTATTAAATGCATGATGTATGAGGGTTTTTCTGTAAAGATGGTAAATCCTGGGATAATGCAAAAATCACAGATCTGAAAAAATAAATAGATTGGGCCGAAATCTGCTGGGCGCTGGGGCGCTCACCATGGGCTTCAGCCCGTCGGTGGAGAGGGGAAGCGAGGCTGCTGGAAGGGGCGCTGGGCTTTAGCCAGCGAGGCAGAGAGGCGCTGACGAGCGGGCGGTCAAAGCGTCTGCGTTTGTGGTCGTCTCGCCCGACCACGGGCAAAGCAGAGGACTTGGAGGCGGCGGGGCTGCATCCTCCGGCGACAGGGATGGCGCGGAGGCAGCGGAGGCGAGCAGATCCCAGCGGCGGCGACCATGGACGGGCGGAGGCCATGGCTTCGGTCCCCTGTAGAGAGAGGCGAGAGAGAAGAGAGATCCTGAGAGAGAGCGTTGCCGGGGAGCAAGAAGAAAACATAGGGGAGGCTGGAGAGGAAGGGCACGGTCCTGCTGGTCCGGTGCTGCTCCGGTCCGGCAGAGGCGAGGCGGAGCAGATTCGGGAGGAGGCGGTGGAGGCCGGTTTCGAGGCGGACGGGCGCGGGTCAACGGGGCACAGAGGAGGTCCCTGGCGGCGGGGCTTGGCGAGCTCGGCGTCGAGGAAGGAGCTCCGTAGCGGAGGAAACTCCACGGCGTCCATGGCGGGGCTGACGCAGGGAGCGGCGACGGCAGCGACTTCCCAAGGGGCGGCGACGTCCATGGCCTCTGGTGCTATGAAAAAGAGACACAGCAAGCGACGCCCATGAGAGAAAGGAGGGAGCTAGAAAGGGAAGGAGGGAACAGGGCAGGGCAAGAGGCCTGGACCATGCGGGTCAGTCGCCGGCGGCGAGGTCGCCGGGGCGGCAGGGTTGCTTGGGGCCTCGGGCGCGGCTGCGCTCGGGAAAGGCTGGGGTTGGCCCGATGGGGAATTCAAGGGAGAGGAGGTGGGTGGATCGGGGAGGATCCCGATGAGAGAGTGGCGGCGGCCGAAAGGGAATGATGGGACAAGCCCCTAGGATCTAGGGTTAGACTGATATTTATATCAGATGAATTTAGGTTAGGGGATGCCTCATCCCTACGATCGTAATCGAACGGCTGAGAAAAATAGGTTAGGTAGCCTAAATAAGAAAACAAAGATATTTTATAGAAGTTTGGTGATTATCCGGACCCAACGGTGATGACTGAGCAGTTCGGGTTCAGGGCAGTTTTTGGACGCTCATGCGAGGGGGCCACGGGCTGACGAGAGAGGTTAGGTGGTTTGACAAGAGGGAAACGAAAACACGGTTGGTCTTGGAACGGTCAACAAAAGCAAGGGGGGACACGACAACTATGAGGCGATGCAAGTTTTGAAAAATGATGGCAACGAAGTGACAATGCAATGCGCATGATGCAATGATGAATGAAACAAACAAATAAAAAAACACAACTGAATCGCAAAACAAGGAAGGCATCTGGAGCGTCGGTCTTGGGGCGTTACAACACTCCACCACTACGAGAGGATCTCGTACCGAGATCTAGGATGGCACCGGAGGGAAAACGGAAGATAAAGAGGAGAGGTAAAACTAAGTTGCTTCTTTGACAAACTAGTGAAACCAATGAACCTTGAGAGGTTGAACAAAGTGAAAGAAAGAATACAAAGAAGATGACGAGATTGCAGACACTCCATTATCAAAGAGGGACAAGGAAACCTTGTAGGTTGAAACATGGAACAAGAGCTCCATGAACCAATAAGAATATGCCACCACACCGGTTGGAACGAGATATACAAGGAACGATAAAGAAAAATTTCGGCAGCACTCCGGTTGACAAGAGGAGCAAAACTTGATAAGATGCAGAGATATTGTAGAGCTAACGCAACACTCCGGTTGGAAATGGAAGGAATCGAATTCAAACTTGGCAAGATGATAGCACCTGGATGAGACTCCGGTTAAAAGAGGAATGATAGTCACAACACTCCGGTTAAATGGATAACCAAGTAAAAGGAACATGATCTTGGCAAAAAGAGACTATTGGACGAGGGGAGCAACTTCACAATGCCTCCGGGACGGATGAATAGAAGATAGATCATTGAAATAGGGGAATGGAGAAGAAAAATGTCAACTTCTGCCACAAAAGAGCTTAAAAAGGCATCTTTAGGAGAAGGGTCGAACGGAGTTGTTGGGAAAACCAACAACGAAAAGAATAAGCTTGATATGGTCTTAAGGAATGCATCTCAAATTATGAGGTGACAACCTGCCACTCATGGAAGAGATTGGATTGATAAAAACAAGGAGACTAGAAACTTATTTCACCGGCAGGACAAATGAAGAACTTGGGTCATTTATAAGCACCATAAATAGCAACAATCCTTAGGGAAAGCTTTAGGTGAAATATAACCCAAGATAACTCCAACGGAGAGATTAATGGATTTAAGATACCTCATTCTTGACAACATGTGAATCATGAAAGCATGAAGGGAAATTGTCGAGAATGACATAACACCATCTCAAAAGATAAGGCAGAAAGAATTGCACCTTGGAATGCAGGAAGAAAAATATTTGGGCTCTTCCAACAAGAATCTTGAGAACACTTCCAGAATGAATTAAATCCTTTGTGAACCATCATGTAGCCTCCATAAAGAACTCCGGTAACCAAATGATGATAAAAAGAAAGAGAAGTTGAAAACACAAGGTGAAGCCTTGCAATGATAAGATGAAGCTTCGTGATGATATAACCGAGAAAACTTGGAACTCCGGAAAGAAAAGATGAAGCATCTCGAACCGAGAATGTGATATGATGAACAAACTCCGGAAAGAAGAGATGAACAACTCTGGAAAGAAGAAACTAGATCACTTGGATGAAACAATAATAAGAATTACATTATGCGTATCCCTCACCAATTTAGATTGATGACAAGCAACGGATTTGGCATACTACTTATTCTCGTAGCAAGGATTAAGATAGATATGGCACAAACTTGGGAAGGTCTTCAACGATCCACCGGTAGGATTGGAAAGAACGAATGAATTGAATGAATCTCCCACGTGTCGAAGCACGACTTAGAGGCATAACTGCATTGAGGGCGTTACATAAAGTTACATGGTCATCATCATTAGCTTCCTCTTTAACTGGTGTAGTAGTCACAAGAACAGATTTCTGTGATGAACTAATTTCCAATAAGGGAGATGGTACAATTACCTTATCAAGTTTTCTACTTTCCTCCGACTCACTTCTTTTGAGAGAAACTCCTTCTCTGGAAAGGGTCCATTCTCAGCAACGAATATCTTGCCTTCGGATCTGTGATAGAAGGTGTACCCAACTGTCTCCTTTGGGTATCCTATGAAGACACATTTCTCCGATTTGGGTTTGAGCTTATCAGGATGAAACTTTTTCATATAAGCATTGCAACCCCAAACTTTAAGAAACGACAATTTTGGTTTCTTGCCAAACCACAGTTCAGATTGTGTCGTCTCAACGGACTTAGATGGTGCCCTTTTAAACGTGAATGTAGCTGTCTCTAATGCATAACCCCAAAACGATAATGGTAAATCGGTAAAAAAAACATCATAGATTGTACTATATCCAATGAAGTACGGTTATGACGTTCGTACACACCATTATGCTGTGGTGTTCCAGGTGGCATGAGTTTGTGAAACTATTCCTCATTGTTTTAATTGAAGACCAAACTCGTAACTCAAATATTCTCCTCCACGATCATATCGTAGAAACTTTTATTTTCTTGTTACGATGATTCTCCACTTCACTCTGAAATTCTTTGAACTTTTCAAATGTTTCAGACTTATTTTTCATCAAGTAGATATACCCATGTCTACTCAAATCATCTGTGAAGGTCAGAAAATAATGATACTTGCCGCGAGCCTCAACACTCATCGGATCGCATACATTAGTATGTATTATTTCCAATAAGTCAGTTGCTCGCTCTATTGTTCCGGAGAACGGAGTCTTTAGTCATCTTGCCCATAAGGCATGGTTCGCAAGCATCAAGTGACTCATAATCAAGTGATTCCAAAATCCCATCAGCATGGAGTTTCTTCATGCACTTTACACCAATATGACCTAAACTGTAGTGCCACAAATAAGTTGCACTATCATTATTAACTTTGCATCTTTTGGTTTCAATATTATGAATATGTGTATCACTACGATCGAGATCCAACGAACCATTTTCATTGGGTGTGTAACCATATAAGGTTTTATTCATGTAAACAGAACAACAATTTATTCTCTTACTTAAATGAATAACCGTATTGCAATAAACATGATTGAATCATATTTATGCTCAACACAAACACCAATTAACACTTATTTAGGTTCAACACTAATCCCGAAAGTATAGGGAGTGTGTGATGATGATCATATCAATCTTGGAACCACTTCCAACACACATCGTCACTTCACCCTTAACTAGTCTCTGTTTATTCTGCAACTCCCGTTTCGAGTTACTAATCTTAGCAACTGAACTAGTATCAAATACTGAGGGGTTGCTATAAACACTAGTTAAGTACACATCAATGACATGTATATCAAATATACCTTTGTTTACTTTGCCATCCTTTCTTATCCACCAAATACTTCGGGTAGTTCTGCTTCCAGTGACTAGTCCCTTTGCAGTAGAAGCACTTAGTCTCAGGCTTAGGACCAGACTTGGGCTTCTTCACTTGAGCAGCAACTTGCTTGCCGTTCTTCCTGAAGTTCCCCTTCTTCCCTTTGCCCTTTTCTTGAAACTAGTGGTCTTGTTAACCATCAACACTTGATGTTTTTCTTGATTTCTACCTTCGTCGATTTCAGCATCACGAAGAGCTTGGGAATTGTTTCCGTTATCCCTTGCATATTATAGTTCATCACGAAGTTCTACTAACTTGGTGATGGTGACTAGAGAATTCTGTCAATCACTATTTTATCTGCAAGATTAACTCCCACTTGATTCAAGTGATTGTAGTACCCAGACTATCTGAGCACATGCTCACTAGTTGAGCAATTCTCCTCCATCTTTTAGCTATAGAACTTGTTGGAGACTTCATATCTCTCAACTCGGGTATTTGCTTGAAATATTAACTTCAACTCCTGGAACATCTTATATGTTCCATGACGTTCAAAACGTCTTTGAAGTCCCGATTCTAAGCCATTAAGCATGGTGCACTTAAACTATCAAGTAGTCATCATATTGAGCTAGCCAAACGTTCATAACGTCAGCATCTGCTCCTGCAATAGGTCTGTCACCTAGCGGTGCATCAAGGACATAATTCTTTTGTGCAGCAATGAGGATAAACCTCAGATCACGGATCCAATCATCATTGCTACTAACATCTTTCAACACAATTTTCTCTAGGAACATATCAAAATAAACATATGAAAGCAACAACGCGAGTTATTGATCTACAACATAGATATGCTAATACTACCAGGACTAAGTTCATGATAATTTAAAGTTCAATTAATCATATTACTTAAGAACTCCCACTTAGATAGACATCCCTCTAATCCTCTAAGTGATCACGTGATCCAAATCAACTGAACCATGTCCGACCATCACGTGAGATGGAGTAGTTTCAATGGTGAACATCACTATGTTGATCATATCTACTATATGATTCACGCTCGACCTTTCGGTCTCCGTGTTCTGAGGCCATATCTGTATATGCTTGGCTCGTCAAGTATAACCTGAGTATTCCGTGTGTACAACTGTTTTGCACCCGTTGTATTTGAACGTAGAGCCTATCACACCCGATCATCACGTGGTGTCTCAGCACGAAGAACTTTCGCAACGGTGCATACTCAGGGAGAACACTTCTTGATAATTAGTGAGAGATCATCTTAAAATGCTACCGTCAATCAAAGCAAGATAAGATGCATAAAAGATAAACATCACATGCAATCAATATAAGTGATATGATATGGCCATCATCATCTTGTGCTTGTGATCTCCATCTTCGAAGCACCGTCACGATCACCATCGTCACCGGCGCGACACCTTGATCTCCATCGTAGCATCGTTGTCGTCTCGCCAATCTTATGCTTCTACGACTATCGCTACCGCTTAGTGATAAAGTAAAGCATTACAGGGCGATTGCATTGCATACAATAAAGCGACAACCATATGGCTCCTGCAAATTGCCGATAACTCGGTTACAAAACATGATCATCTCATACAATAAAATTTAGCATCATGCCTTGACCATATCACATCACAACATGCCCTGCAAAAACAAGTTAGACGTCCTCTACTTTGTTTGTTGCAAATTTTACGTGGCTGCTACGGGCTTAAGCAAGAACCAATCTCACCTACGCATCAAAACCACAACAATAGTTTGTCAAGTTGGTGCTGTTTTAACCTTCGCAAGGACCGGGCGTAGCCACACTCAGTTCAACTAAAGTTGGAGAAACTGACACCCGCCAGCCACCTATGTGCAAAGCACGGCGGTAGAACCAGTCTCGCGTAAGCGTACGCGTAATGTCGGTCCAGGCCACTTCATCCAACAATACCACCGAACCAAAGTATGACATGCTGGTAAGCAGTATGACTTATATCGCCCACAACTCACTTGTGTTATACTCGTGCATATAACATCAAACCATAAAAACCTAGGCTCGGATGCCACTGTTGGGGAACGTAGTAATTTCAAGACTTTCCTACGCACACGCAAGATCATGGTGATGCATAGCAACGAGAGGGGAGAGTGTTGTCTACGTACCCTTGTAGACCGTAAGGGGAAGCGTTATATCAACGCGGTTGATGTAGTCGTACGTCTTCACGATCCGACCGATCCAAGCACCGAAAGCACGGCACCTCCGAGTTCTACACACGTACGGCTCGGTGACATCCTTGCCTTCTCGATCCAGCAAGAGAGGCGAAGTAGTAGATGAGTTCCGGCAGCACGACGGCATGGTGACGATGTTGGTGAAGAACAATCTTCGCAGTGCTTCGCCTAAGCACTACGAAAACTATGACTGAGGATACACTAGAGGAGACGGGGTTGCCGGCACACGGCTTGGTGTTTCTTGATGTGTCTTGGGTGCTAGCCCTACCCCTCTATTTATAAGTTGAGCCCTGGGGTCGAAACTTGGAGCCAAAACCTCCTCAACGTCGGTTTCACCCGAAAGGCAAGAGTCCTTCTCGGACTCCAAGGCTAGACGCCAGGGTTCCCGGCGTCTACCCCCTAGACGCCAGGGTTCCTGGCATCTAGCCTCTGGTCTCCACAAAACTTCCTTTTGCACTTTCCAAAAGCCTCGTGGGCTTTCCCCTTTGGCCCAGATAACGTGTTCTCGTGCCCAAACATTTCGGGAAACATCCGGAACCCCTTCCGATGGATTCCAGAACCTTTCCGGAGATCAAACACTACTATCCACATATCAATCTTTACTTCCGGACCATTCCGGAGTTCCTCGTCATATCCGTGATCTCATCCGAAACTCCGAACAACATTCGGTCACCAACATACATAACTCATAGTACTATATCGTCAACGAACGTTAAGCGTGCGGACCCTACGGGTTCGAGAACTATGTAGACATGACCGAGACACCTCTCTTGTCAATAACCAAAAGCGGGACCTGGATGCCCATATTGGCTCCTACATATTCTACGAAGATCTTTATCGGTCAGACCGCATAACAACATACGTTGTTCCCTTTGTCATCGGTATGTTACTTGCCCGAGATTCGATCGTCGGTATCTCAATACCTAGTTCAATCTCGTCACCGGCAAGTCTCTTTACTCGTTCCGTAATACATCATCTCGCAACTAACTCATTAGTTGCAATGCTTGCAAGGCTTAAGTGATGTGCATTACCGAGAGGGCCCAGAGATACCTCTCCGACATTCGGAGTGACAAATCCTAATCTCGAAATACGCCAACCCAACATCTACCTTTGGAGACACCTGTAGAGCTCCTTTATAATCACCCAGTTACGTTGTGACGTTTGGTATAACACAAAGTGTTCCTCCGGCAAACGGGAGTTGCATAATCTCATAGTCATAGGAACATGTATAAGTCATGAAGAAAGCAATAGCAACATACTAAACGATCGGGTGCTAAGCTAACGAATGGGTCATGTCAATCACATCATTCTCCTAATGATGTGATCCCGTTAATCAAATGACAACTCATGTCTATGGCTAGGAAACCTAACCATCTCTGATCAACGAGCTAGTCAAGTAGAGGCATACTAGTGACACTCTGTTTGTCTATGCATTCACACATGTATTATGTTTCCGGTTAATACAATTCTAGCATGAATAATAAACATTTATCATGAAATAAGGAAATAAATAATAACTTTATTATTGCCTCTAGGGCATATTTCCTTCAAAAACAAAGTATGGACTTTGACAAACTTGCCCGATGATCGGCGAGCGGTAGAGAATAAATGGATCTTTAAGAAGAAGACGGACGCGGATGGAAATGTTACCATCTACAAAGCTCGACTTGTCGCTAACGGTTATCGACAAGTTAAAGGGGTTGACTACGATGAGACCTTCTCACCCGTAGCGAAGCTGAAGTCCGTCCGAATCATGTTAGCAATTGCCGAATACTATGATTATGAGATATGGCAAATGGACGTCAAAACGGCATTCCTTAACGGTTTTCTTAAGGAAGAATTGTATATGATGCAGCCGGAAGGTTTTGTCGATCCTAAGAATGCTAACAAGGTATGCAAGCTCCAGCGCTCCATTTATGGGCTGGTGCAAGCATCTCGGAGTTGGAACATTCGCTTTGATGAAATGATCAAAGCGTTTGGGTTTGCGCAGAATTATGGAGAAGCCTGCGTTTACAAGAAAGTGAGTGGGAGCTCTGTAGCATTTCTCATATTATATGTGGATGACATACTTTTGATGGGAAATGATATATAACTTTTGGATAGCATTAAGGCCTATTTGAATAAGAGTTTTTCAATGAAGGACCTTGGAGAAGCTGCTTACATATTAGGCATCAAGATCTATAGAGATAGATCAAGACGCCTCATAGGTCTTTCACAAAGCACATACCTTGATAAGATATTGAAGAAGTTCAATATGGATCAGTCTAAGGAGGGGTTCTTGCCTGTGTTGCAAGGCGTGAAATTGAGCTCAGCTCAATGTCCGACCACGGCAGAAGATATAGAAGAGATGAGTGTCATCCCCTATGCCTCAGCCATAGGGTCTATTATGTATGCCATGTTGTGTACCAGACCTGATGTAAACCTTGTCGTAAGTTTGGTAGGAAGGTACCAAAGTAATCCCGGCAAGGAACACTGGACAGCGGTCAAGAATATCCTGAAGTACCTGAAAAGGACTAAGGACATGTTTCTCGTTTATGGAGGTGATGAAGAGCTCGTCGTAAAGGGTTACGTCGACGCTAGCTTCGACACAGATCTGGATGACTCTAAGTCACAAACCGGATACATGTATATGTTGAATGGTGGAGTAGTAAGCTGGTGCAGCTGCAAGCAGAGCGTCGTGGCGAGATCTACATGTGAAGCGGAGTACATGGCAGCCTCGGAGGCAGCACATGAAGCAATTTCGGTGAAGGAGTTCATCACCGACCTAGGAGTCATACCCAATGCGTCGGGGCCAATCAAACTCTTCTGTGACAACACTGGAGCTATTGCACTTGCCAAGGAGCCCAGGTTTCACACGAAGACCAGGCACATCAAACGTCGCTTCAAATCCATTCGTGAAAATGTTCAAGATGGAGACATAGAAATTTGCAAAGTGCATACGGATCTGAATGTCGCAGATCCATTGACTAAACCGCTTCCGCGAGCAAAACATGATCAACACCAGAACTCTATGGGTGTTCGATTCATCACAATGTAACTAGATTATTGACTCTAGTGCAAGTGGGAGACTGTTGGAAATATGCCCTAGAGGCAATAATAAAAGGATTATTATTATATTTCCTTGTTCATGATAATTGTCTTTTATTCATGCTATAATTGTGTTATCCGGAAATCGTAATACATGTGCGAATACATAGACACCAACATGTCCCTAGTAAGCCTCTAGTTGACAAGCTCGTTGATCAACAGATAGTCATGGTTTCCTGACTATGGACATTGGATGTCATTGATAACGGGATCACATCATTAGGAGAATGATGTGATGGACAGGACCCAATCCTAAGCATAGCACAAGATCGTATAGTTCGTTTGCTAGAGCTTTTCCAATGTCAAGTATCTTTTCCTTAGACCATGAGATCGTGTAACTCCCGGATACCGTAGGAGTGCTTTGGGTGTACCAAACGTCACAACGTAACTGGGTGACTATAAAGGTATACTACAGGTATCTCCAAAAGTGTCTGTTGGGTGGACACGGATCGAGACTGGGATTTGTCACTCCGTATGACGGAGAGGTATCTCTGGGCCCACTCGGTAATGCATCATCATAAATAGCTCAAACTATCCAAGTGTTTGGTCACGGGATCATGCATTACGGTACGAGTAAAGTGACTTGCCGGTAACGAGATTGAACGAGGTATTGGGATACCGACGATCGAATCTCAGGCA
This sequence comes from Aegilops umbellulata, assembly GCA_032464435.1. Classification (NCBI taxonomy): domain Eukaryota; kingdom Viridiplantae; phylum Streptophyta; class Magnoliopsida; order Poales; family Poaceae; genus Aegilops; species Aegilops umbellulata. The sequence continues at coordinate 11,041,418 of CP136054.1, forward strand.
AGTAAAATAACGATTGACAAAGGGAATTGTATATGGGGTTGCTTGAATCCTCGACATCGTGGTTCATCTGATGAGATCATCGAGGAGCATGTGGGAGCCAACATGGGTATCCAGATCCAGCTGTTGGTTATTGGCCGGAGAGCCGTCTCAGTCATGTCTACGTGTCTCCCGAACCCGTAGGGTCTACACACTTAAGGTTCGGTGACGCTAGGGTTGTAGAGATATGAGTATGCAGTAACCCGAAAGTTGTTCGGAGTCCCGGATGAGATCCCGGACGTCACGAGGAGTTCCGGAATGGTCCGGAGGTAAATAATTATATATATAGGAAGTGCTATTTCGGCCATCGGGAAAAGTTTCGGGGTCACCGGTATTGTACCGGGACCACCGGAAGGGTCCCGGGGGTCCATCGGGTGGGGCCACCTATCCCGGAGGGCCCCATGGGCTAAAGTGGGAGGGAAACCAGCCCCTAGTGGGCTGGTACGCCCCCCTTGGGCCTTCCCCCTGCGCCTAGGGTTGGGAACCCAAGGGTGGGGGGCGCCCCACTTGCCTTGGGGGGCACTCCACCCACCTTGTCCGCCGACCCCTTGGGAGATTGGATCTCCAGGGCCGGCGCCCCCCTGGGGACCCTATATATAGAGGGGGGAGGGAGGGAAGCCGCACCCATGCCCCTGGCGCCTCCCTCTCCTACTCCAACACCTCCTCCTCCTCTGTAGAGCTCGGTGAAGCCCTTCCGGAGTACTGCTTCTCCACCACCACCATGCCGTCGTGCTGCTGTTGGAGCCATCTTCCTCAACTTCTCCCTCCTCCTTGCTGGATCAAGGCGTGGGAGACATCATCCGCTCCGTACGTGTGTTGAACGCGGAGGTGTCGTCTGTTCGGCACTTGGTCATCAGTGATTTGGATCACGGCGAGTACGACTCCATCATCCCCGTTCTCTTGAACGCTTCCGCTCGCGATCTACAAAGGTATGTAGATGCACTCCGATCACTCCTTTCTAGATGAACTCATAGATGGATCTTGGTGAAACCGTAAGAAAAATTTTGTTTTTTGCAACGTTCCCCTTCACTCACATATATTCATGAAAACATAATAGGTTCAGATCTGGAATCATGGCACTCAGGCCCTAGTGACAAGCATTAAGCATAGCAAAGTCATAGCAACATCAATCTCAGAACATAATGGATACTAGGGATCAAACCCTAACAAAACTAACTCGATTACATGATAGATCTCATCCAACCCATCACCGTCCGGCAAGCCTGAATTACTCACGCACGGCGGTGACCATCATGAAGTTGGTGATGGAGGATGGTTGATGATGACGACGGTGACGAATCCCCCTCTCCGGAGCCCCGAACAGACTCCGGATCAGCCCTCCCAAGAGGTTTTAGGGCTTGGCGGCGGCTCCTTGTCGTAAAACGCGATGATTTCTTCTCCTCTATTTTTTTCCTCTCCGAAAGCAAATATATATAGTTGGAGTTGGCGCCGGAGGGTCTCCAGGGGGACCACGAGGTAGGGGGCGCTTAGGGGGGTGGGCGCCCCCCACCCTCGTGGAAAGGGTGTGGGCTTCCTGGTCTTCATCTTTGGCGAGGATTTTTTATTATTTATTCTATGATATTCCGTGGAGTTTCAGGTCATTCTGAGAACTTTTGTTTTCTGCACATAGAACAACATCATGGCAATTCTGCTGAAAACAGCGTCAGTCCGGGCTAGTTCCATTCAAATCATACAAATTAGAGTCCAACACAAGGGCAAAACTGTTTCGAAAAGTAGATACGACGGAGACGTATCCCATGCTCATGGTCATGACGCCCCTGCCCAGGGCATCATGCCCCTTGCATCAACAAAATAGAGTGTCCCCTGTTTTTTCCTCCACAAACCCTCACTTTTCCCCTTCTCCACCCCGGCGGCCCCACTCGAGCCCCTACCTAATGCACACAAAATTTCGTGGATCAGAGCTCCAAATCGGTGATTTATCCTGCCCTTCGACCCCTCAAGGTATTCTCCATCATTCCTCCTCTTTTTGTTGGTTGAAATCTCCACATTGTGGGGATTTGAGGAAACCCTAGGTCATCCAATTTTGCTATTTTTTTTGATGCATTTTGGTGCTTATGATTCTAGATGGCGAGGATCGTCAATGTGCATCATGTGGACTTTGTCTCCTTTGAGAAGGGAGACACAGAGTATGGTGACCCGAAGAAGAAGCCGATAGTGATGGTGTTTCTCACAAGTCCTAGCCTTGAGGAGGTTTTCGTTGAGCTTCGAAGAAGGTTGAATTGGATGGAAGAAAGTGATGTAGTAGACTTAGTCGGAAGGTATAATGTTGGGTATGGGTAACATATTCGTTGGAAGATAATGCCTCTTGACTCCGAGTTTCATTGGGAAGCATATGAAGAGAGTGTGTTGGCCTCACAAGAGAAATCATTTGAGTTATTTGCCACAAAGGTTGTTCGTGCTCAGTTGCACATTGATTTTAGTCGGTGTGCATCTTCATATGATGTTAGAAGCCCGGTTCGAGATTCAACACATGTCACTCCGGATGTGCATGACACAACAATGAGCCAACCTCCAATGACCCAATGTTTGAGCCCCGTCGGGAATGACCAAGTTGATAATGAAGACTTGCACATGGATGGTGGTGAGTTTGAGGGTGATGAATCGGAGGCTTATCTTCGTGACCATTATGTTGGTGATGTTGAGGCAAATTGCATGGAAGATGACATGGACCATGAGATTGCATACAATAGGTCCTATGCGTGGGACTCGAAAGGATGAAGGCCCGGATGAATAAATAGATGAGGATGGTTTGACAGCTAAAGAAGCCAATGCTTTGAAGAAGGTAATAGGTTGTAGTCACAATACATCATTGTTTCGTGATCTAAGCCTAGCCGATAAGGCGATTGTTGAAGGTGGCACAAGTAAAATTCTTGCACCAAGGTTAACTTCAAAGCGAGATACCAAAGGAAGTGTGTATGGTGTTAGTGAAGGAACAATCTTTGAAAGCTTGGCAGAACTTCAAATACGGGCCAAGGACTACACGGTTAAGTTTCATCGGCCATTCTTTATGGAGAAGTCAAACTCAAAAGTGCGTTATGTGGTCAAATGTGAGGAACACAAGAATAATGGCCCTTGGGTTATTCGTGCAAGATTTGTCAAAGGTGGGCCACAATGCAAGATTACAATTTCCGTGTTTCACCATCGATGTAGTGGCAAGGATATTGATGATGCTAATGTAAAGGATGATCACCGTCAATTAACCTTCAAATTCATTGCATATCGATTTTCAGCCTCCATAAAGATACTCCCGACTTATCCCATTCGGGATTTGATGGAGCTGGTGAAAGAGGTTTTTGGGTACGAGGTGAAGTATGGGAAGGCATGGAAGGCCAATCAAGTTGCCTTGGAGATATTGTATGTTGGATGGGAAGAATCATACTACACCCTCGCGATGGTGTTGAATGCGATGGGACGTGCATTCTGGACTTGTGAGCCATGCATTAGGGCCTTCAAGCATTGTAGGCCGGTTATGTCCGTGGATGGCACATTTTTGACCGACCAGTTTAAGGGCACATTTCTGACCGCCCAGTTTAAGGGCACATTGTTGATCGCTGTTGCTGCTGATGGTGGTGACAAATTGGTTCCATTGGCGTTTGCTTTGGTGTCTGCGGAGAATAATGACAACTAGGAATGGTTTCTTAGTCTAGTGAGGACCAAGGTAATTGGACCTCAAAGAGAGGTTTGCATCATCTCGGACCGCCACCCAGGGATACTCAATGCAGTGGAGATTGACATTGCATGACATCCTCGCGTGCACCATAGGTGGTGCATGAGGCATTTTGTGTCTAACTTTTACCAAGCATGTGGAGACAAGGAATTTTCTGGCCTTCTTCATGATTGTTGTCTCGCATTCACCACCAGACATTTTGAGAAATTGTGGGACAAAGTGTATGCCAAAGCAAACAATGGTGGTAAAGATTTCCTAAATAGGAATCTTGCCGATAAAGGAAAGTGGGCACGGGTTTTTGACAACAATGGAGTGAGGTACAGTGACATGACAAACAACATGGCTGAATGTTTCAACATGGTTCTAAAGGGTGTTCGTGCATTGCCGGTGACACCAATAGTAGAGTATACATTCCAGAAGTTCAATGTCTATTTTCAAAAGTATAGTGAAGAAACATCCAACTTGATGTCAGGGAAAACCAAGGCCAAAAAGATGTACAAGTATCCACCAAAGGTCGACGATTGGATGGAATACCAAGCAAGGAAGGCGGAGTCGCACAAAAGCCAGTCCTTTGATAACATAGAATTGATTTACCAAGTTGATGAGCACGGCTGAATGTTGTGTGACGGCGTGCCATATGAAGGTGGCTTCTTCAAGGTTTATCTCAAGATGAGCGCGTGTTCATGCGAGAGGCCTACATTGTATCATCTCCCATGATGGCTGCAAGTGTTGATTTTGATGAGAATTCTACAAAGTTGATGGCTGCAAGTGTTGATAGATATAAATGACACACATCAAAGTTTTCAACGATAAGTTCATGACATCATGTTTTGGACAAATAGTATAAGTCCTCAACATACATAAGTTCACAACATCAAGTTTTGGACAAATACTACAAGTCCTCAACATACATCAACTTAACGACAAATGCATCATTTCCCTCCTTTCCCCCTCTTAGTCGGTGCAACATCCTTCCCCTTTACTAAGCGCCTTCTCCTCTGCAGCTGCGGCACCTCCTCTTCCTCCTCCTCCTCTGAGGCAGCCTCGATCACCGGGTCCTTACGTGCCTTCTTTGCGTATCTGCCCGGAGTATACTTTCAATGCCTTTCACTAGGCTAAGGCGCATTTGGCATCTACGAGGTGTTAATCTCATCATGCATCTGTTCACCATCCTCCTTTATGAAATTGACATATCATGAAGTTAGGAGATATATCTCAAACATGTGTATGGAAAGAAAATTATCAAATGTCATACCTCAACAAAAGCTTTAAGCTTGTTGTACGACTCTTCACCTGGAGGGTACTTGAGTGCCTCGCCGGCGTCGTTGACATGCTTCGAGAGCTCGTTTTGTTGTTGGACACAATAGGACAAATCATTTTGGCACAATGTAGGCAAGCATTTAGATATAACGGTAACTTACCACAAAGCAGATAGTTGGCACCGATTCATACCGTCTACCATCTTTAATAAGCCTGTTGTACTCCATATTGCCCATCTGATCAAAACCGGGATTGGGTTCATGTAATATGTCCCCTGGCTGAAATTCGGGTGCGTTAAGTTGAGTACGTGCAACGGAACGAAACCACACAAGATAATTGTTGAATGCTTCCGTATCAAAAGGCCGTGGGGGAGGCTTAGAAGTGGGTTGGCGCAATGAAAGCTCAATCTTGTTGAGCTTGTGCTTGAACTCCTGGATATACATGTTATGCTCTTGAGAATGCATAGCATTTGACAAATGCATTTTTGTTACTATCTTCAAAACAATGGAGAAAGCATCTGAAGTGCTAAGCACTTACCTATGCAAATGTAGCGAAGTGTCCTTGTACTTCGGTAGGGTCTCTTGAAATAAGACAAACTGCATCATAACTCGTTATGGCTGATAAAACTCAACAACATAATAACAAATCAACGGGAAACACATCCGCCATAAGTGTGCTTCCTATAGACACTTTGGGTTAAGTCTGAAAAAACTACATTGTTAGTATGATTTTTGGAAAACCAAAGAAACCGAAGAGACAAAGCAAGAAGCTACTAAGATAACATGCTCTGGGGTCATGTTGTCAAGCTCGTTGCAGTAGTGCAAATACATGGCCTTTGAATTGCCAACAAAACATTCAACCTTGTCCCACTTATACGCCCATGTAGTCAGACGGTCCGGGTCATCATGATCATCCCACGGGTGGTAACCCTTTGGTGTTGGCCGCCCCACTGGCAAGTGCTCCCAACTCCAGATCGATAATAGAAGCATCAGACCATCGATGTTGGCTTACTTTGACTCTACGACATTTCTTGGATTCGCGCCCCTATGGCACGCCTCGTCCAGCGACACACAAACAAGAAATATGTCATTAGAAACTAGAGAAAATTTCTACATGGTGAACACACTACTATAAGCAAAACTACTTACCTGATGATACCAATAAGCCAACGCCGTCGTACCCCAACTGAGTCCATGCTCCCACCCAGCAAAGAACTTAAGCCACATAAAGAAAGTGTTCACGCCAGTGCCGTCGGAGAAAAGAGTCCGGCTGACTACATACCACAAGTATGCCCTAGTATACTACTGCACTATTTCATCATCCGCATCAGCCAGGCATTCCCCAAAGTGTTCAGCAATCCAGTGATAACTTGCACCAGCGGACTTCCCTTGTACCCCTAGCTCCCTCCCTATGAGTCCGACCATAATCTCATGCCATCCATCAGAATCTGTGCTAAAACAAATAGGCTATCCTTTGATGGGAAGTCCAGTGATCAGAGAAACATCCTGCAAAGTGACTGTCATCTCTCCAGCATAGATGTGTCTCAGGGCGCAATCGGTCAACGAGTGCCGTGATCGCACAAGTTTTCATCTTTGGCATCGAACGATACACGAGTGAGATGAAAGGGAGAAGCTCAGTCTTCCGGATATACTCCGTGTATCGCTCGTCATACTCCATCTTGTCATGAACCGAACCGGACCTCAGGTGAAAAACCTTTCCTTCATCCGCCATGAACCATCCACGATGCAATTGATCATACGATGGATGGATAAGAGAAGCCATCCTCTAAATTAAAAATGTATATGGTAAGTCCCGTTGTCATTTGCAAATATCCGTACTAGTGCAAAAACATACATACATGTGCAAAATTTCTACACTAATTCTTCTTCCATACACCATATATGTGCATATAATTTTGTACAATATCATACACCATATATTTATACTAATTCTTCCATACACCATATATGTGCATACATATCCTAACCAAATTCATAGCACTTCCATAAAACTCCTATATCATACATATTCTAAGCCATACATATCCTAGATCACACTAATCCCTACATTATCACACCAAAATCCACTATCCATTTCAAGAAAAGGATGAACTAGGGATTCACCCAAATCAATCAAATGCAGAGATTTCAACCAATAGAAAGAGGGGAAAGGGAGGAGAATACCTTGAGGATTCGAAGGGCAACTAGATCCACCTACCTTCGGCTCAGATCTACAGCACTTGAGTGGGGAGAGGGAGGGCGATTTGAGCGGCCTCATGGTGTGGGGAAAGAACAGAGAGCGGAGAGAAAGAACAGACAGAGAGCAGAGGGGCTCGGGCGGTGATATGGTGAAGGGGTATGGTGCCCCAGGCTGGGGCGTCGTGGTACAGCCCATGGCGCCCTGGGTCGTGGCATCATGGGCCCAAGGTCAGGCCGACGTGCGAGTCAGCGCCGACGCGTATCGCGCCTTTGACCCGGGCATTATGATATCTAGCATGGCGCCCCGAGCGCGGGCGTCATGCGGGTAGGGCCATTTCATGATTTGTTTTTCGAAAGAGGGCCATTTTGTGCTGAACTTAGGCCAAAGGGCCAGTTTTGTGAATTTTCACCCATGTCAGCTTCATTTTCTTCCTGCACATGAAATAATGCCCCGTTTTCATCCGGTTCGTGAGCGTTGTCAGCCTCGTTTTCTCTAGCGTTTCCACCAGCAACCTACAATGGCACAACAACAGTACCGGAGGTAGAACACTCATCAAATTTATTAGTACAATTGTCGCCCTCGCGATCAAAATTCTGGAGATGAGATGGATGGAGAAGGATTTCTTTGCGAAGAAGTGCTCCGGCATTTGGATGAAGGGACTCAAAAGGAAATATTGATTCATTGAAAACAACATCTCGAGATATGTAGACCCTGCTTGTGGGAACATCTAGACATTTGACACCCTTGTGCATCGGACTATATCCTAGGAAGACGCATTTTTTCGAATGAAATGCGAGTTTGCGCTTGTTATATGTTGGAGATATGCCCTAGAGGCAATAATAAAAGCATTATTATTATATTTCCTTATTCATGATAATTGTCTTTATTCGTGCTATAATTGTATTAACCGGAAATCGTAGTACATGTGTGAATAACAGACAACAACATGTCCCTAGTGAGCCTCTAGTTGACTAGCTTGTTGATCGACAGATAGTCATGGTTTCCTGACTATGGACATTGGATGTCATCGATAACGGGATCACATCATTAGGAGAATGATGTGATGGACAAGACCCAATCCTAAACATAGCATAAGATCGCATAGTTCGTTTGCTAGAGTTTTCCAATGTCAAGTATCCTTTCCTTAGACCATGAGATCGTGTAACTCCCGGATACCGTAGGAGTGCTTTGGGTGTGCCAAACGTCACAACGTAACTGGGTGACTATAAAGGTATGCTACGGGTATCTCTGAAAGTGTCTGTTGGGTTGACATGGATCGAGACTGGGATTTGTCACTCCGCTTGACGGAGAGGTATCACCGGGCCCTCTCGGTAATGCATCATCACAATGAGCTCAATGTGACCAAAGTGTTTGATCACGGGATCATGTATTACGGAACGAGAAAAGTGACTTGCCGGTAACGAGATTGAACGAGGTATTGGTATACCGACGATCGAATCTCGGGCAAGTAAAATACCGATTGACAAAGGGAATCATATACGGGATTAATTGAATCCTTGACATCGTGGTTCATTCGATGAGATCATCGTGGAGCATGTGGGAGCCAACATGGGTATCCAGATCCCGCTGTTGGTTATTGCCCGAGAGCCATCTCGGTCATGTCTGCATGTCTCCCGAACCCGTAGGGTCTACACACTTAAGGTTCGGTGACGCTAGGGTTGTAGGGATATGTATGTGCAGTAACCCGAATGTTGTTCGGAGTCCCGGATGAGATCCCGGACGTCACGAGGAGTTTCGGAATGGTCCGGAGGTAAAGATTTATATATGGAAAGTCATCATACGGACATCGGGACAAGTTTCGGGGTTATCGGTATTGTACCGGGACCACCGGAGGGTCCCGGGGGGTCCACCGGGTGGGGCCACCTATCCCGGAGGGCCCCATGGGCTGTATGAGGGAGCGAACCAGCCCATAGTGGGCGGTGCGCCTCCCCCCCATGGGCCCATGCGCCTAGGGTTTGGGGGGAGGGAAACCCTAAAGGGGGCGCCCCCCTTGCTTGGGGGGCAAGCCCCCCTTCCCTGGCCGCCACCCCCCTAGGAGATCTCATCTCCTAGGGCAGGCGCCCCCCCTTGGGGGTTATATAAAGGGGGGGGAGAGGGGGCTGATCACCCATTGCCCTGGCGCCTCCCTCTCCCTCTCCAACACCTCCTCCTCCTCCATTGAGCACGGCGAAGCCCTGCCGGAGTACTGCAGTTCCACCATCACCACGCCGTCGTGCTTTTGTTGGAGCCTTCATCCCCAACCTCTCCTTTGCCTTGCTGGATCAAGAAGGAGGAGACGTCACGCTTTCCGTACGTGTGTTGAACGCGGAGGTGCCGTCCGTTCGGCACTAGATCATCGGTGAATTGGATCACGGCAAGTACGACTACCTCATCCACGTTCACTCGAACGCTTCCGTTGCGATCTACAAAGTGGTATGTAGATGCTATCTAATCTGAATACTCGTTGCTACATGAACTCATAGATGGATCTTGGTGAAACCGTAGGAAAAATTTTAATTTTCTGCAACGTTCCCCAAAAGTGGCATCATGAGCTAGGTCTATGCGTAGTTCTTCTTGCGCGAGTAGAACACAATTTGTTGTGGGCGTAGATGCTGTCAACTCTTCTTGCCGCTACTAGTCTTATCTTGCTTCAGCGGTATTGTGGGATGAAGCGGCCCGGACCAACCTTACACGTACGCTTACGTGAGACCGGTTCCACCAACTAACATGCACTAGTTACATAAGGTGGCTAGCGGGTGTCTGTCTCTCCTACTTTAGTTGGAGCGGATTCGATGAAAAGGGTCCTTATGAAGGGTAAATAGAAGTTGACAAATCACGTTGTGGTGGTTTTAACGTAGGTAAGAAAGCGTTCTTGCTAGAACCCTAATTCAGCCACGTAAAACTTGCAACAACAATTAGAGGACGTCTAACTTGTTTTTGCAGCAAGTGCTTTGTGATATGATATGGCCAAGGTTGTGATGAATGATGAATGATCTATATGTGATGTATGAGATGTTCATGCTATTGTAATAGGAATCACGACTTGCATGTCGATGAGTATGACAACCGGCAGGAGCCATAGGAGTTGTCTTTATTTTTGTATGACCTGCGTGTCATTGAGAATCGCCATGTAAATTACTTTACTTTATTGCTAAACGCGTTAGCCATAGTAGTAGAAGTAATAGTTGGCGAGCAACTTCATGGAGACACGATGATGAAGATCATGATGATGAAGATCATGGTGTCAAGCCGGTGACAAGATGATCATGGAGCCCCAACATGGAGATCAAAGGAGCAATGTGATATTGGCCATATCATGTCACGTTTATTATTTGATTGCATGTGATGTTTATCATGTTTTGCATCTTGTTTACTTAGAACGACGGTAGTAAATAAGATGATCCGTCATAATAATTTCAAGAAAGTGTTCTCCCTAACTGTGCACCGTTGCTAAGGTTCGTCGTTCGGAAGCACCACGTGATGATCGGGTGTGATAGGTCCTTACGTTCGCATACAACGGGTGTAAGATAGATTTACACACGCGAAACACTTAGGTTGACTTGACGAGCCTAGCATGTACAGACATGGCCTCGGAACACAGAAGACCGAAAGGTCGAGCATGAGTCGTATAGAAGATATGATCAACATGAAGATGTTCACCGATGTTGACTAGTCCGTCTCACGTGATGATCGGACATGGCCTAGTTGACTCGGATCATGTAATACTTAGATGAATAGAAGAGGGATGTCTATCTAAGTGGGAGTTCATTAAATTTGATTAAATGAACTTTATTATCATGAACTTAGTCTAAATATTTACAATATGTCTTGTAGATCAAATGGCCAACGTAGTCCTCAACTTCAACGCGTTCCTAGAGAAAACCAAGCTGAAAGATGATGGTAGCAACTATACGGACTGGGTCCGGAACCTGAGGATCATCCTCATAGCTGCCAAGAAAGATTATGTCCTAAGAGCACCGCTGGGTGATGCACCTGTTCTCCCTGCACAACAAGACGTTATGAACGCTTGGCAATCGCGATGCGATGATTACTCCCTCGTTCAGTGCGGCATGCTTTACAGCTTAGAGCCGGGGCTCCAAAAGCGTTTTGAGAGACATGGAGCATATGAGATGTTCGAAGAGCTGAAAATGGTTTTCCAAGCTCATGCCCGGGTTGAGAGATATGAGATCTCCAACAAATTCTTTAGCTGTAAGATGGAGGAAAATAGCTCTGTCAGTGAGCACATACTCAGAATGTCTGGATTGCACAACCGCTTGACTCAACTGGAAGTTAATCTTTTGGAAGAAGTGGTCATTGACAGAATCCTCCAGTCGCTTCCACCTAGCTACAAGAGCTTTGTGATGAACTACAATATGCAGGGGATGGTAAAGACCATTCCTGAGGTGTATGCTATGCTGAAATCAGCAGAGGTAGAAATCAAGAAAGAGCATCAAGTGCTGATGGTGAATAAAACCACTAAGTTCAAAAGGAGCAAGGGTAAAAAGAACTTCAAGAAGGACGGCAAGGAAGTTGCCGCGCCCGGTAAGCAAGTTGCCGGGAAGAAGCCAAAGAATGGACCCAAGCCCGAAACTGAGTGCTTTTATTGCAAGGGAAGTGGTCACTGGAAGCGGAACTGCCCCAAATACTTAGCGGACAAGAAGGCCGGCAAAACCAAAGGTATATGTGATATACATGTAATTGATGTGTACCTTACCAGTACTCGTAGTAGCTCTTGGGTATTTGATACCGGTGCAGTTGCTCACATTTGTAACTCAAAGCAGGAGCTGCGGAATAAACGGAGACTGGCGAAGGACGAGGTGACGATGCGCGTCGGGAATGGTTCCAAGGTCGATGTGATCGCCGTCGGCGCGCTGCCTCTACATTTACCTACGGGATTAGTTTTAAACCTCAATAATTGTTATTTAGTACCAAGTTTGAGCATGAACATTGTATCCGGATCTCGCTTAATTCGAGATGGCTACTCATTTAAATCCGAGAATAATGGTTGTTCTATTTATATGAGAGATATGTTTTATGGTCATGCTCCGATGGTTAATGGTTTATTCTTGATGAATCTCGTACGTGATGATACACATATTCATAGTGTGAGTACCAAAAGAGTTAAAGTTGATAACAATAGTCCCACATATTTGTGGCACTGCCGCCTTGGTCACATAGGTGTCAAACGCATGAAGAAGCTCCATGCAGATGGACTTTTAGAGTCTCTTGATTATGAATCATTTGACACGTGCGAACCATGCCTCATGGGTAAAATGACCAAGACTCCGTTCTCAGGAACAATGGAGCGAGCAACCAACTTATTGGAAATCATACATACCGATGTGTGTGGTCCAATGAGTGTTGAGGCTCGCGGTGGCTATCGTTATGTTCTCACCCTCACTGATGACTTGAGTAGATATGGGTATATCTACTTAATGAAACACAAGTCTGAAACCTTTGAAAAGTTCAAGGAATTTCAGAGTGAGGTTGAGAATCAACGTGATAGAAAGATCAAGTTTCTACGATCAGATCGTGGAGGAGAATACTTGAGTCACGAATTTGGCACACACTTAAGAAAATGTGGAATAGTTTCACAACTCACGCCGCCTGGAACACCTCAGCGTAATGGTGTGTCCGAACGTCGTAATCGCACTCTATTAGATATGGTGCGATCTATGATGTCTCTTACCGATTTACCGCTATCTTTTTGGGGCTATGCTTTAGAGACTGCCGCATTCACTTTAAATAGGGCTCCGTCGAAATCCGTTGAGACGACACCGTATGAATTATGGTTTGGGAAGAAACCTAAGCTGTCGTTTCTAAAAGTTTGGGGATGCGATGCTTATGTGAAGAAACTTCAACCTGAGAAGCTCGAACCCAAGTCGGAAAAATGCGTCTTCATAGGATACCCGAAAGAAACTGTTGGGTATACCTTCTACCTCAGATCCGAAGGCAAGATCTTTGTTGCCAAGAATGGATCCTTTCTAGAGAAAGAGTTTCTCTCGAAAGAAGTAAGTGGGAGGAAAGTAGAACTTGATGAAGTGTTACCTCTTGAACCGGAAAATGGCGAAACTCAAGAAATCGTTCCTGAGGTGCCTGCACCGACTAGAGAGGAAATTAATGATTATGATCAAGATACTTCTGATCAAGCTCCTACTGAAATTCGAAGGTCCACAAGGACACGTTCCGCACCAGAGTTGTGCGGCAACCCTGTCTTGGAAATCATGTTGTTAGACAACGGTGAACCTTCGAACTATGAGGAAGCAATGGCGGGCCCGGATTCCGACAAATGGCTGGAAGCCATGAAATCCGAGATAGGATCCATGTATGAAAACGAAGTATGGACTTTGACTGACTTGCCCGTCAAACGGCGAGCCATAGAAAATAAATGGATCTTCAAGAAGAAGACAGACGCGGATGGTAATGTGACCATCTATAAAGCTCGGCTTGTCGCTAAGGGTTATCGACAAGTTCAAGGGGTTGACTACGATGAGAATTTCTCACCGGTAGCGAAGCTGAAGTCCGTCCGAATCATGTTAGCAATTGCCGCATACTATGATTATGAGATATGGCAAATGGACGTCAAAACGGCTTTCCTTAATGGTTTCCTTAAGGAAGAATTGTATATGATGCAACCGGAAGGTTTTGTCGATCCTAAGAACGCTAACAAGGTGTGCAAGCTCCAACGCTCGATATATGGGCTGGTGCAAGCATCTCGGAGTTGGAACATTCGTTTTGATGAGATGATCAAAGCGTTTGGGTTTACACAGACTTATGGAGAAGCCTGTGTTTACAAGAAAGTGAGTGGGAGCTCTTTAGCATTTCTCATATTATATGTAGACGACATACTTTTGATGGGAAATGATATAGAACTCTTGGACAGCATTAAGGCCTATTTGAATAAGAGTTTTTCAATGAAGGACCTTGGAGAAGCTGCTTATATATTAGGCATCAAGATCTATAGAGATAGATCGAGACGCCTCATAGGTCTTTCACAAAGCACATACCTTGATAAAATATTGAAGAAGTTCAATATGGATCAATCTAAGAAATGGTTCTTACCTGTGTTACAAGGTGTGAAATTGAGCTCAGCTCAATGTCCGACCACGGCAGAAGATATAGAAGAGATGAGCGCCATCCCCTATGCCTCAGCCATAGGTTCTATTATGTATGCCATGCTGTGTACCAGACCTGATGTAAACCTTGCCGTAAGTTTGGTAGGTAGGTACCAAAGTAATCCCGGCAAGGAACACTGGACAGCGGTCAAGAATATCCTGAAGTACCTGAAAAGGACTAAGGAAATGTTTCTCGTTTATGGAGGTGACGAAGAGCTCGTCATAAAAGGTTACGTCGACGCTAGCTTCGACACAGATCTGGATGACTCTAAGTCACAAACCGGATACGTGTATATTTTGAATGGTGGGGCAGTAAGCTGGTGCAGTTGCAAGCAAAGCGTCGTGGCGGGATCTACATGTGAAGCGGAGTACATGGCAGCCTCGGAGGCAGCACATGAAGCAATTTGGGTGAAGGAGTTCATCACCGACCTCGGAGTCATACCCAATGCGTCGGGGCCAATCAAGCTCTTCTGTGACAACACTAGAGCTATTGCACTTGCAAAGGAGCCCAGGTTTCACAAGAAGACCAGGCACATCAAGCGTCGCTTCAACTCCATTCGTGAAAATGTTCAAGATGGAGACATAGAGATTTGTAAAGTGCACACGGATCTGAATGTTGCAGATCCGTTGACTAAACCTCTCCCTAAGGCAAAACATGATCAGCACCAGAACTCTATGGGTGTTCGATTCATCACAATGTAACTAGATTATTGACTCTAGTGCAAGTGGGAGACTGTTGGAAATATGCCCTAGAGGCAATAATAAAAGCATTATTATTATATTTCCTTATTCATGATAATTGTCTTTATTCGTGCTATAATTGTATTAACCGGAAATCGTAGTACATGTGTGAATAACAGACAACAACATATCCCTAGTGAGCCTCTAGTTGACTAGCTCGTTGATCGACAGATAGTCATGGTTTCCTGACTATGGACATTGGATGTCATCGATAACGGGATCACATCATTAGGAGAATGATGTGATGGACAAGACCCAATCCTAAACATAGCATAAGATCGCATAGTTCGTTTGCTAGAGTTTTCCAATGTCAAGTATCCTTTCCTTAGACCATGAGATCGTGTAACTCCCGGATACCGTAGGAGTGCTTTGGGTGTGCCAAACGTCACAACGTAACTGGGTGACTATAAAGGTATGCTACGGGTATCTCTGAAAGTGTCTGTTGGGTTGACATGGATCGAGACTGGGATTTGTCACTCCGCTTGACGGAGAGGTATCACCGGGCCCTCTCGGTAATGCATCATCACAATGAGCTCAATGTGACCAAAGTGTTTGATCACGGGATCATGTATTACGGAACGAGAAAAGTGACTTGCCGGTAACGAGATTGAACGAGGTATTGGTATACCGACGATCGAATCTCGGGCAAGTAAAATACCGATTGACAAAGGGAATCGTATACGGGATTAATTGAATCCTTGACATCGTGGTTCATTCGATGAGATCATCGTGGAGCATGTGGGAGCCAACATGGGTATCCAGATCCCGCTGTTGGTTATTGCCCGAGAGCCATCTCGGTCATGTCTGCATGTCTCCCGAACCCGTAGGGTCTACACACTTAAGGTTCGGTGACACTAGGGTTGTAGGGATATGTATGTGTAGTAACCCGAATGTTGTTCGGAGTCCCGGATGAGATCCCGGACGTCACGAGGAGTTTCGGAATGGTCCGGAGGTAAAGATTTATATATGGAAAGTCATCATACGGACATCGGGACAAGTTTCGGGGTTATCGGTATTGTACCGGGACCACCGGAGGGTCCCGGGGGGTCCACCGGGTGGGGCCACCTATCCCGGAGGGCCCCATGGGCTGTATGAGGGAGGGAACCAGCCCATAGTGGGCTGGTGCGCCTCCCCCCCATGGGCCCATGCGCCTAGGGTTTGGGGGGAGGGAAACCCTAAAGGGGGCGCCCCCCTTGCTTGGGGGGCAAGCCCCCCTTCCCTGGCCGCCGCCCCCCCTAGGAGATCTCATCTCCTAGGGCAGGCGCCCCCCCTTGGGGGTTATATAAAGGGGGGGAGAGGGGGCTGATCACCCATTGCCCTGGCGCCTCCCTCTCCCTCTCCAACACCTCCTCCTCCTCCATTGAGCACGGCGAAGCCCTGCCGGAGTACTGCAGTTCCACCATCACCACGCCGTCGTGCTGTTGTTGGAGCCTTCATCCCCAACCTCTCCTTTGCCTTGCTGGATCAAGAAGGAGGAGACGTCACGCTTTCCATACGTGTGTTGAACGCGGAGGTGCCGTCCGTTCGGCACTAGATCATCGGTGAATTGGATCACGGCAAGTACGACTACCTCATCCACGTTCACTCGAACGCTTCCGTTGCGATCTACAAAGTGGTATGTAGATGCTATCTAATCTGAATACTCGTTGCTAGATGAACTCATAGATGGATCTTGGTGAAACCGTAGGAAAAATTTTAATTTTCTGCAACGTTCCCCAACATTATACGGGCGGAGATTTGGCCAACATGCACAACCAAAGACACGAAGGGATTTATAATCTGGTGTAACACCAAATAGTCGTTTGATTGAAGTCTAAAATTTTATAACCTTGCTTAAGTGGCGGTCAAAAAAGCTTCATCCCAGAATTTTAGTGGCATGGATGCATTTGCTAACAATGCTAGCCCTACTTCAACAACATGGCGATGTTTTCGTTCAGCGGATCCATTTTGCTGATGAGCATGTGGACAAGATACATGACAAGAGATCCCAATCTTTTGGAAGAAATAATTGAGGTTTCTATACTCACCTCCCTAGTCGGTTTGCATGTCAAGAATTTTGGAGTTCAGTTTGCGTTCAACAATGTTTTGAAAATTACTGAAGACTTGGAATACATCAGATCGCTTCCTTAGAAGATAAATCCATGTAAATTTACTATAGTCATCAGTGGAACTCAAATAATATGAATGTCTACCAACTGAAGTAGGGGCTGGTACCCATACATCTGAAAACACAAGATGCAAGGGAGCAGTGGAAACACTAATAGAGATAGGATATGGTAGCCGATGACTCTTAGCTTGTTGACACGGATCACAAACTGACTCAATGCTAGACTCATAGGGAAGTTTATTTCTACTAACAACATGCTTAACAATAGCTAAAGATGAGTGACCCAATCGACTATGCCACTTTGTTGAAGATGGCTTGGTCATGACGATAAATGCTCGCTTATTTGATCATGATGATGATGAGATGAGTGGGTAGAGTCCGCCCACACACTTTCCTCTAAGAATTATTCTCCTTGTTGCCAAATCCTTAATCAAAAAGAAATAAGGATAAAATTCTACGAGAACGTTGTTATCAAGTGTAAAGCGATGAATGGAAAGAAGATTTTTTTTATGCTTGAGGAACATGTAGGATGTTTTTGAGATGCAAATTTTTTTGGGGAGTTTAACAATTGAAATACCAATATGAGTGATATCCATACCAGAACCACTAGCCGTGTGTATTTGATCTTCTTCATGATACTCGTTCTGGATTGTCAAGTTGTCGAGCTCCCCTATGATGTGGTTGGTGGAACATGTGTCTGTATACCAATTAGTGTCTACGCCATAGGAATTTGTGACAATATTTGCCCCTTTTTCTTCACGGCTGACGGTGTCCTGGACTAGGGGATACTCACCACGTCGTCTCCCGATCTGTTAGATTGGGCCGAGGACCCCCATGGCCGTATACTCATGGGCTAGTTCAGACAGCTGCCGCATACAAGGAAGATTCCACAAGACTTGGCAATCAAGACAAGGACTCCACCCCACCGGCGTATTCGGCTAGGACTCTTGTTATCCTAGGCCTCTGGTGCATTATATAAACCGAGGCTAGCTTCTAGGGTTTAGCCTCCTTGATCTCGTGGTAGATCTACTCTTGTACTACACATATCATCAATATTCATCAAGCAGGACGTAGGGTTTAACCTTCATCAAGAGGGCCCGAACCTGGGTAAACATCGTGTCCCCTGCCTCCTATTACCATCGATCATAGACGCAATATCGGGACCCCCTACCCGATATCCGCCGGTTTTGACACCGACATTGGTGCTTTCATTGAGAGTTCCGCTGTGTGATCGGCAAATGGATCCATGGCTCGTCTGCAGGTCAACTGCGATGCAGGCATCTTCGTCGCCGGCCCGACTGGTCACCTTGGCTCGACCGAGGACCATGCTCCATCTCCGATCGTCATGTTCGGACGAGGGCCTTCATCAACATCAACTTCGATCTCTATCAAGATCATGGAGGAATCATCCATGGAGCTCGGGGGCTCAACGTCAACACTGCCATCGGGCGACCATGCTGTTTTTCCGAACAGCAAATTTTTATCTGCTGCCACCACCTCTTAGAGCAACGCTTTAATGATCCCTTTGGTGGAATTGTGCGGAATTGAGTCTACAACAACCCTGGAAAATTTCGTCGAGTTCCGATGAAGGAATCTCCGACAATCCACGATATACCGGAGCCCTGTCAAATTTGGACCGGAATCTGGACGAGTGTAGGGCGTGGTCTTCAGAACCCAGCTCAGAGGTCCTTTGTAAGATCCAACCGTTCATCTACTGCGGAAATCCCATATCTAACACCCCTCCAAATTTCAGCTCGATCCAACGGTTCAAACTCCGGGAAACTTCCGCTCAATGGACCAATTTTCGGATCTGTTTTCTGCGCGAATACGGATCCGACCCGAATTCATGTTTCTTTATGAAGGTGATATTGGACAACCTTTCTTAAGGAATTTTCTTCTATGGTATTGTGCGTTGTTTTTAAACACGTACCCATAAAATTTTAAGCCTCCTTTAAGGTAATCTTCACCATCACGCTGGTGTCAAACCAGTCCGGCGGTATTGCTCCACGGATGCCGACCTGCGCTACACACGTCGCCGCTTTATTGAGCCGAGCTCAATTCCTTCGATCATCATCTCGGCAAGCCGAACAAGAGTTCGGCATCGCGAAGGATAAATCATCACCAACATCGCCGCCCCACGGATTACACAGAGCGAGCATACCGGCATCGCCGCACGGTCACTTCATCAAGCCGGCATCGACCACGTCACGACCTGCATCGGCAGGGCCGCACTATTGCTTCTTCGAGCTGGTGTCCATCACGCCGACCTACTTCGACTCATCGGCTGACATCGAGGCTTCGACATCTCGGCTGGACCGGGGGCTTCGCCATCTCTTCATCAACCTACACCGGAGACTTCGGCGTCACTAGCCGATCAGCTCCGTCATGTTAGCTGGACCGAGGGCTTTGCCTCGGCGAGCCAACCTTTGCCAGCATCGCCATACCGTCGCTTTATCGCCATTCAGGCAATGGGCATGCGGATCGAGTCCCAATTTTGGGAATCACCTTTCTTCGGATTGCTACAAAAAATAAACCAGGTGCTATTAATCCTAGTATTTTTTGCTTGTTTGGGTTTATTTTTTCCAAGGAATTATTACTCTGGTTTGTCCATCATCTGTACACAGGTCTGTCAAATGATGGCCGCATTAACGACGTTCGCGTGGTGGTTCGGTCAGTTTTCGTACATAGTCCGGCGAACGCCGCATCCAGAACTCGGACCGACCTGTGAATTCAGGCTTTGCCACGCCTTTACCGCATCACGCCGACGCCCTGCATCGACATTGACTTCGGCGCCAGGCCATATTTCTTTTATTACTCACTTTGCATAAATTATTTATTATGCAACGATTTTTTTAATTATCATTATTACTACTATCTCCGGTTTGCACTATTTTTTGTGCACATGAAAATGATTCGGGGACTTCGGCGTCACTCTGCCGGTCTGCATTGACCGTGCTATGTCACCACTTCAGCGTGTCGAGCTCTCCGCGCCGCCACCTCGGGACCGGCTTGGGGGATGGAACCTTGCCCCGCATCAAGCTCGGACCGTGTCATCAATACCGAACGCATTAACCAGCTAAGTCGCTTTCATGCTCAAAGCTTTAATTTCTAACTTGTGTTCGGTTGGACCAAGCATTATACTTTTTTGGAAAAAAGTTGCTTGTAAAAAATTTCCTTGTCCAATCTTTGCTTGTGACGCATAAATTCAAATACCCAATTCGTTTGGGGGCTTCCTTCATGAAGCTTTTCCTCTTGCATATGATTATACTTGTATGGCTTCGTTCTTTGTTCGTGTATTACGCTACAATATGCACCATATTGATTTAAGCGATTTGCAAGCTGGGTTGCCTCGCTCCTGTGTTTACCCCTACGTTCCCGATTGTTCGGCTAGGGAGTAAAGGGAGCACCTCTGTGATTGTCATGATCGGGTCACCCGAGCCGGACCTCAGACTGGGTGAAGCCGAAAGCTAGCGCTCTTACAGTTTTCAATGATGGTCGGCACACAAAGGAACTCATGAGTACAAAAAATCCATTGCACAAGTCTCATAATAACAATGAGCACCGAAGAAAGGTATCGGTGGGGATACTATTTTCTTCGAAGATGCTTCTTACACTTCGTCTGTAATATAGCATAAGTTCCCTGAGCGCGCTTTGTCTGTTACAGCCTTATGGCCCGGTTGCCTGGTTATCGGAAACACTATCGATATTCTCGACAAGTGGAGTACATAACACTTTTCGGTCCTTGACCGAAGAGGGAGAAGCCGACGGTCGGTTAAGACGCGTTTAAAGTTCGGTTGAACAAAGATATGATATAAGTACTTCGGTACATACAATCATTATACATAAAATCTTTTACCCAAGTCACTTGGGGGCTCTTAATATTTATATGAGCTATTTTATAGTAAATGTGTTTTCTTCTTGGTCGTTGCAAACTCTTTTTCTATCGCTCCTTTTTCGACGTGAGTGTGTGGTCAATAGCCAGATAACCCATTTTCTCTCTAGTGACCGCTTGAGTTTAGTTAGCTAAACTGGTCTAACGAGAAGCACTCCGCCTTCGGGATAGGAGGCTGCAGCCGTAGGCTGACCCGCTTGAAGTCTTGAGATCGAATGTGCAATGTTAAAGCACGACAGAAGCACTCTTTTTTTCTAAAGACCAATTTTCGGATTGGCACCGAACACTTGATCCTGTTCGGACGTCAAGTTTTTACTGACTTTTTTGGTTTTCCAAGCTTATGGCACTTTTAAACTATTTGTGTGTTTTCAGCACAAGTCTCGCAGTGCAATGCCGGACACCTTTATAGATTCGGCAAAAATATTCTCGGATATTGCTATGTATGCATCGGTTTCGAATCGTGTCTTCGGTCAATAGTTGGGTTGCCCGGCTCCTGCACTTGCTTCTTACGTTCCGCTTTGTTCGGCTAGGTGTGCAAAGGGAGAACCACTGCGATTGTGCTTCCAGCTCACACGGTTAAGCACCTCAGTGGAGAAAGCCGAAAACTGACTGTCACAATAAGCGTAAACTGGTCAGCGATCCGATGACTGTGTTAAATAAACGGGCCACTCATAACAATGGCCGAAGTTTTTACGGTTTGACCTCAACTGTCGCCGAACACTACCGGGGGCTATTAACTAGCCTCCCAAACTAAATCCTCGATATTTTGCTCTTACATTGGAGCTGAGGTTTCATGATCATGCTTAGTATGACAATCCAAAGAAAGGAACCGATAGCGGGACTATTTTCTTTGGAAGACATTTCTTCTGTTAAACATTAATATAACATATCTCTCTGCGTACCTTTGTTTATAAAACCGTGTAGCCAGATTGCCTTGTTTGTCGTAAATCTTTGCCCTCATAAAGGATTTATAAAGTAGGACAAACACTCCTCGGCTACTGGCCGAGGAGGTGGAAGCCGATGGTCGGTCAACAAAGTTTTGTACAGTGCGGATCCGAGCATTAATGACGTAAAGTACTTGGATGCATAGAGTCATTACACATAATTTGTGATTTTACTATGGATATCGATCCTTAATTTGGCCACCCGTGCCCGCATTAAGGCTCGGAGGCTACTGTGCTTCGGGCTTATTGTTTACAAATATTAAAGGGGCACATCGATCCCCTGATCTGGTGTTGCCACCCGACCAGTGTCTCGGGGGCTACTGCATTGCCTATCCAATGCAGAAAATTTTAAGTGCAATACAGTTTTCGTGGAGATTTTGATCCTCAGGTTGGTCGGCCGCACCCAACCTGAGTCTCGAGGACTCAGCACGCCGTTTTTGTGTCCCGAAGTATCCTGCCGAGCTAGGACTTGATCATCAGGTCGATTTTACAAATCAACCTGAGTCTCAGCGGCTACTGGGATCAGCGGTCTTACGTCATCCTTCAGGTGCATCTCGGGTTTTAAACCGATACACACCTTGAGGGCAACTGGCCATATATCTCGGCAGAGAATAAATTGCAATAATAAAAAATATTGACAAAAAATCGGCCTACAGTCGGGGTGGTGCAACACCTCGGAAGCAGTCCGGCATAAAGCTCGGTCGCTAGTGGCTGGCTCCATAGAGGGTATTTCCGGCATTAAGCTCGGCTAAACTCCTTCAAACTTATTTGAACCAAGGTGATTTACGACACCTCGGATACATAGTCCGGCGTTGGAGCTCGGATACAGTCCGGCGTTGGAGCTCGGATACATAGTCCGGCGTTGGAGCTCGGATACATTCCAACATTAGAGCTGGGAAGCGGTCCGGCGTTGGTGCTCGGCTGCAAAAGATACCTCGAATGCAATCCGGCGTTGGAGCTCGGACGCAAGAGGACACTGCCTCCCGGGAACAACTTCAAACCCGAGGTATGGCATAAAAATATCAAGGCATTGATAAAGGCCGGAAACTTAAAGGGTCTCCTCGGATACCCGACGTGTAAACTCGTCGAATGCATTTCGGCGATCCTCAAGATCGAACATGAGAAGATTTGTTGAACCAGTTTTCAAGACCGGCGACCGAAGATGAAGAACAGTTCGGAAGAATCGAGGAGCGTCTCTAACTTGAAGACCGGTTCAGGGGGCTACTGACGGTGTCCTGGACTAGGGGGTACTCACCACGTCGTCTCCCGATCTGTTAGATTGGGCCGAGGACCCCCATTGCCGTATACTCACGGGCCAGTTCGGACAGCTGCCGCATACAAGGAAGATTCCACAAGACTTGGCAATCAAGGACTCCACCCCACCGGCGTATTCGGCTAGGACTCTTGTTATCCTAGGCCTCTGGTGCTTTATATAAACCTAGGCCAGGCTAGTCGATAGATCATACATACAACAATCATACCATAGGCTAGCTTCTAGGGTTTAGCCTCCTTGATCTCGTGGTAGATCTACTCTTGTACTACCCATATCATCAATATTAATCAAGCAGGACGTAGAGTTTTACCTCCATCAAGAGGGCCCGAACCTGGGTAAACATCATGTCCCCTGCCTCCTGTTACCATCGATCCTAGACGCACAGTTCGGGACCCCCTACCCGAGATCCGGCGGTTTTGACACCGACAACGGCCATCATCCTCATAACGCCACCAACACACTCGAGCACCACCTGGATGATGTTTATAACAAATTTGACACTCCGGATGATCACAATTCTGTTGTTGTTGCTTCTGTTGTGCACGTCCATAGTTTTGTGGTTGCTGCTGCTGTTGTGGACATCCAAGAATACCACCGCGGACAAGAGGGGAAGGACAGTCTCCACGGCCGCGCCCCCTTGCTCCACGTCCACGCCCTCTACTTCTGTTTTGAGGGCGTCCCCTGTATGCTGCGTTGGCTAAAGAGTGGAAGCCAGTGTTTGCGCCATCTTCCAACATCTCCACACGTTGATCAAAAGCGGCAATCTGTGCAAAGAGATCGTCAACAGTAAGGGTGTTTTTATGGCGCCAACTGCTGCAACTACTGCATCGTAGTCACGATCGAGGCCGGCTAATATGTAATCAACCATCTCCGGATCAGAAACCGGACGGTCGGCGGCAACAAGCTCATCTCCAAGACTCTTCATCTTGGCCATGTATGTTGTGCTGGGCATGGTGCCCTTCTTGTTGTGGGCAATGGCAATCCTCAGATTTATAATCTGGGACTGTGAGTGCGACACACCGAGCACCCATCCGGTGGCCCCAGCGGTCTAGGGCGTTGACCGGCACCGAGAGGGTGTAGGTCATGGTGAACAACTGCTTCTTCGTGTTACGGCAGGTCGTAGAGATGACAGACCAAGTCTAAGCCCGTTCTGTCACATGATCACCCACCGAAGACTTGGTCTCGCGGAAGAAAGCAGCCGGTCCTCAACCTTCCCGCCCGTCTGTGTGGTTCGTGAGGCATGTGTCACGACAAGGACGTGAGTAGGTTATTCCAACAACACACCACACATTTGCATGCATATGCACGGGACCTTGCGCATGCAGGTGTGGTCCCCCCTCTCCCCTCGGGCGGTTCTACGGACCGAGCACCCATCCGGTGGCCCCGGCGGTCAAAGGCGTTGACTGGCACCGAGAGGGGTAGGCCATGGTGAACAGCTGCTTCTTCATGTTACGGCAGGTCGCCGCTAGTTGACAGACCAAGTCTAAGCCCGTTCTGTCACAGGATCGCCCACCGAAGAGTCGGTCTCGCGGATGAACGCGGCCGGTCCTCGACGTTCCCACCCGTCTGTGCGGTTCGTGACGCACGTGTCACCTCAAGGACGTGCGTAGGTTATTCCAACAGCAGACCACCCATTTGCAACTATTATAACTAGACCACCCAGTTTGGCCGTAGTTACAATCATAGTTGCGAGTGACCGGAAAGGCGAGGTCCACCACCAGGATCACCAGATCCGGCATGCAGCAGGTAGGATCCGCGGGACGGGATGCGTGAGTGTGCGAGAGGGGAGATGAGACAAGGGAGATGAGTCAAGGAAGAAGAGTCCTGCCGGCGTAGTACTCGGTGGCCAAGCAGGTGCACCGACCAGCAATCTATTGCGATGGCGAGGTGGTGGTGGCGGTTCTTCTGGGCTCCGTCAGTGTCGCCGGTGGGGAGGAACACAAAGGCTGCATGTACAACATATTTGATAATGCCCTCCTAGGGATACACTTATTTCCAGGGGCATCTATACTTCTAATTTTATCAGTAGATCCCGGATATTTTGGCAGAAACAAGAAAAAGAAAATAGCTATGAAGCTCGTGGACCAATTGCGTTGTCATTAACTCATTATAAGTGCACCAAGGGTCCATGCATATGACATAAGAGTCATGTAGTACTAGTAGGTACAATTACTGGTAGTATCTTTGTTAGGCAAATTTGATGCGTAAATATGAGTGTAATTGACATAATCATTAAATCCTACATAGCTTGTCAACTTGAGTTAGTATGTACATGAGAAAAGCTACCTAACGTGTAGATTATGTTCTGATCTTCTACCCGAGGTAGCACCAGCTCAATCATGTTCGGTGAACATGCATGTGTACTAGTATAGTTTTGAAATGGGCAGTCGATCGATCGGAAAAATTAGGACCTGCACGCATATGGGCAGGTCGTCTCACATGCATGTCAGTCCAGTCAGTAAAGTAGTTCAGTATTAGATTCTTTCAACTTGATCAAACCCAACTTCTCAACTTGAGTTAGTGTAAAGACACACTGCATAGCGTGTCGGTTCATATTCTAACCTCCGATCTGAGGAATCCGCTGACCTCTCTATGTATATGGACAACTTGTCTCACATGTCAGGACAATAAAAAATGTTAATTATACCATACCTGGATTATATTCCTTCAACTGCTAAGTACATCAAGTGGGTCCATGAAGTTAGTATGCGAGAGATCTATATTACCTAGGATGCCAGACGTTATTAATGAGATTCCTAGAACCTCGAGCCAAGTCTTCTCGCGAGACAGGCCAGCCTAGCCTTGTGTCAACCTTTGTTGTTTCTTAAGCTCATGTCGCTTTGATTATCGCATGTATCAACATTTTCTGTGCAACTACATGACTGAATGGGTATAATGTAAGATTTCAAGATGTATATAATTAATTCAGATTTTTTTTCATTTCCGGTTGATTAGCTTAGCATTTTTTAATCATGTTGAATTCATTCCCTTTTGTTGGTTGGGTGTTCTTCTCCATTTTGGCGAGTGCGTTCAGTGTACGCTGGAAATTCCAAAACTTACATAGGAAAGGCTAAGGTATCCCGTAATATTGATTTTCACCATGGGCCATAGGTATAGCATTACTTTTGCACGGTGGCATGCTTTCATTGTTGTATCATTGCTCGTTAAGAGCCTCTTTAATTTAAATCCAGAGGTAACATGCTTTTACGTGAGGTGTCATGACGTACAAGCATCTTACGCAAGCAACGTGACGTGCATATAGCTCTGCTCTGGGCTATAAAAGCAACGCAACCAACAAGAGCATTTGAAGAATCCAATCAGCAACAACAAGGCATTAGCATTACCATCAAAATCAAATGGCTGGTCACACCACCATTTTTTCCACGTGTAGATGTTCTTGGTTAAGGCTCTCTGTGCTCCTTGTCACGAGCTGCCTGATCCTAGGCGGCTGCTCTTCGGAGTCATTGCTCACAAGTGATGATGAGCACTTGGGCAACCACCATGATCTGATGATGGACCGTTTCCACTTGTGGATGACGGTGCACAACAGATCCTACTCCACCGCCGATGTGAAGGCTCGCCGGTATGAGGTATACAGGAGCAACATGAGGTTTATAGAGGCCGTGAATACCCAGGCAGCCACCTCTGGGCTCACGTACGAGCTTGGGGAGGGTCCCTTCACCGACCTTTCAAATGAAGAATTCATGGCGCTTTATACCGGCCAGATCCGAGAGGGTGACCATGGAGAAGATGGTGAGGAAGACCAGCAGATTATCACCACCCATGCTGGGCCTGTGGGTCCCGCGGGCACATATTCCGTGAACGCCAACTTCTCGGCGAGCCCGCCGAGGAGCATGGACTGGAGGAGCAGAGGTGCCGTCACCCCCGTAAAAAACCAAGGGCAATGTGGTACAGACAACATCTCTTGTTAATCTTCTTCTGCACTGGCTATATACACGATGTCAATTGACGGCCACAACTTACTATATAGCTTAATGATTACACTAACCATTGATACGAAATTGCAGGATCTTGCTGGGCATTCTCCACGGTGGCTACAATTGAAGGACTGCACAAGATCAAGAGAGGGACTCTTGTCTCCCTGTCGGAGCAACAGCTGGTAGACTGCGACTCCCTTGATGGCGGTTGCAAGGGTGGCCAGACCAGCAGAGCTTTCCTGTGGATCAAAGAGAATGGAGGGATCACCACCACTGCTTCCTACGGATACAAGGCATCCAGAGGTCAGTGCATGAGGAACCGTAAGCCGGCGGCAAAAATTATTGGCTCGAGGCCAGTCAAGAGCAACAGCGAGGTGTCACTGATGAACGCCGTGGCAAACCGTCCTGTAGCCGTTGCCATCTCGGTAGATGGCAAGCACTTCCACCACTTCAAGCTGGGCATCTACAATGGGCCATGTGGTGATGGTAAGCTCAACCATGCTGTCACCGTAGTAGGTTATGGGCAACGGAAACAAAATGGGGCCAAGTACT
The DNA here is from genome assembly GCA_032464435.1 of Aegilops umbellulata. Classification (NCBI taxonomy): domain Eukaryota; kingdom Viridiplantae; phylum Streptophyta; class Magnoliopsida; order Poales; family Poaceae; genus Aegilops; species Aegilops umbellulata. Next base: position 11,069,163 of record CP136054.1, read on the forward strand.
GGATCGTGAAGAATTCATGGGGGGCCACATGGGGTGACAAAGGCTTCATGAAAATGAAGAGGGGAACAAAGAATCCATCAGGGCAGTGTGGCATTGCGATGCGGCCAGTATTTCCACTTATGAAAGGTGGAAGAACGACTGATTAAGCCGTGCTTGCTTTATATCCGGATCCATCAATTTCAATTTATCAAACTTCGCAATACAGGCCTGCAGGTGCACAGTGCCTACGTAGGTTGCATGTGCTACTTTTGGTCTAGGTGTGTACTCCGTTTTGAAAATAAGGATCTGTACTAAAATTTTAATTTCTGTAATTTGTTTAATGGCAAGTTGTTAACTTATTTTTAGCGCCGTCATGTGCAACGAGTTGTGTCATTTGTTTAGTGCATCTGCCTACTCTCATCGCCCGATATAAAATGGAATGTATCTACTATGTACCAAAAGCACGATATATATATGGAAGAAAAAATTAAAATATGCTAGAAAATCCCACAATGATGAGAAAGATTTGACCATGAATTTTAAATAACAGCAAAACAATAACCATTTGGTTTTGATTATATATACTTTGCATCCCACAATAAAAATATGCCAGAAACTCCCACAAAGTAATAGCCGGTCTATGCCATTTAAAGAAAAGTTTCATATATCTACTGTACTGCAGTGGAAAAAGACGAAAGACCGTTGGTGTATGCATGAACGATCAAACCATCCCAAACAAAACAAAGCCATCGTGTTGTTCATAACGACAACAACAAAATCAATGAAAGATCATGAAAGTAAAGGAATAAGATGTGTATGCATTAATTAATTCTCATATTAAACCTCCAAGAAAAGCGTCGTTGGGATTTTTCCTTTAAAGTTTCCTCCGTGCGAAGCATATGTCCTAGCTTCAGATATAGACGTCGTCCCCCTCAAGTTCGCTAACTTTCCGACCAGTCGAAGCCAGACGCGGGTTGCCTCACGCTCGCTCACTCAGCTAGTTCGTTGCATAAGCCACAAGTCTTGGTTGAGTTCCATCCGCTATAAAATGGAATGTATCTACTACCTACTCTCATCGCCCGATATAAAATGGAATGTATCTACAATATACCAGAAGCACAATATATATGGAAGAAAAATAAAAATATGCTAAAAAACCCACAATGATGAGAAACATCTGGCCATCAGTTTAAATAAAAACAAAACAATCACCATTTGGTTTTGATTATATATACTTTGCATCCCACCATAAAAATATGCTAGAAACTCCCACAAATTAATAGCCGGTCTATGCCATTTAAAGAAAAGTTTCATATATCTACTATACTCCAGTGGAAAAAGACGACTGGGTGGGACATGAATTGATTGCAACTCATCCCCATGCAGTAACGAGCCGCCCAGATTTTGCGCTCATGTGTGCTGGCGACTAGAGGTATACTAGTAGAAAAGGGGGCTATGGTCCAGGCCGGGGCAGCCCATTAGTCCCGGTTCAGTCTAGAACCGGGACTAATGGTGGCATTGGTCCCGGTTCGTGAGCCCAGGGGGCCGGCCGGGCCACGTGGGCCATTGGTCCCGGTTCATCAGGACCTTTTGGTCCCGGTTGGTGGGACGAACCGGGACCAATGGGCCTGGCTCCTGGCCCACCACCATTGGTCCCGGTTCGTGGCATGAACCGGGACCAAAGGCTCCCCTTTAATCCCGGTTCATGCCACGAACCGGGACTAAAGGGTTGGCCCTCGTTGCACCCAGAGTTTAGTCCCACCTCGCCAACCGAAGGGCGCCCACACCTGTTTATAAGCCCGTCCCTCTCTGCGTTGTTGAGCTCCTCTCAAAGTGAAAATAGATGCACCTATAGAGGAAATTGGACCTAAATTCATAAATAGAAATTGATTATGAATTTATGTTTAATTTTCTCTATAAGTGCATCTATGTTCACTAACAGAGAAGTTTTTATTTTTTTGTGACCTAAAAGAAAAAAGAAATCACTAAAAAACTATAAGTATTTAGTTCTAAGTAGAAATGAAAAAATTTGACTAAAAAACTATAAGTAAAAACCAAAGGGCCACCTTTAGTCCCGGGTCATGCCACCAACCGGGACTAAATGGTCGGTCCTCGTTGCGGTTCACAGTTTAGTCCCACCTCGCCAACCGAAGGCCGCCAACACTGGTTTATAAGCCCGTCCCTCTATGCATTGTTGAGCTCCTCTCAAAATGGAAATAGATGCCCCTATACAGGATATTTGACTTAAATTCATAATGAATTTCTATGAAATTCATGGAAATTGATTATGAATTTAGGTTGAATTTTCTCTATAGGCGCATCTATGTTCATTTTTAGTGAAGTTAATCACAAACATGAGATTCACACAAATTTCAAAGAATTCAAATTATAATTATTCTAATTTGAAAACTAGAATCACTAACAGAAAGTTTATAATTTTTGTGACCTAAAAGAAAAAAGAAATCACTAAAAAACTACAAGTATTTAGTTCTAAGTAGAAATGAAAAACTAATGGCACTAGTAAAGTTAATCACAAACATGAGATTCACACAAATTTCAAAGAATTCAAATTATAACTATTCTAATTTGAAAACTAGAATCACTAACAGAAAGTTTATAATTTTTGTGACCTAAAAGAAAAAAGAAATCACTAAAAAACTACAAGTATTTAGTTCTAAGTAGAAACGAAAAACTAATGGCACTAGTAAAGTTAATCACAAACATGAGATTCACACAAATTTCAAAGAATTCAAATTATAACTATTCTAATTTGAAAACTAGAATCACTAACAGAAAGTTTATAATTTTTGTGACCTAAAAGAAAAAAGAAATCACTAAAAAAGTATAAGTATTTAGTTCTAAGTAGAAATGAAAAAATAAATAGGAAAAAAGAAAAAAAGATGCCACCTACTGGGCGACCACGGCCTAATACGACTAGAAGCCCATCCGTGGGCCAGGATTCAGGCCCACAGGCATAGCGGTGCGAGATTAGGCCCATAGGCCTGCAATTCTAAGGAGTTCGATGGAGATGGCGAGGCTGCGCTTATAAACTGGTGTGGCCGCTCCTCAGCTAGCGAGGTGGGACTAAACATCCCACCGCACCGCGGCTTTGGCAGGTGCAGGATATTGGTCCCGGTTGGTGCCACGAACCGGGACCAATGCATACCTTTGGTCCCGGTTCGTGGCACCAACCGGGACCAAAGCCCCCTCTTTAGTCCCGGTTGATGCCACCAACCGGGACCAAAGGCCTCCGCTTCCCGCCCTTTGGGCTGCCGAAAAGTGGCCTTTGGTCCCGGTTGGTGGCACCAACCGAGACTAAAGGTAGGCATTGGTCCCGGTTGATGCCACGAACCGGGACCAATTATCTGCCTATATAAGCAGCACTCGTGAAATTTTGGTTCAGTTCGTTCTTCCCCGCCCGCCCGACGCCGTCAGGCTGCCCGGCCGCCGTATCCGCCTCGTCGTCGCCGTCGTCGCCCCGCGCCGCCCCGTCGTCGTCGTCGTCGCCCCGCGCCGCCCCGTCGTCGCCCCGCGCCGCCCCGATCGACGCCGTCGCCGCCTCCCGCCCCGCGCCACCCCGATCGAGATCGACGCCGTCGCCGCGCCTCCCGCCCCGCGACGCTGCCCCGACCCGCCCCGCCCCTGCCCCACGCCGCACCTTGCCGTCGCCGTCCCCGTCGCCATCCCCGACACCGTCGCCGTGAGATTTTGTTAATTGATGTTACTAGTAGTTAATAATTGAGTTAGATTTTGTTAGATTTTTTTGTAGTTCATAGATTTTTTGTTAGATGTGTAGTAATTTAGATGTGTAGTTCATAGATTTTTCTGTTAGATTTTTTTTCATATTGTGTTAGATTTATTTATGATTTTTTCTGTTGTAATTTAGATTTATTAATGATTTTTTTGTTCATAGTATTTTCTTTGTCAATTTATTGTGTATGTATAGGAAAATTGTGAATGATATATGTCATTTATGAATATGTTCATATTTAGAATAGAGGAAAAAGGAAAAAATAAGAAGAGAAAGTGTTTAATATAATTAGTTAGAAAAATAATAGAACTATAGTTAAACTAGTTTATTTTTAGTAAGTCGTACTATTTTATTTTATTTATAGTAAGTGCTTCATATATAGTTGAACTAGCTAGTTGATTTAATAAACTATTTTATTTAACTATTCGTAGTAAGTAGTTTTCGTGATTACTAATATTGATCTATTTATAGTAACTAGTTTATTTTTTTGTTCGTACATTTTTAGCAAGTTGATTTAATAGTTGAACTAACTAGAACTATAGTTAAACTAGTTGATTTAATAGTTGAACTAACTACATTTTTAGCAAGTTTATTTATAGTAAGTGCTTCATATATATAACTAACTAGAGCTATTAATAGAACTAGTTTATTTTTTTAGTTAAAGCAATTATTCCCGCATCGACGTGGACGATGCCTATCCCGCATCCTCGTCGTCAAGTCGGGGGCGGACGACACCTCCTTGACCAGATGGGTCATGTCCGGGACTGGGCTCTGCCGGGGTGGTACTGGGAGGCGCTACCTTCCGGGGGGCGTAGCTTGGTGAGGAGCCAGCCCGTCGTTGAGCCGATCCTTGTTTGGTGGCGGTCGCATGGGCCAGTGACGGTGCCGAGGCTTCCGGACACCGCGGAGGTGGTACGTCACCGTGTCAGCGAGGAGAAACAGCACGTCCGTCGGTACATGGTTGCGTTGGTGGGCAGGTTCGAGAATACCTGGCAGGTTCTTCAGGGATCTCATTGGAGCTATGATCCTGTGATGGTTCCTTCCCTTTGGGTGTCCACCGCCAGCGCCGATACCCGTCGGGCGCTACGGTTCTAGCTGTACTAGCGATATGTATGATATATAGTATTCGACGTGTATTAGTGATAATACTCGATGTACGGACACATGGAGATGATGTAGTTTTTCTGACAATTGAAGGCATGCTAATTTGAATACTACTTATTGAATGCTCAAATTGTAGAGCACTATGCAAGGCATATATATGCATATGATTAGTTGAATAATAATGATCTAATTTAGTCTTTGAATTATGAACGTATAGGAAATGTCATCATCGGACGACGAAAGTCTTCCGGGGGAGTGCGATTGGTGCCACGACGATCGAGGTGAGTGCGACAGGCCTCACCTGGACGATGGTCGGCGCTTCAGCATTAAGCTCGAGGAGACCTTCGAAGTTGAAACGGTACACAACGACGACAAGTGTTTTTTTTTCATAACTAAGCATGACTTCAACTATTTCAATGTGTAATTTTCATCTTTTACAATTCGAGAATAGTTGATCCCATGCCATGCAAGACGCTATGTCTTGGAGAGGATGGATTTTGAAGACCATGAAAATTTTGAAACGAAGAAAATTCACCTAAGGACCCATCATGATGTGGATTTTGAAGTAAAGTTGTATAATGCTGAGAGCATAACCCATTTTGGTTGCAAAAATTGGGAAGCATTTTGCAAATTGTATGGTTTTGATGAGGGTAGGCTTGTCACCATGGATCTTGGTAATCCTGAAATCGAGCAAGACAATATGGACATTTGGGTCCTTGTTGATACTCCTCCAGTTCTACCGCTATGTGAGTTTCTCAAACATAGTTAATTATTAATAGAACTTATATTGTTCATTTCAAAATAGTTGAACACTTATTTCCATTGACAGCTTATTTTGGAGTATCAAAGAATGTGCAGAATATGGTAGATAGAACTTACTACACTGATGGCTCTGAGTTAACTTATAAGGAGAAAACTCATCTGGTTGGATTTTGTAATGATATTAAGAATTACAATATCTACAATCGAACTCCTGAACATTATGGTCAATACGTGCCACTAGTGCACGTGTTGAACTATGGTAACTACCATGGAGATACCCTGGTAAGTTTTTTTACTATTACGACATCGATGCATCTTTTTGCATACTTCTAAAACTAGTACATCATTGCTAACTACGAAGTTATTACTATGTTTTTCAACAGCTTATCCCAGAGGATTGTGTGCCTCATTTGATGTATCAGAATGGCGGCAGCGTTCATGTTTTGAACATATATCCAGGTCATCCTACGAATCTCAACTGTCCATACCGGATTTCTAAAAGAAGTGGAGACATGACAATCAAAGGATGGAAAAAATGTATGGACAGTCGTAAGGAGCTTCTTGGAAGCAAAAGGAAGCGAGGCGCAAGAATTGGAGACAGGATGATATCCATTCTTCATAATGGAGATTCAGGGTCTATATTGTTTTATGCTTTTTTACCTTAAGTGTGTTTAGGTCCGATCCTCCTGATACTGATGTTCATGTGCTAAGAACAATTATGTAGAGTTGGGTTCGATGACTATGAGGATGATGATCGTATGACTTATTATTAATAACGAGTAGGAGTTATATGATGATGCTTGATTAATTAGCTAGTAGGACTTGTTATTATATATGATGATGTATATGCGAGCATGCATGAGTTATTATATATATATATATATATATATATATATATATATATATATATGCAGGTGAAATGAACATATGTAGTCCTTGCAAGGATTACATATAAGAGAGGACAGTTCTCTCTATTAGCTAGCTAATAACAACCTAAAAATAACCCCCTAAACCCCTAAAACAGCCCCTTTTTAAAAAAAAAGAAAAACCTCCTGCTGACGCGTGGAAGCCTTTTGGTCCCGGTTTGTGTCATCAACCGGGACCAAAGGTCCCCCTGCCTGGGCTGCCGACGGCGGCCACGTGGAGGCCCATCTGTCCCGGTTCTGGTTTGAACCGGGACTAAAGGGTGAGGGTATTAGTAACGACCCTTTAGTCCCGGTTCAGGAACCGGGCCTAAAGGCCCTTATGAACCGGGACAAAAGGACGTTTTTCTACTAGTGGCACCGCGTCCGTGTGTGTCTCTCTCTTCCACACGAGAGAGAGAAGGAAGATAGAGAGAGAAAATAGCTCAGTGTGAGAGGGGGGTTACAGAGAGAGAAGGAGTATATATAGAGAAAAAGAGCTCAGTGTGAGAGAGGGAGGATAGAGAGAGAGGGAGTATAGAGAGAGAAAATAGAAAGAAGGAGAGAGCGCATGCATTTTTTAAGGGAGAGAACTAGGAGGGAGACACGAGATGGAACGGGTGAGCAGGTTACTGTTTATGTGTTCAGGTTACTTCTATCTGTTCTGCAAATCACACTGGGTAGCAGTGCATTGTTGAGATCTTGAGAAAATGGAATCTGCTAGGAATGGTGTAGATAAGGGGAGTACCCACACACGGGAGTAGAAAAGCCACTCTCAGAATTAATTATATTAATATTTTAAAATTTATGCCATTATTGAGAGGGTTCTTCCAACTCAATCCAAACCCGTGTTATTAATAACCCAATTCATTTATTAAATATGGTGATGAGTGACGAGGATACGTACCTAGGGTAGGGTAACTTATCGTACCTGAGGTACCCAATCAAGGACACGACTCCTACAATGAAAGACGTTCTGAGAAGTATCGACAGGTCAGTCGACCTGGTCAGCCCAGTCGACGGACACAAGCGTACTCGACCAGAAGCGCAAGCAGTCGACCATGAAGACACCACTCGACCGTAAGAAGATCTAAAGGCGCTGCCTACAAACGGTCACCTCATAAGTAGCTTTTATGGCCTTCATGGTCCTTTATTACAGGCGTTACCAGTAACCCCCTCTCTTTATGTACATTAAACCCTTTGTAACGTGGGCTGGCTGGGGTCCTGGCGAACTCTATATAAGCCACCCCCTCCACTAGGACAGGGGTTCGCATCTTTGTAACACTTACGCATATAATCCAGTCGACCGCCTCCGGGCTCCGAGACGTAGGGCTATTACTTCCTCCGAGAAGGGCCTGAACTCGTTAACTCCTTGCGTGCACAACTACTCCAGAGCTAGGATCTTGCCTCTCCATTCCTACCCCCCCATTCTACTGTCAGACTTAGAACCACGACAGTTGGCGCCCACCTTGGGGCAGGTGTTCTAGCGATTTGTTGGAGGAGTTGGGATTCTTTCAACCCACATCATGTTTTCGAGCGGAGTCATGGTCGAGAGCCGCGAGATCCGTCGCGGCGCTCTCTCCTTCATCGTTGACGACTCTGCTTGGCTGCAGGAGGCTCCACTCGACGTGGACGCGCTTCCCGCCCGCGGAGCCACGCATTTTCGCGCATGCGTCCGCGGCGTCCTCCTGCGGCAACCGTCGACCCAGTACGGGTCGGCATTCGTTGCGCCGTCATCATCATCATCATCGTCATCAGCTTCCCACCGGCGCAAGCGCACCGGTCGGTCGAGACTCCAGCGGTGGGTGAAGCACGCACTGGCCCGCCAGTCGGCCATCCCCCAAGTCGCGGCAATCGAGCCCGACGAGTCACTCTACGGCTTGTTCGACCTGTCGACTGGCTCCGTAGAGACTGCGTCCGAGTGCGACAGCAGTGACCCAGCGGCGGAAATACTAATGGTCGACGGACCACGTAGCCCCCCCGGATTCCCCCAAACCGAAGAGGTCGCCGCAGGGGGGATTCCGGCGCGGGGTCACGAAGAGTACAGGCCCGAGCCCCTTACCTCAGTGCAGAGGGAGGAACTCCGTCGCCGGAACGTGGACGCCCTTCACACTCCTATCGTTGGAGAAACCCCTGAGGCGCGAGCCCTGGAGGAGGCGCGCTTGGCCAATTTGGCTGAACGTGCTCGATTGGAGAATCTCCAGAGAGCACTCGACGAGCGCGCACGACCGCCCGCTCCCGAGTCCAGCCGTCGTCGCGTCTTCCAGCCGCCGACCCAGGTATACCGTACTCCGATTCAGAATTTGGCAGCTGCGGCTCGCATAGCGGAGTCGATCCAGCCTTCACAGTCAGAGGCAGGGAGAGGTCTGTTGCAGATCAGGGATTTGCTTCGTGCAGCGGGTGACCAGAATTCAGCCGTGTCACAGTCGCGCGACAGGATTCACAGTCGATCCGTCACTGCGAATTCCTTTCAGTCGGCTCATAGTCCGAGGTCGCCCCCGAGGCGTGAAGGACACAGAGGCCGGCACGAGAATCAGTACCAAGAGCACGAGCGATATGAGCACCGATTCGATCGCAACAATCAACGTCGAGTGCCTTCTCCTCCCCCAAGAGCCGGGTCGTACATTCCTCGACGGCAAGAAGACAGACGCCAGTTCAGTACTGGGCGAAAGGTCCCAGTCGACCCCAGGGAACCAGGCTTTGATGCGAGATCCATCATCGTTCAAGGCCTGGTCGACCGAAATAGAGCTCACCGAGAAGACCGTGACGGAGGCGCCCCGTCCAGCAGCAGAGTTCGCGTCTCAGGTCCCGAGTGTTTCAGCAGATCAATCAGAGCTGCAGTGATTCCTCCCAACTTCAGGTTGGCGGCTGGAGTCAGCAAGTTCACCAGAGAGTCCAAGCCGGACACATGGCTCGAGGATTACCGAGTGGCTGTTCAGATCGGAGGCGGCAATGATGAGGTGGCCATGAAGCATTTGCCCCTCATGTTGGAAGGATCAGCCAGAGCGTGGTTGAATCAGTTGGCTCCCAGCAGTATTTATACTTGGGAAGATCTAGCCCAGGTGTTTGTCAGGACGTTCGGAGGAACGTGCAAGCGACCGGCGGGGTTGACAGAATTGCAGTCATGTGTTCAGAAGTCGAGTGAAACCCTGAGGGATTATATCCAGAGATGGATCACTCTGAATCACACGGTCGAGAATGTATCCGATCATCAAGCAGTTTGCGCCTTCAAGGAAGGTGTCAGAAACAGGGAGTTAACTTTGAAGTTTGGTCGAACCGGAGATATGACCCTGAGTCGAATGATGGAAATCGCCACCAAGTACGCGAACGGAGAAGAAGAAGATAGACTCCGGAGTGGCAAGTATAAGGCAGCCGCTAATGAGACCGGCGGAGGACACTCCAGTCGGAAGCAGAAGCGCAAGGCCGAGCCAGTCGCCCCCGGGGAAGCCTTAGCTGTGACCCCAGTGAAGTTTAAGGGGAAACCCAAGGGCCCTTGGAACCCCAAGAAAGTGAAAGACCAGGACGGGAACGATGTGATGGACTTACCATGCCACATTCACACGAAGAAAGATGAAGAGGGAAATCTCATTTACCCTAAGCATACCACTCAACAATGTCGACTCCTGATGCAACAGTTCCAAGGGAAGCAAGCCAAGGACAAAGGGAAAGAGTCGGACAAAGTTGAAGACAGAGAAGACAGCGGCGAAGAGTACCCTCAAATCAATTCCACTCTGATGATTTTCGCTGATGTCGAAAGTAGGAGTCGACTGAAGGTCATCAATCGCGAAGTAAACACGGTCGCTCCAGTGACACCCCATTACCTGAAGTGGTCCCAAACCGCCATCACCTTCGACCAGTCCGATCATCCGACTCATATTGCCACCCCAGGGAGGCAAGCGTTGGTGGTCGACCCAATTGTTGAAGGCACTCGACTGACCAAGGTTCTGATGGACGGCGGCAGTGGGCTAAACTTGTTGTATGCAGAGACGTTGAAGGGGATGGGCATTCCGATGTCCCGGATCAGCCCCAGCAACATGAGCTTCCACGGAGTCATCCCTGGGAAGAAAGCTGAGTCACTCGGCCAAATCGCTCTCGACGTCGTCTTTGGTGACTCGAAGAATTTCCGGAAAGAAAAATTAACCTTTGAGGTCGTGGATTTTCAGAGTGCGTACCACGCCATTCTTGGGAGGCCAGCCTATGCTCGCTTCATGGCTCGGCCATGCTACGTATACCTCAAGATGAAGATGCCTGGCCCCAAAGGTGTAACCACCATGGTCGGCAATCGGAAGAAGGCAGAGGAGTGCTTTCAGAAAGGCGCCAAGATGGCCAAGATAGAGATACAAGAGTATCAGAAGACTGCAGACCCGAGTGAATTGTTACGAGCCAAGAAGCCCGCCACGGAATCAGCATTTCGGTCGACTGGTGAGACCAAGCAAGTCCACATCCACCCGACCGATCCAAATGCGGCTCCAACCAACATCTCCACTACACTCGACCCCAAATAGGAAGAAGCGCTCGTCCAGTTCCTCCGTGAGAACTGGGACATCTTCGCATGGAAGCCTGCTGACATGCCAGGTGTGCCCAGGGGACTGGCCGAGCACCGCCTCCGAGTCGACCCAAAGGCCAAACCAGTCAAGGAGCATCTCCGACGGTCCGCCGTTCAGAAGAGAAAGGCCATTGGCGAAGAAGTGGCCCGACTCCTAGCAGTGGAATTCATTCGCGAGATCTTCCACTCCGAGTGGCTCGCTAATGTTGTGATGGTCCCTAAGAAAGACAGGTCGTTGCGCATGTGCATCGATTTTAAGCATATCAATCGGGCCTGCCCGAAAGATCATTTTCCTCTTCCTCGCATCGATCAAATAGTCGACTCGACTGCAGGATGCGAGAGGTTATCCTTTTTAGATGCTTACTCTGGATACCATCAGATCCGTCTGTATGGACCCGATGAAATAAAAACAGCCTTCATCACCCCGTTTGGGTGTTTCTGCTATGTTACCATGCCTTTCGGTCTCAAGAACGCCGGAGCTACATTCATGAGAATGATTCAGAAGTGCCTAATCACTCAAATCAGTCAGAATGTAGAAGCGTACATGGATGACATAGTGGTCAAGTCACGAAAAGGTTCCGACCTGCTGACTGACCTAGCTGAAACTTTTGCCAATCTCAGGAGTTATGATATCAAGCTCAATCCGTCGAAGTGCACATTTGGAGTCCCTGGAGGAAAGTTACTCGGTTTTCTTGTTTCCGAACGAGGAATCGACGCTAACCCTGAAAAAGTTGGCACCATACTCCGGATGAAACGCCCCGTGCGTGTGCACGACGTCCAGAAACTTACTGGATGCTTGGCCGCCCTAAGTCGATTCATCTCCAGGCTCGGTGAAAAGGCGTTGCCTCTTTACCGACTGATGAAGAAGTCAGACACGTTCGAATGGACTCCAGAAGCTGATGCAGCATTCGCAGAGCTAAAAGCTCTGCTCTCCACCCAGCCGGTGCTTGCTGCTCCTGTCAGCAAAGAGCCATTGTTGCTTTACATAGCAGCCACGGGACAAGTCGTTAGTACCGTTCTTACGGTCGAGCGGGAAGAGGAAGGAAAGACCTTCAAAGTTCAACGCCCGGTGTATTATCTCTCTGAAGTTCTGACCCCGTCGAAGCAAAGATATCCCCACTATCAGAAGCTCGTTTACGGGATTTACATGACCACGAAGAAGGTTGCTCATTATTTCTCCGATCACTCTATCACAGTCGTCAGCGACGCTCCATTATCAGAGATTTTTCATAACAGAGATGCGACCGGTCGAGTGGCGAAATGGGCAATTGAACTTCTTCCTCTTGATATCAAGTTCGAAGCAAAGAAAGCTATTAAGTCCCAGGCAATAGCTGATTTCCTCGCCGAGTGGACCGAGCAGGAGCTTCCGACTCAGGTTCACTCGGAGCACTGGACTATGTTTTTCGATGGCTCCAAGATGCTGAACGGATCCGGTGCGGGGGTTGTACTGGTTTCCCCCCGAGGAGATAAGCTCAAGTATGTCCTCCAGATTCACTTTGATTCCTCCAACAACGAGGCAGAGTACGAAGCGCTTCTATACAGATTACGTATGGCCATTTCACTCGGCGTCCGTCGCCTCATGGTCTACGGCGACTCAGATCTGGTTGTTAATCAAGTGATGAAGGAGTGGGACGTCAGAAGCCCATCCATGACGGGATATTGCAGCGCAGTGAGAAAGCTGGAGAAACAATTCGAGGGGTTGGAGCTCCATCATATACCCCGACTGAAAAATCAAGCTGCAGATGATTTGGCGAAGATAGGGTCCAAAAGGGAGGCCATCCCTAAGGATGTGTGTTTGGAGCACATTCACACACCATCAGTGCAAGAAGATCCTTTCACAGAAGAGCCTCCACAACCAAAAAGCGCCTCTGACTCGACCGAAGTAGAGATACCAGCTGTGGTCGATCTGATTATGGAAGTTATGGCCACCACTCCCGATTGGACAGTGCCGTACATTGCGTATATCATAAGAAAAGAGCTCCCAGAAGATGAAGAAGAGGCTCGGCAGATCGTCCGTCGATCCAAAGCCTTTACAGTAATCAAAGGGCAGCTATACAGAGAAAGCGCGACTGGAGTCGGTCAGAAGTGCGTCACGCCTGAAGAAGGACAGATAATTCTCGAAGACATCCACTCGGGGACCTGCGGCCATCACGCGTCCTCTCGGACCATCGTGGCTAAAGCATACCGAGCGGGTTTCTACTGGCCAAAGGCGAATGAAATGGCGAAGGATATAGTCGACAAGTGCGAGGGGTGCCAGTTTTATTCCAACATGTCTCACAAGCCCGCCTCCGCCTTGAAGACCATTCCACTCGTCTGGCCTTTCGCTGTCTGGGGTCTGGATATGGTCGGACCACTGAGAACTGGTAGGAGTGGCTTCACCCACTTGTTGGTCGCAGTCGACAAGTTCACGAAGTGGATAGAAGCAAAACCCATAAAGGACCTCGACGCAAGCACTGCCATCAGTTTTATCAGAGGATTGATATTCAGATATGGAGTTCCGCACAGCATCATCACAGATAACGGATCAAACTTTGATAATGACAGATTCAAAGCCTTCTGCGCCTCTCAGGGCACTCGAGTCGACTACGCTTCAGTTGCTCAACCTCAGACGAATGGACAGGCCGAACGCGCGAATGGCCTCATCCTCAAAGGACTAAAACCCCGACTAATGCGTGATCTCAAACACGCAGCAGGCGCCTGGGTCGACGAACTTCCGTCAGTTCTATGGGGGTTGAGGACCACCCCTAACCGGTCGACTGGAAGAACGCCATTCTTTCTGGTCTATGGAGCCGAGGCGGTTTTGCCAAGCGACTTGCTCCACAACGCGCCTCGAGTCGAGTTGTATTCCGAAGCAGAAGCAGAACAGGCCCGGCAAGATGCAGTCGACCTCTTAGAGGAGGAAAGAGAGATGGCTCTAATCCGCTCGACCATCTACCAGCAAGAGTTGCGTCGGTTTTACGCCAGAAATGTGAAGGGTCGAGCCTTTCAGGAAGGAGATTTGGTCCTCCGCGTGGATCAGCAAAAACCTCACAAACTTGCCCCGACCTGGGAAGGCCCTTTCATCATCACCAAAGTTTTGCACAACGGAGCGTATCACCTTTACAACATCGATCGACGGATCGACGAGCCTCGAGCATGGAATGCGGACCTGCTCCGTCCTTTTTACACTTAAAAACTCACTCGACTGAGATGTAATAAAAGTACCTCTGTAATTCCTTTGTTTCAAGAAAAAGACTGCTATTTCTTTTTTCTGTCTGTCTAAATTTCCCCCAGTGGGTGACTTAGTTGCGAATCCGCTTCGCCTAAGTTTGAAAAATAAATCCTACCGAGTGAGAGCAAACCTCCCACTCGGGGGCTTAGCTGCGAATCCGTTTCGCCTAAGTAAATCAAAATCCTACCGAGTGAGAGCAAACCTCCCACTCGGGAGGCTTAGCTGCAGTCCAAGTACTCGCCTAAGTAATCAAAATCCTACCGAGTGAGAGCAAACCTCCCACTCGGGAGGCTTAGCTGCAGTCCAAGTACTCGCCTAAGTAAATCAAAATCCTACCGAGTGGAGAGCCAGCCTCCCACTCGGGGGCTTAGCTGCAGTCCAAGTACTCGCCTAAGTAAAATCAAAATCCTACCGAGTGGAGAGCCAGCCTCCCACTCGGGGGCTTAGCTGCAGTCCAAGTACTCGCCTAAGTAATCAAAATCCTACCGAGTGAGAGCAAACCTCCCACTCGGGGGCTTAGCTGCAGTCCAAGTACTCGCCTAAGTAAATCAAAATCCTACCGAGTGGAGAGCCAGCCTCCCACTCGGGGGCTTAGCTGCAGTCCAAGTACTCGCCTAAGTAAAATCAAAATCCTACCGAGTGGAGAGCCAGCCTCCCACTCGGGGGCTTAGCTGCAGTCCAAGTACTCGCCTAAGCAAAATCAAAATCCTACCGAGTGGAGAGCCAGCCTCCCACTCGGGGGCTTAGCTGCAGTCCAAGTACTCGCCTAAGTAATCAAAATCCTACCGAGTGAGAGCAAACCTCCCACTCGGGGGCTTAGCTGCAGTCCAAGTACTCGCCTAAGTAAATCAAAATCCTACCGAGTGGAGAGCCAGCCTCCCACTCGGGGGCTTAGCTGCAGTCCAAGTAGTCGCCTAAGTAATTGAAATCCTACCGAGTGGGAGCAAACCTCCCACTCGGGGGCTTAGCTGCAGTCCAAGTGCTTGCCTAAGTAATTGAAATCCTACCGAGTGGGAGCAAACCTCCCACTCGAGGGCTTAGCTGCAGTCCAAGTACTCGCCTAAGTAATCAAAATCCTACCGAGTGGGAGCAAACATCCCACTCGGGAGGCTTAGCTGCAGTCCAAGTACTCGCCTAAGTAAAATCAAAATCCTACCGAGTGGAGAGCAAACCTCCCACTCGGGGGCTTAGCTGCAGTCCAAGTACTCGCCTAAGTAAAATCAAAATCCTACCGAGTGGAGAGCCAGCCTCCCACTCGGGGGCTTAGCTGCAGTCCAAGTGCTCGCCTAAGTAATCGAAATCCTACCGAGTGGAGGGCCAGCCTCCCACTCGGGGGCTTAGCTGCAGTCCAAGTACTCGCCTAAGGAATCGAAATTCTACCGAGTGGAGAGCGAACCTCCCACTCGGGGGGGCTTAGCTGCAGTCCAAACACTCGACTAAGTAATTGGACTCCTACAGAGTGAAGAGCAGACCTCCCACTCGGGGACTTAGCTATAACCCGATACTCGCCCAAGCCAGGTTGACAAGACACCATCGCGGCGATAAGCATCGTGCAAACCAGGCAGCCTCTGAGGGAACAACGAATAGTAGATCGGCGGATCAAGTCACGAAGGCATTCAACGTCGAGCCAAGTTCGGACAAAACCAAAAAATCCTAGATCGCAAATAAAGTACTCGAGCTATAAGCTCGACGGAGTTTATCGGTTACATAAACCACTCGGCATTCCGAGGCAAATTTAAGGCAAAGAACATCAGTTTTTTACTCCTCCGGCGGAGGACTGGATGGTGCAACAAATTCGTCCAAGTCGATCCCATCAGAGATCCGAGTGGCAGCAGCAATGAAGGTCTCCATGAAGTCCTGAAAGTTATGCTTCCTGGTATTGGCAACCTGGAGAGCGGCCAGCTTCTCCTCGCGCGCCTCCTTGCAGTGGACGCGAACCAGTGACAAAGCCACGTCAGCGCCACACCTAGCAGAAGACTTCTTCCATTCTTGCACTCGACCTGGAACCTCACCTAGTCGAGTGATCAGGGATTCAAGGTCGTTCTGAAGCGTCTCCTTGGGCCAGAGTGCGGAGTCGATCCGTGACACTGCAGCTTTCAGTCGAGCCAGGTAGTCCACCGCACTAGCGACACGGGATTCCAACCGGAAGACATTCATGGCCACTTCGTCCTTCACGGGAGAGTTGATAGGGTCCAAGCGGGTCTCCACTCGACTGGTCTCTTCCTCAAAGTTTCGGCAGAATTCTGAAAGAAGTTTCGACAGGTCAAAACTGTAGCCAAATGGTGAGTCGACAACAACGAGATTAATCGCGCAAAGAGGGTTACCTTCAAGCATGAGGTATAGCTTCTTGGCAAGACTCCCAAGATAATCCCCCAAGTCCTTGTGCTTCCCCGCCAGCTGGCCGAGCTTGTCGTTCAGAGTACTCTTGTCAGTCTTCAGTCGACTCGCTTCCTTGTTGGCCGAGTCAAGAGCAGACTTCAGCCTAGCGTTCTCGCTCTCCAGTTGGTCGACCGAAGCAAGTTTCTCTTCAGCAAGCTTCAGCTTCTCCGCAGCCGCCTTTTGTGCCTCCGCAAGGTCAAGATCTTTCTTCTTCAGGGCCTTTTCCAGTTCGCCTACGAAACAACAATGAGAACAGAGTTGAGAACAGGCAGGAGAACAGAGACAGCCGTCGAGTCCTCACCAGCCATACCTTTTGCTTCATCCTTCGCCTTATGCACGTTTTCCTGAGCAAACTGTAAATCAAGATTGAGCTGGATTTGCTTATTCTTCAGATCGGCGAGCTGAGCAACAAGCTCACAAGACTTCTGCAAAGAGTCAATCGACAAAGGGTATCAAAGATAAGTTACTCCCGAGTGACTGAAAGAAAGAGCACAACACTTCTAAGACTACAGCCAAATCAAAACATTCGACAGTAGCCTCGGGGACTACACCCAGTGGGTGCACTCAGCGTGCCCCCACTGGTTTTCAAGAGAAAAAAAAAAGGGGGGACGACTGCCAGCAGTCGACCGGATACAGTATCATCCGACGAGGTACAACTACAGAAAGACAGTACAAAGACCACAGTCGACTGCCAGCAGTCGACCGTGGCCTCGGGGACTACACCCAGTGGGTGCACTCGGCGTGCCCCCACCAATGAAAATTTCGGACCAACAGCACCCAGTGGGTGTACAACGCAAGTGAAGATCAACTAACCTGGACGTTCTGCTGCAACGCCGAGCTGATGTCATAGGCCGCTTGACTGGCATCCCGAGCCGCTTTGGTCTGCTCCATCACGAGCCCCGCCTGACGTATAGCCTCCTTGGCAGCACTCACTTGATCCTCCGGGGTCTGGTAGGCGGCGAAGAACGAGGGTGGGTCGACCAGTGGAGGGGCAGTCGACGACGAAGGCCGGGCAGTCGTCAGTGGCTCAGCAAAAGTCACAGTAGTCCGGGCGGTATTGTCACCCCCTTGGACCACCGCCTCGGCAGTCGACGCGGTCTGAGGAACCTTGTCGACCGGAGCCCTCCGGCCTCTCCTCCCAAAAGGCCTGAGCGGCGCTTCCGCCTCCTCCTCATCATCCGAAAGGTCAATGATGTTGGTCGGAGCTACAAAAGTTCAGAAATGAATACCCAATCGACTCAGCAGTTAAACAGTCGGATCATGTCAAGGATTATACCTAAGTTGGAAGTGACGGCGTCCTCCATCGTCTCATCAGCATTCTGGATGGAAGTTTCGGAAGTAGCGGCGCTGCACGATTCCAAGCAAATAATTTGAAAATGAATCGACTAAGAATCCGTTCTAGTCGACTCAAGAAAGGTGAAGACAGTCAGTTACCCAGAGATGACCGGGATGGCGACCCTGATCTTGGGCAAGGCCTTGGGTGGCTTAGTCGGGATGGCTCTAGGCTGCTTGGGCGCTTTCTCAGTTGGGGGCGGCGACGCAGTCCGAGGGCGCTTGGATGACTGGCCCGCCGGAGCACTCGACTGACCGCGCTCCACGGCGGGATCCTGAGCGTTCTTGGAGCGTCTCTCGCGTCGAGGAGAGTCGACCTCCACCTCTTCATCTTCGTCACCCGAGTCATCGCCGACCTCCCCCTCTACGTCATCGTCAGATTCCCACTCCTCGACTTCGCCCTCGGCTTCAACTTCATTCTCACTCCCTTCGCCTCCACTCCCTCCTCCTTCAGATACTTGCTCCTGGTTCCCATTCGGCATCGAGTACATATCGTTGATCTCCTGCGAAACAACAGGCAGAACGAGGATCAGTCGACTTTTCGCGAGCCAGTTACTAGACGGAGTGAAAATTTCAGTCGGAAGAAGCAAAATGTACCTTGTCTGTCTGCATCATCCCGTCGAGCGGAGCAATCCTCCTGGAACCCCTGGGGTTGTCCTTATTCCCGGTTATGCTGGTCAGCCAGCTCTCCAGCACAGAAGCCTCGACCCCCTCCGGGTGGATCCGCGTGGAGTCGTCGGGCCCGGAATACAACCACATCGGGTGATCCCGAGCCTGGAGAGGTTGGATTCGTCGCTGGAGAAAGACTTCGAGCAAGTCCATGCCGGTCACGCCTTCACGAACCAACTCAACCACTCGACTGACTAGTGCCTTCACCTGAGCCTTCTCCTCCGGAACCACTTTCAAAGAAGCGGGTTTCTGCACTCGGTCCAAGGTGAAAGGAGGTAGGCCGGTCGAGTGTCCAGGAGTCGGCTGGTCCTTGCAGTAGAACCAAGTCGACTGCCACCCGCGCACAGAATCGGGAAGTGTCATGGGAGGAAAACAACTCTTACCCCTCGTCTGGATCCCGAGGCCCCCGCACATCTGGATCACCTGCGTCCTCTCCCCGTCCGGGTTAAGCTTTTTAACAGACTGGGATCGGCAGGTGAAGATATGCTTGAAGAGGCCCCAGTGGGGTCGACAACCTAAGAAACACTCACACAGAGACACAAAAGCCGCGAGATAGACTATGGAATTGGGCGTAAAATGGTGGAGCTGCGCTCCGAAGAAGTTCAGGAAAGCCCTAAAGAAAGGACTCGGGGGCAGAGAAAACCCCCGGTCGACATGGGTGGCGATCAGGACGCGCTCACCATCGCGAGGTCTTGGCTCCGTCTCCTTCCCAGGAAGGCGAGCGGCCTTGTGGGGAATGAGTCCTCCCTCCACCATGTCGTCGATATCTGCCTGAGTAAGGATGGAGGGCATCCAATCCCCTTGCAGCCAGCCGGACGGCAGAGCGGCCCGCGAGGACGACCCGCCTCGCCCAGATTTCTTCCCTTTGCCCTTCGCCGCGGCCTTCTTCGCCCGTTCCGCCGCCGCCGTCTTATCCGTCCCCATCGTCTCGAACGAAGTCTTGGCCGAGCGGCGGTGTCGAGGTTGCGGCGGAGAGCGAGGCGGAGGCTTACGGAGGAAGGAGGAAGAAGAACGAGGGCGCACAGTAAAAGGTCAGAGTCATTGCTTTATATAAGGCCACACCCGAGTGGCTGATCAGTGGGCCTGCCCCTCCCAGTCAGATCCCGCAACAGGCGCGCGCGCAGTACGTGGCGAAAAAGGTGGCGCAGAGATCGAGGCGCCCTTGCCTTATCCAGCCGATTCGCGCGGTTCCCTCCTTCCGGTGCGCTTCTCAATTTTCAAATCCCGCAAAATCCGCGATCGACAGGACGGGTTGTCAGACAAAAGATCCATTTCCTTAAGTCTCCCAAGGGACTCGTCACGTAAACACACTCGACGGTAATCCGAAACCACTCGACGAGCATCTGAATGGATCAAGGCAAACTGAAGAATGAGGCCCCACCGTGACTTCCATTTATCCGAAGACAGATGCAACTGAAGCATGGAGGTTGAGTCGGAAGCGCAGGCTCGACCCCATCCTCACTTAACCCCTGACCCATTCGGGGGCTAATGACGAGGATACGTACCTAGGGTAGGGTAACTTATCGTACCTGAGGTACCCAATCAAGGACACGACTCCTACAATGAAAGACGTTCTGAGAAGTATCGACAGGTCAGTCGACCTGGTCAGCCCAGTCGACGGACACAAGCGTACTCGACCAGAAGCGCAAGCAGTCGACCATGAAGACACCACTCGACCGTAAGAAGATCTAAAGGCGCTGCCTACAAACGGTCACCTCATAAGTAGCTTTTATGGCCTTCATGGTCCTTTATTACAGGCGTTACCAGTAACCCCCTCTCTTTATGTACATTAAACCCCTTGTAACGTGGGCTGGCTGGGGTCCTGGCGAACTCTATATAAGCCACCCCCCTCCACTAGGACAGGGGTTCGCATCTTTGTAACACTTACGCATATAATCCAGTCGACCGCCTCCAGGCTCCGAGACGTAGGGCTATTACTTCCTCCGAGAAGGGCCTGAACTCGTTAACTCCTTGCGTGCACAACTACTCCAGAGCTAGGATCTTGCCTCTCCATTCCTACCCCCCCATTCTACTGTCAGACTTAGAACCACGACAATGAGATCACTCAATAGTTTCACTTCTAGATGCTCAGTTTGTTCATAACCGGGGACACGCCTAATTGATTAGTTTTAGACCATGCAGAGGTTTGCGCACTTCTTCCCATAAGGCTCGATCACCTCCTTTGTGGCCCATCACACTCGGGGTATGTGACCTAGAAAGAACGAGACATGGTCTTCCAAAGAGTTTCCCTTTACATTGGTAGTGCCCATCCCAACTATAACCCTCTACTTCTCATAGCACTACCTAGTAAGAATCACTACAAAGCTCAACCAAGCCAGAGCCCATAATGACTTGTGGCTGCACAAGTAAGCTTCTAGTCATGAAATATTGTATGATCCCTTTGAACCTGGGTGGCTTACCATAAAGAGAGATCACTGGGTACTCCAAGGTGCCCCTCACCATGCAACCATTCCACATAGAGATATATTAAATTTATTAAGGTTGGACCTATTACTACTCTCCCACAACTTGCATGAATCACACATACCATCCCGTCTACAAAAGGATGGCTAATCAATTTAACTTAACAACATCATTTTCCCGGGGTGTTTCAGGGATCATGGGTTCCTACCTCGATGAACTACGACCATAACATCAACCTAATATTTTCCTACTCATGCATAATTTCAGGTGGAACTATGTGCATAATAAAAATAAGGTATACGAAAGAATGATCAAAGTGTGAACTAGCCTTGCTGAATGTTGCTGGAGTCTAACGATTGATAAAATTCAGTCTCAAACAAGTAACAGATACATAAGCCACTACTCAAAATTGATATTAAGAACGCATAAAAGACTTAGGAAAAACTCAAATAAAAGTATAACACACAAAGAAAGTTTTGATTTGAGCATCTTTTGGTTTGCTGCTCAGACCATCTCCATTTGGGTTGCTGCTAGTGATTTCCGTTGGGTGGGTCTGTACTGTGTACAACATGGCTCATCAGCAGCTTAGTCTTCTTGTTCGCTGGTCCCATGTTTGATGTAGCCCGATTGTTAGTGTTGTGGACATCTGAATAATGCACTAGATTATGTAACGATTCTAAACGATTGGCTTGGTTGAACTTTAACCATTTATCTTGTTCAGATATACTTGCAGTGTGGATTCATTGTCTCCTTCAACATGCCCCAGGTTTAGAAGAAGTTGGGATATATACTCATATTTAATAGCAACCTATGTGTGCGTGCATCTAGTATAAGTTATTTCTTTGAGAAGACTTGTTGAGAAACTTTGCAAACCGTGATTGTTATCTGCTTTGGATACTGATGGTACTCCAATAGTAGTGGTTAATTGTTGGGAAGCGTGATGTACTAGTATACACTTGTGATCTAGTTGACTAATTCTAGAGCATTTACTTTGCTGAGAAAACATTTAGCCTTGCAACTTGTTGAGGAAAATCTAATTTGCTCTTTTTCAATATTGATGGTATGCCAGCAGTGCTGGTTACCGAGCACCCATCCGGTGGTCCCGGCGGTCTAGGGCGGTGACCGGCGCCGAGAGGGGGTAGGCCACGGTGAACAACTGCTTCTTCGTGTTACGGCAGGTCGTCGCGAGATGACAGACCAAGTCTAAGGCCGTTCTGTCACATGATCTCCCACCGAAGACTCGGTCTCGCAGAATAAAGCGGCGGTCCTCAACGTTCCCGCCCATCTGTGTGGTTCGTGAGGCATGTGTCCCGTCAAGGACATGCATAGGTTATTCCAACAACACACCACCCATTTGCATGCATATACATGGGACCTTGCGCATGCAGGTGTGGTCCCCCCCCCCCTCGAGCGGTTCTATGGACCGAGCACCCATCCGGTGGCCTCGACGGTCAAGGGCGTTGACCGGTACCGAGAGGGGGTAGGCCATGGTGAACAACTGCTTCTTCATGTTACGGCAGGTCGCCGCTAGTTGAAAGACCAAGTCTAAGCCCGTTCTGTTACAGGATCGCCCACCGAAGAGTCGGTCTCGGGGACGAACGTAGCCGGTCCTCGACGTTCCCGCCCGTCTGTGTGGTTCGTGAGGCATGTGTCGCATCAAGGACGTGCGTAGGTTATTCCAACAGCACACCACCCATTTGCAACTATTACAACTAGACCACCCAGTTTGCCCATAGTTGCAATCATAGTTGCGAGTGACCGGAAAGGCAAGGTCCACCACCAGGATAAACAGATCCGGCGTGCAGTAGGTAGGATCCACGGGAGCGGCACTGAAGAGTGCACGGGCCGACGACTAAGACCAGGAGTGAGACGGGATGCGTGAGTGTGCGAGAGGGGAGATGAGACGAGGGAGATGAGTCAAGGAAGACGAGTCCTGCCGGCGTAGTACTCAGTGGCCAAGCAGGTGCACCCGCCAGCAATCTATTGCGATGGCGAGGTGGTGGTGGCGGTACTTCTGGGCTCCGTCAGTGTCGCCGGTGGGGAAGAACACAAAGGCTGCATGTACAACATATTTGATAATGCCCCCCTAGGGATACTGTTATTTCCAGAGGCATCTATACTTCTATTTTATCAGTGGCTCCAGGATATTTTGGCAGAAACAAGAAAAAGAAAATAGCTATGAAGCTTGTGGACCAATTGTGTTGTCATTAACTCATTATAAGTTCACCAAGGGTCCATGCATATGACATAAGAGTCGGGTAGTACTAGTAGGTACAATTACTAGTAGTAACTTTGTTAGGCAAATTTGATGCGTAAATATGAGTGTAATTGACATAAGAGGCGAAGTATCAAGTGAAAACAACTATTCAGTAAAAACTAAAAACTATCGTCGTACACCATCTGATCCTAGACCTACGGTGCACAGCAAAGGTGGGAATCTTACTAGCCACTTAATCACAGTTTTACAGCTAACCCCCTGCCCTTACGTCCTAGCTAACCCCCTGCCCTTACGTAGATGCAGCCAACAAAAACGAATCGTGGTCAATCTGCGCCACCATGGAGTCTAGTCCTGCGCCGCCGACGATCACCAGGTGCCCTAGCTCTCCAACGACCGCCCCGTCCAACAACACTAACCCTCCACCGCCCTCGACCGTCACTCCCTGCCCTCCACCGGCCTTGTCCGTGATCCCACGCCCTTCGCCGGCCGTGGCCGTGAGCCATTGCTCTATGCCGGTTGTGACTGGCCTTCCAGAGCATGCATCACTACCGCTCATTATAAGCAATGGTGTCACCGATCCTCTATCCCCTGCCATGCATCTGCCTCCTGTTAGTACTACACAGGTAAGCGTGGATTTTTTTTTTGATGATTGTTTTTCTTCCTGCGTTGATACAAAATGATGACGCCAATGCCATGGTTGTTTCTCTTAGCCTGGTGGTGATTTGGTTTTGCAAACCCATAATTGCAATGAGGCCGGCCGCCATGATATGGAAATACATCCTCCCCCGATCAATTTGGATAGCTTCGGTACACCCAAAAAAAGAGCTATGGATGTCCCTGTTTGTGTGAGTATCATTATCACCACAACTCGGTTTAAATTTCATTAATAGTAACTTGTATGACTAATGTGTTTTGCAATTTTTAGATTTCATCATGTACACCCATATGCGATGAGAACATAAAGCCAACTGTAGGAATGACATTCGACAGTATGGAAGCAGTCGAGGAGTTTTACAAGGCTTATGCACACAACGTTGGTTTTTCAGTTCGAATTGGACAGAACAAGACTAAAGATAATGTGATAGTCTGGAGGCGTTTCCTTTGTGCAAAATCAGGATTCCGAACAAAGAAGGAGGATGAACCCAAGATGGATTTGAATGGAGAGAAGAAAAGAACACATGCAAGAAAGATCACTAGATGTGGTTGTGAGGCCATGATAACTGTGAAGCTTATGAAGGATGGCAAATACTCAGTATCATTTTTTCATGAAGAACACACCCATGCACTTGTCACACCTAGGAAGCAACATTTAATCAAGTCTAACAGAAAAGTCAGTGAGAAGGCCAAGGGCACACTATTCACATGTCATGCAGCTAGCATTGGCACATCTGGGGCGTTTCGATTGTTACGTGTTGGTGAGGGTGGATTTGAGTTCGTGGGGTGCACAAAGAGAGACCTGCAGAATTACCATCGTGACATGAGAAGTACTTTCAAGGATTCTGATGCTCAAATGTTCATTGACAACCTGAGGAAGAGGAAGAAAATAAACCCAGGGTTCTTCTTCGAGTATGTTCTTGATGATAAGAAGTGTCTGACACATGTATTCTGGGCTGATGCATTTTGTAGAAAGAATTATGATTTGTTTGGAGAAATGGTGTCCTTCGACTCTACATATAGCACGAACCAGTACAACATGATTTTTTGCCCATTTACAGGAATAAACCACCACATGGGTTCTGTTTTTTATGGTGCTGCCTTGATTGTAGATGAGACGATAGAGTCGTATAAATGGGTATTTCAAACTTTTTTGAAAGCAATGGATGGGGCAGCACCAAGGCTTATAGTAACTGATGAAGACCAAAGCATGAAGACTGCAATTGAACAAATTATGCCTAGCACCATCCATAGATTATGCATGTGGCACATAATGAGAAAGCTTCCAGAAAAGGTTGGTCCTCCGTTGAGAGAGGATGAACATTTCTATAGTACAATCAACTCATGTGTATGGGGATCTGAAAACCCAGCTGAATTTGAGGCAAAATGGTCTTCAATGATCTCTGAATTTGGGCTTGAGGAAAACACATGGTTTGCTAGGAGATACGAACTTCGAAAATCATGGATACCAGCCTACTTCAGAGATGTATTTATGGGTGAGATTCTAAGAACCACTTCAAGGTCAGAGAGTGCTAACTCATTTTTCAACCACTTTATTGGTTACAAACATGCTTTGGTGGAGTTTTGGATAAGGATTGGTACAGCCCTGGAAGAACAACGTCAGAATGAACTCAAGGCTGACCATGAGTGCCTCAATTCTACGCCTCCATTGATTACATCCTGGGAGATCGAGAAGCATGCTAGTCTATTCTTCACCCATGAGGTTTTCAAATATTTTCAAAAGGAGGTACGTGCAGCTAGGGAACATTGCTTGATTGAAAGCATATCACAGGAAGGTGATGTGAGAACCACAGTTATAGGTGGTGACCGCTCTTTCAAGTCTCGAGAAGTTCAATTCAACACAACATCCATGAGTGCTCACTGCTCTTGCATGTTATTTGAGACACGCGGAATTCCATGCCGACATATCATTGTGGTTTTGAGAGGTGCAAAGATGAATGAGCTACCTAGCCATTTTATGTTAGATAGGTGGAAGAAAACGGTTAACAGGAGGGTACTATATGATAGCTACGGTAACTTGCTTGAAGAGAATGAAAGTAGTTCCTTAGATCTGGCAAAGCGGAAAATGGTTTCTGAGATACACCAAGCAGTGGATGACACAATTAGGTTGGTTGAACACTCTCCTGAAGAACTGGAAGCATTAAGAAACATTCTCATTGACATGAAAAGAAATGTGTCTGAAAGGGTTGTTGCCAATCATCCTAGTAGACAAGATGAGTTTGAGGCATATATTGGTTGTACCATGCCTAATCAAGTTGACATTCATCCACCAACAGATGTCCATACAAAAGGCAGATGCAAGAGAATTAAGGGGCACTTAGACAAGGGTGGGCATCAAAATAAGGATGGAGAAGGGAAGCAAAATAATGATGCAGAGGGGAAGAAAAATGTTGGTGGAGCAAAAAAGAAAGTGCCTAGAACATGCAAGAAGTGTAAGCAGGTTGGCTTTCATGATAGCCGTAATTGCCCTAACAGCAACTAAGAAAACTAGTGGTACTTTTCATGCCCATACAATTTATTTTCCTTTAGAAAATATATACACACACAAAAAAAAAACTTATATGTTTATGCAAACTGCAGGTGTTGTTCAAGCTCGACCAATCTTCTCATTTTCTGAAATCCTACGATGCATTTCTGAACGACAACTTGGTGTTGAAGCTCATGTGTTGGACGAATTTGAGATGAACTTTCTGCCAATATCTTGCTAGGAGATTACCATTTTATTTCTAAATATATATATGTCAGAATATTGTATTACTGAATATTGTATTTCTTTGGAATATTTATGTCTTCATATTCGTCAAAATGGCCATGGTGGAATTTCGAACCGCAGTGCAAGAATCTTGTTTCTCACAGCATGTTGTTTGCCCCAATTTTATTGCATAGAAGTGATGTTGAAATCATTGCCCGCTTATGTCCTTGAATTAGCAGGGGCAATGCTGAGGGTTGTTGGTTTTATCAGATGTACGTTGTGATAAAAATGCAATGTTGAGTGTGGTAAACAGCACCGGTGGTAAACAGACAATGTTGAGTGTTGTTGGTTTTAACTGTTTACTAAACAGAGGCAACACTGAGTGTTGTTGATTTTGACACCAGTACATGCCTCACTTTTAAACAGAACATGGGATGTTGTCTTGTGAGGCGGAGAATAGACAACCAGTCAATAGTGCAATAGCTGATGTCATGGACCATGTAATTAATCAAATGCACATATCTGAGAGTGAGAGCCCCCTCTCTCTTGGATTTGTCGTAGACAATACCGCAGAAATTTTAGCTCACCATAGATACAGACAAGACATATTTCTAGAACCAATTCACATTCATTGAGTAAATCTACAATTTTTGTATGTACAGAAATAGCAAAAGGCCAAAGATTTCTTGCATAACCACATCCATTCAAGTATTTTCTGTATACCCAGTTTCATTCAGATGCAGCAAAACAACAAGGACTGTACTGTACAACCCATACATTCAGTTACAGCAAAACACCATTATCATTCAGTTATAGAAACATCAGCTTCGAAGGGCAAGCCACCGGGAAGCTGTCGCAGGGAGGCAGCACCGCGATCGCCGGGTATCCCTCGCGTGGGCCAGCACCAGGTCGCCTGGGGGCAGCGCCAGGTCGGCTGGGCCGACGAGGTCGCCGTTGCGCGGGGCCATCACGGTGGCCGTCGGGTCGCCGTTGCGTGGGGCTACCGCCGCCGCCGCCAGCGTGTGTAGACGCTGCCGGTTAGCGGCCGCGTCAGGGCCGCGGCCTCTGAGTCACCGTCGCCAGAGAAGCGGCGCTGCAGTCTATCGCCGTTGAATCGCCGCCGCCTCCAAGTCTCCCTCGCACGGGCCTATTTGTTTTCCCCTTTTTCTGATTCGTTACCAAGCTAGGACGTAATGGCAGGGGGTTAGCTGTAAAACTGTGATTAAGTGGCTAGTTAGATTCCCACCTTTGCTGTGCACCGTAGGTCTAGGATCAGATGGTGTACGACGATAGTTTTTAGTTTTTACTGAATAGCTGTTTTCACTTGATACTTCGTCAATAATCATTAAAACCTACATAGCTGTCAACTTGAGTTAGTATGTACATGAAAAAGCTACCTAACGTGTAGATTATGTTCTGATCTTCTATCCGAAGTAGCACCAGCTCAATCATGTTCGGTGAACATGCATGTGTACTAGTATAGTTTTGAAATGGGCGGTCGATCGATCGAAAAAATTAGGACCTGCACGCATATGGGCCGGTCTTCTCACATGCATGTCAGTCCAGTCAGTAAAGTAGTTCAGTATTAGATTCTTTCAACTTGATCAAACCCAACTTCTCAACTTGAGTTAATGTATATAAAGACACATTGCATAGCGTGTCGGTTCATGTTCATATTCTAACCTCTGATCCGAGGAATGCGCTGACCTCTCTATGTATATGGACAACTTGTCTCACATGTCAGGACAATCAAAAATGTTAATTATACCATACCTGGATTATATTCCTTCAACTACTAAGTACATCAAGTGGGTCCATGCAGTTAGTATGCGAGAGATCTATATTACCTCCAAGAAAAGCGTCGTTGGGATTTTTCCTTTAAAGTTTCCTCCGTGCGATGCATATGTCCTAGCTTCAGATATAGACGTCGTCCCCCTCAAGTTCGCTAACTTTCCGACCAGTCGAAGCCAGACGCGGGTTGCCTCACGCTCGCTCACTCAGCTAGTTCGTTACACAAGCCACGAGTCTTGGTTGGGTTCCATCCACTATAAAATGGAATGTATCTCACTCAACACCTTTGTACAAGTTTGTTCTGACATCATCTGTGATGTTTGCAGTAATGGCATTGAAACCGAAGACATGGAAGGAGATACCAAGACTGGTCCGTGAGCGGAGGCAGGCCGCTCGACAAGCCAGGGAATGAATGCCAGCAATCCACCATGCAGGAGCAAACAGGGCAGGGAAGCATGCATTCTTTTAGCTTCAAACAATGTACTTCCATGTTGACCTTTTTATCTTGTTCAGATTCAGATACTTGTAATGTGGATTAATTCATCTCCTTTTTAACATTTCCCGGGTTTAGTAGAATTTGGGACGTGTGCTGATGTTTGTGAGGTATCTATGTATATGTATGCATCAAGTAGGAGTAACAGTTATTTGGTTGAGGAGACATTGGCGTTCCTTCAACTGGTTCAGAAACTTTGCAAGTTGTGGTTTTTATCAGCTTTGAATTGATGATTAGATATTGGAGTAGTTAATTACCGGAAGATGCCTGATCATCCATTTCCCAAGAGGAGGAATGAAAGCTTCAACTCGTTGAGAACTGTGATTGCTCGTGAGCTATCTATGCATCTACTATCTTATCTAGCTAATGTTAGCTGCTGTTACTTTGTTGACAGGACATTTGCCTTTTAACTTTTTGAGAAGCTTTGTAAACTGCTGTCCGGTTTTATCTGCTTCAATCAATACTTCAATAGTGATGGAATGATGGTTACCAAATCATCCTTCAACCTGTTGAGAAACCAACTTTCCAGCACTCTTTGGTCTGTAGACTGTGAATTTCTGCTCTGCTAGAGTGCTAGGGGAATGATTGCTGGCTTGTGATTGCTTCTACAACTCTACTCTACTGTACTGCACTGCCTGTGATGTAAATTTCTGAACCAATCTGCTCATCTTATGCCAATTTCCATAAAACTCAGACGTATGCACAACAGCAGCACTAATGATTCTTTTGATCCAGCAAAAAACACACCGTGGCTGAAGCTTGCTAAATCGTATGAACCAATCTTTGCAAGAGCAATGTTTCATTTCGCGGCACAATGTAGTATGCAAGTAACACGGGAAACAACCTCGCAAGAGGAAACAATTGGTTTGATTACCTAATAATACTTATCAAAAGACATCATTAATTCGCACCCGCAATTCAAGTTTCATATTGCAGCAGAATGTTAGTATGTAAGTAACAGGGAACCCCTAAGTTCAAGGACACTCGGGCCTTCGCCCAGTCCGGTGCAATCCCTCGCCGGAATCAAATCTACAACCGATGGTGTTTCAGGTCTCACCAAAAAGTCCAGGCAAGTTATTCATTCAGTCATGGACTTGTTTTTTATTTTTTATTCTTTGCGTGGGCTCGTTTTTTTATCGTGTGGGGTATCGTCGAGGTGGAAACCGCGAGTACGAAATGCACTGGCACATGCATTTTTGTGGATCAGAGGTGATGGTGAGAGGTGAGGCGAGGATAAACAACTTAGAGAAGATGGCGACAGGTGAGGCTAAAATAAACCATGGATGCCGGCCTAGCAACTCCCGTTTTAGAAGTGGAGATTCAAATACTACTATTCTTTTTAGGGGTACTATTACTTTATTGACAGGCCCAATGCATGACCTTCAGTGCCGTGAAACTCTCTTTGCGCATACTACCGATCGAATCAGGCCTCGTCCCACTATTGTTCCTTTCACTGGTACGACCGTACCTCGTATGTCGTCTACTACAGTCTTTTCTTGTTGAACTTTTCTCCTCCCCGTTCACTTATAGTACTTCAAAACGAAAAATCAAATAATTTATGAATTAAAAAAAATCAATGATTTATAAAAAGTTGAAAGGCTAGACCAGTAACTTTTTAGAAACATTTCACATAGTTTAGAAAAAGTTGACAAATTTTGAAAAAGCTCACAAGCTTGACAAAAGTTCACAAATTTTTAAAAAGCTCATAAGTTTGAAAAAATTCACGAATGTCAAAACATAATTCATGAATTTAAAACAAGTTCATGACTTGGAAAATGTTGTAATCTAATTCCTTTTAGAAAAATTTACGCATTTAAGAAAAAGGTT
Source organism: Aegilops umbellulata (assembly GCA_032464435.1). Taxonomy (NCBI): domain Eukaryota; kingdom Viridiplantae; phylum Streptophyta; class Magnoliopsida; order Poales; family Poaceae; genus Aegilops; species Aegilops umbellulata. Next base: position 11,099,918 of record CP136054.1, read on the forward strand.
CACAAACATTTAAATAAAAGTCTGTAATATCAAAAAAGTTCACAAAAATTCGAAAAACTTCATGAATTTGAGAAAAGTCTACAGATTTGAAAAAATAAAAGAAATTTGGAAAAATAAAAATAAATTTGAATTTTTTTTCATGAATTTGTGAAAGTTCATGAATTTGATAAAAAAGAAAAATGAAAAAAATAAGAAAAAATAAACCAAAACCAAAAAAGAACATGAAAAACAAAATGAGAAAACCAGCAAAACCCTTGTGGGGAAAACCAGAAGGGAAAATGCCTGGAAAAAAACCGTTAGTGCAATCATTGGAAAGGTTCCCAAAAACCATTTAAAAAAGACTGCCTCATTTACATACATAGTCCGCAGTGGAGGAGTTTGCGCCGGTTAGCGAATTGCATTGTAACCGACACTGAAGGCGCAGAATAGGAACCGCGTACTTCACTGGCTAAGGTATGTCATCGCCTTTTCAAGAGAGTACTCTGGATATTACACCACGAGCTGTTTACCCGGTTCTTTTTTCCTTTTATTCTTTTTCAAAAGATTTTACAATTTTTTTTCATATGTTAAAAATCATAATTATTTCAAATTGGTTATTTTTTAAATCCATGAACATGTTTTGAACCGTGTATAATTATTAATTCTGTGATCATTTTTCAAATTAGTAATTGACTTTTTTAATTTATTAAGTTTTATTCAAAGTATGTACAAGCTTTAGACCATGCATATTCATTAATTGCGTGAATATTTTTCAAACTGTCAATTTGTTTTTCAAATTTGTGGAAATTTAAATAATGAACAAGTTTTGATCCATGACTTTTTCAATATTCATGAAAACTAAAAATCTGCAAATTCTTTTTAAAATATCATTAAATTAAAAAAATCATGGACAGTTTGAAATTCATGCCCATTTTTTTGTTTTGGTTTATTTTTAAAATACACAAACAATATTTTCACATTCATGAATTTATGTAAATCTTTGAACAGGTTTTGCAGATTCACAAACATTTTTTGCATTCCCTGATCCTATTCAAATTTGCAAACCTTTTAGAAAACAGGTAGGAAAAAAATGAAAAGAATTCAGTGGACAAGCAAATGATCTAAGGCCAATGAAGAAACTAATGAGCTACTTGGCTGGCAGGAGAGGTAGTGAGTGTGAGCTCCATGGCGCCTCTTTATGCAGTAACAATAGTAGGTAGAAACTAATGACCAACTCTATTTTTTTCCTCAAAAAAAAAAAAAGAGTTGGTGGCGGTAGTGGGACGAGAGCGGGGAATGCTTACCCTTGTGGGTTCTACTCTCAGGGACCCCCAAAAACAAATAACAAGCCCAGCCCAGGCAACCGTTTTGCCGACTCGCATCTCTCTCATCTCCACTTCCTAGGATACCACCCATACCTCCTATTTGGCGCATTGGTCCATGTGTAGAGACCTAGCGTGTACCCACCGAACGCATCTCTCCACCTTATAGACCGGCTCAATTTGATTTTTATCGGTTTTGGAAAGGTTCTAGAAATTTCTCTAAACCGATTTTTCAATTTTCAATTTGTATTGTTTTGGCAGGTTAAGTTCTTATTATTTAACTAAATTTTCTTTTTTCATTTCCATGTTTATGTTTTTGCCCTTTTCATTTTAAATAACCCTTTTAGTTATTTATTATTTTTATTATTTTTAGAGCTTTATGTTTTTATTTTTATTTTCTTTCCCTTTTTTATTTTCGACATCTTTAAAATTCCAGAATATTATTTTGAACTCATGAGGATTTTCTGATTTTTTTAAATGTTGGACACTTTTGACAAATGTGCAAACATTTATTTAATTCATGTATATATTTAGAATTTGTGAACCTTTTTTAATTTGTGAACATTTGTTGGAAACTCGTGAACACTGATTCGGCAAACATTTCTAAATGAACATTTTTTTAAATTTGTGGAGAATTTAGAAATACATGAACATGTTATTGTTTTGATGTATATCGTTGGAAATTCATGAACATTTTTTGAATTCATGGACAGTTTTTGAATCAATGAACTTTTTCCAAATTGGAGAATAATTTTTTAGAATTTTCTGAACATTTTTTAGATATCACGATAATTTTTGAATTCAAGAACATTTTTTAAAATTCACAAAATAGTTTCCAAAATCATGGACACATTTTTATTTCCCGCATATTTTTTTCAAAATCATGGACACCTTTGAATATGTGAGCATTTCTTCTAAATCACTAATATTTTATGATTTCCTAAACCTACGAAATTAGGAAAAAAATGAATTTACTAATATTTTAATATTTCTTGAACTTTTTTTTCAAAATACGCAATTTGGTTGAAATTTGGAACTTTTATGAATCTTGATTTTATTTTTAGGAAGGAAAAAACAAAGATAGAAAGGAAAAAAGAAAACAAGGAAATGATAAAGCAAGGTGTCCTACCACGCACATGGGCCGCCTCGAAACCACGTAGTTGGTGGGGGGAGAGGGAGGTGCGCTTCTAATCCCTGTTGAGAAAAAGGGTTTCCCCCTGCTTTAGATTATAAAGCAACATCCAACCGATACAACCAGCTTGCTGGGGCCACATCACAAACAAGCCCAAAAGAAAAAAGGAGAGAAAGAAAAAAGAAACAAATGCCGACGCCAAGAGTTCAACTAAGCAAAGATGGCCAACACCCGTTGCACCCTCCGGAGAAGTACCACCGCTGACCAAGCACTCCGAAGCCTCGCGTACCAAGCAACATCTTCATGAAGTAATGCGACGACGACGGCGACGCTGCTGCCCGGACAAGTCCTAGGGTTTCCCCCGGTACGCGGATGGCAGTGGGGAAGGGGTATCACCGACGCCCCTCAGGAGGGTCCGGCAACACCCACGGGCGTAGCCGCACTGGTGGCGAACGAGCCGCCAGAGATTTCTCCCGCCCCGAAACCACCACCGCCACCCCAGGCAAACGGAAGCGCACCGCCCACCATGCCTCCCACCAGCCTGTGCCACCACGGATACCGCACCATCTTCACCGTCTCACTAAGGCCTCCAACACGAGACCTGGAGGTAGGACGAGAAGACACCGGGCTCGGTGGCAACCGCAACGCAGCCGACAGGAAGGAACAACCTCCACCGTCGCGCGGAGCCGACCAGACATAGCGACAGGGACTTGCCAGGCCACCACTGGCCCGGCCAGACCCCAACAGGCTCGGACAGTCCCTGCAGCCATGCTGCAGCACACCGGCTGCCGAAGCCATCACCACCGCAACCACGGCCACCTCGCCTCACCACCAGGGAGCTACGTCGTCGTGCCCTGAACCGCAGACCTGTCCCAGCCGATACATCTCCAACGTATCTATAATTTTTTATTGTTCCATGCTATTATATTATCTGTTTTGGATGTTTAATGGGCTTTAATATACTTTTTTATATTATTTTTGGGACTAACCTATTAATCGAAGGTCTAGTGCAAATTGCTATTTTTTGCCTATTTCAGTGTTTTGCAGAAAAGGAATATCAAACGGAAGGGCACCTACTTTCAGAGTAGGAAGGGGGTTCACCAAGGGGACCCTGCTTCCCCTATTTTGTTCAACATTGTAGCTGACATGTTAGCTACCCTTGTTGAGCGGGCTAAGGTGGCCGGTCAAATTAGCGGCGTGATTCCTCATTTGGTAGAAGAAGAACGTTCTATTTTACAATATGCGGAAGACACTACACTTTTTCTCGATCGTGACCTATATAAAGCTAGCAACCTCAAATTAATTTTATGTGCATTTGAGGAGCTCCATGGTCTCAAAATTAACTTCCATAAGAGCGAGCTTTTCTGCTTCGGTGATGCTGCAGAGTCCGCATCTGAGATTTTCGGCTGTCAGCTTGGCCAGTTGCCGATTAGGTATCTAGGTATTCCTATTCACCATCGGCGCTTAACTATCGCTGGGTGGAAGCACGTGGAAGAAAGACTTGAGAAATTCCTAGCCAGCTGGAAGGCCATACTCTTGTCGTATGGGGGGCGGTTGATTCTGATTAGTTCCATCCTCAGCAACATGGTTCTTTACATGTTATTTCTTCTTCCACTTACCAAAAGGGGTTCTACAGTGTCTTGATTATTTTAGATCCAAATTTTTTGGCAGTGTGATAATGAATCCAAGAAATATCGGCTGGCTAGGTGGAGTATATTATGCCGACCTAAAAGTCAAGGAGGCCTTGGAATTCAGGATCTTGAGATTAAAAACATCGCTCTCTTGAGTAAATGGGTATACAAACTACTCACTGAGAATGGAGTATGGCAGGAAATCATTCGTAACAAGTACGTGGGGTCTAAAGCCATTTCACAAGTTCATTGGAAACCCGGTGATTCACATTTTTGGGGTGGCGTGATGAAGGCCAAGGAATTCTTTTTTAATTTTTTTACTTTCTCGGTTAGGGATGGTTCCCAGGTTCGATTCTGGAAGACACCTGGCTGGGGGCCACTCCACTCATGGTGCAATACCCTAGCTTGTATAGGATCGTCGGAACTAAATTCTTCACGATCAAACAAGTATTGGGACAAGAAAGCCCTTATATTTATTTCCGTAGGGACCTTATTGGGCCTCGTCTGGTAGCGTGGAATGAATTACTCAATCGTCTGGAGGCCATTGAGCTGTCAGGCGAACCAGACAAATCCCGATGGAATTTGCATCAGAACGGTACCTTTTCAGTCAAATCCTTGTATGATGCAATGGCCCACACTGATGTTCCGGTTGATAACAAGAAATTGTGGAAGCTCAAAATTCCCCTAAAAGTGAAGATATTCCTCTGGTTTCTAAACAGAGGGGTCATCTTAACTAGAGATAACCTGACACGACGCAACTGGCAGGGTAGCAAGATATGTGTCTTTTGCTAACATGACTAGTCCATCAAACACTTAATTTTTGAGTGTAACTTTACTCGTGTAGCCTGGGCCATAGTTTAAGTAGGTTCAAATCTATATCCCCACATAGTGCGCGTAACATGTTAGGCGTTTGGTTGTGGGGTATCCATAAACAATTTACTGCACATCTACTCGTGGGAGCGGCTGCCTTATGTTGGGCACTGTGGCTTATCATAAATGATGTGATTTTTAACAATAAATGTGTTTTATTTCCTGTGCAGGTTATCCATGCATGAACGTGATGGCTCCGTTCGTGGTCTATCCTACAAAGGCCGTAGGACAGAGACCTTTTTATGATGGCGTCTACACGGCTAGAGCATACAGCCAAGGAGGTTTTCTCCCAACATGGATGACGGTGTAATCTCTGGATAGGATTTGCCCCACCCTAGGCTGGACTGATTTACTTTGCGGCAAAACGATATTTATTTTTAGGCTTGTTGGACATGTTGGCTGTGTGCATCGCGCTATGCAGAGGCCGGACATTCTTCAATGCGGTTGTATCACCTCGATATATCAATTGAATGAAATGTTCTTTACCGAAAAAGGAAAGAAGACGAAAAGGACCATCTATTTAGAACTGATGTGGATTTTGTACATTAACAATTGTTTACTATTGACAGTTTTGCATATTCGCCCACTTTCTCCAATGGTTATTTGTTACGATATGCTAACTTAAAGGGTCGGAAACTTAGCTAAAGTAAGTTAATGGTTGATTTCACGCATTTTTCATGACGCAATGAACTTGGAAAGTTGTCCCTTTTTTTTTTACTTTCCAATCAGTATGACTGAAACTGCATGATGCAAGCTACAAGAAGTTTACAAATGCGTTTGTCGTTATGTTTTTAATGGAAGAAATGCTTCTCCTCTACAGGTTATTTTCCGGTGTATGCAATTGCTACGTATGTGGTCTATGTTACAATGACCGGAGGACCAATCGCTGTTCAAGGCGGTGTGTATGCGATTGGAGCAGGTGGCTATGGAGGTTTTTTCCCAACATGGGTGGCAACATAACCTTCGGATCGATCCACCACCTCCATCGACATAGGCATAGTGTTGGTCTATAGGGCTCTACTGTTGCCGATTTGTCGGGTTTTTTTTCATCATTTTTTGTCAAACCTTCATATTGGGCCGTGTGCATCCTAGTTATGCAGAGACCGGGTATTACTTATAATGCTTTGTATCCGCTTGATGCTACATTTGAGATAATAAAATCGCCCTTTATCGGAAAAAAATCAGAAACTAAACATGCAAGTAGAGTGATCACATGATAAAATTGCCGTGACAACAATTCATGAATGATAAACCACATGTTCACAATATATGTGTTTCATATAAGAAGAGCTAGCAAAGACACGGATGTGTACAAGTCTTATATATACATATGGCTTAATTAGGATGCCAAGGTGAGGGCGATGTCAAGTCAGGTTTGTTTATGTGTTTAGCTTCAGTCCATCTAAAATATTGGAGAAAAACAAAAATGTGAGAGCCGAGGAGGTGAAGGGAAAATAGGTTGACAGCAGCCAACAGCGATTTGTTTTCGTTATTGCACTTGCAAAAGTCCGCTTGCCCTTCGCTGCAGACTATAATCATAGTACTAGAATTGGGAGCCACATCACCTTCATAGTCTCGATGGTGAGTTGGACATCAAGAGAGAAAGGAGAAAGCAACACTTGAAGATAAGTTGCATTGACTCTAGTTTTCAGTTTCATGTTTGACGGCTGCGGCTATGGTAGGATATATATCTAGCTAAAAACTGAACTATGTGCAACACCGGCGGATGTGGGTGACGTTGTGACTATCAAAACTGAAGCGCTAGACACTGCATAGGTGAATGGATCTGACAAAACTGAAGTTGTTCAGTTGTCGGGCAAGGGAAAGGAGAAGGCTTATGCAGGAGATGACGCGTTCGTGTTTGATGGGTGTTGTTATAATCACATAGACGTGTTTGATCTAATTAAGAATGAAGAAAAAAATGTTGTGCCCTCCCCTCTAAGTCTGTTTCTTCCTCCCTTTATTTTCTTGCTGTTCTTGTAGACGTCTTTATTTTGTATGCAAAACGCGAAAGTTCATAACAGTCTGATGGTTCAATTTACACATCTCTCCGCCTCTCTCTCTCTCTCTCTCTCTCTCTCTCTCTCTCTCTCTCTCTCTCTCTCTCCCTCTCACTCTCTCTCTCTCTCTCCACTTTCTCTCTCTCCCCAACACTAAATCTCTCATCTATCCTGACCAGTTTTGCATGTGGAAACTTACCGCAGTCAATCACGTGCACCGTGTATCCAGATAAAACATTGAGATGGAGAAGAATCAAGTAATGTCAGCTCTCACGTTTCGCACGTCTTTCATGGTGCAATGGATTTGGAGTGATGGTACATAGGACTAGGAGAGAACTAGCATACCATGTATACTAAGTACAGTACCATGTTTCTACTTGGAAGTTGGAGACTAACCTAAACATGCAAGTAGGATGATCACATGATTATGTTGTATTCAGTTACTCGATTAAATAAACAATTCTTGAATGACTTGCTCAGCACATATACCATGCTAACAATTTATTTTTCCTTTCTAAAAGGACCTATTAAAAACACGATGTATAGAAGTTCAATATATAGTCCACCATCTTGGGATGTCAATGTGAGTATGATATGAATTCAGATTTGCTCCCCCCCCCCCCCCCTCAATCCGACCTAGGCCCATCTAAAATATTGGAGGAAAACAAATACATGCATCTTCTCCTCGCTCTTCAATGGTACAAGTCCATTCGCCCTACCACTAACTTTGTGTAGCGGGAGCATGTGTCTACACCACCAGGAGCTAAGTCAACATTGCCGCAATCCGAAGCCGCACCGGATGTTCACAATCATGATCGTCTGCACGAGGTGGATAGCCATTGGAGAGAGGAGGCGGAGGAGTGGCCTGGAGAGAGGAAGTGGGTGAGGGGGCTGCGACGGCAGCACAGTAAGCGGTCAGGCGAGACTTGAGGAGGGCCTGTGTTGGGATGAGAAGAGATATGGGTGAGTTTGTGGCGTGAGAATTGTTGTTGCTGTGTCGGCTCAACCAACGATAATACATGGCAATAATCGAAGTGAAACAACTCAGAACCAATATATAGAGCACATATCAACGCTAGAAATCACATCGGCAAACACACAAAAGCGAACGGTAAACCAACCAGACCAGCCCAAAACAAAAAAAAGCGGCTACAAAACCAAAAATGAACAAAGTAGAAAACCAAAAACAAGTGTGGTCCTAAGAGAGAGCACACACCCAAGCTTGCAAACACACGGCCTGAGCGCTAGCTTAATCCCTTTAATGTTTGTATATAGGGTAAGTATGGTTCTGCATCAGCCTAACTCACGTATCTTAACTCATGTATCAACAGGGAAAAACCAAGTTCCAGTCAATGGACCTTCACGTGCCACCAATGTCTGAAACGGCAAGGTCGAGACAGTTCCGTCTCTCATGTCGTAGACCTCAGAGCAGAGGGCCCTGGTCCTTGCATCGAAAATGTTCCGTTCGTTCAGAAAGTAGATACAATCCTGTCGAGCTCCGACGTTTGGGTTGTCACCCGCTGGAAGGGACTCGGAGCAGCCTTCGCTAAGAAAGAGAGCCCGTCCCATAAGTGTATTGACGTTTCTCCAGCATCCTCCGCCACTTCCCAAGTCCGCTGCCTCGAAGACCTTGAACCAAGTCCGCACAATCACCGGGCCTGGGAGCACGGTGAAGAGCTCCGTCTTTTGTTTCACCATCAACAACCGATCGTCGGACGCAACTAGGTAGTGGTGAAGGCCGGCAACGCTCCGGTCATCCACGTCATCTTTCGGCACAGTGAGCATGCATTGGACTTTGACATGGTTGTTGGCTTGTTGCCGACAATGTCCATGGCGTAAAGACGTAAAGATACACACTCCCTGTTGAGTATATATTGTGTACGTGCATATGTGTGTGTTGGGCCCACCTTCTGTGTTCTTGTATAGTTGAGGTTGTGGTCCACCTCTGTACTTATATATACGTGCCTGGTGCACCGATCAATACATTGCGATTGCACAGTTCATAACTTGTCCCTCTACATGTTATCTATCGCAGCAAGATCCTAACCCTAGCCGCCGCCGCCGCGCCTCCGCGCCGCCGCCGCCGCGCCTCCGCGCCGCCGCCGCGCCGCCGCCGTCCTCCCCTCGGCAGCCGCCGCCGCCCCTTGGTAACCGCCGCCATCACCCACCGCCCTGCTTGCCGCCGCCGCCGCCTCCCGTTCCAAAGCCGCCGCCGCCGCCAAGCACTGCTTCCGCCTCCTCTCCAACCCGCGCCGCGCCTTCTCCCTCCCCCGCGCCGCACGCCTCCTCCCCTCTCTGCACCCCGCGCCGCCCTCCCAACCCAATCACCGCAGCCACCATGAGCTCCTCCTCCTCCACCGTCTCCAATCCGTTCGCCGATCCCGACGTCACCCTTGTCCGCGACCTCAACATCCATGAGCGCGTCCCGGTCAAACTAGACCACACCACCGCCTCCTACTCCGCGTGGAAGCGGTACTTTTCGCTCGTGTTCCGTGGGTATCTTCTTCATGGCCACGTGGACGGCACCATGGACTCCGCACTCATGATCAACGACGAGGAGTGGATGATCCTCGACGCCACCATCATCCGCTGGTTCTACCTCACCATCTCCAGCGACATCTTCCACACCGTGGTGAACGACGAGGATGACGCCCACGCGGTCTGGACCAAGCTCAACGGCCTCTTCACCGACAATCGGCTGCAGCGCAAGGTCCTCCTCTATGGTGAGTTTTACGGGTGTCAGCAACTTGACTCGTCCATCAATGATTTTTGCATGCGCCTCAAGAAGCTCGCCGATGAGCTCCGTGATCTGGGGGAGAAGATCGGTGACGAGCTCCTCATCAGCACCCTCTCCGGCGGCCTCAACGAGGACTTCGGGAACGCCGCCTCCAACCTCACCCTCATCCCGGAGCCCACCTTTGGCAAGGTGGTCGCGTACCTCAAGTTGGAGGAACGCCGGATGCGGGCGGCCAGGACGCGCGCGGCCCACACCGCCCTTGTTGCCGGCACCCGCGGGGGTTCGGCCCCGCCACCGCCCCGCCCGACGCCGCCCCAGCCGGCGGCCCCCGCCTTCCCGCCCGCCCCCTTCCCGCCGCCCCAGCCGGCGGCCCATGGAGGAGGCTGTCGCGGCGGCCGCCGGGGTGGCCGCAAGCAGGGCGGCGGTGGCGGCGGCGGTACTCCGGGAGGAGCACCTCGCCAGCAGCAGCCGGCCCCTCCGCCGGCGGCCCCATGGTACGCCGGCCCGAACCCGTGGACCGGCGTCGTCCACGCCTACTCCATGCCGGTTCCACGGGCTCCCTCTCCGGGTCTTCTCGCCACCCGGCCCCCGTCACACCAGGCGTACTACGCCTCGCCGCAGTCCTATGCGGCGCCCTACGGGCAGCCGCCACCGCCCGGCGGGCCGCCGCTGCTGCCCCCGCCGTCTGCGTCGTCCCTCCCGCCGACGCCGTGGGACCCGGCTCTGCTGGCGGCTCTCCACACCGCCCCTTCCCCGTCCAACTACACCGGCGGTGGCGATTGGTACATGGACAGTGGCGCCACCGCTCATATGGCAGCTTACCCCGGTAACCTCCACTCTGCCCACCCTGTCCACACCTCCAACCGCATCACCGTCGGCGACGGTTCTTCTCTTCCTATCACTCATATTGGACATACATATTTTCCGTCTAACTCCACTCCTATATCCATGTCTAATATCCTTGTTTCTCCTGACCTTATTAAAAATCTTGTTTCCGTTCGTTCTCTTACACGTGAAAATCCGGTCACTGTTTGAATTTGACGCATGTGGTTTTTCTGTTAAGGACGCTCGCACGCGGATGGTGCTCCACCGATGTGACAGCCCCGACGAGCTCTACCCGGTTCAGTCAGCCGCCTCCACCACCTCTGCCGCCCCTGTCGCCCTCGCCACCGGAGTGGACCTCTGGCACGCTCGCTTGGGTCATCCTAATCCTGCCACACTTCGCCACATTCTTCAGAGTTTTTCTTTCACGTGTAATAAGAACGAGGATCACTCGTGTCATGCATGCCGCCTCGGCAAACATGCCCGTCTTCCATTTAGGGCTTCTTCTTTTGTTGCATCGTACCCGTTTGAGTTGATTCATAGTGATGTTTGGACATCCCCTGTTGCCAGTAATACGGGCTTTCTTTACTATCTTGTCATTCTTGACGATTTTTCGCATTATGTGTGGACCTTCCCGTTGCGCCGCAAGTCGGACGCCATCTCCACTCTTGCCGGCTTCTACTCTTACGTTCGCACGCAGTTTGGTCGACCCATTCTCGCGTTGCAGACTGACAACGGGAAGGAGTTCGACAACGCCGCTGTTCATAGTCTTCTCACCACACATGGAACGATCTTTCGTCTCACTTGCCCGTACACCTCGAAGCAGAACGGTCGTGCTGAGCGCATCCTTCGCACTCTTAATGACTGCGTTCGGACTCTTCTCTTTCACGCCAATGTGCCCCCGCGCTTTTGGCCTGACGCTCTAGCCACCGCTTCCCTCCTCATCAACATCCGCCCATGTCGTACTCGCGGGAACTTTACACCTCACCACCTCCTCTTCGGTGCACCCCCCTCTTATGACGGGCTTCGCATCTTCGGCTTCCTGTGCTATCCTAGTATCGCTGCCACTGCGCCTCATAAGCTCGCCCCCCGCTCTGTCGCATGCATCTTTCTCGGCTATCCACCTAACACTAAAGGCTACCGCTGCTACGATCCAGTCTCTCACCGTGTTTTTACCTCCCGACACGTTTACTTTCATGAGATGGTCTTCCCGTTTCAGCAGCAGGCACCCCTTGTCGCCTCGTCGTCACCGGTCACCGGCGACCCCTCGACGACCTCGTCTGGTGGACGAGCACGCCTGGTTCGTGGACCGCCTCCGGGCTTTGGCGGTCCCCGAGCCCCACTGCCGGCGCCCTCCCCGGCCGGCACTGACGGTGCGCCGCGGGGTCAGGCCCCGCCCTCACCCGCCGCCCCCGACTCGGGCGCCGCGGGGTCGGGCGCCTCCTCAGCCGCAGGGACGGCCTCGCCGCCGGCTGCCTCGCCTGTGGACTCGGCGGTCCCCTCGCAGGCCGCGACGCCCGCCGGCTCGCCGTCCGCGACGCCCGCCGGCTCGCCGGCCTCGACGCCCGCCGTCTCTCCGGCTGCCTCGCCGGCCTCGACGCCCGCCGGCTCTCCAGCTGCCTCGCCGGCCGTCTCGCCGGTCGCCTCGCCGGCCCTGGTGGCCCGGTCCGGTCCTGTCACCCGTGCCCGTGCCGGCGTTCACTGCCCGAGTCTCCGGTACTCGCGGGACGAGTACGTCCTCGCCGCCTCTGCCGTGGAGACGTCACCCATTCCTGCGTCCGCCCGCGCCGCCCTCCGTGATCCTCACTGGCTTGCGGCGATGCAGGAAGAGTTCGACGCTCTTCATCGGAACCGCACCTGGACCCTGGTTCCCCGGCCTCCCCGCGCCAACGTCATCACCGGCAAGTGGGTCTTTCGCCATAAGACCCGCTCAGACGGTTCACTTGAGCGCTACAAGGCTCGCTGGGTGGTCCGCGGTTTCCGCCAGCGCGCTGGAGTTGATTTCACAGAGACGTTCGCCCCGGTTGTCAAACCGGGCACGATCCGCACTGTCCTCCAGCTCGCCGTCTCTCGCGGCTGGCCTGTTCACCAGATGGATGTCTCCAACGCCTTTCTCCACGGCCATCTTGAGGAGCAGGTGTTTTGTGAGCAACCCATTGGCTTCGTCGACGCTTCTCTTCCCGGCCATGTGTGTCTGCTGTCGCGCTCTCTTTATGGGCTCAAGCAGGCCCCCCGCGCCTGGTACCAGCGGATCGCCGGGTTTCTTCAGACACTGGGCTTCAGCGTCACTCGCTCGGACGCCTCACTGTTTGTCTATCGCCACGGTGACACGACTGCATATTTGCTGCTTTACGTCGACGACATCATCCTGACAGCCTCCTCCGCAGCCGTTCTTCAGCAGATTACTCTCCGGTTGCGTGACGAGTTTGCTATCAAGGACCTGGGTGCTCTGCATTATTTCCTTGGCATTGAGGTCGTTCGGCGTCCGGACGGTTTCTTTCTTCATCAACAGAAGTATGCCCATGAGCTTCTTGAGCGCGCTGGCATGCTCAACTGCCATCCTGCTGCTACTCCTGTTGACACGAAGGCCAAGGTTTCTGCTCTTGCGGGTTCGCCTGCGTCGGATGCTCCATTCTACCGGTCCATTGTCGGCGCTCTGCAGTACTTGACACTCACCCGACCGGATCTTCAGTATGCTGTCCAGCAGGTGTGTCTCCACATGCACTCCCCCCGTGACTCTCATTGGGCTCTCGTGAAGCGGATCCTTCGTTACATCCGCGGCACGATATCCCTGGGATTGACACTCACGGCGTCCACTTCTCTGGAGATGGTGGCTTACTCCGATGCGGACTGGGCCGGCTGCCCGGATACTCGTTGGTCCACCTCTGGCTACTGCATCTACCTCGGTCCTTCCCTCGTCTCGTGGTCGTCCAAGCGACAACCCATGGTTTCGCGCTCTAGTGCGGAGGCTGAGTACCGAGCTGTGGCCAACGCCGTCGCCGAGTGCACCTGGCTTCGACAGCTACTTCAGGAGCTACATCACGATGTCTCCCAAGCTACAGTTGTCTACTGCGACAACGTCTCTGCGGTGTACCTCTCCGCCAACCCCGTTCATCATCGCCGGACTAAACACATCGAGCTGGACATTCACTTTGTGCGCGAGCAGGTGGCTCTTGGACGCATGCGGGTTCTCCATGTGCCGACTGCTCAGCAGTTCGCTGATGTGATGACGAAGGGACTGCCGACTTCCACCTTCGAGGAGTTTCGTTCCAGTCTCTGCGTCACTGGCGCCGCTTCGACTGCGGGGGGGGGGGGGTGTTGAGTATATATTGTGTACGTGTATATGTGTGTGTTGGGCCCACCTCCTGTGTTCTTTTATAGTTGAGGTTGTGGCCCACCTCTGTACTTATATATACGTGCCTGGTGCACCGATCAATACATTGCGATTGCACAGTCCATAACTTGTCCCTCTACACTCCCAAACATTGCGGTGAGGACGTAGAGCTTGTCTTGGAAGAGCACGATGTCGCAGACAGAATAATAAGTATCTTGAGAGGGTCTCCACCGCCATTCCATGTTCGTCGATTGGGGCCGGCAGATAGAGATGGTGACGTTGGGTCGGGATCTTGTCCGGACGGCGAGGGCGTGGTCGGACATCACCACCACCTTGCAGATGTTGTCGGTGTCAACGAGGACGCCCGGCCGAGGGTAGAGACATTTGAGGTTGATGCTCTGAGGGGCCATCATCTTCCGAGAGAGTGGGTTCATCAGTGAGCACCCGTCGTCGCTGTGGACAAGGAAGAGTGTGCTGCCTGTGGAGACACGATGAGCGACATCATGATCAGGGAGAAGGACGCGGCGGTGGACCTCGCCATCGGGGAGGCTGAGGAAGGAGCCGTCTCGAAGAGCGAGCCAAGGGAGCAGAGCAGGTAGAGGAGCCTGCAGGCACGCGCCGGCGCGCCACGGGTGGCAGACGGCGCGCATGCGGACGCGGTCGGCGTGGGACGGCACCTGCTGGAGCACAAGGCCCAATAGCTCTGATGGGAGGTTCTGCCGTGGGCGGCGGCCGCCTTGACTCGACGGCGCCAGTACCTCCATCGCCCTTATGTCTTGCCCTACGTGGGTCTAACCAATCCTCTTGTTTCTTGATTGACTTGGTCCAGTCCAAGCCATGGTTTTGGGTACCGCCCGAGAAAACCGGTTACCGGGCGGTTACCGAGCTTCTCGTTGCCCCACGAAAAACGCGTATCCCGAGCAAAAAAATTCGAAATTTTTGAATTTTTACGTTCAGCGTTTACTACAATAACGTGGCATCTCTAGACTATCACCAAACACAGCTGTGGCGCGGTGGTACAGGTCTACCACCGTCCTCGCGAGGGCCCTAGTTCGAGTCCCACCTTTTGCACAACCTTTTTGGTTTATTTTTCAAAATATGTACATGAAATAAGAGGACGGGACAGGAATCGACCTCACGACCTCTTTACTCAGCACGTACAAGACATTCCACTGGTTACCACTGCGGTGCTACCAACTATGTGCTCAATACTGGTTCAAACTTTATCTATATGGAATTTAAAATAATTTGAATTCAAAATTCAATTATAAATTTCGTCCGAAATATGTTCGATATTTCTCGGTAACCGTGGTAACCGAGAATCTCGCCCCCCCACGAGAAAATTCGTCCATTCGGAATCCGAAACCTTGGTCCAAGCACGTTCCAACGACTTACGGTAAGATCGTTCCTATCGGCCGAACAGATATCCAAAGAATTTTTTTTTGCGGGGAATCCAAAGAAAACATTGGCTCTCCTTTAAATCTATGAAAACACTAACGCCCACACGTGTGGGCGTTAGCCAACTCGCACACACGTCTCCATCGCCGTCCAGCACCTTTTGCACGAATCTTGGCATGAAAAGACTGTTTTTATGTGTCACGTAGGACAACTCGTTCGTGTGGCGTGTGAGGGAGTTCGCCTGCACGTCGGTTTTCTCTCCGCGGTCAACGGTCGCCAGTCGGGGCGTGCGATGGAACTGTTGTCGCGCCCGCACGCCGCGCACCACTTATGTTCCCCGTCTCCCACGACTGCCCATTCTCCCACTCCGCACACCCAAGCTGTCATTTGCCTTGTTTTTGAAGGGTACATGGCAACTGCCCTATTTATGATTGTAAGCAGATGGCAACTCTCTTTTATCCGAACGTGTTATTTATTGCCACGTTTGTTTGTTGCGTTACATGGCAACTGTTTATTGTTAGTAGGTGGCAACTCCTAAAGATACCAACGTCGCCCACATGCCCTAGTGTGCTTGTAAGCAGAATATGGCAACTGCCGTCTCCTCTTCCACACACCCAAAGCTATCAGTTGCCATGTGTTTTTGCAGGGTACATGACAACTGCCCTAGTGTGCTTGTAAGCAGAACATGACAACTGCCGTCTCCTCTCCCACACACCAAAAGCTATCAGTTGCCATGTGTTTTTGCAGGGTACATGGCAACTGCCCTAGGGTACATGGCAACTCTCTTTTTACCTGAACATGTTTTGGCCATGTTTTTGTAGTGCTACATGGCAACTGTCTAGTGTTAGTAGGTGGCAACTCCTAAAGTTTTCAAATCATGGCAATCATAGTAGACCACACCATACATGGCAATTGCTGCAGTTGCCAAAAAATGACATCCGGCACTTTGACCTGAGATGGCAACTGTAGTTGAACAACCATGGCAACTGTAGTTGTCAGACATGGCAGCTGTAGTTCAACAACATGACAACTGCAGCTAAACGAACATGAAAGAGGGTCCGGACCATGCCAATCGCGGCGGGACGCATGGTTACTGCCACGCGCGGCGTGTGGCTCACAGGCGGGGAGGTGCGACGGTCGAGACGGGACGTGCGGGCCGCGTGGTCGCTCGCCCGGACGTGCTCATGCGGGCGATCGCGCCGCACACCGAACGTGCGGGCTGTGGCAGGGCGCACCCGGATGTGCTCGTGCGGGCGGGCCTGTGTCGATGCCACACGAGACGTGCGGCACACACCCCCTAGGTGCCACGCGTGTGGCAGTAATCGGGACCCTAAATCTAATATACAATAACATATATAGAACATGTCGAGGTTCTGTTAAGCAGCGTGTTAAGGACTCTCCACGAGGAATAATGCTACACGCACGGACCTGCGACGGTTGTTTTATAGATTGGTTAACGCTAATTAACCTCTTCCATGATTTACAGAGGGTGGGCTCCTGTCTCTCCCTAATCCCAACTAGAGGATGCCACTTGTGTTCGTCCGTGAAATCTGTAAAAACTTCTCCGTGTCTAGCATATCTTCTGGGCGAGGCCCTTGCCATGGCCCGCCTGCATTAATGTTCTGCTGCTCTCGTCCGCACCCTAAGGGCAACTCTAACACGCCGAGCTAAATGGTCGCGCGCTTTGTTTGCCTTTTGTCAGTTTGGATCGGCTCGTCCGCCCCCTTTTGCATTTGGGTCGGCCATGCGGCCAACGCGCAAACTCAAATCTCGTCTGCAGTTGATTCTGAAAAAGGTCAGCGGCTCTAGATTGTGCCAGCGGCCATGCCATCACCCATACTTCATGCCAACGTCATGCCAAGGGCCGGCATACATGCCGGCCTAAAAAAACAGCACATAGTTGATACTCGCGCACTTGCCAGTGGCCCGCACAAAAAAGAAGGCGGCAGTTCAGCCACACCATCTCGGTCGTGGTCATGCCGGCATACAAAAAAAGATGGCGCTCTCCGCCATAGATCACTCGTCATCAAACTTGAGCATGTCGGCCTGCATGTTCTCAAACCAAGGCCTCTTTCTCAGGGACACCGTGCTCAAGTCCACCTTCATGATCTTCACCCCCGTCATCATGCTAGCGAGAGCCACTTATTTTGCCTTTGTCTTGGCATTGGTGGCCTAGATCTTGAGCATCTTCCTTTGCTTCTTTGCCTCTATCGCGAGCTTCTTCGCTTGCTTCTCCGCATCGAGTTCAAGCCTCCTCCTTTGGATCTCCATGAAGGTCTTCATTTGCTCTTCTTTGTCTTGCGGCGCTTCTCCTCCCTTGTGTCCTTCTTGGTCATCATGCCTTCCAAAGTGGCATGTAAGGCAATCAACGCCGCATCGCGCTTGTCCTCTTTCTTGGAGTTGGTCTTCCCCGCAGCCGTGGCTTCTCTCCCTCACCACGGTCCTCGACGGCTTCCTCCCCTCCACGCGCCCTGATGGCGGCATATTGCGCCTTGAACTTCTCGTCCCCGTTGATGACAATCCGCAGTAGCGCATCATGCAGTATCAGTTAGTTTGTCATTGATGTCTGAAATATATTTTGATGTGTTTCGGCCACCACCGAGGAGACTTGCGGCATAGGCACCACCCAACCCAACCTCGCTGCCCCCGCAGCCGAGTTGGACGGCCAACACCAACGAGTGCCGGTGCCTCAGACCCGGCGTCGATCCACCAGCCAAGGCTGTGGCCACGGATCTAAGCACGAGGTGCACCGCCGGTATCTCGGGTGGTGACGTGGGGCGGAGGGGTTTTTCGCCAATCACCAATAAAGTCTTTTGAATTCCTGTAGACTTTTTTTAGGCCCAGGAATTTAACTACTAACTCTTTTTTTGGCGGGAATTTAACTACTAACTCTGCTCCGCTAACTATTTAAAAATACACTGCACAAAGGAATTCCTACAAAAAGAAGGAATTTCTTCCTTGTAAGTATATTGTTGTATTATTCATATAAAAAGTGTAAACAGTCATTCTGGGGTCTAGACGTGTAGACCAGTACAAGACAACTCAACCGAAAACAAATAACACGAATGTGAAAGTAATTTATCCAAGATATTCATAAAAGAACTAGCTAGGCATAGCGCGCTAATCTAACATTATTAAGAAGCTGCTCCCCACTTCTACCTATTCTTTCACCATGCACACTGTCCGCATCAGCTTTATGCCACATCATCAATCAGTTTGCAGAAAAAAGGCAATCAGTCTTGCAATTCTCCAACCAATCAGCCATGAGACATGCAGCCTATCCATCTTAAGTACCACGAGCTTATTAATCTTCGGTAGCCTCCTGGGTGCAACAGATAATTAGCAAAAAAATGTCTATCGCTAGACTCTGCATGCAATGAAGCATCCATTGCAAGCGAAGCGGCAATATCGTACGTACATGCAGCGGTTCCACTGATAGCCACCAAGAGAGCTACTCCCCCGTCCGAAAATACTTGTCATCAAAATAAATAAAAGATGATGTATTCAGACATATTTTAGTTATAGATACATCCTTTTTTATCTATTTTGATGACAAGTATTTTCGCACGAAGGGAGTAGCTATTAACACGGGACGTGAACAAAGAACCCGCTTTGATTACGTTATGAATAAATACCCGGACTAGGTTCCTTCATTTCCTTGAAAAATCATAACTGACTCTTCTCATCTTCCCCATCCCTCTCCCAATCTATCTCTCGATACTACGCCGTTGCCAGACAGAACCGTCAAGGGTTCATCGTCGTCGAAGACCCGCGCACCGCTGCCCTAATACTTGACTTTTTGTTCCGCTGATTTGCTCACATCTGCAGTCGAACGCCACGGCGAGCGGAGCCGACGCCTCGAACACAGCGATTTGCGTCCTTCTGGGCGGTCAGGTTTGAGATGAGCACTACTCCCTCGGCAGCTTGAGGTCTGCTAGCTCGTGTCCGGTGCGCTCCCAAGAAAGGCGCCCTCGTGGTGGTGCTCACAAACCGGTACGTGGTCGCGCACTACGGCCTGCACGACGCGGATGCCGGCGCCGGGTATGCCTACTCTCGGTGGGCCACCCTGAGCGTGAGTGCCCCGGCCAGTGCTAGCGTACAGCCCAATATTACGTGTACTGATTTTATGCTTCACTGAAAGAGGGTCAGGTTTTCTTACCTTTTTGCTCATATGTCCATGTATTTGCATGCAAAGGAAAGCGTAGCAATTTTCTTATTCCAGTATATTGGATTCATGCCATAATTCAATTTTGGTTCCTTAAATACTTCCGCGGATTAACAACGGGATTATCTTTATAACTTCCTAATTGACTTGCAGCAAGGAACTAGCAGTGTTGGATTGGTAACTATACTTTCTTTCCAATGAGGTAACTGAAAAAAGGTAACCATACACTAACACTTTTGTATGATCTGTTGTTATGCACTCTTACTGGATTCATTTTTGTCCACACAATGTTGTTTTGCCGGATGTTTCTACACTGGAGCACCTTCAGTCATTTGTGCACCTACAGGTGTTATGCGTAATCCAGATTATATAAGTTTTATATTTTTCTTCAAAACAACAATCTTCATTCTGAGTGACACCATTGGTTCAATGCCAAAATCTGTCTGAGCACTGTTATATGCCTTTAGACATTGTCACAGGATTAATGTAAATATTTTTGCCTCTCTTCATAGCTCTCTTAAATCACCACATTAGTTATGATAATCACAAGTAACATAGTATTGCAGAAGTTACCCACATTACAAAACAATCTTGCATTACTACACCGTGGAGCATCACTATGATTGTACCTTAGATCCTCATAGCTGGTGAACTGAAACATTGCTGCTATGAAATAACTTTAGCATCTGATTTGTGCATTCCATGAATGATATGGACATATGGTTATGCTTAGGTAGTTGGTAGTTTCTACTCGCAAAAATGGAAAAGTACAATATGTTTTGTGTGGTCAGTAGAAAATAATAAGTCATGTATTTTGAGGTCCTAACGTTTCTGATCTTGAACTTAAATATTTTCTATAATGATATTATCTTTTAGAGATTGCTTCTGCTTAAGATTTTTCGTGCACATTAGTCGCTTTCTACAAATTCCCGCCGCAACGCGCGGGGTATCTCTTCTAGTTAATTAGGTAACGATGCTGGGCGGCGGCGTGGATGACTCAGCTAGGTAGGGTTGCTCCTTGTGGCGGGTGGAGGATGTGGATGGTTGATGCACTTGAACAAGAAATAATCAGTGTAGACGTTTTTTGGGGGTCAAGCAGTAGGAATTGAGCCTCTAGCTGTAATACTCATTATTTTAAAAAAATATGTGGTGGAGAGAAAGTCCTACAGGTTCCTAGTACGTATATTTCATGGGGCCGTCGGCCAGCGGATCTTTTAAAATGATCGGCCGCCTCGTGGCTGTTCAATTCTGTGACTCAAGCTGCCAGTTCATTTTCTCTAATTACTTGCAACAATACACTTGTTGTGAAACCTTCTCTTCTTTAATTTTCTGTATTAAGACCTTTGTTGCAAAACTCATTTTTCTTTAATTTTCTGCAACAAGTCCCCTATTGCAAAATCTCTTCTTCTCTAATTTTCTGCAACAAGTCTTCCGCTGCATCTAATTTTCTGTAACAAGACCCTGCTTGTAAAAAGTGCAACAACATCTTCGCTCGCATCGCGCACTAACACAGTCATCTCTCGATGCGGCTGTTCCACAACAACGTTGTTGTTGCAGAAACTTGGAGTGGACATGGAAGTACGGCGTGGTGATATGGCTGCTGCTAGCACTGGTGGTGCCAGAACAACGATGAGGTTGTTGGTGCTCCATGCCCGCGTGACGGATCTCGCCGGATCCAATCACCAGGAGGCGTTTGGCGGCGGAGATCCAACATGGATGCGCTTACGATGACGATCAACAGGCAAGAGTGCCCGGCTAGGCTAGTTGGCGCAGCCCTAACTAGCTCTCTCTCTCTCTCTCTCGTAGCTGGAGGTAGAAGAAGAAGAAGCACAATACACTGGAATTTCACCCGGCTACACACACAACCCCGTTACTATTTCCAGAGCACCAAACTCTCTTCTCAGCAAATACATGGTCGCATCCGCGGCTTTTGTAGTCCTGCAGCTACGCAGTACATGCACGTAGCGGTGCGAGCGATCCGCCCGGCCAGCACGCACGACGCGCACAGAACGCGCTTGATCTATCTGATCCTAACAGCCTCCCTGCTGCATGGTGCATGCACAGCTCCTCCACGCTACATGCACGTCAAGTTAACTAACTCCAACAGACGCACGCACGCACACGGAGTCACGCACACACACGCACCTACCAACCTGACGCGGCCACACACCACCCATACACTCACATACGCCATGCCGCCGCTGCGTTCTGCACGTTCTGAGCCCGACTGCATCAGTGCGTCCCGCTTATCCCACGCACCTGACGCGCCCGACGAGCCCGACTGCACCTGACGCCGTGGCTTATTCCAACATGGCTGCCGGTCGCGAGTGCTCGATCTGCAACAGACCATTTGTTTCGGAGGCCAACTGAAACAAGGGGTTGATTGCAAGAACTATACTAGGACAAAGATTGCTTTTGATTCGTTCGATCTAAATCAAATCCGACGGCTACGGAGAAGGTGGACGCACACACAAACATCCACCGGTTGAGCGATAGCGTTTTCCATATATATCATATAAAAAAGTCTAATCAATTATTCTATGGTCTACCGAAGTAGACGAGTACAAAGACAACTCCACTGCAAACAAATAACATGAATCTGAAAGCAATCTATCTCTAAGCTCAGAACACTACACTAGTCTAGCAGGCTTGAGCGCACTAATATCTTGCCGGTAACATGTATGGATGAATCACGAACAAGAAATAATCACTGTAGACATTTTTCTGGGGTCAAGCAGTAGGAATTTAGCTTCTTCCTGTACTCTACTCGTCATTTAAAAAAACACGGTGGGAAGAAATTCTCACAGGTTCCTAGTGTACGTATATTTCATATATAATTATTCTATGGTCTACCGAAGTACATGAGTACAAAGACAACTCCACCCGAAACATAAAACATGAATCTGAAAGTAATTTATCTCTAAGACGACATCCATAATGAAACTAGCTATCTAGGCATAGCGCGCTAATACATCAATTAGCTATCTAATAATGAGGCCAGCCGTCTCCTCAAAGTCATGAATGGATCGTCGGTTAGGCAGTTGAGCAGCGCCGCCTGCGCAGTGGTGCACGCCAAGGATTCGATCTTGTCCAGCCCCGAGCACGCAGCAGCCCATGCGTCCACCTTGTCCACGCATTCGCCTTTGCCCTCCTGCGTGCAGATCTGTTTGGTAGCTGTCGCGAAGTCGGCAAATAGTTTTACCACCGACCTATCGATGTCGGCAAAGGATTCTTTCAAGGACGATGCTGTTGCTGTGCTCTGCCTCCCCATGGCGATGGCCGAATTCGGCTCCTATGTCGAATTGTCGGTCCCTGTGGCCGGGAGGATTCGATTTGGTTTTCCTATGGACGGACGTGCCTCTTGTATTTTATAGGTGTAGTACCTGCGTGCTGATAGGGGAAGATGAATTCGGCTCCAACTAGGACTTGTGTTGGTTTTGGAATCTGTTTCACGTACGTACCTTGAGCTTAAGGCAGAGAAGGAAACAATCAGGCATTAGAAAAGACGAGGCGGCAAGAGGCTCCAGCGTCGGGTCTCGAATGTCGACATGCAAAGTCATGATCTGGGAGGACAGGGGACCGGGACCGCGACAGACGGCAGCAGCTAGCGGCGACGGCGTCCGCCTGCCGGCGACCTCGGGTCCTCACGGACGGCATGGCGCTGGCCGTCTGGCCGTCTCTCTCTGGTCTCTCTGGGTCGTGGAGCACAAGGTTCTCATCGTATCGATCAAGGTAACACCTCTGAACTGTCTAGCCTTGTCGACACTTGTACCATAGTTGGATTCCGAAAATCCTACACTCACGGGCAAACACGGACGTTTTACGGACCCTTCTAATACTACTAATTAACTTCCACTCTCCCTTATCCCAAATCCCAATCAAATGATGCCAGCTGTACGTGCAGGTCCGTGCATTGCTCGTTGGATTCCAATGGGGGTTATGGACCGATCAATGACCGTGAATTGCGTGGATTTGGTTCCTGGGTTCAGGTTCTCGGAAGGCTTCATCGACACGACGATGTTTTACATGCCTCGAAACCAAACATGTTTTTCTAAAAGCCTGCCTATCCTTAATAGAAGAAACCTTTTACAGTACATCTAAGATATATGGGCCATCCATTTTAGTAGACGAACACACCGGATTTACCAATACTACCGCACAATTTGTGTAGTACTCCCTTCATTCCTTTATCTAAGGTGTATTATTTTCAGCACGGTGATCAAAACACAAAATTATGCACTAGGACAAAACTACCCTTCTCAAATATGTAGATTCGTGGCAAGTAAATCATTTAGGCTAGGAAAGGAAAAGATACACATAATCGGGAGAAAAATAGTTTCCTTTTCTTTCTCTGTAAGGAGAGATACATGCAATTAGCGGAGAGATAATTTCCTTTTTATGAACGGCCAAGATCGGAATTACGAGGAATTAGAACAAATGCATCTTACATTGTGGGATTTTATTAAGAAACAAATACACCTTATATAAAGGAATGGTGGGAGTATATTATAAAGTGTTAAGTGTGTTTTGGGTAGTTAACAAATTAAACTCAGCTCTTTGGCGTACATGTGTCGATCGGTTGCCTCCTTCCATGTGCTGTCGTGATGTGTTGTGGTACGTGTTTATGCACATTAATCTTTGTACTAGCAAAATCATTCTTATCTCATCTACCTGTTTCCGTTGTCATCACTTCTCACTTTCTCAGCAAATTTCGGATTACTGAGTAATTGTTGTTGTAATTATATGTTAGTCTAATGTCGGGTCTTCTTATAAAAAAGAATGAAATGACATGTTTTTTCTAAGAGATAAATAAAAGAGAAAAAGGCAATGGAGAAGTTGGCTAAATTTTTTTAAACAAGAAGCTTTTTTTCACATCATCTTCAAACAAGAAGTTGATTTAAATGAAAGTTCAACTCATCCTCATCTGTTCTTTTTTTCTTCGTTTTATTAAGAACAGAAGCCATCCCCATCCGTAGAGCAGGCCACGGGTATGGGACGAGAGCAGGCCAAATTCCCAATCCAAATCACGAGCCGACTCTGCATCTCTCTCCCCTTTCTCTTTTCGCCGAGCGGATGCCCTGCCCGCTGGACCACCGCCACCTCCAAGGCTGGCTGGACCTGAGCCGAACCCGGCGCGCTGGGGGCGCCGGGACAAGAAAAAATGGGCGTGGGGCCGCTCTGTCGGCGAGTCAAGAGCCTCTTCCCGCCGTTTCTTCCCACTTTCCCCCCACTTCCCTCTCATTCTTTCCATTCCTCCTGTCAATATCCCTCCCACTCGCCTCCCAGCCGGCCGCCATGCCGTCGAAGAAGTACGTGATCCCCCGCGCCGCGACAGCTGCGACCGCCACCGTCGCCCAACCGAAGCAGAGGAAGCCGAGGGCGCCGCCGTACAAGCCACCGGGCATGTCCAACGCCGGCTGGAGGGTGGAAGTTCAGTGACGGGAGGTTGTCACCAGCTCACCGCCGACCGGCGGAACAGGGCCAACACCAAAAAGGCCCGGGAAAGCGCGGCACGTGCGGCTGCGGCTGCGGGGGATCAAGCCGAGGCGGCTCGCGTGGGGATGATGAATCCACCCGACGGCCACGCCCAACAAGCGCCCTGGAGCCAGCAAATTGTCGGCTCTCCGGCCGGCTTCTCGTCGTCGCCGCAACCATGGGGATGCACGCCGTCGCTGGGCTACGCCGACGGGAACGCGCACGGTGGGTTCAACCCCAACGCCACCTTCCCCCATGGACACCCGGCCCAGCGCACGCCCTCGCCCGCCTTCGCCGGCATGCAGTACCCTCCATACAACTACTCGCCGCCGGCCTACGCCTCCTCCCTGACGCCCCCTCTCCGCCGTTGCGCGCTGCCCTTCTCACAAGCTTGCACGTTGCACCTTGGCAACACCGACGCGCCCGACACCGACATGGACGACATTATCGCGGTGGCTCTGCCGCAGCCGCCACGTCCCCCGGGCGCATCAGAAGGGCGACCGGATGGCAACAAAGGGGCCAAGAAGGGGAAACACGCCGACGCAGCTACCGCGCGAGTGCAGGAGTCGATCGAGCATTGCCTCGCCGACGCACAGGCCCGGACCGCCCTGCGTGAAGATAAGACCGAGGCACGGTGGTTGGCGTTGATGACGAACAGCGCCATTCAGCTCGACCTGCACCGGACCAACGTTGCCGCGAAGAAGAGGAATACCGACCTAGCTTTTCTGATGGGCGGGACGGACATGCTCCAGAGCAACGACGAGACGCTCAAGGCGTGGTACATGGCGGAGCACGGCCTCATCCTGAACTAGCTGCCACCAACTCCCGCACCCACGCCGACGCCGACGCCAAGCCCGAGCGATGATGCCTCCACGCCGCCCAGCACCACCGAAGCCGTGCCGACGCCGCCCAGCACAGAAGCAGCTCTGGCACTGCCAAGCCCGCACACGCCGACTCCGCCGACGCCGGAGGCCGACCCCGCCGAGTGATGTGTTGCGTCCAGACTTGCGGCGTTCTTTTTGTAATGTACTGCCTATCAAATATTTTGTAACAGTCTGCCTATCAAATATTGTTCTGACATGTAAAAATTACAAAAGTTGATACCAATCTACGTGTAATGCCTCAATTGTGGTATTTCTATGCAATTAACTTGCGCCGCCCCAACGGTCGGATACACTGTCAATGCACTGTTATACGCGGTTTAGATTATTTTGTAACAGATTGCCTATGAAATATTGTACCGACATGTAATAATTACAAAAGTTGATACCAATCTACGTGTAATGCCTCAATTGTGGTATTTCTATGCAATTAACTCCGGTGTGCTGCCTGCCATGTAGCAGAATTCTTTGAAGCGCTGCTTGTCACCATTTGCAACACCTCTCGCCGGCCTTGCAGCACCGTTCACTGGCTTGTGGCAGCAACGTGACCACCGCCCGTGATATAAACAGCGCCAGACCTACAACACCGACACTGGCCTTTGAAGCTTGCTCGGTCACCATTGCAGCGACACATGACCCCACTTGCAGTAGCATGTCTGCCGTAACTAAAGACTAACCTTGTGTAAATGTAATTTCCCATTCAACTGCTCAACCACAAGCTTCTTGTCGTTCAATTGCTCAATGACAAGCTTTGTTTCATTCTTTTAATGAGAGTCCAAGCACACTACTTTTCTTCACTTTTCCCCCATAAGGGATCGTAAACTGAACATGCAAGTAGGATGCTCACATATTTCTAGTCCAGTCACATGATTAGAAAGACATCATAAAAATTTTGAATGGCTTGCTCCACACTTATCCCATGCTCGGAATCTGTCCTCCCCTCCTCACCCCACCTCTAACTGAAAAGAGGCAAGACCAAGGATATATACTAGATGTATATAGAATTCCAAAGCAAATGTGATATGGATTTAGATTTGCTTCCGGCATTATCAGGCTTTAGTCTGTTTGAGGTATTGGAGGAAAACAAATACATGTATTCCCCATCGGCTACTCCTTTCTTGGCATTAAGTTGTAAGAGTCCATCCCCCCCGCTGCTCCATTTCATGAACTGGAGATCACATGTCTACAACTACTACACCAGACAACGAGGCAATGGCCATGGAATTCGAGCCTATAGGTCATGCCGATGCACGCATTAGAAGTAGATGAAGTTATCGTCATCACCGTGGCTATCTATAGGGAGATCAAAGACTGATGTTTGGAAATGCGATGAATTCCGAAGGTGCAATTAATCTCGGTGTTAGATATTAGGTTCTTTTTTTATACAGATAAAAGGAGATATCTCATTGCGAGGAGGTCCCGACCCCCATGAGTAATAAGTCACGTATCGAAAAAAAATCATTTTATCAAATTAATTACTTGAAAAATTCCCATTGGCCTTCCTCACATCACAAATCGCTAGACTAAGCATGATCACGTCGCTGCCGCCGTGTGTTTCTGTCGTGAGGTGGCGGCCACGCGCAGCAGGAGAGGTCGAGTAGATACGGAGTTCGCTGCCGCTGCATGTCCCGAAGGCGCCGCCGGCACTGCAAACTAGAGATCCTACGGTTGCAACCAACGAACAGGTGATTCATCCCATATGTGTCCGTCAATTAGTGCTCTTGTTTTTGGAAAAAACAGGATTACCCGGTCTCTGCATCAAATGATGCACACAACTATCTTTATTAAATTATCAACACTCTGAAAAAACAAATACAAGTGTGATGATATATTTTGACTACGCATCAACGTAGCGAGCCGAGATCATCAATAGATCTAGCAAATGCTCAGCACGCACCACCATCTTCCGCTGTCTCATCTTCAGGAGAGATCAACACACTGATCTTGTTAGGCCCAACTGCCGTCTATGCCATCATGACGCCAGACAACGCCACCATCTTCCCGCGTCAATCAACAACGTCGAGACCCGCCATTGTCAACGCAGTAGATGCCACACCGCTACCACTAGTCCCATTTCCCTCTGCTTGCAGTTCCACTAACCGAGCAACCGAACACCCTAGGCACCGCTGCACGAGGGCATGGGTTCGTGATGGTGGGGAAGGACCTCGGCAGCGACTGCAAGGAAGAAATAGGTGACCATGATCGTAGCCACCGTTGGGACAAGCAGGCCGGAAAATATTTCCTCTGGCACCATGCCACCTCTACTAGCACCTGCCAATGCACCAATCGGTGGTCGAGACCCCAATCCACCAAGTGCAACGAGAGAGAGGATGTAGAGGGCAGATGATCTAGCCTTCAGATCTGATGGAGGGGGCGCCCCAAACGATCAAGGAGCCACCACCAACTTTGCCTAGATCCACAGGAAGTTGTCGCGCTGCGCTCGCAACCCCTGCCACCACAAAAAAAGCTCTGGGCCACCTTCTCGGTTTCTGAGCTCCACCGAACGCAATTTCTTGTAGGGCCGCGCACCAGGCTAGATCGGAGATCCCTGCTGAGAAAGTACAAGAGCCTGGCACCATCATCAATCAAGAAGACTTTGCCTGTCGCTTCTCCGGCGGCAACGTGGTGGATGGTGGAGAGGAGAGGCAGGGCGGTTAAACATCTCAAACATATCTACATTTTTTATTGTTTCATGCTATTTTATTATCACTTTTGAATACTTTTTCGGCATTTTATATTATTTTTTAGTATTTATCTACTAATTCAGAGCTCAGTGCTAGTTCATGTTTTCTGCTTGTTTCTGACTTTTCAGAAATTGATATCTGCTGAGGTAAAAAAACCTGAGAATTCAATACGATTTCTTACAGGCAACAAAGGATTCAGAAGGCACCGGAGCAAAGCAGTAAGACACACACAGGGCCCCCACGTGCCCTGGTGGCGCACCCAGGGGCTAGGGCGCGCATGGCCATGGGCCCCGCCTTACGTCCTTTCCACCGCCATCAATCCTTATAAATACCGAAATTGTCGGGAATATTTTTATCTGATTTTTTCGATGCCACAAGTTCCTATTTTATGAGGATCCAATCTGGTGGCATGTCTCATTACTCTACCGGAGGAGGAATCTATCACATGAGACTTCTTCATCAATCTTGCTGCCTCCATGACCGCCGGAGCGACCGGAGTGGATCCGGTTGGAGGTGCGGACGCCATGAGGCCCGCCGTGCCGACGAGGTGGCCTCGTGCGCGAAGGCCAGAGGCGCGATGACACCGGGCGATGAGGCGGGTGAAGGGGCGCTCGACGTGTGAATCATCAGCGCATGCCCCGGCGATGAAGGAGCCGGAGTATTATTGGAGAAGAATGAGCCGACGCTCCTGGTCCCGATCTGAGGCGGCTGCATGTTGGCCGAGTCGAGCGGTAGAGAGAGGAGGGCGGCGAGCGACGCCGGGAGAAACCCGGCGGAGGAGGAGCTGGAGGCGGCGGCGGCGAACATGGCGGCGGCGCGCGATCTAGGGTTTTGCGGAAGCGAAGGACGTAGCCAGGTCTGTTACCATGTAAGACAATGATTTTGGGGAACCAGCTCAACCCTCTAGGGGTGGCTTATCTCATATATATAATGGGTGTGTTATAATTGGTACAATATACGTATATAAATACAGAAGCTATACATAGTTTAACACGCAGCAGAGCATACCGAGGACGCAGAGTATGCACCGATCAAGAAGCAATGGATGTTCACTACTAAGTATTGTACGTATTATGTAAGAGATGTTCAGTAGGAAAGAAATCGGTGATGTTCAGTAGGAAAGAAATCGATGACTAAACATGCAAGTCAAATGGTCACATGCATGGTTTTGTATTGTACTCTCGTGGTACAAATGATGTGATAAATTCTTCCTAAATGGCTTGCACACACCTATCACATGATTCTGTAATGCACTACGTTTCATGAAGAAGAGATGCATGGGAGTCCTATATATAACTTCTGCCCTAGGATGCCGAATTATGTGAGTGGGATATGAGTACTACTTTGTTTATCTCTTTATCCAGCTTCAAATTATCCGAAATATTGGAGGAAAACAAAAATATCATGGTAACATTTACTTACTATAATCTATATACATTGGCTCATGATATTGACAAGAGATCAGTATCGGTGGTTCCAACTATTGTTCTCTTAGATACTTACATCGAAAAGCTTTTCTGAATTCTAGATCCCAATGCCGACGCGGACGGATGGCGACCAGCGCGGAGAGGGACGTGCGGATGGAGGCGCGGACGGTGGCCGCTTCGAGTCGCTGTGTATCGCACGAGGCCACCGTGTTGAAGAAGAGTCCGGTGGAGCTGACACCTAAATCAGAGCAAAGGCGCATGAGGGTTGACGGGCGGCGGCACGTGACGCAAACCGATCTTAGATTGGGAAACCAAAATGAAAAACACCGACCAATGTGACCGCCGAAAGAGAGAAAATCAGAATCAAGCGGTCGTCGAAAAAGACTCTCTAGGGAAGCCGGTCAACAAGACCGGCGGATGAACCCTAGGTAGGGGCGGTGCAGCCCCCGGTGGCGGACATGGAGACCAACCGCCCCAGGGGCGGTGCGGAGCGTAAGCAGCAATGGTGACTAGGGTTTGGATCGGTCAGGCTGATACCATGCTAGAAGGGAATAGAGAGAGATTGGTGAACGTTGTTTATTGCTTGAGAATCGTCGGCATATATATAAGAGTAGATTATCTTTTTGGAGTACAAGACAAGCCAAAATGCTTCATATATATTCTGTCCTACGTTTCCAATTTAACCATAGTACTCAACAAGCACCGACGAGCGTCGTTCGCTGCAGAGCCGACATCGATCCATCAGTCGAGGCCGCCGCCACTGATAAAGGCCCCCTGTGGCCTTGTCCAAGCACAAGGCATGGAGATCCTCACCATCAACTTCATCGGCTGCCATGCGGTGCACCGCCAGCCTCCCGGGTGGCGACGTGGAGGGGAGTCGGTATTGGGGGCGCGGGCGGCTACGCTACTTTTGAAGTGCCCGAGACGCCCCGGAGGGAGGGATGCGGGGGCGGAGGTTTTTTTCACCAATCACCTACAAAGTCTTCTAAATTCCTGTAGACGTTTTTTTTAGGCAAAGCAGCTGGAATTTAGCTGCTAACTCTACTCCACACACTAGTTAAAGAGCACACTGTAGAAGGAATTTCCTCCAGTACATATATTTGTCGTATTTTTCATATAAAAAGTCTAAACAATTATTATATGGTCTACACGGGTAGACCAGTACGAGACAACTCCACCGGAAACAAATAAGACGAATCTGAAAATAATACTTCCATAAGAAAACTAGCCAAGCATAGCGCGCATACAAACAAGTTAGCTCATGATCAGGCCGGGCGGCGTGGATGAATCAATCAGCTGGAGTTCCCGTGCGTCGGCGGTTTATCTGAGTCGCAGGTGGATGGATCGGTTATGCACTTGAGCAGCACCGCCTGCGCCCTGGTGCATGCTGCGGCGTCCGGCTTCGGCCCCAAGCACGCATTAGCCCATTTGTCGAACTTGTCCAGCACGCAGAAGTACCTGCTAGGACCCTCGAGGCCGGCCGTTACTTTGTCCATCTTTGCCACGATGCCGGCCACGGACTTCTCCAACTACGTCTCCATGGCGATGGCCGACGGTGTTGCTGCGCTCTCCATGGCGATGAGACGGGGGTCCAGCCAGGGCGTGAAACGTTCTCTCGATGTCGAAGTTGATGTGGCCGGGAGGACTGGATCGATTGGTTTTCCTATATGGACGGACGTACTCGATCAATTGTATTTATATACGCGCACGTACGTACGCGCTGATAGGAATTCGGCTCCAACTTGGATTGGATTTGTGTTGGTTTTGGAATCTATTTGTCGCAACCGACCATAGTACGCGTACAGGACAGGTAGAACTACTAGCGCGTGCATGGCCGGCGTCGGGTGTCGGCAGTGAGGAAGCTAGAAAAATAATTTGATGGGGTCATGTCCATGACAATGGGGTCATCTTCCATAAATAAGTAGTGATTAGTGCTAAGCTAGTGAAGGAATTCCTAATTTCATTGGGGTCAACTGACCCCAATGGCTACACAGCAGCTCCGACGGCTCTGGGCATGCAACGTCATGAGCCCGGAGGATGGACGGCGACAGAAGGTAGCAGCTAGCGAGGACGGCGACGGATGGCAGCTGCAGCGGCGGCGCCTGCCGGACCTCGTGGTCCTCCACGACATGGTGTTGCCCGTCTGGCCGTCTCCCTCTAGGTCGTGGAGCAGAACGCTCTCATCGTATCGATCAGGGTCAACACCTCTGAATGTCTAGCCTGATCGATACTTGTAGCGCAGTTTGGATTCCTATGGAAAGTTGTGGACCGATCAATGAATGTGAAATGCATGGATTTGGCGGCTGGGTTCAGCTTCTCGGAAGGCTTGATTGACACAGCGGCGTTTTAGACTCCTCGAACCCAAACATGTTTTGTGTAAAAGCCTATTCTTAACAGGAAGTTTTTTTTACAGGAAGACTATCATGGCTAGCTTTATTGAATTTAGACAATGCTGACATTGGCTGCTAAGAGTTCAAGAATAAAACCTCGAGGTGAGTCCAATCACAAGTTTGATGGATCAGTATGTCCATTCTGCGCTAGCACATGAGCAACCATATTGACATCACGATTACAATGCTCTAACCATTTGGTGGATCAACACGTCCATTCTGCGCTAGTATGATCCACATTAAGAGCCAGTTGGTTTTGAAGTGGTTTCTTCCATCTGTCCACACGAGGAGTCCCTGTAGGTTTACTCAAAGCACGAATGAGGTTAGAGCTAAGGCCCAAACTGCTTGACTAGTCTGGATCGGTGGTTGGACCTCCTCCTCATGTCCTCCTCAGGAACGACTACCACCAAAGGTACCAACACGTAATGGAAATTAACTCAGGTAGCTGCACAACATCCATGTAATTGACCCTATGGGCCGGATCGCAAAGGAAGATCTCCCTGATTTCAGCACTTGACCGATCCGGCATAGCCACTGTACATATGATTTTGTGTAGTCCCAAACTTTACCAAATTTCCTTTGCTCGACTGACCTTAAACAACAGATGTCTCGTGTTCTCCGTGTTTAATGAGCAGATTGGTCATTGCAAGGATCGGGCAATGTGTGTGTTGGTGAGAACATGTCCGCATGGGATGACATTTTGTAAACATCTCCAAATAATAAAAATTGACTTCCCGGAATCTTCAACGACCATAGCTTTCCCTAGACGGGCTGTGGAGAGGATCCATGCGCCAACATAGAGTTATCATTGCTGGGTGAAAGAAACCTCCCATTGCCGATAGTAGGCTGACCGAACCATAAAAGTTCCTGATTTTGTGAGATGCCAGGCCATGAAGTCCTCTGTCTCCTGCTAATATATAGGAATCTGTAGGATCCTTTTGGCGTCTATATGCCAAAAGTTATCATGAATAAGCTGCTCATCCTACTCTCATGTAGCTGGATCAATAAGATCATTCACCTTCGAAAGGACACAGTTCCCTCGCACTGTTATTACCTTCCTGTAGTTGCTGTTAGCAATCCAAGAGTCTTCCCAAGTGTCATTTTCAGCCCGTTTCCAACCCTCCAGATGCAATCTTTTTTAAAAGTATGGATACCTGACCATATGCTTTGCCACACATAGGAAGATCCCATTTTCAAATCACAATTTAGCAAGTCTCCCAAGGGATAGTAATTTGCTCTCAAAACTTTAGCACATAGTGAATCATAGTTATCTATGAGTCTCCAACACTGTTTAGCAAGCATTGCTAAGTTAAAGCTGTGAATATCGCAGAAACCCATACCTCCCCAAGTCTTCGGAATGTACATCTTCCACCAAACAAACCAATGCAATTTACGTTATCCTCTCCATCACTCCACCAGAAATGCACTATAGTGTCAGTGACCCCATTACAATTTTTTATGGGAATTTAAATACACCCATCGCGTAGGTTGGCATGGCTTGAGCCACCGCTTTAATAAGAGCCTCCTTTCCTCCAAAAGGCGGCAAATTGCGTTCCTTCCAACCATTTACCAACTACTTAATTCTATCAATAAGTTATTTAAAACAATCCACTCGGTCCACACCAATTATTGTGGGGAGTCCCAAATATTTATCAGACAAGGAATCTGTCATAATATCAAGGATTTGGCACACTTCTACCTTGTCATCAACAGTGGTGTTTGGACTTGAATAGAGTGGTTTCCAAAACCCGCCCCAACATAGGTCCACCACGAGGATGCCGCCACCGCCTCACCATCCTGGCTTGAACAAACTGGTTTGGAAAACCCACCCCGACACGGATCGCCTCATCGGGGAAGGATCTAAAGATCTTTTTTTATTTGACACCAGCATCGCCACCACCGAAGCCAAGACGATGAACAAGCCAAAACCCTAAGTTACTGATGGCTCGGGAGGCAGCCTTGGTGGTGCCGCCGGCGGGAGCTATGGGCTCGTGGGCGGAGCTCGTGACTCGGGCGCTGACGTGATCATTGTCATGGCCGCATGGGTGGCATGGGAATGGCCTTGGAGGTTTTGCGGTGGTGGTGCCGTCGGCGCTATCAACTCGCCCTGTACCCCCGGGCGGAGGCGGAGGGTGGCGGCCAGAGTGAAAGCCCTATCTGGTTCTAGCGAGACAGTTGGCGGCTGCGTATATGTGTCGTTCCGTTCTAGAAGGCTCCATCCCGATGGCCATGCGTCCTTCGTGTTACCATGGGAGAAAACCTCGATTCAGTGGATCAGGTGGTGGTGACTCTGCGGTGTCGTTTCTTTCTTGGGAGCACTGCTTTGGAGTCCCTGGTGGAGTTTCGGGTTCGTCTCCTCGCAATGACTCATCACAGTGGAGTGCTCCTTAGTTCCTTAGCTATGGTCTTCTGTCTACTTGTTGTTTGCTTTGGTTTATTTGGAGTAGTGTTGCTGTTCGTCAGCTCCCTTGTATCTGCCTTGGGTGTCTGTGTGGTGTCGGGTTGTTTGCAATCTTTATGTTGATGAGTTGCTATTTCGGTAATTCTCTCCTAATGGTCTCAAACAGTATGCAATGGCATATTTATAATAGGAACTTTTCAGTGGCATGTTTGAAAATATGAGAATAGCAATGACATTTGTCAAAACTTGAAACTTTTCTGTGACATATATCAATTTTTTTGGTGGGTGGATATATATCATATTTACCTTGAATGGAAATGCCCTTGGTGGAAAAAGAGATCTTCTCTGCATGCACTTGCTGCCATGGTATGTACGTGTACGTTGATAAGTATTAAGTACTACTACACCAAAATCAAATAAGATACGGCGATAATTAATTATGTTTAGTATAGCACATAGTCGTTGGAACTTACTCAGCAATCTTATTTGCCTTGCAAAGTCGTTGGGTTCGTCACGAGGGCACACCAAGTTTTGAGTTTCTGTTTCTGAAACTTGTGATTTTTTCTTCACTCATAGCAGATTTCAGAAGTTGATCTTATTTGAAATCCCGCGTCACAAGCAACACGAATCGGAAAATAAAAATTAAATTAGACTGATAATTGAAAATATATAGAAGATTGAAAATTAAAAGTCAAAGCAAAATTGGGGGTGAGGTGAGATGGGTGGAGCTGCCAAAAGCTGCAAAAATCGGCATGCAGGGACCCATCCACAATGATCAATGGACTAATCTATGCACGAGACCTCCCGTGAACTGCATTTTTGTCTCTGTCTCCTAATTCTCCCCTAATGGTCTCAAACAGTATGCAATGGCATATTTAGAAGTATAGGAACTTTTCACTGGCATGTTTCAAAATATGAGAATAGTAATGCCTTTATCAAAGTACCCTGATAAGTGTCACACGTGTGGCACGAACACATGGCAACTCCGAACATTTTTTATGGCAAATTTAATGAGGCGAGGATGGCAATTTTCTTTGTCAAGCATGGCAACATTCATGCGTCAGTTTATTTTGGGTTTTTTTCTTTTCTGATGGCAACTAAATATTTTGGGTTTGCTTTTTCTTTTCGGATGACAACTTTAGTTATAGAAAACATCGGTGCCGTGCTTGGAACCACATGTGTGGCACTCATCATTTTGGTTTGTCAAAATCTGAAACTTTATAGTGACATATACTTCCTTCATTTTTATATACAAGGTGACAAACTCAGATTACAGGTATCAATGTAAAATTTAATGCTTGCTTTGGAAGTCAATTCTTCTTTTTGTTTACTAGGATCATTAATACGCCACATGCATGCAAGGAAACTGACTGAGGAAGTAGCTGAATGTCATTATGAATGCATGCATTCAAGTATTAAACAGGTTGGTAGTACAAGAAAATATCATGAATTTTGCTTCGACTACTGTTGATGGCCTTGAATACATGCAAAATATATATTTCATAGTGGCCTTATATAAGTAAATGAAGGGAGTATCAAATTTACCCGTTGAATTGAAATGTCATTTGTGGAAAAAGAGATATTCTCTGCATGCACTTGTTGCCATGGTATGTACGCGTACGTTGATAAGTATTAAGTACTACTACACCAAAATCAAATAAGATACGGCGATAATTAATTATGTGTAGCATAGCAAGTACTCGGATGTACCTATCTCCGGATATGAATGAGAGTGTGATCCTAGCCCGGCCCGTGCGCATTTACCTTTAGAAAGAAAAAGGAAGACAGCCTAACGGTATATATCTGACCAAATACACACATGATTTTGTGTGAAGTTGAGATGGAAGATGGTACTCTTGTCAAAGGCAACAAGTGCGTGCACTCGGCGTCCGCCGAGTTCGACTTCAAGGCTTAGGGCATCTCCAGCCGCGCCCCCAACAGGCCCTTCCCAGGCGATTTTGCCGCGCCGGCGCCAAAAAAAGGTCCCAGTCGCGTCCCCAGAAGGCCGTTTTTCGCCGGCTCGGGCCAAAACTGGTGCCGGCGGACCCAGGCCGAACCCGGCGCCCTGGGGGGCGCTTGGGGAGCCGGCGCAAGCGAAAAAGGCGCGTGGGCCCGCCCTGGAGGCGACCTGAGGGCCTTTTCCCGCCGTTTGTTGACGCTTTTCCCTCGCATCTCTCCCGCTCGCTCGCCTTCCTCCCGCCATTCTCCCCCTTTCTCCCGCCAAACCCCCTCCCGCTCGCCTTCCAGTCGCCGCCATGCCGCCGAAGAAGTACGCCATGCCGCGTGCGGCGGCAATCGCGACTGGCGCCGTGGTCCAGCCGAAGCAGAGGAAGCCGAGGGTGCCGCCATCGAAGCCGCCGGCCTGTCGAACGTCGAGTGGAGGGTGGAAGTTCAGCGGCGCGAAGCAGTCATCGCCGACAGGCGGAACAGGGCCATCGCCAAGAAGGCCCGCGACAACGCAGCGCGCGCGGCTGCGTCTTCCTCATCGGTCGACCAGGCGGGGATGAATCCACCCGTCGTCAGCCACGCCCAGTACGCGCCCTGGGGACAGCAAGGCGCCGGATCTCCATGGGGTTCATCGTCGCCCGGCTACGCCGGCGGCGACGCGCACGGTGGGTTCAACCCAAACATGACCTTCCCTCATGGTCACCCCGCTACACGCACGCCCTCGCCCGCCTTCGTTGGCGTGCAGTACCCTCCATACAACTACTCGCCGCCCGCCTCCTACGCGTCCACACCGACGCCCCATCTCTATCGTGGACCTCTGCCCTTCTCGCACCTCGGTGACGCCGACGACACGGGAGCCGACATGGATGACATCATCGCGACAGGATCGACCGCGACCGCCGCCTCTCCCGGATTCGCCACCCAGGACGAGGTAGTGGATCTCAGCGGCGACATGGAGGCCGAGCTCGGCTATGTCTACAGCGAGGACGCGCAGGAACCCGAGGAGGAGGAGGAGGAGGAGGAGGAGGAGGAGGAGGAGGAGGAGGAGGACGAGGAGGATGAGCCGGCTCCTGTTCCGACGAAGGGGCGCCAGAAGAAGAAGAAGCGGGCGGCCAGGTCAGGCGAACCGCGCATCAAGTGGACGTCCAAGGAGGAGGAATGCCTCGCCGAAGCATGGAAAGTCGTCTACCTCGACCCGACCACCGGCGCGAACCAGAGCTTGGAGACGTACTGGGACCGCATCAAGGCCGAGTTCGACGAGCGGAAGCTCGTCGACCCCTTCTTCAAAGGCGTCTACATGCAGCGCGGCTCCAAGGCGATGGCGAACCATTGGGGCCGTGTCCAGTTGGCGTGCAACAAATGGCATGGAATCGTCGAGGAGGTCGCGGCTCGCCCGGAGAGCGGCGCCAGCGTTGAGGATCAGCTGCTGCGTATGTTCGCCATGTATCCGGGCGACAACCAAGACGCCGACTTCAAGCACCTCCACGTCTACAAGCGCATTGACAAGTGCGACAAGTGGGCGGAAGTCCGACGTGCCCTCGACAAGGCCAAGGAGACATACAAGCCAGACGCGCCGACTCCGGGCGCGTCAGAAGGGCGGCCGGACGGCCACAAGTTGGCGAAGAAGGGGAAAAATGCCGACACGGCAACCGCGCGAGTGCAGGAGTCCATCGAGCATTGCCTCGCCGACGCGCAGGCCCGGGCCGTCCTGCGCGAAGAGAAGACCAAGGCGCGGTGGTCGTCGTTGATGAAGAACAACGCCATCAAACTCGACCTGCTCCGGACGAACGTCGCCGCGAAGAAGAGGAACACCGACATGGCTTTTCTGATGGGCGGGGCGGACATGCTCCAGAGCAACGACGAGAAGCTCAAGGCGTGGTACCTGGTGCAGCGCGGCCTCATCCTGAACGAGCTGCCGACGGCAACGCCGACGACGCCCACGACCACACGGACGCCAAGCCCAAACGACGCCTCTACGTCGCCGCCCAGCAGTGCCGAAGCCGCGCCGACACAGCCCAGCACCGAAGCAGCTCCGACACCGCCGAGCCCGCGCACGCCGACTCCGCCAACGCCTGGAGCCGACCCCGCCGAGTGAATCATTGCGCACGCGAACTCTGTTTTTTTGTAAAGCCAGACTACGTCCGATCGCCGGACTTGCGGCGTCTTTTGTGAGCGGGAACGACCAAGTTTAAATTTCCTGCATCCTGGGGCCGGCGCGTGGGGGCGTGACTGGGCGCTAGGTCGCCTCCAGGGACCGAACTAGCGCCGGCACGCCCTCAGGCCGCTCTATTTAGACGTCCTGGGGGCCGAACGGCTGGAGATGCCCTTACATGAAGGAACGGGCGGTGACCGTGAACAGCGCCCTGGACGTGCGCTACGCGCTGCTGGCCGGGGGCAAATGCGTGCGCCCGGCCCTGTGCCTGGCTGCCTGCGGTGTGGCCGGTGGGTGCGAGGCCTGGGCGATGCCTCCCGCCGCCGCTGTGGAGATGGTGCACACCATGTCGCTCGTCCACGACGACCTCCCCTGCATGGACGACGACCATCTCCGCCGCGGCAAGCCCACCTGCCATGTCCTGTACGGCGAACCCATCGCCGTGCTCACTTGTGATGCCCTGCTTGCGCTCGCCTTCCGGCATATGGCCAGCATCAAGTCCTATCCTCCGGACATCGATTCCGACAAGCACACCGCTCGAGTTGTCCGTGCCATTGGTGAGCTTGCGCGCTGCATCGGATCAGATGGCCTCGTCGCCGGCCAGGTCAGCAGATTGATCTATTCCGATTTCGTCACCCAAGTAGTACAGATTGGAAACGTTCTAATTCTGTGAATCATTTGAAGATATTGTAATTAAGAAGGATGATTTGCATTGGTATCTACGTACGTACATTTGAATTACAAATTGAAATTATCCTACCACACAAGTTGTAACATTTCTCAGATTATAATGGGTGTGTACGTACTTCTTGTCAGGTTGTTGATCTGGAGATGACTGTTGTTGATCTGGAGATGACTGGCTCAACTGAGACAGTCGCTCTTGACCGCCTTGAGTACATCCATCTCCACAAGACTGCTGCATTGATCGAGGCCTCAGTGGTTATTGGTGCAATCATTGGAGGTACTTTCTTGATACCTGCATGTGGATGATACCCTGTTCTCAAAAGGGAGCTGAAAACATAGCTAAAATAACATGATGCAATGGATTTGGAGTGATGATACGTATGAGTAGAACTAGAATAACATGCATCTCAAGCTCTTCTACTCTTGTAAGTTGGTTACTGTGGATAATTCCGGACAAATCTATTTTCAAATGCAATTTCCCTTCAAGGAAAGACTCATTCAAACTTGTTTCCATCCTTTTCATGTGAGTTGACTTCAACAGAACATAGTATTTCCCATCAATTTGTGTTTGGCAAGGAATCACATATAAACGAAACATGCAACTAGGATGGTCACAAGACTCAAAAGACATGATAAACAGTTCTTCAGTGGCTTGCTCAAGACATATCCCAAGATCGGAGTTTATTTATTTATTTCCTAAAAAGAGCTAACAAAGATAAGATATGTATAGAAATCCTATATATATATTCTCTACTGTCTTAGGATGTCAAAGTGAATGTGAATGTTTCCAGATTTGCTTCTCTCTTTATCCAGCTTTAGTCTATCTAAAATATTGGAGGGAAACAAATATACATGTATCCTCTCCCACGCAATCCATCTCCCAATGTTTGTCCACAATGGTACGAGTCCATCGGCCCCAGCACTGCCTTTGTCGAGCCAGAGCTCAAGTCTATGCCACCATACAACCTCGCAATGACACTGGAGTCCAAGGTCACGGTCATGACCATCCGCATCTTGTCCGTGGTCGAGGGGAGCACAAAGACAGGCCACGCAAACGCCTACTTTGTGAGTAGCGTTGGTGGAAGCATAGCACTTTGTTGATATGCTGATGGAGGCCAGCAACAGCAAAGCGGTCTGCTTTGATCCCTCCAAGGAGTTGCCCAAGCTCCGTGATGCTAGTTGTTCATGCAGTCGGCGTGTACGAGGCGTCGACTATTCTTACCCTGGTCTCCACTTTCACGATCGTGTGAAAAAGTCTATTTTGCTTCGTTTCAGTGTTCATTTAATTGGCTTCATTAAATTAACCTGTGAGCACAGTATTGTTCAGTTTGAACCTTAATCACCGAGTCGCTCGGTAGTGTCAACTCAAGTTCAGGTTGGGAATGAGTTTGGGAGTCAAGCATCTCGATTTACAGTGTGTCGGAAGGCACGAACAATGTGTGGATTGTGACGTGTTTGGCGTGAGTACTTTGTTATGTGTGTTCATTCTTCGCGTTCGTCTAGCCCCTGAGTGTGTCCAGATTCCAGCTCTGTGATCTAAGGACTGAACTGACATCATGGCCTGATCTCAGCTCCTCTATCTTGTTACACCTTGTGTAACTTTTGCTCTTCTTTTCTCCTTTGAGAAAGGGTCACATTTGTTCCTTCCGCTCTCTCGTTTCATCCGTGGATTGTCTATCTTGTTGACCTGAAAAAGTGGATTACGATACATCAACGATCATTATCGATGTCTCGTATAGTCAAATCGGCCACTTCAGAAAACTTGAAGTCACGGTCACCGAGCCCATGTGCATATGTTTCGGTAGACGTCTTGACAAACATTAGGTTGGACACTTCACTTGTTTGACTCCAATTCATCACACGCCAAGAATCAAAGGTCCCTTCTCACACGCAATCTTGGTTCATTCTACTGATGGTTCGGCGGCTATGCTGGTTTCTGGGCCGATGCATGGCTGAGGCATTCCGAATTTTCACAGGAAGAATTAATACAGCTTCAACTTGTTGAGAAACTTTGATGTACTCTGCAGTTTGGAGCCCTGCGGAAGGATGTTGTGATAGTAGGCCAGCTGCTGCTCTGCTCTGCTGTGCTCAGCGAATGCCTTGTGATTGCTTCTACAGTTGTACTGTACTGCAGTCGCTCTTCATGAGTGTTGTTGCCTTGTTGAGGCCGGTAGTTTAAGGTGACTGCTCGGTATGGCGTCGAGCTGAGCATCGGCTGAGACGATTTGGTTTGCTGCTGGTCCTTTCTTTGGGTCATGTACTGCAGGTTCGCAGTAGCCCAGTGCGTTCTTCAGCAGCAATTTTGTCTGTCATATTCTAGTTTGATTGCTAAGGCCAGGCGAGTTCAGGCTAAAGTCGATGTTGTGCATTCAAGCTGCTGCATGACCAGGCTAGATTAATATTCCCTTTGCTAATTTATAAATTAATCATGTTATCAATTAGATTATCATCAATCAATTTCTGAAAACAATCATGCTATTTAAGTTTGATTAGTTAATAAGCGAAGTCAGTGCTAGGTAATCGACTTCCGTGAGTGACGCTTCGCTGCATTCACAATCCAGCTTCAGTACATAGTTCGCATGCTGGAATTAAGCGGGGGTGCTCTTCTTCTCAAGGATTTAATTACTAGTGTTTTTCTTATGTTTATTTACAGAACAGCCTCCTGTAGTCAGTCAGTGAGTCCTCTGCTTCTATAGCCCTGTTTCTCTGCTATGCCTGAACTAGCAGCTAAGTTACATCACACTTGATGTGATTGAGATTTATAGTTTTATTACTTCTTCCTCTATAGTATTGTCATGTTTGTAATGTTCCACAAAGTAGCCATCGCCGTCGCTGCTCTGTTTCATATACCTGTACTAGCAGCTACTTAGCGTGAACCTGTGACCTATTTGTTCAATTAATTGACCTCAAGCGCCAGCAATGTCAGCTCCTGTTTAACCACTTTTTCTAGTGTGTTTAGTTATCAACTTCTTTAGAGTTTATCACATTGCATGCATGTGGATACTATTTAGCTAACTAGCACGATAGACTGGATTAATATTGCTTTCATAATCACAAAATTAATCATGTTATTAGTTAGAAGTATGTCATCGATGCCTGAAATACACCTTTTCCGTTTGGGGTATCTGGACTGTTTGTCCTTATGGTGAGGGAAGGGAGGCTGTGTTTGCTTCAAACTATGTTGCTCAGATAATTTTTACAAGAGGAAAACAGGACGAATAGCGCATGGAAAGGAAAAAAAAATGTGTTTGCTTCAAACTATGTACTAGGTTGTGTCATAATTATTATCGGCTTTGGTGAACTCAGAACATTATCTTGTCCAGCTATTTTGTAATGTGAGTGTATTATCTCCTTCCCCATCCCCCAAATTGTGTATAAGTTGGGACACTCACATTTTTACCAAAAAATACTTTTGTCCCGCTTTATATATAAAGCAACGATCAACAACTTTCAGTACAAACGCATGTCACCGCAACTCACGCACACTAAGGCAGGATACATAGGCGGTGAGCACAGCAACACCAACATATCTACGAAGAGATGATGCCGCGTACGACGAACCGTGAACTCCAAGACGGCGCCTTCAGGAAGGATACGACACCGGAGCGCCGCGACCGCCCGACCCGATGGTCAGACTTTTCCCTGCAGCAACAGAACTGGCAATGAGAGCCGCGATGACGCCTTCAAGAAGGGAACGAGCTTCGACGCCGCATGTCCGACCGATGATAGAATAGGATTTCACCCCGGCCAACACTCACCACCACCGAACGCCACACCCCGGCCACCACGCCACCCACACGGCCATGGCCACCAGGCAGCACCAAGCCACGGCCTCTGCCCAGGAGAACCATGCTACCACCACCAGGGTCGCCGCCCCGGCATCCAAGACCAAGACACCACCTCACCTGAGACCTGTCGCTACCCCAATCAAAGAGACGAGCGGAAAGGCCCGGCCTTTCGCACCCCTGGGCGACCCCGAGCGCCGAGACCCAATAGGCCAGCCAAAACTGGCCAACATCTTGTTAGTTGGTTAGCAAGTCACCTACGTCTTAGTAGTATAAGTTTTATATTTATAGTCAGGCTTGATTACCGTCCATGTAAGCTAGACTTTCGGCTGAGTCCTTGTAAGAGAAAAACTACTCACGTTGTAATAGGAGTTAGTGTAAGAGTAATAGTAGTTCTTCATGTAGGACATGGTTTAATAGGTTGGCTAGGCTTGTCGTGCACAGGGCCTGCAACTTTGTAACGCTGAAGAGAAAAGGACAGACGAAATAAAGAAAAACAGAGGGCATGACAAGGGCACTTGGATAACAAAAAATTGGACATGCATCTTCGTGTTATTTAGATGTAACCGATCTATGGCTGAATTCCAACAGTTGGTGTAAATGAGTATTCTGGCTCTTGCAATGGTGATCTTAGTTTTATCTTTTTACCGTGGCAGAATTGATAGGCCCTTTTCTGCGGAAGAAAAATGGTAAATTCATACTGTTCCATTTACGGGTCTAATCTGTTTGTTTAAGCGTGGACCTTTCCTTTTATTTTTATTTTACAT
Source organism: Aegilops umbellulata (assembly GCA_032464435.1). Taxonomy (NCBI): domain Eukaryota; kingdom Viridiplantae; phylum Streptophyta; class Magnoliopsida; order Poales; family Poaceae; genus Aegilops; species Aegilops umbellulata. Next base: position 11,143,901 of record CP136054.1, read on the forward strand.
ATACAATAATGATCTCTCTATCTCTGTGTCTCTCGCTCTCTCAATTTTCTCTCTCTCCTCGACACTAAATCTGTCATCTACCCTGACCGGTTTTGCATGTGGAAACTTATCACAGTCGATCTCTGACACCTTGTATCCGGATGAAACATAGAGATGGAGAAGAATCAAGTAATGCCAACTTTTATGTTTCACATGTCTTTCATGATCCAATGGACTTGGAGTGATGGTAGAGAAGTAGCATACCATGTATACTAAGTTCAGTCTCACGTTTGTACTTGGAAGTTGGAGACTAACCTAAACATGCAAGTAGGGTGTTCACATGTTTCTGTAGTTCATTCGCATGATTAAATAAACATTTCTTGAATGACTTGCTCAACACATACCCCATGCTAACAATTTATTTTTCCTTCCGAAAAGGAGCTATTGACAAAGACAAGATGTATAGAAGTTCTATATATACACCACCATCTTGGGATGTCAATGTAAGTGTGATATGAATTCAGATTTTCTCCCCTCTCAATCCATCCTAGGCCCGTCCAAAATATTGGAGGAAAACAAATACATGTATTTTCTTTTCGCTCTTCAGTGGTGCGAGTCCACTCGCCCCACCATGCACTTTGTGTAACGGGAGCCTGTGTCTACACCATTGGGGGATGAGTCAACATCGTCTCAATCTGAAGCCACACCGGAAGTTTACAGTCATCATCGTCTACGCTTTGGTTATCAATGAGGTTACGGACATGACATTCCACACCTTGGCTATCAAAAAAGGAGCAAAGAGGTGCAACTGCAAATGTCTTAAGAGGAATCACGCATGCTTAGAGATCTGTGTTGCCACATGAGGCTCGAAGAATAGGTTGATGAAGAAATGTACCAGTTTTCGTAGGATTGTTTTTCAAAAGTTTAGTGCGTTGAATTTCAGAGAGTCTGGTTAATATATTTCAGAATCCCACACCCAGGTGTAATAAGTGGTTTTTTTTATCAAAGCACTCTTAGAAAAAAGGCCTCTCTGCAGTTCCCCATGCGACAGATCCCGGCCCTCGCCACGGGACGCGTAGGTTGTTGCGCGCCGACAGTCGCCCATGGCAGGAGAGCTCAAGCAGGCCGCTGTCGCAACTCCGGCCGTCTGCATTTAGGAGGTCCTGCCATCCATCGGCATGGCAGAGCAGAGCAGAGGCCCTGCGGTTGCAACTAGCAGGTTATGCATCAAATCTCTGCCAGTCAATTAGTGCTCATTCCTGGGGTAAATAGTACTTTACCTGTACTTGTATGGATATATTGCTAGCTGGATTGGTGTGCTTTGAAAAGTAGATTAAATGCTCTGTTTGCAGGTTCGGAGACTACTTTGATCTGAGAATTTCTCTAACTTGCGAAATTCCAGTTGAATAAGAAGGGATAGTCGCCCCCATAGAATTTCAAATTAACCTGGAATTTCCTAGGAGAGCCTGCATCTGTGCAACTGTAAATTTGACCCAAATTATATGGACAGTTGCAGTCTGTTGTGGTCCACGCCTGTTTGGCGACGTCTTATGGTGCACTTTGGTGAGTTTCTTGGTCATCACTGTGTATTTGTTGTCCAGATGAATTTGGAGTTTTCATTCCAATCCAATTAACACTTGTAATTATGTGTAAATAAGTAAGACTTTTGCTTATTTCGATGGTAATCTTGACTATTGAGGTCACATTTTCATAGTGGTAGAATAGATAAGTTTTAGGCGCCATAAAAATAAATATACTCAGACCCTCTTCCCTTTTTGAATTTACTTGCAGTGGATGCTCAAAAGTGGCATGAACCCAAAACGTGGCTCAAAACAGTGCTCAGGGTGTTGAAAGTTGCTAGTCGGGGTACTGATCGGCCGATTACATGCCCAAGATCACCACAGATGGAGAAGTGTTCTCCATGAAAAATCTCTGTCTCGTCAAGGCGAACAATTTTGATATTTGAATCATTTCAATCCAAAGTCGTATGCAAAATTTACGGCCAAGGCAATGCAGCCCAATCACTAATGAAATGTTTCAGCTGGCACCACACACCCATATAGCTCATGTCTGATACATGCCATATAATAGTAGTACGATTTCACATTACTACTTGTGTATCCAAGGAATAGTAATCTGTCCATAAGCAATAATGTGTATAGGCTTGATGCAACGGTAGCAGCAGGAATAATGTGTACAGGCAATGCTTCTACAATCCTCATCCTCTAGTACCCCCGAACGACCTTTCTCGGCCTAGTCAAATGTAAGTTCAACGACAACTTGAATTTAACTTACAATTATATGTGAACTCGTGTAAATGAGTATTTTGGCTCTTTCAGTGGTGATCTTGGTTTTATCTTTGGGCGATGCTACCAATCAGCCGGATGATTTCTCTAAGCAATCATCCGCCTGGGTAGCCATCCGATCTAGCGCTGGGTGGCCGTTCGATCCAAGCAATACAGCCCACGTCACGTCTTCCTCCTCTGCTCCCCTTTCACCAGACCAACGCAGCACCCGCCATGGCACCGGGGCCGTCTGTGCGCGCAGCAACGCATCTCCAAGAGCCGCCACCGACTGCTGCATCGCTGGCAGCGCTCCATTGCAGCGCTGGGGGTGCTCCGGGAGCACCGGCCTGCTCCATTGCAGCCATGGCAGCACCAAACACAAAAAAGCATCGACGCTGCGCCGACGACGTTTCCGACGAAGCTTCATTGCAGCCATGGCAGGGCTCCATTGCAGGCCAGGCGAAGTTCCATTGCAGTCCCGGTTGTGCTCCATTGCAACCGTGGCGGAGCTCCATTATAGCTGCAGCGGAGCTCCAATCACCCCGGACGCGCTCCATTGCAAGCCGATGGTGCTTCAATGCAACTCCGACGAAGTTTCATCTCCCCCCCCTGCGGCGCTCCATCGCAGCACCCACCATTGCCGGTGATGCTTCACTACAGCGCTGACGCCGACGCGGAGGTGGTCCATCGATGCTCCATCGCAGCACCCGACGCCATCGGCGATGTTTCGCTGCAGCCCGCACCGGCACGGCGGACTCCACCACAGCACCCCGACAGCGCCGCCGGCGGAGTTGCACTGCCGCGCCCCACCGCTTGTTGGTGCTCCATCGCAGCGCGACGGCGACGCGGATGCCGTGACGAAGCACACGACGGCGAGGGGCGGATGCTGCTACGCAGCACGATGACGACGGGGGTTGCTACAACGCAGCACGATGTGGTCGCGATGGTGGATGCTCCGTCATTTGCGGCACTGGCGGCCGCCGTTGCAGTCCCCTTGAGTGGGAGCTTCACCATGCAGCACGCGGTGATGCGGATTTGGCCGGCGTCAGCTCTTCCTTTCAGTAGCAAGTGGAGGGGAAAAAAGAGATGGAACACGATGAGGAGAGTGACGAGTTGACGAGAAGGCGCGAGGAAGGGATAAGCTGGGGGAGGAAAAACGTGGGCTGATGGGGCACGTGGCACGCGTAGCAGACGGCTTACGAGGACAGAAAATCATCCGGTTTATATTAAACGTTTTCCTTTATCTTTCCACCACAGAAGAATTAATAGGCCCTTTCCGGCAGAGGAAAAATGCTAAATTCAGCCCGTTTACAAATCTATTCAGTTTGTCTAAGTGTGGACCATTCCTTTCATTATTTTTCTACATTTTACAGTCAAGATATCCCTCTTCTCTCTCTCTCTCCTCCCTCTCATCTCTCTCTCTCTCTCTCTGTCTCTATCTCCTCCCTCTCTCCTCTCTCTCCCTCTCTCTCTCTCTCTCTCTCTCTCTCTGTGATCTATCAAACTTACCCCAGTTAATCTAGCCAGATGAAACATAGAGATAGAGAAGAATCAAGTAATGCCAGCTCTCATGTTTCACATGTACGTCTTTCAGGATGCAATGGACTTGGAGTGATGGTACATAGGAGAGAACTAGCGTACCATGTATACTAAGTGCGGTTTCACATTTCTACTTGGAAATTTGAGACTGACCTAAACATGCAAGTAGGATGATCACATGACTCTGTTGTATTCAGTCACATGATTAAATAAACATTTCTTGAATGACTTGCTCAACACATATCCCATGCTAACAATTTATTTTTCCTTCCTAAAAGGAGCTATTGACAAAGACAAGACGTATAGAAGTTCTATATATACTCCACCATCTTGGGATGTCAATGCGAGTGTGATATGAATTAAGATTTGCTCTATTCTCAATCCGCCGTGGGCCCATTTAAAATATTGGAGGAAAACAAATACATGTATGTTCTCCTTGCTCTTCAGTGGTACGAGACCATTCGCCTCACCACTCACTCTGTGTAGCGGGAGCCTGTGTCTACACCATTGGTGGTTGGGTCAACATCATCGCAATCCGAAGCCGCACCAGATGTTCACGGTCATGACCGTCTAGGCTTTAACTATCAACAAGGTTGCGGGGAAGACCTTCCACACTTGGCCGTCAAAAAGGAGCAAAGAGGCGCAACGTGCAAAAGTTTTAAGAGGAAGACACACATGCTCTGAGATATGTGTTGCCACATGAGGTTTGAAGGATATGTTGATGAAGAAATGTACCAGTATTCATAGGATTGTTTTTCAGAATTTTAGTGCGTTGAATTTCAGAGAGTCTGGCTAATATATTTCAGAATCCCGCACCCAGGTGTAATAAGTGATTTTTTCATCAAAGCACTCGAAGAAATAAGGCCTCTCTGCTGTTCCCCACGCAACAGATCCCAGCCCTTGCTGCGGGACGCGTAGGTTGTTGCGCGCCCACGGTCGCGCGGCAGGAGAGCTCGAGCAGGCCGCCGGCGCAACTCCGGCCGTCTGCAATTAGGTGGTCCTTCCATCCATCGGCATGGCAGAGCAGAGCAGAGGTCCCGCGGTTGCAACTAGCAGGGTATCCATCCAGTCTCTGTCAGTCAATTAGTGCTCGTTCCTGGAGTAAATAATACTTCACCTGTACTCGTATGGATTGGTGTGCGCTGAAAAGTAGATTAAATGCTCTGTTTGCAGGTTCGGAGACTACTTTGATCTGAGAATTTCTCTAATTTGCGAAATTCCAGTGGAATAAGAAGTGATAGTTGCCTCTCTTAGAAAGGTGACTGGCGTGCCGATTAGAAGATACCCCTAAGCTGTAGGAACCTTAGACACTACGGAATTTCCAGCAAACTTGTCCACCCCTTATGTTGTATATCTTTTTGCTTTCATTTTCTGGTAAACTCTCAAGTTATTCTAGTTCAGCTTTTTTTTAGTACTACTCAATGTGTACGTGCAATGCACGTTAATTTGGAAGTATATTAAGTGCATGCGAAAGTATATTAAGTGCATGTGAATATTAAGTAGGATATTATTTGCGTGTTATTATGTGATTAGTACTATATTTGGCATCAAATTAACTGCATGCTAAACGTGTTGAGCGCTCGACATTGAAGCAGTGTAGGTTGTTGGATTGATATGATTTGATGGCCGAGATTAATTGGATCTGGCCCTTTCAGTCTTTTTATATTGGTATAGATTCTGATTTTTCTAGACTATTTCCGTATTTTCGGTTTTTTCCTCTCTATGTCCATATTGTTCAAGATTTCTTGGATTTTCTGAATTCATTTTGCCGATTGTTGAAGGAAGCTCTATGTTACCGATGCAAAATAGAGGACCCGACTCCTCAAGTCCTGATCGGACAGACCTTTTTCTATTTGTCTCGTGCCATCTACTTAAATTGGAATGGAGAATCAACAAAGTCAGATGGCAGAACCATGGCCATCATGCTCATCATCATCTCATGGAACAAAGAAGCGACCACGGTCTCATAATGACGGTGCCACAAGTTCACAAGACAGAACCAAGAACAGCACAAGCATTACTAAAAAATATCATATCCACATTAAATAATAAAAGTTGCCATGATTATTTTTTAGTAATGCATGATTACATACTGACCAAAGTTGTTTGTGATCATGACTATTACGGTTAATTTCCCGATGATGTTATTATATGATCAGGTCCTCTTTCGTTATTGCCCAACGGTATTGCGAATTAGGATTTTATTAAATTTGCCATGTTATTAATCAGACCAACGTAGGATTAATATCATGCATTTTATTATTATTTAATGTGGATATTTTAATAATTCATAAATTTAATATCCATGTTATTTATGTTTTATTCAGCTTTGAACCCATCATTTATTTCTGGGCTCCTAAACTCAATTGAGCACCTCAATTGGACTAACTTTCCTACATGGAAGGAGCAAATTTCCATTAACCTTGGGGTCATGGATCTTGACTACGCACTTAGGGAGAGGGCTCCAGTTCCCTTGTCCTCTGATGATGAAAACCTTGCTGAGAGAACTAAGGTTTATGAGGCTAATAAGGAGAAGTGGGAGCGCTCCAATCGATTGTCCCTCATGATCATGAAAAACACAATTACTCTTGGGATTAGGGGAGCTATCCCCGATTCCGAATGTGCTAAGACTTATCTGGCATCGGTGGAGGAACAATTTAAAGGCTCCACAAAAGTGTATGCCAGTACACTGATCATGAAAAAGCTCACCACTAAGTATGATGGTGCAAGCGGTGTGAGAGAACAAATCATGACTATGAACGATATGGCCGCAAAATTAAAGGGCATGGACATGGAGATTTCTGAGGGCTTCTTGGTTCATTTCATTATGACCTCCCTTCCTGTGGAGTTTGGTCCATTCAAGATCAACAATAACACATAGAAGGAGAAGTGGACCATGGGTGAGCTCATGGCTATGTGCGTTCAAGAAGAGGAGCGACTTAAGGTTGAGAGAAAAGATTACACTCATCTTACTTCCATGAACTCAGGGAAGAGAATGTTTAATGGTGAAAATAATACTCAGAAAAATTAGGTCCTTCACATAAGGCTGAATCAAGCAAGTCTGGGGCCAAAAGGTCAAAGCCTTATGTTGCTAAGGATCCTTCTGCACCTAAGAAGCCTTATTGGAAGTTTTGCAAACATGATGGACATAAGCAGAAGGATTGTGATGGATTTAAGGCATGGTGTAACGCCCGGATAATTAAGCTACTGGAAACCCCTGCTAATGATGCCAGGTCATCACATTACTGTTGCTAATCCTCGCTTGATCCAAATCTTAGTTCAAACTCAAATTTAAATTAAAGCCCAAAATTGAAATTTCTCAAACACGCAAAATAAAATGTTCAAAGTGTGGCAAATATTGCATAACGAATTATGGTGGTGACCCAACACTTTTGTAAAGTATTTAGATGCCCTTTTGTGAATATAACAGTGACTAAAACAACCACATTAGTCTTATTACTTTTGTTAAAAAAATCAAATGAATTCAATTATCACCCCAACCATTTTTGGCAGTATATAAATATGCAATGCTAATTATGGACCAAGTTCTATGTTTTATAAAACTAGTTTACTACTAAAAATAAAAGCAAAGCAGAAAAGAAAATAGTAAAAACAAAGAAAATAAAAGGAATAAAAAGCCCCCTCCCCCTCACTGCCCTGGGCCTCAGTCCACAGTGGCAGGCCTAGCCCAGCCGCCCAACCCCCACCCTCGGTCGTCTTCTACTACTCGACCGACCGCTCGGTCGCGGTCGCCACCCGACCGGTTCACCGGCGTCGTCCGCGAGGGGATAAGATTCCCCGACGCCTCGACCCCCTCGCCCCCCTGCCCCACTCGTCCCACTCCCCTCTCTCCTCCTCGACGCCCCCTTCACAGATCCACTCCTCCCTTTCCCCTCGCTCTTCTCCCCCCGAGCGCCTCCTGTGGCCGCCGCCATCGTCCGTCGCGGCGACCATCGCTCCCTGCTGGGGATATTACCACTGGGCGTCAACCGGCCAGGAGAGGTCGGGTTAACCCCATGGTAGTTCACTATATCTGAAGCCCATGAAGACAGACGGTGACGCTTTATGAAGGCCCAAGGCCCAAAGCCGGTTTAAGGCCTGTAGACATAAACCGACATTGATATGTAAACTTGTGTTGTACGATAGAAAGAGAAGAGACCGAGCCGGACACGTTTATGAGCCGGCCTCGGGATTCTGTAAACCGACGGGCGTCAACCCATGTATATAAGGGGACGACCCGACGGCGGTTCAAGGACAACAGAGAACAACTCGAGACTCAGGCAAAGCGTATTCGCTCCCTAGTAATCGAAACCCAAGCAATCCCACAACAACTGGATCGTAGGCTTTTACCTTCACCGTAATGGGCCGAACCAGTATAAACTCTCTTGCGTCCCTTGTCCGCTTTAACCCCTTTAAGTTAACCCGTAGCGATGGCTCCACGACTAAGTCCTTTCTCTAGGACATCTGCCATGACCAAACCACGACAGTTGGCGCCCACCGTGGGGCTATCGCACGATGGTTTCAAGTTCTCAGAGGGCAGCTTCGAAGGACTCAAGGGCTACGCTGTGGGCCGGATGACCAAGAGTCGACATTGCAAGCTCTACATCGACGGTGCAGGCTGGGGCCCCGAGGCCGGCTCAATCGAGTACGGGTACCGGGTCCCCTTTGGTGGTATACACGTCTTCATTGGCAAGATCGGCGAACCGGGCCCTGAGCCGGACATCTGCACCGACCTCGTCGAAACGGCTCAACGTGCGAGATCTGCCCGGGTCAAGCCTGTCATGAAGCGTGCCTTCGTGGGAGTCATCCATGGAGGGGAATCTGAGGATAGATCGGACTCTGGTGGTGAAACCGTCGTTTATTCTGGCGATGAGTCGTCGACTGGCGAGACCGAATCGTTATATCAGTTGCAAGATGGCCGGATTGGGGGCAATTCCGATGGCGACAGTATTTCGGACCCCTTTGATCTGCCAAACCGGGTTGCGATCTTCATGGCGGGTACACAACCAGCGATCCACTCTTGGACCGCAGCGGCAATGATTTCTGGATCAACAGCGGCGATAGCGGCCGGGGCAAGAGGCCCTGTGCGACCGCCAGCTCAGGTTCTGTCTTATTTGTTTGACGCTTTGGCAACGCTGTTGGCGGAGTGTAACCCGGCGGACCAAGACACACATAATGCGGAGATCGCGAAGGTGAAATATCAGATCACCCAGGCCAAGGCCGACCTGGCAGCAGAGGATACCAGGATGGCTGCGGAATGGGCCGCATTGGATGCACAGGCTTACCGGCTTATGCTGGATCAGAGTGCGTCAAACGATGTCCTAAAAAGGAGGTACCGATCTCGCCTGCCGCCGGTTTATGAAGCTAGGAACCTCTTTAATACCCCAGGAGCAGGGACCAGTAATTCGCCGGTGGTAAACCGGGCGGAGGCACCTGGAGCGAGGGCGCCGGTTCAGCCGCGTTCGGTGGATCCGCCTCGCCAGAACAACATTGTGACACAACATGTCCCGACACCACCAGGTCATTACTCTAACTCGATGGACAACATTGTCGCTGCCGCTTCACGGCTGGCGGCCATATCGATCGAAGGTGAGTCTCCGGCGGCGGTCGAGACGCGTCGGGTTAGGGAGCTTCTTCAGAAAACCTTGGTTCAGCAGGAGGCTTATTCATATAGTCGCGATCGGATCCATTCCACTCCCCGCCCAAGCCGGAGTTACAACAGGCGTATGGATGAACCGGCAGTGTCAAGCAACGCGCGGAACCGTGATCCGCCCCATGGCAATAACCCGGCGGGTGGTGCCGGTGATGCTCAGGAGGTGGTGGACCAGGCTCGGGCACGTAGAGAGGTCGAGTTAGTGGCGCAGCATGAAGCTCGTCAGCTTACTCCGGTTCGTCCAACCACGTCGGTGGAACCAGGAGTTACTTCTAGTTCTTTGGGAGTACCGTGTCTCGTCCCAGCGTTGCGCAATGTGCGCCTGCCCAAGGATTTCAAAGGCCCGCGCAAGGTGCCTAATTACACCGCCGATTTGTCCCCTGAGAAATGGGTCGAAAGCTATGAGATGGCCATGGAGATGCTGGATGTGGACGATGCGGCGTGTGCGAAATACTTCACCATGATGCTAGAGGGGACGGCCCGCACTTGGCTGAAGAGCTTACCGGCTAATTCTATCAGGTCATGGGCCGAGTTGAGAGCCCGATTTATCCAGAATTTCAAGGATACATGCAAGCATCCCATGTCGACTGTGGACTTAGCTACCTGTGTCCAGGAGGAATGAGAGTCAACAACCCACTGGGTGCGCCGGGTTTCAGAGATTTTGCATTCATCGGACCGCATCAACGCTGATACCGCAGTTTTGAAATTGGAAGGCAATTGCCGGTTTGAACCCCTGAAGTTGAAGTTGGGACGGCTCAAACGTCATTGTAATGACATGGGAACTCTCATGGCCGCTCTGGTGAAGTATGCCGACTCTGATAGTACCAAGGATCCCGAGTCTGACGATGATAAGACAGGGAAGGGAAAAATGAGCGGCAACGCCAAGGGGCAGCACCACAACCCGGTGGGTCATGGAAACGGCGGCAAGCGTAAGGCGGACCACAGTTTAGACTTTGTGGCTAATACCAACACACATGACAAGGGCCAGCGGCGTAAGGGTAAACCGCCCCAGCGCGGTGGAGGGCCAAGTCCTAATCCGGACCGCCTGTCTTATCTGTTGAATCAGCCTTGCCCCAAGCACGAGACGAAGGAGAACCCGTCCGAATACCTCTAGAAAGATTGTTACATCATGTAAGAGTTCAAAAACTCTGATGTTTTCTGGTATGATCATGGACCGGGTGGTGGTTCAGGCTCCAGATCTCATGGGTCGGGTTAGGGTGGAGGTAATTCCGGTTCAGGCTTTCATGGCGACCAGAGTGGACAGGGTAATCAAAGCAATCAGGGCAACCAAGGTGGTTATAATCATGGGAATCAGCAACAGCAGCAGCAGCAATCGTGTTACCAGAGCAACCCGAAACAGTTGAATAGCGGGCAGTAGCATGTCTTCACTACTAGCCTGGACAAGCGCGATCAGAAGCTTCATAAAAGGGAAGTGAACTCCGTTGAACCGGCGGTTCCCCGATACTTGCGCTGGTCTGAACAACCTATTGTGTGGAGTCGAGAGGATCATCCACCCCGGGTTGATAATCCGGGTCATCTGGCATTGGTGGTGGCACCTGAGGTGGGAGGTTATAATTTCACCAAAGTACTCATGGATGGGGGAGTAGTATCAATATCCTTTATTATGAAACCTTCCGCCGCATGGGATTAATAGATAAAAATCTTATACCGTCCAACACGGTCTTTCATGGTGTGCTACCTGGTAAATCGGCATATCCCGTTGGTAAGATAGCTATGGAGGTTGCTTTTGGCGACGAGCATGATTCAAGATCAGAGAAGTTGACCTTTGAAGTGGTGAAAATCAAGAGCCCATATAATGCCCTGTTTGGACGACCGGCTTATGCTAAGTTTATGGCAAGGCCCTGTTATGTCTATCTGCAGCTCAAGATGCCGGACCATAAGGGGACTATCACAGTGCACGGGAGTCGCAAGATTGCTTTGGAATGTGAAGAGGGCGATGCGTCATAGGCTGAGTCGGTTTGTGCAACTGAGGAATTGAAGTTTTATAAGGAAAATGTTGATCCGGCAGATATGACTTCATTGAAGAAACCAACTACAGAGCATGACCCGGCCCTAAAGTTTAAATCGGCTGATGAGACTATGCTTGTTGACTTTGTGCCGGCGATTCGTCCAAGCAATTTAGCATCAGCGCTAACTTGGATCCGAAATAGGAAAGCACGCTCGTCGAGTTCATCCGTGAGAATCGGGACATCTTTGCATGGAAGCCTTCTGACATGCTAGGTGTACCGTGAGAACTCGCTGAGCACACTCTTAATGTGGATCCCAAGTTTAAACCGGTCAAGTAATTTCTTCGCCGGTTCAATGAAGAAAGACGCAAGGCTATTGGAGAAGAAGTAGTCAGGCTCTTGGCGGCTGGATTTATCATTGAAGTATTTCATCCTGAGTGGTTGGCTAATCCGGTGCTGGTCCTCAAGAAGAATGACACTTGGCGTATGTGTGTGGACTACACAAATCTCAACAAACCTTGTCCAGCAGATCCTTTTGCCCTCCCCCGTATTGATCAAATTATTGATGCTACGGCGGGTTGCGAGCGTTTAAGCTTTTTGGATGCATATTCTGGTTATCATCAGATCAAAATGGCAGTTAAGGATCAGGAGAAGACAACCTTCATAACTCCCTTTGGAGCCTTCTGCTATGTGTCCATGCCCTTTGGGCTCAAGAGTGCCCAGGTGACTTATCAACGGTGTGTGAAGAATTGTCTTCATAAACAAATCGGTCGCACTGTTCACGCCTATGTGGATGATATTGTCGTGAAATCAAGGAAGAAGGAGACATAGATTGATGACTTGAAGGAAACCTTTGATAACCCGCGGGCTTATGAAATGATGCTTAATCCGGCCAAGTGCGTCTTTGGTGTACCTGTAGGCAAGCTCTTGGGTTTTTGGAGTCTAAGAGGGGCATTGAAGCTAATCCGGAAAAGATCAAAGCCATCACCTCTTTGGCCAAACCGAAGGGTATCAATGATGTTCAACGCCTGGCAGGCCGGATTGCCGCGTTGAGCCGGTTTATCAGTCGCCTGGGCGAGAAGGCCATCCCTTTATATCAGATGCTGAAGAAAACGGATAACTTCATCTGGAGTGACGCTGCTAATGAAGCATTTGAGGACTTAAAGCGTCAGCTGGCTAATCCACCGATTCTCGCTGCTCCGGTTGACAAAGAACCATTGTTCCTATATGTGTCAGCTAATGCCGGGGCTGTTAGTGTGGCCATTGTAGTGGAGCGCAAGGAGGCCGGAAAGGAATATCCGGTTCAACGGCCGGTTTACTATATCAGTGAGGTATTTATTGAGTCCAAGCACAGGTACCCGCATTGGCAGAAATTGGGTATGGAGTTTTCATGGCAAGCCGGAAGCTTAAGCAATATTTCCAAGGTCATCCCATCACGCTGGTCAGCTCTGCTCCTTTGGGGGATATAATCCAGAACAGGGAAGCAACTGGCTGGATTGTTAAGTGGGCTATCGAGCTTAGGCCTCACGGGTTGAAATACATACCCCAAACGGCGATCAAATTTTAGGCACTTATGGATTTCATCAATGATTGGACAGAACTACAAGCGCTAGAAGAGAAGCCTGATCATACTTATTGGACTATTCATATTGATGGGTCCAGGCAATTGGAGGGCTCGGGGGCTGGAGTCGTATTAACTTCCCCAACGAGGTGATAAGTTTTGTTATGTTCTCCGTTTAATCTTCCCTTGCACTAACAATGCAGCTGAATATGAGGCTTTACTCCATGGTCTTCGGATGGCTAAGGAGAAGAACCTAAGCCGAGTTAAGTGCTTTGGTGACTTGGATGTGGTGGCTCAACAAGTGTCCGGCACTTGGGATTCCAAGGACCCAGTCATGGCATCATATCATCGTGAGGTGGATATTGTTGCAGATCACTTTAAAGGTTATCAGGTGGATCATGTGGACAGGCGGAAGAATGAGGCGGCGGACGCTTTAAGCCACCTGGGTTCCCAACGTAAACCGGTTCCACCTAATGTCTTCCTGGATGTTCTGCATAATCCGTCCGTCAAGCTCCCTGGTGTAGAGGATTTGGCTATTCCTGATCCGGAAGCTCAGTTGGTGGCGGCTCTTCATGTTATCCCGGATTGGACGGTTCCATATCTGGCGTATATGAACCGGGGCAAGTTACCAGAGGATGAAACTTTGGCTTGGCAGATAATCCGGCGGTCCAAGTCCATGACTATTATCAATGGAGAGTTACATCATTGCAGTGTGACAGGGGCATTTCAACGTTGTGTGTCTCCTGAAGAAGGCCCTGAAATTTTGCATGAGATCCACGAAGGAGATTGTGGTCACCACGCCGGTTCAAAGTCTTTGGTGCCAAGGCGTTTCATCACGGTTTCTATTGGTTGACAGCTCATGCTGATGTCGAGGACTTAGTCAAAAGATGTGATGGTTGTCAGAAATTCTCAAGGCGCGCTCATGTACCGGCTCAAGAATTGAGGATGGTTGCAATCACCTGGCCGTTTGCAACTTGGGGGCTAGATATGGTTGGGCCTTTCAAGAGATCCAAGGACAAGAAGACACACCTTTTGGTGGCGGTTGGTAAGTTCACAAATGGGTGGAGGCAAAGCCAGTTAGTAAGTGTGATGGAGTTACGGCGGTTCAATTCATCAAAAAGGTGATCTTCCGGTTTGGCTTTCCACACAACATTATAACAGAAAATGGTACCAATCTGTCAAAGGGTGCCATGAGGGAGTTCTGTCAACGTGAGCACATCCAGCTTGACGTGTCATCAGTGGCTCACCCCCAGTCCAATGGTCCAGCGGAGAGGGCCAATCAAGAGATCTTGAGAGGCATCAAACCCCGTCTTATGGTTCCTTTGCAACGAACGCCGGGTTGTTGGGTTGAGGAGTTACCTTCTGTGTTATGGAGCATCAATACCACACCCAACAGATCGACAGGATACACACCGTTCTTCATGGTTTATGGAGAGGAAGCGGTTCTTCCTAGTGACATCCGTCATGACTCACCTCGTGTAGCGGCATATGTTCAAGCTGACAACGAGAAGGCACGGCGGGAAGCTCTTGACCTGTTAGATGAGGAGCGTGACATGGCAGCAGTTCGTTCGGCGATTAATCAGCAAGATCTGCATCATTATCATAGCCGATGGGTTAGAACCAGAACCTTTCAAGAAGGCAATTTGGTGCTTAGACTCATCCAGGATCAGACGGGTATGCACAAGCTATCCCCCCCTTGGGAAGGACCCTTTGTGGTCAGCAAGAATCTGCACAATGGGTCATACTACCTAATCGATGTTCGAGAGCGCAAAGAATCACATAAATCGGAGGAGGAGACCAACCGGCCGTGGAATATTGCTCATCTTCGGCCCTACTATACTTGAGCCATAGGCTCTGCTTATGTACATATTATGACATTGTATATATTATGATCAATATAATAAACCGGAACCTCAGCTAAAGCGGGGTATATGTTGTTTTTCTTACATCATGTGTGGTTACATGGAGCTTATAAAGCGGCGTCCGGTTTACCCCTTGATTTAGCTTCTCAAAGCTTTATATTACATCACTTGGGGGCTTGGTCGTATCCGGACCATAGCTACACCTCTTGATCGGCGCAATGCCACGTCATCACTTGGGGGCTTGGTCGTATCCGAACCATAGTCACACCTCTTGATCGGCTCAAAGCCAAATCAATCCGGGGCCAAAGAGAGTGTTGTAAAATAACAACTCAAACATAGCCACCCATTGAGCATAGCTAAAAATGTTACTTGGGGATTCTTTGCTGTCGAAATGAACTAAGAATCTACGTAATAGGCTATCAAGCCATGGCTTGGAAGCCTGGTGTATACACCTAAAACCCCGGGTTAACCTGCCTATTTAAGTAAGTCACTCCGCCCAGGTAAACCTGGTATGACCCTTCGAACTTTGAGAAGTTACTATAAAATAAAGACCCTGAACTTGTCAAGTCAGAACGATGATTGGTCAAGGATTGAGGACGATCTTAAAAGGCTTTGCAAAAATGGTTTAACTCAGTGGCCTGGCAGCCCATGAAAAGCCTCGAATTTGGGGCCTGGCAGCCCGTGAAAAGCCTCGACTACAACGGTTTTTATTTGCCTTTTGCTAAGTTTTTCTTTCTTTTGATAAGATTGCTAATGTTTTTCAGACCGGTGTTTATCAACCCGGTTAGGCTGTCAACAACAAGTTGTCAATACATGATCAAGTTATAATCCGGAGACTATCAACCCGGTCTGGTTTTGACTCAAAGTCACTAGTATGGAATAAACCGGTGTTTATCACAACCCGGAACGGGTTTATTGTAAACCGGCATCATATAACAGGAGTTACTTATACTCCGGATTAGGGTTATTACCGTCACTACAAAGTTGGTCAGCCAACACCATGCCTAAAGGTCACAGGTATCATATATTTCCATACTTGGTTACCTTTTACAACCTTGGTTATAAACCTCGGTCATATATATATATATATGGGTATCATGACCCGCCCGGTGGTAAACCACCAGTCCGCTTTACTCTTCTTATCTGCAGGAACAACCTGAATAAATGGCTAGGGATTATGAACATCATATCTTAAGCATGGCGGATTAACACGCATCAGTTGCAGATAGATATGCACGAGGGCATAACAGACCAAGTGTTTAACTAGCTTATTACAAGGCATTTCAGTGCCCAAAAGGATAATTATTTCTCAATAAGCATTGCAGCGCGTGGAAGACTAAACCGGCTCACGGCTGCGGGTCATCGTGCACCGGTTCATCTTCTTCGTCTCTACCCAGCGGCTGGAAGTCAACAGTTGTCCAGTCGATCCCAGTTAAAGCTTGGAACACAGCTTCAACGCTTATAAGGGTTGACGGTTCAATATCAGGGGCATAAGTGTGTTACGGATTGGAGGGATCAGATTTTGTGCTTCAGGAGTCGGTGCAGCAACCCGTTTGTTATTGGTGTCATAGCTCGCCTGGTAAAAAGAAAGATCAGCCTCTTCAGCTAGTTGACAAGCCAGTGGACGCACTTCCCGGTTTATGGCGCGGATATCCTCCTGATCAAATTATGATCCGTCTTCTTTTAAGCTGGGATAGCCTTTAGCCACTTCCACTGGATCAAGGTCAAGTATCCATGCTTTTGCCCGGGTTAGTGCGGTCAAAGCACCAGCCCTTGCAGCAGATCTCTTTAGTTCATACACTCGGGCAGGCAACATAGACAACCTTGCTAAGATTTCCTTAATTAAGGTGGGGGGAGGCTTGTTGTGTGAAGCGGCACAGATGATCCGTTGTGCACCGGTATATACCTTCTCTATAAGGGTATATGCAGCCTTCAGCTTCTTTTAAACATCAGAGACCAGATGGCTAATGCGAGTTCCTGCATCATTTAACACACGAGTAAACCGAACACATGGGAAGATATGATTGAGAGTATAAGGAACAGATGTTTACCGAACACAGCAGCAGTCATAGCATGAATCTGCCGCTTTACACCAGTCATCTCATCTACCACCGGTTTAAGAGCTGCTTTTGCGTCTTCGGCCCTTTTTCGCAAAGTGGATTTTTCTGTTTCCCAATCCGCCCATTCTTTGTTGAAGCTCCCTTTCAGTTTTTCCATAGCATTTAGAGCGCTGGTCAACTCTTCCTTGGCCTTGGAGGTTTCGGCTTGCTGGGACTTGATGTTCTCTAGCAGATCCTCGGTTTGGCTTTCCTTCTTGCTCAGCTCAGCCTGTAAAGAGACAGATGGATAATGAGTTGACATTACATATTTGAAGTACCAAGCACATAACAAGTTATGCCCTTGATACTTGGGGGCTAATGCATATTTGCTCCTTATCAGAAATTTCTATAAGTCCCAAGCACAATACAAGTATTAATCTTGGCACTTGGGGGCTAATGTGTGTTTGCTCAAAAAAATGCTGGTATGGGAATTCTTCTACAGTCCCGGTTCATCTTTATAAAGTTAAACCGGCCCTTGGGGGCTATACCGGTGAAAGAGCAGTATGGCAAAATTTAAAGGAACTGGTTCAGCTTAAAGAGGTAATCCGGCCCCTGGAAGTTAAATATGCAAAGTTAAGTTATAACAAAAGTCCCGGTTTAGATTGGTATCATAAACCGTCACTTGGGGGCTACTGGAGTTGATAAGCTGCAATTGAACGTAAGAGAGAAATAGTTATGTGGTTACCTCATATCGCTCCATCATCAAGTTTACCAAACTAGCTTCATAGTCACGGCTGGTATACAGACGGTTCAAGAAGCCAGAGTGAATGTCTTGAGCACTGAGATGGGCGTAGCTTGATAAATCGGGATTCCATTTGCCTTTGCCGATAGCAGAGAGCTCATCCTTGGCAGTATGCTTTGACAAAGCAACAAGATTGCCAGTAGTGGTGTGGCCAGTGCCAGTAATCATAATGTCATCATCTTTGTCATCATCAGCTTTTACTGGAGTTGACGGTTTGTCAGTATCCTTAACTGGACTGACCGGTTTGTCATTAGTTCGGACAGGGCTGGTTGGCTGGTCTACATGGCTTGTAGTGTCAACTTGCACTTGTTCAGCAAGGAAGTCATGGTCTTGAGGCGGCGGATCATTAAGCATGGCGTCAGCGTCGGTTTCTTCCGGATCTGGAGTTTTTTTCCGGCTCAACAGCTACATTATCATCAGCCAGTTTACTTAATCGAGCCTTCTTGCTGGGTCTCGGTTTGGCGCTGTGAAAAGATAAACATGAGGATCAGTACAATATGTAAAGATAACATGTCAAGAATAAAGACAAGTGCATAGCTCACCCAGGAACTGTTTTGAGGGGTGGAAGTTGTGTGGCCGACGACTCGCCAGAGGATGAGCGAGAAGTACCCTGATAATTTTAATATGACGGGTTAAGAGGCTGGCGGAAACAACCCGCTTTGGGGCATGAAGTGTCAAGGGTATAAGAGACCTCTGATCGGCGTTTCCGAACCGGAGTGTACGTTAAACCGGCGGAGGTAACTACCTGGCCGCTGTGCCGGGTAGTGCGACGAGCCTCGTCTTGCTGCGTCTTCAAAAGAAAGTTTGGATCCAAGTAAGCAAGGGGGTGAGAAAATTTTACTTTCCGGTTTGCTCGACGGATTTTTGATGTGGGCAGAGGATCTGAATCAGAGGAAAGAATGATTACCTCTACATCGTCAGCGTGACTGCCTTCAGCGTCGTCCTGATAATAATCATTGTCAATGAGGTGTACGAAAAATGTACCAAGAGAGTCAAGTTCTACCTCTGATTCTAGGTTACCCACATCGTCATCAGCATTTAACTCGGAGGATGCAGTGGTCCTCTTCTTGGCATGTTTCATAACAACTTTGGTCTTTGGGCGAAGTGGCTTGGCCGTTTTGTCTTGCGGCTTTGCCGGTTTGTCCTGTGGTTTCTTGTTCCATAACGGATCATCACCCTGTTAGAAAATAATCATACTTTAAGAGAATATTTGGACAGAAGCAACTTTAGATAAAAATATTATATGATCCTTGCAGCTGGCGGTTTGTTGAAGGTACAAAAAGGTAGTAGTCCGGTTATGCTACAGACAGCGTCTGATTCATTCAGCATCTTCATTACAGCCTCAGTGACTTCCGCATCTGTAAGCTGAATATCAATGTGTCGCTGAGCATCCTTCAAACTCCCTGTGTACTCGCACATCAAACTGGAGCGCTAGCTTAAGGGCAGAATACTCCATCTTATCCAACAACGAGCAAGGTCAACTCCTATCAAACCATTCGCCATGAAGGCTCTAAGCTTTGATAGCTGAGGGGCATAGTTGGCCCTTTTTTTTGCAGTCAACCTCTGGGGAAAAGGATGCGTGTTACTAAGGCGGTGAGGGCGGTAACTCGACAAGGGCTTCTCATCGGTTGGAGATGTGTCTTTGCAGTAAAACCAAGTCTGGTTCCACTCTTTGGGGTGACTGTGGAGCTTGGGATGAGGGAACGTAACTTCCTTCCTTTTCTGAACCGCCATTCCACCCAATTCCGTATTGGGTCCATCCGTAAAATCTGTGCGGCGGTTTAAGGGAAAGAAGTCCCTAAACAATTCAACTGTGGGCTCCTCTTGTAGATAAGCCACACAGAAGACTTGGAAGTGGAAGATGTTGGTCATAGAGTTTGGACCGATGTCTTGAGGGTGCAGCTGAAAGCTGGCCAGTACATCTCGGAAAATTTTTGAACCGGGAGGGCTAAAACCTCGACCCAGGTGATCAGCAAACACCACTACCTCTCCATCCTTGGGAGTAGGAGGATTTTCCGGGCCAGGGACCCTCCAGTGGATGACATCTTTCTTGGCTAAAGCGCCTGTTTTAACACAGTTGTTTAACTGTTCTTCGGTTACTCGAGAAGGAGCCCAATTACATTCATAGACTTGCTTGGCCATGCTATGAAATTCTGAAACATGATTTTTGCCGATTTAGGATTTACAGTGGACAACTGTAAAGCAGTATAAGGATTTAAGCATATTGTTAAACCGGAGCTAGGTTATATGTAAACCGGAGTCTGACAATGGAGACAGTACAATGGTGAATGCAGTGGCGGTTCAACAGGGGACTAATGGTATCTACTGGGTCATCATTTTTTGTATGAAGTTAAACCGCCTAATCTGGTATTGAAGATACAAGTTTAAAGATGCGTAAGTGAGGGAAAAACAAATTTCACAGCTTGGCATGGTAATTTCAGATCTGCCGTGCGTTGGAAAATCAAAATAAATTCAGACCTAATTTCAAGAGTTTGAACAGTTCAGCAAGGTTCAGATGATTTTTGTGTAAAGGAACAGATCTAACAAAAAAGGGGATTATGGCTACGGCCGCATAAGAAATATCGGATCCAGCTAGTTGTTTATGCTAATGAAAAGGACAGGAAAGAACAATGGCGGAGATTGGATAGACTCCGATGAACATTGAAACCCTAATGGTGGATCTAGAGCAAAGAAAAGAAGGACTCACTGACGATGAGGGAACAACAGAGGAGTGCCACACTTTTCTGGTTCGGTCAGGTTGATGCAGCGGCCGTTGCGGAGGCAGAAACGAAGGTCGACGGAGGCGGCGGAGCTCCAAAGGTCGGGCAGCGCGAGGAAGAAGATGATGTGAAGAGATGCGGGGGGGGGGGGGGAATGGAAAGACCCTATGGCCCTATTTATAAAGGCAAAAGGATAAGCGTCAGGCACGAAAATCGAGGAGCCCAAAATTTGGATATGAGGCGGAGGTGTCGCCTCGATTGTCGGAGGCTCATTAATGAAGATGGGTTATACACAGTTTTAAATAACAGACGATGAAACGGCGGTTTACCATGGTCCTGGCGGTTTACAAGATTACTTGAAGATGTTGAAGAAGAGATTTTCTTAAGTATTAAGGATTGACATGAACCAGTTCAAATCAATCTCGGGCCTAATGTTGGGGATATTACCACTCGGCGTAAACCGGCCAGGAGAGGCCGGGTTAACCCCATGGTAGTTCACTATATCTAAAGCCTATGAAGACAGACGATGACGCTTTATGAAGGCCCAGGGCCCAAAGCCGGTTTAAGGCCTGTAGACATAAACCGGCATTGATATGTAAACTTGTGTTGTAAGATAGAAAGAGCAGAGACCGAGCCGGACACGTTTATGAGCCAGCCTCGGGATTCTATAAACCGACGGGCGTCAACCCATGTACATAAGGGGACGACCCGACGGCGGTTCAAGGACAACAGACAACAACTCGAGACTCAGGCAAAGCGTATTCGCTCCATGGTCATCGAAACCCAAGCAATCCCACAACAACTGGATCGTAGGCTTTTACCTTCACCGTAAGGGACCGAACCAGTATAAACTCTCTTGCGTCCCTTGTCCGCTTTAACCCCTTTAAGTTAACGTAGCGATGGCTCCATGACTAAGTCCTTTCTCTAGGACATCTGCCGTGACCAAACAACGACACTCCCCGTCCTGCACGACGCGTCCCGGAGCTTCACAGGCCTCGACTCTGTCCCCTGCATCGACCAACTGGAGCTGGGGAGGCACCACATCTTCGGCTCCAAGCTCGCCTCCCCGACGGCCACCGCCCCCTCCCGTCTATGTCGAGCCCTGCGCTACTAAGCCCCCGAGGGACCTCCGTGCGTCCACACGGTGAGCACCACCTGCGCCCCCTTTCCCTCGTCGTCGTAGCACCGCTACCTGCGAGCTTTGGCTCCACAGTCCGCCGTGGCCGGAGGTCTCCTCCCGCGCGCGCTCGCACGCCGTCCGCTACGCCCCCGCACCGCACTCGCCACGCGTCTCGCGCGCCTCTGGCCCCTTCCCAGCAACCCATGAGCCCGCTCCCGCGCGTCCCTGCCTGCGCCTGGCCGCCTCCTTCTGGCCAACTGCGCCCTGCGCGCGCCCGCCCGCGGGTAACTACGGCCCCGCTACGCCGTCGCCGCCCCACGTCCCGCCTACGTCGGCCGCCAGGCACTCACGCCCGCGTGCACCGGCCCCTGCTTCTACTCGCGCCGCCCGCCCGTTGTGGCCTTCTGCTGCCCCCGCTCCTACTGCTGTGCTAGTTCTGCTACCCCCGCGCTGCTGCTGACCGCGCCCAGCCGCGCCCGCCTGGGTTGCCCCTTGCCGCTGCAGCCGCGCCGTCGCGCGCCGCGTTGTTCCCCCACCCGTGTCCCTCCTCCTCGCCGAAGGCCACCCGCCCCGGGGCCGCCACCGGCGGCAGCCATTGCTTCGCCGGCCCTGTTGGGCGAGCGCCCGACCCCCGAGGCCCCGCCTGTTAACCCGCCCCGCTGGGCTGGCCTAGTGCCACTGCCAGCGGGCCCCACGCCCCTGTTTATTAAAAAAAGAAATGAAAAATATATTAATAAAAATAATTAAATTAATTAGTTAAATGCTTAATTAACTTAATTAATTAACCTTAATCAACTTAATAAACTAGGTTAGTTAGTTAAATCTGTAATTAGTTGGGTGAGTCAATGACAGAGGGCCCCACCCCCTATTGACTAGTCAAACATTGACTGGTCAACTGGGACGCTCTGGACCCACATGTCACACTCTCGTACTCCTCTGTGTACACAGATCTAGTGCACATAGCATTTTAGCTACTTAATTTCGAATTAATAACAAATCTAGAATATTGTTTAAATTTCGGAAAATCATAATGAATTATCCGTAACTCGGATGAAAAAGTTCTATACATGAAAGTTGCTCAAAACGACGAGAAGAAACCGAATACGCAACCCGTTCATCCGTCACATGCCTCTAGCATAGAAAACATGCAACCTTCCCCCTCCGGTTTGTCTGTCTGAAAATGCCAAACTTCGGGAAAACATTCCCGGATGTTTCCCCCCTTCGCCGGTTGCGTGTAGCACCGCGTTAGAACACGTCTAGCTCTGCCTGTTGTCCTGTTATGCACTTGCTTGCTATGTATTTACTATTTCTCCCCCCTCTTCTCTCCGGTAGAGACCCGAGACTGGTGCTGATGCCACTGTGATAGACTACGTCGTCGACGACCCTTCTTCCCTTTCAGTGGAGCTTCCAGGCAAGCCCCCCCTTTGATCATCCCGATATCGCCCATTCCATTCTCTCATGCTTGCATTAGATTTTGCTACTGGTATTGATTGCTCCTATTCTGATGCATAGCCTTCCTTTGTATCTACAATTGTTACCTACCTACTTATCCTAAACTGCTTAGTATAGGTTGGTTAGTGATCCATCATTGACCCCCTCCTTCTCCTTGTTGCCCCTGCTTCATTATCGATGACTCGATCAACGTGATCGACGACCAGAGCCTGACACCTCACATCACATGACGCCCCTTTTTGTTGCTCGACTCTGCAGGGTTACCATCGAGTGTCGAGGGTGGAACCTCTTACATCACTCCTGATGAGATCTCTGTAGTGTAGCTATTCGGTCATAGTCAACGAGGGTTATTTCCTCTCTCACCATTCCCGATATGGCTCTGTCATGCAACACCTCAAGTGTGAACCTCGAGGGTGGATCCTCTTACGTTCACCTTGATGGTCACATCGAGTGGAATCCTCCGGGGGTGATTCCTCGGGTTTTCTTCCGTGATGTTTTGGACACACGGTTACCTTGACTTTACTTGAGACTGGTGTTGAAGTCGGGTTGGCCCTGAGGGGTACCCACGATTTGATGTGAATGCCGAGCGGGCCTGGAGAGCACCCGTGCGATGTGACAGTGGCTGCTGGCTGTTTAGCGGTATCACCCAGGAGGGGGTGGTAGCTCCGGACTTGTCCCGACAACCGTCACTACTTTTAATTGTTAATGCACTAACAGGTTTGGGTATTTGTTCTGAATTGGCCTTTGGCCTTTACGCACTAACCACCACGCGAGAATAGTTATGGGCCTCGACGTCGTGGTATCAGCCGAAGCTTTGTCAGACGTCCAGTTCAGCATTGTGGCCGGGCCGGATCGTGCCATCCGCTTCACGGGTTGTTGGGTTTGCCCGGCTCCTGTGTTTTGCTACCTTACGTTCCGCTCTATCGGCTAAGGCGGCACCAGGAGAACTACTATGAATGTGCCCTGGTTCATCCGGACGAGCACCTGAGTAGAGAAAGCCGAAAACTGACTGTCATGATAAAGTGCGAGACTGGTCAAGCACTCGATGACTTAGCGGAATCTTCGGGATTCCTCCGCATTAACGAAGGGCCGTTTCCCGGCAAGGCATGTACGCGCCCCATATTCGGACGAGCGCAGAGCCACCAGGCGATATATAGTAGCCCCACTGTCAAACTCCTATGGTCAAGTGAAAGTGTTAAAGCAATATAGTCCGATCGCCTAGTTCGCTGCGCTATCACCTCCTTAATGGACAAAGACGTTGGATCAAGTGTGAACACGCGTCTTCTGCGAACACCCCCGCATTATATGCGTGGGGGCTGAAGTCGACGAGTGCAAACTTTCAGGTTGTAGACATATATACATAAATGGCCGCACATGAGGCATCATAATACTTTCAGGCAAAGTATAAAAATAGCCTTTATAATTCAGTAAAACATTGTTTTTTCAATGGGAATACATGTCACTAGAACATAATATTCTTCGAGCACTGAGCTTCTATTGAACGAGCGCCTTCAAGGACTTCTTCAAAGTAGTGCTCGACAGCTACTCGGACAACGGCCGAACCCTGGGTTGCAATAGCAGTGGCCTCCATGTCTGCCCGGTATGTCTTGACACGGGCAAGGGCCATCCGCGCGCCCTCCATGCACGCCGACCTCTTCATAGCGTCGATACGCGGCACAGCACCAAGGAACTGCTGCACCAAACCAAAATAACTATTCGGCTGTGGCCCTCCCACTACAGGAAACAGGAGATTTGCCGTCAATACTGTTCTTTGCCGTCAGCATTTCATTGGGCCAGACGGCCCAGACAAATTTTGACGACTGCAGCTGACGGCAAATTCATACTTTGCCGTCTGTAAAAAAAGTATAGACGGCAAAGACTCTTTGCTGTCTGAGATATTTCTTTATAGACGGCAAAGAGCTCTTTTCCTCGTCTATAAAAGAAATCACAGAATGCAAAGTCTTTGCCGTCTGCGATTTTTTTACAGACGGCAAAGATAGCTCTTTGCCGTTTGTAAAAAAATGCTCTTTGCCGTTTGTAAGAAAATGCTCTTTGCCGTTTGTAAAAAAGGTTTAGGGCGGCAAAGCGAAAGCACAGCACACGGATCGATCCCACAGATCGATGAGGTGGCAAGATCTGGGCCGCCCGCACCCTTCTCCATCTCTCACCACGTACGCCCCACCCACCCATCCCACCACTCTCTCTCTCTCTCTCTTATCCCCAAAAAACCCACTACGATCTGTCTCCCACGCCAACCCCATCTCTCCCTCGATCCCTTCTCTGCCGCACACCCCCCGCTCGGTCCAGATCTCCTCCTTGTCAACCACAGCCGGTCGATCCCGCCTCGCCGTCGCCTGAGCCGAGGCCGGCGCGGGATCCTTCTCTTCCTCCGCTGCTCGCCAACCGCCGCCGCTCGACCCCGCCTCCCCGTCGCCTGAGCCAGAGGCCGCCGCGGGAGGATGCATCATCCTCGTCCTCCCCGCCTGCAACCCGGCGCCTCTTCCTCCTCCTCCCTTGCTCGTCAACCGCCGTTGGTCGACCCCGCCTCGCGGCCGCGGGATCCTCCTCCTCCCCGCCCGCGACCCCGAGCCTCCTCCCCTACTCGTCAACCGTCGCCGCCCTTCAACACGACAGCGCCGTTGCTTGGTCAATAACTCGCCGGAGTTCCTCTGCAGCACAACCTCCCACCTTGTCGACCATGCCTCGCCGCTGCCTAAGCCGAAGGCCGCAGAGGGATCCTCCCCCCCCCCCCCGTCCATGACCCCACAACTCCGCCCGAAGACCACCATTCGCCGCCTTGAGCTTGACGCCCGCGCTGGGATCTGGACGCTGGCAAGGGCCAGTTCATACGTTCTGTAATAGTTTTTGTTGTTGTTTCGTTCGTTCGTCCTTTGAATGGAGAACATTATATTGTGTAAATATACTGTGATGATGGATATATAGTATGTAAATAGAGTACTTCTGTCTTGTAAAATTCCGTTCGTTCGTCATCGCTGTGAAAGATATTCCATACGCTTTCGGCCATCTACGGCTTCTGCACTTGTACTGTTGTTTCATTTTTTCAAATAAAAATATTTGCTTTGCCGTCTGGGTATATGAGGAAGACGGCAAAGACATAGCCTAGCTGACGGCAAAGTACTTGACGTCGTTCGTCAACACGACCGCTCCGTCTGTTGGCATATTTTTGCCGTCTGGCTAGTCTGCTGACGACAAACCCTATTGACTGACGGCAAACTCTTTGTCGTCATCCCGACAAACAGCAGATGGTAAAGTATTCTTTGCCGACTTATCTTTGTCGTCTGACTTTGCCGTCTGCTTCCTGACGGCAAAGTCTTTGCCGTCTGGAATTAGGTCTTTGCCGTCTGTAATCCACAGACGGCAAATTACCTGTTTCCTGTAGTGTCCCGGCCACAGATGATCCACAACAGACCTCATGGCAAGCCCGGACAACCTATGGAGCTCGGCCCACTCGGTCATTCGCTCATTTAATAGCAGCGGACGCACTGGACCATCGAACTGCGACCAGAATAGCTTTTCCACTTCACGATCTTTTTGATCCTTGAAGTACTCGGCCGCATCAGCAGCACTGGCTGCCAGATCCGCATATACATCCGTAGAACTCCATAGTTGATCAAGAGGGGCATACTTCGGATCTCCGAACTTCGTACGCAACCAGAAGGGCTTCCCAGCCGCGATATCTCCAGCTTGACGCAGCTCCGCCTTCGACGCTCTGATCTTAGAGCGGGCTTCCTTGGCTGCTACTATGGCCTTCTCCAGCTCCGTCGCCTTCGCTAGGTTTTCTTTTTCAAGAAGCTGATGACGGTCGGCAGCCTCCTTTAGCTCAACAGTCATCTTGGCCATCTTTTCTTTGCTCTGGCAAGGAGCAGCCTGTTCGGCTCTTAGTTCTTCGGCCGCCTTTAGAGAGACTGCATCACTATTCCTGGCTCATTCCTTGGCTCGGGCAAGTTCCGCCCGAAGGGTCTCCACGACGGCGGCCCCATCTACAGTCACACATATTAAAGATACTAGCATCATGCTCCTCTTACTATGTGTTGATCACCAGAGAAATCACATACCCTGTGCCTCGTCGAGCCGCTTGTTGACAAGCACGATGTCGGCATCTGCCGCATCAAGTTGGCGCTTCAGCTCGGCAAACTCAACAGTCCGGCTAGCCACCGGACCTTCCGCCACCTTCATATGAAGGCGGCCTGATTATTACTTGGGACTATGATCCTTTGTTTACCGCCGTTCTCGACGACAACCAGAGTCTCAGGGGCTACTATCTGTACAGGGCACACCTAACATGTGCGTTACCGTAAAAAAGATACACTATTTCACATACCTCAAAGCCTTTTAGTAGACTCATAAAAGCTTCATGCAACCCGCTTTCGGCAGATGAAATCCTCTGAATCACCGTACCCATTAGCGTACGATGCACTTGTGAGATAGCCGCTTGCTCCAGAAGATCATTCAGTACGTCCGATCGCACACCGGACGGTTCCGGACTCTTTCCGTTGCTCTCCTTAGGAGCCGAATACTGAGGACTTCGGGTGGCCGAGGGATTACCCTCTGGCCTTGGCGGATCAGGAGAAACCCTTCGCGACGACACTTCAGCGTCGCCCGCCTCATGAGGCGGTGTGGCATGGGGAGGTGTTTCGCTCTCCATCATCTCCGGAAGAAGATCCCCCGAAGATGAACTTTGTCGAGAAGGACTACGATCCGACCTACAAGATAAATACTTCGGTTATTGGCCTCAGAAGTAAAGCAGGATATTTTTACTATTAAGTACCCTTTTACTTACAGCTCGGTGGAGGGCTGATCCCCTTGCGGGCACTGTGCGGCAAGGGTACCCCCCGAGGTAGGACCCTCTGGCGAAGATTTCTTCACCCGTTTGGAAACCATTATTTTCGGGTCTTCAGAAGCGGTCCTCTTCCTTCCTTGGTTAGAGGGAATTTCGGATTCTTCTCCCCGACTATCCTTCTTCATGGAGGCGCTAATTCCCCTAGTTTGGATGAACAGCGAACGAGGTCTGCTTTCAGCCTCTTTATTCCCCCCTTTATCTTCCCCTGAGGGCACTTGATAAGGATCCGGTGAGACCTCAGGGAGGAGGGCCGGACACCTGATCATTTTCGCCTTTGTTACCCAGTCCTAGTCAAAGAGCGACTTTTCAGAATGATGTTATGATAAATAAAAAGACAACGTGTTCGGCTACGGGACTACTTACTTGGGTATCTGGACGATTGCAGCTTAGACCCGCATCCTCGGTGGTGTCCGGACACACTATTTGTGGTCCGAAGAACAATTTGTACATCTCTTCGAGCGTCATGCCGAGGAAGTGTTGAATAGCTCGCGATCCTTCCGGGTTGAACTCCCACATGCGGAGAGGTCGGCTTTTGCAGGGCAGGACTCGACGAACTAACATGACTTGCATTACCGTGGCCAGACCGACATCTCTCTCGAGGAGA
The DNA here is from genome assembly GCA_032464435.1 of Aegilops umbellulata. Taxonomy (NCBI): domain Eukaryota; kingdom Viridiplantae; phylum Streptophyta; class Magnoliopsida; order Poales; family Poaceae; genus Aegilops; species Aegilops umbellulata. The sequence continues at coordinate 11,172,345 of CP136054.1, forward strand.
TCTCGGATACGGCTCTGCAATGTCGGCACGTCCTTTATTGGCCCCCAGTCCAACCCCTTGTTGATCCATGACGTCAGTCGTGGCGGGGGGCCCGAGCGAAAGGCAGGGGTGGCCACCCACTTGGTACCCCGGGGAGCTGTGATATAAAACCACTCCCATTGCCATAAGTTGGACACCTCCGGGAAGGAACCCTCTGGCCATGGGGCATTCACATCTATCTATCTATACCTCTCTCTCTCTCTATATATATACCTATACTAATTAGTCACTTCCTAAAAATTCCCACGTTAATTAGATTTTACGAGCCGTTAATCTGGTGGGGCCGAATTATTATGGTGTAGATCAATTCGTAGAAAAAAAAGTTACTTATCTCTCTCCTCTCCCCCATAACCTAACAATCTTAATCTCTTTACCCTAAAAAAACAATCTCTCTCCCTCAAAAAAAAACAATCTTAATCTCTCACGTCTATCTCAACCACAACAATCATGGATGAGATTCAGTCTAGGTAAAAAAACCTGTCCACGCATGTAAAAAAAACTGCCCACGCACTTTGTAAAAAAAAGATTAAGCTATGAAAAAAAAACACCATGCATCCAGCGATGCTCTCCCTCAGCCGCCGCCTCGCCTCTCCCTGTCTCTCTCGATCTCCCTCCACCGCCGCCTCGCCTCTCCATGACTCCATCTATCTCTATCTCCCTCTCCCTGCCGCCTTCCCTCCCTCCCTCCCCATCTCTCTCTCCCCCCACCTCTCTCTGTCTCTCAATCCCCTTGCTTGCTCACTTCTTCAATTAATCAAGTTTTTGTCCCCAAAATCCCTTCCTCACAATGCTATTTACATAGGCACCAGGAGTTTTAGGTTCGGCCATCTTACACTAGGACCTCCGTGAAGACCGTAGGTAAGCACATATCAGCGGCAACGTGGAGGAATCACGATGAACAGGTGGCACATGCTTCACCGCCATGTGGAATACTTAATGTCCACACAACCCTGAATATATTTTCTTGATACGTAATGTTGCAGCAAGAAAAATCTGTTTGCTACATGTATTTTGGCACCCCTCTTGACATGACTATCCGTTCTGCAGACATAGTTAGCTGGGGTGCTCTCCATCACGTTTCTGCAGCAAGCTTAGGTTCTCTACATCTACCAATCAGCCACTGACCAGCCAGTTGACTTTGATATTTATGGGAAGCTTTTCATATACTGTCTATGCTACACAGATTGGATTTTGTATGTTGTTTCTTCCAACAAACAATGAATCCTAGATTGTCTGCACACATCTACCAATCAAGTTCTAGGATTAAGAAAAGGTATGATGCATTTATTTCAAATATTTTCCTATACATTTTTCATAATTTCTCATAGTGTACGATTCTTATTTGTAGATCTGTAGTAGATTTTAAATTGATGTGCATCAAAATTTAGCTATTTGTATGGCATACTTGAGTTATTTATGTCTCTATATAGTCTATTGCTGCCCCTCCACGTTGGAATTGACAAATTTGAAAAGGCCCTTCGCTTCACCCTTTAAGTCTCCGAAGCCTCTGTGATCCAATCTGGCTTCCCTTTTTAGGCGTATCAATAAATCAATCTGAAGCTTGGTGGTGCAGCGGAGGTGATGTATGGACGACAATTTCAAGTAGAATATCCGTTCACTATGATCATTGTGGATGCAGAGTTCTCCTCGAACCGCCCACCCCATATGTACATGAAGAACTCAATTTATATCCCCATGATGGGCCGTACATCAATCAGCAATATATTTCTCCTTTCGCAAAGTTTGTCCTCATAGAGAAAGCTTCTTCGACATGTTTGACTTTAGATGTCACCTTGGAGCCTAGAGGCAGCAGTTTCATGTCCAGCCAATCCAACATGCATGGCCTCCATAGCGCACCGTCCTCATCCTCTGATTTGATTCGAACACCAGCACCTCAGGCAGCCCTTATTTCTTGCTATTCGATTCCACCATGTGCAGGTTCAGTTCTTTATGGTAGGAGCATCCATCCATTGCGTTCCTTGAGCATTACACTATTCAAACAATTACTGGGGTGTGTGGTGTCTGTGGACTCTGTATAGCACATGATCGACTATGGAGGATGAGCAGGTGATGGGCGATGACGTTACTACAATTGTTGATGATAGGAAATTTACGCCAATCTATAGCACATGCATCCTCCTCCCAGATTTTAAAGGATAGATGGCCCGTACATGCATCGTCCTCCACCTCTTCAGGGATGGAGAGATTAATCCAAATCGCTGTTTGTTATTAGTCTCCACGTCGCTGCTGACATCGATCCAAATAGGCAGCGCATCCTCCTCCACTTCTTCTCTCTTCCACCGTCTAAAAATATCCATTTGTTATTAGATCTAAATAAACACATCATATTCATGTTCATGTTTCGTTGTGTTCTGTTTCAGGCCACAAAGATCAATAAAGTGCACGCTCAAGCTCAACCAGGAGAATGTATATGTCGTGTGCATCTTTCCAGACGAAAGGATCGCATTGAAAGGATTGGTCGCCATTCACACACCGACTCCGCAGGCAAGTACGACCTTAATTCTGTTGCGAACTTGCTATGAATCATGTATCTTACGTGCATGTGCTGACAGCCGGAAGAAATTGACCTCCCTTGCCGTTACGTACATACTTATCAACTAGCGCATATGGACGGAATCATTCAAGCTGCTAGGGAAGACAGCTTACCTACATGTACGTGCCTTTGTGTGCAATGTGAGTTGCACCCTGTTCCAAAATCCTCTCTTCTCACTGTCATCATTTGCCATTCTGCTCCTTTTCCCTTGCCTAATGTTGCTAAATCTGATTGTCTTCTTCAGCTTCTCCCGACAGATATCTAAGATGGCAATGCTACACAGATACCTGCGGCGGGAGCAAAGTCCTATTTATATGGCCAGTACATCTAGCTGGACACAAGGAATACTTCATGGAAACGATACCAACCGCAGTATTATTTTTTCGAGCGTACCTGTTGATGTTGTTTGCACTCATATCAAGTATATTTGCTCTCCAATAGATGTATTGTTTTATCTCTATAGCTGATTATGAATGAAACATGCAATGTATTACATGCATGCCTCATGGCTATGTATTTCTATACCGATGGTGTTGCCATGCAGCCCAGGTTTATGGCATGAGAAGGTAAAACATATCAGTCAAGGTTTTGCCAGAAACTTTGTTACATTAACACTGTCAACTACCAGAAACTATACATATGTATGTATTAATAGGTCTTTTTTTGCAGCGTAATAGGTAATTTTCCTTACATTTTGATACCATATGTTCTGTTGACATCCATGATGAAACATGATGATACAAACATATGTAGATATACTTCTCTTTGAGATTGGGTTGTTACATTAGACAACTTGCCTTGATTGTTGTGTACAAGTGTGGTTATTTTATGTGCAATTGGTCAGTGCTAATTTGTTCGTGGAATTTCATATATTGGCATCAGATTATATCTGTGTATCAGTTTAGCATTCTCCACAAAGCAAACTATTGAAGAATGATTTTGGTTAAAGTAATATGAGAATATACAACAACCCTGCGAATTCTACTGCAAATATATACTTCTGTACATATAGACTAGACAAAATTGATGATGACCGGCAACTTCCACAATATTAGTAATCAACAAGTTTCTTGCTATGTTTATATTCGAATAAACATAGCGATATTGAAATCTGTGGAGCAGCACTAATTTTTGAGCTTTTGTGGGTTACTATCGTCATCAAAGATGACTTTCGTCACAACTTCATTTAATGAGAAGATTGCAACTTTTGTAAAGTTTAACATTATTGTACACAAGCATGGTATCTTGCATATTTTCAGTGCTAAATTATTCAAGAATTTAATGCTAGCATCAGTTTACATGGTGCATAAATTTAAAGATCATATTGACTCGATGCATTAATTTGTCTAAGAAAAGATGATAATTATCTACTACAGTTTTTTACAGCCACACAAGCTATTCCATGACCATGTTATTCTACTAAGATTGAACAACCATAGTAGTACTATAACCGAATGTCAAGCATCTAAGTTACTGCATTCTATAGATAAATGAAACATTTCCTTCATATCTTAACACAAATAAGTGTAATAATCAAGTCATCCCAGTTGCCTGCAAAATGAAATTAAATATGTCATTGCATAACTTTGATCATAAAATTCAACTACAAATAATTTCTATGGGTCTAGCCGTGCGAATGCACGGGTTGACGACTAGTGACTACTAATAGCCAGACTTCTCCCATGTCCTCAGGAACAAACGTAACTACTCACAAAGCATATTCATGTTCATAATCAGAGGGGTAATAATATGCATAAAGGATCTGAACATATGATCTTCCACCAAATAAACCAACTAGCATCAACTACAAGGAGTAATCAACACTACTAGCAACCTACTAGTACCAATCCCGGACTTGGAGACAAGAATTGGATACAAGAGATGAACTAGGGTTTTGAGATGAGATGGTGCTGGTCAAGATGTTGATGGAGATTGCCCTCTCCCGATGAGAGGAGCGTTGGTGATGACGATGGCGATGATTTCCCCCTCCCTGAGGGAACTATCCCCGGCAGAACAGCTCTGCCGGAGCCCTAGATTGGTTCCGCGAAGGTACCGCCTCGTGGCGGCGGAGTCTCGTCCCGAAAGGTTGCTTCCTATTTTTACCTCGACGAAAGACTTCATATACCAGAAGATGGGCATCGGAGAGCCACCAGGGGGGCCACGAGGTAGGGGGGCGTGCCCACCCTCGTGGACAGGGTGTGGGCCCCCTGGCCTTCATCTTGGGCGATGATTTTTTATTATTTATTGTAAGGTATTCCGTGGAGTTTCAGGACTTTTGGAGTTGTGCATAATAGGTCTCTAATATTTGCTCCTTTTCTAGCCCAGAATTCCATCTGCCGGCATTCTCCCTCCTTATGTAAACCTTGTAAAATAAGAGAGAATAGCCATAAGTATTGTACATTAATGTGGAATAACAGCCCATAATGCAATAAAAATCGATATAAAAGCATGATACAAAATGGACGTATCAACTCCCCCAAGTTTAGACCTCGCTTGTCCTCAAGCGAAAGCCGATAACAATAAATATGTCCCCATGTTTAGAGGTAGAGGCGTCGATAAAAATAAAATACGGACAAGAAGGCATCATGATTATTCTCATAACATCAACATATATAGATATTGTCATATGATTGCTTATGTTCAAGTGATGATCTATTCACAATGCAAAAGTATGAATCAGAAACCTTATTGAAAACCAACAAACTATAATCTCAGTCATTGAAGCAATTGCAGTTTATCATAACATCGGAAAGAGTATGTCAGAGCTAAATAGCAAGTCCACATACTCAACTATCATCTAGTCTTTCATAATTGCTAACACTCACGCAATACTTGTGGTTATGGAGTTTTAATCGGACATAGAGAAAGATAGGGGCTTATAGTTTCGCCCCACAACCTTTTACCTCAAGGGTAATGTTAACAATAATAACTCATGCCCCCCTATATCCAATTAGAGATATATATCAGGTTCTTTCCAACATGCTGGACTTGCCAAAGGATAAAATGAAAAAGGAAAGGTGTAGATCACCGTGACTCTTGCATAAGGTACAAGATAATAATAATAGATAGGCCCTTTGCAGAGGGAAGCAAAGGTTGCAATGTGCTTTTATGGTTGGATGCATAAAATCTCAATGCGAAAGAACGTCACTTTATATTGCCCCTTGTGATATGAACCTTTATTATGCAGTCCATCGCTTTTATTACTTCCATATCACAAGATCGTATAAAGCTTATTTCTCCCACACCAATCAATCATACATATTTAGAGCAATTTTTATTGCTTTGCACCGATGACAACTTACTTGAAGGATCTTACTCAATCGTAGATATGGTGGACTCTCATGGCAAAACTAGTTTAAGGGTTTTTGGAAGCACAAGTAGTATTTCTACTTGGTGCTGAGAATTTGGCTAGCATGAGGGAGAAAGGCAAGCTCCACATGTTAGAGGATCCATGACAACATACTTTATCTCAGATATAAGAAAACATAACTCATCACGTTGTCTTCCTTGTCTAACATCAACTCTTTAGCATGTCATATTTTAATGAGTGCTCCCAATCATAAAAGATGTCAATGATAATATATTTATATGTGAAACCTCTCTTTCCTTATTACTTCCTATTAATTGCAATGATGACCAAAGCTATGTCTGCCAACTCCCAACAACTTTTAATCATCATACTTTTTCTATGTGAAGTCATTACTCTCGATAAGATCAATATGAACTCTTTGTTTGTTTTCATTCTTTTTCTCCTTTTTCTTTTATTCACTCAAGATCATGGCAAAATAGTCAAGCCCTTGACTCAACACTAATCTTTATTATATATAGCTGACGGACTCGATTACATAGATAGATCAAAAAGCAAAACTCAAAACTAGATCATGCCATAAACTTTATTCTACTAGATCAAGATACTACTAATAGGATCGAACTAATAAAAACGGTAAAGGTAGGAGTTGTGATTGTGATACGATACCGGGCCACCTTCCCCAAGCTTGGCAGTTGCCAAGGGGAGTGCCCATACCCACGTGATTATGTCTCCTTTGTCGGTGAAGAAGATGGAGGCACTACTAGGGAAATGCCTAGCAGCAGCGCGGGTTTTAGACCTATCAGTAGCGCGGGGTTATGCGCTACTGATAAGGCGCTACAGCTAACGTATAGCAGTAGCGTGCCTCCTCCCACGCTACTGCTAAATCGACTTAGTAGTAGCGAGTTCCCGGAGGAGCGCTACTAGTAATTAGTAGTAGCGCTTCTCCCTGCCCGCGCTGCTACTATTATTTCGTATTTTATTTCTTTTTCATTTCATGTTGTATTCGTACACCTTTACACAAGTTCTCATACAAAAGGAATTTAGAAATTGTTTTTACATCATAATGAGTTATTACATCACGGGGTGAAAGAACCGTGTGGATTAGTTTCAAGATGATGGACATCCACTTGAAACTAATCCGCGGTTCTTTCACCCAATGATATAATAAATATCATCATCATCATCATATCATTAACAACTTATCATCATAATAAATCATTGTCATATAACACCTCCTCAAGATCATCATTTTCATCAATGAGACATCACATAACAAATTGGTCACTAGTCGTAATCACAAGTACTCCTCACATCATCAACTCTAAAGCATTGTATCACATAATAAATATATTGTACCTCATAGGACCTACTACATTCTCTTAGGACCTACTATATTCTCTAAGATAAAATAGCAGCAAACAAGATAGCCCCTGACTCTCCATTATGGAGAATGGAGATTATCCTATCTCCAATTCTTGCCTTTCGCTTAATGTTACTTCCAAGAACCTCCTTGCGAATGTCCAAACATTTTTTCCATTCTTTGATTAGCATGTGTTCACCGCTTTTATAAATCCCATATGCATAGGTTGTTGGGGAACGTAGCAGAAATCAAAATTTTCTACGCATCACCAAGATCAATCTATGGAGTTCTCTAGCAACGAGAGGGATAGGAGTGCATCTACATACCCTTTTAGATCGCGAGCGGAAGCATTCAAGAGAACGGGGATGATGGAGTCATACTCGCCGTGATCCAAATCACCGATGACCAAGTGCCGAACGGACAGCACCTCCGCGTTCAACACACGTACGGTTGGGGAAGACGTTTCCTCCTTCTTGATCCAGCAAGGGGAAGGAGAGGTTGATGCAGATCCAGCAGCACGACGGCGTGGTGGTGGATGCAGCAGGGGTCTCGGCAGGGCTTCGCCAAGCTCAGCGAGAGGGAGAGGTATTACGGGAGGGAGAGGGAGGCGCCAGGGCTTAGGTGCGGCTGCCCTCTCTCCCCCCTCTTTATATAGGGGTCCAGGAGGGGGCGCCGACCCCCTAGAGATGCATCTCAAGGGGGGGGGGCGGCCAAGGGGGGGGGGGCTTGCCCCCCAAGTCAGGTGGGGCGCCCCCCACCCCTAGGGTTTCCAACCCTAGGTGCAGGGGGAGGCCCAAGGGGGGGTGCACCAGCCCACCAGGGGCTGGTTCCCCTCCCACTTCAGCCCATGGGGCCCTCCGGGATAGGTGGCCCCACCCGGTGGACCCACGGGACTCTTACGGTGGTCCCGGTACAATACCGATTAACCCCGCAACCTTCCCGATGGCCGAAACTGGACTTTCTATATATAAATCTTTACCTCTGGACCATTACGGAACTCCTCGTGACGTCCGGGATCTCATCCGGGACTCCGAGAAACTTTCGGGTTGCTGCATACTAATATCTCTACAACCCTAGAGTCACCAAACCTTAAGTGTGTAGACCCTACGGGTTCGGGAGACACGCAGACATGACCGAGATGACTCTCCGGTCAATAACCAACAGAGGGATCTGGATACCCATGTTGGCTCCCACATGCTCCTCGATGATCTCATCGGATGAACCACGATGTCGAGGATTCAAGTAATCCCGTATACAATTCCCTATGTCAATCGGTACGTTACTTGCCCGAGATTCGATCGTCGGTATCCCAATACCTCATTCAATCTCGTTACCGGCAAGTCACTTTACTCGTACTGTAATGCATGATCCTGTGACCAACCACTTGGTCACATTGAGCTCATTATGATGATGCATTACCGAGTGGTCCCAAAGATACCTCTCCGTCATACGGAGTGACAAATCCCAGTCTTGATCCGTGTCAACCCAACAGATGCTTTTGGGGATGCCTGTAGTATACCTTTATAGTCACCCAGTTACGTTGTGACGTTTGGCACACCCAAAGCACTCCTACGACATCCGGGAGTTACACGATCTCATGGTCTAAGGAAATGATAGTTAACATTGGAAAAGCTTTAGCAAACGAACTACACGATCTTGTGCTAGGCTTAGGATTGGGTCTTGTCCATCACATCATTCTCCTAATGATGTGATCTCGTCATCAATGACATCTAATGCCCATAGTCAGGAAACCATGACTATCTGTTGGTCAACGAGCTAGTCAACTAGAGGCTCACTAGGGACATGTTGTGGTCTATGTATTCACACATGTATTACGATTTCCGGATAACACAATTATAGCATGAACAATAGACAATTATCATGAACAAGGAAATATAATAATAATCCTTTTATTATTGCCTCTAGGGCATATTTCCAACACAGGTGAGCTCCTTAGATTCACCTGGCTGTATGTTCATAACTGCAAGGCGACTATTCTGATACATCAGATGAGGCAAACAATCCATCGGGATTTCCTGTGGAAAATCATAGTAATAAGTTCGTAGTAAGCAATGATGTACTAGTTTTAGAAGTATGCAAAAGATGCATGGATGTCGTAATAGTAACAAATCTAACCAGGGTATCTCCATAAAAGTTATCGTGGTTCAACACGTGCACTAGTGGCACGTATTCACCATAATTTGGAGGAGTTCGATAATAGGTATTGTAATTCTCAAGAAAACTACAATAAGCAATCCGATGACTTTTCTCCTTATAAGTTAATTCGGAGCCATCAGTGTAGTGGGTTTTGTCTACCATCTTATGCACATTCTTTGAAGATTTAAAATAAGCTGTCGGTGGAAATAAGCTGTCAACTATTTTCAAATAAACAATATAAATTAGTTAATAACTATGTTTGAGAAACTCACATTGCGGTTGTCGGTGTCAAAACCAATGTCGGTGTCAAAACCGGCGGATCTCGGGTAGGGGGTCCCGATCTGTGCATCAAGGTCGGATGGTAACAGGAGACAAGGGAAACTTTATTTTACCCAGGTTCGTGCCCTCTCGATGGAGGTAAAACCCTACTCCAGCTGGATTAATTTTGATGATATTGGTAGTACAAGAGTAGATCTACCACGAGATCAAGGAGGCTAAACCCTAGAAGCTAGCCTATGGGTATGATGATGGTTATGTTGTGTTCATCCTACGGACTACAACCCTCCGGTTTATATAGGCACCGGATAGGGTTAGGGTTACACAGAGTCGGTTACATTGGTAGGAGATCTTGAATATCCGTACGCCTAGCTTGCCTTCCACGCCAAGGAAAGAACCTTCCGGACACGGGACAAAGTCTTCTATCTTGTATCTTCATAGTCCTAGAGTCCGGTTGAAGATATAGTTCGGCTATCCGAACACCCCCTAATCCAGGACTCCCTCAGTAGCCCCCGAACCAGGCTTCAATGACGTCGAGTCCAGCGTGCAAATTTGTCTTCGGCATTGCAAGGCGGGTTCCCCCTCCGAATCTTATGTACCTGTATGAATAATGTCCGTAGCGCTCCTCGGTCTCGGTGCCCAATAATTGCCGTCTTCCACGTGTTGAACGAATGCGAAAAGCCCGGGGGTGTTTTTATATTCACACCCCTGGTCGTATAAACGAGCCGCCTATTTAACGGGATGGGGATCTAGATCCAAACCACATCTTCTTCTCCCCGCGAGTTATCATCAGAGCGTCTCCAGCAAAAGTCCATTCCAACATGGCCAGCCGTCGTAGCTCCTCCCCTCGCCCCTCCAGCCCCAAATCCGGAGACTGGGAGAGTTGCACCGCCCCGCACAGCGAACTAGTGTCACTGCAGGCCAAGGGATTCCTTCCCCAAGCATATATGGTCCCGGTCCGAGCCGGACTCGCCACCTACAACGGCGGCAAGCAAGCGGAGAGCACCCCCAATCCTTCTAAAGGAGAGCGGGTGTGTCTCGTCCCTTATTTATTAAGGGGTCTGGGATTTCCAATTCATCCATTCCTTCGCGGGCTGCTGGAGTTCTACGGCCTCCAGCTGCACAATCTCACGCCTGGCTCCGTGCTACATATTGCAGGCTTTGTTGCCCTTTGCGAGCTATTTTTAGGCGTCGAGGCTCATTTTGCGCTGTGGAAGAGGTTTTTCTGCTTGGTGCCCCGTTCTCATAAGGGGTCTATATACCAGGTGGGCGGAGCCGAAATATGGCACATCGCCGGGACCGGATACCTATCCGGAACCCCAAAGAAGGCGTCCGAGGACTGGCCTTCAGAATGGTTCTACATAGACGACGTCCCGCTGCCGGACCCTGTCCGGGTCGGCCTCCCTGAGTTCAGCATGGCTCCCTTAAAGAAACGCTTAAGTTGGCGTCCGCGGAGCTCTCAGAGAGAAAGCAACAGAGACGTTCTTTACCTGATGCGCCGGATAAGATTATTGGCTCATTTCGGACTAACCATGATTGGAGTCATGGCCACATGTATTATGCGGGGGGTGCAGCCGCTTCAATATAGGAGCCACAACATGTGGGATTTCAACGGGGAGGATGATGCCACCCGTTACGGCCGCAAAGGGCCAGACACAACTGCCGCTCTTGTAAAGATTCTAACATCTTTGTACAAGGGAGAAAAGGAGGACTTCCTCCACGTCAACCCGCGGGCCGGATTCACTATGTATGAACCTCCAAGTTGGGTAAGTGAACAATTGTACTTGCCTGTTTATTTTAATGCTCCCATGACTAGATATGTAATCTGATGATTCCAATGCAGGAGCTGCGACAGGAGGTAAAGGATATCAACAGCTGCCCTCCACAGCCTGAGGACCCAGAACGGTCCCTCGATCCGGACTCCGAAGAGGATCCGGACATATCGGTGGAGCTCATCGACGGGGTGTTCCACCAGTTAAGCAAGGATAATACCTTGGTGGCTATTACGGCTGATTATCCCGGGTTAATCCCGGCCTCCTAGGTGACAGAAACCGGAGTGTTTATTCTTGCAAGAGAGATTCCGTCCTTACATATCCCGGTGTTTCTGACGACAACCGTATTTTATAGGGGAGATTTTCGAGGAGGGAGGCCGAACCTGCGGCGACTAGCCAACGAGGAGCCGCCAGGCCCTGTGGGGTAAAAAGGGATGAAGTCTGGACTGAGAGTTCGGCACAAAGGTATAACGCGCCCGCTGTCTTCCTGGCGTTATTCTGCCAGGGCATGTTAACATCCGTACTGTTTCCAGGACGAAGAGGCCTCACCGGACTATATCCGGGAGGGCCGCCAAACGCGCCTCTACCAGCCAGGCTCCAACGTCTGGTCCGGAGGCGGGGACAAACACCAGGCTTGCGTCGGACGCTCCTCCAACAGAGGATGCGGACCGGCTATCTGCCACAAATTCAGAAGTAGAGAGCGCCATGAACCATAGGCGTCGCCGGACAGTTCTACGCGACGCTTGTTTCTCCCGAGAGGCCTTAGATGCCTTCAATTCGGGAGATGCGTACCTTCGTGCTGCTCAAGATGGTTTAGCCAGGGCCACGGAGCAGTATGTGAAAGACATACGGGTAAGAAAATTTAAATATATATATACCAGTAGCCCCCGATACTTGAAACAGTTAAACTAACTGATTTAAGGATCATATAATATGTAGGTTCTTACTGAGAAGAACACCGTGCTGTCCCAGGAGCTGGAAAAGTGCAAGGCCCAACTAGAGGCCGCACTAGCCGCAACAGGGGATCCCAAAGGGACCCCCTCAGGTACGATATACGCTGAGAGATTGGTATTGTGCGGCTTATGTGCGAATCTGACAAGTAATGCTGCAGATGGTGCCGGACTAGATCCGGAGAGGCAATAACTCTTACGCCAGATAAAGGCTGGCGAGAGTACATTGACAAGGGTGAGGCGAGAGAAGAATGATCTTCAGGATGCCAACACCAAGCTGAATGTTGAACTGAAAGACGTTCGTGGCTAGCTATCTGACTCCACGAAGGAGAATCAGCGTCTTCGACGCGGCATATTTAGTAAGTGCTTGAGCGAACTCTTGAAAAAAAAGGGGTTCAGCGAGGAAGACGAATAACAGAATTATGTCTGTAGGTATGCTCACATGGCGTCCTGCAGAGGAGATGCCCGATTCTACGGGTGACCTTCTCCCCGAACTCCTGCAACTGCACGAACGAATTCGGCAGGCAATGCAAGGGGTTTCCCGGGCCTTATGGCCTGCCCACTCCACGCCCGAGGGCCTTGGAGAGCTTGCGGAGAAGCTGACGGGAGTTCGGCGGCGCATCCGGTTGTGGAAGATATCAGCCTGCCGACAAGGCACGAGGGAGGCCTGCGCCATGGTGAAGACCCGCTTTACGAAGTTTGACCCCAATCACATGGCCGAGGTCGGACCAGTGGGGCCTGACGGGAAGGAGATCCCTGTGAGCTTGGTGTATGGCCAGGTAGAGCTGGCCGCAAAGTATTCCCAGCAGGACTGTAAATTAGACAGCCTGTTAGATCGTATAGAGGAGGAATACGATCAGTCAAGATGACTATGTAATTTATAATTGACATGTGTAATGCCTTCTAGCCGGATTGTAGATCGTTTGTCGTTGCCGACCTTTTCGCTTCGACCTCGGGACCTGACGGTCCGGAGTGTGTCCGAATACCATAACGGCTATATAAAAGCCAGGGTATGCATGGAGACCAGGCGTATGGGTCATTAGTGCTTTATCAGACAAGTGCCCAACTAGTTATGTTATATTACATGGTTAGTAAGAAACATCTTCCAGAGAGAATAGTTCCGTTAAGGGTTCCTTTCGCTGGGGTGGCGTGCCCTAAAGCGCACGTCCGGACTGCAAATGCAGAAGATCATCTGGGGGCATGTATAAAATAAAAAGGTTCATCTTTAGTTCACCGACCGAATATTCCCTCAAGAACGCTAGCTTTCGGCTTCACCCAGTCTGAGGTACACATCCGGCTTATCCGGCAGTAACAATCGCGGAGGTGCTCCCTTTACCGCCTAGCCGAACAATCGGGAACGTAGGGGTAAGCACAGGAGCCACGCAACCCAGCTTGGCCAAAACTTAAGTCATATCGATGCATATAATGGCGAAGAAAAGGTGCATGCGGAAGTCTGACGCATGCGTTGGGTGTGAAACCCATATAGACAAGCTTCTGTTTAAGAAGCCCCCATGTTTAAGGAGCACGGGTAGCGCGTCACATAATGAGCCTTTTAAGGGCTAGAAAAGAAAAGAGTAGGAGACAAAGTAAAAAAAGGTATAAATGTAAATAATGGACAGAGGAAGGAGACAAACACAGAGTCCAGCGCTAGGCATACAATCTTCGGAGACGTGTGGCGTTCCATGGGTTCGGCTCGAGTCGGTTGTCCGACGCATCTGGCAGGCGGTACGCTCGACCAGTTAGGACTTGGTCGATTATGAATGGACCTTCCCATTTGGGCTTTAGTTTGTTCTTTTGCTTATCCGGCAGGTGCAGAACTAGTTCACCAACGTTGTAATTTTTGGCCCGTACTTCTCTGCTTTGATATCTTCGAGCTTGCTGTTGATAGAATGCGGAACGGGCCTTATCCACATCACGCTCTTCCTCTAAGGCGTCTAGGTTGTCCTGCCGATCAAGCTCGGCTTCTCTTTCTTCGTACATGCGCACTCGAGGTGAGTCATGAATTATGTCGCAGGGCAGAACCGCCTCAGCGCCGTACACCATAAAGAATGGCGTGAATCCGGTGGTACGATTTGGCGTGGTTCGCAGCCCCTAGAGTACGGAGTCGAGCTCCTCTACCCAGTGCATATTAGATTCCTTGAGGGACCGCACTAGTCTGGGTTTGATGCCGCTCATAATGAGACCATTTGCACATTCGACCTGACCGTTAGTTTGTGGGTGATAGACAGAAGCATAGTCGAGCTTAATGCCCATGTTTTTGCACCACAGCTTTACTTCATCAGAGGTGAAGTTTGTGCCGTTATCGGTGATAATGCTGTGGGGGACACCATAACGGTGTACGACCCCGGATACAAATTCTATCACAGGTCCGGATTCGGCCGTCTTGACAGGCTTGGCTTCTATCCATTTGGTGAATTTATCCACCATGACCAATAAGTATTTTTTCTTGTGGGTTCCGCCTTTAAGGGGTCCCATCATATCGAGCCCCCAGACCGCGAAAGGCCAAGTGATGGGGATAGTTTAGAGGGCGTTGGGTGGCATATGTCTTTGGTTGGCAAAGAGCTGGCAACCGACGCACCGTTTGACTAGGTCCTGAGCGTCTGCTCGAGCCGTCGGCCAATAGAAGCCAGTACGGAAAGCCTTGCTTACAAGGGACCGAGCCGCGGCGTGATGGCCACCGAGTCCGGCATGAATTTCAGCCAACAGACTCCGCCCTTCCTCTTCGGAGATACACCTTTGAAGGACTCCTATAGTGCTTTTCTTATATAGCTCTCCCTCGTGGACTTTATAGGCTTTAGATCGCCGCACTATGCTGCGTGCCTCGTTTTGGTCCTCGGGGAGTTCCTGCCTAGTAAGGTAGGCTAGGAATGGTTCCTTCAACGGGGCGATGACCGCCATTATTGCGTGGGCTGAGGGTGTAATTTCGGTGGCGGGGCCGCCGATTATGTCTGATTGTTCGGCATTGGGTTGTGCGGTTATGCCCGGGCTATTATCCAAGGGTTCCCCCTTCCATGTTACGGATGGTTTGAATAATCTTTCTAAGAAGATGTTGGGGGGGACTGCGTCTCGTTTGCTCCGATGCGTGCCAGGACGTCCGCTGCCTGATTATTTTCTCGGGCTATGTGGTGGTAATCCAATCCCTCGAACCGAGCTGACATTTTTAGTACGGCATTGCGATAAGCTGCCATTTTTGGGTCTTTGGCGTCGAAGTCGCCATTTATTTGGGATATTGCGAGGTTTGAATCCCCGCGTACTTCCAGGCGTTGAATGCCCATGGATACTGCCATCCGGAGACCGTGTAGGAGGGCCTCGTATTCGGCTGCATTGTTGGAGTCCGTGTACATGATTTGGAGTACATATTGGACTGTATCTCCTGTAGGGGACGTTAGAACAATGCCAGCCCCCAGTCCGGCCAACATTTTGGAGCCGTCGAAATGCATGACCCAGTTTGAGTATGTGCCGTACTCTTTAGGGAGTTCGGCCTCTGTCCATTCGGCGACAAAGTCGGCTAGGACTTGTGATTTAATGGCTCGCCGTGGTTTATAGGTTATATCGAATGGGAGGAGCTCTATGGCCCATTTTGCTATCCGGCCCGTTGCATCGCGGTTGTTGATAATATCATTGAGTGGTACTTCCGAGGCTACTGTTATAGAACACTCTTGAAAGTAGTGTCGTAGCTTCCCGGATGCCATGAACACCGCGTACGCAATCTTTTGGTAATGCGGGTACCGTGATTTGCATGGTGTGAGGACAGTGGACACGTAGTAAACCGGCCTTTGAAGGGGTAGTTTGTGTCCGTCCGATACCCGTTCGACGACGAGTACGGCGCTTACAACTTGATGAGTTGCGGCAATGTATAACAACGTTGGTTCGCCGGTATTCGGCGCGGCCAGGACGGGGTTTGTTGCCAAGATGGCCTTTATTTCCTTGAGTCCGGCCGTGGCTGCGTCCGTCCACTTGAAGTGTTCGGTGAGCCTTAGGAGGCGGTAAAGGGGTAGTGCCTTTTCTCCCAAGCGGGAGATGAAGCGGCTTAAAGCTGCCACGCATCCGGTGAGTTTCTGAATTTGCTTGAGATCTTTTGGGACATCCAATTGTGACAGAACTCGAATTTGAGCTGGATTTGCTTCAATTCCTCTGCCGGATACAATGAAGCCCAGGAGCTTTCCGGCTGGGACGCCGAAAACACATTTTTCCGGATTGAGCTTGATGTCGTATTTTCGCAGGTTGTCGAATGTAAGTCTCAAGTCGTCTACTAGAGATTCGACGTGTCTTGATTTAACGACCACATCATCTACGTACGCCTCCACTGTTTTGCCGATCTGGTTTGCCAAACATGTTTGAATCATGCGCTGATATGTCGCGCCGGTGTTTTTTAGCCCAACGGCATTGTGTTGAAGCAGAATGGGCCGTATGGCGTGATGAATGTTGTTGCAGCTTGGTCTGATTCTGCCATCTTTATTTGATGGTAACCGGAATATGCGTCGAGGAAACACAGGGAATCGTGTCCTGCAGTGGCATCGATGATTTGATCAATTCGAGGGAGGGGAAAGGGATCCTTTGGGCAGGCCTTATTAAGGTCTTTGAAGTCGACGCACAGGCGCCAGGATTTGTCCTTCTTTGGTACCATTACCAGGTTTGCTAGCCAATCCGGGTGCTTTATATCTCTAATGAATCCGGCTTCCAATAGTTTGGCTAGCTCCTCTCCCATAGCCTGTCTCTTTGGTTCGGAGAAACGCCGAAGGGCTTGTTTGACAGGTTTGAATCCTTTCTGGATATTTAATCTGTGCTCGGCCAGTCTGCATGGGATTCCTGGCATATCTGAAGGGTGCCAGGCGAAAATATCCCAGTTCTCTCGTAGGAACTCGCGCAGTGCGGCGTCTACATCAGGGTTTAGTTGTGCTCCGATGGAGGCTATTTTAGTGGGGTCCGTCGGGTGGACCTAGAATTTGACTATTTCGTCTGCTGGTTTGAAGGATGTGGATTTGGATCTCTTATCGAGTATCACATCATCCCTGTTAACCGTAGGTCGCAGCGCCGTCAGTTCTTCGGCCGCTAAGGCTTCGGATAGTGCTTCGAGGGCCAATGCGGCTGTCTTCTTTTCGGCGCGGAGTGCTATGTCCAGATCACTAGCGAGAGTGATGATTCCGTTCGGCCCGGGCATCTTAAGCTTCATGTACCGTAATGGGGTATAGCTTGGAAAACTATGAATGCCTCTCGTCCTAATATAGCGTGATATCCGCTTTTGAACGGGGCCACTTGGAACGTGATTTGCTTGGACCTGTAGTTATCCGGAGAGCCGAATACCACATCTAGTGTGATCTTTCCGGTACAGCGCGCTTCCTGACTGGGGATTATTTCTCTAAAGGTTGTGCTGCTTCGCTCTATGCGGTTCCAGTCTATTTCCATCTTTTGGAGGGTTTCCTCGTAGATGAGGTTCAATCCGCTGCCTCCGTCCATAAGTACCTTTGTGAGGCGACAGCGGTCCACTATGGGATTGAGAACCAATGCGGCTGGCGCACTGGCTGTTCGGAATTTAGGTTCGTCTTTCGCATTGAAGGTGATGGCAGTATTGCTCCATGGATTTATTGTTGCTACTTGGTAGACTTCGGCGAGGCTGCGAAGTGTTCTTTTTCGCGTGTTATTTGATGCGAAAGTCTCGGAGATTGTGAGAACGGTATTGAAATTCTCTGGCTGGTTTCCTTCGACCTCTGGATTTAGGAGGTCCTCGCCAATTTTGGCCACCTGCCGGAGTATCCAACATGCCCTGAGGCTGTGAGTTGGGGTGGCATCCTCTGTACCATGAATCTTGCAGGGTCCATCGAGCCACCTTTCTAGCACGGTTCCGTGCCCCCTAGAGGGTTTTGATTTTTTATTTAGTCCGGGCGCTTTGCTGTAGTGCGCCCTTTTGGTTCGGACGGGATTGCTATTCAAGGCCGGATTATCCCAAAATTTAATTTCGGTTTTTCGAGCACTTTCCATCGCACAGTATTTTTGTACTATGGACGCCAAATCAGCAAAGCGCGTAATATTACGATGACTTATGGCGTTGAGTATCCCCTTGTCTGTGCAGTTACTGCAGAAGATTGAGATCGCGTCTCCCTCGTGGCAGTCCTTTATCCTGTTCATAAGCAGGAGGAATCTGGCCCAGTAATAATGTACTGTTTCTTCGGGCGTCTGCTTGATTTGGGAGAGATCGCTTAAGATCAGACGGGCAGAATTCATTAGATCTGATACTTCGCCCGGTTTGCTGTTCGGAGGCCGAACGACCTCCGAATTCTGAGATCCGGAGTCCTGTATGTTTTCCGGTTTGCCTGGTTCCAAGCCCAGGTCTTGGATTGTATCCTCCCCTCCGTAGATATCCGGCATGGAGGGTTCCGGAATTCGGACATAACTGGTCCTTAAGATTGATGAAGGGTCACCGCATTGCGTTTCCACCACAGCAACATGATGGGTGGCTTGGGGGGAGTTGATTTCCCTTATATTGGGTTTAGGCCCAACCTGGTCGTAGTTTGTAGCGACCCCCAAGGCGGCGATGCGATCCAGGAGCTCGTTTATGGAGGAGAGCTCCACCGGATCTAGCTGCTCGGCCAATTCCGAGCTGACGCGGAGATTGTTTTCGATGGCCCGAGAGGTCACCGTCGGCGTAATGGCCGAACGGGCGGTCATGAGAAAACCACCCAGCCGGAGGGTTTGGCCGATAGCCAAAGCTCCCTCAGTGACGGCGCCATCTTTAAAGACGGGAAAAGGCATCCTTCCTGATCGCGACGGCACAGAGGAACTCTCAATGAAAGCACCAATGTCGGTGTCAAAACCGGCGGATCTCGGGTAGGGGGTCCCTGGGTAAAATAAAGTGTCCCTTGTCTCCTGTTACCATCCGACCTTGACGCACTACCTGAGATCCGCCGGTTTTGACACCGACATTGGTGCTTTCATTGAGAGTTCCTCTGTGTCGTCGCTTTTAGGCCCGATGGCTCCTTTGATCATCAACAACGATGAGATCCCGGGTGAGACTTTTCTCCCCGGACAAATCTTCGTCTTCGGCGGCTTCGCTCTGCGGGCCAATTCGCTTGGTCATCTAGAGCAGATCGAAAGCTACGCCCCTGGCCATCAAGTCAGGTTTGGAAGCTTAAACTACACGACTGATATCCGCGGAGACTTGATCTTCGACGGGTTCGAGCCACAGCCAAGCGCGTCGCACTATTTCGAGGGGCATGATACGGCTCTGCCTCCGAATAGTGCCCTGGAGGCCGCACACACTCCGGCCCTGATCTCTGACTCGGAGCCCGCTGCGTTCTTCGAGGATGAACGGTTGGACGTCACCTCGGGGGCTGCGATCTGAAAGGAGATCGAGCCGAACGCCAGCCCTGCACTCCGCACGTCTCATGACTCCAACGAATCGGATTCTTCTCCGAACTCCGGTCCTTCCACGCCCCCGCCGATCGAATCTGATTGGGCGCCTGTAATGGAGTTCACAGCCGCGGACATCTTTCAGTGCTCACCTGTTGGTGATATCCTGAATTCTCTCAAGTCTCTCTCTTTATCAGGAGAGCCCAGGCCGGACTATGGTCTGTGAGGTTGGGATTCGGACAACGAAGAAATTCAAAGGCCACCCACCACCCACTTAATAGCCACTGTCGACGACTTAACCGACATGCTTGACTTCGGATCCGAAGACTTCGACGGTATGGACGACGAAGGAGGAGACGAACAAGAACCACCACCTGTAGGGCGCTGGACCGCCACCTTGTCATATGACATATATATGGTGGATGCTCCAAAGGATGCAGATGGCGATGGAACAGCGAAAGACGACAACTCGAAAAAAACCGCCAAAATGACGGCGCCAACGGCGCCGCTCTAAATCACGCCACAACAGAAACGGTGATTCCGGCACGGGAGATAATACTACCCCGGACAGCGCCAAAGAACACCAGAACCAGCAAGATTCGGCGCAGGAAGATGGAAAAGCCAGCCCTCATGAGAGAGCGGCAGAGCGAGAGGTTGAGGAAGATAACTACATGCCTCCCTCCGAAGACGAGGCAAGCCTCGACGATGACGAATTCGTCGTACCATCAGACCCCGCCGAACAAGAGCGTTTTCAACACAGGCTTCTAGCCACGGCGAACAGCCTAAGGAAAAAGTAGCAACAGCTTAGAGCTGATCAAGATTTGCTAGCTGATAGATGGACTGAAGTCCTTGCGGCCGAAGAGCATGAACTCGGGCGCCCCTCCAAAAATTATCCTAAGCGCAGGCCACTGCCCCAATCAGAGGGGGAAACATATGACATGGCAGACCGGCCACCCCACGGCCGCGACAGAGAGGTCTGTCGAACTCTTAAACAAGCCATGCCCTGGTGTCGTTCAACTAAGGCACGGGAAAAGGAGCCAGACCTGTGACACGTACTGGAGGATAAAGCAAAGCAAACAAGATCGATCTATGGATCGCGCGGACGCCCGACGACACGTGATGATCTCCAATCTGGACACAATAAATCCGGCCGGGCCGAACACAGCAGGCACAGCTCTTCCGAGCTGCGTCGTGACATAGCCCAGTACAGGGGCGCCGCACACCCACTATGCTTCACA
The DNA here is from genome assembly GCA_032464435.1 of Aegilops umbellulata. Taxonomy (NCBI): domain Eukaryota; kingdom Viridiplantae; phylum Streptophyta; class Magnoliopsida; order Poales; family Poaceae; genus Aegilops; species Aegilops umbellulata. The sequence goes on from CP136054.1 coordinate 11,193,348, forward strand.
GACGAAGTAATGGATCACCAAATCCCAGAGGGTTTCAAACACGTCAATATCGAGTCGTACGATGGTACGACAGATCCGGCAGTATGGATTGAGAATTATCTCCTTCACATCGACATGGCACGTGGCGACGATCTACACGCCATCAAATACCTACCCCTTAAGCTTAAAGGACCAGCCCGGCACTGGCTTAACAGCCTACCAGCGGACTCAATAGGTTCTTGGGAGGACCTGGAAGCCGCATTCCTCGACAACTTCCAGCGGACATATGTGCGGCCACCGGACGCCGACGACCTAAGCCACATAATTCAGCAGCCAGATGAATCGGCAAGGCAATTCTGGACACGGTTCCTAACAAAGAAAAATCAGATAGTCGATTGTCCGGACGTAGAGGCCCTAGCAGCCTTCAAACATAACATCCGCGACGAGAGGCTTGCCCGGCACCTGGGACAGGAAAAGCCGAAAACCATGACAGCCCTCACGACACTCATGACCCGCTTTTGTGTGGGCGAAGATAGCTGGCTAGCTCGCAGCAACAACTTATCGAAGAAGCCTGGTAATTCGGATACCAAGGACAAAAGTGGCAGGTCACGTCAAAATAATCAAAAGCGCCGCTTTAGCAGCGACAACAATGAGGACACGGCAGTTAATGCCGGATTCAGAGGCTATAAATCCGGTTAGCGGAAAAAGCCATTTAAAAAGAATACCCAGGACCCGTCCAGTTTGGACCGGATACTCGACCGCTCGTGCCAGATTCATGGCACCCCCGAAAGGCCAGCCAATCACACCAACAGGGATTGTCGGGTGTTCAAGCAGGCAGGCAAGTTAAGAGCCGAACACAAAGACAAGGGGCTGAACAGCGACGACGAGGAGGAGCCCAGGCCGCCGAACAACAATGGACAGAAGGGATTTCCCCCACAAGTGTGGACGGTGAACATGATATACGCGACCCACATTCCCAAGCGGGAGAGGAAGCGTACGCTACGGGACGTATACGCGATGGAGCCAGTCGCCCCAAAGTTCAACCCATGGTCCTCCTGCCCGATCACTTTCGATCAAAGGGACCACCCCACTAGCATCCGTCACGGCGGTTTTGCCGCACTGGTCCTCGACCCAATCGTGGACGGATTTCATCTCACAAGAGTCCTCATGGACGACGGCAGTAGCCTGAACCAGCTTTATCAGGATACAGTGCGGAAAATGGGCATAGATCCATCAAGGATCAAGCCCACAAGGACGACCTTTAAAGGCGTCGTACCAGGTGTAGAGGCCAATTGCACAGGCTCGATAACACTTGATGTGGTCTTCGGATCTTCGGATAACTTCCGAAGCGAAGAGTTAATCTTTGATATAGTCCCGTTCTGCAGTGGCTATCATGCCCTACTCGGACGAACCGCATTCGCTAAATTCAATGCGGTGCCGCACTACGCATATCTCAAGCTCAACATGCCAGGCCCTCGAGGAGTAATTACGGTCAGCGGAAACACAGAACGCTCCATTCGTACGGAGGAGCACACGGCGGCCCTCGCAGCGGAAGTACAAAGCAGCCTTTCAAGGCAACTCTCCAGTTCGGCCGTTAAAAAGCCGGACAATGCAATGCGCGCTCGGAGTAACCTGCAACAAGACCACCTGGCACGATCAGAGCAAGCGTAGCAATACGGCCCCGACCCTAGCCATCGCAACATAGCGGAGCAAGTACCTCGAGTACACAATTACGCCCTTAAAATTCCATGGGCAAAGGGGGAGGGGCACATTAACGGCATGCCTACAATACGGCGTCAAACGTACTAGGGGCTGCCGAATTTTTCTTTTTTACTTTCAGGACTCCATCCTCTGGATAGCCTGTTCGGCCTTGCTGCCGCACAGACGATGCAAGATCCAGGAAAGTAGACAAAGCTACGCCGCATTCCGGAACTCTCAGGTGGTCTCTATTTCGAGCGATATATCTGTTTTTAAATTCCGCGGCCTGCGCCTGGTCAGGACATGTTAAATAGTCTAAATTTTTTTTGCTTATCGCACTACTTGTATCGTTCGGCTTTGATAAATAGCCTCTTTATAAACAATGCATAGGTTTTGTCTATTTTTTGCATTATCCTCTTTCAATATATATGTTTATTACATAACATGATCGCACCCGTACACCATCGGACGACAAACCACGCCAGGGGCTTCATTACCCTTTTATCTGGTGTGAGAAGTCCATACACTTTCACAAGTGCGGCACCCCGAACTTATAGCACTATATGCATCGGCTCCGATTCATGATTTTGGTCACATGTTGGGTTTGCCCGGCTCCTATGTTTTGGTGCCTTACGTTCCGCTTTATCGGCTAAGTTAGCACTAGGAGAACCATTGCGATTGTGCCCTAGTTTAGGTGGGTTGAGCACCTCAGTGGAGAAAGCTAAAACACAGTGTCATGATAAGGCGTGAGACCGGTCGCTGTTCGAGAGGTTTTTCGAGTCCTTAAAGGCTTATGCCGCTTCGAGCGAGGAGCTGGCTATGTCCGGCCAAAGGCGTGGATAGCGCCCCGAATTCGGTCTTCCGAACTAGGGGCTTCGCCGAAATTTAAAATTATAACGTTCTATGGCTAAGTGAGAGTATTCAAGCATTATAGTCCGATTGCCTGGTTCGTTGTGCTGAGCGCCTCCCTCGAAGGACCCAACTATGGGAACAAGAGCCCTCAGGTTTATCCCGAACACCCCAGCACTAGTGGCATGGGGGCAGAAGCCGACGACTGGCCATCTCTCAATTTTTGATAAACGGCCGCACAGAAAATAATATTTTAAATTCAATAAGCATTGCTTCGCGCATATGAACAAGTTTTCAGCGCACAGGATACAAACGAGCGAGTTTATTCAAATATTACATCTTTAGTACATTCATCCGCGACAAGGCGGGCTCCGGCAAGAACTTCCATGTAGTAGTTCTCGGGCTTGCGATGCTCCTTCCCCTGCGGCGGCCCGTCCTTCACCAGCTTCTCTCCGTCCAGCTTACCCCAGTGTACCCTTACACGGGCAAGGTGAAGGAAATACGCCCTAGAGGCAATAATAAAGTTGTTATTTATTTCTTTATTTCATGATAAATGTTTATTATTCATGCTAGAATTGTATCAACCGGAAACATGATACATGTGTGAATACATAGACAAACAGAGTGTCACTAGTATGCCTCTACTTGACTAGTTCGTTGATCAAAGATGGTTATGTTTCCTAGCCATAGACATGAGTTGTCATTTGCTTAACGGGATCACATCATTAGGAGAATGATGTGATTGACATGACCCATTCCGTTAGCTTAGCACCCGATCGATTAGTATGTTGCTATTGCTTTCTTCATGACTTATACATGTTCCTATGACTATGAGATTATGCAGCTCCCGTTTGCCAGAGGAACACTTTGTGTGCTACCAAACGTCACAACGTAACTGGGTGATTATAAAGGAGCTCTACAGGTGTCTCCAAAGGTACATGTTGGGTTGGCGTATTTCGAGATTAGGATTTGTCACTCCGATTGTCGGAGAGGTATCTCTGGGCCCTCTCGGTAATGCACATCACATAAGCCTTGCAAGCATTGCAACTAATGAGTTAGTTGCGAGATGATGTATTACGGAATGAATAAAGAGACTAGCCGGTAACGATATTGAACTAGGTATTGAATACCGACGATCGAATCTCGGGCAAGTAACATACCGATGACAAAGGGAACAACGTATGTTGTTATGCGGTCTGACCGATAAAGATCTTCGTAGAATATGTAGGAGCCAATATGGGCATCCAGGTCCCGCTATTGGTTATTGACCGGAGACGTGTCTCGGTCATGTCTACATTGTTCTCGAACCGTAGGGTCCGCACGCTTAAGGTTTCGATGACAGTTATATTATGAGTTTATGAGTTTTGATGTACCGAAGGAGTTCGGAGTCCCGGATGAGATCGGGGACATGACGAGGAGTCTCGAAATGGTCGAGTTGTAAAGATCGATATATTGGACGACTATATTCGGACATCGGAAAGGTTCTGAGTGGTTCGGGTATTTTTCGGAGTACCGAGGAGTTACGGGAATACGGGGGAGAAGTATTGGCCCTTATTGGGCCATACGGGAAAGGGAGAGGGGCTGCCTAGGGCAGGCCACGCGCCCCCCCCAAGGCCTAGTCCGAATTGGACTAGGGGGAGGGGCTGCGCCCCCTCCTTCCTTCCCTTCTCTTTTCCCCTTCCTTGTCTCCTACTCCCAATACATGGAAGGACTCCTAGTTGGACTAGGAAAGGGGGAATCCTACTCCCCGTGGGAGTAGGACTCCCCAGGGCGCGCCATAGAGAGGGCCGGCCCTCCCCTCCTCCACTCCTTTATATACGGGGGCAGGGGGCACCCCATGGACACACAAGTTGATCTTTGTGATCGTTCCTTAGCCATGTGCGGTGCCCCCCGCCACCATATTCCACCTCGGTCATATTGTAGCGTTGCTTAGGCGAAGCCCTGCGACAGTAGAACATCAAGATTGTCACCACGCCGTCGTGCTGACGGAACTCCTCCCCGAAGCTTTGCTGGATCGGAGCTAGGGGTGCGTCATCGAGCTGAACATGTGCCAAGAACTCGGAGGTGCCGGAGTAACGGTGCTTGGATCGGTCGGATCGGGAAGACGTACGACTACTTCCTCTACGTTGCGTCAACGCTTCCGCTTCGGTCTACGAGGGTACGTAGACAACACTCTCCCCTCTCGTTGCTATGCATCACCATGATCTTGCGCGTGCGTAGGAATTTTTTTGAAATTACTACGTTCTCCAACAGTGGCATCCGAGCCTAGGTTTTTATGGTTTGATGTTTTGCATGAGTAGAACACAAGTGAGTTGTGGACGATACAAGTCATTCTGCCTACCAGCATGTCATACTTTAGTTCGGCGGTATTGTTGGGTGAAGCGGCCCGGACCGACATTACGCGTACGCTTACGCGAGACTGGTTCTACCGACGTGCTTTGCACACAGGTGGCTGGCGGGTGTCAGTTTCTCCAACTTTAGTTGAACCGAGTATGGCTACGCCCAGTCCTTGAGAAGGTTAAAACGGAGTCTATTTGACAAACTATCGTTGTGGTTTTGATGCGTAGGTGAGATTGGTTCTTGCTTAAGCCCGTAGCAGCCACGTAAAATTTGCAACAAACAAAGTAGAGGATGTCTAACTTGTTTTTGCAGGGCATGTTGTGATGTGATATGGTCAAGACATGATGCTAAATTTTATTGTATGAGATGATCATGTTTTGTAACCGAGTTATCGGCAACCGGCAGGAGCCGTATGGTTGTCGCTTTATTGTATGCAATGCAATCGCCCTGTAATGCTTTACTTTATCACTAAGCAGTAGCGATAGTCGTAGAAGCATAAGATTGGCGACACGACAGCGATGCTACGATGGAGATCAAGGTATCGCGCCGGTAACGATGGTGATCATGATGGTGCTGCGGAGATGGAGATCACAAGCACAAGATGATGATGGCCATATCATATCACTTATATTGATTGCATGTGATGTTTATCTTTTATGCATCATATCTTGCTTTGATTGACGGTAGCATTATAAGATGATCTTTCACTAAATTATCATAGTAATAGTGTTCTCCCTGAGTATGCACCGTTGCGAAAGTTCTTCGTGCTGAGACACCACGTGATGATCGGGTGTGATAGGCTCTACGTTCAAATACAACGGGTGCAAAACAGTTGCACACGCGGAATACTCAGGTTTAACTTGACGAGCCTAGCATATAACAGATATGGCCTCGGAACAGGGAGACCGAAAGGTCGAGCGTGAATCATATAGTAGATATGATCAACATAGTGATGTTCACCATTGAAACTACTCCATCTCACGTGATGATCGGACATGGTTTAGTTGATTTGGATCACGTGATCACTTAGAGGATTAGAGAGATGTCTATCTAAGTGGGAGTTCTTAAGTAATATGATTAATTGAACTTTAATTTATCATGAACTTAGTTCTGGTAGTATTAGCATATCTATGTTGTAGATCAATAGCTCGCGTTGTTGCTTTCATGTGTTTATTTTGATATGTTCCTAGAGAAAATTGTGTTGAAAGATGTTAGTAGCAATGATGCGGATTGGATCCGTGATCTGAGGTTTGTCCTCATTGCTGCACAGAAGAATTATGTCCTTGATGCACCGCTAGGTGACAGACCTTATTGCAGGAGCAGATGTAGACGTTATGAACGTTTGGCTAGCTCAATATGATAACTACTTGATAGTTTAGTGCACCATGCTTAACGGCTTAGAATCGGGACTTCAAAGACGTTTTGAACGTCATGGACCATATGAGATGTTCCAGGAGTTGAAGTTAATATTTCAAGCAAATACCCGAGTTGAGAGATATGAAGTCTCCAACAAGTTCTATAGCTAAAGGATGGAGGAGAATCGCTCAACTAGTGAGCATGTGCTCAGATTGTCTGGGTACTACAATCGCTTGAATCAAGTGGGAGTTAATCTTCCAGATAAAATAGTGATTGACAGAATTCTCTAGTCACCATCACCAAGTTAGTAGAACTTCGTGATGAACTATAGTATGCAAGGGATGACGTAAACGACTCCCGAGTTTTTCATAATGATGAAATCAATGAAGGTAGAAATCAAGAAAGAGCATCAAGCGTTGATGGTTGACAAGATCACTAGTTTCAAGTAAAGGGCAAAGGGAAGAAGGGGAACTTCAAGAAAAACGGCAAGCAAGTTGCTGCTCAAGTGAAGAAGCCCAAGTCTGGTCCTAAGGCTGAGACTAAGTGCTTCTACTGCAAAGGGATTGGTCACTGGAAGTGGAACTACCCCAAGTATTTGGTGGATAAGAAAGGATGGCAAAGTAAACAAAAGTATATTTGATATACAGACTATTGATGTGTATTTTACTGGTGTTCGTAGCAACCCCTCGGTATTTGATACTGGTTCAGTTGCTAAGAAGTAGTAACTCGAAACGGGAGTTGCAGAATGAACAGAGACTAGTTAAGGGTGAGGTGACGATGTGTGTTGGAAGTAGTTCCAAGATTGATATGATCATCATCGCACACTCCCTATACTTTCGGGATTAGTGTTGAACCTAAATAAGTGTTATTTGGTATTTGCGTTGAGCATGAATATGATTTGATCATGTTTATTGCAATACAGTTATTCATTTAAGTAAGAGAATAAATTGCTGTTCTGTTTACATGAATGAAACCTTATATGGTTACACACCCAATGAAAATGGTTCGTTGGATCTCGATCGTAGTGATACACATATTCATAATATTGAAACCAAAAAGATGAAAAGTTAATAATGATAGTGCAACTTATTTGTGGCACTGCCGTTTAGGTCATATTGGTGTAAAGCACATGAAGAAACTCCATGCTGATGGAATTTTGGAATCACTTGATTATGAATCACTTGATGCTTGCGAACCATGCCTCATGGGCAAGATGACTAAGACTCCGTTCTCTGGAACAATGGAGCGAGCAACATATTTGTTGGAAATCATACATACTGATGTATGTGGTCCGATGAATATTAAGGCTCGCGACAAGTATCATTATTTTCTGACCTTCATAGATGATTTGAGTAGATATGGGTATATCTACTTGATGAAACATAAGTCTGAAACATTTGAAAAGTTCAAAGAATTTCAGAGTGAAGTGGAAAATCATCGTGACAAGAAAATAAGGTTTCTACGATCTGATCGCGGAGACAAATATTTGAGTTATGAGTTTGGTCTTCAGTTAAAACAATGTTGAATAGTTTCACAAAATCATGCCACCTGGATCACCACAACATAATGGTGTGTCCGAACGTCATAACCGTACTTTATTGGATATAGTGCAATATATGATGTTTCTTACCGATTTACCAATATCGTTTTGGGATCATGCATTAGAGACAGCTGCATTCACGTTAAAAAGGGGCACCATCTAAAGTCCGTTGAGACGACACAATATGAACTATGGTTTGGCAAGAAACCAAAGTTGTCATTTCTTAAAGTTTGGGGTTGCGATGCTTATAAGGAAAAGTTTCATCATGATAAGCTCAAACCCAAATCGGAAAAATGTGTCTTCATAGGATACCCAAAGGAGACAGTTGGGTACACCTTCTATAACAGATCCGAAGGCAAGATATTTGTTGCTAAGAATGGATTCTTTCTAGAGAAGGAGTTTCTCTCGAAAGAAGTGAGTGGGAGGAAAGTAGAAACTTGATAAGGTAATTGTACCTTCTCCCTTATTGGAAAGTAGTTCATCACAGAAATCTGTTCATGTGACTACTACACCAATTAGTGAGGAAGCTAATGATGATGATCATGTAACTTCAGATCAAGTTACTACCGAATCTCGTAGGTAAACCAGAGTGAGATCCGCACCAGAGTGGTACGGTAATCCTATTCTGGAAGTCATGTTACTAGACCATGACGAACTTGCGAACTATGAGGAAGCGATGATGTGCCCAGATTCCGCGAAATGGATTGAGGCCATGAAATCTGAGATATGATCCATGTATGAGAACAAAGTATGGACTTTGATGGATTTGCCCGATGATCGGCAAGCCATAGAAAATAAATGGATCTTCAAGAGGAAGACGGACGCTGATAGTAGTGTTACTATTTGCAAAGCTAGAATTGTCGCAAAAGGTTTTCGACAAGTTCAAGGTGTTGACTACGATGAGAGTTTCTCACTCGTATCTATGCTTAAGTCTGTCCGAATCATGTTAGCAATTGCCGCATTTTATGAAATCGGGCAAATGGATAAACAAAACTGCATTCCTTAATGGATTTATTAAAGAAGAGTTGTATATGATGCAACCAGAAGGTTTTGTCAATACTAAAGATGCTAACAAAATATGCAAGCTCCAGCGATCCATCTATGGACTGGTGCAAGCATCTCGGAGTTGGAATACACGCTTTGATAAGTTGATCAAAGCATATAGTTTTATACAGACTTACGGTAAAGCCTGTAATTACAAGAAAGTGAGTGGGAGCACTACAACATTTCTGATAAGTATATGTAAATGAAATATTGTTGATCAGAAATAATGTAGAATTATTCTGTAAAGCATAAAGGAGTGTTTGAAAGGAGTTTTTCAAAGAAAGACTTCAGTAAAGCTGCTTACATATTGAGCATCAAGATCTATAGAGATAGATCAAGACGCTTGATAAATTTTTTCAATGAGTACATACCTTGACAAGATTTTGAAGTAGTTCAAAATGGAACAGTCAAAGAAAGAGTTCTTGCCTGTGTCATAAGGTGTGAAATTGAGTAAGACTCAAAGCCCGACCACGGCAGAAGATAGAAAGAGAATGAAAGTCATTCCCTATGCCTCAGCCATAGGTTCTATAAAGTATGTCATGCTGTGTACCAGATCTATTGTATACCCTACACTGATTTTGGCATGGGAGTACAATAGTGATCTAGAAGTAGATCACTGGACATCGGTCAAAATTATCCTTAGTGGAATAAGGATATGTTTCTCGATTATGGAGGTGACAAAAAGGTTCGCCGTAAAGGGTTACGTCGATGCAAGTATTGACACCAATCTGGATGACTCTAAGTCTCGATCTAGATACATATTGAATGTGGGAGCAATTAGCTAGAGTAGCTCCGAGCAGAGTATTGTTGACATAGAAATTTGCCAAATACATACGGATCTGAATGTGGCAGACCCGTTGACTAAGATTCTCTCACAAGCAAAACATGATCACACCTTGGTACTCTTTGGGTGTTAATCACATAGCGATGTGAACTAGATTATTGACTCTAGTAAACCCTTTGGGTGTTGGTCACATGATGATGTGAACCATGGGTATTAATCATATGGTGATGTGAACTATTGCTGTTAAATCACATGCTGATGTGAACTAGATTATTGACTCTAGTGCAAGTGGGAGACTGAAGGAAATATGCCCTAGAGGCAATAATAAAGTTGTTATTTATTTCCTTATTTCATGATAAATGTTTATTATTCATGCTAGAATTGTATCAACCGGAAACATGATACATGTGTGAATACATAGACAAACAGAGTGTCACTAGTATGCCTCTACTTGACTAGTTAGTTGATCAAAGATGGTTATGTTTCCTAGCCATAGACATGAGTTGTCATTTGATTAACGGGATCACATCATTAGGAGAATGATGTGATTGACATGACACATTCTGTTAGCTTAGCACCCGATCGATTAGTATGTTGCTATTGCTTTCTTCACGACTTATACATGTTCCTATGACTATGAGATTCTGCAGCTCCCGTTTGCCGGAGGAACACTTTGTGTGCTACCAAACGTCACAACGTAACTGGGTGATTATAAAGGAGCTCTACAGGTGTCTCCAAAGGTACATGTTGGGTTGGCGTATTTCGAGATTAGGATTTGTCACTCCGATTGTCGGAGAGGTATCTCTGGGCCGTCTCGGTAATGCACATCACCTAAGCCTTGCAAGCATTGCAACTAATGAGTTAGTTGCGAGATGATGTATTACGGAACGAGTAAAGAGACTTGCCGGTAACGAGATTGAACTAGGTATTGGATACCGACGATCGAATCTCGGGCAAGTAACATACCGATGACAAAGGGAACAACGTATGTTGTTATGCGGTCGGACCGATAAAGATCTTCGTAGAATATGTAGGAGCCAATATGGGCATCCAGGTCCCGCTATTGGTTATTGACCGGAGACGTGTCTCGGTCATGTCTACATTGTTCTCGAACCGTAGGGTCCGCACGCTTAAGGTTTCGATGACAGTTATATTATGAGTTTATGAGTTTTGATGTACCGAAGGAGTTCGGAGTCCCGGATGAGATCGGGGACATGACGAGGAGTCTCGAAATGGTTGAGACGTAAAGATCGATATATTGGACGACTATATTCGGACACCGGAAAGGTTCTGAGTGGTTCGGGTATTTTTCGGAGTACCGAGGAGTTACGGGAATACGGGGGAGAAGTATTGGGCCTTATTGGGCCATACGGGAAAGGGAGAGGGGCTGCCTAGGGCAGGCCGCGCGCCCCCCAAGGCCTAGTCCGAATTGGACTAGGGGGAGGGGCTGCGCCCCCTCCTTCCTTCCCTTCTCTTTTCCCCTTCCTTGTCTCCTACTCCCAATACATGGAAGGACTCCTAGTTGGACTAGGAAAGGGGGAATCCTACTCCCTGTGGGAGTAGGACTCCCTAGGGCGCGCCATAGAGAGGGCCAGCCCTCCACTCCTTTATATACGGGGGCAGGGGGCACCCCATGGACACACAAGTTGATCTTCGTGATCGTTCCTTAGCCGTGTGCGGTGCCCCCCTCCACCATATTCCACCTCGGTCATATTGTAGCGGTGCTTAGGCGAAGCCCTGCGATAGTAGAACATCAAGATCGTCACCACGCCGTCGTGCTGACGGAACTCCTCCCCGACGCTTTGCTGGATCGGAGCCCGGGGATCGTCATCGAGCTGAACGTGTGCCAAGAACTCGGAGGTGCCGGAGTAACGGTGCTTGGATCGGTCGGATCGTGAAGACGTACGACTACATCAACCGCGTTGATATAACGCTTCCGCTTTCGGTCTACGAGGGTACGTAGACAACACTCTCCCCTCTCGTTGCTATGCATCACCATGATCTTGCGTGTGCGTAGGAAATTTTTTGAAATTACTACGTTCTCCAACACAAGGGCCCTCCGGGCACCTTCAATGCAGACGGAGCGCTTGGTGACCTCAAGCCGTGGACAGGCCTCCACCAGCCGCCGCACTAGCCCGAAATAGCTCCCAGGCAGGGCCTCTCCAAGCCATAGCCGAACTAGTAAGCCCTTCATGGCCTGTTCGGCCGCCTTGTGGAGCTCGACCAGCTGTTTCAGCTGATCGCTTAAGGGCACAGGGTGTCCAGCCTCAGAATACTGAGACCAGAACACACTCTCCGTCGAGCTGCCCTCTTCACCTCGGTAGAACGCGGCGGCGGCGGATACGCTGCGGGGAAGATCGGCGAACGCCCCTAGAGAACTCCGGATTCGGGTAAGTAATAGATAGTATACTTTTATATTCCTACTTTGCATTGAGAATGCCTTACCCGTTGCTATCTTTTTCACCTCCTCCAACTCTTGGAGGGCCTTTTGGGCTTCGGCCTTGGCACTCTTGGCGGTCTCGATGGCCGACGCGAGCTCGGATGCTTGCGTTTTTGACTCAAGCTCCAAACCCTCATGTTTTGTCATGAGAGCTTGCAGCTCTTGCTGCACCTCGCCGACCTGAACCGCAAGCCTTTCTCGCTCGGCGCGCTCCTCGACTGTTTTCTTTTCGGCCTCTGCCAGCGCCTGCTTCATGGTTGCCACCTCGGTTGTGGCCCCTACAATAAGCAGTACAATCCTGTTATTTCTTTCTTCAATCAAGCCTCTCTATAGGCACTTTTTTTTTCTTTTTTAAGGGTATTTCTTACCTTGTTTATCCTCGAGCTGCCGTTTGGCAAGGCCGAGCTCTTGCTCGGTCTGCCCGAGCTCCTTTTTCAGGACATCCACCTGCGCAGTCAGTGTGGCGGTGGACAGCAGCGAAGCCTGCATACGCATATTTGACCTTTTTTGTTAGACTCCTGCGAATACTACTAGATCCTCTATTCGGCTTTTCTTTCCGAACACCGAACATAGCATCAGGGGCTACTGTCTATGCGGTAAATAATTTGACATATTTTTACTTACCTCGAAGCCTGTTAGAAGCCTAGCGCAAGCTTCAGTCAGTCCGCTCTTGGCGGACTAAACCCTTTGGATCACCGTACTCATAACAGTACGGTGCTCCTCATCGATGGCGGCGCCCTTAAGAACCTCCAGCAGATTTTCCGGCGACTCCAGTTGGACGGAGGCCGCCGGCTCAGACGGCTTACTCCTCATGGAAGGAGTTTGCCCACTGCGGACCAGGACTGTCGAGTCCGGCGCGGTGTCCGGCATAAAGCCGGACTTGGAGCCCTGGGTGGTTTCATCCCCTTTACTCCTGGGGTCCCGAGGATTGCCTTGCGGCTCCTCCATGACCATCTCCTCTTGCCCTGAAGCTTGGTGGGGCGCCACTTCCGCGTCTTCCGCCCCGCAGGGGGAGACCGCGGGCGGAGCAGAGTTCACGTCCGACGAATCCAGGGAGCCGCTCGACGAATCGTCGAGTTCGGCCCGGGGCGCGCTGCATAAATTATGAGCGATATTAGGGAAAGCCGCGAATTAAAAGAATATCATGAGTCACTCTGGTATGTAAACACTTACAATATCGCCGGACGCTTGGTTCTGTCCAGCCACTCCTCTCCGCCCTCTTCGGCGTCGTGGGAGTAGTCCGGCGGAGGGGTTTTCCTTTTCCTCGACCCCTCAGCCTCCCCCGTTGGGGCGGCCTTCTTCTTCTTTGCTCCCCTCGCTGGGGGGGAGAGCTTTCTTGTTCCTACTCCTTGTTTTCATGAGAGGAGAGCGTTGCGGACTCATCAGATGACGAGTCCGACACCACCATGTTGCGGGAACTTTTTCGAGTTCCGGTGGTTTTCTTCTTCTTGGCCTTCTTCTCCGGCACCACGTAAGGTGCCGGGGCAATTAGCCTCACCAAGAGAGCTGGGGCTGGGTCTTCGGGGAGGGGAGCCGGACAGTTGATTGGTACAGATACCGCTAGCCAAGCCTGTCAAAGGTAAGGGAGTTTAGATCCCGCATAGAGTTAATCTATGAAGAAGAGCTTAACAGACCTGTCAAAGGTATAGATAGCTCACCTCGCTGGCATTACGCTGCGAGCTGTATCCGCGATCCTCGGAGGCGGATGTGGGGGACAAGGCGCCTTTGGTCAGCACCTTCGAGACGTTTTCATACGTCGTGTCGAAGAGCCTACTGAGGGTTTGGTGCTGCGCCGGGTCGAATTCCCACAAAGTAAAATCCCGTTTTTGGCACGGGAGGATCAGGCGAACGAGCATGACCTGGATCACATTGATCAGGCGGATTGGCCTGTCCACCAGGGACTGGATGCACGTTTGCAACCCAGTCACTTCTTCCTCGTTGCCCCACGACAGGCCTGTTTCTTTCCAGGACATGAGCCGCGTGGGGGGTCCGGATCTGAACTCAGGGGCCGCGACCCATTTTGGATCGCGGGGCTCGGTGATGTAAAACCACCCGGCCTGCCACCCCTTTAGGGACTCCACAAAGGAGCTATCGAACCAGAGGACGTTGGCTATCTTGCCGACCATAGCGCCTCCGCACTCCGCCTGGGTGTCGGGCACCACCTTGGGCTTGACGTTGAAGGTCTTGAGCCAGAGGCCGAAGTGGGGGCGAACGCGGAGAAAGGCCTCACACACGACGATAAACGCCGAGATGTTGAGAACAAAGTTCGGGGCCAGATCGTGGAAATCCAGGCCGTAGTAGAACATGGGCCCCCGGACAAATGGGTGAAGTGGAAAGCCCAGTCCGCGGAGGAAGTGGGGAAGAGAAACTACCCTCTCATGGGGCCTTGGGGTAGGAAGAAGCTGCCCCTTCTCAGGAAGCCGATGCGGGATGTCCTTGGACAAGTATTCGGCTTTCCTTAACTTTTTAACTTGAGCCTCCGTGACGGAGGAGACCATCCACTTGCCTCCCTCTCCAGACATTGTTGGAGAAGGTTGAGGAAGGAACAACGGACTTGGGCGCTGGAGCTTGAGTGCGCGAGAGATGGATTGGCAAAGGAGGAAGAAGGCGTAGGTTAAAAAGGTGAATCCTTATCCCTTTATTTAAGCGGGTACGGTTAGGCGTCCCCACCTACCTAATAAAACTCACATGCCTCCCAAACGCCGTGGTAAATGGCGTGGTTGGGTTACCCACGTCCGTATTGATGAGAATCCCGTTAAAGGGGGCACATGATCTCTGCTTTGACAAGACGTGCCAAGGAAACCGCCTCGCTAAACACGCTAAGCTGGAATAATGAAAGCAATTTATATAGAAGGCTTGGTCGCAGTGTTATGACGCATTGCGGAATACGTCAGCAGATTTGATTTGTGTTAATATTATTCTCTATATGGCAATATGTGGAAACTTATTTTGTAGAGCCGGACACTATTTTTGGTGTTTATAATCTTCTTGAAGAACTTGGAGGAGGAACCCGCCTTGCAATACCGAAGACAATCTGCGCGCCGGACTCGTCGTCATTGAAGCCTGGTTCAGGGGCTACTGAGGGAGTCCTGGATTAGGGGGTGTTCGGATAGCCGGACTATACCTTCAGCCGGACTCCAGGACTATGAAGATACAAGATTGAAGACTTCGTCCCGTGTCCGGAAGGATCTTTTCTTGGCGTGGAAGGCAAGCTAGGCGTGCGGATATTCAAGATCTCCTACCATTGTAACCGACTCTGTGTAACCCTAACCCTATCCGGTGTCTATATAAACCAGAGGGTTGTAGTCCGTAGGACAACCATCATCATACACAATCATACCATAGGCTAGCTTCTAGGGTTTAGCCTCCTTGATCTTGTGGTAGATCCACTCTTGCACTACCCATATCATCAATATTAATCTAGCAGGAGTAGAGTTTTACCTCCATCGAGAGGGACTGAACCTGGGTAAAGTAAACTGTCCCTTGTCTCCTGTTACCATCCGACCTTGACGCACAGTTCGGGACCCCCTCCCTGAGATCCGCCGGTTTTGACACCGACAGCTCTTTTCACCTAGAGCGCTACTGCTACTTAGTCATTAGTAGCGCCCTTTTCTGAAGCTCGCTCTTGCTAATTAGCAGTAGCGCCTGTTTTTAGACCGCGCTGCTGCTAAGATTCTGTGTATAAGGTTTTCCCTAGTAGTGAGGTGTTGTTGATGATGCGGGCTTGTCCATCTTCCAAGGCATAGGCTCGCCATCATAGAAGGATGATCGAGTCTCCGGGATCCTCAAATCTGCAGCCAAACTCATCCTTTTGAATCTATATTCATACTCACAGTTTTGGTTTTGCAGGTCATAGATTTAGGCTTGGAGGTGCTCGATCTTCTCATGAAGCTTGAAGATGGCCTCCCTGATGTTGTCGGCAATCAACTTGTGGTTGCTAGTGAACTCCGCGATCATCATGTGGTTGGAGTTGAGTCCATGTTCCACCATCCCTTGACACTTCAAAACTTGTTGCTCCACTGCTTCGAGCCTCGTCTCCACGATTCTGGTCCCCTTTGGTCCCTCTTCATCGCGGATGTGCAGCAACCCATCACACAACTCAATGGTTTGAGGGTGTCGCAGCACCTCTGTGAGGTAAGGGTTGATGACCTTCTCGAAGAACTACTCCTTGGAAGCACTTGGGGACGTCATGATAATCTAGACCTGTCAAAAAAACAGCTCGAAACAAGAACAGAGGAGATTTGCGTGATACGGGAGTCAAAACCTTCGGGAGAATATACAATGAATTTTTACCGACCAAAATAAATATCGTGCAAGAAAACGGAGTCCGGAGGGCACACGAGGTGCTCAGGAGGTAGGGGGGCGCGCCCAGGGGGGTAGGGTGCGCCCACCACCCTCGTGTCTTTCCCGGACTACTACTTATTTTTCTATTTTTCTAAATATTCCAAAACGGAGAAATATTGCCTTAAAAACAGTTTTGGAGTCAGTTTGCTTACCGTACCACATACCTATTCCTTTTCGGAGTATGAGACGGTCTGGAAAGTGTCCCTTATGTATTCCTCTGGGGTTACAGTTTCAATAATATTGGTTTCAACATTTATGGGATTACCTGAGATATAATGTTTGATTCTTTGACCGTTTACCACCTTCGGATTTGTGCCTTCGAAGTTGTTGATTTTTATGGCACCGGAACGATAGACCTCCTCGATAACGTCGGGGCCTTCCCATTTAGAGAGAGGTTTTCCTGCAAAAAATCTTAAACGAGAGTTGTATAGCAATACATAATCACCTACGTTAAACTCATGCTTTTGTATCCTTTTGTCATGCCATCTTTTGACTTTCTCTTTAAACAACTTGGCATTTTCATAAGCTTGGCTTCTGCATTCATCAAGTGAGCTAATATCAAATAACCTCTTCTCATCGGCAAGTTTGAAATCATAATTGTGCTCTTTAATAGCCCAATATGCCTTATGTTCTAGTTCGAGAGGCAAGTGACATGCTTTTCCATAAACCATTTTATATGGAGACATACCCATAGGATTTTTGTATGCAGTTCTATAGGCCCATAATGCATCATCAAGTTTCTTGGACCAATTCTTTCTAGACCTATTGACAGTCTTTTGCAAAATTAATTTGAGTTCTCTATTACTCAATTCTACTTGACCACTAGAGAGTGGGTGATAAGGAGATGCAATTCTATGATTGACGTCATATTTAGCAAGCATTTTTCAGAAAGCACCATGAATAAAATGTGAACCACCATCAGTCATTAAATATCTAGGGACTCCAAACCTCGGAAAAATAACTTTTTAAGCATTTTAATAGAGGTGTTATGATCAGCACTATTAGTTGGAATAGCTTCTATCCACTTAGTAATGTAATCAACAGCAACTAAAATATGTTTATATCCATTAGAGGCAGCAAAAGGTCCCATATAATCAAAGCCCCAAACATCAAATGGTTCAATAACAAGTGAATAATTCATAGGCATTTCTTGACGTCTACTAATATTACCAATTCTTTGACATTCATCACATGATAAGACAAACTTACGGGCATCCTTGAAGAGAGTAGGCTAATAAAAACCGGACTGCAATACCTTATGTGCAGTTCTATCTCCAGTGTGGTGTCCTCCATAAGCTTCGGAGTGGCACTGGCATAGGATTTGCTCCTGTTCATGCTCAGGTACACAGTGTCTAATAACACCATCTACTCCTTCTTTATAAAGATGTAGGTCATCCCAAAAGTAATGTCTCAAATCCTAGAAAAACTTTTTGTTTTGCTGGTATGTGAAACCAGTTGGTATGAATTTAGCAACAATGTAATTAGCATAATCATCATACCAAGGAGTACTACGAGAAGTACTTATAACATTCAATTGCTCATCAGGAAAGCTATCATCAATAGGTAGTGGGTCATCAAGAACATTTTCTAACCTAGATAAGTTGTCTGCAACGGGGTTCTCAGCTCCTTTTCTATCAACAATATGGTAATCAAATTCTTGTAGCAAGAGAACCCATCTAATAAGTCTTGGTTTAGCGTCTTTCTTCTCTAGGAGATATTTAATAGCAGCATGATTAGTGTGAATATTTACTTTAGAATCAACAATATAAGGTCTGAACTTATCACAAGCAAATACAACTGCTAAGAATTCTTTTTCAGTAGTAGCATAATTTCTTTGAGCATTGTCTAGAGTCTTACTAGCCTAATGGATGACATTTAATTTCTTATCAACTCTTTGCCCTAGAACAGCACCTACAGCATAATCACTAGCATCACACATAATTTCAAAGGGTAAATTCCAATCAGGCGGCTGAACAATAGGTGCAGAGACTAATGCTTTCTTAAGTATTTCAAATGCTTCTATACAATCATCGTCAAAGACAAATGGTCGGAGGCCGAGAAATTTTTGAGAAGTCCTTAATGAACCTCCTATAAAATCCGGCATGACCAAGGAAACTTCTTATACCTTTGATGTCCTTGGGACATGGCATCTTTTCAATAGCATCAGCCTTGGCTTTATCAACTTCAATGCCTCTTTCAGAAACTTTATGCCCCAAGACAATTCCTTCATTAACCATAAAGTGACACTTTTCCCAATTCAAGACAAGATGAGTTTCTTCACATCTCTGCAAAACTCGATCAAGATTGCTCAAACAATCATCAAAAGAGGATCCATAGACGGAAAATTCATCCATGAAAACCTCACAAATCTTTTCACAAAAGACAGAGAATATAGCCATCATGCATCTTTGAAAGGCAGCAGGTGCATTACATAGACCAAAAGGCATACGTCTATAAGCAAAAGTACCAAAAGGGCATGTAAAAGTAGTCTTTGATTGATCTTTAGCCGACACAGGTATTTGAGAGAAACCATAAAAACCATCTAGAAAGCAATAATGTGTATGTTTGCATAATCTTTCTAGCATTTGATCAATAAAAGGTAAGGGGTAATGAGCTTTCTTAGTAGCTTTATTTAATTTGCGGAAATCAATTACCATCCTATAACCTGTAATAATTCTTTGTGGAATCAATTCATCTTTATCATTAGGAACAACAGTAATACCTCCCTTTTTAGGGACACAATGGACAGGGCTTACCCACTGACTATCAGCAACGGGATAAATTATACCTGTCTCCAGAAGCTTTAGTATTTCTTTTCTTACCACTTCTTTCATTTTAGGATTCAGACATCGTTGAGTATCACGAACTGGTTTGGCATCTGCTTCCAAATTTGTTTTATGCTGACATAGAGTGGGACTAATGCCCTTAAGATCATCAAGAGTATATCCAATAGCAGCACGGTGCTTCTTTAGAGTTTTCAATAATCTGTCTTCTTCATGCTCTGAAAGGTTAGCACTAATAATAACAGGATATATCTTCTTTTCATCAAGATAAGCATATTTAAGATTATCAGGCAACGGTTAAGCTCAAACACGGGATCACCCTTGGGTGGAGGAGGATCCCCTAAGATTTCAACAGGAAAGTTGTGTTGAAGAATAGGTTCATATGTAAAGAATACTTCATCTATTTCCCTTCTTTCATTCATAAACATATCATTTTCATGGTCTAGCAAATACTGTTCTAAAGGATCACTAGGAGGTACGGCAATAGAAGCAAGACCAATAATTTCATCCTTACTAGGCAATTCTTCTTCACGATGTTGTTTACTAAATTTAGAGAAATTGAACTCATGAACCATATCATCCAAGCCAATAGTAACAACATTCTTTTTGCAATCTATCCTAGCATTAACAGTGTTCAAGAAGGGTCTACCAAATATAATGGGACAAAAGCTATCTTGTGGGGAACCTAGCACAAGAAAATCAGCAGGATATTTAGTTTTCCCACACAAGACTTCAACATCTCTAACAATTCTCATTGGTGCAATAGTATCTCTATTGGCAAGCTTAATTGTGACATCAATATCTTCTATCTCAGCAGGTGCAATATCATGCATAATTTCTTTGTATAAGTCATAAGGTATCGCACTAACACTACCACCCATATCACATAAGCCATGATAACAATGGTCTCCTATTTTAACAGAAATAACAGGCACGCCTATCATAGGTCTATCTTTATCTTTAGCACAAGGTTTAGCAATTCTTGCAATTTCACCGCAGAACTGAATGACATGCCCATCACTATTATCAGCAAGAGATCTTTAACAATGGAAACATTAGGTTCAACTTTAACTTGCTCAGGAGGTGTATAAGTTCTAATATTGCTTTTGAGAACCACAGTTGAAGCTTTAGCATGATCCATTATTCTAACAGGGAAAGGTGGTTTGTCAACATAAGAAGTAGGAACAATAGGATCATTATAAGTGACAGTCTTTTCTTCAACTTTAATAGGTGCAACTACTTTTACTTCTATGGGAGGATGATATTTAAACCACTTCTCCTTAGGGAGATCAACATAAGTAGCAAAAGATTCACAGAAAGAAGCTACTATCACAGAGCCAAGTCCATATTTAGTGCTAAACTTACGGAAAATATCGGTATCCATAAAAGATTTAACACAATCAAAGTTAGGTGTCATACCTGACTCCTTACCTTCGTCGAGGTCCCAATCTTCAGAGTTGCGTTTAATTCTATCCAATAAATCCCATTTAAATCCAATAGTCTTCATCATAAAAGAGCCAACACAGGAAGTATCGAGCATGGTGCGATTGTTTTTAGAAAGTCAAGCATAAAAGTTTTGAATAATTGTTTCTCTTGGGAGCTCATGATTGGGTCATGAATATAACATTGATTTAAGCCTTCCCCAAGATTGAGCGATGCTTTCTCCTTCGCGAGGCCAATAATTATATATATATAATTGCGATCACGATGAACAAGATGTATAGGATAATACTTTTGATGAAATTCCAATTTCAGTCTTCTATAGTTCCATGATCTCGTATCATCACATAGCCTATACCATGTCAATGTGTCTCCCTTCAAAGATAAAGGGAAGACCTTCCTCTTAGCAACATCATCGGGTATACCTGCAAGCTTAAATAATCCACAAACTTCATCCACATAGAGTAGATGTTCATCAGGATGCTTTGTTCCATCTCCTGTAAAAGGGTTAGCTAGCAGCTTTTCCATCATACTCGAAGGAAATTCAAAAGGAATTTCATTTTCAATAGGTTCAGTAGTTTGAGGAGCAACTCTTTGCTCTACTGGTCGGGGTGAAGATACCCCGAACAAGCCCCTCAGAGGATTACTTTCCATAGTAACAACTGACAGTAAATTTCAGCACACTATATAAATTTTTCCTTACCAATTTCCACCTACCAAAGGCACTTCACTCCCCGGCAACGGCGCCAGAAAAGAGTCTTGATGACCCACAAGTATAGGGGATCTATCGTAGTCCTTCCGATAAGTAAGAGTGTCGAACACAACGAGGAGCAGAAGGAAATTATAAGCGGTTTTCAGCAAGGTATTCTCTGCAAGTACTGAAATAAGTTGTAACAGATAGTTTTGTGATAAGATAATTTGTAACGAGCAACGAGTAACAAAAGTAAATAAAGTGCAGCAAGGTGGCCCAATCCTTTTTGTAGCAAAGGACAAGCCTGGACAAACTCTTATATAAGGAAAAGCACTCCCGAGACACATGGGAATATCGTCAAGCTAGTTTTCATCACGTTCATATGATTCACGTTCGGTACTTTGATAATTTGATATGTGGGTGGACCGGTGCTTGAGCGCTGTTCTTACTTGAACAAGCATCCCACTTATGATCAACCTATATTGCAAGCATCCACAACTACAACAAAAGTATTAAGGTAAACCTAACCATAGAATGAAACTTGTGGATCCAAATCAGCCCCTTACGAAGCAACGCATAAACTAGGGTTTAAGCTTCTGTCACTCTAGCAACCCATCATCTACTTATTACTTCCCAATGCCTTCCTCTAGGCCCAAATAATGGTGAAGTGTTATGTAGTCGACGTTCACATAACACCACTAGAGGCTAGACAACATACATCTCATCAAAATATCGAATGAATACCAAATTCACATGACTACTAATATCAAGACTTCTCCCATGTCCTCAGGAACAAATGTAACTACTCACAAATCATATTCATGTTTATAATCAGAGGGGTAATAATATGCATAAAGGATCTGAACGTATGATCTTCCACCAAATAAACCAACTAGCATCAACTACAAGGAGTCATCAACACTACTAGCAACCTACTAGTACCAATCCCGGACTTGGAGACAAGAATTGGATACAAGAGATGAACTAGGGTTTTGAGATGAGATGGTGCCGGTGAAGATGTTGATGGAGATTTCCCTCTCCCGATGAGAGGAGCGTTGGTGATGACGATGGCGATGATTTCCCCCTCCCGGAGGGAAGTATCCCCGGCAGAACAGCTCTGCCGGAGCCCTAGATTGGTTCCGCCAAGGTTCCGCCTCGTGGCGGCGGAGTCTCGTCCCGAAAGGTTGCTTCCTGTTTTTCCCTTGATGAAAGACTTCATATACTAGAAGTTGGGCATCGGAGAGCCACCAGGGGGGCCACGAGGTAGGGGGGCGCGCCCACCCTCGTGGACAGGGTGTGGGCCCCATGGCCTTCATCTTTGGCGAGGATTTTTTATTATTTATTGTAAGGTATTCTGTGGAGTTTCCGAACTTTTGGAGTTGTGCAGAATAGATCTCTAATATTTGCTCCTTTTCCAGCCCAGAATTCCAGCCGCCGGCATTCTCCCTTGTAAAATAAGAGAGAATAGCCATAAGTATTGTAACATAATGTGGAATAACATCCCATAATGCATTAAATATCGATATAAAAGCATGATGCAAAATGGACGTATCAGGCTCAACCGGAAGGTTTTGTCGTGGAAGGCAAGGAACATATGGGATGTCGACCTAAGAAATCTATCTATGGGCTAAGACAAGCATCTAGACAGTGGTACCTTAAATTTGATGAGGTTATAAGGAAATTTAATTTTAAGGAAAATGAAGTGGACAATTGCATACACATTAAGACCAGTGGGAGCAACTTTATCATATTAGTAATTTATGTGGATGATATCTTGCTAGCCAGCAGTGATTTAGACATGTTATATGAGACCAAATGATTTCTTTCATCTAATTTTGACATGAAAGATCTTGGGGATGCCTTTTATGTTTTGGGCATAGAAATCCACTGAGACCGGTCTAAAGGGACATTAGGACTGTCCCAGAGGGCATATATTGACAAAGTCCTTAAAAGATACAACATGCATAACTGTTCTTCCACTCACGCACCTATTTTTAAAGGTGATAAGTTTGGTCTATTTCAGTGTCCCAAGAATTAATTAGATATTAATCAAACGAAGACAATTCCTTATGCCTCGGCTGTTGGGAGCATTATGTATGCTCAAGTATGTACGCGTCTTGACTTAGCGTATGTAACTGGACTGCTTGGCAGATATCAGTCTAATCCAGTCTTAGATCACTAGAAAGCTGCCAAGAAAGTAATGCACCATCTGCAAGGGACTAAAAATCATATGCTTACATATAGAAAGACTGACAACCTAGAAATTATGGGTTACTCAGACGCTGATTTTGCAGGGTGTAAGGGTACTAAGAGATCCACATCAGGCTATATCTTCACACTTGCAGGGGGAGCAATTTCATGGAAAAGATGCAAACTAACACTTACTGCATCTTCAATGATGCAATCAGAGTTTGTCGCATGTTTTGAGGCTACCGGGCAAGCCGTATGGCTTAATAACTTCGTCCCCGGACTTGAGTGGTAGACAGCATAAATAAACCACTTACGTTATTCTACGATAATCAAGCTACGATTTTCCTTTCGAGTAACAACAAGTCAAGTGGTGCTGCCAAACATATTAACCTTAAGTACCTTGTTGTGAAAGATAGAGTCCAAGATCAAACAATTAAAATTCAGCATATAATATGATAACCCACAAGTATAGGGGATCAATTGTAGCCTTTTTCGATAAGTAAGAGTGTCGAACCCAACGAGGAGCTAAAGGTAGAACAAATATTCCCTCAAGTTCTATCGACCACCGATACAACTCTACGCACGCTTGACGTTCACTTTACCTAGAACAAGAATAAAACTAGAAGTACTTTGAAGGTGTTTTTGGATAGGTTTGCAAGAACATAAAGAGAGCGTAAATAAAAAGTAGGGGTCGTGTCGTGGTTTTGTCACGGCAGATGTCCTCATGAAAGGACTTAGTCGTGGAGCCATCGCTACGGGTTAGCTTGAATGGGTTAAAACGGACACAGAGACGCAAGAGAGTTTTATACTAGGTCGGCCCCTTCGATGAAGGTAAAAGCCTACGTCTAGTTGTGATGGAATTGATGGGGTTTCGATGACTAGGGAGCAAACAAGCTTCGCCTAGGTCTCGAGTTGTTGTCTGTTGTACCTGAACCACCGCCGGGTCGTCCCCTTATATACATGGGTGGCGCCCGTCGGTTTGCAGAGTCCCGAGACCGGCTCATACACGTGTCCGGTTCGGTCTCTAGTATTCCTAACTTACAACACAAGTTACATGCTAATACCGGTTCACGGCTATAGGCCTTAAACCGGTTCTGGGCCTTGGGCCCTTATAGAATATCTTCATGGGCTTCAAGCATACTTGACTACTGATGAAGTTAACCCGGCCTGTCCTGGCCGGTTTACGCCCATTAGTAATATCCCCAACATTAGGCCCTAGATTGATTTGAACAGGTTCATGTCAATCCTTAGCAAAATCTTCATCTTCAACATCTACTATAAACTGGTGAACCGTCGTGAAGTCATCTTCTCAGGTCGTTGTAAACCGGCGTGATGCCATCTGTTATAAAGAAACTATCCATGATACCTCCTTATTAATAGATCTACGACAATCGAGGCGACAACTCTGTTTCCAAACTTGCGGCCCCTTGATTCTCGCGCCTGACACATATCCCTTGCTTTAGGAATAAGACCGAAGGGTCATTTCTTTTTCCCTTCGTGCCCTTCTGCTTCGTCTTCCTTGTGCCGCTCAGCTTCGGAGCTCCGCCGCCACCTTCGACTTCTGCTTCGACCTTGGCCGCCACCTTCCAAGTTCGTCAGTGTTCATCATTCGCTTCATGTTCATATGATGGTTCTTCGGATGAACTTCTGTATCTCTGCTCTGTATAGTGGTAGGTTTTGACCTCTGTCTTCACTTACGCATCTCAATACCATAGATCTTACTTGTACCTTTGCTCATTGATTCGATACTGCTCCTTTTAGGCTTTGAATATTTATTTATTTTCTAAACATGCTCCAGATCCAAAACTGTAATGTAACTTTGTGAGATCAGTTTTTCGTTTTACTTACTCATCTGCAATCTTGACTCTTCAATGTTTAGACCAGGCGGTTTAACTTTGTAGAAAATTGACAAACCAGCATATACCATTAGTCCCCTTGTTGAACCGCCAGAATTCCTTAGTAAGGCACTGTCGCTTTGTAGAACTCCGGTTTATAAGTAACTGTCTCCGGTTTAGCAATGTATGCATCAGTGTATACCTTTCCAACATATTCTTGAACCGGTAATTACTGCCTTGTAGATCTTGCCATGGCCAAACAAGTGTACGAGTGCAACTGGGTCCCTTCTCGAGTGACCGAAAACCAACTGAACAACTTAGTCAAAATTGGAGCTTTAAGTAAACAAGATGCCATTCACTGGAGGGTCCTTGGCCCGGAATGTCCTCCGAAACCTCAAGACGGAGAGGTTGTTGTTTTTGCTGATCATCTAGCCCGGGGCTTCAACCCTCCCGGTTCCAAGTTTTATCAGGATGTCTTAGCCAACTTGCAACTGCGTCCACAAGATATCGGCCCCAACTCTGTAACAAATATCTGTCATTTTCAAGTGTTCTGTGAGGTGTACCTTCAGGAGGAACCTACAGTAGAGTTATTCCGTGACTGCTTTCACCTGAACTGTCGTACTTAATTCACAGATGGACCCAATACAAAACTGGGCGGTATGGCAATTCAGAAAAGGAAGGAAGTCACCTATCCTCACGCCAAACTGCACAGCCATCCCAAAGAGTGGAACCAAACTTGGTTTTATTGCAAGGACACCTCTCCTTCTGAAGAAAATCCCCTTCCGAGTTACCGTCCGGAATGTCTAAGCAATACACATCCCTTTCCACATAGGCTGACTGCTAAGGAAAGAAGCAAATATGCTCCTCAATTATCCAAGCTTAGGGTCTTCATGGCAAACGGGTTGACAGGGGTTGACCTTCCTCGCTGCTGGATATCTTGGAGCATATTGCCCTTAAGCCAGCGCTCTGGTTTGATGTGCGAATACACAGGAAATGTAAAAGATGCTCAACGGCACATTGATATCCAGCTGACAGATGACGAAGTTACTGAGGTTGTGAAAAAGATATTAAATGAACCGGAAGCTGCCTGTCCTCAAACCGGCCTGCCTCCCTTCTGCGCCATTAACAAACTGGCAGCTGTAAGACTCATACCTTATGCTTTTTACTTAATCTTCCTTTGTTCGAAATATCCTTTGACAATGTTAATATCTTTTAAAACAGGGCGATGATCCGTTTTGGAGCAAGAAGCCTCCGCAAGAGAAACGGGAGAAACCAACCCGGCCAAAAACTAGAGTTGTGAATAAACCCGCTAACAGGAAGAAAACCACTGCGTCCTCCGATCCACCAGCTGACGATGATGTGGGTAACCCGGACCTTGAGGTAGAGCTTGACTCACTTGGTTTATTTTTCATATGCCTTATTGATGATGATTATTGCCAGGATGACGCCGAAGTCAGTCACGCTAATGTTGTAGAGGTAATCGTTCTTTCCTCCGATTTAAACCCCTTGCCTTCACTAAAAATTCGTCGGGCAAACCCGAAACTTAAATTTTCTAATCCTCTTGCTTATTTGGACCCAAACTTTCTTGTGAAGACACAACAGCACGAAGCTTGCCGCACAACCCGGCACAACGGCCAGGTAGTTACCTCCGCCGGTTTACCGAACAGTCCGGTTCGGAAACGCCGTTCAGAGGTCTCTAACTCTCTTGTCAATGTTTGCCCTAAAGCTGGTTGTTTTTGTCAACCTCTTAATCCGTCTGATTCCGATTATCAGGGCACTTCTCATTCATCCTCCGGCGAGTCATCAGCCACCAAGCTTCCACCACTTCAAACGGTGCTGGGGTAAGTTACATTCCATCTTGTGTCTTTGATATACTACTTCAAACAGAAACTGTACTGACCCTTCTTAATTTTCTTTCTCAGGGCCAAACCCAGACAAAGCAAGAAAGCTCGCCTGAATAATACGGCAGAGGAAAATGCCGCTGCTGAACCGGACAAAATACCAAATCCTGAAGAAGCCAACTGTGATGATGTGCTGAACGACCCACCACCACAAGACCATGACTTTGTCGCTGAAGAGGCACATGTTGATGCCACATGCCCTATTGATCAGCCCACAAGCCCTGTCCGAATTGACAAAACAGCTAGTCCACCGAAGAATACTGACAAACCGGCGACCCCAGTACGAACTGGTGAAGAAAAATATGATGAAGTCTGTATCAGTGGCATTGGTCGTATCGAGCCAAGTAATCCTGTCGCTTTATCCAAGCATACTGCCAAAGATGAATTTGTTGCAATTGGTAAAGACAAGTGGAATGCCGATTTAGCAACTTATGCCGCTCTGAACGCCCCAGATCTCCATTCTGGCAATCTGAACCAGTTGTACACCAGCCGTGACCATGAAGCCGGTCTGTTCAATATGATGAAGGACAAATATGAGGTAACTTCTTTATACCCTTTTCTGCTTGTATGCAATAATGTGCCAATACGAATAGCCCCCAAGTGACGGATTAAGTTATCAACTTAAACCGGGACTTTCCAATGTGCACTTTAACTTATCTGTACTTTCCTGATGTAGCCCCCAAGGGCCGGTTCAACTTAATGTAGTTAAACCGGGACTTTAGATAATAAAAAATTCCGGTATCAGTAGTTATTGAGCAAATAGCCATTAGCCCCCAAGTGCCAAGTTGAATACTTGTATTGAGCTTGGGAATTTAAAAAATTGTATGATGAAGAGCAAATATGCATTTGCCCCCAAGTACCAAGGGCATAACTTGTTATGTGGTTGGTACTTCAATTCTGTACCCTTATTTTCATCATATGATTATCTGTATGCAGGCTGAGCTGAGAAAAAGAGAAAGTCAAACCGCTGACCTGCAAGAAAACCTGAAGTCCCAACAAGCCGAAACCTCTAAGGCAAAAGAGGAATTAACCAGCGCTTTAAGCGTCATGGAGAAGCTTAAGGAGGGCTTCAACAAGGAGCGGGCGGATTGGGCCACTCAGAAAGCCGCTTTAACGCAAAGGGCTGAGAAAGCCGAAGCAGCTCTCAAACCGGTGGTGGATGAATTAACCAGTATGAAGCGACAGGTTCATGCCATAACTGCGGCTATATTTGGTAAGTATCCTTTGTTCTCCTGATTCCAGCAGACCTCTATCTGTATCTGCCGGTTTAATAACATTTACAATGATGTAGGAACTCGCATTGGCCACATTGGATCGGATGTACGGAAGAAGCTGAAAGCTGCTTATACTTTGATAGATCAACTATACACGGGTGCCCAACTGATCATCTATACAACGTCCCATAACAATCCGCCGCCCACTTTGATCAAAGACACCCTTGAAAGGCTATCTATGCTTCCTGCCCGGGTTGAAGAGCTGAAGAGATCTGCCGCTAGAACGGGTGCCATAAACGCCTTAATCCGGGTAAAGGCATGGGTGCCTGACTTTGATCCTGTTGAAGCGGCCCAAGGCTATCCCATCTTGAAAGAAGACGGGACAGAGTTGGATGAAGGGGATCTCCGAGTCATAAACCTGGAAGTGCGCCCTCTGGCTTGTCAACTGGCGGAAGAAGTGGATCTGTCCCACTATCAAGCCAATTATGATGGCCAGAACAAGCGGGTTGCTGCACCAATCCCTAAAGCGGAGAATCATGTCCCACCCATCCGTAAGCATACTTACGCTCCTGACATTGAACCGTCATTGCTGATCAGTGACGAAGCTGTCTTTCAAGCATTAACTGGAATCGACTGGGCAACCATTGATTTCCAGCCACTAGGTAGGGAGGAAGAAGCTAAATCGGTGCTGGATGACCCGCAACCATCAGGTCAAGCCGGAGACCAAGCGTGAACCGGTGGCCGGTTTAAAATATTGCAGGCTATGACCTGTATTTGAGAAAAAACAACGACCGTTTTTTGGGCACTGGAACGCCTTGTAATAGGATAGCTTATATACTTTGTCTTGGTATGCCTTCGTGCATCTTTATCCTCAACTGATGCTTGTTTGAATCATATTTATCCAAACTGTTTTCTGCAGGTAAGAAGTCTGAAATGCCTTGGCGGTTTACCTCCAGGCGGGTCATGATATCCATGTATATAAGAAAAAAGATAATAATTTATGTTAAAGCGTACAACCAGATATGGAAATACATAATACCTGCAATAGTTAGGCATGATGTTGGCTGGCCAACCTTGAAGCGGGGTTGATAACCAACACTGTTAGGGGGAGAAAACAACTCCTGTTAATATAAGGCCGGTTTACAATGTAAACCATTCCGGGTTATGATGAACACCGGTTTTCACTCCATAATAGGATGTTTAACAAAAAATCAAACTGGGCAAATCGTCTCCGGATTAAGATTTGACTGTGTTCTGTCAATTTATAACTGACAGTCGAACCGGTTTAATAATTGTCGGTGTAAAGCACAACAAAAGAAATATTTATCAAAAAAGATACAGAATTCAAGCAAAGGCAAAGATAAAATCATTTGCAAATGAGGCTTTTAGCCAGTCAAGTGGCATTACCCTGGTCGGACATGACCAAGCCCCCAACAGGCATAGCTATGGTTCGAGTCAGCCAGGTCCCCAAATGATGCATTGGCATTATGCCGATCCAGAGGTGTAGCTATGGTTCGGGTTCGACCAAAGCCCCCAAGTGATGTTGTGGCACTAGGCCGATCAAGAGGCGTGACTGGTTCAGACGTAACAAAGTCCCAAAGTGATGATGTGGCTTTCGCCTATCAAAAGGTGTTGCGTTGGTTCGAACACGACCAAGCCCCCAAGTGACATGATATAAAGCTTTTGAAAAAGCTAACTCAAGGGATAAACCGGAGGCCTCTTTAAGACAGAAACTCCGTGTAACCACACATGATGTAAAAAGAAGAGAGACCCCACTTTAGCTGAGGCTCCGGTTTATTGCATTGATCATTATATATACATTGTCATAATATGTACATAAGTAGAGCCTATGGCTCAAGTATAGTAAGGCCGAAGATGAGCTATGTTCCACGGCCTGTTGGTCTCCTCCTCTGATGTACGTGAGTCTTTGTGCTCTCGAATATCTATCAGGTAGAATAACCCATTGTGTAGATTCTTGCTGACCACAAAAGGTCCCTCCCAACATGGGGATAACTTGTGCATATCAGTCTGATCTTGGATGAGCCGAAGCACCAAATCTCCTTCTTGAAACGTCCTGGTTCTAACTCAGCGACTGTGATAGCGACGGAGATCTTACTGATAAATCGCGGAACGGGCAGCCGCTATGTCACATTCCTCGTCCAACATGTCAAGAGCATCTTGTCGTGCTGCCTCGTTGTCGGCTTCAACATAAGCCGCTACACGAGGTGAGTCATGACGGATGTCACTGGGGAGAACCGCCTCCGCTCCGTAAACCATGAAGAACGGTGTGTATCCTGTCGATCTGTTGGGTGTGGTGTTGATGCTCCATAATACAGATGGTAACTCTTCAACCCAACAACCCGGCGTCCGCTGCAAAGGAACCATAAGCCGGGGTTTGATGCCTCGCAAGATCTCTTGATTGTCCCTCTCTGCTTGCCCATTGGACTGTGGGTGAGCCACAGATGAGACGTCAAGTCGGATGTGCTCACATTGACAGAACTCCTTCATAGCACCCTTAGACAGGTTGGTACCATTAGCAGTAATGATGCTGTGTGGAAAGCCAAATCGGAAAATCACCTTTTTGATGAATTGAACCGTCGTGGTTGTATCACACTTGCTAACGGGCTCTGCCTCCACCCACTTTGTGAACTTGTCAACCGCCACCAAGAGATGGGTTTTCTTGTGCTTCGACCTTTTGAAAGGCCCAACCATATGCAGCCCCCAAGTCGCAAACGGCCAAGTAATTGGAATCATCCTCAATTCTTGAGCCGGCACATGAGCGCGTCGTGAGAACTTCTGACAGACATCACATCGTCTGACCAGGTCATCCGCATCAGCATGAGCAGTCAAGCAATAGAAGCCGTGGCGAAACGCTTTAGCCACCAAAGACTTTGAACCGGTGTGGTGACCACAATCTCCTTCGTGGATGTCGCGCAAAATTTCACAGCCTTCCTCAGGAGAGACACAACGTTGAAACGCCTCTGACACACTGCAATGATGCAGCTCTCCGTTGATAATAGTCATAGACTTGGACCGCCGGATTATCTTCCTTGCGAGGGTCTCATCCTCTGGTAACTCGCTCCGGTTCATGTACGCGAGATAAGGAACCGTCCAATCCGGGATAACATGAAGAGCCGCCACCAATTGTGCCTCCAGATCAGGAATAGCCAAATCCTCTTCACCAGGGAGCTTGACAGACGGATTATGCAGAATATCCAAGAAGACAATAGGCGGGACCGGTTTACGTGAGAACCCAATCAGCTCAAAGTTTCAGCCGCATCGTTCTTCCGCCGATCCATGTGATCCACCTGATAACCCTTGAAGTGACCTGCAATGATATCCACTTCACGACGATATGCTGCCATGAGCGGATCCTTGGAATCCCAAGTGCCAGACACTTGTTGAGCCACCAGGTCCGAGTCACCGAAGCACTTAACTCGGCTAAGATTCGTCTCCTTAGCCATCCCAAGACCATGGAGTAAAGCTTCATACTCAGCTGCATTGTTAGTACAAGGGAACATTAAGCGGAGAACATAACAGAACTTATCACCTCGTGGGGAAGTTAACACGACTCCAGCCCCCGAGCCTTCCAATTGCCTGGATCCATCAAAATGAATAGGCCAGTAGGTGTGATCCGACTTTTCTTCCGGTGCTTGCAGTTCCGTCCAATCATTGATGAAATCCACAAGTGCTTGAGTTTTGACCGTCGTCCGAGGTATGTATTTCAATCCGTGAGGCCCAAGCTCTATAGCCCACTTGGCAATCCGGCCAGTTGCTTCCCTGTTCCCAAAGGAGCAGAACTGACCACTATGATGGGATGTCCCTGGAAGTACTGTTTAAGCTTTCGGCTTGCCATGAAAACTCCATACACCAGCTTCTACCAATGCGGGTACCGTTGCTTGGATTCAATAAGTACCTCACTGATATAGTAAACCGGACGCTGAGCCAGATATTCTTTGCCTGCCTCCTTGCGCTCCACCACAATAACCACGCTAACTGCTCGAGCGTTGGCTGCCACATATAACAGCAATGGTTCCTTGTCAACCGGAGCGGCAAGAACAGGCGGATTGGCGAGCTGCCGCTTCAAGTCCTCAAACGCTTCATCAGCGGCAGAACTCCAGACGAAGGTATCCGTCTTCTTTAGCATCTGATACAAAGGAATCGCCTTCTCACCGAGGCGGCTGATAAACCGTCTCAACGCGGCAATCCGGCCTGCCAAGCGTTTAACGTCATTTATACACTGCACGCACCGATACCCGTCGTTTGCTAGGGTTTTAGCTGTATTTATAGTGATGTTATATGTATGATACTATTCGAGATGTATTAGTCATAATATTCGACGATGTACGGACGCAAGAGATGATTTAGTTTTGCTTATTGAATGCATGCTAATTTGAATACTAATTTATTTTATGATTTAGTTTTGCTTATTGAATACTCAAATTGGAGAACTACTCCTATTTTGAATGCTCAAATTGGAGAGCACTACGCAAGTCATATGCATTTGATTAGTTGATAGCTTATAGGGTTTTTGTTTTTGCAGTAGTCGCCATCGTCCCCGTCACCGACCCCCTCCGACCTTGAAATGTTTTTGTTCATATTTTCAACCATTGAATTTTGGCATGACTTGTGCTAGAATATGTAGGAAACCCAGTGATGAATAATAAGGATCTAATAAGGCGACCCTATGTGTGTGTGTGTGTGTGTGTGTGTGTGGTGTGTGTGTGTGTGTGTGTGTGTGTGTGTGTGTGTGTGTGTGAATTTTACAAGTTTAATGTTTGAACTATGCACATAGGAAATGTCGTCTGACGACGACACTAGAATCCCGGCATATGAATGGTGCGGCGACGACCGGGGTCTGTGCGACAGGCCACACCTGGTAGACGATCGACGCTTCAGTGCTAAGCTCGATGAGACCTTCGATGTTGAGACGGTATGCAACGACAAGTCTTTTTTTTGTAATTAAGCATGACTTTGCTTCTTTAACGTGTAATTTTCGTCTTTTATAATTTGACTAGCTTATACCATCTGGATTTCGAAGATCATGAAAGTATAGAGACAAAGAGAATCCATCTCAGGACCCATCATGATTATGATTTTCTTGTAAAGATATACAATTCGGACAGCATAGCCCATTTTGGTTGCTCGAACTGAAAAGCACAGTGCAAGGCATATGATTTTCAGGAGGGTATGTATGTCAACTTTGACCTTGGTGATGATGACGATGGCATTTGGGTCCTTGTTGATACGTTTCAAGTTCTACATCTATGGTAATTTATATTGTTTATTTCAAAATAATTGATAGCTTATTTCCATTAATAGCTTATTTTCATTCTTCAAGAAATGTGCGGAAGATGGTAGAAGAACCCACTACACTGATGGTGCAGAATTAACTTGTCAGAAGAAAGATCAACTTGTCTCAATTTTTACTTATTTTAAGAATTACAATATCTATTCTAAAACCCCTGCACATTATGGTCAATACGTGTCACTAGTGCACGTGTTGAACTACGGTAACATCCATGGAGATGTCATGGTAAGATTGTGTGCCTGGTCATCTTTTGCATAAATTCTTCTACAACTAAACTACATTGCTAACTACGAAGTTATTACTATGTTTTTCAATAGAAAAAATCCCTTCGGATTGTGTGCCTCATCTGATGTTTCGGAAAGGTCACCTTGATGTTATGGGCTTATTACCGTCAGGCCATCATCCTACGCATCACTATCCATACCGGCTTCCTTAAACCGATGAAGACATGACAATCAATGATTGGAAAAAATGTATGGTCAATCATAGGGAGCTACTTGGAAGCAACATTGTGCGAAGGCCAAGAATTGGAGACAGGATAATCTCCATTCTCCATAATGGAGAGTCATGGCCTATCTTGTTTTATGCTATTTTACCTTAGAGAGGGTAGTTAGGTCCTAGCTACTCATGATCATGTGCTAAGAAGTTGTTAGATGACTATGATGATGATGAGTAGGACTTGTTATTATGACAACGAGTAGAAGTTGTGAGATGGCGGTGATGTTGAGTAGGACTTGTTATTATGACAACAATGATGAGTTATTATTAATTATGATGATGCATGATGCTAAGTTGTTATATGAGCATGATGACTTTTATATATATATATATATATATATATATATATATATATATATATATATATATATATATATATATATATATATATATATATATATATATATATCAGTGGGTTAAATGAACATGGACTAGTTTGAAGTGGAGGCAACATGTGGTGCACATACGTACTAATCCAAACAATATCAAGTTTGGATTAGTAGTACTTTCGAATTGCACCACATGTTGCCTCCACTTCAACCTAATCCATGTTCATGTCACCAATATTATATATAATAACTAATCATGATCATAAAATCATATGATGAAAGTACTCTATTAGCTAGCTAACACAATATGAAACCCCTAAATACACCCTCCAAAACCCCTAACCCAGCCTTTAAAAAAACCCAGCGCATTTTGGTCCCGGTTGCTAACACCAACCGGGACCAAAGGCCTCCTGCCTGGGCTCACCGGAGCGGCCACGTGGAGCCCCACCTGTCTCAGTTCGTAAGCAAACTGGGACTAAAGGTCATGTGCTTTAGTCCCGACCCTTTAGTCTGGGTTAAAACCGTGACAAATGGGCCTCTGGAACCGGGACAAATGGGCCTCTTTCTACTTGTGATGTGAGATCATGTTTCCTCTAATTTTTTTAATGCAGCTAGGGTGGGTCAGGCTACTACCAATGCATTGGTGCATACATGAAGTGCTTAGTGCATTAAATATCTTAGCAACTAGTCTCCTTGATGCACAAGTGCTTAGCTATTGTAGCTAAGTTTCCTTCATTGAATTGTTTAACAATTAAACTCCTTCATTCATTGGTAATTATTCATTTTGCATAGGTCCACCCACTTAGCATTGTTTCCTTCTGGGGTCACCATGATATTCTCATTCCTCTTTAATTGCTTTGCCATGTCACTTTTCTGCCTATGTGACATTCTTAGCACCTGTACACGATGGACCACTGGAAAGGGCCACATAGTACGTTGCGCTCTTCTATAGCAACGGCGAGGTAACGAGCACTTTTGGGAGTTATGACTATTTAGAACCCAGATCAACCCTTGCTTCTGCAAATAAGACAAGCTATAGCTTGGTTAGCTGCGCCAATTTTGGCTGGGCGTTAGGTTTTCGGTTCGAGTCCTCTCACCGGCATGTAATTTTTGCTTCAAATGCGATAGATGGGCCGGATTTATTGGGCCACAGATCATGGTCGGGTTTGGTTTGGCATGGCTCGGATGAACGGTACTGACGGGCGGACGAAACTAATAACGTCTGAAATTTGGGTGGTACGAAATGCTTATCTTTTTATATTAATATACTAGATATAGAAGTAGAGATTTGTTAGAAAACAACTAAAGTTGGGAGAGTTTGATAGTGCTGTAATTTAATCCTACACCCAAGGGTCATGGGTTCGATTCTTCCCCAAAACGAATCAGAGGGTCATCAGATCGTTGGACGTGTGCGTGGATCACAGGGACGAGCGAGACATGCGGGGATCGCAGGAAAGATGGGATCTAGCGAGCCGTGCACAGCGTTCATTTGATTTGAATCAGACGGTATCCAAAGCGTTAGGATCTGATGCAAAAAAAATGTCAAGTGCTAACCAAGAAATCAACATCTACTAGGACGGGACAACCGAGCCAGTGTAGGACTATATACTAACTCTGCAGCCAACAACTCAAACATTGTTTTCCTATTCTCATGTGCCTCTATTGGCGTTACGACTGACACGATCACATGGCTACATAGGTACTACCTCCATCCTGAATTTTTATAGGTACACTTCGTGTCAAAATTTAACCGTAAATTTAACTGACAAGATATTAATACATGTCATCAAAAATTATATCGTTGGATGTGTATTTGAACATAGTTTCCAGTGATACTATTTTTTGTGACATGCATTAACAATTTTTTCATTAAGTTTATAGTTAAAATTTGACACAAAATACTAAGAAGACCATAAACTAGGTCGGAGATTATAGTATATACTACGAGCATAAGCAGGGTGAACTAAGATCAACTGAGGCTCAAGGGAATCTTTTTTGTTTCAACGTAAGTAGAGAGCATTTTTTTAAGGGAGTAATCAGTGCGGAGGCTGGCTGGCGTGCACAGTCTCACTGATGTGTTCGGATTACACCCGATGCGCGGCGACCTTATCAAGGAGTAGAACTTATATAATCGCAGCATCGTTTAACGTGGGGCAAGCGCAAGACCCGCGTCTTGTTCTGCCGACCGTCATGTGAGCACTGCAGTCGAGTTGAGTATTTTTGTGAAGGAGCGACAAACTAAATCTTCATAGGGAGTACTAGTGATCCTAGCCATATAAATCGATCAGCTTGGCGTCGTAACATGCTGCATCACAAGTACTACTTCGTACGATAAATCACAGAGGTAGCGGTTCGCTTTTGATTTGGATCGAGAGCCTCCAGTGTCATGACGCAAAGTAACAGTTCCTTTTTTTTTTGGAAAGGCCCTTCAATTTGTTTCCTTCCTAGAGTAAACGCACCTTTGTATTTCTCGAGAGTCCATTCTATGCACTAATCTTTCAATCGAAAAACCATGTCATGCAGGTACTGAAATGGATGCTTGGACTGTTGGGGCGAGCAGAGAGGATTCATCCACCAATATCGTCACCATCCAAGTCGACTCATATCAGCCTTCTCAACACGGACAAGTGGGTGAAACTGGCGAGTCTCGTAGCACAATGGCAAAACACTGTAAGCATATTCATCCGTCTAGTCGACTTAGGCCTATGTTGGGCCATTCATTTTTGCTACTTTTTACTACCGACATGAATGGCTACGTCTATACTAGAACCCACATAAGAGCCACGCGGCAGTTCTAGTTACCTTTCTTTCAAATTAGTTCCTCTTCCTCCTCCCACCGTGTACACGCCCCGTGTCATCGTCTCCATTTGCATTGCTGCAATGATGAGCGGCAGCATGAACACAAGCCCCGGAGGATGGCGCCTCCCAGTTGTGTAAGCTGGCTGGTAGGGGCATGTCATTACCGTCCATGAATTTGAAGAGAAGACGGCGACATGGTGGCTTCCGATTGGGTTCCGGTTGCAGCCAATGGAAACGTGCAGCTTCTATGCATGGCGTGCAGTGCCTTGTCCATGGAGATGTACTCCTAACAGTCGGCATATTGTCCTCGAAGAAGGAAGAGGGACGAATGACACAATAACTATCTATGTATCTTTATTTATTAGTATACATTAAAATCACAATACGAAAAAAAATAAGAGAGTTGTTCTGGAAATTCTCACGAAAAGCAAAACTCATTGTTCTAGATGTGCTTATTTTAGAGGTCTCACATCTGGTTGACCATCTCTTTATTACCGGACTAGATAGAACCATACCTAAAAGGATCATACCCACTAGATGTACGTTATCATACCTAAACATATCACACCGTTATATCTTCATAGTTGCACCTAAACAGATTATAACCGTTAGATCAAGATTGCCGTACTTGAGCCGATCATGTCCATCAGATCTAAATAATAGTACCACCTACATATATACTCGCATTTTTCTCGAATACGCATAGCATGCGTATCTTGCATTATAGAGAGAAAAGGGTATAAGAACGCTCCACTGAGGGTGTTACAACACACCCACACCACCGTACACAATCCTTAATCTACGTCTCGTCCATCACCCACATGTGTATCCGCCCAAAAAATCGCTCCATGTCAGTCCTTATGAGGCCTGCCGTCCACCAAGCTCTACCTTCCGCAAGACACCTACCAAGTAGTCGACTAAGTGATGCATTCATAAAAGATGAATCCAATTGTATATGCAAGCAAGAATAATACAGGGAGGCCAGATAAGAAAAAAGCCGAATTAACCTGTATAGTCGTACAACTGTATAGTCGTACACAAGATTACAATAATGATCATAAGGTTTCAGACATACACGAGAGAGCATACGACAATTAATCCAGTGAGCACGCGGATTACAAGTAAGTTTGGTCAGTACACTTGTAAACAGATCACTGACACAAAATTAATAAATAGCAT
This sequence comes from Aegilops umbellulata, assembly GCA_032464435.1. Classification (NCBI taxonomy): domain Eukaryota; kingdom Viridiplantae; phylum Streptophyta; class Magnoliopsida; order Poales; family Poaceae; genus Aegilops; species Aegilops umbellulata. Next base: position 11,231,892 of record CP136054.1, read on the forward strand.
CGGATTTCATAAATAATATTATGTAACTCATTTTTGTTATTTATTGGCAAGATAATCATATATGTTCATACATAAAATAAAAGTCTATATAGCAATAAAAAGGGGTAAAGAAGAGCAAAACAATTTGTACCATACGAAAATAAAGTATTTAACATTTTTAACACCCAAAAATATGATGACCTCGCATTTGTGAGAGAAAGCAATAGGAGAAGACTAACATAACAGTATGAGAATACAATATTTAGACATGTGCTTGCGGTGTATACTTCTTATAGATTTTTAATTTGAGTAATATGAAAGCAGAGACACTTTTTGTGAATGAAGGAGTGAATGTAAAACAAAATCACTAAGAAAATTCATACCAATTGTCCCTCGGGCTGGAGCAGTAATAATAGACGGTCCTAAAGAAATTTAAGAAAAACTCTAAACCCTCGGCTCCTCCGAGTAGATGTTGAGATTCCGTAATTTGGTTTGTTCTAGGCCTGTCCCAATGCTTCACCTTTGCGTCATGCATTTTACGTAAGCAAAAAAGATGATGTTGCATATTGGAATTAAGCATAAGGGAGGTGATAGTAATATCATGTTATGATATAGTACCTTAGCACATGGAGCAAGTATATTTAACGATTATCATTTGAATAATTTCATATTTAAATTCAAAAACAATTAGATGGCACTATGATGCAGTTGCATGATATTATATAGTAGAAAGATAATAAGTAGTGTAGTACCATGCAGGTGGTGTTTTGGCTCATAGGTGTAGATATACCTATTATCAAAAATATATACAAAAACACATTTTAAAATGTAAAAAAATTCTGAAGAATAATTTCGCGTGTTCATCCGGGTATCTTTCGCACAGACATATCATTTTTGTGGCATGTATGGAAAATATTAAAAAAAATGTCTCGTGCACAGCTGTAATCAAGAAAAAAAGTTGTCTTTTTTACACAAGCCATAAAAAATGTCCTTTTTCAACGAAACTTCGTGCATGAACATATAATGTCAGGATGTGCACGAGAGAATTTTTGGTCGAATTTTTTTAACGTTTTAAAATGTGCATTTGGACAATGGGTGCATATACACCTATGAGCCAAAGTGAATTTCCGGTAATACCATACACTATCATGCTAGTATACAATACAATTGACAAGTGGAATACAGTATCAAACCTTACCAACACCCCACAACGAACAAGCATGCATTCTAGAAGACACATGCCGAGCCTTCAATGGCATAAACAGTCACTGGGCCCATGTACTAAAGCTCCCAGAAATCCGCATCTGACGTTTTGGCTCTCTGGAGCACATGCTTCCAGGTGAACAGTACCCCGCAAAAACATAAAATGTTGTCAAAAGATTCTGAAAAAGTTGTAGATGATCATGTTGGCGTCGTAAGCATGCTTGAAAGTTTTCATGCGGAATGGAGCAGCTGTGCTCCTCGGTGAAAAAAACAAACTTAGGGGACATTTGGCCTTCGTTTTGTTTTTTTTTCGCAGGCGAAAATGCTCAACTTGTTTGCCTCAAAATGTACAGGTAGCATTTGTATGTGACAAAGATCACATACAAACTTTTTCTCAAAAATTTTGACATTTAAAATAAATTTGCCCCGGGAGCAGGAGCTCCCGGGAGCCAAATTGACTCTCCGCCTGATATATATCTAACAATAGTTATGACGTCACCTGACAGAGTGATTATAAAAAATACAACTTTATGCGCCCTGGATAAATAACAAATAGTTGAGTTCATATATATGTCATAGTGAGCTGAAATGATAATCTCTTTTGCTGAGAGCACACAAACTCAAATTTTCACAATCACTCCATTGGATCAATATTTAAAAGTTTATCTATTACATTTTCTTGCTTTCTTGAAGGCACATAAAACCATATGTTTGCAATCGCTTGGTTAGGTCGTCTTAAATTATAGTCAAAGTGTTGCGTCATTTTTATAATTATTTTTGGGAACTTCTACACCGTCAAAACCTTAAACGAGTAACCAACATTGATAGAAATCCCTATCCTATATATATTGCCATTTTCATAGCATCGTATTCTTTGTGCTGATTAATTATGGCATGCAGATACAAGAGTCTGGAATCTTGACTCCGACTTGGAGGCTGGGAAAAAACTGCTTGCCAAAGAAATTGGGATGAACACCATTGTTTCCATCCAGAGGGCTCCCAAGGTCCGTGGGGAACTCCGTGGCGCGGACGAAGACAGCTACACACCGCACCGTGTGCCGATCGGCCCTTACCATCACAATTGTTCATCTTCATGGATTGCAAAAGAAAAGCTGCGCTATGTCGGCTTCATGCAGAGTCTCTCCGAGAGATACAAGGCAGGTGGTCTTAATGGTCTAGTGGAGGAACTGGAGCCCCGAGCAAGGGAGTGGTACGGGGATGGGGTTGACCACATGACGCCGGAAGAGTTGGCGAGGATGCTGCTGCATGATGGGTGCTACCTGCTGGGTTGGTTGGGGAACTATCCGGACGCCCCTCAAACATCCTGCAACGACCACAACACGGTGTTTCGCGACATCCTTTACCTCATTGAGAACCAGATGCCTTTCTTTGTTCTTGACAAGATTCACGCGCGCGCCACAGGAGGTTCCAGTTGCCTACTCCACTACATGACAACATACATCCAGAGTCTGCTGCATGCTCAGCTCTACATCAGCCCAGGGAAGCAGAGGCTGATGGAGCAGCCATGGCACCTGCTGCACCTAGTGCACGAATACTTCCGTCCAGCCAACTTGCCGAAGTCCACAGATCCGCAGCAGACCGGGCGCACTGGTCGGTGGCGCCGGGCGACGGCATACCGCTTGCACGCCAAGGTGAGGTTCATGCCCCGGGACTTCGCGGCCGAAGTAAATTCGGTCCTCGACGTGCGCCTTGAAGGGGGCACACTGTGGGTCCCTCGCCTGCAAGTCTGCCGGGACACGTGGACGCTCCTACGTAACCTGATGGCGCTGGAGGAGCAGATGCCCAAGAGGCCAGTCACGGCGTACTGCATCTTCATGTCGCAGGTGGCGTGCACGGTGGAGGACGTCCGGCTCCTGGTTGATGCAAAGATCGTCGAACACTTTGAGGGCAGCGACGAGCATGCTGCCCAAGGCTTTGCCGACCTCTGCAAGGGGGTGGTCATGGACGTCCACAACATCGACAGGAACTACCTCAAGCCCATCTGGCATGACTTGGAGAAGCGCCACAAGAGCCGCGCACACAACTTTTGGGGCGGCCACTCACAGGGTGTGGCCATCGCCTTGGCATTACTAGTGGTTGTCGTCCTCCTTGCCTGTGTAGTGACGCAAACTTTCTATGTAATTATCGGCTATCGGCAACAAACAAAACATTAGTGTCCTTTTAGTTTGAACAATTTGTTAGGGCATGCAGTACTATGGTTTGTTTACGTATTATTTTATGAGTCCTTTTACGGTACATCTAGACTATTGGGCGTTCATTTTGTGGTTGGAGGGCGCAGATTAGCCAATATTACAACAGTTATTCAGTAGTAGTTTGATTAATTAGGGACAATAGTCGTCAACCCATGCACTACACCGGCTAGTTTAATATCCAACAATACAAAAATTATAGAACTATTAGTGACTAATTATCACATGGGTATATGCTTCTTGTCACCAAAAAATATAATAGTTCTCCACGGTTGGCCATAGGATAAAGAGGACCAATTTTTTTTATTCGGTTACCGGCTATACGCTTTACATGTAAACTCGTACTGAAAACATGCATGTTATAATTTTTTATGGTACGTAATCCATATGACACAGAACTAAATACTTCCAATTAGTTATTAATTAGAGTATGTCACTGACTCATAATTTATAGGATTATATGTGCATGTGATATTTTCATTTAGATAACATAACATGACTTCTGTATTTTTTTTTTGTATGGACTCATACATGAAACAGGCTAAACCAAAAACCTAAATAATGGAAAGCTTAATCTCTGATCAGGATTTCTGTGCATAGATGTACTGTAGAACTACATAGATTTAGCAAAATAAAAGTTATATGAGAAGATACAATGTTACATAAAAGGAGGTTATGATGTGATATTTCGCGAGTTACTCTCAAATTCCTATTGCTTCCATATCCCATGAATGTACTAAAAGTTATCAAGGTTATGATGTGATAACAACAAGAAGATATACTACTGAGGAAACATCAAATCCAAGAGCTAGATTGATTTGTTCAACAAACACTAGTATAGGCAATACACACGATGTTGTATAGGATAAGAACTACAATCTATGTGCATAGATAGACCTGACATTTAATAAGGCATTGCTTTATCCTTTATGCCGTGCTGGTTGATGACGGTAACTAGCCCGGATGGCGACGACGACTAGTCAAGCGTGGCGACGAACACTTGGAGGAAGACCGCTGGTCGTCGCAGCTTACCCTCCATAATAAGTACTCCTATTTTAGATATGTATAAAAGTAATGTTTGTACTTTGGCTCACGGGCGTTTCAGCATTTGTCACTAGCAACGCCGGTCGGTCGGTCGTCTGAAGCAAGGAATCTATCTTTTGTGGTCGACCGGCTTTTAGCACGAGATAACGTGCGCTGGCGCAGAGGCGTGCGTGCTTTTCAGAATGTAGCATGTTAATTTTGTCGTAATCCTCGTCTTTTCCCCCGGCGGCTGCATGCTAATTAATCTTACTATTATCGTGCTCGCACATGCTTGGCCTTTCGGCCCACCCGAGGAATGCTGGGGCACAGACTCCTACTTATGTGTAGGCTAGCGTGCCAAACGAACTAACACCTGTTCATATCACTCACAAGTCACAAGGACGCCCGGGGAGCAGGGGATAGCTAGCTACTCTCCTTTGTTGGCTTTGGAGCGCAATGTCGTCAGGTACGTAACAAGTGCATATATGTGGGATTCAGTTCAATTTTAGATGGAGCAAGTGCATTTAGATAGCTCTCCACTATCTGAACAAACATGCTATTTACTCTCCCTGAAATGTGCGATTTCGAAGTAACTATTACATCTTCTTTGTCGCCTTGTATGTAGATCTTCGTGTTTTTAGAATATTGCAGATTCCAATCTATGCGGTATGTTCCTATCCAGGTCCCCTTTCAATCAAAGGAATACCATAGCTGATTTTTGTAGGATTCAGATCCATAGGTTTTTTTTCCTACATAGCTTGTTTGTTTCATAAGATTGGGATCCTTAGGGAAAAAATTCATAGGGTTGCTTTGCACTATGTTTCGGATGAAATTTTCAAGCCACTCAAACTATTTATTTATTATTTATATGCTTTTTTTGTGGTATCAAACACCCTTGCGGAATATAGAGGACAAGCCACTACAATTATATATTTCTCCTAATACTACCATTTGAAAATCCTATGAATCAAAGGAGAGCCCACAAGTAAACATATGTGGATCTTATACTAACTTTTAAATGGCCGGAAAAAACATATCTAGTAGATTAATTTTCTTTGCTACTGTTAGTTCCGTTAGATGAAGGATCTAATAACTGGAAAAAAAAACTATGCAGCTTAGCTGTGTCCATTTTTAGTTCGTGGCATGGGGCAAATGTCGGCAACAACCATCACAAAGAGGAAGATTAATTTGAGAGAGAAAAAGAATAACTTTACGGTAAATGAACTCCAAACCTAGGCTCGTGCTCATGAATAGAAATTCACAAAACTAAGAAGTTTGATGCAAATTTTGGGAGTCTTTTCTTACATGATCTACAAAAAAATAGAGCAGATAGAATGACTTCTACCCAAAAAAAAAGAAATTTGAGGTACATCTCTGGCATAACCAAATCATTTAATATATTTTCTTTTCACTTTGGTTAATTTCTCATCTTGACCAAACCAGCCATTTCACACAGCTGGTTAGAGACCAACTAACACATGGGGCCCATATGTAAGTGCTTATGTGGCATGTGCGGTAGGGGGAAGAATCATCAGCCCATGGTCTGTGCTTCTTGGGTCTATGTAATCACTGGAGTCAGCTTGGTTATGTTGATGAGAGGTAGGGGACAATGTAGCGAATGTGCTCACCGGGAGGCAGAGCCTCTCAGGAAAGGAAGGTCGTAGCTGTTTTCTTCCTTGCTGTATGTGAGTGTGCTGTCAAATCTAGAAGCAGGATGGACCAAAGACCAAACCCATCAAATCCAGTGGCATATCTATATCTTACTTGCTTTTAGGATTTCACTCGTACATCTTTGACTAGACAAGAGAGCTCTTTGTCCAAAGGTATGTGGTGTCGTTAGATACCTCCACCTCTACTATAATACTATAAATGTTCTTAGTGCATAATTACCCCATGCATTTGTTGTATCCTCTCTCCAAACTTTGTCAGAGACTGCATGGCCCATTCTTGCACATATCACATTGTTTTTCTTTTGACTTGTACATTCATATCTGTTATATCTTGAACTAAATGTCTAATTCATATTACATGTCCATATTCCTATTCCTTGTGATGAGGGATTTGAAATAAGACCAATCTTGAATATGTTTGGACAAGTTATAAAAACTTTGCTAGGTTTCAACTAATAAAACTTGGTAGGAACGGATGATAAATGCATCAATTTTGAAAAACAAAAACTAAAACCCTTAAACCTGCCCAACTAAACTGCAAACGTAAGATCTAAGATCGACTTTAGCAGATCCCGCAAAACTCAGCGGCCTGTAAAATAACCAACGTTTTCTGGTTCCAGAGCAGAAAACTGACCCGGACAGATCCTGTATATCTAGCAGAACCGGATTTTTTTACAGCTCCCTTAAAATGAAACACCAAAACCCTCATATATTCAACTTCCAGAGTTTTTTTCTTGGTGCCCGGTGGTTAGTGCCGCCTGCAAATTCCACAACCATTAGACATGCATTGTGACAAGAATTAGAGTACGGGACATTCACTTTTGCTCTCTGGCCATGTGAGACACACTAGTATTTCACTCGAACTAGTAGCGACCTTACCTATCCTCGTACCCCAGATTAACTAACAGGAAATTGGAGTGGTCACTTGTTTTAGTCGGGCTAACCTCTCCCCTCACTGCGAGCTTAGGCCTCCGCCTTCGGCCACCCTAGCCACGCCCGCCACCAGCCTCTGTTGCTACCCGCTGGGGCAACAACGCCACGGTCTCTGACCCCATGGGGCCCTCCTCTTCCCCTCGGTTGCCCTCCTCCGACGGTAACTCGTGGGAGGTCCTTTGATGGTCTCCTCCTTTGATAATCCTTTTGATGGTCTCGTCCTTTGATGGTGTTCTGCTCTAGATCACGATCAACCCACCGGTCCTTTGACGGTCTCCTCCTCAGGTCCATCGACCCTGCAAGGCACCAAGGTCTACGTTAACACGTTCGCTCACTCGCCTGGATCGACGCTTAAATGCGCTCGTTGGATAACTGGGAGTAACCATAGTAGCAGCGCTTGGACCGCCGACAAGACAATGCGGAGGTAGGGAGGGAGGCCTTGATAAGAAACTTCAAGGGGTTGTGCCTCAGATGGCTTAGCTCGCATCACGGCTGCAATGATTACAAGGATCCTATCCACTGTATCATCTGCAAGCTTTGTGACCACTTTAGAAGGGAGTGCCATCAAAACCCCCAAAAGTCACGGTTCCGGCCGCATTGCTAAAGAGCATCTCGTGCTAGTCTCGTTCCGGGATCCGTTCCATCTGCGACTTCGTTTCCCTCCTCCAACTTCCCCACCACTGCTAGCTCTGGCCATGGATCCCTCCATCCAAATCGATCCCTCAAGTCGCCTACGCTCAGCAACAAGGTGATCATGTCCACACCGCCCATGGAGAACAGTATCTTCATCATACGCCACCATGCTATCGCCCTCGCCACGGTCTCACCGCACCTGATGCGCTTCACAGATTGTCACCCGGAAAATTTTCGGGTGCACTTTGACCTTCCCTCACCGCGACACCATTGTGAGGCAAGTCAAGTTGTGGGTCGACACCAACAGCTTCCTTCTCAAGTCATGGCATAAAGAGGACGACGACACGGATCATAACATCAAACTCCATGTGTGCGTGGTCATTGAAGATCTCCCTCAGCAGCTCTGATCTCTGCATGGGGCGAAGGAGGCGTTATGTGAGAAATGCAGAATGGAATGCCTCGATAGCGGGACTTAAGAGTGCGGCAACACAAAAACATATACTATATACTTCCTCTGTAAAGAAATATAAGAGCGTTTAGATCCCTATTTTAGTGATCTAAATGCTCTTATATTTCTTTAAGGAGAGAGTATTTCTCAATTTGATGAATAATTCTTAGATAGTGTTTGATATTTCATTGTCTACTGAGACACTTCGTCACAAGTGTTTAAGAGTCAACCCTGAACTTCAAAACCATATAAGTTACAACCACGAACTGTTAAATCATGTGAAGTGTAAACTCTGCGGTCTCCTCAAACTAGTTTTTCATGAGTTAGAGCGGTTTTGGCCAGTTAACCACCTAGTCTGCTGCCACGTCACTTAGTACAAATTTTTAGAAAAAATGGTTCAAGAAAAATTTGAAAGCACTATGTAACACTACCATGGTGACATTTCTTGGAAAGTTTCAACCCTTTTTGCCACAAAAAATAAGATATAAGAAAAATACATATCAATCCCACTTTTTTGATCAAATTTGACGAAAAATAAGTGTCTAGAAAATTTTGAAACAAATCAATAAAATCAGCGCTACCATGGTGATAATTTTGGGAAAGTTTCAAACCATTTTCTAAAAATATTCAACAAAATAGTGGATGTTGTGGCAGCTGACTAAGCAGTTGACAGGGTGACCAACTGGTCAAAACCACTTCATCTAACCAAAACCCAGTTTGAGGAGAGGGCCTGGTTGAAACTTGACCGGTTTTGACTGTCCAGGGTTGTAATCTAGACCGCTTTAAAGATCAAGGATGATTCTTAGACATTTGTGATAATCCAGGGTTGACATATGGTCTTATCTTCTTTTTTCATAACATGTGTATCTTCTCACCTTACAAAATCCTTTGTATCTGCCCGAATGTTCTATATTTCGTCTATATTCTCAATTGTTGTGTGAGAGCACTCAATAATGGGCCAAATAAAATATCGAAAGAAAGTTTGTCAAAAACAGCATCAAAGTGCATTCACTGATGGGCACAATAAAAATTCAAACTTTCACCACAGAGCTAGAAACAACTTGAATTGATTCGAGGCATTGCAAATTTGAAAAAAAAAGAGATGAGAATGAGCGATAGGATGTATAGATTGACTGTTGGGTTTGAAAGGTGGTCTTTGGCAATGATGAAACGTTTAGCTTGTTTTTGATACTTTTGAGAGTTGTTCTATGAGACTAATTTTGTGATTTTGTTTCCAACGGAAATCTTATTTGGTTAATGTCAGATTTTTGATACTTTCCAGAAATCGCCCTTTCCACTATCCGGTCTGGTGGCACGGACCTTGGCGCGAATCGGGTGCCAGGTCAGCTCTCCCGTTCGCTATTCCAACTATCATATTGAACATATGTTTATTATTTCTTTAAAAGATCGGAGCCCTTGAGGACTCAAATTCGAGCCCTCGTACCTGAGCACCATGCAAGCGGGCTTTGTGAACACTTGCGCACAAAGAAGTTATTGTATTTGAGTTTATTTGTTTGAATTATTATTTCCATTAGAGAAAAAAATCTCAAATTCCAGAGTTTTCCATTTTTAAAGAACAAAAATCCTTATTGTTATATTCTTTTTTTCTCAACTTGACATGTGCATTTTTATTATACATAGCATGCCATTTATTAACACCTTGGCACTTTTTATCTTCCAAAACATGGCATTTTTATTATTAAGAGGATGACAGTTTCATTACTAAGAGGATGACAGTTTCAATGACATGGCAATTTTTATTCATAAGCGGATTGCATTTGTACTAATAACAAGCTGTCATATTTTAATAATAATAGGATGGCATTTTAATTTTTCAATGGGATGAAAAATTTTATTACCAAGCACATGAGATTTTTTTTAATAATAGGACGGCATTTTATCAATGAGAGGATGGGATTTTTAATGTTGAGAGAATTGCATTTTTATTGTTAATGACATGGCAATTTCTTTTTTTTGGGGGGGGGGGGGGGTCTATCCAGATAATACTCTTTTTACCTAGAGGATGGCGGTTATATAAAGTAGCATGTCAATTTTAACATTTTGAGAGCATGTCATTTTATAAATTTAATTATTAACTACTCCAGTGATCTAAACACTTTTATGTTTCTTCACAGAGGGAGTATACGATGAAGTCATTATTGACCAGATCACATACGGTTACGGATGTGCATTTCGAGCTGATTAATTCTGGCATGTTGGTGCAGGAGCCTTGAATCTGAACTTGGACTTGGAGGCAGGGAAACAAGTGGTGGCCAAAGATAAGACGAGGTCCAGCGGGAATGTTCCCAAAGTTCGTGAGCAGCTCCGTAGCGCTGACGAAGACAGCTACACGCCACACAACGTGCCGATCGGCCCTTACCATGGCAAATGTCCGTCAACTCCATGGGTTCAAAAAGAGAAGCAGCGATACCTGGGCTTCATGCAAAATCTCTCTGAGAAACACAATGATGGTGGCCTCAAGGGTCTAGTGGAGGAACTGGAGCCCCGAGCAAGGGAGTGGTACGGGGACGGGGTCGACCGCATGACCTCGGAAGAGCTGGCGAGGATGCTGCTGCATGATGGGTGCTACCTGCTGGGTTGGTTGGGGAACTATTCGGGCGTCCCTCAAACATCCTGTAACGACTACAACGCGGTGTTCCGCGACACCCTCTACCTCATTGAGAACCAGGTGCCATTCTTTGTTCTTGACAAGATTCACGCGCGGGCCACAGGAGGTTCCAGTTCTCTACTCCACTACATGGCAACGTACATCAAGAGTCTGCTGAGCAGGGAGGGCCACATCAGCACAGAGAAGAAGAGGCTGTCGGAGCCGCCAGCCCACCTGCTACACCTGGTGCACACATTCTTCCGTCCAACCAATGGACAAATGGCAGATCCTCCAGAGCGCCCATACCAGCTGCTGCACCGAGTGCACGCGTACTTGAGCCCAACCAGCTGTTTGCAGCCAAATGGTGAGCGTGAGCATGAGGGCGACACGGGTCGATGGCGTCGGGCGACGGAGTACTGCACGCAAGCCAATGTGCAGTTCAGGCGTCGGGACTTCGCGGCAGATGTGACTTCGATCCTCGACGTGCGCCTTAAAGGGGGCAAGCTGGACATCCCCTGCCTGCAGGTCGACAGCAAGACCTGGACGCTCCTACGTAACCTGATGGCGCTGGAGGAGCATGCGGAGATGACCCAGAGGCCCGTCACGGCCTACTGCCTCTTCATGTCGCAGGTGGCGTGTACGGTGGAGGACGTCCGGCTCCTGGTTGATGCAAAGATCGTCCAACACTTCGAGAGCAGCGACAAGATTGCCGCCCAAGGCTTTGCCAACCTCTGCAAGGGGGTGGTCATGGACGTCGACAACATTGACAGGAACTACCTCAAGCCCATCTGGCACGACCTGGAAAAATTATGCGACAGCAAGGCGCGTAACCTCAGGGGATCGTTCCGCCACAAGTACTGCAGCACTACTTTGCACCAAGTCGCATTCGGTATTACCGCCTTCCTCGCCATCTGTCAGTTGCTGCAATCCATCTATGCACCCATCGCCTATCATTTCCCCAAACACTAGCTAGTGGCAGACGAGCTAGCTACCTGTTGACGTACGGTACTAGTTTTATCAGCTGATGATATATAATAAGAACCTGGCAGTGTCGCGCCGTGTGAATTGTTAGTTATGACCTACTCATTGTTTTTGTTAGTTATCATGATCGTGAATCTTCCTTTTCAATAACCAAGAATGTTTTCTTAGAGACTACCACTCGGATTGAGCAGTAAGAAATTCAGCATCTCAAGTTACCCTGACATCATTACAGTGGGGGAATTACTTCAAGGATGATGATTTGCTGAACGACACATGAACGATACCTAATCTCACCGCATGCTGCTGTAACTTGCCCATGGATGGTGCGATGGGCATGTCGTCCAAGTTCGGCTGGACAAATGTACATCGTCGTCTGTGTAGTAGTGCTCTTATACAGGGCCGGTCTTATAATTTTAGGGGTCCGGGGCGAAATTAGAGCTGAGGGCCCCTTAGAGCGTTGCTTTTGGGATCGATTTCATATGTCTTTTTTTTAAAGGTCTTTCCTGCTTCCTGTTGATCCGAGTATTCAATCTTGCCTTCAACACCCAATGAAATGATTTTACTCACTAAATTGGAAGTGCTATCAAATCCATTGTATTTAGAAAAAAATAGGTTAACCATAATCATGGACTAGTTTCTTTCCTAGACTAGTACTTGCATTTTAGTGTTCCATAGGACATAGCAAAGAACAGCCGTGATCCAATCACTTATCTTGTCAGAATTCTTATTAATTATCACATTGATTTCAATGACAAAGCCTCTAAAATTGTCGGTACCCCTGCCCAATCAATCACTTATCAATGCCCTATGAAATAATGAAGAGGGAATATTGATTATCATTTATAATTTGTATTAATTATCATAGGAAAAGCAAAATAGCTAGGGCACAATACCTTATCTAGAATCAACTTGTCGGATCGTCGACGGGGCGTCTCTGGCTAAAATTGCAGGGATTGCAGGGTTCATGCTCGCTGGCCGTCCCTCCTCCGCCGTAGTTCAGCTGGTTCAGGCGGTCGCGAGGTGAAGAGGCTATCCATCTGTGCATCCGGCGGCGGCGGCCAAGACCGTGCCTCGCGTGTGTGCGTAACTGATGTGCCTCTCCAAGAAGGCTGATTCGATCCATTATCGACTGCCATGCGTACTTAGTAGTCAGCCTCAGGTAGTAGCAAATTTGGGCCAGCGTGGCTGTGCGTTTTTCAGCCCATATAGACGCACACAGCAGCGGTGGGGGCCCCTCCGTTCCGGGGGCCCGGGGCGGCCGGCCCCCTGCCCCCATCAGGACCGGGCCTGCTATTATAGTGGTGACCCTGCCCCTCATGTCATTTTTTACTAACTTCTATAAATCTATCTATTATCTACTCCTAAAATCTAAAAAGTGCATACGCACTATTTGGGTGAACTAAGCGCCACTCGTTTCCGCACGTACGTAGTTAAGTGCCACCTGGTCTGAATTATATGGACTGTTTTTGGACTGTTGTGGGTCAGGAAATATAATTAGAAGAAAAAGTAGCCCATGATGTCCATTCTTTCTCTCCGCATGTGACTGATTTAACTACCTTTCATAAAATTTAAAAAAGACATATCTTTCAAACCGCGCGGCGGAATTCAGATCCACTTTCACCGTTAGAATCCTCACGTCGAGATCTTTGAAACTAGATCCCGCATGGATATGTTTCGATGAAATTTTTTTGATGCCAACTTTTATGCTATATTGTGCAACTTTAGTACTGCGTTGTGCAACTTTAGTACTACATGGTGCAACTTTTTTCACAACAAAATTTTGGAGCTGCATAATCCAACTTCCTATATGACTGTTCGGCAGGGATAGTGCCTGATTTGCGTACGTATTGGCTTTGCCTTCTCCTCCACTTTTGGCCTTGGTTGTGAGGTTCCGATTTGATGTTTGGTTGGTAGGAAGACTAGTTGCACACACATATGCTCAGTTGGCTTATAGTGTAGTCTAATTGCAAACACATTGATGTTTTGTTGGCTTGTAATGTGGTCTAATTGCACACACATTGATGTTTAGTTGACAGGAAGACTAGTTGCACACAAATATGCTCAGTTGGCTTGTAATGTAGTCTAGTTGCACACACATTGATGTTTAGTTAGCAGGACACTAGTTGCACACACACATGCGCAATTGACGTGGCAGTGTAGTCTAGTTGCACATATATTGATATTTAGTTGGCAGGACTAGTTACACACATATATGCTCAGTTGGCGTGACAATGTAGTCTAGTTGCACACATATTGGTGTCTAGCTGGCAGGACTATTGGCACACACATATGCTTAGTTGGCGCGGCAATGTAGTATAGTTAAACACACATTGATGTTTAGTTGGCAAGACTATTGGCACACACATATGCTTAATTGACGCGCCAATGTAATATAGTTGCACACACATTGATGTTTAGTTGGCAGGAAGATTAGTTCATCGAAACATGCCCATGCGGGATCTACTTTTTAAGAGCACGCCATGATGGTTTCAACGGTAAAAATGGATCTGAATTTTGACATGCGGTTTAGAAGATATGTCTTTTAGAATTTTGAAAATCCAAAAATTAAAGGAACGAACATAAAGAACATTAATGCAGGGGCATGCATGCATTCATCATGTGAGAAGAGACCATATAAAGAATTATTAATTAGTAGGGTCTTTTTTAATCACAGAAATGATCAAATAACAACACCCACACTATTTAATAAAAAGGTAGGCCGCCCAGGAGCCCTAGCGGGCATCCAGCCGCCCGCTAGACGCGCCCTTATCTATTATATATAAAAAGTGTTTGACGGGTTCACAAGGAAAAACAATATTACTGTAGAGAATTTCAGAAAAAACAGAACTATTAGACCGTCTATTTAACAGGCTAAAAATTTATAACCATCAGATCGTATTTTAGTGCAAAAAATACCCACCACTGTCATTATAATAAGCAAATAAACCTTTCATGGCTCACCTTGTTAGGACATGGGAGCACGTCAAAACTAGGCTGGTGTTATTATAATGAGAAAACAATTCGTGCCTCAGCTTATTAGGGCATGGGTGCATGTGCATCTAAGTAAAAGGGATATGGGTTCATGTCTATTAAAAAAGGGCTGGTGTTTATTCAAAAAAGGACGTATGCCCATGTCCACTTAAAAAATAGGACGTTTTATATTTCTATGAAAGGTTGACGTGGGATGCAACAATGCCTCCCAAGAAAAACTTTGGCTGATGCCTTGCTAAAAAACGTTACATGGTACCTAAGTTCCAAAAAAAAATGAGACCGTGCCTTTGCTATATGCGTGTACTAAAAATCCCAGTATTTCTTGAAGAAATAGACAAATGGAAATAAAGATGAAAATCAAAATTCTATGAAATTTCTATTGTTTATTTCTGTCAGAAAATATATTTTTAAAGATTTGATCTGTTTGTTGGGTCAAAAGTAAACTCATTAAATTGTTAAGGGACCGGAACTAAAATTTGATCTATAAAAGCACAAGATATTTCTATGAGTCTTTTCGTCCGAATATGTATAAATTAACTTTAAGTTTCATTCGCAAAGACAAATATAATTGTACATGATTCGTGGGAGTATCTATGGTTGGTTAGATTTATCACTGAGAAAAATATATTTATATTAGTTAAATTTTATCTTGGCAAAACAACTTAAAATTTTAAACCTCCTATTTAGTTGTAGATCATAGTGGTATGTTGTAAGGTCATATTTCTCCCTAAGTGGTTTTAGTGATTGCTGACAATGCATTTGCGGACTAATCGTGTGCATTGAGCATTTCAGATATCTCATGTCTAGGCACAAGACGATTCGGTGCCTCTCGGAGCCTATCGAAGACAACGTTTCTCTATGTTTCTTTTCGGTGTAATTGAGTCGTATGAAAGCTGTACTATTAAGAGGGGGTCCGGTTCGGAAAGGTTAGGGTGGAATCAACACGTACACATCTGTTCCTTTGCACCACCTTTCCTTCGCTTAATTGGAGCACCGGTCGTTTCCCTTGTCGTTGCGAAGATGAAGGCTTCCAAGTGCTACTGTTCTGTGGCATGCGGTAGTACTGCTCAAGGGAGCAGTAGTACGGCAACGGCCCATGGTAGTACCGCCCGTAGCAGCGGTAGTACCGCATCTTGCGGTAGTACCGCCCCTAGCACGCGGTAGTACCGTGGCCTCTAGCCCAGAGCGGTGGCAAGCGCGGAAGTAGGAGCGGATGTAAAATTTTACTTCCGCACCCTATGTGGTAGAACCACCCCTAGCATAGGGTAGTACCGTGGCCTCTAGCCCAGAGCGGTGGCAAGCGCGGCAGTAGGAGCGGAAGTAAAATTTTACTTCCGCACCCTATGCGGTAGTACCCCTCCCTGTGAGCGGTAGTACCTTGCCGGATTTTTGCACTGGCCGATACTCAGTGGAAGTAGCCACAAATGTATTTTTATTTGTCCATGCCTTCCCAGCCTAGTCGAACCCTGCCTTGCGGTAATACCACAAGGACGCGCGGTAGTACCACTCCGGTGGTTCTACCGTACGTTGTTTTAACGCATCTGGGCTCGCCTAGTCTCTTCCACAGGAGCGGTAGTACCGCACTTCTGAGCGGTAGTACCGCATGGCCTTGCGGTAGTACCACAGGTCGCGGGCTGAATAAGTGCGTAACGGTTGGATCTTTCCTCATACTATATATGGGGGGTCTTCTTCCCCAAGTTGACTACCTCTTCCTTCCCTAAGCTCCATTGTTGCTCAAAGCTCCATTTTCGTCCGATCTCTCTCCCTAGCCAATCAAACTTGTTGATTTCCTAGGGATTGGTTGAGAAGGCCCCGATCTACACTTCCACCAAGAGAAATTTGATTCCCCCCACTAATTCCTTGTGGATCTTGTTACTCTTGGGTGTTTGAGCATCCTAGACGGTTGAGGTCACCTCGAAGCCATATTCCGTTGTGGTGAAGCTTCGTGGTGTAGTTGGGAGCCTCCAATTCAGTTGTGGAGATAGCCCCAAACTTGTTTGTAAAGGTTCGGTGGCTGCCTTCAAGGGAACCAATAGTGGAATCACGGCATCTCGCACTGTGTGAGGGCGCGAGGAGAATACGGCAGCCTTAGTGGCATCTTGGGGAGCATTGTGCCTCTACACCGCTCTAACGGAGACGTACTTCCTCTTATAGGGAAGGTACTTCGATAACACATCTTCGTCACCATCGGTTCCACTTGTGGTCATCTCTAACCTTTACTTGTGCGAGATTTTATTGTGTTGTATCTCATGCTTGCTAGTATGCTTGTTGTTGTTGCATCATATAGGTTGCCCACCTAGTTGCATATCTAGAGAACCTATTTTGATGCTAAGTTTAATTTGGTAAAGAAAAGCTAAAAATTGTTAGTTGCCTATTCACCTCCCCACCCTTTTGTCAACCATATCGATCATTTGAATTGGTATCAGAGCCTCGTCTTTTATTGAGGACTTTACCGTCCAAAGAGTGCGGGTGATACCATAGTCGAGGGGGAGGAGCACTCCGGTGTGAATCCATCCTTGTCTACGGCCGATGGGGGATCCTCGGTGTCTCGTGAGGAGTTCAATGCGGCTTTGGACACACTGAAAACCTCTATGACGACCGAGGTCAAAGGCATGTTCAAAGAATTTCTCGATGGGCTTAAATTATCCACCGCACCGTTGGAAGTGGCTAGTTTCCCACTAACAAGGTGGCGGATGCTCATCCCGATAAGGGGGAAGCTAGTAGTGACCAAGATCATTTTCCTAAAAGAGGGAGTGGCATCTTTTCCCATGTTGAACCTCCCATTACTTATGGAGGACCCGTTCCCTCCACGCATCTAAATCATGTTGGTCCTCCCCCGAAGTATGTGAAAAATGCAGATTTTGCTACTTGGGTTTTTCACCTTAAATGTCATTTAAATCATTGTTCTACTAATCTTTGGAGAATTATTGAGCAAGGTTTATACCCGCACGATCCATACAACTTCACTCCTAAAGAAGCCGCAGATCATGAATTCAACGAGTCCGTTCTCTGCATTCTCCAAGATGCTATCCCTTCCAAAGATATTGCTCATCTCCGACCCTTCTCCGTGGCCAAGGAAGCATGGGAACATGTGGTCTCCTTGTACAAGGGAAGTGCAAGCATTCAACTTTCAAACTATGAAGTGGTGCAAGATTAGGCCGATGAGTTTGCCATGATCGAAGATGAAGAACCTCGTGAACTTTATCGATGACTAACCACCCTCGCGGTGTCCCTCGGAGATCATGGGAGCAAGGATACAGATGACAATTGGATCAAGCGCAAGTTTCTCAATGCCACGATTCCTCCGCGTTCAACACACGTGCAACACGGGGACGTCTCCTCCTTCTTGATCAAAAAAGGGGAAAGGAGAAGTTGGGGAAGAACTCCGGCAACACGACGGCGTGGTGGTCGAGCTTGCAGTTCTCCGGCAGGGCTTCGCCAAGCTCAACGTAGGAGGAGGGGTTGTTGGAGAGGGGGAGGGTCGCACCTTGGATGAGGTGCTGCTGCCCTCCCTCCCCCCCTCTATTAATAGGGCGAAGCGGGAAGGGGTCTGGCCCCTCTAGATGAGATCTAGAGGGGGGGCGGCGGCCAAGGGGAGCGGGCTTGCCCCCCAAGCCAAGGGGGGCGCCCCCTTTAGGGTCCCCCCAACCCTAGGCGCATGGGCCCCAGGGGGGATGGCACCCAGCCCACTTAGGGGCTGTTTCCCTTCCACATACAACCCTTATAGCCCTCCGGGGCAGGTGGACCCTCCCGGTGGACCCCCGGAACCCCTTCGATGGTCCCGGTACAATACCGGCAAACCCCTGAATACTTCCGGTGACCGTATGATGACTTCCCATATATAAATCTTCACCTCCGGACCATTACGGAACTCCTCGTGACGACCGGGATCTCATCCGGGACTCCGAACAACATTCGGTAACCGTGTACTAATTCCCATAACAACTTTAGCGTCACCGAACCATAAGTGTGTAGACCCGACGGGTTCAGGAACCATGTAGACATGACCGAGACATCTCTCCGGCCAATAACCAACAACGGGATCTGGATACCCATGTTGGTTCCCACATGTTCCACGATGATCTCATCGGATGAACCACGATGTTGGGGATTCAATCAATCCCATACACAATTCCCTTTGTCTACCAGTATGATACTTGCCCGAGATTCGATCGTCGGTATCCCTATACCTTGTTCAATCTCGTTACCGGCAAGTCTCTTTACTCGTTCGTAACACATCATCCCGTGATCAACTCCTTGGTCACATTGAGCTCATTTTGATGATGTCCTACCGAGTGGGCATAGGATACCTCTCTATCACACCGAGTGACAAATCCCAGTCTCGATTCGTGCCAACCCAACAGACACCTACGGAGATACCCGTAGTGCACCTTTATAGCCACCCAGTTAGCTTTTTACGTTTGGCACACCCAAAGCATTCCTATAGTATCCGGGAGTTGCACAATCTCATGGTCTAAGGAAAAGATACCTGACATTAGAAAAGCTTTAGCAGACGAACTACACGATCTTGTGCTATGCTTAGGATTGGGTCTTGTCCATCACATCATTCTCCTAATGTTGTGATCCCGCTATCAACGACATCCAATGTCCATGGTCAGGAAACCGTAACGATCTATTCATCGACGAGCTAGTCAACTAGAGGCTCACTAGGGACATGTTGTGGTCTATGTATTCACTCATGTATTACGATTTCCGAATAATACAAGTATAGCATGAACAATAGACAATTATCATGAACAAGGAAATATAATAATAACCACTTTATTATTGCCTCTATGGCATATTTCCAACACCTTCCCCCAAGCAAGTTCAAGATCAAGAGTAAGCTCAAGATCAAGAACAAGCTCATGACGACGCTCATGATGATCAAGTTACCGCACCTCAACTCTCTCTTGAGGAGCGATTGGAGCGTCGTGCCACCAAAGTTGCTTCTAGGCTCGCTTCTAGAGAGCGTCACATGGAGAATATACTTAGAAGCATTACAAAGGGGGTAAGCACTCGTAGACAATTAGCAAAATATTGTGCTCATCATGCATTTGTCTCTTGTGTTGAACCCCAAAAGGTTTATGAGGCACCCAAAGATCCAGATTGGCTCAATGCCATGCATGAAGAACTCCATAACTTCGAACGTAACAAGGTGTGGCGGTTGGTGCCAAGGCCAGAGGAGAACCACAATGTCATTGGAATCAAAGGGATCTTCAAGAACAAGAAATATAATCACGGGTTTGTCATCCGCAACAAGGCTCGCTTGGTGGCACAAGGCTACTCCCAAGTCGAGGGTATTGACTATGATGAAACCTTTGCGCCCGTTGCTCGCCTTGAATCTATTCGTTTGTTGCTTCCCTATGCTTCTCATCATAACTTTATTTTGCAAGAAATGGATGTGAAGAGTGCTTTTCTTAATGGTCCTCTTAATGATTTTGTGTATGTCAAACAACCCTCTTATTGAGGATCCTAAGTTCCCCAATCATGTGTATCAACTCGATAAGGCGCTCTATGGCCTTAAACAAGCCCCACGTGCGTGGTATGAGCACCTTACCGTGTTGTTGCAAGATCATGGGTTTGAAATTGGGAAAATCGACCCCACTCTTTTTACTAAGAAGGTTTAAGGGGAGTTGTTTGTATTCCAACGATATGTTGATGATATAATTTTTGGTTCTCTTAACAAAGCTTTCAATGATGAGTTTGCCGCACTCATGACTGCGTAGTTTGACATGTCCATGATGGGAGAGTTGAAGTTCTTTCTTGGGTTCAAAGTCAAACAAAGATGAGAAGGAATCTTCATCAACCAAGACAAATATACTCAAGACATGCTCAAGAGATTCAATCTAAGTGATGTCAAGTAGGCTTCTACTCCAATGCCTACCAAATGCCAACTTGACATTGATCCCAATGGTAAAGCGGTGGATCAAAAGGTATATCGTTCTATGATTGGATCCTTGCTTTACCTTTGTGCATTTAGACAGGATATCATGTTGAGTGTGGGAATTTGTGCATGTTTTCAAGCCTCACCTAAGGAAACCCACTTTGTGGTGGTCAAGCGAATCTTTTGATATTTGGATCGTACACCAAACTTTGGCTTATGGTACCCAAGAGGAGCAAACTTCAAGCTTGTAGGATTCTCGGATTTGGATTGGGCAGGAGACAAAGTGGATGAAGTCAACTTCCGGAGGGTGCCAATTCCTTGGTTGCTCTTTGGTGAGTTGGTCTTCCAAGAAGCAAAGTTGCATATTTCTCTCATCCACCAAAGCTGAGTATGTGGCGGCCAACAGTTGTTGTGCTCAACTCTTATGGATGTGGCAAACTTTAACGGATTATGGTATCATTTGTGACAAAGTGCCTCTGTAGTGTGACAATGAAAGTGTCATCAAGATTTCTCTCAACCCGGCGCAACACTTCAAGACGAAGCATATTAAGATTCGGCGTCACTTCATCCGGGGGGCATATTAGGCGAGTGGAGATTGGTCTTCATTATGTCAACACTCATGACAACCTTGCAGATATCTTCACGAAGCCTTTGGATGAAGCAAGATTTCGCGAGTTAAGGCATGAGCTAAATATCATCGATTTGAGCAATGTGGCTTGAAACCTTCCACACCCCACCTCACTCATCATGTTGTCTTGTTTAGATGTAGGCATGAACATAGGGGGAGTGTTGTTCTCTCAATGAACTCCCCCTCCCCCCATTGTGCATAAATTGATCAAATCTTTCACATTAGCCATTTCGGATGGTGCTTGTGCTTCAAAGACGAGTTTTGGTCATGGGCCCAAGGATAATTCTTCGTGGTGCCATACCAATTGACTCAAACATAGGTGGCTCCGGCCACCGCCCTCTCTTTGGAGAGGTTGTGGTTTGTGTTTGGTCCTTGGTGTCTTTTTCTTTCCTTATGTGAAGCCTCGTGAGAACATCAGAGGCAATGAGTTGTTCTCGACCAAGCAGCAAAATCTCATCTACCTCGATGTGATCAAGTCCAAGCAGAACATCTATGATCCTGTTTAGTGGATTGATTTGAATCATATGAAGAAGGGTCGGGCATCCTTTGGTGAGCCGTTGGATTTGGTGGAGCAATTTTTCATTGAAGAGTTTATCTCGTTCGAAATGGACATTGACCCAGAGATCGTGGCTCAGTTCATTGCTTTCGTCCACTTCCACACGGATGAGGAGAGGACTATGACTTGGATGACCAATGGGAAGAGGATGTCTGCTACATGGAAGGAATTCATGGAGCTGATGGACGTTCGTGATGAGGGGCTCAATGTGCCAATTGGTGTTCGCCCTCATGCCAACCCGGAGTCCACCAACAAGATCCCGCTTCAACCGTTTCTTGTGGAGAAGAAGTTAGCCAAGGGCAGGTCGTCTTGGGTGCTCAATCCTTTCCTTGACGTCATGCATCGGATCTTCCGCATCACTCACTTTCCGCGCATTGGGGACAAGGACAAGGTGCATGCTTATCTCGTGGATATGATGCTTCTTTGTGAGGAGGCGCGTTATCAAAATCCTGGACCACTTGATATCTCTCACATCATGTGGGTTGAGCTCCGGTTTGCGGTCTTCAACCGCAAAGTTCCCGTCTATGGACCATACCTGCACCTCTTGATCTCGAAGACATGGGAGAAGCTCTCTCCGGGTGAAGAGTTTCTTGCCCCAGACTGGGTTCGCCATGAGCCTATCAAGCTGCGTCACAAGAACAAGTGGGCTAATACCACTACCCGGGCAGAGGTTGAGGTTGCTAGGATGGAGGTTGATGAGGACGAGTTTGAGGAGGAGGAGGAGGCCGAGGACTGTTCTGTGGGGTACGCTCTGCCCTCTTCTGAGCTCTCTTGGGATAAGAGGCTGAAGGCCAAGATGAAGGCTCTTTTCTGCATGCAGGCCAAGGGGAAGTACAAGTCCCCCGTGGCTTAGAAGGAGAGTCGCCAGCGCGACAAGAGGATCTTGAGGATGTTTGCGAGCACATGTCGAGCGGGTCAGAGAAGAACATCACTCCTAAGGCCGACTGGATGGCGAAACAAGGCTATCGGTGGACTGACTCCGAGGAGGAGTCCATTCCCGCTGCCGAGACCGATGAGGAGATTGTTGGGTGATCGCTGCAGAGGGAGCTACCACCTATGTCGTAGGTGTCCTCTTTGCCTTTTTGGTGTCTCGATGCCAAAGGGGGAGAGAGTGTAGGATTTGCGAGTCTTGTGTCGCTTTGCTTTCTTTGAACTCTCTCGTTGCTTTGGTTTGTTGGTTTGAGTTGTGTTCGTGTGAGACCAGGAGGCTATCATATGGTGTGAGACATATGCACTCTAGCCTATCTTATTGTCTTATCTTGCTATCTAGTTTGTTTAGTAGATTGTGAGCTTATGCTATCTTGTGCCCTCTACTTCATGCTCATGTACTTTACCTTGCCTCCATGCTTAGTGTCATTTAGTTTATTGCAAGGAATGCTTTGTTTATAAAATATAGGGGGAGTGTTGATCCTAGTATTTGTGTCATGCAGTCCGAAGCACTTATCTAACAATGCACACATCTAGGGGGAGCCCGTCTATATTTTATAAATGTTGGGTTTGCTTATGTTCTTTTTCATCCCTATGTGCAAATCCCATATTGTCATCAATCCACCAAAAAGGGTGAGATTGTAAGGGCATATTTCTCCCTAAGTGGTTTCGGTGATTGATGACAATGCATTTGCGGACTAATCGTGTGCATTGAGCATTTCAGATATCTCATGTCTAGGCACAAGACGAGTTGGTGCCTCTCGGAGCCTATAGAAGACGTCGTTTCTCTATGTTTCTTTTCGGTGGAATTGAGTCGTAGAAAAGTCGTACTATTAAGAGGGGGTCCGCTTCGGAAAGGTTAGGGTGGAATCAACACGTACACATCTGTTCCTTTGCACCACCTGTCCTTCGCTTCGTTGGAGCACCGGTTATTTCCCTTGTCGTTGCGAAGATGAAAGCATCCAACTGCTTCTCTTCTGTGGCGTGCGGTAGTACTGCTTAATGGAGCAGTAGTACCGCAGCGGCCCACGGTAGTACCACCCGTAGCAGCGGTAGTATCGCCCGTAGCAGCGGTAGTACCGCATCTTGCGGTAGTACCGCTCGTAGCATGCGGTAGTGCCGTGGCCTCTAGCCCAGAGTGGTGGCATGCACAGAAGTAGGAGCGGAAGTAAAATTTTACTTCCGCACCATACGCGTTAGTACCGCTCCCTATGAGCGCTAGTACCGTGTCGGATTTTTGCACTGACCGATACTCAGCGGAAGTAGCCACGGATGTATTTTTATTTGTTCGTGCCTTCCCAGCCTAGTCGAACCCTTCCTTGCGGTAGTACCGCAAGGACGTGCGGTAGTACCTCTCCGGTGGTTCTACCATTCATTGTTTTAATGCAACAGGGCATCGCCTAGTCTCTGTCGCAGGAGCAGTAGTACCGCACTTTTGAGCAGTAGTACCGCATGGCCTTGCGGTAGTACCGTGATTCCGTGTGGTAGTACCACAGGTCGCGGGCTGAATAAATGGGTAACAGTTGGATCTTTCCTCATACTATATAAGGGGGTTCTTCTTTCCCAAGTTGACTACCTCTTCCTTCGCTAAGCTCCATTGTTGCTCAAAGCTCCATTTTCGCCCAATCTCTCTCCCTAGCCGGTCAAACTTGTTGATTTCCTAGGGATTGGTTGAGAAGGCCCCGATCTACACTTCCACCAAGAGAAATTGATTCCCCCCACTAATCCCTTGCGGATCTTGTTACTCTTCGGTGTTTGAGCACTCTAGACGGTTGAGGTCACCTCGAAGCCACATTCCATTGCGGTGAAGCATCGTGGTGTCGTTGGGAGCCTCCAATTCAGTTGTGGAGATAGCCCCAACCTTGTTTGCAAAGGTTCGGTCGCTGCCTTCAAGGGAGCCAAATAGTGGAATCACGGCATCTCGCATTGTGTAAGTGCGTGAGGAGAATACGGTGGCCTTAGTGGCATCTTGGGGAGCATTGTGCCTCCACAGCGCTCTAACGGAGACGTACTTCCTCTCAAAGGGAAGGAACTTCGATAACACATCTTCGTCACCACCGGTTCCACTTGTAGTCATCTCTAACCTTTACTTGTGCAAACTTTATTGTGTTGTATCTCTTGCTTGCTAGTGTGCTTGTTGTTGTTGCATCATATAGGTTGCCCACCTAGTTGCATATCTAGACAACCTATTTTGATGCTAAGTTTAATTTGGTAAAGAAAAGCTAAAAATTGTTAGTTGCCTATTCACCCCCCCCCCCTAGTCAACCATATCGATCCTTTCATATGTGATAACACATCTTATAAAGTATATTCATTATTAAATATGACAAACTAAGTCGTTGCACATGCACCTTCCTACTTCGAAATATAAAACTTGAAACATCTCGTACAATCAATATTCTTTGAAATTGCTAAAATTATAGCGACACTCATGATTTCTCACCCTTGCACCGCCTCTCCAAAAATAGTGTTGCGGTGTTACATATCTTAGAGTTGGCTGGATGCCTTCCTCAAAAACGTTATATGATTCCTAAGATAAAAAAAAGTGAGATCATGCGTACAAAAAATTCCAGTATTTTTAGAGAAAAATAGACAAATGGAGATAAAGAACAATGCAAAAAACAAATCAAAATTCTATTAAAAATTATGTTTCTTTCTTTCAGAAAACAGCTTTAAAATATTTCCTCAGTTTGTTGCGACACAAGTAAACCCATTCAATAGTTAAGTGAGCGAATGTAAAAGTACTAGATATTTACATGTGTCTTTCCGCCTGAATATGTACAATTTGACTTTAGCTTTGATTTACAAAGAGAAATATAAGTTTACATGCGTTAATATTTCAAAGACAAATACATGAAATATGTTTTTTTATAATTGGCTAATGATTTATGTGAAGAAGAAGAAGAAGAAGAAGAAGAAGAAGAAGAAGGAGAAGGAGAAGAAGAAGAAGAAGGAGAAGGAGGAGAAGAAGAAGAAGAAGAAGAAGAAGAAGAAGAAGAAGAAGAAGAAGAAGAAGAAGTATAACTCTTCTGAAATTTTAGACCATATATTCGTAAATTCAACATATCCTTCTGGCCTTTGTCTTGTACGATCAATGATAGTGAGACGTTCTACAACAATGGTGCTAACTATCCAGAACGTTTTTCTTTCACAAATCAACTAGTTTTAGTTGTATGTTGTTTATAAACATTTCTTTAATCAGTGTAGTACATATTTGTTCTTAATGGTAACTTAATTTTCAATGTTAAATCTATTAAAGGTCTTGAAAAATTATATAAAAAATGCATTTAGTACGGCAGGGATAATAAGCAGTTAAATGATGAATGGATAGCACATATGTTTATCTGTAAATGAGAAAACCAAACATAACTTAGACCAAACAATGTTCTCAAAAGTCTTATATTTGCAAGGTCGTCACATTTAGTACCATTTTCCCCTTAAGCAAAGTAAATAATAAATTCTCATTATTAAAGTTTCAGAAGTTCTAGCCCATGCATCGAGCAGGCCACTTTGCTAGTTTGAATAAATAGTAATATAATTACTCATTATTAAAGTTTCAGAAGTTCTAGCTCATGGGCCAGTCTTTCCCGCAAAAAAAGAAAAAAAAAACTCATTGGCCAGTCCATTGCCGCCCATCCCAGCAAAGGAAGTTTTGTAGGCGACAAAACGAGAAAAAGCCACTTTGATATCCTGGATTAGGAAATCCCCATATGCCGCGGTAAATTGACGCCATCTCGCACATGGTGGCACACTAGCTCATTTTTTTGTCCCTGATTTTAGTTTTCCTTTTCTCTGTTTTCCTGTTTGTTTTTTATTTTATTTTCTATCCCGTTTTCAAGTTTATTTTTACTTTTTCCAAACAATGCTTTGGAAATTGTTCGGAAATATTTTTTTCTTGTTTTTCAAATTATATTCACAATTTCGAAAAATGTTTGGAATTTCAAAATTGTTTTGATTTTCGAATATTTGTTTGGGATTCTAATATTTATTTTTTATTTTTTAAGGAATGCTTCCGTTTTCAAAATATCTTCAAAAATTCGAAAATACTCACTTCTTTTAAAAATTGTTCATAAATTCAGAAAAATCATATTTTTGTGAAACTTACTCGTGATTGTCAAAAATTGTTCAGAATTTAAAATATGTTCACATTTTCAAAGTTTTGTACTCTGTTTTTAAAAAAATATTCACATTCTTATAAATTTGATCATGGCTGTCAAAATTGTTTGTAATTTTAAAATATGTTCCAGTTTTTCAATATTTGTTCTCAAACTTTAAAAGAATATTGTTTTTAAATTTACATTACAAAATAAATTGTTTACACAATTTAAAAACTTGTTCATGTCTATCAAAATTGGTCAGACTTTTAAAAAGTGTTCCTGCTTTTGAAATTTTGTACACAACTTCAAAAATTGTTCCTTTTTTTTAAACTATATTCCAAATAAAAAAACAAAATTTTCTCAAAACACGCGCGGGTTTGTCCAACCGTTTGGAATTTTCAAAAACTTGTTCAGAAATTTCAAGAAATGATTAAATAAAGGAAATATAATCCAATCTTCTGTTGTGGCTAGTCCTAATACACTACTAGATTGTGATCGCAAGTTCGAATCTTGGCCGATGCTCTAATATTTCTCTTTTTTTACCACGCTCGAAGTGCAAAACGCATGCTTTCCTTCACACTACTCGATGTCTCAATGAATTGACGACAGAGGGTTTCCCCGCTTTACATAGCAACCATCACTCGACAAGCCGATACAAACACGCACACACCCCACAACAACACAACACACACCCAAGGCTAGATAGAAGAACGCTGAAAACAGCAACACCAGCGCAAAGTACTCCACTCAAATATCGGATAAAACACTAAGCACTACTATGAAGTCGTCAGGGCCCTAAACCGTGGATGAGCCAACACGATGAGGAGAAGCCGTGCATGACGAACAATGGGATCCAAGGCGGTGCTTTTAGGAACGGAACGACACTGGAGCACCGCACCCACCCATTCCAAGAATTAGGGTTTGCCCCGGAGAGCACCGCAACAAGTGAGATAGCGTGACGATGCTAGAACGTCGTCGCGCCGACTTGACAAGACAGAGTGGGTTTTCACCACGGCCAATACTCACTATCACCAAATTGGGGTACGGACTACCGTGCCACTGCCATTGAACGACACCCCCCCCCCAAGTACCATGTCGCCCACAAGGCCATGGTGACTGGACAGTGCCCGAACCGCATGGTCCACTCATACGTCTCCAACGTATCTACAATTTTTTATTGTTCCATGCTATTCTGGTATCAATCTTGAGTGTTTGATATGCAATTATATATCATTTTTTGGGTCTAACATGTTAACCTAGAGCCAAGTGCCAGTTGATGTTTTTTGCCTGTTTCTGGTTTTCTAGAAATTCTGTATCAATCGAAGTCCAGATGCCACGAAACTTTTTGGCGATTTTTTCTGGACAAAAGAGACCACAAGGCACTAGGGCAAGCCCGGGGGTAGGCCGGCCCCTAGTACCTTGTGGGCCCCTCCTGGCTCCGTTTGACCTAATTCTGCCTCTATAAATTATCCAAATTTTGTACACCAACAGAGTCATCCAAAATACGTTTTCTTCCACCGCAAGTTTTTGTACTTCGGAGATCCCATCTGGAGGCCTTTTCCCTACTCTACCGGAGGGGGGATCGAGAAGATGGTGCACGTAGAAGATGGTGCTAGGGGACAAAAGTGCTTCCTTTTTTGAAAGTTTATACATATGGACTAGTTGGACTTTCTATAAATGATATGGTGCTCCATAGTACGAACGGGCGCCATCGCTAGCTTTGGCCTTCTTTTACTGGAGAATATTTTATTATAACTACCGATGGAAGAAGCATACCAGGACATGCAAAATAGTAACAGCTGTTTATTTCTGATTATTGCGCACGGAGGCACTGGAATAAATACTTGTATCCCCTAGCTTTTATCCATCAAAATAATTAGTACTTATTCTTGGAGCATCTAGGTGCTTTCTCGTTGGATTACTAGTACTAGCTACGGTTTGTTGTTTTTAGAGGAATCCCATTACCTAGAAGTATTTGGAGGCTGGCTGAGCTTAAGCATTTACAAATTCCATGTGGATAGCTGGAGTACGGCAGAAGTCAGTACATATATGAACCCTGCAAACATCTGGATATTACCTATGCAGTACCTAATGTAGAAACAAACTGATGTTAGAGATTTCATTGGTCTGATACAATGATGAATTGTGATGAAGGATAATAATGAACCTTATTAATTAAGTTGAGAACAAAAGTTAGGTGTCGGGGATAGCTTTTCCTGTGTGGGATAGTGCCACTAGTATATTACATTGTCCTTCCAGAGTAGGTTTCTTAAACATCACTCGCAAAAAAAAAAAGGTTTCATAAACAGAACTTTGTTCTACAGATTTAGGACCTTCTATTTTGGAGGCCAACTTTTCCGTTAGACGTTCAATTTGAGGCATTGCATGACGATCCTGTTATATGGTTTGCCCATTGTTGGGTTTTATATCTGTTGCTTGCCATTTTTGGTGTTGTTTGGTTTCGGCACGATTGGAGTTTTCGTGTCTGGATGTTTATAGCCTGGTGCGGTGAATTCTGCTCCATGTGTGCTACTCCGTTTCGGTCGATCAAATTCTGATACACTTGGGCCACTCTGTTGTGCTAGAGCCAGGTGGCGGTGAAATTCTGCTCGAAGTGTGCTACTCCGTTTTCGTCGGTGAATTTCCGAAGGCTATATATTGTACTTGCTGAGTGATCCTTTTACTCACCCTTGCCTTCTTTTGTTGGTTTTTATTTGGTGCTCAGGTACGCGGGTAGACCTACACTTCACCTACACACATTCACATTAGATGGAAAAAATCTCATATCTATCATTTGGAGACTTTTTAGATCGTCAAGTTTCCTAGCATTATTGTTTATTCCTTGTCTAGTTTGAGCATGTCGATGCTTGAAACTTTATCCTCGTTATCATGGAATCATATTATCATTTTAGCAGCGTAGCTAGTTATGTGAACTTTATTGATTCTATTTCTCGTATATTCGCTAAATTCCTTGTTGTGGATGCCCGTAAAATAAAGGAGGTTCTGCTGAAATTTTAAGTTCCCTAGACCATACAAAAATAAGATAGTGTGGTGGCATCTCCAGACTTGATTGAATTCTGGGGTGTTACATCTCCGCCCCCACGTGTTGCCAATATATTTGTTCATTGGTTGGACGGTATTCCAAAAAACGAAATAGGTTCAAAACGCTAATAAGGGTGACATCGTATACCTAACTGCTTTGGCTATGTAGAAATGATTTGATTTTTAATAACAAAAATGCTTCTTCTCTACGGATTATTTTCTTTTGTACACACTCGCTTTGTAAGTGGTCTATGCTACAACGATGAAAGCACCAACCGCGGTTCAAGGTGGTGTGTACGCGGTTAGAGCAGGCGGCTGCGGAGGGTTTTTTCCCAACATGGATGACATCACAACCTCCGGATTGATGCACCATCACTTTCGATATAGGCATAGTGTTGGTCTATAGGACTTTACTGTTGCGGATTTATCGGTTTTGCTACATTTCCTTTTGCCAGGCTTATAGTGTTTGACTGGATATTATTCTTAAAGTTTTGTATCAGAAAAAAAGCAATATAGAAAGAAGCTTCTAATAATAACTAGACTTGCCTGTGTGAAAGCACGGATTGACAACTACTCCCTCTCTAAACAAATATAAAATGTTTTAAGTCTCTATACTATATTTAATAACAGGTAAAGATACTAATTTCGTAACATATATGTTGGCATCTTTCCCACAAAATTCATTGAATACAAAAAGTTTGATTAAGGGCAGTATACGCTTTAGTTTATCCTAGCGTTAGCAGTAATACTAGCAATAAACAAATCATAATCCGTCGTAAAAGTAACAATAAAACCATGAGAGTATACTGAATAAATTAAAGTCGTAAGAAGCATAATTTTACATCCCTTTTATTTTAAATTCCAAATTTAATTCAGAAATGGAGTTGGCCATTATGTGTTTTCTGCCTTAGTCACGAGATCATGCACTCCTTATTAGTAGCAATGGAAAGGGAGACATACACAAAGTTTGAAACTTTCTATGCCTTTCACTTATTTGCTACCTGCTGCATGCTGCGGGTTGCTCGTTTTGGCCTTTTTGATTTCCTTGGGTTCTTCGATTCCAACTTCTGTCGTTTTCCTCTTAACACGTTGCATCGCATCACATAGGGCATTAGCCAGTGTTCTTTGAGGAACAGCAGCCGGTGTGGTTTCTCCTGTCGTATTGACAATGTTGATTGCTCCCTGGAATGAACCACCATATGAAATCATGCTTGCTCATAGGCTAACAAGAGAAGAAGTTGTTGTTCTGTTTTGGGACGGAGGGGGTGGGGAGGGGGAGTTACCTCCATTGGATTAGGACACCATTCCAGTATTGGCCCACCGATCATGTCGCTGGTCATCTTCAGCTCGTATCTTCTAGGTTCCTTCACACCAAACCGAATCTCTTAAGTTTTTAAAACTGGATAAAATCTGTCAAACAACCACTGGGTGCCCTGCACCGATTTGAGCGAGGCAGAAACGAACTTCTACAGCCATCGTATTGATCCCATCAAAATAATCCTGGCCGTTTATCACGCTCTGGGCCAGTGGGCAGAAACAGAAATGCTTGCTTCCTTATTGGTAAATGATACAGTGGTACGAGCCTAATAGAACAGATCACGTTCAAGTAAGGGGGTTAGGGTCTCGTAAGTTCGTTTATTAAAATGAGGGGATTCCAGAATATTCCAAACGA
This sequence comes from Aegilops umbellulata, assembly GCA_032464435.1. Taxonomy (NCBI): domain Eukaryota; kingdom Viridiplantae; phylum Streptophyta; class Magnoliopsida; order Poales; family Poaceae; genus Aegilops; species Aegilops umbellulata. Next base: position 11,263,380 of record CP136054.1, read on the forward strand.
CACACTCCATTTCCTACACTAGTTTGAGACCGCACAATTTGTCTTGCTACTAGATTATCCATACTTTTGACGAAATAATATTAGTATTAGCATGCATGCCGGGCACATACGGCGAACTAGAAAGATAGACAACAATAATGCAAGCTCACCTTACCAGACCCAACAGCAATTGTAGCAAAGCATGTCATCGATATCGTAAGTCCTTCCAGGCGAACGGTTTGGTCTACAGAATCATTGCTGCCCTGCAGGAGGAGTCCTTCGAAGTCTTTATGCTCCCGGCCCATTGCCCAAATGCACTCTGCTCATATATGGATGATAAAAGAAAATAATAAATGAAAGATGTAATTGTATTCATATATATCCCTCCATAAAGCAATATAAGAGCATTTAGATCACTACTTTAATGAACTATTAATGCTCTTATGTTTCTTTATAGAGGAATTACATGAAAAAACCCTTGACGCGCTTGTGGCGCTGGCCATCAGGATGCAACCTGTGTGGAGTTTGTCCACGGCTACATATCCTCCTAATACTGTTAACACAGCCCCGATCTTCCCATCCTGGCACCTTCATCTATCCGCTCCACACGAGGCGGCACCGCCCCATTCGTTGACGAGGCGCCAATTGCGCCGCCCTACTACGACCAGTTGAGCCCTCCATCCTACCTTTCTGTTACCGACTCTACTCACCATAGGATTTGGAGGAGGGAGTAGGTGACAGGAATTATCGAAATTTTGTTTCGCTCATCCATGGAAGGTTCATGCCTAAGCCATGTTAGTCTTATCCTCAACGCACCCCAACGTCTGTGTTCGTGCTGAATAATAGTCAGAGGAACACTATGTTACCACGTGACATATGTGGTAAGCAATCCAAACAATTCCAAAAGAGGAACACTGTGTTCGTGCTGCCGCTAAATCGGTCATAGCAATTTGCTTTCTATTAGTTATTTGCCGACAATCATCAGTCTGTGCGATGGCACGGGATCAACGCATTATTGTTGACAGCTCAGTTTAATGCCGGAGATAGAAAAGGAAGAAACAAACAAGAACGCATCGCAAATCACTTTGTCCCTTGCATTTGCCCGAGTCGTCTTTTACTTCGTGTTCTCCAACCTCTGGTTTCAGGGCAAATCCTTCTAAACGAGCAAAGGAATAGTCCTAGTTTGTCTTACTATCCGTTGCCGTCTGGGTTGCTGTTCGGCGTATGAACACAGGCTTTTGATGGGCACACAACTGTGAGCAGTAATTTATCACTAAATTACTTGTCACAAAAATAAATAAAAAGAGATATATTTAAAACTAAAATATCCCTACATAAGTCCATTTCTGCGTCACGGAGGGAATTATACCATAACTGAAAACTTGGATAAACTACCCGCACAAAAATAAACTTGGATAAACTAGTTAGTGTACATACTGTTGAGTAACGTGATTGTATTAGGAAACATAGGTTAGACTAGGAAATATTCTGGCTTGCCTTGTACTCCAAGTAGATCATGTACTCCTATATATATGCCCATGAGGCTCAAGCAATACAACAACTATTCCATCAATCCCGCTCTTCCTTCCAACATGGTATCTATCGTGAGTCGATCCTAAACCCTAGCCGCCGTCGCTTCCGCACCCGCGCGCCGCCCCCGGGGCGGTCGGCCTCCATGACCGCTGCCGGGGGCCGCGCCGCCCGTACCTAGGGTTCGTCCGCCGGTCGTGTTGACCGGCTGCCCTAGAGAGTCTTTTTCCCGATCCTTTGATCCGGATTTTCTCTCTCTCGCCGGTCGCTTTGATCGGCCTCTACTTTTTGGTTTTCCGGTCTATGTGATCCGGTTTGCGTCGCCCACCGTCGCTGTCGACCCCGTGCGCCTCTACTCCAACACCGGCGTGATCGGCCGACTTCTTCATGCCGGCCGTCACCGCCCTGCTCCGATCGGGACTCCTGCATCACCCCGACCCGGCGGCCTCGCGTCATGCAGCGGCCAATCATAGCCGCCCTGCGGACCGCCGCCGCCGGCTTCATCTCGGACTCCGTCGCCACCACGCCTCCACCGAGCGGGGTCCCCGACCTCCCGCGCGATCGGCTTGATCACCCGCTCGCCGCCGCGATCCGACTCATCTACGCCGCGCGACCGACCTGGCCCGTCGGTTACGCGCGCCTCCGCAGGTCCCGTGAAGATCGTCCCCGAGTTCAGCGCGCCTCTCCACCGATCGAGCATCGGGCTGCCGCTGCCTCACCCCGTCGGGCCGCAGCGCCGCCGCCCCATGGTTCTTCTCCCGGCTGCACCGACCCGCGTCACCACTGCGTCGCCCCTTCGGGCCGTAGTGCCGCGGCCCGCGGTCCCCCGCCGCCGCGAGGGCGTCCGCTCTAGGCCGTCCCGTGGCTGCATCAACCCTCGCGCCGCCGCTGCGTCGCCCCGTCGGGCCGTAGCGAGCGTGGCACGCGGTCCCCGCCGCCGCCCCGAGGTCTTCGCACCGTCGCCCCGACCCGCCTGCCGCCGCTACGTCGCCCCTTCGGGCTGTAGTGCCGCGGCACGCAGTCCACTCCGCCGTCACCGCGCGTCGACCTACCGTGGTATGCGCCGCGCCGTCTCCCTTGGCGCGGGAACGCCACCGTCCGCGCCGGTCTTCGTCACGCTGTCAGGGTTCTTCGCCTACTTCGAGCACCGCCGCCGCACTCCTAACCTAGCCGCCGCACTCCTAACCTAGCCGCCGCCGCCGCCGTTAGGCCGCCGCCGCCGCTCTTCTTTGGCCGCCGCCGCGGCTACCTCTGTAGCTGCCGCCGCCGCCCGTCCACCCCACTTCGTCTTCGTCAACTTCGTCTTCGTCCGTCTATGCATGCCCGGTGCTGGCAACACCGGTGCGTGCCTTCGTCTACGATGTGTCCCCGGGCTTGGCAAACCCGCCGCGACGCGTCGTCAACAAACATCTCCTTCCCGGCGCACCACTACTTCAACAACAATGCGCCCCTGCTAACTCGGCGCCTCCTTGCGCCCGCGGCTCCACGGCGACTTCCTCGACACCGGCTACCCCGACTTGACATCGACCACGGCATTTTTCGCATGGCTACCTCGACCACGGCTCCACCACCCACGCTCTCGGCTACATCGACAAACGACACAAAGGGCTACCGCCTGCTTGAGCAACCTCGTTGGTTTCCACTCCAGCCACGACTCCGCGATGCGTCGACCGTTACGACTATGGGGGGTGTCCGTCGGCTTGCCTTCGGATTCTTCTCCAGTCTCACCGTCTGCGTCCCTACCGTTGTGACTGCGGGGGGATGTTGAGTAACGTGATTGTATTAGGAAACATAGGTTAGACTAGGAAATATTCGGGCTTGCCTTGTACTCCAAGTAGATAATGTACTCCTATATATATGCCCATGAGGCTCAAGCAATACAACAACTATTCCATCAATCACGCTCTTCCTTCCAACACATACATCATGATCCGGGAAAGCCGTTAAAAAATGGCACACATGCTCCTGCATCTCACCATCCCCGCGGCCACTCCGCTCCCACGTCAGGATTCTCGGCGTCAACTCCGCTTGTGCCACTCAGCTTCGACTCGCCTATGCTGCCTTCTACTCATGCAGGGATGTGCTAGATCCCAGATCTAGATTCGCATCCCCGCCTGCCTACCACTATCTCTGCAGATTTCATCATGCCCGAGAGATCAATACTGCATTTGGTAGCTTGCATTAGGTCCAGCTAGGCCCAGCGAAATAGTTTACTTCCGTTTGCTAGCCTGCGTTGCATCACATTCTTGACCCACATAAACCTTAAGGCACCTCTAGGCCTTCTGAGTAGGAATGATCGAATTCCACAGCCCACCCCAACGATGAAACTTGCGGCACGTGGGCATCTTAGGTTGCACAAAAGGAGCCACGCTCAAGATGTCGCATTGTGTCCCAAAGCGTGGCCATAACTACCCTCCCCCCTTCACCGCTCGCTCTGGCCACTCTCCTATCTCACACAGGCGACGACGAGCGCTAACTTTGGACTGCGAGCAACGGCGGCGTTCACCAGCATCACCAACTCACTCGCAAGCATTTAGCAATGAAGGTAAGCCGTCTGTCCTTGCACTTGATTTGATCTCCTATGATTATGGCCGTATATCATTGCCACACTCGATATGCACACTAGGCTTTCAATCCATAACTCGGGTTAGATTTGAGACGCGAGTTAGGAAATCTGCTGGATTTGAGCGATTCGAATGGTATCGAGTACCTGGGCGGAGGGGATAAATCAAATGATGTTGGAGAAGGGGGTTAGGGATGGGGTCATGGCAATAGAGAGCTTGTGAGATAGAGAAACAGAGATATAGAGAGACAGAGTTGTGGAAGAGAATACATTAGAACCTAGAGAGAGAGAGAGAGAGAGAGAGAGAGAGAGAGAGAGAGAGAGAGAGAGAGAGAGAGAGAGAGAGAGAGAGTTGGAAGAGGTGGTGGACTGCGGTGGTAGATGGGGTTCATGGCAATGGAGAGGTGGTGAGAATAATAGATAGAGAGACCGAGTTCTGGAAGAGAATACGTTAGAAGACAGAGAGAGACATAGGGGGTTGAAAGATGTCGTGGAGTGCAGTGGTGGATGGGGTTCATGGCGTTGGAGAGGTGGTGAAAACAGAGAGACAAAGTTGTGAAAGAGGAGATGGTAGAAGATAGAAAGAGACATAGATTATTGGAAGAGGTAGTGGAGTGCTGTTGGAGCACAGGCCGGAGTACACACGCGAGAGAGAGGAACACGAAGACGCTGGTTTTTTGCGAGGCACAACTGCTTACCTCTTTTCTTGCTTTTTTTCTCTTCTTATTCTTTCTCCCGTAACAACCTGAGAGATTACAAAGATAATGGCCGGACGACTCGGCCATAACAAACTCCACGATCCGCCTACGTCGTGCCATCCCACGACTTGATCATGGCCTAAGCAAACACACATACCGCAACGTGAACCGGCACGTTTTCTAGCTCTAGCTAATACGTACATGCAAACGACTCAAACATACACACACAACCATCACGTGTATGACCATGCAGACTAATTGATCTCTAACTAAACATGCATACATGACGTAAACTAATAACCTGTAACAAGATTAAAAACTAACATTCACCTTCCTAATCTTGTTACCCATTATTTCTTGTATACCAAACATCTTGATGCCATCCCGTCGTGGGCGCCACCATCGCCTGCACCAAGCAAACTTTTGTGGCCGTCGGTGTGACCATTGCTGCCTGACATGTGCACAAACCCACCGGATGTCTTCAGTAACACCTTGCAAAGCCGGTTGGGGGCTCTTTTCACCTTCATCTGCACATTGCCAAACCTGTCCCCAATCCATAGAAACATACCATCCAGCACTATTCGATGACCATCCTCTGATAGCTTACCCAGACTGATCACATTACAAGATAGGCTCGGTACAAGGTATACCTCGGTCAGAAGTAGCTGTCCACCATTCTTGCACTCAACATGGACTGAACCTTTGCCTTCAATCAGAGCTTTAGACCCATCTCCGAGCTTCACATGCCCACGGATGGTTTCATCTAACTCCTTGAACTTGCACCTTGAGCCTATCATGTGATTGCTAGCACCACTATCAAGCCACCATGCATCAACTTCATGTCCTGATTTACCCATGCATACCTGAGGTCTGAAGTTCTCCTCATTCAGAACGAGGAAGTTGTTGCCCTTCTCCATGAGCTGCACACCTGGGTCGTTCATGTCGAGTGTCGCCGCGGCCGGCGTCGCGGCGCACGGCGGCGTCCTAACGGCAGCTCTCACGGCTGGCGTCGCCGGTGTCGTTGCCGCACTCCCTGCGGCCGGCGCCGTCTTGACTTGAATGGGTGCTGCAGCTGCATGTACCACCTGATCCCTGACCCTGAGTCGTCCATTCTCATCAGAGATCACACGCTGCGTCTCCAAGAACTTGGCCTTCTCCTCGTTAGCATGCATCAACGCCTCAGCCTGTGTCCAGTACATGTCGGACATGGCATGCAGCTTCGCATTGGCCGCGGCCAGCTCCCCGCGTAGCCGCTCAGCCTCGTCCTTCGCAGCCTCCAACTCGGCCACCGCAGCTAAGGGGCGAAGCACCTCCTTCACCTTGAAGCCTTCTGGCTCGACGACATCTGCGGCGTGATCCTCTGCCACTGGTGCAAGCTCACATGCCACCGCCATCAGCAGCGCCGGCTCGTCGTCGACGGTGGCAGCTAGGAGCGCCTTCTGTTTCTTCCAAGCCTCACACTCGGACTTGAAGTGTCCTTTCTCCCCGCACTCGAAACAGGTAATCTTGGACTTGTCGAACTTGCCACGAACCTTTTTCTTGTCGTCGTCCCAGCCGCGGCCACCACCGCGCCCATCACCGTCCTTGCCGCTGCTGCTGGACCCTTCTCCCTTCTTCTTTTCTTTCTGGATTAGAGCCTCCAGCTCAGCACGCGAGACCAGCATCAGCTTCTCGCCGTCGTCGCTGCGGTCTTGGCGCCGCCCGGACTCGTTCTCCTCGAACTCCCGCAGCCGCCCAATGGCCTCGGCGACCGACATCTTCTTGACGTCGCCCCATTGCTCGATTGTCCCGATTATCGGCAGGAAGCGATCGGGGACCGCCGCGAACAGCCGCTTGACAACGGCGTGCTCCTGCAAGTTCTCGCCAAGGGCTCGAATTTCTCCGACGAGCGCGGTGAGCCGGCGCCCGAATGCACCGACATCTTCACCTCCTTCCATCGTCAGGCGCTCAAAACGCCTTGTGAGGTGACTGATGCGTGCCTGCACAACGCGCTCATCGCCGATACGCATGGTACGGATAGCATCCCAAGCCTCCTTCGCCGACTCGTACTCCACGATGGACATCATCACGTCGTCGGGAACGGACTGCGAGGTAGCAGCCATGGCTCCCTGATCCTTGGCCTCATCGACATCTTCTCCGGTGATCGCCGACCACACGCCCATTGGCTTGAGGATGATGTTCATCTTCGCCGCCCACAACTGATAATTACCTTCTGTCAGCTGCGGGTATTGGATCGGCACTCCGACGCTCCTCACCGGCGCAGCCACGACGATCGTCCCATCGCCGGAGCGGCTGGCTCCGAGCCTCTTGCTCGGCGGCGTGTACTTTCCGCCATCACCAGCGTCGCTCTTCCTCGGTGACTGATCTCCCATCGCTACACACCGTCGCCAATTCGCCTCCGGCCACAACCAGGCTCTGTATACCAATTGTTGGAGCACAGGCCGGAGTATTCACGCGAGAGAGAGGAACACGAAGACGCTGGTTTTTTGCGAGGCACAACTGCTTACCTTTTTTCTTGCTTTTTTTCTCTTCTTATTCTTTCTCCCGTAACAACCTGAGAGATTACAAAGATAATGGCCGGACGACTCGGCCATAACAAACTCCACGATCCGCCTACGTCGTGCCATCCCACGACTTGATCATGGCCTAAGCAAACACACATGCCGCAACGTGAACCGGCACGTTTTCTAGCTCTAACTAATACGTACATGCAAACGACTCAAACATACACACACAACCATCACGTGTATGACCATGCAGACTAATTGATCTCTAACTAAACATGCATGCATGACGTAAACTAATAACCTTAACAAGATTAAAAACTAACAAGTGCAATGGTGGACGAGGTTTGAAAAATTCTGCAATCGTCGTTGATCTTGCTCATATGTGTGTTGCATTTGTCCCTTCATTGATCTTCATTCATGTTGTTCATAATGCAGATTGAACAGGCTGCTTCAGGGAAATCCAAGGGCAAGGAGTTAGTTTCGGCTGACAAGAAGGGCAAGGTGGTGGTGTAGCACAACAGCGCCCAGAAGTAGTGAAAAACTACAGGAATTTCCATGAGGGCCAAGCCAACCCACTACTGCAATGCCATCCCTTCACCGAAGCTTGAGTGACTTCCAATGACACTTGAGTTCACCAAGAACTTCGTTGTTGTCGTGGAGGAATTCAAACTGAAGACAAACAAGGTGGTGGCGATCCAGGTGATTAACGGCAGGATTACCTTTAATGAAAGTTGGGCTCCCTTCGCCGATGCTCACCAGATCTGGATCAGTTACCTCATCACCTTCAAGCTGGTGACTCCCGATAACCTCAAGGTTACCCTCAAGAGGACATCAAGCTGGTGACCAAGTGCAAGAAGCACAATGAGGCCTTTGCCATGAATGTATAGGAAATTCTCCCTTGCGGGGGTTGTCCCGGTTAAGCGTTGAACTATTTGTTTATGACTCCTGTTTAGTTATGGTATGTTATTTATCTATATCCTTCTTCTCAGTGTGCTGGTAAACCTCATCGCTCAGAGGTTACCAGATAACATGTGTTCAACCAAACATCACACACGCTACATCTGCCTAGAACGAGCCCACAACCAAACACTGTGCAGGCGTTTCTCCACATCCATGTTGGGGAGGATGCAGGCTACCAAACTACATGCACAACTTGATTTTAGCGTGGCCACTCAACAAGGCCCAACTAGGTCACATATGCAAGGGGCAAAAAAATGATACAGGCTACCAAACGCTAACCAAATGAGTCGTCTCGCAAGCAGGTGGCCTCCATTGCGGATGGAACTCTTTCACCATGCCCTCTGCTCGTCAACCATTGTAGTTATGATGTTTCTTTCAAGTCATCTGGACTCTGCGTCTGGGTTCGTGCATCCTTCGTGTCCCGCAATGCGCAGCACAACCCGTCCACTCTATGCCTTGAGCAGCGCCAACATGCATCCCACCAAATTCAAACCAACAACACAAGCTTCATGTCATTTTATATGTACTATATGATTACAATTATTTACACATGCGAGGTGTTTATGATGTAGCACCCCGTAAAAACGAATAATTGATTGGTACCCCTCTTTGTTTAGCATTCGAATCACCCGGCCTCCTTCAATCCGTACCCACCTCATCGTCCGCCTTTCAAGAAGAAGAGCTAGGCTATATTTGCTAGGTCTAATAGAAAGTATAATAGGTCCTAGACAGCTGGCTATAAGATGTTCCACATCAGCAAAATCTTAACTGGAGGAGAGAGAAAGTAGGAGTGAGAAGGGCGCTGGCGCTTCATCAATCGCTAGAGAAGCTAGACCGGCAAGCTCCCATGGAATCGAGTGAACATGCAGCCCGCACAAGGACTAAAGGCAAGCGCCAGCCAATCAGTATGCCTTTCCTTGCATATTTCTTCATGCAAGCTTTAAATACTATAGCTAATCTACTGCCAGTTTATTATATAAGCAGGCTATATAGCTGACCAGGCAGTGCTATAGAGCCGGCAGCATGCTCTTCTAGCTTTGCTCTAAGAACAAGTACAATAGAGTGATATAAACAGGTTATAAGGTATGAAATAATATATCTATGGTTATAAGGTCTATGGGGCCGCACAACCAGAACTCAAACCTGATTTTTTGGCAGATTTAGTCCATATTTGCGGGTCTGAGCAGGTTCCAATCTTAGTGGGGGGTGTTTTCAATATCATTAGAAGGAGAGACAAAAAGAATGATAATTTTGATGGCAGATGGTCGTTCATGTTTAACACCATTATTGAAAGATTGGATCTGAGAGAGATAGAGCTTTCGGGAAGAAAATTCACATGGGCTAATTCTCTGCCAACCCCCACTTTTGAGAAGCTAGACCGTGTCCTCGCGAGCGTTGACTGGGAACAGAAGTTTCCCCTGGTTACCGTCGAGGCATTATCGCACGGAATCTCGGACCACACCCCCTTACTGGTTGACTCTGGTGAGGCAACACACGTGGGGAATAAGAATTCCTTCTCTTTCGAACTAGCGTGGTTCGAGAGAGAAGGATTTTCTAATCTTATAGCCAGGGAGTGGGCTAATTAAAGATGCAGGAGGAAGGACTCCGATTGAGAGATGGCAGAATAAGATACGACACTTGCGAAGTTTCTTGCATGGGTGGGCTAAGAATCTCAGTGGGATTTATAAGGTTGAAAAGGAAAGGCTCCTTACCCTTATTCAGGCCTTAGATGTCAAAGCCGAGTCCATGATCCTAGATTCAATGGAACTTCATGTTAAATTAGATGCAGAGATGAGATTGAAAGAGCTCCTGCGAGAAGAGGAATTGAAGTTGGCATTGCGGGCGAAGGTTCGCAGGGTGATCCAGGGGGACGCCAACACTCAATTCATTTCTTTCATATGATCGCCAACGGCAAGCATAGAAAGAAAAGGATCTTTCAGCTTGAGCAAGACGAAGGGACAATTGTAGGACAGGAGAATCTTAAATTGTACATCACTAATTACTATAAGCAGCTTTTTGGGCCTCCGGAGGATAATTTTGTTTCTCTGGATGAGTCGCGGATTGAGGATGACCCTTAGCTTGCTTCCGATGAGAATGATATTTTAACTGCTCCGTTCTCAAAGAAAGAGTTGTTTGAAGCTATTTCTCAGATGAAGAATAATAAAGCTCCGGGACTGGATGGATTTCCAGCGGAGTTTTATAAGAGATGCTGGCCTATCATTAAAGGGGATTTGCTTTCGATGTTCCAGGATTTATTCGCTGGACAACTTCACTTGTTTCATCTGAAATTTGGGACCATTACCTTGCTTCCTAAGAAAACAGACGCAGTGCGAATTGAGCAGTTCAGGCCTATCTGCCTTCTGAATGTAAGTTTCAAAATTTTCACCAAGGTTGGGACAAATAGACTCACGCAGATTGCACATTCTGTGGTGCAACCATCCCAGACTGCTTTCATACCAAACAGAAACATCCTTGAGGGGATAGTGGTCCTGCATGAAACGCTCCATGAAATCCATACGAAAAAACTAGATGGGGTTGTTTTCAAAGTGGATTTCGAGAAAGCGTACGAGAAAGTCAAATGGCCATTCCTCCAACAAGCGTTGAGGATGAAAGGTTTTGATCTAGCCGGGAGAAAACAAGTGGAATTCTTCACGCAAAAAGGAAGTGTTGGAATTAGAGTGAATGATGATATAGGTCGCCATTTCCAAACGCATAAGGGCTTGAGACAAGGAGATCCAATGTCACCTATTCTGTTCAACATCATAGTCGACATGTTGACAATTCTTATAGGGAGGGCTAAGGATGCTGGCCAAGTAGGTAGTTTGGTACCGCATCTAGTTGATGGAGGTGTATTTGTCCTATAGTACGCAGATGATACAATCATCTTTATGGAGCATGACTTGGTAAAAGCGAGAAACATGAAGCTGGCGTTATGCTTATTTGAACAATTGACCGGACTAAAAATTAATTTCCACAAGAGCGAATTGTTCTGCTTTAGAAGAGCCAAAGAGGAACAAGAGGCGTATAAGCAATTGTTCGGATGTGAATTGGGGGCTTTACCTTTCATGTATTTAGGTATACCCATTCATCATCGTAAGCTAACAAATAGAGAATGGAAGTGCATTGAGGATCGATTTGAGAAGAAGTTGGGATGTTGGAAGGGCAAACTGATGTCGTATGGAGGCCGTTTAATCCTCATTAATTCGGTGCTCACAAGTATGCCCATGTTCCTATTGTCTTTTTTCAGGTACCAGTTGGAGTTCGGAAAATACTTGACTTGTATCGATCCCTTTTCTTCTGGCAAAGTGATGACCTAAAGAGGAAGTATAGACTAGCTATGTGGGACATTATTTGTAGACAGAAGGACCAAGGGGGTCTAGGTATCAAAAATCTAGAGGTAAAGAACAAATGTCTCCTTAGCAAATGGTTGTATAAACTTTCTCGAGAGACCGAGGCCACCTGGGCACAGATTCTGCGTAATAAGTACATCCAATCCAAAACTTTATCCCAAGTGACAGTGAGGCCGATGGATTCACCTTTCTGGAAAGGACTGATGAGAGTTAAATCGGTTTTCCTCAATCGGACCAAGTTTATAGTTGGTAACGGTACTTCTACGAGATTCTGGGAGGATACTTGGCTAGGGGACACGCCTCTCGCGCTTCAGTATCCTTCTCTCTATAGTATTGTTCAACGGAGAGATGCAACCGTTGAGTCAGTATGCCAGTCCACACCTCAAAATATCAGCTTCAGGAGAGCGTTAGCCGGCAACCGTTGGGAAGGTTGGCTCCATCTTGTGAGAAGATTGATGGATGTTCAACTCTCTCAACGTCCGGATCAGCTGTGTTGGAAGCTTACTAGGAATGGAGATTTTATGGTTAAGTCCATGTATTTGGATGTCATTAATTCAAGTTCTATTCCTACCTCGAAACATGTTTGGCAGGTCAAAGTTCCCTTAAGAGTTAAAGTGTTTATGTGGTTTGTACACAAACAAGTCATTTTAACTAAGGATAACTTGATTAAATGCAACTTGAGTGGATCCTCTCGATGTAGCTTTTGTGATACGGATGAAACAGTCAAACACCTCTTTCTCGATTTTCCTTTGGCAAAGATTCTTTGGCAATCAGTTAACATTGCCTTCAATATTACTCCACCGAATAGTATTAGCACGTTATTTGGGATGTGGTTGGATGGGATTGAGTCCCAAACAGCAAGACACATTCGTGTAAGAGTACGTGCTTTATTATGGGCTATCTGCAATTGCAGAAATAATTTGGTCTTTAACAAAACAACAAACACTCACTTTTTGCAGGTTATCTTCCAAGCCACTGCGTGGATCCGTATATGGTCATTACTCACTCCGACGGAGGTCTGGGAGTGTTTGGTTACTGGAACTATCCGATGGGAGATGGTAGCACGGGATATTTTCAGGCGGTTTGGATGGTGGTCATGTAATAGGATAGGCAATTAGTTTTTTCTATCTCTTTTGCCAGCCGGTTGTGCCTTTCATTTTGGTTCCTTGGCTCTTTGTGAGCAGCTTTTGTTTTAGACTTTAAGACTATTGTTGAACCTGTTTTTATTCGCTAATAAAGGTGGCGGTATGCATCATTCTAATGCAGAGGCCGGGGTGTCCCTTTTTTTAAAAAAAAGTTGAAGAAAAGAGAAGAGGAGAAAGAAGAGAAGTGGGCTCTTGTTTAGTAGCCAGCTGCCACGCGAGACCCAAAATAGTTTGTGAGGATGTAAGATTGGCCAATTATGGATAAACTAGTACATATCTAAAACTTACTATTGTACATGCCGGCTAAAAGGTTGGCTGTAGATGACATGACAACTTTTTATAGCCGACCGTTGGCTGTAGTATTAACCATGCTCTAATGAACTGGGCCACTTCCCAAGGGAGTGCGCAGATCCCATTAGTTGCAACTTCTGTTCCGTCAGGGATAGATTGCTTGTCAATGCAAGCAGCGACTTTTGCAAACTCTACCGATTCTCCCCTGTTTGAGGGAATCGCGAGGAGAAGCTAATATGACTATTGCACACACAACGCACTTTGTCAACCGGACTTCACTGCACTGCACGTCTAGCGGTATGATTCATGATCACGACCTGAAGTATCCTCTGGTAATTGCTACTAAATTTTGATTTTGTACCAGCGTATCCTATCTATTCCCTAATAGTAAGGTCTGTTGGCGCCGCCTCCACGCAGCGCCGCTTCTTCAACCTCGGGGTGCCTCACACAACTCTCTCCTCTCGCTTTCTCTCTCAACACAAATAACATATGTAATCAGGGGACACACGCACACGCGCACACACTAGCACCACGGAAGAGGAACTATTGCTTTGCCAAAGAGACTTCCTGGGTGACCACTCGGTGGATACATCTTTTGTCTGGCCCCCACGGCTTGAACTTTATCCATCCATATGGCTCGGCCAGCACCTGTGACCAGTCCAACTACATGCATGCATGAATTACTTACTCAATGATTCTCTCGGCTAGGAGCCTAGGACTCAACAAACTCTCGCATGAACAGCTACTCCAACAAACTGAGCGATCTGCCGGTTCACCCAACCCAACTTGACTCACTCCGTCTCACTCCAGCCCCCGTCACGTCTTGCCGTCTCTCACGGCGGTGCCATATCGCACAACACCATTGGCAGCTCGCCTTCTTCGTGCGTCGAGTTGAAGCTTAACGGGACAAACATCACCCTACACCAGACTACTTGCCAAACGAAAATAGAATGCAGATACATCTTGACAATATTAGTGCTAACATGGTCTAAATTCACATTTTATTGAGTGTTGCTAGTTGAGTACTCACTTTCTCCAGAAATATAGCTATTTGTTAGTCCATCTTAACAGCATCTCCAGCAGTTGTCATATCCGTAAAATAACCATCGTTTAGGCGAAGATGGGTTAAAAAAAGCTCTTGAAAAGTTTCCCGTAAACGTGCCATTTTTTATGAGAAGGATCCCATAAATTCTCGAAAACATCGCCTCCATCTATGCTAAGATGGCCCTTCCCAAAAATGTTTAACGTCACCTAACCACCACCGGAGTTCGCCGTGCCACCTGCCCGCCGCCAGAGTTCGCCCTCGCCATCGTTCCACCGCCAAGAACTACTTTTGTGGGAAGTTTTATCGAAACTAAAAAACACCTCACCTGTCAACTTTTACGAAATTTTACGGACACCCCGTATAACCACTTTTACGAGGTTATTTTTATAGGAGTTGTTGGAGATGCTCTTAGCCAATCTATAGCAAATCTAAGTTGATTATGTTTTGAGATGATGGAAAAGTACATCTTTGGCCCCTATTTACTATGTAGAGACGCATAGTATGAACAAATTACCAGAAGTCGGTAAGAAAATCAAAAATCAAATGCTGGAGACAATTCTATCTAGTGTAGGGCACACAGCAAAAGAAGACCGTCCTCATAAAAAAGGACAACTGCACAAAATAAGTAGCAAGGAGAAATCAACAAGAAGAAATGAAGCAGATCGATTTGTCGATCACCTACTGAGCAAGGGAAACAAGATTAAATGAAGGAAGCTAATATCCAAGCATTCTTAGCTTCGGAGCAAGCTTGTGCAGCCGACGTGCACTAGAACTCTAAAAGGTCGGTGGTTCAACTTACTAATTTATCAAGAAGCTGGCAGGGGAAAACCCCAAAGCTAGGTAGACTATGAGTGCTAGTAGTATACATTACTGGTTCTCACAAGTACGAATGGACTATGAGTGCTAGTAGTATACATTACTGGATACATACCTTTGACTCTTGCATCAACTGATATTGAGGACGAAGCTGCTTCTAGAATGGGCTCAAAAGATCAGGCTTTGGAACGTTACGCAGTTCCTTACTAGCCATAGGCAACCCTTGTAAAAAAAACAGAACGAAAAAATGCATGGATTATTTCATTTGGAAGGTATACAGCTCAGAAAAATGAAGGAATTACTACAATTACCCTGTAAATGACAAGTTAATATATAGCATATACATACAATTTGCTAGTAATCTAGGACGCTCACGAAGGAGCTATGGACTTACCAGTTACCACTGCCTAGAGCAATGCCCACCGTGCAACTATGCTAAGAGACCACGGATTTGTGAGGCTAGATGCTTCAGATGCATCCACGAAAAACAGGCTTAATCTATATAGCACGCAGAAGCTAATTGAAGTTCTAAATAAGTCGGAAGTTCCATTGACTTGACCTAAGTAGAATAGTACAACCAGTTCTGTCCATTCTAGGCGTAACAGCGGCTGATATGTGGGTCCGACATGGGAGATTTACACGTTCAGTTGAGGTATATTATATTCAAAGTCTCAGTTTTATTGGATCAAGCAAAAAAGAAACCTCATCATTTGATATTAGCTTAAGAAATGGAAGCTAGTTTTTGGGAGTCATGGTTGGCAGCAGATTTTTTCTTCGGGCTGTCTCAACCAAAATGACGGATTAATAACTACCTCCTCACGTACTTTTGGGAAATGTTTACCTAGCTCTAGCGGAAAAAAAGAGGGAATCAAATCTGTACCAAGTTCGTTGACACTTTAGCTTGATAAGTTAGTTTGAATTAGAGTAGTGCAGGCCTGGAAGCAGGAAGCAGAAGCACTGGTATAATATCAGCTTGGAAGATCCAAGTGCAGGTTTTTCCTAGGTTTCATCAGTTTTTTATTTACTTTTAGCGTTTTCATATTTCCCGTGGATGATCTCGAGGGCATCTATCTATTGTTCTTACAAGTAACAGGACCCAGTGACCAAACAAACTGGAATTGCAGTCTACTTACCATTGCCTGACATGGCCATTGTTATAATTGAAACTTCAACTGCTGCCAACCAATAAGCTGAGCTGCATGCTGTAGTTGCAGAGCCCCACAATTAATGCACCGCATGTGTTGCGCCGGCCACCGGAGGTCCCAATCCGATACAATGAACAGCATATGTAAATCTTCATGCCTAGTTTGACTTCAGTACTGTACTCGATAAAACTTATCAAGCGTAAGTGTCAATTTGAAAAGGAAGAGCACGTTGACCGTCCGTATAAAGTTGAGGTGCTACCAAACATGAAGATAATGTTCGGTGTTTACCAAAAAAGATTTTCGCCCCGCTTTATATATAAAGTATACGGCCCAAGCCGCAAACAAGCATACGAGTTCAGCCACAACACGCCCAAGGCGTGGAGGTCCAACACACACACAAGCACAACACAAGGTACCAAGCTTAATGTTGAGGGCACAGCTCAACAAGCCCAAATAAAGAAAAAAAAAGAGGCCGACACACCTGCACACTTGAGCTAACTGGACGCCTAGTCTGGCTTTGGAGGAGGTGGCGGAAGCGGAGGCGCCACATGAAAGGCCATCACTCGAAGGTCGAAGATGAGAGTGTTGATGGCGTTCCGATCCTGGATGTGGCTAAGCGGCCGCCAGAGCTGCAAGAAACCACACATTTTAAAAATGGCATGAGTCGCACGCCGAAGAGGAGAACGCTGGATGACAAGCCTATTGCGCACGGTCCAAAGCGTCCAGGCTAGCACCCCAACACATAGCCACCTAATGTGGCGGTGACGGGGGCAGAGGCCTGAATCTCCGCCAGCAAGTCGCCGAAGATGGTGTTGCACCAAGTTCCACCAACCACGTCGCAGAAGCAGGACCAAAGGAACTGGACGGTCATGCAAGAGAAGAAGTTGTGGTTAGCATCTTCAGCTACGCCACAGAGGGGGCACATGTCGTCGCCAGGCCCGTTGCGCTTGCGCACCTCAATACGAGAGGGCAAGGGACCACTGATCCACTGCCAGAGATAGATCTGATCTTCAATGGGAGGGTGATATCCCATATCAAACTAAACGGCTCCGGGCCGTAGATGGGGTAATCGCTTGATAGAGGGACTTGGTCGAGAAGCGGCTCGAAGTCTCTAGTTGCCACTAGAGGGGGTCCTCAGCGTTGTCCACATCGAGAGGCTGAAGGGCGATGGCCTGAAGGAGAGCATCTCAAGCGGCGACCTCAAGGGAGCCAAAAGGTCGACGGAACGTGAGGCGCCTTAAGTCAATAAGGGATGCCTCCACGGAGATCCGAGGGTCGACCGTCATGGCGAAATGCTCGGGGAAGCGGGCGGCAAGAGGGAGATCTCCAACCCAACGGTCGAACCAAAACAAGGTCGAGGCACCAGATCCCACAGAAATGGACGTGCCAATGAGGAGGACTGGAATGAGTTAGACCACGGCTTGCCAAAACTGGGATCCTCCCGAGCGCTGGCAGAAGGCAAGGGGTTGGCACCGAAGGTATTTGGAACGAATGATGTCCAACCACAGGCTGCCCTCACCGTTGGCAATCCTCCACAGCCAATGTGTCAGGAGAGCAATATTCATGCGCCTAGAGGCCATGATTCCAAGACCCTCCTGGTCTTTAGGTTTGCAGATGTCTGGCCAGCTAACCATGTGGTATTTCTGCTTGTCCCCCTCACCCGCCCATAAGAATTTGGACTGGTATTTGGCAATCTCCTGATGTAGAGTCTCATGTAAGCTATAGAAGCTCATCATGAACCAAAGGAGGATGGAGAGGGAGGAGTTGATGAGAATCACCCGGGCGGCCTTGGATAGCCACCTGCCCCTCCAAGGTTCCACCCGGTGCTGGAGGTGGGTTACGGTCGACCGCAGGTCCGCCACTGTGAGCCTGGAATCGCTAATGGGAATCCCCAAATAAGTGGTGGCGAAGGAGCCCAGTCTACAGTTAAGACGATCGGCCATCCCTTGGCACTCCTCTTGGGAGTAGCCAAGGATCATCACCTCGCTCTTGATAAAGTTGATCGTGAGGCCCGACATCTGCTGGAAGCAGAGGAGGAGGAACTTAAGTTTGGCGATGTGAGAATCCGGACCCTTGATAATGATAATGGAGTCATCCACGTACTGAAGGAGGGTGACCCCTTCCACTCCCACCAGATGGGAGACCACCCCACGGATATGGCCAGTAACCTTGGCCTTATCGAGGATAGCTACCAGGGCATCCACCACCATGTTGAAGAGGAACGGGGAGAAGGGGTCGCCCTGGCGAACCCAACATAGGGTCGGGAAGTACGGTCCAATCTCGCTGTTGACTATTATTGCGGTTTGGCCGCATGAGAAAAGCTGCATACGCGGGTGACCCACCGATCGTAGAAGCCCTTGCAAAGGGGGACTTCACGAAGGAATGACCACTGAACCGTGTCATAAACTTTATGGAAGTCCAGCTTCAGAAAGACCGCACGCGGGCGCTTTGCGTGGACTTCATGCAGGACTTCGTGGAACACCAACACCCCCTCGAGGATGAACTGGCACTGGTACGCGTCGGTGCTATACACATGGTTTTTAACCCCTTTTCACGACGGCATTTGGAACTGTCGCCAAGTGAGTGTGGGCGATAGGGGGGTCCTTCCCACACGACCTAGAAACCGCCGGGGATAGGCCCTCCTGGGACATAGGCTGGGGCAAAATGAGCTCATGTGCGATCTGGCGAGGCATTGAAACCCAATCATTTCCATTCGTATGTACATCCAACACGGTGAATCCCAGAAAAACATTTCTGTTCGTATGTATATCACACAAAGTCAATCCAAGAAATACGTTTCCACTACTAGGAAAAGGGCTATAGCTAATATGGACATTAATGGCACACCTGATGTGTGACGCGCCATTTCTAGTTTGGAAAAAATAAATAAAAAATTTTGTTAGCAGTGGCGCACCAGGGGATAGTGCGCCATTACTAGTTGACATAGTAATGGCGCACCTATACAAAGTGCGCCATTACTATGTGTATGACTGGGTCAAACCTTGGTCAAACTTAGTAATGGCGTACTTTGCATAGGTGCACCATTACTATGTCAAACTTAGTAATGGCGCACCTACACAAAGTGCGTCATTATTAACTTAGACCAAGGTTTGACCAAGTCATACACATAGTAATGCGCACTTTATCAAGGTGCGCCATTACTAACTTTCTTTGCACCCCCCCCTCCGTGGACTGCCTTTTCAGTTTTAAAAAAAGTAAAAGAAAATGATGGAAATGTCAAAAAATAAAAGAAAATAAGTTTCCCATGTGATATGTGGTCTAGTTGTTGGGAAAATTTACAAATATGAATTTCGATTTTATTTACAAAATCTCTCGGGAATTTAGTAAAATGGGCATAACTTTTACATACGAACTCTGATTAAAAAAATTATATGAAAAATCATCTACTCGAAAAGTTACATCCGAATTCAAACCCCGTTGAAGATTTTCAGAATCCCCAAAAACCTAACAGAATAAAAGATACGGGGCTCTTAAGATCTAGAGGGGGGGAAATGAAAAAAAAATCAAACTTACACTACAGGAATCAGCTACTTTGCCATCTGCGACGGCAGACGGCAAAGGCATGGATGGTCGACGACAAAGCTCTTTGCCGTCCGCCACGGACGGCAAAAGGGGACGGCAAAATAAGGTCCGACAAAGAGCTACTTTGCAGTCTGCTTCGGGCGGCTGACGGCAAAGAATGCAGACGTCAATAAATGCGTTGTTACTCCGTTATGTGGTTAACGGCAGGCCTTTGTCGTCCGCCGCTGACGGCAAACTTCGGAAGACCTTTGTCGTCCGCCGAGTGATGTCAGCCGACGTCACTACACGGCAGGCCTTTGCCGTTCGCCACTATAGGCAAAGTTTTTACTCTTTGCCGTCCGCCGCGGACGGCAAATTAGCCTTTGCCGTCAGCCACTGTAGGCAAACTGACCAAATTGGTCAGCCTCCCAGGAAGCACAGTTGCCTGCCACGTGGCCTCTTTGCCGTCCGCTGCTGATGGCAAAGAGCCCTTTGCCGTCGGTGGCAGACGGCAAAGAGCCTGCATATTGGCTCTTTTTTATGTTTTTTTAATCCAATAATTTTCACAGCAAATATATATGACATATATAGATATATTTCATAGGGCTATTTAACAGCAATCATGTCACATATCCAGCACATAAGTTTCATCCATTCATACATAAGCAAGTTTCATCCATTCATACATAAGCAAGTTCCATCAAGTTTCATCCATACACATTGTTCCATCCATATGCATAGTACAATACAAAGTTTCAGAAAGATAGCAAGTTCCATCATAGCAAGCTAGATACAATGCAAAGTTTCATGAAATAAAAAGCAAGCACTCCATCATAGCAAGGTAGCTTCCATGAAGTGAATGAAATCTGCAAAATGGCAAATAAGAAAGTTAGAAATAGGTGACTAGAAGAAGAAGACTAGAATAAGAAGTATATGTCATTTATGAGCTAACTTAGGTGAAATGGATCATATATGATCTAACTAAGTTGAAATGGGTCGTTTATGAGCTAACTTAGTTGAAATGGATCATTTATGATCTAACTTAGTTGAAATGGGTCGTTTATGAGCTAACTAAGGTGAAGGGCATCGTTTTTGAGCCAACTAAGGTGAAATGGATCGTTTTTTAGCTAACTAAGGTGAAATGGATCGTTTTTGAGCTAAATTAGGTGAAATGGATCATTTATGATCGAACTTAGTTGAAATGGGTCGTTTATGAGCTAACTAAGGTGAAATGGATTGTTTTTGAGCTAACTACGGTGAAATGGATCGTTTTTGAGCTAACTTAGGTGAAATGGATCGTTTAAGAGCTAATTTAGGTGAAATGGATCATTTAAGAGCTAATTTAGGTGAAGTGGATCATTTAAGAGCTAATTTAGGTGAAATTGATCATTTAAGAGCTAACTTAGTTGAAATGGGTCGTTTATGAGCTAACTAAGGTGAAATGGATCGTTTTTGAGCTAACTAAGGTGAAATGGATCGTTTTTAGCTAACTTAGGTGAAATGGATCATTTATGAGCTAACTTAGTTGAAATGGGTCGTTTATGAGCTAACTAAGGTGAAATGGATCGTTTTTGAGCTAACTACAGTGAAATGGATCGTTTTTGAGCTAACTTAGGTGAAATGGATCAATTAAGAGCTAATTTAGGTGAAATGGATCATTTAAGAGCTAATTTAGGTGAAATGGATCATTTAAGAGCTAATTTAGGTGAAATGGATTGTTTTAGCTAACTTAGGTGAAATGGATCGTTTAGGAGCTACTCTAGGTAAATTGGGTCATTTTAGAGCTAACTTGGATAAACTGGATCATTTATAAGCTAACCTAGGTAAGATGGGTCATTTTGGAGCTAACCTAGGTGAAATGGGTCATTTTGGAGCTAACCTAGGTGAAATGGGTCATTTTAAAGCTAACCTAGGTTAAATGGATCATTTAGGAGCTAATCTACGTAAAATGGGTCATTTTAGAGCTAACTTGGATAATTTGGATCACTTATAAGCTAACTAAGGTAAAATGAGTCATTTTAGAGCTAACTTAGGTAAAATGGATCGTTTATGAGCTAACTAAGTTAATTATGCAATTTTTGACATAAGTAAGCTAAGTACATATCGTTTTAGAGCTAACTTAGGTAAAATGGATGGTTTATGAGGTCAGTAAGCTTATTAAGTCATTTTGGAGGAAAGGAAGCTAACTCTAGGTCTTTATGGTAAGCATATTGGAGGAAATAAAGCTAAGTCTAGGTCTTTATGCATTTGTTAAGCAAAACATTAGAGAAACTTACCGTGATCAGGGAGGTGTAGGAGCGGGTTGGCTCGCGTCGGTAGCTGGAGAAGGATCGTGCGATGCGTTTCTGGAGTTAAGATGCACCAAAGATCATTTCCAATGTCTCGTTAGCATTATGACACTCAAATGTTAAGACTAGCAAGTAATGTCTGAGGGAGTCCTGGATGAGGGGGTGTTCGGATAGCCGGACTATACCTTCAGTCGGACTCCTGGACTAAGAAGATACAAGATTGAAGACTTCGTCCCGTGTCCGGATGGGACTTTACTTGGCGTGGAAGGCAAGCTTGGCGATGCGGATATTGAAGATCTCCTACCATTGTAACCGACTTTGTGTAACCCTAACCCTCTCCGGTGTCTATATAAACCGGAGGGTTTTAGTCCGTAGGACAACTTCATCATAAAACAATCATACCATAGGCTAGCTTCTAGGGTTTAGCCTCCTTGATCTTGTGGTAGATCTACTCTTGTACTACCCATATCATCAATATTAATCAAGCAGGACGTAGGGTTTTACCTCCATCAAGAGGGCCGAACCTGGGTAAAACATCGTGTTCCTTGCCTCCTGTTACCATCCGGCCTAGACGCACAGTTCGGGACCCCCTACCTGAGATCCGCCGGTTTCGACACCGACATTGGTGCTTTCAATGAGAGTTCCTCCGTGTCGTCGCTTTTAGGCCCGATGGATCCTTTGATCATAACAATGATGCGGTCCAGGGCGAGACTTTTCTCCCCGGACAGTTCTTCGTCTTCAGCGGCTTCGCACTGCGCGCCAATTCACTTGGCCACCTGGAGCAGATCGAAAGCTACGCCCCTGGCCACCAGGTCAGGTTTGGAAGTCTAAACTACACGGCGGACATTCGCGGGGACTTGATCTTTGACGGATTCGAGCCACAGCCGAGCGCGCCGCACTGTCTCGATGGGCATGATCTAGCCCTGCCGCCGAACAATGCCCTGGAGGCCGCACACGCGCCGGTTCCGACCCTCAATTCGGAGCCTACTACGCCGATCGAGGATGAGCGGTTGGGCGCCACCTCGGCGGCTATGATCTCAAAGGCGATCGAGCCGAACACCAGCCCCGCACTCAGCATGGCCCTTGACTCCGAGGAGCTGGATTCCTCTCCGGACTCTGGGCCCCCCGCGCCCTTGCCGATCAAATCCGATTGGGCGCCGATAATGGAGTTCACCGCCGCGGACATCTTTCAGCACTCGCCCTTCGGCGACATCCTGAATTCGCTAAAGTCTCTCTCTTTATCAGGAGAGCCCTGGCCGGATTACGGTCAACAAGGTTGGGATACGGACAATGAAGAAATTCAAAGCCCACCCACCACCCACTTCGTAGCCACTGTCGACGACTTAACCGACATGCTCGACTTCGACTCCGAAGACATCGACGACGATGCAGGAGATGACCAAGAACCAGCACCTGTAGGGCGCTGGAAGGCCACCTCGTCATACGACATATACATGGTGGACGCTCCAAAAGATGGAGATGGCGATGGAACGGAGGAGGATGACCCCTCCAAGAAACAGACCAGGCGCCGGTGTCAGCGGCGCCGCTCTAAATCCCGCCAAAGCAAAAACGGTGATTCCGGCACGGGAGATAATAATACTCCGGATAATGCCGAAGAACACCTCCAGCAAGATTCAGCACTGGAGGATGGAGCAGCCAGCCCTCACGAGAGAGCGGCAGAAAGAGAGGTCGAGGATGATAATTACATGCCTCCCTCCGAAGACGAGGCAGGCCTCAACGACGATGAATTCATCGTGCCAGAGGATCTCGCCGAACAGGAGCGCTTTAAACGCAGGCTTATAGCCACGACAAGCAGCCTCAAGAAAAAGCAGCAACAACTTAGAGCTGATCAAGATTTGCTAGCTGACAGTAGGACTGAAGTCCTTGCGGCCGAAGAGTATAAACTCGAACGCCCCTCCAAGAGCTACCCAAAGCGCATGCTGCTACCTGGATTAGAGGAGGAAGCACCTACATCACCAGCACATGGCCGACCGGCCACCTCGTGGCCAGGATAGAGAGGCCTCTAGGCCCTCCACTCAAGCCGTGCCCCGACGCCGCTCAAAGCATACTAAGGCACGGGAGAATGCGCCAGACCTGCGAGACATACTGGAGGACAAGGCAGGGCAAACAAGATCGATCTACGGATCGCGCGGGCGCCCCACGCCACGTGACGGTGATCGTCACTCCGGATGCAATAAATCCGGCCGGGCCGAACACAACAGACAAAGCTCCTTCGAGTTGTGTCGTGATATAGCCCAATACAGAGGCGCCGCACACCCACTATGCTTCACACATGAAGTAATGGACCATAAAATCCCTGAGGGCTTCAAACCCGTAAACATCGAATCATACGATGGCACAACAGATCCTGCGGTATGGATCGAGGATTATCTCCTTCATATCCACATGGCCCGCGGCGATGATCTACATGCCATCAAATACCTCCCACTCAAACTTAAGGGACCGGCCCGACATTGGCTTAACAGCTTGCCAGCAGACTCAATCGGTTCTTGGGAGGACCTGGAAGCCGCATTCCTCGACAACTTCCAGGGCACTTATGTGCGACCACCGGACGCCGATGACCTAAGCCACATAATTCAGCAGCCAGAGGAATCGGCCAGGCAATTCTGGACATGGTTCCTAACAAAGAAAAACCAGATAGTCGACTGTCCGGATGTAGAGGCCCTAGCGGCCTTCAAGCATAATAGCCGCGACGAGTGGCTTGCCCGGCACCTGGGACAGGAAAAGCCGAAATCTATGGCAGCCCTCACAACACTCATGACCCGCTTTTGCGCGGCAGTAGATAGCTGGCTAGCTCGCAGCAACAACTTAACCAAGAACCTTGGTAATTCGGATACCAAGGACAAAAGTGGCAGGTCGCGCCGGAGCAAACAAAAGCGCCGCGTCAACAGCGACAACAACGAAGATACGGAAGTCAATGTCGGATTCCGAGGCTACAAATCCGGTCAGCGGAAGAAGCCATTCAAAAGAAATACTCAGGGCCCGTCCTGTTTGGGCCGAATACTCGACCGCTTGTGCCAGATACATGGAACCCCCGATAAGCCAACCAATCACACTAACAGGGATTGTTGGGTGTTCAAGCAGGCAAGCAAGTTAAATGCCGAAAACAGAGACAAGGGGCTGCTTTGCGATGACGAGGAGGAGCCCAGGCCGCCGAACAATAGTGCACAGAAGGGTTTTCCCCCACAAGTGTGGACGATGAACATGATATACGCAACCCACATTCCCAAGAGGGAGCGGAAGCGTGCGCTACGGGACGTATACGCGATGGAGCCAGTCGCCCCAAAGTTCAACCCATGGTCCTCCTGCCCGATCACTTTTGATCGAACGGACCACCCCACTAGCATTCGTCATGGCGGGTTCGCCGCATTGGTTCTAGACCCAATCATTGACGGATTTCATCTCAAAATAGTCCTCATGGACGGCGGCAGCAGCCTGAACCTGCTTTACCAGGATACAGTGCGGAAAATGGGCATAGATCCCTCGAGGATCAAGCCCACCAAAACGACCTTTAAAGGCGTCATACCAGGTGTAGAAGCCAACTGTACAGGCTCAGTTACACTTGAAGTGGTCTTCGGATCCCCGGATAATTTCCGAAGCGAGGAGTTAATTGTCACAGCCCTAGAGTTTGCTTGTAACTAGTGGCATTGCATCCATGCATCATGTTTAAAATTCCAAAGAAATTTGAAATGGGGATTGTTGAAACCCTAGCACCAAATGAAATTCACTAGGTTCAACTAAAATATTTTCATTGATTCCAAATGGCTTTAAAAATGTTCATCATTTCTGGAAAAATGCTTTGAGCAGTAACCAGAGATATTGCACATTTTCCATGACATTTGGATTATTGAATTAAATCATATAGTACTTGCATTTGGGCATTTAAATTTTATATATTATTTTAAATGTCCAAATATTCATGAACTGAATTGCTGGTTATTGGAAATAATCCAAACAGTGGCCACAAGCAGTCTCATGATTTTTGAAAGTGCTTAAGTATTTTTAATAAAGCCCTCAAATTTACAGAATAATAGAAAACTGAAATAAATAGAAAAGGAGAGAGAGAAAGGAACTTACCTGGCAAAGCCACCAGAGCCGGCCCAGTTGTGGCCCAGCGCTGTGGCCCAGCCCACCAGGACCTCCACCGTCTTCAACCTCCTGCCAGTGGGCAGGAGGGCGTGTGCTCGCCGCGCGCGCGCCACCTCCACTCTGCCTGGCTGTCCTTCCGTCGCCTGGATCGTCTCTCGCAGCGCCACGCAGCCCCCTGGTCCCTCCCGTTCACTCCCTCGAGCTCATCCCCCTTCTCTGTTCTCTCTCTCGCGGCCACCCGAAAGAGCCGTCGCCGCCGACGAGCACCGCCGTGGCCCCAGCCACTGCCTCGCCTCGCCGATGCGCCCAGAGGCTCCGCCTCGACCCCTTCTACCTCTCCACCTAGCCACGAGGCCCCGGACGCACCGCAGCACCGCCATCGCCGTCTTCTTCAACCTCGGTCCGCCGAGATCGCCGGCGACCGTGCGCCCGCTCCGTTGCTTCCCCGAGCTCCCCAAGACCACCGCTGCACTCCCCGTGAGCTTCTCCTTCGATCCCCACTTCCCCCTTGCTCGTTTGCGCCACGTAGCCACCGCCCCCTTCGAGCCCGAGCGCTCCTCGCCGCCGGCCATGTCACCGTCGTGGCTACGGACGTGCAAGCACGCGTCCGAGCGTGTCACCGTGCTCAGTGCACCCCCAGGAGGCCGTAGCACCCTTCTGCGCCCCCTGCCGTGCCTCCTAGCGTCGTTCCCGTGCACGCCCGAACTCCGGCCACCGCCGCGAGCTTGCCTCCGGCAAGCTCGGGTCACCTCAGCCCCTGCCATTTGCACAGATGGATGCGGGCGAGTCCCATCTTCACGTAGAGCCCCTCCGCCGCCCATTTGGTAGCCCGAGGGCAAAACCCGAGCAACGCCGCCGTCTCTGGACGTCGCCAGCGACTAACCCCGGCGGCCGCTGACGTGGACCCGTCATTAGCACTAATCACGGGGCTAACTAACCCCCTCTCTCACTGACGGCCGGGCCCCACTGCCTAACTAATCAATTAACAATAATAGATTAAGGTTAATCTAATTGCAGCGGGCCCACGCGTCAGCTTTGACTATGCTGACGTGTACGTTGACCCGGACCCACACGTCAGCCTCTGTAGTTGACACTGTGTCACTGACCAGTGGACCCCACCGGTCAGGTTTGACCTGGACCGTGCCCCGTTGACCTGTTGACGTCATGATGATGTCAGGCTGACGCAGTAATCCTTTTCTGGAATTTAAATAAATCTTAAATGATTTATCTATTTCAGAAAATATCCAAAACTTTGAAAAATCATAGAAAATAATCTATAACTCCAATGGAAATAATTTATATATGAAAAATTATCAGAAAAATTCAAGGAATCCATTTGTACCATTTTCATGCATGTTTGAACAATGTTTGTCCTCTGTTTTGGACAAAACAAATATAGGGCATTTAAATAATCACATATGGAGTTGGAATTTGACTCATGTATTCAAACCAACTTCATTTAAGCCATGGTTAGATGCATTAGCTCAAATCACAGCATATTGCCATGTCATGATCACGCATCATATTGTTGCATTGCATTGATTGTGTCTTTCTGTGTTTGCCGGTAACCGTCCCCTCTCATTAGACGATGTTTCGACGATGAGTTCGATGACACCGATGAAGAGCTATGTTATCTTCAGAAGTGCCAGGCAAGCAAAACCCCCTTGTTCATCCCGATACAATCCCACCCTCTCGCTCCTGCTCTCTTTTACTGCATTAGGACAACAACGATTCATGTGTTACTTGCTGTGGTAGCTGAACCCCTTTATCCTTTGCATGACCTGTCATTCCACAGTAAATAGATGAAACCCACTAGCATGAGTAGGAGTTGTTTGAGCCCATGTTGTGCCTACTCATTCATGCTTGTTGTCATGCCTGCTACTGCTTAGAGTTGAGTCGGGTCTGATTCATCGGGAATGAATTGGAATGGTGATGAACATGTCCTACTGTGTGTGAGCTAAGTGTGTGAATACGATTTGGTAAAGGTATTGGTGAGAGGCCATGTAGGAGTACATGGTGGGTTGTCTCATTGAAGCCGTCCTTAAGAACTAAGTTCTGTGTTTGTGATCCATGATACAGTTACTACCACACATTGGGCCCTGAAATATGACCCCGCTCGACTTCTTATCCACCCTTGTCCTCTGTCCAGGAGTTGCAAGTAGTTTCTGGTGTTTGTAGTATGCTGGGGGCCGCACGCGGCGCTGACCATCGGGGTGGGCTGTGTTGCGGTAGGCACGTGGCACGGTGTACCGACTCGCCCGTTTGGTGCCTCGGGAACCCTGTTCACATCGTTCGGGGCCGTTAGTGGAAACCTCGACCGGACTCCCTGCGGATGGAACCCGAATAGGCGATAAACCTGGACTAGAGACTTGAGTGTTTAGGTAGGTTGTGGTCTACACCCACGTCGGCTTTCGCTTGAAGTCT
The DNA here is from genome assembly GCA_032464435.1 of Aegilops umbellulata. Taxonomy (NCBI): domain Eukaryota; kingdom Viridiplantae; phylum Streptophyta; class Magnoliopsida; order Poales; family Poaceae; genus Aegilops; species Aegilops umbellulata. The sequence continues at coordinate 11,291,753 of CP136054.1, forward strand.
GCCGAGCACATGTCGTGTGCAGACGCTAAGTGGTGGAAACATGTGTGAAGAAGTACACCCCTGCAGGGTTATAAATGATCTATTCGAATAGCCGTGTCCGCGGTAATGGACTTCTGGGTTGCCTATAACAGTTCATAGACAAGTGAAAGTGGATACTCTAAAATACGCAAGATAAGCGTGAGTGCTATGGATGGCCTTCTCGTAGGGAGACGGAAGTGGATCCATAGTGGTGTGTTGGATGGTGAATATGTGGACTCGTGTGCGCCACCCCAAAAGAGTCGCTTGCAGTCGTAGTTCAGGTTAGCCACCGAGTCAAAGCTGGCTTGCTGCAGTTAAACTCCACTACCCCCTTTTGATACTGATGCATAAGTAGTTAGTTCTGATGTAAGTCTTGCTGAGTACGTTTGTACTCACGTTTGCCCTTTTTATGTTTTGCAGAGAGACGTCAGTCTCGCTAGTAGTACCGCTTGGACTTCGACATTTAGCTTGATACCTCAGCTACGATCTTGTGCCCTCGGCAGGATCTGGTAGATAGTCAGGCTTCTCAGCCTTTTTCATTTGTAGATGTCTGTACTCAGACATGTTAAGCTTCCGCATGTGCTTTGACTTGTATGCTCTGATTGTTGGGTCATGAGACCCATGTTTGTAATATCTCGCTTCTCGGAGCCTAATGAATAAATACTTTGAGTCGTAGAGTTATGTTGTGATGCCATGTTGTATTTACTCATATCGGGCATATTGTGTGTATGAATGAAATGCTTGGTATGAGTGGGATCCGACTATCTAGTTGTTTATCCTTGGCAGCCTATCATATGGGGAAATGTAGTCTAGTGCTTCTGAGCGATAGTAGTCCGCTACAGCCCGGTTCACCGGAGTCCTGCTAGCCCAGCACTACTGCTCGGAACACTTGACTGGCCGGCATGTGTTTCACGTCGTTCCTGTGTCTGCCCCTTCGGGGAAATGTCACGCGGTGTTATCCGGAGTCCTGCCTAGCCTGCTACAGCCCGGGTTACCGGAGTCCTGTTAGCCCAGTGCTACAGCCCGGATATATACGTTGTTGACCGACATGCTCGATGTGATTCATGTATGCCTGTCCTCATGGGTTAGTGCCGCCTTGGGTTCACGACTAGCCATGTCGGCCCGGGTTCTTTGTCATATGGATGCTAGCGACACTATCATATACGTGAGCCAAAAGGCGCAAACGGTCCCGGGCCAGGTAAGGTGGCACCCGTGGGAATACCGTGCGTGAGGCCGCAAAGTGATATGATGTGTTACATGCTAGATCGGTGTGACTTAGGATCGGGGTCCTGATAGCGTTGGTATCAGAGCCTGACTGCCTGTAGGATTACCAAGCCAAACTGGTCGAAGTTGTGTCTAGAAATGCTTTAGTTATGTAAGGGAATTGATTGTGGAAGGGAACGGAAGGCTCTTTTTACTCCTTATACCTCATGCCCTTCTGATCTGAGTCAACCTCTTCTCTTCTACGGGGGTTAAGAACTAGGCTTCTCTTCTATATCTCAGGATGACGTGTTACTAAACCGTAGTTGCCTAGGATTGTTGAGTTCAAGCCGCTGCTCAGTTTCTACTACTTCTATGTGTTCATAGTTGGCCTCAGAACATTGATATTGTGATGTTGAGTGGTTATGCCACCATTTTGCAGGATGTCTCAAATATTTTTGAGCATTTATAGCCGTTATGCTGTCCGAGTCATCCTACGTTTCTAAATAGTCTGAAGCATTTGCAAATCCTTTCTTTCCGTTCCCGATGTCCTTTTGGGCCAGATTAAGCACACTACCGGTCTGTGAGGTACTCCGTTGCCTCGACATATATGTTGGAGCTACTATTATGACCTTAGGTGTCTTATGAAACCATCTAGTAATCTGTCCATGTCTTGTGTTTCCGGTGTGATGATTCTGGCCACCATTCTCGAAAGCATCCCGTGATGCCGCTTAGTAGTAGGTATTCTACTCCTGGGTTCTCGAACCCGAGATTCACTCTACTCACTTCTTGTTGATAGTGTTTGCTAGTTCCATTAGGATAGTAGTAACCTTTGCATTAGTCCTCGAGGTCCATGGTAAATCCTTCTTCCAATACCATGAACTACTTATGGCAGAAGTTCATTGTTGAACCAAAAATCACAACTAGAGTGCTCTTGATGAGTTCTTCATTCTATATTGTGATTCTGCCAGTTCTACCTTTCTGCATGGGTTATCTGGAAGAAATATGTTGAACTTGGTTCGACATACTAATCCATGCATCCACAACTCAGAAAGTTATATGTTCCTTTGAGTTGTCCCTCTTTGGCTATTTCCTAGCCCTCGTCTGTTAATTGATAGTCAGGAGTAGTCGTGCATTCGTTTATCTATGCCTATTACTCTTGTGGTCCGTCAAGCCATTCTATCCGGGAATGACTAGGAGAAACAAACTCCAGTACCTTGTCCATTTCGAGGATTGGGCCAAAGTAATTGTATTCCACAAATCAAAATGCCAATCCAGCTCTTGTTCTGTTCTACCTTGGAGTGTTACCATCTTTATGTCAAGAAAGTCATGAGAATTGCACCACCTCTTATGAATTCTTGACGCAGTAATACTTCTTGCCATCATTGTTCATTCCTCGGTTTCGTGTTGTTGCAACCGGAATGCCGACTAGTGATTCGTGATGTGTGAAATCAATACTCTGAGCAACTCGTTGCTTTGTAGTAAATGGACAATATTCTCATTCTTAGCGTGTTGGTTACTAAATCATCATCCTAAGATTGATCGTGCTACCTAGTCCTTATTTCTGGTGCACTCTTCGATCAATGAGTAAGGATTGTTCAATCCCTTGTTTATTTGATCATATCATCTTGCCCTGAAAGGCAAGATTGATCTCAAGCCTAGAGACATATCGGTGGTTCGTGATTTTCTGAATATCTTCTCGGAAGTATTACCAGGTTGTCCCCAGACTGTTATGTTGAGCTCGTGATCAAGTTGGTTCCTTGTGAACCACCCTTTCTCCAAGAATCTGTGTTAGATATCCCTGAGCTAGTTGGTTGAGCTAGACAACAACTTGGAGAGTTGGAAGATAAAGCTTGTCTGACTTAGTTCATGTTACGGGATATCTTTTGTGGTGTGTGTTGAAGAAAGATGATATCTTCACCAATTGGTCCTCGTGATCAGTTGTTGGATGTATTGTCTTGTCAAAACTTTGACTTGAGTATGGGCTATCGTCAAGTCAAATCAGAACCAACGATGTTCGTAATGTTGTCTTACTCGTGGTTGATCCCTCAAGCATACACCATTACATCTTTTGGTCTGACCAATGCTATCACCGTGTTCACATGATGGTGGAAGTCCAGTGATATGGTAATTCCGATGAGCTGTTGTTGAGCCCATCAGCAGCATTTTTTCTCCCCCATGATTCATGTTGAACGCTACACTAGTATTGGAAATTTGGTAAGCAATGCCTTCGTGTTCCGTTCATGAAGCTTATGCCTGGATGAAAGAAGTGACTTCCTCTAGTTCATGTGCATTTGAGGCAAGTTGCCGCCGTGGATTCGAGAAAGCTTGTTTTTGTTTCCTCTGGTACCATCCCAAGTCAGTCATGCATGTGCGAAGTATGCGATGGTTTGACAGGCTCGCAACCTTCCTTCCATATGTATCCCTAGCACACCAAGCCACTGATTGAATCGTTCAAGGAGAAGAAGTTCCTTCTTAAGAGCATGCCTTATGCAGGGAATTTGATATCCTCGACGATGGTTCCCAACCAGAACTCGGTAGTGTTTTATTATAAGACTACCATGTGGTCATGCTTGTCTAGGACAGCGTGTTCACATGTGTTTAGCAGAACCAGCTCATGTTTTGGAGCTTGCTATCGTAGTTCATTTCCTGAGAATCTTGCAACGTCATTTCGTCGATTTGTGTTGCAAACTTTCATTTTTCTTTCTAGACTTGATGGGTCTGGATTATCCTGTTACCAACTAGATCTGAATCTCAGGCAGATATGATGGTTGGAACTTTTCCAAGATCTATGATGTAGGTCCCGACAAGGTTGATGTCTGGCCGACACACCTAGCCGGAAGATCTACCATTATAGTATCTTGATTGAACTATTTGACCATCTTCTCCATGAGGATTTCGTGCGGCTTATTCTAGAAGTTGCTCCGTAGGGATCCTTGTGCTCTCAGTTTTCTCGACTATACCATAACCATTCAAACAATGGAAATGCTCTCGACTGTTGAGTTATCTCCCAGTTACCAGAATCATTCCCAACATTTGCATTTTGTTCCCAGCTTGCACCGCTGTTGTGCCATTCTACCTTGGGTTCCATCCATTTCCGGTGATAAGCAAAATCATTCATTGCGTTGTCTTCAACAAGGTAGTCCACATCATCCAACCTAGTCCGAGTATGTCACCTTTCCGAGCTCCTTCAAACGATCGTTTGTGATTACCTTAGGCTGGAATAAAGAGTTCCAATGATCTCAGTATCAAAAGTAATTCTTTTTGCCACTTAAGGGAATATTTCTGCGAGTCACCTTCCCTGAGGTGCCCCGTTATGGAATCATGGCAATTTTCCTCGCTACCGTGAAACCCTCCACCATCTTTCTAAGTGTGGAATTTTTGCCCATCAAATCAAACCCCGTTGTTGTTTTTCCGTCCCTCACGATGCGTTTTGTGCCTCAACTCGAGATGTTCCAACATCTCATTCCACGAGTTAATCCTGAATGCTCGATCTTCGAGGAGATCATTTCCTATAGAGTTTCTTTCTGTCACCATCGTGTTGGATGAAGATCTCAAAAGCATGGATGTCAAAATCAATTTGAAGCAATTAATCAACATCTCTAAGAAGGACAGTTGGATCGTGAAGACCGTGTTAGCTTTGTGCTCCCTCTGTCTTCTTACCTCACGTCTTGAATCTCGGGACGAGATTCTTGTTTAGTGGGGGTGAGTTGTCACAGCCCTAGAGTTTGCTTGTAACTAGTGGCATTGCATCCATGCATCATGTTTAAAATTCCAAAGAAATTTGAAATGGGGATTGTTGAAACCCTAGCACCAAATGAAATTCACTAGGTTCGACTAAAATATTTTCATTGATTCCAAATGGCTTTAAAAATGTTCATCATTTCTGGAAAAATGCTTTGAGCAGTAACCAGAGATATTGCACATTTTCCATGACATTTGGATTATTGAATTAAATCATATAGTATTTGCATTTGGGCATTTAAATTTTATATATTATTTTAAATGTCCAAATATTCATGAACTGAATTGCTGGTTATTGGAAATAATCCAAACAGTGGCCACAAGCAGTCTCATGATTTTTGAAAGTGCTTAAGTATTTTTAATAAAGCCCTCAAATTTACAGAATAATAGAAAACTGAAATAAATAGAAAAGGAGAGAGAGAAAGGAACTTACCTGGCAAAGCCACCAGAGCCGTCCCAGCTGTGGCCCAGCGCTGTGGCCCAGCCCACCAGGCCCTCCACCGTCTTCAACCTCCTACCAGTGGGCAGGAGGGCGTGTGCTCGCCGCGCGCGCGCCACCTCCACTCTGCCTGGCTGTCCTTCCGTCGCCTGGATCATCTCTCGCAGCGCCACGCAGCCCCCTGGTCCCTCCCGTTCAATCCCTCGAGCTCATCCCCCTCCTCTGTTCTCTCTCTCGCGGCCACCCGAAAGAGCCGTCGCCGCCGAAGAGCACCGCCGTGGCCACAGCCACTGCATCGCCTCGCCGATGCACCCAGAGGCTCCGCCTCGACCCCTTCTACCTCTCCACCTAGCCACGAGGCCCCGGACGCACCGCAGCACCGCCATCGCCGTCTTCTTCAACCTCGGTCCGCCGAGATCGCCGGCGACCGTGCGCCCGCTCCATTGCTTCCCCGAGCTCCCCAAGACCACCGCTGCACTCCCCGTGAGCTTCTCCTTCGAACCCCACTTCCCTCTTGCTCGTTTGCGCCACGTAGCCACCGCCCCCTTCGAGCCCGAGCGCTCCTCGCCGCCGGCCATGTCACCGTCGTGGCTACGGCCGTGCAAGCACGCGTCCGAGCGTGTCACCGTGCTCAGTGCACCCCCAGGAGGCCGTAGCACCCTTCTGCGCCCCCTGCCGTGCCTCCTAGCGTCGTTCCCGTGCACGCCCGAACTCCGGCCACCGCCGCGAGCTTGCCTCTGGCAAGCTCGGGCCACCTCAGCCCCTGCCGTTTGCACAGATGGATGCGGGCGAGTCCCAGCTTCACGTATAGCCCCTCCGCCGCCCATTTGGTAGCCGGAGGGCAAAACCCGAGCAACGCCGCCGTCTCTGGACGTCGCCGGCGACTAACCCCGGCGGCCGCTGACGTGGACCCGTCATTAGCACTAATCACGGGGCTAACTAACCCCCTCTCTCACTGACAGCCGGGCCCCACTGCCTAACTAATCAATTAACAATAATAGATTAAGGTTAATCTAATTGCAGCGGGCCCACGCGTCAGCTTTGACTATGCTGACGTGTACGTTGACCCGGACCCACACGTCAGCCTCTGTAGTTGACACTGTGTCACTGACCAGTGGACCCCACCGGTCAGGTTTGACCTGGACCATGCCCCGTTGACCTGCTGACGTCATGATGATGTCAGGCTGACGCAGTAATCCTTTTCTGGAATTTAAATAAATCTTAAATGATTTATCTATTTCAGAAAATATCCAAAACTTTGAAAAATCATAGAAAATAATCTATAACTCCAATGGAAATAATTTATATATGAAAAATTATCAGAAAAGTTCAAGGAATCCATTTGTACCATTTTCATGCATGTTTGAACAATGTTTGTCCTCTGTTTTGGACAAAACAAATATAGGGCATTTAAATAATCACATATGGAGTTGGAATTTGACTCATGTATTCAAACCAACTTCATTTAAGTCATGGTTAGATGCATTAGCTCAAATCACAGCATATTGCCATGTCATGATCATGCATCATATTGTTGCATTGCATTGATTGTGTCTTTCTGTGTTTGCCGGTAACCGCCCCCTCTCACTAGACGATGTTTCGACGATGAGTTCGATGACACCGATGAAGAGCTATGTTATCTTCAGAAGTGCCAGGCAAGCAAAACCCCCTTGTTCATCCCGATACAATCCCACCCTCTCGCTCCTGCTCTCTTTTACTGCATTAGGACAACAATGATTCATGTGTTACTTGCTGCGGTAGCTGAACCCCTTTATCCTTTGCATGACCTGTCATTCCACAGTAAATAGATGAAACCCACTAGCATGAGTAGGAGTTGTTTGAGCCCATGTTGTGCCTACTCATTCATGCTTGTTGTCATGCCTGCTACTGCTTAGAGTTGAGTCAGGTCTGATTCATCGGGAATGAATTGGAATGGTGATGAACATGTCCTACTGTGTGTGAGCTAAGTGTGTGAATACGATTTGGTAAAGGTATTGGTGAGAGGCCATGTAGGAGTACATGGTGGGTTGTCTCATTGAAGCCGTCTTTAAGAACTGAGTTCTGTGTTTGTGATCCATGATACAGTTACTAGCACACATTGGGCCCTGAAATATGACCCCGCTCGACTTCTTATCCACCCTTGTCCTCTGTCCAGGAGTTGCAAGTAGTTTCTGGTGTTTGTAGTATGTTGGAGGCCGCACGCGGCGCTGACCATCGGGGTGGGCTGTGTTGCGGTAGGCACGTGGCACGATGTACCGACTCGCCCGTTTGGTGCCTCGGGAACCCTGTTCACATCGTTCGGGGCCGTTAGTGGAAACCTTGGCCGGACTCCCTGCGGATGGAACCCGAATAGGCGATAAACCTGGACTAGAGACTTGAGTGTTTAGGTAGGTCGTGGTCTACACCCACGTCGGCTTTCGCTTGATGTCTGCCGAGCACATGTCGTGTGCAGACGCTAAGTGGTGGAAACATGTGTGAAGAAGTACACCCCTGCAGGGTTATAAATGATCTATTCGAATAGCCGTGTCCGCGGTAATGGACTTCTGGGTTGCCTACAACAGTTCATAGACAAGTGAAAGTGGATACTCTAAAATACGCAAGATAAGCGTGAGTGCTATGGATGGCCTTCTCGTAGGGAGACGGAAGTGGATCCATAGTGGTGTGTTGGATGGTGAATATGTGGACTCGTGTGCGCCACCCCAAAAGAGTCACTTGCAGTCGTAGTTCAGGTTAGCCACCAAGTCAAAGCTGGCTTGCTGCAGTTAAACTCCACTACCCCCTTTTGATACTGATGCATCAGTAGTTAGTTCTGATGTAAGTCTTGCTGAGTACGTTTGTACTCACGTTTGCCTATTTTATGTTTTGCAGAGAGACGTCAGTCTCGCTAGTAGTACCGCTTGGACTTCGACGTTTAGCTTGATACCTCAGCTACGATCTTGTGCCCTCGGCAGGATCTGGTAGATAGTCAGGCTTCTCAGCCTTTTTCATTTGTAGATGTCTGTACTCAGACATGTTAAGCTTCCGCATGTGCTTGGACTTGTATGCTCTGATTGTTGGGTCATGAGACCCATGTTTATAATATCTCGCTCCTTGGAGCGTAATGAATAAATACTTTGAGTCGTAGAGTTATGTTGTGATGCCATGTTGTATTTACTCATATCGGGCATATTGTGTGTATGAATGAAATGCTTGGTATGAGTGGGATCCGACTATCTAGTTGTTTATCCTTGGCAGCCTATCATATGGGGAAATGTAGTCTAGTGCTTCTGAGCGATAGTAGTCCGCTACAGCCCGGTTCACCGGAGTCCTGCTAGCCCAGCACTACTGCTCGGAACACTTGACTGGCCGGCATGTGTTTCACGTCGTTCCTGTGTCTGTCCCTTCGGGGAAATGTCACGCGGTGTTATCCGGAGTCCTGCCTAGCCTGCTACAGCCCGGGTTACCGGAGTCCTGTTAGCCCAGTGCTACAGCCCGAATATATACGTTGTTGACCGACATGCTCAATGTGATTCATGTATGCCTGTCCTCATGGGTTAGTGCCGCCTTGGGTTCACGACTAGCCATGTCGGCCCGGGTTCTTTGTCATATGGATGCTAGCGACACTATCATATACGTGAGCCAAAAGGCGCAAACGGTCCCGGGCCAGGTAAGGTGGCACCCGTGGGAATACCGTGCGTGAGGCCGCAAAGTGATATGATGTGTTACATGCTAGATCGGTGTGACTTAGGATCGGGGTCCTGACATTAATCTTCGACATAGTCCCGTTCTGTAGTGGCTATCACGCACTGCTCTGGCGAACCGCATTTGGAAAGTTCAATGCGGTACCACACTATGCATACCTCAAGCTCAAGATGCCAGGCCCTAGAGGAGTAATCACGGTCAATGGGAACACCGAACGCTCCCTCCGAACGGAGGAGCACACGGCAGCGCTCGCATCTGAAGTACAAAGCAACCTCTCTAGGCAGTCCTCCATTCCGGCCTTCAAAAAGCCGGACATTGTCAAGCGCGCCCGGAGTAACCTACGACAAGACCGTGTGGCACGTTCCGAGCTAGCGTAGCAATGCGGCCCCAACCCTAGCCCTCGCGATATAGCGAAACCAGTGCTTCACGTACATAACTACGCTCTTGAAATACCATGGGCACAGGGGGAGGGGCACTATCACGGCGCGCCCGAAATACGGCTTAAACCACACCAGGGGCTGCCGGATTCTTTTTTAATTTTCTCTTACTTTCAGGACTCCATACTCCGGACGACCTGTTCAGCAATTCAACTGCCGCATAAACGATGCAAGATCCAGGAAAGCAGACAAGCCACGTCGCACTATGGAACTTCCAGGTGGCCTCTATTACGAGCAGTATACCTGTTTTGAATACAATTCCGCGGCCTGCCCCTGGCCAGGACATGTTAAATAGTCCAATTTCTTTTGCTTATCGCACTATTTGTATCGTTCTGCTTTGATAGCAACCTTTCTATCAACAATGCATAGCTTTTGTCTATTTTTTGCATTACCCTCTTTTTATATATGTTTATTAATAACATGTTGCATCCGTACACTGTGGTATGGCAAATACGCCAGGGGCTTCAGTACCCCTCAATATGGTGTGAGAAGTCCGAACACTTTCACAAGTGCGGCACCCTGAACTTATAGCACTATATGCATCGGCTCCTAATCATGATTTGGGGCAATAGTTGGGTTTACCCGGCTCCTATGTTTTGGTGCCTTACGTTCCGCTATATCGGCTAAGGTAGCACTAGGAGAACTACTGCGATTGTGCCCCAGTTGAGCGAGGCTGAGCACCTTAGTAGAGAAAGCTAAAACGGACTGTCATGATGAGGCGAGAGACCGGTCGCTGTTCGACAGGTTTTTCGAGTCTTTAAAGACTTATGCCGCTTCGAGCGAGGAACCGGCTTTGTCCGGCCAAGGCGTGGATAGCGCCCCGAACTCGGTCTTCTGAATACTAGGGGCTTCGCCGAAATTTAAAATTATAGAGTTCTATGGCTAAGTGAGAGTGTTCAAGCATTATAGTCCGATTGCCTTGTTCGTTGTGCTGAGCGCCTCCCTCGAAGGACCCAAACATGGGAAAAAGAGCGCTCAGGTTTATCCCGAACACCCCAGCACTAGTGGCATGGGGGCAGAAGCCGACGACTGGCCATCTCTGAATTTTTTGATAAACGGCCGCATAGAAAGTAATATTTTAAATTCAACAAGCATTGCTTAGCGCATATGAACAAGTTTTTAGCGCACAGGATACCACGAGCGAGTTCATTCAAAAATTACATCCTTGGTATATTCATCCGCCATAAGGCGGCCACCCGCCAAAACATCCTTGTATTAGTTCTCGGGCTTGCCATGCTCCTTCCCGGCGGCGGCCCGTCCCTCACAAGCTTCTCACCGTCCAGCTTACCCTAGTGCACCTTTGCACGGGCAAGGGCCCTACAGGCACCTTCGATGCAGACGGAGCGCTTGATGACCTCGAGCCTTGGACAGGCCTCCACCAGCTGCCGCACCAGTCCGACGTAGCTCCCAGGCAGGGCCTCTCCAGGCCATAGCCGAACTATGAAGCCCTTCAGGGCCTGTTTGGCCGCCTTGTGGAGCTCGACCAGCTGCTTCAGCTGGTCGCTCAAGGGCACAGGGTGTCCGGCCTCAGCGTACTGAGACCAGAACACCTTCTCCGCCGAGCTGCCTTCCTCGGCTCGGTAGAATGCGGCGGCATCGGATACGCTGTGGGGAAGATCTGCGAAGGCCCCTGGAGAACTCCGAATTCGGGTAAGTAACAAGTAGTTTACTTTTATATGTCTGCTTTGCATAAAGAATGCCTTACCCGCCGCTATCTTTTTCACCGCCTCCAACTCTTGGAGGGCCTTCTGGGACTCGGCCTTGGCAGACTTGGTAGTTTCAAGGGCCTCCGCGAGCTCGGATGCTCGCGTCTTCGAGGCAAGCTCGAAACTCTCATGTTTTTTCATGAGAGCCTGGAGCTCTTGCTGCACCTCGCCGACCTGGGCCTCAAATTTCTCTCGCTCGGTGCGCTCTGTGGCTGCTCTCTTTTCGCCCTCGGACAGCGCCTGCTTGAGGGTCACCACCTCAGACATGGCCCCTACAATAAGTAGTACAATCCTGGCATTTTTTGCAATTGCATCTTTTTAATATATTTTTCTATAAGGTATCTCTTACCATCCTTCTCCTCGAGCTGCCGCTTGGCAAGGCCGAGTTCTTGCTCGATCCGCTCAAGGCCCTGCTTCAGGGCACCCACCTCCGTAGTCAGTGCGGCGGTGGCTAGCAGCGAAGCCTGCATACGCATATTGACTCTTTTTTTAGACTCCTACGAAATTTAATAGATCCTCTATTCGGCTTTTCTTTCCGAACGCCAAAAAGGGCATCAGGGGCTACTATCTATGCGGTAATATTTTTACATATTTTTACTTACCTCGAAGCCTGTCAGAAGGCTAGCACAAGCTTCAGTCAGTCCGCTCTTGGCGGACTGAACCTTCTGGATCACCGCACTCATCATAGTGCGGTGCTCCTCGTCGATGGAGGCACCCTTAAGCACCTCCAGTAGATTGTCCGGCGCCTCCGGTTGGACGGAGGCCACCGGCTCAGTAGGCCTACTCCTCTTAGAAGGAGGTCGCCTGCCGCAGTCCGGAACTGTTGAGGATTCCGGCGCGGTGTCCGGCACGAAGCCGGACTTGGAGCCCTGGGGGGTCTTGTCCCCTTTACTCCTGGAGTCCGGGAGGTCGCCTCGCGGCTCCTCCAGGACCACCTTCTCTTGCCCCGGAGCTTGTCGCGACGCCACTTCGACGTCGTCCGCAGCACAGGGGGAGGCAGCGGGCGGAACTGAATTCACGTCCGATGAATCCAGGGAGCCGCTCGACGACTCGTCGAGCCCGTCCTTGGGCGGGCTGCATGATTATATTCAATGTTAGGGAAAGCTGTGCAACAAAGGAATATCATGAGTTACTCTGGTATCCGAATACTTACGATTTCGCCAGAAGCTTGGCCCTGTCCGGCCACTCCTCGTCGTCCTCGTCGGCGTCGGTGGATTAGTCCAGTGGAGGGGTCTTCCTCTTCTTGGACCCTTCAGCCTCCCCTGCTGGGGCGGCCTTCCTTCTCTTTCCTCCCCCTGCTAGAGGGGGAGAGGTTTCTTCTTCCTCCTCCTCGTCTTCACGAGAGGAGTGCGTCTCGGATTCGTCGGACGACGAGTCTGACACCACCATATGTCGGGCACTCTTTCGAGTCCCCGTGGCCTTCTTCTTCTTGGCCTTCTTCTCCGGCACCACATAAGGTGCCGGATCCAGCAGCTTCGCTAAGCGAGCAGGGGCTGGGTCTTCGGGCAAGGGAGCCGGACAGTTTATCGATCCGGACATCACCTGCCAAGCTTGTCAAAGGTGAGGGAGTTTAGATCTCGCATAGAGTCAAACTATGAGAAAACTAACATCCTGTAAAAGGTGATAATAGCTAACCTCGCTAGCGTGACACTGCGAGCTGAATCCGCGGTCCTCGGAAGCGGATGCGGGAGGCTCGGCGCCTTTGGTTAGCACCCTCCAGACATCTTCATACGTCGTGTCGAAGAGCCTGCTAAGGGTTTGGTGCTGCGTCCGGTCAAACTCCCACAGATTAAAGTCCCGTTGTTGACACGGGAGGATCCGGTGGACGAGCATAACCTGGACTACGTTAACAAGCTTGAGCTGTTTGTTCACCAGGGACTGGATGCATGTCTGCAGTCCAGTCACCTCTCTTTCGTCGCCCCAAGACAGGCCCATCTCTTTCCAGGACGTGAGCCGCGTGGGGGGTCCGGATCGGAACTCAGGGGCCGCGATCCATTCCGGATCGTGCGGCTCGGTGATGTAAAACCACCCGGATTGCGACCCCTTCAGGGTCTCCATGAAGGATCCCTCGAGCCATAGGACGTTGGCCATCTTGCCCGCCATGGCGCCTCCGCACTCCGCCTGGTTGCCGCACACCACCTTTGGCTTGACATTGAAGGTCTTGAGCCAGATGCCGAAATGGGGGCGGATGCAGAGGAAAGCCTCGCACACGACGATAAATGCCGAGATGTTGAGGACAAAGTTCGGGGATAGATCGTGGAAATCCAGGACGTATTAGAACATGAGCCCCCGGACGAATGGGTGGAGTGGAAAACCCAGTCCGCGGAGGAAGTGGGGAAGGAATACTACCCTCTCATGGGGCCTTGGGGTGGGGAGTAGCTGCCCCTCCTCAGGAAGCCGGTGCGCGATGTCTTTGGACAAGTATCCGGCCTTCCGTAGCTTTTTGACATGGCCCTCCGTGACGGAGGAGAACATCCAATTGCCTCCCGCTCCGGACATTGCTGGAGAAGGTTGAGGTAGGAAGTGCGGGCTTGGGCGCTGGAGCTCGGGTGCGTAGAAGATGGATAGGCAAAGGAGGAAGAAGGCGTAGGTAAAAAGGTGGATCATTATCCCCTTATATGGGCGGATGCGGCTATGCGTCCCCACGAGCCTGGTAAAACTCGCTTATCTCCCAAGCGCCGTGATAAATGGCGTAGTTGGGTTACCCACGTCCGTATTCATGAGAATCCCGTAAATGTGGGACACGATATCTGCTTTGACAAGACGTGCCAAGGAAACCGCCTCGCAAAACGCGCTGAGGTGGATAAGTGAAAACGATTCGAATAAAGGCTTGGCCGTAGCGTGATGTCATGCTGCGGAATACGTCAACAGATTGGGTTTGTGTTAATATTATTCTCTCTATGGCAATATGTGGAAACTTATTTTGTAGAGCCGGACACTATCCTTAGTGTTTACAATCTTTTATGAAGAACTTGGAGGAGGAACCCGCCTTGCAATGCCGAAGACAATCTGCGCGTCGGACTCGTCGTCATTGAAGCCTGGTTCAGGGGCTACTGAGGGAGTCCTGGATTAGGGGGTGTTCGGATAGCCGGACTATACCTTCAGCCGGACTCCTGGACTAAGAAGATACAAGATTGAAGACTTCGTCCCGTGTCCGGATGGGACTTTCCTTGGCGTGGAAGGCAAGCCTGGCGATGCGGATATTGAAGATCTCCTACCATTGTAACCGCCTTCGTGTAACCCTAACCCTCTTCGGTGTCTATATAAACCGGAGGGTTTTAGTCCGTAGGACAACTTCATCATACAACAATCATACCATAGGCTAGCTTCTAGGGTTTAGCCTCCTTGATCTCGTGGTAGATCTACTCTTGTACTACCCATATCATCAATATTAATCAAGCAGGACGTAGGGTTTTACTTCCATCAAGAGGGCCCGAACCTGGATAAAACATCGTGTTCCTTGCTTACCATCCGGCCTAGACGCACAGTTCGGGACCCCCTACCCGCGATCCGCTGGTTTTGACACCGACATGTCCATTCAAATTAAACTCACCGTGCTCCCAGGAGAAATCACTGACATCGGCGGAGCGGTCTGACCGGACTTCTCGCACACAGACTGCACATTTGGTTTTGACAACAGAGTCATACTAGTTAGTAATGAGACTCAAATGTTAAGACTAGCAAGTAATCTGCAGAAGGAACTTACCACAAGGAGCTCGTACATGGCCCTTGCCTGCATGTCATTCCGTGCCCTCTCCTCCTCCAACATCTTTGTCGTCTTCTCCTCCAACTCCCGCTGCCTCTCCGCCGCCTCCGCCAGAAGTTTCTCCGTTCTATCTCTCTCACTCTGTATAGCAGCCTGCAACACCACTCACATGACCATTTGTAATCATTGATGGATGCGAACACAATGTAATGGAGAAAGATAGCTGAGTACGTATAACAAGCTTGATGGCGAGTTGGACTGGCCGTTCACGAGGCCTTATCTCAGGAGCGGAGCTCGACTGGCGCGCCTTTATCTCCGGGAGAGTGCTAGGACAACGGATAGGTCCATCTCCCATGGCTATGGAGCCATGGGACCTCCCGCCACCAGATATCATCAGCAGCTCTGTATCAATGGGACCCTTGCTCGGGTTAAAGTCCTCCCCTTTCCTCTCCTTCCCCCGATCTCTATATTGCACGAGCTTCTCGTGGGATGAGATGTTGGTGAAGTTCTTTGGATCATCGAGGTCAGACGCAGAGAATGCCTTGACTTTCTTGTAAGGGCCTTTGTGGGCCATGGCATACAGGTCGTACACCTCTGGCACCTTATCCTCCTTATTGTAGCGTGCCTGAAAGAGAGAAACAAAGTAAATTAGTAAGGGCTAAAGCTAGCATGATGAAAGAATTGCATGAATCACGAAGCAAACCACATACCCAGTTCCGCCCGTACTGAAATAAATTGGAGCTGCCTTGATGGTGTGGCACACCTTCCATTTGGGCGCGTTTGTCCTTGGCCTCATCGTGGGTGGCCCGCCATTCGTTTGAGCACCACGCATTGACCAACACCTCCCAACAATCCATCCGATCCGCACACCATCTCGGAGGGGCCTAAGTTAGCAAATAGAAACTTGAGCGCTACGGCTATAAATTACTAAATGAAGTAAGTAAGTACAAGGCCTTAAGAATTACCTTCATGTACTGCTCCTTACTAAAGAACTTATCGCGGCACTCCTACTTGGGCTTCTTGATACCACACCCGGCATAGTAGTCTCGAACAGCCTGCACCCGAACCTCATGCTGTAAGTTCTGAAGTAGGCGCTTGCACTCCTTGTCGATAACATCTGCCGCCTCCTCCTCGTATCCCTCCTCACACCTGTAGAATGTCTGCAATCAAATGAGACAATATTGATTAGTACAATTAATAACTAGCTAGTTGAAGATTTTTAATTGTGTAAAGGAGAAATGACCCAGAACTTTCCGATCACCACGTCTGCCCTCCTCTTGCACAAGACACCGTCGATAATCTCACCCGGCGGGGCCGGGGCAGCCAAGTAGTGCTCCCAACTCAATCCAACCTCTGGAAGCCGACCCTCACCAGGCAACATGACAAACCCCGGGAAGTTTTGCCGAATCAGAACTCCAAGGACAGAGTTGGGCCGGCGGACACTTTCATGGTGGTCCCAACCCCTGCAGCATTACAAGGCCAACACATTAGTTATTTGAAGAAACATGAATGCAGAAGGTACAAAAAGATTAAATGCACTTACCTCTCCCCATCAGGGAAAATCAACCACCTCTGCTCGCGGGTCGCCGGCACGGGCGGGAGCCGTGTAGCACCACGTTGGTAGACGTTGCCCCCCTCCTCCCCCTCCTCCTCAAAATCAGCCGGCTCCCCGCCATCATCAGCATAGCCACTCGGCTTCCCGCCATCATCAGCATGGCCACTCGGCTCCTTAGGCTGACCCGTCCAGGTACCCCATCCAGACGTGTGCTCCTCCGGGGTCTCATGGGCCGAAGGCCCGTCGACCCGAGGCTCGTGGGCCGAAGACCCGTGGACCGGAGTCCGTGTAGCCTCCTCCTCAGACGAGTCCACCCTAGCAGTCACGTGCTCGGGTGAAACAGCTAGTGGCGGCGGCGAGGAAGGCGCCGTAAGAGTCACCCTACCTCCTCTCCCGCGACCACGTGCTCCACCTCCTCTCTTCTTCTTACCTCGTCCCCTGCTGGGCACCGCGGTCGACGAAGAAGGGCCCGACGGTGTCGCCATACTGTCCAGCAACGCTCGACGGAGAGGTGCGTGTGGAATGGAAGACCTCGCACCACGCGCCGATGAAGAAGGGGCCTCGGTGCGCTCCCGACCAGCGCCCACCATCTTTCAACACCTGCCATGACAAAGAATAAACGAAATTAGTACAACATAAAAAAGTACCGACATGAATAATAATATGTATATCACTTTGTATCATCATCAAGTACAACATAAAAAAATTGAATACCTGATACTACTAATAATCTCGATCAGTATCATCGATAAATGCATAATCATCATCACTATAATCAATGATGGGCTCATAGGGTTCATTGGCATCAACATGTGCAAGGCCACCTTGACGTAATCGGTCAAGCATTGACAGGTCATCCGCAGTAGTAACCTCTTCTTGTTCCGGCTCTTCTTGTTCCTCCTCTAGGGTGATGTCGGATTAATTGCTGCTGTCTACTTCAATGTTTTGGGGTGAAGTATAGCGGTTCTTGAAACACTTTTTGGAAAGACGTGTCTCTTGGAAAAATTCTCCTTCATATGTGTCTGCGTTAATGTGAGGTTCATAATCCTCTTCCTTTGGGGGAGAAAGTCTAGCACGTGACGGCACTTCATAAACGATATCCCAACCTTCCAGATTTGGATTAGTTTGGCAGGCCCAAGGTAGATAGAATACTTGGGTCGCCTGTTGAGCCATAATATAGACATCAGGAACATCTAAATGGGTGCCTTGGTTGATTTCAACTAGCCCTATATGTTCATGAGTCCTTCTAGTCTCCTTCGGCTGAAACCAATAACATTTGAAGACTACGACATTCGGTGGGTTTTCACCATAGAACAGAAGTTCATAAATTGCTTCAACTCTCCCGTAATACTCGGTACCTCCTTCGCCGATAGCAGATACACAACTATTTGTAGACTTTCGGTCGGCCATAGAGAGCTCTTTGCCATAGGTACGAAAGCGATAATCGTTGATGTCGTACTTGTCAAATGAACGGACCTTATAGTCAAAACCATTAGCGTCTTGTCTCAATTCGGCGTCCATAGACTTAGCCTACAAGTTTAATATGAAAAGATTGTTACATTACGCACAACTTAGCGAATGAAATGAAATTGTCTAATAGAAATTACCGTTTGTTTGACCCAAGAGATGAAACCGGGATAGCCGCCTCCTTGCTTTGCGAGAAGCTCATACTCTTCGATGGAATCCTTTTGGATATCCGCTCCATACGAGAATATGGCGACGTATCAACTGTATGACATATCCAGGAGTAAGAGCAGTTCAAAGGAAATAGAAGTTGTGAAACAATGTACCGAGAACTTGCTCGATGTACAGCCGCACTTCTATAAGGTTGTTGAAGATATACAACGAAATGGTCCGCCATTCTTCGTTATCCAAAGATACTGGATGTGAAACACTAGCTGATGCGAGATTCCCTTTGAATAGACTGAGGTCGGATCCACCCTTTTTAGGGTCGTCAGCATTGTACCGAGGCTTCGGATTATGCAAATGACGATTTTTGGCTTCGTAGCGTGCTGTTATGAAGTTTGTCGCCTCCTCTGTGATGAATGCCTCAGCCATCGATGCTTCAATTCTATGTTTATTTTTACATTTTTCTCGAAGCGTCTTCTGCATCCTCTCAGTTGGGTAGCACCAACGATTTTGCAGAGGCCCCCCAATCTTGCCTCGGTCGGGAGATGCAAAATCAAATGCTGCATTGGATTAAAGAAGCCCGGTGGAAAGATCTTCTCTAACTTGCAGATCAACTCCGGTGCCAACTCTTCCATTTCTTCTAGCATGCCAGGCAATAGTTCTTTCGCATAAAGAACACGGAAGAAATAGCTGTGTTCTGCCAGTACTAGCCATTCATCCTCAGGGATGAAGCCACGCAACATCACCGGCATTACCCGCTCAATCCATATGTGCCAGTCATGAATCTTGAGACCAAATATCTTCAATTTATCAAGATTCGCTCCCCTCTTTAGATTCGCTGCATACCCATCGGGGAACATCAAATGCTGTTGCACCCACAAGATAATTTCCCTCATAGCTGGCCTTCCAAGATTGAACCATGCCTTTGGCTTCGTCCAGTTCTGCTTTCCTTTCGGTTCTTTCATGTTTTGTAACGGCCTATCACATAGCGCCTCCAGATCGACTCTAGCCTTAGTATTGTCCTTTGACTTCCCATCTATGCCGAACAATGTACCAAAAAGTGCCTCGGCGATATTCTTCTCAGTGTGCATCACGTCGATGTTGTGTGGGCAAAGGAGGTCTTTGAAGTAAGGCAGATCCCATAAGCATGTTTTGTGAGTCCACGCGTGCTTAGTATTATACCCCCTGAAGTACCCTGGACGCTGTGGATCTGGCTCCAGAGCGTTTAACAGATTCAGGATCTGTTGGCCTGTCAATGCAGGTGGTGCAGAGTTTTTGACAACTCTACCTCTGATGAAGTTCTTCTTGTCTTTCCTGAACTTATGGCGAGGATCCAGGAGCTGTCTATGCATGTCGAAGCAAGAAAACTTGCGACCGGCCTGAAGCCAACTAAACTCAAGAGCTCCCTTGAATGTGGGGCACGGGAACCTTCCATGGACACACCAGCCAATGAATAGCGCATATGTCGGCAAGTCATGCGTCAAGTACATGTACCAGACACACATTATGAAGTTCCATTTGCTATAGGCGTCGTATGTCTTAAACCCATTATCCCAGGCTTCTTGCAATTCGTCCTTAAGCGGCTGCATGTACACATTGATATTTTTCCCCGGATAGTTGGGCCCTGGAATTATCAACGTCAGGAAAATGTTCTTTCTTTGCATAATCTGTCCGGGGGGGAGATTGAGTGGAAAGACAAATACGGGCCAACAACTGTATTGGGCTGCCGTCATACCAAACACACTGAACCCATCCGTGCTGATGCCGACTCGAGGATGCCTCGGATCTGCCGCTTTGTTAGCATGTAATTCATCAAACTTTTTCCACGCAACACCATCCGATGTGTGTACCATCATTAGATTCCCATCTGCATCTAGTTCGGTTATTTTGCTTGTTTTGTGCCATGTCATCTGTCTCGCCGTCTCTTTGACCATGAAAAGACGTTGAAGTCTTGGTACGATTGGCATATACCGAAGAACACTAATGGGGATTTTGGTCTGTGTCTTCTCACCCATACCGTTGTCTACCAAAATATACCTGGAAGACTTGCAAATGGGACAATAGTTCAAGTCCGCATAGTCAAGCCTAAATAAGGCACATCCTTTCTCACATGCATGTATCTTCTCATAGGGCATCTTCAGTGCACGGAGGATTTTGTCCGACTGGTACAGGTTTGCAGGCATTACATGGCCTTTGGGTAGAAAGTGTCCAAATACTGTCATAATTGCGTCATAGCATTCTCTGCCCAAGTTGAACTGAGCCTTCAGAGCCATTACTTGTGAGATGGCATCCAACTGACAAAGCTCAGTGTGCTCGCGGAGTGGATGTTTTGAAGACTCCAACATTTTGAAGGCCTTTGCAGATTCCTCCATCTCCTCGTCCGAATCCCGAGCATCATCATAGTCTTGCACCATGTTTTTCATCCCGGTACCATGCTCGTCGGTGCGACGACGATCCACCTCAGCTCGGTCACGTTGGGCAGACTCACCATGAAATGTCCACACCGTATAATCGGGCGTAAAACCACTCTTCTGCAGGGGTTTGCCCATTTCAGCCTCTGTCTTCTTTTCCCAATTGCCGCACCGGAAATAGGGGCACCAGGTTTTCTTCTGGCCATTTGCAAATGCGGCTTGCACAATCCCCTTGGTTTTTGTGAACCATTCATCGCTCCATTTGTTCTGACTAGTGTGACCGGTATACATCCACGCACGATCACTCATCTTGACTTTCAGAGCTGCTGGACACACAACAATTATATATGTAATTCACCATGTATATATTCATCAGTTGATCTACTTTGTCAATTTTATTACGTCCATGCAACCTACACTCTAATAGGTAATGATAGGTCCTAATCCCACCCGTGTATGTGTAGATTGGGTTCATTTTCCCTTGCTATGCTCCGGATCCGACACAGAATTTCGGCAGCACCTCCCCGCTATTCTCCTGATACACGTCTCTGCAATAAACAGAGAGGATGTGTACCCGGAGAACAACAGGGGAGGCACTAACGAAATTTATGCGTCGGATCCGGAGCAAAGCATATGGGAAAACGAACCCAATCTACACATACTCGGGCTGTCCATGGATAGAACTGGACAATTCGAAAGGATCAAGGTTATAAATATGCAAATGCATGCATATTTATAACTATGATGCTTTCGAACGGGAGACACATATTGGTTACGCATACTGATCATTCAAGACACATATATAGCTAGCTATCAAGTTTCACCGGAATAGATCAAATAATTAATGGGGGAGGAGGACATGTCATTTGTGCTCACCCACGAACGAAGAGGCAGAGCTCGTCAAATGCACGGCGAGGTCGTCGAACACCAAACCTCGTAGGGATGAAACAACTGCACATTTAAAACTACCCAATCAACACAATTATATATGATGTTTTTCATAACAAAATCATAAAATATATGACCTAACTAATAATTCACAAATATGTGACCGCGTCGGCCTCTGGAAGGCCAAAGAACACCTTTTCGGGAGGTGTCAGGGGTCGGGGTGTCGTGTTGGTGCTGGGGTGCCGTGTCGGGGTTGCGGTGCTGTTTCAGGGTCGGGGGGGTCGGGGTGTCATGTCGGTGTCGGGGTAGTGTCGTGTCGGGGTCGGGGTGCTGTTTCGGGGTCGGGGTGTGGTGTCGGGGTCGGGTTGTCGGGTCAGGCTCGGGGTCGGGGTGTTGGGGTCGGGGTCGGGGTCTCGGGGTCGGGGTGCCGCGTCGGGGTTGGGGTGCCGTGTCGGTGTCGGGGTCGGGGTGTCGGGGTCGCGGTCGGGTTCTCGGGGTCGGGGTGTCGGGTCTCGGGGTGCCGGGTCGGGGTCGGGGTGCCGTGTCGGTGTCGGGGTCGGGGTGTCGGGTCAGGCTCGGGGTCGGGGTGTGGTGTCGGGGTCGGGGTCGGGGTCGGGGTGTCGGGGTCGGGGTCTCGGGGTCGGGGTGTCATGTCGGGGTGCCGGGTTGGGGTCGGGGTACCGTGTCGGGTCGGGTATTTTTCCTCTTTTTTCCTATTCTTCTTGTTCCTCTTCTTCCTTTTCTTCCTTTTCCTCCTTTTTTCCTTCTTCTTCTTCTTCTTCTTCCTGCTTTCCTTTTTCCTCTTCTTCTTCTCCTCCTCTCCTATTTTTTCTTCTTCTTCTTCCTCTTCTTCTTTTTTCTTCTCCTCCTCCTCCTCTTCTTCTTCCTTTCCTTTTTCCTCTTCTTCTTGTCCTCCTCTCCTCTTTTTTTCTTCTTCTTCTTTCCTAAAACTAAACGAACCCTAAACCTAAAACTAAAAAAATAGGAAAAAAAAGGAAAAAACTAAATCTAAACCTAAAACTAAACCTATAAACCTAAAACTAAACCTAAAACTAAAACTAAATCTAAACTAAATATAAACCTAAAACTAAAAAAAGAAAAAAGGAAAAAAAAGAGTAGGTAGAGCTCACCTGGGGCAGGGCCGGTGGAGGAGGGGGGCGGGGCGGCCTGGGGCGGCGGCGCCGGGCGGCAGTGGCGACGGGGCCGGGCCCGGCCGGGGCGATAGGGCGTGGGTGGGCTGGGGCGCCGGGGCGTGACGACGCCGAGACGGCAGGGCGACGGGGTGGGGGGGCCGGTGGGGCGCCGGGTGGTGGGCCGATGGCGCTGGGCGGCAGTGGCAACGGGGAGGGGGGCGGTGGGGCGGCGGGGTGGTGGGGCGACGGGGCGACGGCGAGTGGTGGGGGCGGGGGCGCGCGTGTGAAGAGCAAGGAGAGAGAGAGAGAGAGAGAGGGTCGGGGTGGGGCGCGGCCGTTAACGTTAGATAGGTTTAATCTTTGCCGTCCGCCCCCCTTTGCCGTCCACTTATTTGCTCTTTGTCGTCTGCTAGCGGACGGCAAAGAGGGGGCCGTTAGGTTTTTTTAAGCAGCTCGTCAGTGGGGCCCCCTCCCTATTTGCCGTGAGAATCTTTGCCATCTGCTAGCGGACGACAAAGAACTGGCTGATGGCAAATTAGGTCTTTGCCATCAGCCAGTTCTTTGCCATCTGCTTTTTGGTAGCTGATGGCAAATTAGGTCTTTGCCGTCTGCTAGCTGACGGCAAAGAGCTGGAAGATGGCAAAGTAGCTGATTCCAGTAGTGTTAGTAGTGGCGCACCATTTGCTAGGTGCGCCACTAGTAACAGAAAAAAAATTGGTTTCGAATTTTTTTTTTTGAAAAAATGTTCAAAATATGATACGTAATATGACCGCGAAGTATGAAATATTTTTTCAAAATTTCATCACGCTCATGAACATGAACAAAGTCATAGACATCAACAAGGTTTAATATGATTGATATGATAGATATATCAACAAATGGCTGTTAAGTGAGCTGGTGTTGGGGTTGGATAGAACTGAGAAGTTAAGCGTTCTCGGGCTGGAGTAGTGTGAGGATGGGTGACTGTCGCGATCGGTTTTCCGGGCATTAATTTCCAGAAAATGGCCGTCGAGCTCATCAGCCCTAGGATTACTGTTAGATGAGGCGTCAACTTGATACCGAAATTCCAAGCAAAAATACAAAATATGTAGTACAAGACCATTGTGGCCTATGAGTACAACAAATGGTTTCTAGTGGTTGATGGTGGAAGCGGTTTGTGGATCATCCGTGTATGGGCCTCCTTTCCCATAGGAACAGCTGACCAGGTTAACTCCTATCTTCGCGGGGCTGCTACCACCATTGCCTGGTTTCCGGGGCTGTCATCGCAACGCACCTCTCCAAGCGGATATCTGACCAAGACAATAGCCAGGGACAAGCCAGTGAGTACTTTGAATGTACTCGCAAACATTATGAACACTGGAATAAGTTATTTGATAACATGCACTAAAATATGCTATAATCACATTGTCGGTCATAAATAAAACACCTCTTATGCATGCAATCAAGTTATTTATATGCAACATAAATAAGTAATAAAGAGGCAGGGAATAAAATGCCGCAGTCGGGCGTCTGTGCGACACTACATAAAGGACTTATGTAATAAATAAATAACAGGCAATGCCACAGTCATGCGTCTCAGCGACACCTCATAAAGGGCTTATAAGTAAATGAAATAACATGCATGCCACAGTCGGGCGTCTGAGCGACACCACAGAGAGGGCTTATAAGTGAATGAATTAACATGCATGCCACAGTCGGGCGTCTGACCGACACCACAGAGAGGGCTTATAAGTGAATGAATTAACATGCATGCCACAGTCGGGCGTCTGAGCGACACCACAGAAAGGGCTTATAAGTGGATGAAATAACACACATGCCACAGTCGGGCGTCTGAGCGACACCACAGAAAGGGCTTATAAGTGGATGAAATAACATGCTTGCCACAGTCAGGCGTCTGAGCGACGCCAGATAAAGGGCTGATAAAATAATCATAGTGAATATCGAGGAGGTAGAACCATCCCAGGGATATCCGATAGTGCCAATATAACGGGTTAGTTCACAACAAAATAATAATCATAATCGTCACAAGTCTCAAATCGTGATCCCAACTCTGGTTTAACAGTTTCTCCTCAGAAGACCGATACTAAGACCGACACTTGACCCATCCCAGACGGTAATCCTTAACCATGGACTCGGCTATTTGAATAGGTTTAATCTCTGCAGAGGGTGTACTCCTTACCCACTAGAAATGGATTCCTTTGGTCCATCGGGACTAATTCCGTCTACGGCCTTTTAGTTGAAAACACACCTAACTTGCACACACCAGCTTAACTCATCGCTGTCTGGAATCACCAACGACACTTGTTCAGCAAAACTCTAAGTGGGGAGGCTACAACCTCGTGTAGCATGGGATCAAATTTATATCGCGCGCTCTAAGGGGTGGCCTCCCCTCTCGGTCCCAACCGAAAACACCCATGCCCCCGGACCAGGTGGCCAGCCTACCGGTTACCACCGGTACTTTCCACCATGGCATCTCTGTACGGTGTGTGCTTGAAAGGGGTTGACGACTTACTGAACCGTACCCTACCTGTGGCAGGGACAAGTGGTAGTACAAGGCAAGTATGGGGGTTACTGGAACAAGACTCGATCTGTGGTCGACTCAGGAGGTTTACAAGTTTCCTGCATGACATGTGTAACAAAAATATTTCAACCAACATATCAACACTCATTATACCTTACCATGCCATACCGGATACAACCGTCCCGACGGAGATCGGCGATAGGCTCACGCCTACCCAAGGCAGAGGCTTTTCCTGGATTCTTCTCCGGCATGCATATAAGGCACATGAGGATGATTACCATCACAAGTATGTTCATTTCCAACAGCAAGGAAATCACAAACAATGTATGCTTGCAAATGATCATATCACATGAAATAACAATACTCCGAAATTAAGTGGTGTTATAAACGTGTCGAATATCACACAAAAATATTATTACGGGGTTCAGAATGCTTGCCTTCATGGTGTGGAAAGGCAGGGTGCACTCCAAAGCCTTTGAAAGATTTCCCTCCTCTCTCCAAAAATCCTATTTTAAATAAATTTAAATGAACACACAATTCAAAGCAGCACAAAAAAAGTTGTTTGAATTTTTTTGAAATAAATCTTAAAATAAACTAGACAATATTTGAGAGAGGTAGGAAAAAGAATTAGTTCATTTGGAGTTGTATTTAAAAAGTTATAGACAGTCAAAGTTCTGGTAAAAATCTGTTTAAAAAAAAGAATCAGAAAAGAAAACGGTTCGAACAGGATTACGCTTTCGCACAGAGGAGACGTACTTGGGCCTTTACGCCTCCACTTATCCAGCGTGGGCGGCGCGTGAGTCACTGACCGAACGGAGGCGGAGCTCCGGCGATGCTCGCCGGCGAACGGCGGCACCGTTTGGGAAACGGAGGTTGTCGGTGTCAAAACCGGCGGATCTCGGGTAGGGGGTCCCGAACTGTGCGTCAAGGTCGGATGGTAACAGGAGACAAGGGACACTTTATTTTACCCAGGTTCGGGCCCTCTTGGTGGAGGTAAAACCCTACTCCTGCTAGATTAATACTGATGATATGGGTAGTACAAGAGTGGATCTACCATGAGATCAAGGAGGCTAAACCCTAGAAGCTAGCCTATGGTATGATTGTGTATGATGATGGTTGTCCTACGGACTACAACCCTCCGGTTTATATAGACACTGGACAGGGTTAGGGTTACACAGAGTCGGTTACAATGGTAGGAGATCTTGAATATCCGCACGCCTAGCTTGCCTTCCACGCCAAGAAAAGATCCTTCCGGACACGGGACGAAGTCTTCAATCTTGTATCTTCATAGTCCTGGAGTCCGGCTGAAGGTATAGTCCGGCTATCCGAACACCCCCTAATCCAGGACTCCCTCAGTAGCCCCTGAACCAGGCTTCAATGACGACGAGTCCGGCGCGCAGATTGTCTTCGGCATTGCAAGGCGGGTTCCTCCTCCAAGTTCTTCAAGAAGATTATAAACACCAAAAATGGTGCCCGGATCTGCAAAATAAGTTTGCACATATTGCCATCTAGAGAATAATATTAACACAAATCAAATCTTCTGACGTATTCCGCAGTGCGTCATAACACTGCGACCAAGCCTTCTATATAAATTATTTTCATCGTTCCACCTCGGCGCGTTTAGCGAGGTGGTTTCCTTGGCACGTCTTGTCAAAGCAGAGATCGTGTGCCCCTTCTAACGGGATTCTCATTAATACGGACGTGGATAACCCAATCGTGCCCATTAGCACGTCATTCCTTAATTAAAGGCTAGTCCAAGACGGTTACGGGGAGGGCTCTTGGTATTCTGCCTCTTATAAAGAGACCAAGGCCCTATTCCCCGCTCCTATTCTCAAAACGAGCTTGCCCGTCGCCTCGAGTTCCAACACCCTAGGCTTCCAGATTCCGGGCGCATCGGACCTTCGACAATGTCCGGCTCCGACCTCCAAGGCCAATGGATGCCCTCCTCTGTTACGGAGGAGGACGTTTCAAGGTTGAGGGAAGCTAGATTCCTGACCAGTGAGATTCCGCACAGGTTGCCTGTTCAAGGACAAGTGATCCCTAGCCCTCAGCCCGGTGAGAGCGTGGTATTCATATCCCACTTCCTTCGGGGATTAGGCTTCCCAATGGATCCCTTTGTAAGGGGGCTGATGTTTTATTATGGGCTGGAATTCCACGACCTAGCTCCAGAGTCCATCCTCCATATCTCCTCGTTCATAGTTGTGTGCGAAGCATTCCTCCGTGTTACCCCTCACTTCGGATTATGGCTCAAGACCTTCAAAGTAGAACCGAAGACAATCGAGGGGCGCCACGCAGAGTGCGGAGGCGCTGCTATAAAAAGAAATGTCGACGCTCCATGGCCCGAGGGCGCTTTTCAAGAGGATCTTGGCTTATGGCAACATGAGTGGTTCTACATCACCGCTCCTCGGGGCACCGCATGGGTGGCGCCTCCAGCCTTTCGCTCGGGTCCCCCACCACGGTCAGCATCGTGGATCAACACAGGGTTAGATCGGGGCTTGCCCAATGACGTTCATCTGCTGCAGGGCCGCATTATGGATGTTTTGAAGGGAGACCTCAACCTGGTCAAGGTGACACAAGTCATGCTGATTCGCCGGACACTGCCCGGCCAACGTCGCCCCCTTCGCTTGTGGGAATTCAATCCAGAGGGACCGCGAGTTCTCCGGAATTTTATGGGCATGACGCCTATGGAGATGTATAAACTGTTCTTCGGATCACAAGAAGTGAGTCTGGATTTGACCGAGGATGCTGGTTTAAGCCGCAATCACCCGGATACTCAAGTAGGTGACCTTGCGCCCGGACCTTCTATCCACATACTTAACTTGCTCTTTAACAGCACTTCTCCTTTTAAACAGGAGTGGATAGCGAAGGCGAAGCTGATCCGGTGTCTGGCTCCCCTTCCCGAAACCAGGCTGGATTCTGTGCTAGTCAGGATGCTAGAGGTAGTGCCTTTGGAGGGAAATAAGGGGGCAAACAAGGAGACCGTGGCCTCTTCGAAAGAGACCATTCCGAAGGGGGAAATCGACAAGTCCCCTCCTAAGGGAAAGAAAAGGGCTGCCTCTGACGACCCAGAAACCATAGCTTCGAAGCGGGGGAAAGAATCCTTGTCAGAGGGCCCGACGCCGGGGAGCCCCTTGGCCGAACTAAACCCTCAAAGGGAACAGCTCTCCAGCGAGCTGTAAGTAGAAGAAGAGTTATTCTTTTAAGAGAAATCCTTGATTTATATCTGAGAAGTTTTAACCGAAACTTTACTTTGTAGTTCGGACCCCAGCCCTTCTCAGCAGAACTCGTCCTCGGGGGATCTTCTTCCGGAGATGATGGAGAGCGGAATGCCTCCTCCTTCTGTATCGCCTAGCAAGGCGGGCGACGCTGAAGTGTCGTCGCGGGGGATTTCTTCGGATCCGCTAGGGGCGGATGGCGGCCATGCATCCCCCCGAGGTTCTCCGTGTCCAGCCTTTGAGGAAGGCCATGGGACGAGTCCGGCACCATCTGGTGTTCGGCCGGAGGAGCTAAAGATTCTGCTGGGGCGAGCCTCTGTCTCAGAGGAGCATCGCGCGTTAATGAGCACGGTGATTGAAAAGATTTCATCAGCAGAAAGCGGACTGCACGAGGCCGTCAAGAGTTTACTCACAGGCCTTGAGGTATGTTTTAAATAACGTATATTTGTGTTAATTGCGCATAAATAAAGTGCGCCCTGTGTAGATAGTAGCCCCTGAGACTCTGTGTGTCGTAAAGATGTACGGCGCGCAGAGGATCTTAATCCCAGGTCCTTTAAGTGGCACCTTTATATGTAGGTGGCTGATTGTCCGGAGTCAAGCCGGACTCGTGAATTTGCCGAACTGAAGCGACAACTGGATGAGGCAGAAGCCGACATCGTGCTTGTTAACAAGCGGCTTGATGGTTCTCAAGGTATTGAAATCATTGGGCGATTTTGAGTAAGAGGAGCTTTATGTCAATATCTTACCGTGTGTATGCTTGACGCAGATGGTGCGGCCGCCATGGAAGGTCTTAGGGCCGTACTCGCCCGAGCAAAAGAACAAGCCAGAAAAAGCGATGCGGCTGCCCTGAAAGCCCTTGAAGAGCTGAAAGCCGAACAGGCTGCCCATTGCCGAAGCAAGGAGGAGGTGGCTGATATGGCCGGAATGTTAAAAAGTGCTACTGACCATTTTAACCTTCTTGAAGAAGAAGGTCGGGCGAGGCAAACGAGCTTAGAGAAGGCTGTTATTGACGCCAAGGACGCCCGCTCTGTAATGAGAGCGGCAAGGGAAGAGCTACGTCAAGCCGGACTAATTGCGGATGGAAAGCCCTTCTTGTTGCGGAGAAAATTTTGTGACCCGAGGTTTGGCCCGTTGGACCGGGCATGGAGTGTAGAGGACACCTATCTAGATTTGGCGGCTAGTGCTGCTGATGTGACCAAACACTTTCAAGATAAGAAGGGTCATGAAGTGGAGAAGCTCTTCTGGTCGCAATTCATCAATCCAGAGCGTCCACTTGCAGTGGACGATCGCCTGGCCCAATGGGCCGAACTGAATAGGTTGTCCGGACTCGCCATGAAGTATGTCACGGATCATCTGTGTCCGGGGAGATCGAAGCCGAAGAGTTATTTCAGCTTGGTGCAGCAATTTCTCGACGTGGTGCCACGTATCGATGCTATGAAGAGGTCAGCGTGCACAGAGGGCGCTCGGCTGGCTCTTGCCCGTGTCAAGACATACTGGGCAGATATGGAGCCCGCCGTTGTTGCGTCCCGGGATTCGGATAAAAGCCGAATACCTTCCGAGCACTATTTTGAGGAAGTCCTCGAAGGCGCTCGCATAATAGAGACGCAGTGCTTGAAGGATGCTATATTATGATAGCATATATAATCATGAAACAGTATTTTGAAAAATTGTAGGGGCATATTTTTAGACTTGTGCCTTCAAGTATTAGGAACACCTCCTGTGCGGCTGTTTAAATATATAAATTCTGAAAGATTGCAGTCGTTGGCTTCAGCCCCCACGCACATAGTGCTGGGGTGCGCGCAGAAGACGCATTTTCACACTTAACCCAACGTCTTGGTCCTACAAAGGAGGTGATAGCGCATCGGGCTAGGCAACCGGACTATGATGCTTTAACACTTTCACTTAGCCACAGGAGCTTGACAGTGGGACTCTTTAGGTAGCCCCTTAGTGGCGACTGCGTTTACCCGAATTCGGGGTGCATACGTGCCTGACCGGGAAGCGGCCCCTCGTCAAAATGGAGGAATTCAATAAATTCCTATAAGTCATCGAATGGCGACCAGTCTCACGCTACATCATGACAGTCAGTTTTCGGCTTTCTCTACTGAGGTGCTCGCCCGGCCGAACCGGGGCACAATCGCAGTAGTTCTCCTGGTGCTACCTTAGCCGATAAAGCGGAACGTAAGGTAGCCGAACTCAGGAGCCGGGCAACCCAACATTTGACCAAAGACATGATTCGGAGCTGATGCATATAGTGCCAAAACTCGAGACGCCGAACATTCCCTAAGGTGTTCGGTCTTTGTGAGTGCGTGTGAAACAACACCCTTAAACAAAAGAAAAGAGCCCCTAGTGTCCAGGTACGAGCAAGAATTCTGGCGTGGCCACATGCCAAAACGCCAGCCTCCTCCTTGGTTATTGCAGAAAAAACCAGGGGATGTATAGCAGCAAGAGACAATAAAAAAGTTTTACGCAGGGTCTCAATCTAAAAAGAATCCTTTAGGACGGGTCCCTACTGCACGTCTGCGCCTGTGTCTCCGCTGTGCCGTGTCCTGGACGGGCACCGCACGACGTTCATCTGTAAAAGAGAGGAACTAAACTGAAAATGGGTCGTGCGGAACAAAAAGGATAATAAACAAAATATAAAGTAAAAAATATATAAGGTTGAGCTTTATTGTCTCTGCGTACAGCCCCTGGTATGGGGGTATATGGCGTACTAAACCTGCGTTGATGATGGACTTGTGCCGAACTCGTTGAGTCTGGGTCCATGGTCTTTAATGACTTATATCAAAAAGTCCTTTGGCTGGCGAGGCCACTTTATTGTGCGGCTGTTTAAGCGGCCGCGCAATCCTCCGTTTGGAGGAGGCATATTTTAGTGCGCTCCCTTTAAAGAGATGATGCCTTGAGGACCGGGCATCTTAAGCGTGAGAGATGCATAATGCGGTATTGCGTTAAAGCGAGCGAAAGCTCCGCGTCCCGTTAGTGCTTGATAGCGACTTGAAAACGGGACTACATGGAAGGTCAGCTTTTCGCGACGAAAGTTATTGGCAGAGCCAAATATGACTACAAGCCGGAGAAAACCCATACAATGGGTGTCCGGGCCTGGTGCTACCCCTTGAAAGGAGGTTTTGCTGTGGCGGATTCTTGCTGGGTTTATGCCCATGCGGTGGATTGTATCCTGATATATCAGGTTTAGTCCACTGCCGCCGTCCATAAGGACATTGGTAAACTGGAAACCGTCGATTATTGGATCCAGTATCAGTGCAGTCCGGCCTGCGTTTTTGATATTTCTGGAAGAATCTAGCTGATCAAAAATGATTGGCTTTAGTGACCAGTGGAGGGACTCCTGAGGGGTAGGTTTGATTGTGCGTACCTTTATGGGTGCCACACGTTTTGTTACGTGAAGTGAGTTCACTATTTTGACTTCTTGCGGGAAGTCCTTTTGTTTCCTGGTGTTCTGCCATTGGGGTTCGTCCTCTTCTTCACTTGGTGTATCGAGCCCCTTGTGTTCGGCGTTAAGCTTTCCGGATTGTTTAAAAACCCAACAGTCTCTGTGGGTGTGATTGGCAGGCTTCTCGAGAGTACTGTGTATCTGACATATTCTATCCAAGATTCTATTTAAGCTGGACGGATCATCCCTATTATCCTGAAGGGGTGGTTTTGTCTGATTTTGCCGTGAGCTTTTGAATCCGGCATTGACTGCCGTGCTCTTCGGACTTTTTCCTTTGATTCGGCGACGGTCCTTATTTCGCCACGGTTTTCCGTTTCCATCCCTGATTTCTGATGTACTTGGGTCACTGGGGCTGCATCGTGCCAACCAGCTGTCCTCTCCTGCGCAAAAGCGGGTCATGAGGCTTGTGAGTGCGGCCGTTGTTCTTGGCTTTTCCTGGCCGAGGTGTTTGGCGAGCCATTCGTCTCGGACATTATGCCTGAAAGCTGCTAGGAATTCGGCGTCCGGACAATCCATTATCTGATTCTTTTTAGTGAGGAATCTGTTCCAGAACTGTCGAGCTGATTCACCGGGCTGCTGAGTTATGTGACTGAGATCGTCTGCGTCCGGGGGGCGAACATAGATCCCTTGAAAATTTGCTCGGAAAGCATCCTCGAGCTCTTCCCAACTTCCAATTGTGTTTTCGGGAAGGCTTTTAAGCCAGTGCCGGGCTGGCCCTTTAAGCTTAAGGGGTAAATATTTTATGGCGTGGAGATCATCTCCTCTAGCCATATGTATGTGGAGGATATAATCCTCGGTCCAGACTCCAGGGTCTGTTGTTCCGTCGTACGTCTCTATGTTGACAGGTTTGAATCCCTCTGGAAATTCACATTTCAAGACCTCATCGGTGAAACATAGGGGGTGTGCGGCGCCCCTGTATTTGGGTGTGCCGGATTCTGATGATGGATTTTTTGCATTGCTTGTGAGAGCTTGCTTTCTTGGCCAGTAAATGGACCTGTTTGGGCCATGATGCGAGTCTTTAATTGGGTCGCATGCCGCATTGACTGCGGTGCCGCTTGCCGTTTTATGGTGGCCGTGGGGTCGTCTATCTGACCGTGTGGCTTTTTTATTTTTTAAATGTGGGGGCTCTAGGGCCTCCTGGTCGAATTCGGGCAATAGTTTTCTCTTCGGATAGCTTTTGGTGCAGCGGCTGCCGCCGTATTTGTCTGCGGTCTTGATTACCTTGCTCCATCTTGTTCTGAGTGCATCTTCTGCCGTCTTTAGATTCAGCTTCTGCTTTTTCAGGCTGCGTGCTGTGGCAACGAGCCTTTCATGGAGATTCTTCTGCTCCGTGGTTTTATCCGGCGTGAGATCGTCCGGAGTTCTGTTATGGCCGGGGGAGGGCTGTCTGTCCTCTCTATCTGTGTCGCCCTATTCGGACGGCTGCTCTGAGGCATGCTCGTCGTCTACCGGCTCATCCTGCTCTACGGCTGGGTCTTGATCAAGGCGGGGCTTGGCTCGGCGTCTACGTCGCCGCTTTGACTGCTTTTCGGAGGGTTTACCCCTTTTTTTCGCCCCCTTTTTCCTCGTTGTCGTTTCCTGTAGGGGTATCCACCATGAATACATCGTTAGGTGGGGTGGAGGTCCAGTGCCCTATAGGTGCTGGTCCTAGTTCTTCTCCGTCTTCGTCGTCCATACCGTCGAAGTCTTCGGATCCAAAGTCAAGTATGTCGGTTAAATCATCGACAGTGGCTACTAAGTGGGTGGTGGGTGGGCTTTGAATTTCTTCGTCGTCCGAATCCCAACCTCGTAGACCATAGTCCGGCCTAGGCTCTCCTGATAAAGAGAGATACTTGAGAGAGTTCAGGATGTCACGGAAAGGTGAGCACTGAAAGATATCCGCGGCGGTGAACTCCATTACAGGCGCCCAA
The DNA here is from genome assembly GCA_032464435.1 of Aegilops umbellulata. NCBI lineage: Eukaryota > Viridiplantae > Streptophyta > Magnoliopsida > Poales > Poaceae > Aegilops > Aegilops umbellulata. The sequence continues at coordinate 11,325,391 of CP136054.1, forward strand.
TCAGATTCGATCGGCGGGGGCACGGAAGGCCCGGAGTTCGGAGAAGAATCCGACTCCTTGGAGTCATGGGCCATGCGGAGTGCGGGGCTGGCGTTCGGCTCGATCGCCTTTGAGATCGCAGCCCCCGAGGTGACGTCCAACCGTTCATCCTCGAAGAACGCAGCGGGCTCCGAGTCAAGGATCGGGGCCGGAGCGTGTGCGGCCTCCAGGATACTATTCGGAGGCAGAGCCATATCATGCCCCTCGAAATAGTGCGGCGCGCTTGGCTGTGGCTAGAACCCGTCGAAGATCAAGTCTCCGTGGATATCTGCCGTGTAGTTTAAGCTTCCAAACCTGACTTGATGGCCAGGGGCGTAGCTTTCGATCTGCTCCAGATGACCAAGCGAATTGGCCCGCAGAGCGAAGCCGCCGAAGACGAAGATTTGTCCGGGGAGGAAAGTCTCACCCTGGACCACATCGTTGTTGATGATCAAAGGAGCCATCGGGCCTAAAAGTGAAGACGCAGAGGAACTCTCAATGAAAGCACCAATGTCGGTGTCAATACCGGCGGATCTCGGGTAGGGGGTCCCGAACTGTGCGTCAAGGTCGGATGGTAACAGGAGACAAGGGACCCTTTATTTTACCCAGGTTCGGGCCCTCTCGGTGGAGGTAAAACCCTACTCCTGCTAGATTAATACTGATGATATGGGTAGTACAAGAGTGGATCTACCACGAGATCAAGGAGGCTAAACCCTAGAAGCTAGCCTATGGTATGATTGTGTGTGATGATGGTTGTCCTACGGACTACAACCCTCCGGTTTATATAGACACCGGACAGGGTTAGGGTTACACAGAGTCGGTTACAATGGTAGGAGATCTTGAATATCCGCACGCCTAGCTTGCCTTCCACACCAAGAAAAGATCCTTCCGGACACGGGACGAAGTCTTCAATCTTGTATCTTCATAGTCCTGGAGTCCGGCTGAAGGTATAGTCCGGCTATCCGAACACCCCCTAATCCAGGACTCCCTCAGAGGTCACCCACGGGCTCAGGGGATCGAGACGGTTACTCCGGTAGTCGTTACGGTCTCGGGGGTGGACAGAGCTGCCGGCGGCAAGCTTTGCGGCGGACGGTGGCCGTCGGAAAAAGTGAATTTTTTCTCCCGCGGTGAGTCCCGATCAAAATCGAGTAGTGGGAATGGTTCACGGGAGGAAGAGGGAGTTCTTGGTGAAGAGAACAGAGAGGGGGAAGCCCTGATGGCGCCGGAAGGGCTGGGGCAATGGCGGCGGCTGCGCTTGCCGGAGGTGGGGAAGGAGGCCTCCCCGGGTCATTTGGCTGCCAAAGGGGGCCCTAGGGAGGTGGCTTGAGGTCGTCTGTGTGTGGATACGAGCTCGGGGCTCCTTTACATAGCGTCTCCAAGTCGGTTCACGGCTGCCGTGGATGAGCTCGTCGGTGGACTGCCTCTCTGTAGCCTGCAGGGCGACGTGGAGGCGACGAGAGCTAGCCGACGAGCGAGGAGATAAGCTCGCACGGCTCCCAGGGGCAGGTGGCGAGCCGTGGTGGCTTGGGCGGCGCCGACCGGGGCTGGAGCCACTGCGGACGCCGGCGTGCCGCCAAGAATGCCCTGACGGCGGCGCTGTAGCGTGCCAGGGTGGTCGGGGTGGCGTGGCGGTGCAGGAGGATACGTGGCGGCTAGCTACTGATGGCCAAGAGCCGGAACGGGTGCGGGGCGAGACGCGGCGGCTCGGGCACACGTGCGTGCCAAACGCACGCTCTGGGCGCGCCCATCGCACCCCCGGGACGTGTTCGACGGAATGCCCTTGCATGCTAGAGTTGGCAAGAGAGGCTGACAAGGAACAGGGCAAGGTTAGGGTTAGTAATAAGGTAAATGGACATGCTAGTTTTCCCAGAGGTGCAAGGTCACATTGCAATGACAAAAGTCATGTCAAAACTATTTATGCACTCAAGGTGTTTGATAAAATGCCACAGGCACCTAAGCTGTTCTTGGAGTGGCCAAAATCTCCAGATCAGTGTCTCTTTAGATGAAAGAGAAGGTGGTGAGGTTAGTTTGTGAAAAGCACAAACTTGCTAGTGCAAGTTTTGCAGAACTACAACTCTAGACAGGAGATAAATGGCATCATTTCATGAACCAAAAATGATCCAATAGGTGCATGCTGCTGGACTTAGGGGTTTTGTAGGGAGGACTACAAGTAGGAAAGGGAATCATGGGTAGAGGAGCAATTAAAAATGTGGTTCCTGTACAAATCCTCAAGTTGGACCAGAATAGAAAAGAGGTTGATTCACTCAATTTTTCCAAAGAACAATACTAGGTTTTTGCATAAAGTTGAATTGCATGCTACCACTGAAATCCCATAATTTTGGTGAATGCCAAAGCAATATTTAAAAGGGTTATAGTGCAAAATTGTACTCTGGATCAGAGAAGAAAATTGGGAGTAGAACTCAAAATATTTCAAGAATAAAAGATATTTTTGTATAAAAGTGATTTAAAAACATCACATGACATCTCCAAATTTTGGTTGGAATTTTAAGTGAATTTATCAAATGGTGGTAGTTCAAATATGGCCATTTAACCTTGAAAAACCATTTTCAAGAAAATAAAGATGAAGCAACTTAATTATGTAATTAGTTTTATTGATAAAAGAAGAGTTTTTCTTGAGAGGTTAAACAGGTCCAATAACATATTTGAAAAGTTTTCACTTTGGGAAAAACTCCATAAAAACAAGGGAGCAAATGGTTAAAAATAAAAAGGGGGCCCAGAAAATAAAAGCTTGAATTTTCTGGTAAGATTTTAATTTATTAAAACAAGGCCAAAATTTTGGGGTGTCACAGTGACCTTCCGGGAAGTTTGACGACGGAGTGCGATTTGACATGAGATTAAGCATATTGACCCGAGATTAAGCCATAGGGACCCAAGATTAAGAAAAAATATGAAAAAAAATTGAAAAAAATGAAGAAAAATTGTTAGTAATGGCGCCTTCTATGTGGTGCGCCATTATTAGCCAGATTGGCGTGATAATAGTGGCGCACCTATAGTGCGCCATTAATGGCAAAAATAGGTGCGCCACTAACATGCTTTTTTCTAGTAGTGTTCCGTTCTTATGTACATCCCACACAGTCCATCAGGGAAAATGTTTCCTTTCGTATGTACATTCCACACAGTTAATACAGGGAAACCGTTTTCGTTCGAATATATATCCCACATAGTCAATCCAGAGAAAACGTTTTCGTTCGTATGTACATCCCACACATGTTTATTTATAGGCTCGTGTGTGATAGGTGTAACTATCACACACGCTCTGCGTTGGTTATCCGTTTGCATTTATCAACTATATCACACACGATTTGATGAAGAAAACTGTGTGGCATTGGGCTATCCATCACAAGCGCTTTTACTGCTAGAACCGTTTGCAAAGTTTCATGACACATTTAGCAAGTTTATTAGTTTACAATTAATAATTCCAATATTACGCAAATACACAATATTACAATTAATAATTCATATCAAACAGTTGTTCGAATTTCATATCAGGCACATAAATATATTTTAACATCATAGTACGATAGCTACCTGAAAATAGCATAGTACAACATATAGCTAGTTCAACTTTATAAGAACAATATTAGAACAATATATTCATTTCCCTAATTGAGATCATCCAGACTCGTCTTATCCACCTCTGTTTTCAATTCAGTAAGAACCTGTTGTGCACTGGCTAAATGGGAAAGTGCCTCCTTCTTCGCCAACACTATCTTAGCAAAGTCTGATTTAAAAAATCTGAGCTCATTCTCCACCTTCCTCTTTTTATCCCGCACCTTCAAATATTCTTCAGCATTGACAACACTTTCTCTAAGCCTACCTCTGTTCTCTTCCTCATACATGCTCAAGAGTTTTGTTAGGCACATCTTCAAAGACCGTGGCCACTCTTGATCAACCCACTCTAAGTAAGAACACCTCCGTTCATCATATAATATTTAAAACTAGACCAGTAACAATTGGAGGGGAAATGAGTTTATAGCAACATATAAATCAGCAATGCTTATTTTGAAAAACTGAAGAAACATATTAATTATCGGAAATCCGTTGGTGTTCCCAGGAGCGCGCGCTCCTGCCTGTGAAAAATAAATTTGAAAGTGTGAACAAATTTCAAATTAAATTTGGCGCATACATCTCGACATTATATGTGTGCACGTCAAGTTTCGGAGAAAACCGACATTTTTGTAACTTGTGTAAAAAAGACAAGAGGGTGTCTTGTGAATAGCATTTTTTAACACCGGATTTTATCTTTTTCACACGCGACATATAAGTTGTCGGTTTTTCTCGAAACGACTTTGTGAGCATGTACAATATCGAGATGTACGCGCCAAGTTTTTGTTTGAATTTGTTTGACATTTCAAAGTATGTTTAAAAGAAATTTTAAAAAACTAGGAGCGCGCACTCCCATGTGCCAAAAACGCCACTCCAGTTAATTATGACATATCTTCCCAAAAGGATCAATGTGCAAATGAACTAATTGCTATTGAGACAACAACCAAATTCTGAAACATGAGAAGCTATAATTAACTACAACAACGGTACAAGTTCTTACTCATGTACAATAAATAACAAATTGTACATTTTATGACGAAGGTAAATATAACTGCAACAACATAGCGATAGTGTTTGGATGTAATATAGAACTAATAGCACTAAGGCCTCCACTATGTATGCCAAAACTGGTGTAAAGACAACTGTTGCTACAACTCGCACCGGTGCCCTGCACTCGCGAGCCAATACAGCGGAAAAAATCAGGGACCCAGACTCCGGAGCACCTAGGTGCTCAGATGCCCAGTTCCTTCGTTCCATAAAGATTTAGTATTTTACTACTTGGCTGCTCAAATGTGTGGACCAAAGTTGGCTGCACAAACTGCTGAAGTGGTGCCAAATATTTTCTAATGGCACCGCCAATGAGACGGAAATAATTTTAGATACTAGATACAAACTGTGACACTTTCTTAGGATGCGTTTAGTTGAAGGTGTGGTATGAATAGGTTGGGACCGTGAAAGTGTCTGGATCACATCTAACAAATGATTTGTAACAACGAAAGACAGTCTAACCTTCTCTACACATGCCAGAAACTTTCTCCCACTGTCCACAGATTCAACGGCAACTAGCTTCACGCATGGAGATTGATGGTGACAACGAGTAGATAGATCTTTGGCCACCCCGCTCCATTCGTTGCCACTAATGGTCCTAGGGAGCTACAAGAGGTAGAAATGACTCCAATCGACCGCCGGGTAAAACTCCTTCATTCCAAGTCATAGCCCGAGAGAGAGAGAGAGAAGAGAGGCATACCCGGGTGGTGAAGGAATCGCCGTCGAAGGAGGAACCGCTGGAGATGTCTTTGAAGAAGACCATGGCGACCCCGGCCGTAGGATGCGAGACGGCGAGAGCGAGGGAGCAAGCGAGGAAGCGGCTATAGCTTAGGAAGGAAGGAAGGAGGAAACAGGGGAAATGTGCCTTGTGGTCAGGGAGAGAAGGGGGTGGGGAAGGGGGGAGGGGTAGATATTTTGGCGGTAGGCCAAAATTTTGGAAATATGGAGGAAAACTTTGCGCGCGGTGCTGCCGCACACCATTCATTTTGAATGATTATGTGCATCGCAAACGATTCTTCTGCTTTACGCTCATGGGATGAGTTTGATAATTCAAATTTTGGTGGAAATTTCCCCAGGTACGTCATCACATAATTTAACATCGTTTGCTAATTTGGGCACACAAAAGAGCGTACAGCAGACAAACCACACTAACTGAATCGAGCAATTTTATTAATTAAAAAGAGCCAGTTGACCTAAACATTGCTCTAACAAGAGACCAGCATTAAAAACTAAGCCTGTGCATGCATAATTTTAACAAATCCTCTGCCGCACCGGCCTATGCATTGCCGGTGTGAGATGAGACATCGATGACTTGTCCTGGCGACATGCCACCGTTGGTGGACTCCACGTCCCCATGCTGAAGTCGACCACGTCCTCGTACTCGGCGCCGCCCTCATGGTTGTAGTACTCGTAGTAGTGGCTGCGCCAAAGCTCGCGTTGGTACTCCACCGTCGATTCCTCATGCGACAGACTCTTCTCCACCTTGACCTCGACCACGAGTAACTCCTCCCGGTGCTCCTCGATCTCTGCCGCCTACTGCATCTCCAGCTCCCGCTCGGTGACCCTATGAGGAAGCAGGTGCTCCATGGCCACCGTCGCCTTTCCGGTCGTGGGTTGCATGCTAGATTCCGAGGTGGCCTAGAATATCTTGGCGTGGATGGCCTCGACTCAGGCCAGAGCGACATCGGTGGCCACTCTCGGCATTTGCAGCCGCCATCGCAGCAGTAGCTGCAGCCGTGTCGACTGCTGTAGCTTCCCTGTCGGCAGCTGCAGACGCCATCTTGGTGGAAGCGGCCGTGCTCAATGCATATGTGGCGGCACTCTTGGTTTAGGTGGCCGCGCTCTCGGCGCAGGCGGCGGTGCACGGGGGGACGCGACCATCGTACGGGCCTTCACGAAGCATTTCCATGGCGTCATCTTTGCAAAAAGGGGTGCGGGAATGGGGATCGGGATTCGTGGATTCAGGGGTTGCCAGCACTGGAGCAGAGGAGCCGATGAAGCTTAAGGAGTAAGACTTTAATAGAACTTTTGAAGACATTTAAGTGATTGTCTAGCCATTTAATGACCGTAATTCAAATTAGAACTAGATGTACATGCAACGGCTAACCATAACGGTTTGAAAAATCATATTTGTGTACTTATGTGCTATTTAGTTCCATGTGCAGTAAATTGGAAGGAATTTTCAAACATATTGGTCTAACGGCTATGACACAGTTAAGCATGGAGTGCCATGGCATTTAAATTCCAAAAAATTAAAAAAATATCAGAAACACATGAAACCTTGGTTGATGTAATGTCATGCCACCAATATGATGTGGTAAAATTTTGGCATGTTTAACAAAAGTTTGGACACACACCCTCACAAACCGGAGCAACTCACTAGAAGGCTCGTGGTTCCGAGAGGTAACAATGCATGTTTGATAACGAACGGGAGATAGCTTCCTCTTACGGCATTCAAATTTTTTCTACGCATGCACTAATACAATTGTCATGTCAAATATTGGAAAATTTCAGGGGTCATTTGACCTTTTGCAGACACTTAAGTGATTTTCTAGCCATTTAATGACATTAATTCAAATTAGAACTAGATGTACATGCAACGGCTAACCATAACGGTTTGAAAAATCGTATTTGTGTACTTGTGTGCGATTTAATTCCATGTGCAGTAAATTGGAAGGAGGTTTCAAACATATTGGTCTAACTGCTATGATACAATTAAGCATGGAGTGCCATGGCATTTAAATTCCAAAAAATAAAAAAAATCAGAAACACATGAAACCTTGGTTGATGTAATGCCATGGCACCAAGATGATGTGTTAAAAAAATTGGCCTGTTTGACGAAAGTTTGGACACACACCCCTCACAAACTGGAGCAACTCACTAGAAGGCTCGTGGTTCCTAGAGGGAACAATGCTTGTTTGATGATGAACGGGAGATAGCTTCCTCTTACAGCCTTCAAATTTTTTCTACGCGTGCACTAATACAATTGTCAGGTCAAATTTTGGAAAATTTCAGGGGTCATTTGAGCTTTTGAAGACATTTAAGTGATTTTCTAGCAATTTAATGACAGTAATTCAAAATAGAACTAGATGTACATGCAACGGCTAACCATAACGGTTTGGAAAATCGTATTTGTGTACTTGTGTGCGATTTAATTCCATGTGCAGTAAATTGGAAAGAGGTTTCAAACATATTGGTCTAACTGCTATGACACAATTAAGCATGGAGTGCCATGACATTTAAATTCCAAAAGATAAAAAAAATTCAGAAACACATGAAACCTTGGTTGACATAATGCCATGCCACCAAGATGATGGGGTAAAAAAATCTGCCTTTTTGACGAAAGTTTGGACCCACACCCCTCACAAACCGGAGGAACTCCATAGAAGGCTCGTGGTTCCGAGAGGGAACAATGCATGTTTGACGACGAACGGAAGATAGCTTCCTCTTACGGCCTTCAAAATTTTTCTATGTGTAATGTGCACAAACACAACTGTCATGTGTAAATTTGGAAAATTTCAGGGGTCATTTGACCTTTTTAAGAGATTTAAGTGACTTTCTAGCCATTTAATGACCCTAATTAAAATTTGAACTACATCTACATGCAACGGCTAACCATAACGGTTCGAAAAATCATATTTGTGTACTTGTGTGCGAGTTAATTCCATGTGCAGTAAATTAGAAGGAATTTTCAAACATATTGGACTCACGACATGGATACATATGTATGCATGGAGTGCCATGGCATTTTAATTCAAAAAAATTAGAAAATGATCAAAAAAACATGAAACTGGCTTCATGTAATGTCATGCCACCAAGATGATGTGGTAAAAAATTGGCATGTTTGACGAAATTTTGGACACACACCCTCATAAACGGGCGCAACTCACTAGAAGACTAGTGGTTCCGAGAGGGAACAATGCATGTTTGATGAGGAACGGGAGATAGCTTCCCCCTATGGCCTTTAAATTTTTTCAAAGTTTAACAGCCACTAATACAACTGTCATGTGAAAATTTGGAAAATTTCAGGGGTCATTTGATCATTTAAAGACATTTAAGTGATTTTTTAGCCATTTATTGACCGTAATTCTAATTTGAACTACATATACATGCAACGGCTAACCATAACGGTTTGGAAAATCATATTTGCGTACTTTGTGCGAGTTAATTCCATGTGAAGTAAATTAGAAGGAATTTTTAAACATATTGGTCTAACGACTTGGACACATGTACATGCATGGAGTGCCATGGCATTTAAATTCCAACAAATTAAAAAATGATCAGAAAAACATGAAATCTTTCTTGATATAATGTCATGCCACAAAGATGATGTGGTAAAAAAATTGGCCTGTTTGACGAAAGTTTGCACACACACCCCTCAGAAACTGGAGCAACTTAGCAGAAGGCTCGTGGTCCCGAGAGGGAACAATGCCTGTTTGATGACGAACGGGAGATAGCTTCCTCTTACGGCCTTCAATTTTTTTCTACGTGTAACGTGCACTAATACAACAGTCATGTGAAAATTTGGAAAATTTTAGTGGTCATTTGACCTTTTGAAGACATTTAAGTGATTTTCTAGCCATTTAATGACCATAATTCAAATTTGAACTACATCTACATGCAACGGCTAACCATAACAGTTTGAAAAATCATACTTGTGTACTTATGTGCGAGTTAATTCCATGTGCAGTAAATGAGAAGGAATTTTCAAACATATTGGTCTCAGGACATGGAAACATATGTATGCATGGAGTGCCATGGCATTTTAATTCCAAAAAATTAAAAAATGATCAAAAAAACATGAAACTGGCTTGATGTAATGTCATGCCACCAAGATGATGTGTTAAAAAATTGGCATGTTTGACGAAAGTTTGGACACACACCCCTCACAAACCGGAGCAACTCACTAGAAGGCTAGTGGTTCCGATAAGGAACAATGCATGGTTGATGATGAACGGGAGATAGCTTCTCCTTATGGCCTTCAAATTTTTACTACGTTTAATGTGCACTAATACAACAGTCATTTGAAAATTTGGAAAATTTTATGGGTTGACCTTTTAAAAACATTTAAGTGATTTCCTAGTCATTTATTGACCGTAATTCAAATTTGAACTACATCTACAAGCAACGGCTAACCATAACGGTCTGACAAATCATATTTGCGTACTTGTGTGTGACTTAATTCCATGTGTAGTAAATTAGAAGGAATTTTTAAACTTATTGGTCTCATGGCATGGACACATGTACATGCATGGATTGCCATGGCATTTAAATTCCAAAAAAATAAAAAATGATCAAAAAACATGAAACATTTCTTGATGTAATGTCATGCCACCAAGATGATGTTGTAAGAAAATTGGCCTGTTTGACGGAAGTTTGGACACACACTCCTCACAAACCGGAGAACCTCACTAGAAGGCTAGTGGTTCCGAGAGTAAATATCTGGTGTTCAAAAAATCTTCAGACGTTATAAATATCTGGTGTTCAAAAAACAAAATTCAAAGATCTGGCAAGGCAGCCGGCCCCAACAGGATTGGCACTCTATTTCGCGCCTCGACGTTTGGAAGGTGAATGGCGGTGGTTATTAATCAGACACGGTTCTGTATTGGAAACCGTCAGCTATTATGTCTCACACACGAATTCTAATGCGGGAATCATGTGTAATTTAAAATATAGTACTCATAAATTCCGGCGACCAACGTGTGTACTATTCTCGTCGATCTAGATTCCGGCCGCCAATAAATACTACCTTGGTCACGTCGTCCCGCCTGCATTCTCATCTTCATCCTCCCCTCGCTCGCCATTTCTCTCTCTCTCTCTCTCTCTCTCTCTCTCTCTCTCTCTCTCTCTCTCTCTCTCTCTCTCTCTCAAAGCTCTGCCATGGTGCCGCCGATCTGCCCACGCGCCGACGAGGAGTCGCCGCCCCCGAGGACGCTCAGTCAACAGCGACGAGGAGGACCCCTACGCGCCGCGGGACGAGGTTGCGCCGGACCCCCCCACACACACAACTTTGGATTGGTTTTGGGGCCAGTACAATCTTTGTCTGTGGAAGTCGTTGCCGCCGGCTGAGAAAGTCAGGCAAGTGGCGTTCAAGAAGGAGATGGCGGAGGAGGAAGCCAGGTACCAGGCGGCCTGTGAAGCCCGTGATGCGCCTGGAAAAAGGAGGCGGCGGAGCTTTGGGAGAAGGAGCGTCGTCGTGCGGAGGAGGTGTACAAAGACGGATACTTCGAGAGGAAGGTCAAAGGCACTGGGCACCTCATCGCTGCGTGGAGGTGGGCCGATAAGCTCCAGCATGACACCGACGAGGAGCTCCGATGGGCGCCCAACAAAATGGCAAGATCGTACATGCACGTCCGCTAGCAAGAGGCAGATTGGTATGTCAAGCGCTGCGAGGCGGAGGATGCGGAGTACTGCCTCCGCACTAGGAAGATGTCACGCACCAGGGAGCTACTGGCGAGGGGCTGCCAGAATACTAGCCCCATGAGGGATTATTAGTTTTAGAATTGTTCGTTTTCAATTTTATACATTGTACCTAGTAGTTAAGTATCATCACGTATATGTGATGATATTATATATATATATATATATTCTGTGATGAACTAATGAACAATTAAAATAATATATGTTATGAATTCCAGTTTCTATCTATTTTTGTATACTAATTTGAATCTACCTGTTATCACAAACATATACTGAATGGAAAGCGTATACACACACATTGAAACAGAACATATAAGAACGGAAAACAGAGTACACACATTGAAACATAGCAATAAATAAAGCAATAATATCATTGTTGTGGATACATAGCTATCTACGTCGAAACGACTCAACAAAATAAAACACGTCCATGAGACCATGACTAGTAGCCCTTGCCTACGGTAGCTCTTGGCTCTGCTTGAACTCGTGCAAGAGTTCGTCCAAGCAGTCGACACGCTCGCCGTACATCTGGAGCGTGATCTCATTCTCCAAGTTGGCTATTTCATCAGAGATCACTGCTACCTCTTGAGCATGCGTTGGTTTTTCCCTTGAAGAGGAAAGGATGATGCAGCAAAGTAGCGTAAGTATTTCCCTCAGTTTTTGAGAACCAAGGTATCAATTCAGTAGGAGGCCACATGCAAGTCCCTCGTACCAACACAAACAAATAAGAACCTTGCAACCAACGCGATAAAGAGGTTGTCAATCCCTTCACGGCCACTTGCAAAAGTGAGACCTGATAGAGATGATAATATTTTTGGTACTTTTATGATAAAGATTGAAAGTAAAGATTACAAAGTAAAAATAGATTAGAAACTGTGGAAAGTAGACCTGGGGGCCATACGTTTCAATAGTGGCTTCTCTCAAGATAGCATAAGAATTACGGTGGGTGGACAAATTACTGTCGAGCAATTGATAGAAAAAGTGCATAATTATGAGAATATCTAGGCATGATCATGTATATAGGCATCACATCCGTGACAAGTAGACCGACTCCTGCCTGCATCTACTACTATTACTCCACACATCGATCGCTATCCAGCATGCATCTAGAGTATTAAGTTCATACGAACAGAGTAACGCATTAAGCAAGATGACATGTTGTAGAGGGATAAACTCAAGCAATATCATATAAACACCATCTTTTTATCCTCGATGACAACAATACAATATGTGCCTTGCTGCCCCAGCTTTCACGGGGAAAGGACACCGTAAGATTGAACCCAAAGCTAAGCACTTCTCCCATTGCAAGAAAGATCTATCTAGTATGTCAAACCAAACTGATAATTCGAAGAGACTTGCAAATATAACCAATCATACATAAAAGAATTCAGAGAAGATTCAAAATATTGTTCATAGATAATCTTGATCATAAACCCACAATTCATTGGATCTCAGCAAACACACCACAAAAAGAGTTACATCGAATAGATCTCCAAGAAGATCGAGGAGAACTTTGTATTGAGATCCAAAGAGAGAGAAGTCATCTAGCTAATAACTATGGAACCGAAGGTCTGTGGTAAACTACCACTACTTGGGAAAACCTTATACACAGAACTTTAGCAGTAGCGAATGTCAAAAAAGCACGGTGGTGCAAAGTAGCAGTAGCGCGCCGGCGCAAACCGTGCTGCAGATAAAGTTCTAGCAGTAGCGCGTCTTGCTCTAAACGCGTTACTACTAAAATTCCCACGGCTTAGCCGATAGGCTACACATAGTAGTAGCGACCTATAACGAACCGCTCTACCGCTACTTTCTTTGTCGCAGCGCGTTTTATTCTAAACTCGCTATTGCTAGAGGATATAAAGTTAAATGGAAAGCAAATAGAAAGGTAATTGAAAATGAAAGAAATAGAATAAGGTGAAAGGAAAAAAATAAAATGTGAACAAAACTAAATGAAAAAGGGGGGGAAAGAGAACGGCGTAGCAGTAGCGTGTATTCCAGAACGCGCTGTAGCAAACGTAGCAGTAACGCCCTTTCTGGAACGCGCTACTGGTACTTCTGACTTAACCACAGGGTTCGTCCTTCCCCACGGCCACTTCATCCCCCAAATCCAACTCCACTCTCGCCGCCGCCGTCGGCCATCGGCCGTCGCGCGCTCTCCGCACACCCTCTACGCCGCCCCCGACCCCAGATTCAACGCCGCCCCCGCCTCCGACCTCAACGCCGCCCCGGACGCCGCCCCCGACCCCGACCTCAATGCCTCTACGGACGCCGCCCCCGCCCCCGACCTCAATGCCGCCCTAGAGCCCCGACCACGACCTCGACGCCGCCTGCCCCTCCCTCATCGCACGCACCCGAGGTGAGCACGCCTGCTCCTCCCTCTCCCCTACCTCTGCCTAGGGTTTCTACCTCCATCAAATTAGTTAGGGTTCATGTAAGGGTGGAAACGAATCGGATGCGGATGCGGCTCAAATGAGTTAGGGTTCATGTAAGGATGGAAACGAATCAAATTTCTAAGATGAATCATAAAACGAGTAAAATTTGAGCACTTATTTCACTTTATATTTGGATAATTGGAATATCCGCTACCACTTTCCACCCCTATAGGTTCATCAAATTAGATGGTAATTAGGGCTGTAGTTCCTAGGTACTAATTAGTTAGTAAGAACTAGGTACTAATTAAGTACTAGAATATTTTTATTTATAGTAAGTTTATTTTTAGTAAGAACTAGTTGAATTAATAGAACTAGTTAGTAAGAACTTGTTGCTATTTTTTTTTAGTTAAAGCAATTTTCCCGCATCGATGTGGACGATGCCTATCCCGCATCCTCGTCGTCGAGTAGGCGGAGGACGACACCTGCTTGACCAGATGGGCCATGTCCGGGACTGGGCTCCGCCGGGGTGGTACTGGGAGGCACTACCTACCGGGGGGCGCAGGCTGGTGAGGAGCCAGCCTATCGTTGACCCGAACCTTCTTTGGTGGCGGTCGTGTGGGCCAGTGATGGTCCAGAGGCTCGAGGACTCCGCGGAGGTGGTGTGTCACCGTGTCAGTGAGGAGGACGCGCACGTCCGTCGCTACTTGTTTGCGTTGGAGCACAGGTTCTCCAATACCTGGCAGGTTCTCCAGGGATCTCACTGGAGCTATGATCCCGTGATGGTTCCTTCTCTGTGGGTGTCCACTGTCCGTGCCGATACCCGTCGTGTGCTAGGGTTTTAGTTGTACTAGTGATGTTATATGTATGACACTATTCGGGATGTATTAGTGATAATATTCGATGATGTACGGACGCATGAGATGATTTACTTTTGCTTATTGAATGCATGCTAATTTCAGTCCCATAAGATATTTTGAAATGTATATCTTGTGTTGCTCAATATCCAAGTGGCCGTTCATGTTTGCAGGTTACACCTCCGAGTGGCCTATGTTTTGCCGGAGTGTTGATTCATTTCCGTTCCGGCAAATTGCAGGCACTCGATATGTCCTATTTTAGCAAAGGTCATGCCGGATTTTCAACTAAAGTTTTAACTCTGAACATAGGAAATGTCTGACGACAAAAAGGATTTTGGTATTTGCAAATACTGCAAAGACGAGCGCGGCCTGTGCGACGGAATCTTCCTAGATGATGATAGGCGCTTCAGCATCAAGCTGGACGAGAACTTCGAAGTGGATACAGTAAGTCACAACGACAAGTCTTTTTTCGTAATTAAGCATGACATCTGCTTCATTTGCTTCAACTTATATTTTTTTAACAATTCTACTAGCGTATCCCCTGCCATGCAAGAGTTTTTCTATTGGATAAGATAGGTTTCAGTCATACTATGGAGGTAAAGAAAGTTTACTTGAAGATCGAGCATGGTTATATTTTCCACGCAAAATTATACAATTCAGACGACTACACCTATTTTGGATGCAAAACATGGCGAGCACTATGCAAGACTTATGCATTTGAGCCTGATATGTTTATAACCTTTGATATTCGTCCGGAAGATGATATTGAAGGTAATACTGACATCTGGGTCGATGTGCAGACGCCTCCAGTTACACCATTATGTATGTTTCTCAACCATATTTATGTCTTTGATATTGTTTATTCAAAAATAGTTGACAACTAATTTGTATTGTCAGCTTATTTCGGTGCAAGCAAACATGTCCAGCGCTTGGTAGACAGGACCTACTACTATCCCAGGGCTGAACTAAACTGCGAGGAGCTAAGTCATTATGTTTCATGTCCTTAGGATCTTGATACTGTGAAGACAAATTTTCTTCCTGGACTTAGAAATGTTAGTACTGAAAACATGCGACCAATAGTGTTCGTAATGAACTACGGTCACATCTATTTAGGAAGGATGGTAAGATTTTTACTATTTGTCCTCAGTGCATCTTTTCCATACATTATTTGTGAAGCTAAACTTCATTGCTAGGTATGTTACCATACGATGTTCTTCAACATGGACTCCCGATGAATGTTGTGCCTTATGGGATCGAGACTAAAGGTACCATGAGTATTATTAGCTTACGGCCAAGATATTCTACATGTTACTTTAGTGCATTCAAGATCAGTGATGAATGCTTAATAGTGCAAGACTGGACCAGATATGTGATGGGGGAGCGCATAGAAGTACTAGGGGGCAGCAAACAGATGTGCTACCCAAAATTAGGAGACAGGTTCATCTGCATGCTCCAACTTGATCAAGGAGGAGAGCAACACATGTTTTATGTTATTTTACCTAAGAGAGAGTAGCATGAGTGATTACCTAGCTAGAAATGAGTTTGAGGATGATGATATTCTACACTATTACTATGATGATAAAATAGCTAGTGTTGGTGGTAATGACTATGATGATTATTATTAGCTAGTGTTAGTGGTGATTAAATAAATACTGTTGGTGGTAATGACTATGATGATGATTAAATAGCTTGTGCTAGCGGATTAGATTCAAGTGGAGGCAACATGTGGTGCACATCGAAAGTACTACTAGTCCAAACTAGATGAAGTTTGGATTAGTAGTATACTTTTGACATGCACCACATATTGCCTCCACTTGAACCTAATCCACCTTCATTTGACACACTGTTATGGACATAATGATGTAAACCTCATAACTGGTATTGTACCAATATTTCTATGATGGCGCATAATTACACTAAAAATAAAAAAAATAAAAAAAGAATACTAGTAGCGATGGAGAGAAAACACCCTGCTAGTAGTTACATTAGAAGTAGCGTGGGAGTGAACAAACGCTGCAGCTATTTGTCCTAGCAGTAGCGCGTGCGGGCACGCGTTACTGCTAAGCAATAGCTGTAGCGTCTTATTAGTAGCGCGCCTACCCGCGCTACTAGTGAGCACAAAACCAGCGCTACTGCTAGGGTTTTCCCTAGTAGTGTACTCACACATCATCGAAGAGGCTATGGTGTTGATGTAGAAGCCCTCCGTGATCGATTCCCCCTCCGGCAGAGCGCTGGAAAAGGCCCCAAGATGGGATCTCTTGGGTACAGAAGGTTGCGGCGGTGGAATTAGGTTTTCGTGGTGCTCTTGGATTGTTTCAGGGTACGTAGGTATATATAGGAGGAAGAAGTAGGTCGGTGGAGCCATGAGGGGCCCACGAGGGTGGAGGGCACGCCCAGGGGGGTAGGCGCGCCCCTGCCTCATGGCCTCCTCGTTGATTACTTGGCGTCCACATTGGAGACGTATCAATCACCAGCTCAAGGATGCGACGGCCATGTTCCTCTACTGTGCGGTGGAGCCTACCGACCAGCGCGTTGGCATCGAGCGGGCCGCGGACAATGCGAACGGCGCGACCCATGCGAACGGCGCGGAGGGTGTCCGGTGCAAGTACGGCGCGGCCGACCTATAGTGCAAGTACGGCGCAGAGGGCCTCTGCCTACTCCTGCAAGGAATGGGGGTACTAACGGGACGTGTACCCAGGTGCGACGCCCTGTCGACAGCAGGCAAGCGCTGATGGATCCGCTCTTACTGTCTGGCGCGCCGCGCCTCTCGCTCTGCGGTGCTCCAACGGTCTCGCAGTGCGGCGAGCCGCAACAAATCGGCACGGACGCGCCTAGCTTGTTCTGCGTCGCGCCATCGATCATGTTGTGCGGCGAGCTGCAGCCTGTCGGCGCTGACATGCCTATCTTGATCCGCGGCGCTGAAGTGCCATGCGCCAAGGGTCTGCTTAATCCTGGCGATGACACGCATCACGGCGTCTTCCATGGTGTCGCCGGGGAGCGCCTCGGCCTCGACGGGCGGTGGCGCCTGCTCGTTTTCCTCGTCGACGAGGTTGATGGCAGAGGCGGCGCTTTGGTTGGTTGGCATGCTTGGAAAAGATGGATGTGCTACATGCTGCACTTGTTGCCTCCGTGCGTCACGCACCGCCTAGGTTTATACGCAATATCGCTAGGTGGCGGGAAACAGGTGAGGAAATGGCGGGAAATGGTGGCGTGTTGTTGTCTACACACGCTTCTACTCTTGTAGACTATGTTGGGCCTCCAAGCACAGAGGTTTGTAGGACAGCGGCAGTTTCCCTCAAGTGGATGACCTAAGGTTTATCGAACTCAGGGAAGTAGAGGTTGAAGATGGTCTCTCTCAAGCAACCCTGCAACTAAGATACAAGAAGTCTCTTGTGTCCCCAACACACCTAGTACACTTGTCAGATGTATAGGTGCACTAGTTCGGCGAAGAGATGTTAAATAGCAAGTGATATGGATGACAAAACAAAGTAATATAAATCTGTAATAAAAAGTGCAGCAAGCAAACAAGTGGTAAACGTGAGCACAAATGGTATTGCAATGGTGGAAACAAGGCCTAGGGTTCATACTTTCACTAGTGGCAACTCCCAACAACATTAACATAATCGAATCACATGATATTTCCCATAAAACATGCAAAGGGGACGCACCCGGAGGTCATTCCTTCGTGGTCAAGAGAGGACGAGAATTATGTAGGGCTACAAAAGCACACCTCAAAGTTCATAGTTCTCATCTAAGGATTTCCCAAT
This sequence comes from Aegilops umbellulata, assembly GCA_032464435.1. NCBI lineage: Eukaryota > Viridiplantae > Streptophyta > Magnoliopsida > Poales > Poaceae > Aegilops > Aegilops umbellulata. Next base: position 11,343,436 of record CP136054.1, read on the forward strand.
GTCACCGCGGCCATCCAAAGAGAGTCCCACAATCACCACAACATATCTAAAGGATAGTCAAAGACAAGCACCAAGAGACTCTCAATCTTCAATCAACGCACAAGAGAGGAAATTACTCATGAAAATACTTTTCTAATCCATGTCCAATAGACCGCTGTCACCTTGGTCTCGGGGATTATACTAGATAAAGACAAGTGAGTACATCAATCCAATACATAGAGGAAGGGGAAATATCATGGGATCACCCTAGATTAACATAGCCTATGATCACAACGAAGATCACATCATGGGAGAGAGAATTGACCACATAGCTACTGGTAGAAACCTCAGCCCCGAGGAGGAACTACTCCCGCATCATGAAGGGAGGAAGCAACGTCGATGGAGATGAATCCGGGGGCACTTCCCCGTCCCGGCAGGGTGCCGGCACAGGAATTCTGGTCCCCCGAAGCTTGATGGCGATGGCGGCGGAGATCGGAATTGCGTCTGGAGAAAAGGGGTCCCGTCTCGAGGGTTTCGGGACGTGTGTTAAATATAGGCCAAGGGGTGACGTCAGAAGACACCTGGGGGGCCCAGGCGCTCCCCCCCCCCCCCGGCGCGGCCTGGAGGGGGGTCGCGCCACCAGGGCGCCTGGAGCCCTGGTGGGCCCCTCCGGCTCTCCTTCGGGGTCCTGGAAGGTTCCGGAACGCTGATTTTTTATATATTTTTTCCGGAATTTTTCTGGCAGTTTTCGTAATGGAAAAACCTAAAATACAAAAACAACAGAAAACAGAAACTGGCACTGGGGTGCACTGAGTTAATAGGTTAGTCCAAATATGATCAAAAGTGTATGGAAGTGTATAAATATCATAGCAATATCACCCAAAAGAGGCATGGAGCAAGCAGAAATTATAGATACGTTTTGGACGTATCAACATCCCCAAGCTTAATTCCTGCTCGTCCTCGAGTAGGTAAATGATAACAAGAATAATTTCTGTGGTGACATGCTATTAACCATATAGGACTATTTAATAGTCACATGACAAAAGCTTACAGAGACAATGCTTCTGTAGTAATTCAGTCGCCTTGAGGAAACCTCAAAGAACTAAAAGTTTTACAATATGAAACTGAAACATCAAATAGATTTGTAATGAGCATGGTGTGCAAATATGATAAAGTGATATCTCGCTTGCCCCCATTAGTGAAGCAAAACATAAATGCAGGGGCACCTCCAAGGTTTAAGTGACGACTAGATACAATGATTTGAGAATAAACGATATCACAATCATGCAAAAGACAATGCTACTTTGGGACAATACACATTACACTCAGAATGACAATCATGCTCTTCGTAGTTGGTGCTTTCTAAAAGAAGGTGGAGACTCTCGGACCGTGGCTTTTGTTGGCAAGGTTGAAACCCGTAGTCGGAAACAAAAACAAAGCATGTGCCAGATCTCTTGGTTTTAAAAACAGAGGTAATAATTTTTTTAGATATGCATGTTCTGTCAACGAATGCTAGCAGCTAAACCAATTACTTCTTGAGCTGGACAAGTTTCGAGGAATGGCTCCCGAATGAGGATCATAACATCCTCTTAATCTCCTTTGTTTATCACTGCCAAAGTTTTCTGATTTCTCATGAACAAAGCGTGAAGGAAGATTCGTTTGTTATATTAATTTTTAATGAGCCGGGTGCACTCTATGCCAATTCCTTCTCATATTATGGGTTGCACATTATACATGCAATCCCGGGGTGAAGCTTGTCCAACTTAAAAAGATCATGAACTAACCACTACTTCCTCATAAACTAAAACAGAGGCACAAAATAGGAATGCATTTATTTGAATAATTTCGAGATGGCACAAGAAAGTCTTCGTTAGGAATGGCAGGTAAATACCATGTATAGGAAGGTATGGTGGACTCATATGGCATAACTGGTTTAAAGGATTTGGATGCACAAGCAGTCAGTCCGCTTAGTACAGGCGAAGGTTAGCAAAAGACTGGGGAGCGACCAACTAAGAGAGCAATGACGGCCATAATCATGCAGAGCGACAAAGCAACATTGAATCAGGCATGGAAGTTATATCGCTACTCAGAAATAAAAGATCATCAAGGCTTGACAGACTTTCTTTACAGTCTTAATATGCGTGAGCATACGCCAAGTCAATCAAAATAAATTCTCGAAGGAAGATATCACTAAACCATACCACATCATATTCAAACAAATCATGTTGGTACTCCAATAACACATTGGAAACTCTCCAGCTATTTGAAACTAACCATAAGTAAACATGAATTACCAAGCAACATCATGCACGTAGCATCTTTATCATAGACATATCAACCATTGCAACAGAAGCAAACTCTCTTAATAAGATAATCATGATAATAAAGAGAGTTCAAGCAACCAACTAAACAAAAGCTCTTTTAAAAAGATAAGCATGAAAACTAAGAGCCGAGCAAGATAGTAGCTATTGAAAGACAAAGAACACACACAGCAAAGATAGACATGAAAATTCTATGTTATGTTGTAGGTAGAAGTGGAGCGTGTTTCTCTCCCACATAAAGAAAGCTGAGTTCCGACTCGTTATTAAAAGCTAAAGAAAACTAAAAGGAAACTAAAAGGAAACTAAAAGCAAGACGCTCCAAGCATAGCACATAACACATGAAGTGATAAAAATATAGTGGAACGAAAGACGAACTGATAATGTCGATGGAGAAGGGGATGCACGGGGGCATCCCCAAGCTTAGACGCTTCAGTCTTCTTGAATATTTCTTGGGGGTGCATGGGGGCATCCCCAAGCTTGAGCGCTTGACACTCCTGAATCTTTTCATCATCTTCCCTCGCACACTTGAAAACTCCCTTCATACAAAACTCATCATAATCTGATTAGCGAGGTTAGTACCCACAATAGTATAATTGTTCCTTGCTGGAAATAAAGATAT